>JAEIGP010000850.1:1250000-2500000 GCA_018904095.1 Zaprionus ghesquierei | reverse complement strand
AAACTAAATCAGCATAAAATTTTACGTGTGTATGCAAGTTTTTTTTTTTTTTTTTTTGCATTCAAGTAAATGTAAATAAAAGAAAAGAAAAGTGCAAAGCGAAAGTTTGATTGTGTAAAAAAATCTTGAGTGCGTTTTGTTTTGTTTTTATTTGCCTTTGCCTCTGCCTCTGCCTCTGCTTGTGTTTGTGTTTGTGTGTCTCTCTGCGAGTGTGAGTGTGTCGCGTGTGTATGTCGCTGCGACTCGGGCAACGCGCGTGTTAGACAAATAACGGCAGTTGCAACGGGAGACCCATGTACAACAACAACGACGACGACAACAACAACAACAGCAACAGCAAGCAGAGCGACAGCGCCAAGAGAAAGAGCAAACAAACTAAAGGCAAAGGCGCAAGTGGAAAAACGGAAAAGCGCAAAAAAAAGCCGAGGCAATTGTTTTAAGTGAATTGCAATAATTTGTGTTGGCTGGCCAGATGTGTTTAATAAATGATTGCGATTGCGCCCGTTGTATATTATTATGGCCTTGTTGAATAAACTGTTCTTTCCGTCGGTACCGTCAGCAGCAACCGCAGCGGCAGCAGCAGCAGCAACAGCAACAACAACATCAACATCGCTAGCAGCAACACCCACGCAAGCAACGCCAGCGGCAGCGCAGTTCCCTGCGCCCCAAACAACCCCAACAGCGGCGTCGGCGGCGGCAACTGTAAATTATAGCCAAACAACAACAGTAGCGGAGGCGGCATCACGTACCCACGCCTCCGCCGCCGCTGGAAGTGCCGGCAATAATAGTTCGTCGTCCGCAAAAGCTACGCAAACGTCCAGAAATTATCTAAGGTAAGTGTTTGTTTGTGTGTTTGCACAGCCACACACACACACACTCATGCATAATAGTTATGGGTAGTGTATTTATAACAGTTGGAGATCAGCACGTGTCGTGATAGCCAGTGTGTACTCACGGCGAATTCATTTGGCAAATATATACGTTTCTGCATCGCTATTGCTCACGCGCACATCACTCGCCACGGCGATGGCTGTCGAAATGCCCTCGGTCCAACACCTGGCATTAAGTCGCCGATAAAGGACGGCACAAAACAAAGGCAAAGCCAGATACAACCCCTGGTCCGATAGCTGCAGCTGCACATGCACCCTGCTAGTGGGCAAAAGCAAAGATACAGACAGACATACATCAAGACGGCGAGACAGACAGACAGACAGACTCGCTTGGGAGATTGTTGGAAAGAAAGCATTTCCATTGTTGCCTAGCCTTTGTCACTGTCAATTCGCTGCGCTCTTTATCTCTCTTCCTCTTTGTGTCTCGTACGCAAATTGGCAAACGTAAAACGGGGACAATAAACCCAGCAAACATTTGGCAAATGCTTCGATGCCCGTCACGTACGCCAAAAATGCAATGCTATGTGGGGGTCCAATAAAGTGAGTGAGTGTGTGTGTGTGAGTGCGTGCGTAGGCATGTTGATAACTGTTGCTCTGCTGTTGGAAGTCAAAGTGCAAGTCAAAGGTGCGCCCTCTCTAGCAAAGCACCTCTCTCTCTCGCTGCTGGTCGCTCACTGAATCAGCTTTGCGCTCGCGCATTGCTCGTTCGGTTCGTTTGTTCGTTTGTTCGTTTGCTTCGTATTGTGGGCGCTCGCTCTCATTCTTGCGCTCTCAGCTCGCTCTTCCGCTGATCAGCAACGGCTGTGGGGTACTGTGGGTGCATATGTGTTGGTGAGACAGCAGTGGCTGCGGCGGTGGCGGCGGCGTCGGACGTCAGGCGCAAATGTAAATAAAAACGAATCACATGACTTGCTAATCGGCGTTCACAGTCGCTGCCTGCTCTCGTGATTATTATGTCATACACATTTTGTTGTTGCCTTTGCCACTGCGCTGGGTGACGTACAAATACATACACACACCGTCTGTTTGTATGTGTGTGTGCGCGTGTGCTGCTGTACGAATTCCCTTACAGTATGTAGGACATTTTTCATATGAGAGAGAGTACGCTCTCTTTGTTTAACTGCATGAAATGCGTGGCAGAGTATTGACACTTCGTTGTTGCTTGACTGAAGCAATTGCATTGGTTTGTTGTTTTCCCTGTTAATTCATTTAATTATTATTTATTACTGTTTATTTGCTTATGTGTAGTGTATGCTGTGCACAGTGTGTGTGTGCGCGCGTTTACAATGTTGATTTTTGACGCTTGCACTTTGTGGTTGACTGTTCTGTTCTGATTGTTGTTGTTGTTGTTGTTGTTTGTTTTCCTATTGATTGTGCGCATGAGAGTGCGGAGCGGCATAAACGCTCGATCAACAGAGCAGCAGCAACAATAATAACTGCTATTTCAATTGTTCAATTACAATTTGCATTTCCCCATTCAGTTCTCAACGTGCGCGAATCGTTTGCGCAGCGCCTTTTGTTAAATCGATTAGCACACGATCAGCGCACACCCACACACACACACATGCAGGGGGGTGTGTGTCGAACAGGAAGAGCAAGGGGTAGAAGGGGGTGCTAGTGCTATGCCCGATAAGGTACGAAAAATGGCATATATCATTGGCCTTTTGGCACTTTCGAGTGTATATTGGCCAATTGGTGGCAACACCACAAAGCAAGCAATACACACACACACACACACGCACACAACGCTTGTATATGTGTGTGCCTGCATGTAGTATATGTATGTATTTATGGCCATGTCTGTTTTCTCTCCTCGCGCGCTCTCTCTCTCTCTTGCTGTTGCGACGCTCTCTCGCACAGCTGCCTTGCTGTTATACGCCGCCGCCATCACGTGATAAACTTTTCACTCTGCTAATTAAACGCGGGGTTTTTGCACTTTGCTAAATGTAAACTTCGCATTGCTTGGCAGTTAAAACTAACTGACTGGGAGTGGGAGTGGAAGTGCGAGTGGGAGTGGGGATGGGCTGCTAACTGTGGGGGCGTTGGCTAGTCTACCCAGCTGGGCTGGGTGTGTAGGCTAGGTCAGTTTTTAGTCGGCGATCGTTGTAAGCCAAATATAAATAAATAAAATTTAAGTGTTGTTTGCTCTTGTTGACAGTTAACATTAATTTATTAAATTGTTTATATTTGGCGACATGCCTGGGTAAATTTCCATCGGCTGGGAACGTGTTTGCGAGTGTGTGTGTGCGCGTCTGTGTTATCGTTCATTTCCACTTGGCTTGCGACTAAGTTACCGTGCAAATAGCCTTTTATCACTTTATTTTAATTTCGGAACAAACACATAAACATAATCATCATTACTTAGAGCTGAAGTGTGGCCACGCTGCAGATAAATAACAAAGCATTTAGTGGGTGGAGCGGGGTGGGGGGGAGATATGAATAAATATTTACAATATGGCATAAAGTATGCCATAATCGATATAGGTCTAGTAACAGTTGGACCTAGGACGCTCCCCCCTCTGCCCGCTCTGTCATGAATCATCATCATGGCCAAGTTGTGTCCGTATTTAGACATTCGCTAGCCAAGTTGGTCACATGACTGACTGAGCTGAGACACACTCGCATTCAATATGCGAAATTTAAGAGCCAAAAAAAAAGCAGAAAAAACCGCAAAAATGGCTGAAAAAAAGAGGAAGAGAGAGAAATACTCAGACAGAGTCGCCGCCGCATCATGTGTTTCAGCCGAGTCCCTAACCCAAATAGCCAAGTCATTTGACGCAGCGACAGATGGTGTGTGCACAGTGAGTTAGCACGTGGTTAATAATTTCCGATAAAATATTATTCCCCTCCCCCCCTCGTTTTGGAGGGGCCCCAATGGAATTGCCAACTTTCACACGAATAAATCAGCGCGAATAATACGAGAGAATCGCCTCATCGCACAGGCGGAGACAAGCACGTGGCAATATATACAATACCATGCGATATATCTCTATATATGACTCCATATGTGCCCGTGCTCGGTGGAGGGGGGGGGTCTCTCTATGTCTATGCCCCAATTAGCACTCGATTGTGGAAATTTTATGCCAACAAAGTCTTTTCAATCTTCTCTGTCTATTTTGCCCTCCTCTTTCCCCCTTTGGGTGTTTTTTTTTGTTGTTGCTGTTGTGTGGGATCGTGTGAAATATGCGATTTGATTGCTCATCAAATTCGCGTATAAATCAATTTTCGAAAATGTTATAAATAATTTCGTTTAGAGCCTCAAGCCGTGCGCCAAAAATTGATTGTAAATTGGAAATTCATTTAAAGTTGATAAGTGAACGCGAATTGTTAAAACAAATGATGAGTGTCGCACACACACACTCGCACACACATCAATCATTAGCGTGGCCTATAAATACCCCCCTGGATGGTGGTGGTAATACCCCCGGCTTATGTGGCATATCGAAATGTATCCATTGTGATTTACATGGGAAACAAGCTCATTACGAGATCATCTAATCGGTCGCTGCAGGCGCCTCTATGTCTGCCCATTTGACCGAGCCGGACCTTTCGACCATATGTCATGTTTTCACTTTGCGTTTCTCGCTAATGACTTTTTCACTCTCTTTCGTGCTCTCTCTCTTTCTCCTTCTTTGTTGCACCTTGCGGCAATATTTGCGTCGCAGCCTCGTGTCGTTTAGTGCAAACAATCACCCTGCTTTATTATCATGTGGGTATATACAGGGGGCAGCGAGTGTGTCTCTCTCTCTCTTTCGCTGTGCACAAGTCTCGCCTTAATAAATATGGCAGACTAGACACGAGGCAAAGATAATACCTCAATTATAAGGTGACGGAATGAATACAAATACAAAGTGTTTACCACTTATAAAGCTAAAGCCAAGGGTAAGCTTAGACTTTGTAAATATAATATAAGGAAAATGCATTAATACGCGTATTATCCAGATAGACAGATATACAAGAAAATATAATAATAATATTCTAGATATAGAATAATAAGCTAAACATTTCCCAAGTTTGCTTTTTGTAAATATAAAATAATGAAAATATATTAATAAGTATTTTCCAGAGAGCAAGAATTATTATATAATATTTTAATAGATTTCTAAACATAGTTTATCAACGTTAACATTTGCCCCAGTTAGTTGAAATTTCGTATATTATTCCCAATAAAATATTTATAATTAAATCTGCCCGAAAAAAAATGAAATATATATGAGAAAATATAGTAATAATATTCTAGGGCTAGTTTATTAACCCTTTACTCAACCCTTTTTCCAAGTCATACTTTACATTTAGAATATAATGCAATATAATCACACATATTTTCCAGACAGAAAGCAATATAATATAATTAAGATATAATTTTCTAGACATATTTTTATCAACTCTAACATTTCGCCAAGTTTGCTTTTTGTAAATATAAAATAATAAAAATATATAAAAACGTATTTTCCAGAGAAAAATAATTATTACATAATATTTGAATACAGTTAGTATTTTTTTAAATTTCGCATATCAATCTTAACATAATTATTCATATTTATAATTCTTTAATTAAACATATTAATTCGTATCTTTTAAAGAAAAAAAATACATATAAAAAAAAATAGCAATAATAATTTAGGACTAGAGTTTATTAACTCTTAAATTTTTCCAAGTCATACTTTACATTTAGAATATAATGCAATATAATAACACGTATTTTCCCAGACAGAAAGCAATATAATTTAATTAAGATATAATTTTCTAGACATATTTTTATCAACTCTAACATTTTCCCAAGTCACCTGAAATTGTGTAAATCATGCGCAAAGTTTGTTGGATAAACAAAGTGCAGGTGCAGAGCTAACACAGCCCGCTGTGACTAACTAATATTTCCAGGGTATAATCACATTTAAATGCCAACGTTGTCGACTCTGCTGCCTCTGCTGACTGCTGACTGTGCGCTGTGCGCTGTGGCTTCATGTGTGAAGTCTCGTGGTCTGCCAAGTCATATGAGTGAGTCGTCGAGTTGTCGAGTTGTCGACGTCGCAGTTGGTTGTGATTGTTGTTTGCTGAAGTTGTTGTTACTTTTTGTGCCCATTGTTGTTGTTGTTGTTGCCCTGGCACTGATAGCGCACTGGACGGCGCGCTATATTGTCTGCTGCCGTTGCCGCTGCTGTCATCGTCGCTGTCATTGGTAATTATCAGTTAACAAAAATTGCTTTTGCTTTTCAACAAGCCTCGTCAAATTGGACATTATGCTTCGTAGAAAGTGCCTGCGACCTCAGCGACCATTTGTCTGTGCAGGTGTAAATCTAAAGCCGTTAAGCTTCGTCCACGTCAACTTGGCATTTTGTTTATAAGCATTTTTGTCATATAAATCATTTCACACGCTATCGAAACGCACATCCTCAGATTTATGGCAACTTCAAAGAATTATGATTATCACAAATTGAAATTTTATAGCTGCAATTTCGAAATTGCATATTTATATCTTCCCCACTGTGCCGGGGGGGTCTCTAATCTCAGATATGGGTGGAATAAACCGTTTTTATTTTTAGGCTGCACTTCTATTGTTATAGACTATGTGAAGTGCGTCACAAAACGTTTGCTAAGTATTTCGCAAATATCACGCAAATTTTGTGGACTTAAACAATATATATATGTACGAGTCAAGCGTATGGTATACTATATTCAGGCATGATCGATAGATTCTTTTGAATTTTAAAATACTTTTTTAAGCATATATAATTCACTATTTGTTTAGCATTTCATCGCATTCAATATTTATTCATATTAAGCCGCCTTCTTATAGACATGATCTATTGGATACAATGATGATCACATGATATTAGTCATGATCATGTTCCTTTACCTTACAGTTTTGATGGGCATATGAAAGGGGAAGGGGAAGGGGAAAGGGGTCGTTTACTATCATTCTATTGACACTTTTCCACCAGGTGGTGGTGGTTTCTATTTTAATGATCGCATTTATCGTGATTGGCACTTTTTGCTGAAAGGTTCCGTCACCTTTGTCTGACCGCTCCCCATTTTGAGTCACACAAGACATACGATTCTTGTGCATATATATATAGTTACTAATCCGTTGTCACATGATCGTACTTCTCCACCTACACAGAGACTTTGGGGGCTTCTCTCTGGTTTGTTGTTGTCTTGTGATACTCTTGCAGAGGTTATATTAGTTTGGCTAAAAGTTTGCAAACCTATAAGGTATATATATTCTTAGTCAGCATCGATTGGGCAGTCGAACTAGTCATGTCTGTCTTAGTTTTTCCTTATGAAACTTGGTATACTTGCTTCTTATTGCTTCAAGCTAGAAATAAGCCGAAACGAGCGGTATCGGATGGATATATCGTATAGCTGCCATACAAACTATCGGTTGATTTTTGTTATTTTTAAAGATATAGCCATATAACTTTGCCTAGCTGTATCTTAATATGTGCTTCAAAGGTTGTACAAATTTGATCAAAATCGAAACGATATATCGTATAGCTGCCCTAGAACCTATTGATAGAATTTTGATCAGAAATTGCTATATAACTTTTGCTATCTTTAGCAATCCAAAACTTTTTTGTAGTTAGAGTAACTGTAAGGGTATAAAACCTGCGGCTAGTCAAAGTTTAGCCTTTTTTTCTTGTTTTTTTTTTCCTCTTTTTTGCAGTGCTTCGGTTTTTGGTTCTGTATTCATTGATCATTTGAGAGGCGCGTGTGGGGTGCACGTATGTGTGTGAGTGTGTCAGTGTGTGTGTGTGTGTTCATTGTTCATTCATTGTTTGTGTTGATTTTAGCATTATTTCAAGTGTCACTTGGCAATCAGTCGCCTTTGCCGTCGCCTTTGCCGTCGTCGCGTCGTCTTCCTCTTTGCTGTTCATTTGTTTGCCCGATACGATATACATTTCTCATGTTATGCCTGGCCCATTACCTGGCTCACACTTGCCCGCTGGGACCTGACAGTGTTGCCAATTACCACAACAACAGCAACAACAACAACAACAACAACTACCGCACGCTCTTTTGCCAATTTGTTTTTGAACTTGACATTCGATTATTTTGCGCACTTCAATGCGGCCATTAGCTGGGCGGGGGTGAAGGTCGTTTGTACTACTATTAGCATATATACATATATATATATAGATTCGTGTAGTATATATATGGTTTATAATGGAGCTGCATCTCAGGTTAATGATAGACAATTTGATGTTGTTGTTGTTGCTGTTGTTCCTCGTAACAAAATATACCAAACAAATTGTGCGCCTGCTGTCGGCGTCGACGTCGACTGCGACTGCGACAGCGACAGCGCTGCGCCTTAATACCGGCAGTTTGTTGTCATTTTCATTGTCGTTGTACGGCTGGCGTTGGCGTTGGCTTTGGCGCTGGCGCTGGCGCTGGCAGAGCAGAGAGCAGCGCAGCGCGGCGCAGCGTCGCCATCGTTGGTTGGGTTGGTTTGGTCATGTGACTTGTTGTATGAAGCAACTGGTTGTTGTTGTTGTTGTTGCTGCTACCGCTTTGGAAATCTGTTTTTATTTGCACGCTCTCTTTCACACACACACACACAGGTACAGTGGGGCACAGAGGCAAAGAGAGTTCAGCAGGCTGGTGTAATGCGATTTAACAGATGTTGCCGCTTGATTTGATTATGAACAGCGGCCATATATGTATGTACATATAGCTCGCTGTACAATATCTTTATACACTTTTTGAGTATTTTCTCTATAATATTTGGCCAGCGATAATTGCTCGATTTGTAGTAAATCCCGAAGGGCTAATCAAATACTTCACTTAAGTCAAGTGCGCGCGTTGTGCCCTGATAAGGGGCACACAACACACACACACACATATGTACATGTATGTACTGCGTCTCGCAGCATATCAATCATCGCACTGGCGCCCCACCCCTACTCAAGCTGACCACCTACCTGCCCCCCTCTCTGGCCGCTGAACCGCTCCTGTGCGCTTCGCGAGCTTGCCCCAGTTGCCTTGGCCCATCAAGCATCGCAATCTGCTCAGCTGAAGTGTATGAAACTATATACGATTGTATATATGCTCACGTAGTATATACAGACATGAGTTAATGTATTTCTTTTGCGTGTATTTTAGCTTAGTATTGTTTCTGTTTCTGCCTCCTCTGCTTCTTCTACGGCTTTTATTGTTGCTGTTGTTGTTGCTGGCCTTTTGTTTTGCTTGCGTAGCTGAACAAAAAAGCATGTGATCCAAGCGTAATGCGCAGAGCAAGACGGCAATACAGAGCAAATCTCCAGAGAGAGAGAGAGAGACGGAAATGCAGACGTTGCGCGAAAGTGAGGGAAAGAGAGAGCGAGCGAGAGAGTTCAAAGCGCGCAGTGCAGCCTCAGTTTGGCCTTGCACACAGCAAGCTCAAAAAACGAGTTGACAAACCCTCAGGGGTTGCTTTAAGTCACTCACACTATACAGATACTATAACGTCATGTATGACATCTTGTCTGTATGCGCGACGTGAGTCGAGGGTTCGATTACCCGCTGCAAGGTTAAAGTTATCGGTCTGGCGAAAACTCCGGTGCATAAGATAAGCTAGACAAAATGTGCTTATAGAGTAGCCTCAACTATATAGTTTCTCTTTTATAGTTTGATTATAGCTAGATTCAATATGTTTTGCTATAAACAACTTTTCTTCATTAAATTTGCTTTAGTGCTTGAGTTATCTTTTATAGCCAGATTACAGCCAGTTCTACACACGTTGGCTATGGAAAAAGCATGGCTATTTACAATTTTGTTTTCCACACGTAATTTCGGCATTATTAAGGCTATATTTTAAGCTAGATTAAAGCTAAAAAAAGGCGCTTGCTTTGCTTTGAAGAATTTAAGCTGTTTATGGCGCTGCTTTCTTTAGGAAACTTGTGATTTGCCGCGTCACCAAAGAGCAGACACAGCTGTTAGTATAGCCAGATTAAAGCTAAAACTGTCTAGGTTGGTTATAGAAAGTTTTAGCTGCTTATGGCGAGGATGAGAGGACACAACTCCTCTTGTTATAGCCAGATTAAAACCTAAACTATGCAAGTTCTTTATACAAAGTTTCAAAGGATTTCCTGCGTCACCAAAGAAAAAACATAGCTTCTTTTATAGCCAAATCTAAGTATTACCTATCTCAGTTCGTTTTAGAGAGTTTCAACTGTTTTCGGGTCTGTTTTCCCTCCACGAAATAACGTAATTTCATACGCTACCCAAGAAAACAGAGTAAACAGAGTCGTTTGCTGTCGTTGTTGTTGTTGTTGCTGCTGGTGTGTTCCATTTGCAACTCTGAAAAGTTGCGACTCATAACTGTAATGGGCTTCATGTATCAGTTACAGTTACAGCTACAGCTACAGCTACGCTTGTTTCCGCCATACGAAATTAACCGAAACTGACGATGCACTCAAACAAAACTGGAGCATACACACATACATGGGTACTATGACTACGTATAGCTAGGCAGGTATTTGGGTACTTTGCGATAATAACAAACAAAATCAGAAAAGGAAACAGCCAAGTCGAAAGTCATTAGAGTAGCGATATTTGAGATACAAACGAACACCGAGCAACGTCTACAAGATAATCGCAAGAGAGTTTCCTAATTGTGAAATTGCCGAACTCCCCCCAAACGAAAACGACTGATAAGGCCCCCCCAGCCAGGTAGGTAGGTACTTTATCAATAATCTATAAAGAAATTGGACAGCCAAGTGAATGACATCTCGTAGCTCCCGCTCTGATAACTTGGGCCTCGCTTGTTTAGCGTCCATTCGATAATTGAGTTTTGCACATTGTACAGGCGCCAGCTGCGCCTTGGGGCGTCGGGTCAGTTGGGCAGGTCGATCGCTCAACTAAGAACCTCATGACGACGACGACGACGAAGCTTTCATACAAAGTCCAATAAACTTGGGGGTTAGTGCACGAACTTGGCACTCATGTTGTGTCCGCAGGCTTCTAGGTCTAATCCATCACGAGTCTTGGGTTTTGTTTTTTTTTTGCCACTTTTAAACAAAATATTAACACATCACACTCGCCTGACAAGACAACGCGTACCCTGTGCTGGAGAGGGGCAGGGGCAGCTGGTGGCACATGTGATGCTTGTTGCGTCGCAGTGCGCTCGACGGGAATCATGTGAGCTGGCGCGGCTCGGCTATGTGCTTCGGCTCTGCTCGTGTAGTTCGTCGTCAATTGGCGTTGCCCCCGCGCTACGGTTGCGCCCCACGATGCGGCGCGTCGTCTACGTCGCCGTCGCTTATCTGCATAAATAAACACATTATATATATATTACTACACACACACACACACTCACACATGTGAGATATCTGTGTGCATATATATCGATCAGGCGAGTGAGTACTCATTGCCAGCACTCATATTCGTTGCCGTAGCCGTACGCTACTCGTTTATTTGGTTTAATGTCGAGTGGCCGCGCGTCGTCGCTGCCGGGACGTTTCGATTCAATTCAATCCAATCCGATGCGATCCGATTCCGTTCCGATTCCGATCCGATTTCAATTCTGTTTCCGAGTCCGATTTACGACGCGCGATTGTGTGTTGCCATCTCTCGCCTTGAACTTGCGCGTCATTTGGCGTCAAGCATCGCGGCCATAAAGATATCGAAATAATAATAATAATCGCGAGCTAAATCGGGCCTATCACTATATAGTTATACCTTTGCGCATTCCTGCGTACCGTTGTTATCTTTACCGTTATCCAGTGCCCAGTGCCCAGTGCCTAGTTAAACCACAGAGCTCTACATCCGCATGCATACGTCGCCGTTTAAATACACGTAAGTCCCTTGCCATGGTCTGGTCAACAAGTGACCCCAATACGGCGGCGTACACTCGTGATCTGCACACAGCACACAGCACAACCCCAACCCCAACAGGGCCAGCCCGACTAACTAATCTATGTATGTGTCTCACAGCACACAGAAAGTTCCCCCTTTCTGGTTCTTATCGCGGTGCCATAAAACAGAAAATGAAGCAATCCAATAAAGCAGACCAAACGCCACCGACGACGACGACGACGACTCCCTCCATAAACTACCCCTGCTTGCAAGTCCTAAGAACCTCTCATAAACAATTAAGAGAGCAGCCCACACACACACACACACACAAGATAAAGAAGAAGACGAGGAGGGGGAGGCACGTTAATTATAGCGCTAATTCAGGCAGTTGGCGTATTTTCAATTTAGCGCTACTTATTGTTAGACAGACCATTTATAAAGCCACTAAAAATAAATTAGAAACCCCCCCGCGTCTTGGGGAAATCTCAGTCAAGTGCCCGGCGGACTTGATGGAATTACCGCAAAGATTTCTTCACTTAAGACTTTCTGCAGCGTCATGCAAGATTCTCTAGATTTAGCCACGTTAATCGATAACCCGAATCGCTTGTGAACTTATCGCAGCGCCCCGAAAGAACCTCTTGAAGGTGTTCGTCATGAGTAAGCAGCGTCACGTGCCAAGTGCTGTGCTGGCTATATATATAGTACACTCAATTTAGCTGTAGCCCCAGGCTGCTCCCCCCATTCACCCCACAAAGATGTTTCTCAGGGGATGAGCAATTGTTGTGAGACGATCGCGAGAATTACTCACTGAGTCTGTGATCAACCCACTATGATATCATGTGACGTGAGATGTGCCATGATAGTTAGTTAGTTACTGAGTAGTACAGCGATTGCATCTGTGCAGTTTGTACGCGGTTTGTGCGGCTGATAAGGCTGGGAGAATAATGTACAGAGTTTCCTATAGTTTTCCTGGGAATTTTGATATGAGCATGTGATTTTGCACTTGGTATTATTTGCAATTTTATAGAGTTTCCTATTTCGTTTACCTTGTTACTTTATAGCGCGCAATTGGTTTATACAGTTCAATTCTTTTTAACCCAATTTCCGCGGTACTGCGCTATTTCCGTCGCATAATTGAGTACTAAGTGATTTGACTTTAACTTTATTACTATAATTAAACCATTAACGCATATGCGCTAGTTATAATCTTATGATCTGGGCGCTCTTTTGGGCTTATCTGCGGCGATTCATGCGGCGGCACCTCGTTGTTAATTTTCGAGCATTATCTGCAGCTTTTAGCCATGACTCATGACCTTAGCACGCGATTCAATTGTGGTGAATCGAAACGAATCGCTTTGAATCGCATGTGAATCGATAGTTGTGGGTGTTGAGTGAATGTGCCAACATGGCGGATATCTCTTAAGATCTGCAATGATGTTTATGCCCGTCTCTCTCTCTCTCTTTCGCACTTTTGTGACGCTGTAATTGGTTTGTCTCTCTTTGATCAGCTACACTGTGGGTGTTCCTGTCTCTGCCTCTTTCACTCTTATAGAGACTCTGTGATATGTTTCTCCTCTATGAAGATCTTTCTCTTCCTCACACTCCTCCGTTCTCTCGCATTCTTACGATCTCTTCCTCCTTCTGTCGAGCTTTTCCAGCTTGTCTGTTCTCTGCTGCCGACTCTAACCGTCTTCTTCTCTCTCCTTCTCTCTTCTTTATCTTTGGTTTTCTCTCTCTTTCGTCAACTCCCTCTCCTCTCTCTCCCTCTCCTCACGCTGTTATTAATCTCACCTCTCCCTCTTCCTCTCTCTCTGCTTGCAGCCAATTCCCCTTCGATGCCAGCCAAGTGCGCGTGCTGCTCTACCGCGAGGACGACAGTCATGGACGCCGCCTGCTCTTCGACTCACATGCACTGCAGAAGGTGACGTTGAAGGACTCCTCCAACAGTTCCGGCGGCGGTGGCAAGTTCCTTAAGAATGACAAGTACAGCAGCGCGGCGCAGAACGGAAAGATACAGGCCAAAGCACATTCCAATAACAATGGCACCAACCTGATCGAAGTGTGCCCCGAATATGGCTACAAGGTAAGTCAGCCAGACTCTGAGCACTGAGTGCATTCCCAGCTAAGACATCTCCTGCCCCCCACAGCACAATCGTCCATCGGGCGCGGACATCACGCCCATCGGTGAGATGGTCTTCGGTTCGCTGGCCATGTCCTTCTGCGGCACCGCACTCAAGGTGCACTGGCTGCCACAGCCGGCGCGCATATTGTGCTCGCAGGTGTATCTGACGCCCACGGCGAATGGCTCCGTTGCTGGCAGCGGAGCCGGCGCAGGCGGGCATTCACCTTATTCCACGCTCTCGATGGGCAGCCTCACGCCACGCAGTTCCATTTGCAGTGAGCACGGCTCCATGGATGGTCTGTCCATGAACTCCTTCTCCATGCCGTTCAGTGTTAGCGTGGGGCGACAGATGAGTCTGACGCCACCGTTGGATGTGCCCGCGGCGCCGGACCTACAATCTCTGTCCATTGCGGACAGCGGGCCACGCTTCTCCTCCACCTACAGCAATGCCACCGACTCGGGTTACTCGGCCAGCGCCAGTGGCAGTGGCAGTGGCACTGGTGGTGCCTATTCTAGTGGGGATCAGTGGTCGTATCAGTACTCCAGCACACGCAGCAGCCTGGGCAGCGTGCTCTCTGACAACTCGGGCGCCATGCGCAAGCTCAGCCTGGACGATTGGACCTTCTATGCCAGTTCACCGCATCTGGATGAGTTTGCCAGCGATGGCTGCCTGCAGCGACGAATCTCGCGCAATTTGCGCACCTCCTTCGAGTATGAGCATTCCAAGAATGACTTCATTGGCTTCCTCAGTGATAACTATGCGCCAGCTGGTCAGGCGAATGGCGCAGGCCAGAGTAGTGGAACGGCGGGCACCGGCGGCAGCGAGGGCAGCAGCATGGCACCGCCACAGTACCGACGTGCCAGCTACTGTGCCAATGAGTCGCGCAGTAATCCCGAGATGGGACGACGTCAGGCGAATCTGCGTAGGCGGCCCAAGCTCGGCCTGGCTGTGTGCATAACCATGAGTGAATCTTTCGAGGAGGAAATGGAACTCTTCTGCAGCGAGCACATTGCGTTGCTCGAGTCGATGCTGAGCAGGCTGCGTGGCAGAACGGAGCATGCCTACATCAACCACAAGAACTTTCTGCAGGTAAGCAAGGCGCAGCAGCTTGCGATGAGGATTGTATTTTGAGGAATGTTTCCGTTCCCGTTTGCAGATTATGTTCCAGGCCTGGCAGGATGCACAGCAATGGTTCAGTGATCTCTTTACGGCGCCGCGCATCAAGACGCCCGTCTGGCTGAGCATCACGACCAGCGGCAGCAAGTACTCCAAGACGGTAGCGGAGCGTTTCATCAAGGAGCTGTGCGATCTGCTCTCGTTTGCCGACACCAAGGACTCCAATTTGTAAGTGGCAACTGGTGGTATAACCAATTGAATCTGCTCTAATCCTTGCCTTACTCCCTTGCAGCTTCATCAGCACCATGCTGACGGGCATACTCACCTACCATCTGGGCTGGGTGGCCACAGTGTCGGCCTTTAATAGCTCCAGCTCGCGTCGTAACTCTGCCTCCGCCTCGTCTGCCGCCATTGAGCGTCGCGCCAAGTTGCTGCAGGTCTCACAGAAGCATCCATACAATGCGCTGTGGGCACAGCTGGGCGATCTGTATGGCGCCATCGGCATGCCACCCAAGCTGGCACGCACCATCATCTATGGCACCGAGAAGATGTGGGTGGAGAAGCTACTGAATGTGCTCACCTACTTCATACGCTGCAGCGAGGTGCGTCGCGCTGCCAAGCGGGAAGATTTCAATAAGCAACTGATCAATGAACTGGTGGAGGATCAAAGTGCTAGCCAGGATGCCAGGCACAAGAGTCCGCCAACGCTGCGACGTCGCACGGGGCTGGGAATGAGTCGAACGACGACATGCAAACAGAATCTAAACGCAATTGTGGACGATGCAGACATGCAGGATCAGCAGCTGGGCAGCGATGAGGAGGCGCGGTTGGAGCAGCAGCTACAGCTGGAACAGCAACTGCAGCAGGAGGCAGAGGATGCACAGTTTATGGGCACCACGCTGAAGAAGAACGAGATTCCCACGGTGCTGGCCTTTCGTGACTCGCATTTTGTGCAGCAGGAGCTGCGTATTGGTAACTACCTCATGGACACGGGCATTGAGAAGAAGTCACTGCTTGCGCGGCAGGCGCAGCAATATTTTCGCACGGGGAAAGATGGACGCATTCGCCTGACTGTGACAACGCCAGAGAATGTGGAACTCTGCATGGAGGAGGACTCGAATGCCTCGGTGGGCACAGGAGGTAGCATCGATGATGGAGCCATTGAGGCGCTGGAATTCGATGAGAGCAAGACGGGCACAACAACTGCCACGGAGTCCGAACAGAAGACAAGCAAATCGAAGAACTTCTTCTGGAAGATTGTGCCCACAGCTGGTGTCAAGGAGGGACTGAGTCTCAGTGATCTGGCCAAGTTGCAGCAGGGTGTAAAGATCATCAATCGCAAGCTGGAACGTCGCTGCAGCAGTTACTCCGTGGAGAGCAATTCGCCGCCCATGGGCAACGATTCCACGGATTCATTTGCCCCCGAGCGACGTGTCTCACATCTGTCGCTGTCCGATTTGATCACACAGAACAGCATGGGCAAGAGCGGACGCATGACCTGGGGCATTGAGCCGATCAAAGGAGAATGTCAGTCTCGAGGAGCAGATGCACTTCGATCATTGCCAGAAGCTCATCGAGCGCGAGCACGGCATATGCCGTCAGACCTCGGCGGACAATGGCAACGGTGTGGTCTTTGTGCTGGGCGACAATGAACCTCTGATTAATCTCAAGAAAAGCAACGAAGATCTCACAGACGATGCGACTGCCAAGCCGGCGCAACTATGCGCCCTGCATCAGCGCAGTCACGACCCCTCCAAGAAGCATTCGGGCATGAAGTTCAACTTCGAGCAATATCCGCAGATTGCGACGAACTACATGAAGAACAAGAATCTGCTGATGTCCAACTATGATCTGCTGATGGACAAGGCCAGCAAGCTGGAGGCGAATGAGTCACTCAAGCCAAGTGACAGTACTGTCACGCTGCAGCAGCAACATCAACAGCAGCAACAGCAGCAAGCAGAGCTGGCGGCAAGCAGCAGCTCCTTGGCTGCCACAACAACGACAACGGTTACGGCTGTGGGCAGCGATCGCTGCGTTGTGTGCAACAGTGGCAACATCAGTGCCACCTATCAGACGCCTTCGAACGCCACCGAGTTGGAGTTCGAGACGGATGAGATGCATTGCTACAACGAGAGCAACAACAGCAACAGCAACAGTTGCACCAATGTGCTACAGTCTGTAAACTCGGCGGCGTCCATAGACACACTCAAGTCCATGCCGGAACCGATGACGACGCCCACCTATACGCGACGACAGCAGAATAAGCGTGTGCCTTCGCAGCGTGGTTCGGTCTCCTCGGTGGCAGCCAAGTGCGCCGCGGTCAACGAGGCACAGCAGCTGCTTAAGTTGCCTGTGCCTGGCATTAAGGAGTTGCCGCAGGAGGATGAGCCACCGGGCGACAAGCTGCGTGCCGGCTTCATTCCATCGCTGCTGCTCAGCGTCAGCGATCACTACGTCTCCGACATGGTGCTGCAGGTGAGTTCAAGAAGACCTAAAGCAAGCGAAGATTGACTTACTAATCTCTCTCTCTCTCTTTTCTCTTAGGGCACCTGTGCACCGCCCAAAAAATGGGAGACGAATCTACGCGAGGATCTGGCGCTGGCCGCGCATTCCGCCTCGCTGATCTCACAGCCAGCCGAGAATATTGCCATTGTTGCCGACATGGATAAATGGGATGTGCGTCTCATTTCATCGCAGACGCAACAGTTTCCCTATGCGGGCGGACAAAGCTCTCCGGTGGGCATGTCGCAGTTGGTGTCCAGCATGCTGGAAACTGTGCAGGCCATGCACTGCGGCGGCATACCAGCCTATGAGGTGCGTCTGCCTAGATCTCGGCTAGATTGTGCTGTAAACTAATTGATTTCTTTTCCCTTTCTGCAGTGCTTGGCTTATCTGGAGTCGAAGCTGCAGGAGATCTATATGCAATCGGAAACGCTGGCCGCATTTCTGCTGGAAACCGATCCCTGTCGGCTATCGGATATTACAACGCCGCTGCAGCTGTCCGAGAACGATGTGCCGCTGCTGCTCTCCATTGCCTACATACACACGCCGAAGATCAGTCGCAAGTGCGGCATCAGCTTTAGATGACAGATGGCGCTCAGCTGGAGCTGCAGCTTGAGCTGCTAAAATACAAAAAAAAAAACAGGAAGAGAAAAAAAAACAGGAGCTACAACAGGACCAATCATTGCCAATCATTAACGAACGCAGGAAGTATCATTCATCATCTCACGCTTCATCCCAAAGCAAAGCGAAACAAGCAAATACTCCAGCGAATTTTCATTTCACTGATTTTGTGATATACCTTATAATGAATCTAGCGTGTAGTGACAAGCAGGTTACCTAAGTTAGGGCAGCTTATAGCAGAAACAGAAACAACACTCATACACTCACACACACACACACTCATCCATCCATTCACACATATAATTAGTACTGTATATTCGTTTATATATAGATTTAGATTTGTATAATTTAGGGAATCCACTCACATAGCACGAAGTCACATGAAGAAGTATTGTAAATTATTTGATTTAGGTTTAGTTAGCATGATTGTGGACATAGAACTTAGCGCAGCACTCGAACTTGCTATCGCTCGACCAACGTACGTACGTATGTATACGTATGTGTTTGTACATATACATATATGTATGCATGTGTGTGTGTGTGTGCCTGCCTGACCATGTATGAGCTTGTGCTCCGTCTAGTGTTTGAATTAGATTTAGTAATTTATGACAACAATAATCTATTAATTGATTTAATTGTGCGCGTATTGCTTAGCATGCACTACGCACACACGCATATTTATAATTAACACACACACACACACACATTGTGTAAGTGTGTGTGTGTGTGAAGGGATTGGGGTACGGTATTTGGGGGAAGAAGCGTAGCTAAAGATGTTAACATTCGAGAATTAACTTAGCAATTAGTGCAGACATAAGCAATTACACTGATAAGCAATGGATTTGTATACGTATTTTTGAAAAGAAAATGATAAAAACTAAACAACAAACTAACAGCTGTGTATTATAATTAGTTAGTCGGTTGGCGCGCAAATTCAAAAGCTGCTCATTAAGTTGGCTGCGGCTGCGCAGTGGATTGCCTGAGCAATTTTAAAGCATACTTTTGGGCTGCAACAAAAGCTCAAACAGCTTAGCGCCATCTAGCGCGTAAATTGGAAAGCTATTAAAGTTGGTTGCGGCTGCGCAGGGAGCGCTAGCAAAAACTTCATAGCATACTTTTAGGCAGCACAAAGCTCAGACGAATAAATTTGTGTGCATCGTGCTGCTACTGATTTCGGTTCGCCTGGTACAATTTGGGATCTGGCAGTCGAAAATGCAGTTTCCATGTTCGCCGTTGGCCTTCGAAACCGAAGTTGGAAGGAATTTCTTGTTAATATTAGAATATTTGCGTACTTTTCGTTGGTTTTATTTATAATTAACTAAGAAAATCGTGAATTAAGTTGATTGCGGCTGCGCACAGCTTGATTGTCAAATTTACATAGCATACTTTCGGGCTGCGCTTAAAATTGTGAGTCAAGCTGAAGCGGCATCTACCGGGCATGAATGGTACAACAAATCTGAGCATTGTTTGGGATCTGCCTTCAAATTCGAAGTAGGATGGAATTTTTGGTTATTATTCGATAAATAATTGCATAATAGTAATTTTTATATTCATATATTTTGATTTATTTTATATGTTTTTGCTGTACATATGTACAATGTACATGCATATATAGTATGTATTGTATGTATATATAAGTATATTCCGACTGTACTTGGTTACATTTGAATTGTTTACAACTAATGCACATAAATTAAAGGGCAGCAAGGGGTGTCTTGCGCGCCCTTGAACAAACATTTAATTAATTATCACATTTCCTAATTATCATAAACATTTTATATATTTAACGTATATATACGTTAGAGTTATCTTCGGGTAGACTACAATATGTGAATACTCGGCCACGCGGCGAGCTGTGGCCTGATTGGAGATGGCGTTGAGACTGCGTGCGCCTCACTTGGCCTTCTGCGACTCCAGGAAGGTGGCAGTGTAGGCGAGCAAACGATGGCGCTGCTTCAGATTGCGCGAACGAACATGCGCCGAGTTGAGTTCCTCCGTGTAGCAGCCGGGAAACCAGCCGACAGCTCCATCGCGTATGCGCTCGCCCTGGTACCAGCCTGGACGTGAGAGAGAGGGAGATTAGTTGGGATTAGGTTGCAAAGGGAGAGGGCAACTCACCATCTGGCAGTTTGCGTGACACATTGACAACGTCGCCCAGCTCCAGCTGCAGCACATCGGGCTCATCCGATTCATAGCTATGCTTGGCAATCACTTGCGGACAGTCCCAGGATTCGTAGAGCTTCTCGCCGGGCGTTTCCGCCTCCGGTGGACGCATGGCCTCCAGCCAGCGCTGCTGATCCGACACCGATGGGCACGACAGCACCTAGAGAGAGGAGAGAGCAAAACCATACACATTAATTTCAGGCAAAGATTAGCACTGGGATAAACTTACAAGTTCAACTGTCTTGCGCTCATAGTTCTCCAGCAGCGTCATCAGCATGAGATTTTTACTCGTAGGATCCTTAATGTCTTTGGTGGGCAGCTGTGGCAGTGAGTCGTATGAGGTGAGGGTGAGCATGCTGCGCGGGCAATAGTCAAAGACCGTGAAGGTGGACTCGCCCTTGCGCTTGCAGAGCACCAGCAGATCAGAGAAGAGAAAGGCATACAGGCTAATCTTGGTGAATCGTTTGCCGAAGGTCAACTTGGCATCATCGCCGCGCCACAGCAGATGTGTCAGTTCGCCGCGCTTGACCAGGAATCGCGGCTTGGCGCCTTGTTTGGGCACACCGACCGGCGCTATGGCCAGTGCACGTATGTGATTTGGAAACTCCAGCTGCCTGGAGATGCGCTCCAGCTCGTAGGCCTGTTCCCTGCGATTCGCCGCCTCGTTGCATTGCGACACAATCTTCTGCACCAGAGCCAGCGTCATCTTCCAGCTCTCGTATTCCTCGGCATTGTGTGGCGACTCCTTGCTAAACACAGCATCGATGAGCAACGGCAGACGCGTTATGCGCTGCATGGGCAGCATGAGGAACGAGTGCAGATTGAGGCCACAGCAGCTGGGACTTGCCTCCAGCTTTTCCAATTGTTGCTGGAATGCCAAGTTCGCCTTGGACTCCTTCAGCTGTCGCAACGTGCGATCCATGCGTCCCTGGTGCTCACAGAATGTGATGTACACTTGGAAATGCCGCGATGCAATCTCATAGATGCAGCGACTCAATCCCAGCAACATGATATTGTTCTGCCAGCAACACTCCAGCTCCGTCAGCAGACGCTCCGAGCACTCGTGCACCGGCACAATGTAGGAGAAGAGCGCCTTGCGATCCCGACTACTCAGCACGGATGTGTCACAGAAGGCGGCGTCGTTCATGAAGTGACGACGGAGTAGATTAAGCGACTTTAGGTAACTTGCCTCGGAGGTCATGATCTCGAACTTGGCCTCCTGCAGGCCACGCTCGCGGGGAGTCAGAGTAGCTAAAGGTGAGAAAAGAAGCAGCTTTAGTTGGATGAACCATTTCTCAATCCTTGTTGAACTCACGCAATATGCAAGAGTTGATGACCTCGGGTATTTCGCTCCAGAGCGTGCGCGATGGTCCATTCTTGGGCTCCACCAGCTGCAGCGCAGTGGGACGTGACTTTTGCTGCTGCTGCTGCTGCTGCGTCGCCGTCGGCTGCGTCTTGCTGTGCAGTCCAATCTCCTCGTAGCCATCCGTCGAGCTATCCTGCCGCTCCAGATCACGTGTGATGGACTGCAAAGGGAGGGAGGGGATACATTTAGTAGGGTTTCTAGTGAAGCACTTTCCTGACTCACCTCCAGCTTGGCTGCGCTGTAGACCTGATAGAGTGGCTCATTGGAGAAGAGGCTGTGCGGCTGCAGTTCATCGCCCAGGCCGGCCTCGTTGCCGGTAGAGACGCCGGAGCTGCCACTGGAACTGGCCACAGAGTTGCCGCTGGTCTGGTAGAGTCCGGACTCAGCATACCAACTGCTGCCGCCACCATTGGCACTGGGCGTGGGCGTGTTCAGCTCCCCGTCTCCATTCATCGACTGCTGCGTGTTGCTTGACTGCTTGAAGACGCCGCATTCGGCATACCAAGACGTGGGCGTTGTGGGTGACATTGTGTTGGCATCCACCTGCGACTTGCTAAGATGCAACGGCGGTGGTGGCGGCGGCGGCTCGTGTGGACGCACTCCAATTGTGGCACGACGACGCATCGCTTTCGCCTCCTTCTTTGCTTTGCGTGCGACTGTGGAGAACTTCTGGGACTCCGCACTGGGTGTCTCCATGGATAGCTCCGCTCCTGTGGGTGCCTTATCCGAGAAGCCCGAGTCCAGCTCCTGTTCCTGCTCCAGCGCTTGGGTAGGCAACGCTTGCGGATCCTCAATGTAGAAGGTGCTGCGCGTGGCAGCCAGCGTGGCCAACTGTTTGGTATCGAAGGCGCCGCCGACGAGACTCTTGCGCAGCCGAGAGCGCAAGCTCTTGCCATTCTTCTGCTTGGGACGCAGCAGGCTGGTCGCACTGGGCTGCGTCTCCAGCTGACTCTGACTGGCCAAGAGATTCTTCTCGGATGCGCTCAGCTGCGACGCCGGCGATGCATGCTCGTAGATCTCCTGCGCCTTGCGGCATTCCACATAGAACTGTGTGCCCGTCTGCTGCTGCTGCGAAGTATTCTCGTAGAGCTTTTGCTGGCTGCTCTTGGGTGACTTCTTGTTGGAGATGAAATCCTTGAATTTACGCACTATGGCATACACCTGATTCTGTGGAGCCGGCGGCTCGGGCAGGCGATGATGACGCATGTCCACGCCGCTGTCATTGTGCTGCAAGGCAGGATGGGGAGTGGATTAGCTGGAGGAGCATTCCATAGAGAGTTAGCGCGACTTACATGCTGCAAATGCTGCTCCTGCTCGGTGTGCTCATCGCTGTCCATTTCAAAGGAATCGGAGTCGTCATCCGAGTGGCTCAGATGATGATGATGATGGTGGTGATGATGATGATGATGATGCTGACCCAAAGCTTGCGCCGACGCCGAGTGCTGCTTGCTGCGTCGCTGCGTTGAGACGCGTGGCAGATCCTGGTTGCGCTTGTGGTGCTGCCCCGGCAGCAGCTGCGTCGAGTGCCGCTTGTTGCCCAATGGCGACAGTGTCTCATAGTAATGATCCGAGTCGTCTGCGGGAGAGAGAGATCGAAAGAGAAGGGGGTGGATTAGTGAAAGCTGCCTAAGCTCGGCTACTTCTTCTGCTTCTCCTCCTGCCCAGCTGTGCTGGCTAGCTGCAACGAACCTACAAAGGTGCTCACTACCATCGAAGCTCTGCCGCCGGCTGCTCCGACTCCGTCTGCCGGAGCGGGCTCCTCGTGGCAGATGCGCAACACGTTGAAATGCTGGCGACGCTGATGCTGCCGCTGCCTCTGCTCGCGCTGCTGACTGAGCTCGGCCACAGCCTCATTTTGATAGATGGGCTCCGGCTCGGGCGGTGTCTGGAGAGGATTAGGCTCGGGCGCTGCATTCAGATAGACACTGCTCGCCGGGCACGTGACACTTACTTCGCCCACGGCACGCGGCCGGCGCTTGCGCGGCAACGTAACCGGCTGCGACTCAGCGAGGGTGTACAGTGTGGGGGCGTGGCCGTGACGCTGACTGGAATTGTTGCTACTTGTGCGCGTTGCCATTGCGGCATATTTCGAGCATTTACGCGGAACACTTTCCTATCGACTGCACGTGGAGAGGGAAAAGTTAAAGTTAACTTGCTGCTTTCGCTGTTGTTGTTGTTGCTGCTGCAGCTGCTGTGGTTGCTGTTGACCTCTTGAACTCTCGAACTGCGCTGCAACTTCAGTTTTAATTGAAAGCAATTAAAGCGTTGCAGCAAACGACAAGTTGCTGCATTGACAGCTTTAACGATGGACAAACCCAAGCAAGACAAATCGGCGAGGGTTGCTCGATAAGTTGGGGCACAGTTATTCATTAAGTTCATTCAGTTTTGACACTTGATCTATTGCGCAACATTTACAATTCATTTTAATTAAAAGAGCGAGGGTTGCTTTGTGAGTAGACGATGGTATAGGAAGTTTCGGGGGCTTTAGCTCAAAATCTGAGCGAGGAATCAAAAAATTTCATTTAATATTTTCATCTTATTGGGTCGAGATCTATAGGAATTGGTCACCTGATTTTGTTAATTCCCAAAAAAAAAACGATCGAAGCAAGTCACACTGTGCCCCTCGCCTAGCTTGTTGTGCTCCTGCTTCTACTGCGCTAATTAAGCAAACTCTTCAAGTGTCACAACAGGCACACACATATTTTCCATTAAACTTTAGTCTAAGCTAATAAAAAAAACAACGCGGCGTATGCGCGATTTTGATCAACATGCAAAATAACGCAAATTATAATGAATTCACGCTTGAACAACTACTACAGATATAACAAAGGTATTAGGCCAAAAAAACACACACAGCAGGTACCTCTGTGTGCGCCCAAAAAGCGCGTTAGACTCGAACCAGAGCAGAAAGACAGAAAGAGAAAGAGAGAGGGAGACGGGGCGAAACATATTACGTATACGCAGCGAAGCGAACCGGTTCGTTAGAGAGATAATAAAACAGACATGAATGTGCCTGTCGCTGTGTGCGCACATATGTCTATGGCTGCGTGCCACAAAATGGATGCTAACTATATATGTACATATATACGGCTAGATATCGCATATATCCATAATGAAACAAGACACTGACCAAAGCGTGGGATGTAGCTGTTTTTTAGGCGGTATTGTAGCGAAGATACAGCGACAAAAGAGGCCACATTGGTGTCAGTTCTTTGCTGAGAATGTTTGCATTGGAAATTTGTTTATAAACAAATTGTAGACTTGCTTATTCAAATTGCACAGCAAGAAGAGACTCAATTGAGGAATCAGTTAATATCCCAGTCTATATCTCCAATATTCACTTCAATTCTCTCTCTTTAATTTCGCACAGTGTACTTGCCCATATGCGGAAATTGTTGGCTCTTTTGTGTAGGCCTTTTCGGCCAATTATTGTTTCGTTTTTCTTCAGACAAAGCGAGCACAGACGCGTCTAGAGCAGATACAGATACAGATACAGCTATATCTGCGTATGTATATCTACTGATTGCAGCAACTGTAAAGCCTCAGCTGCTTTTGTTTACAATTACAAGAATTGCCTTAGCCTTGGCAAAGTGCATGGCATGGCGTGTGGCTTATCTCTGTCTCCCTCCCACCTCTTTCGCACTCTTTCGCTCTACGTCTTCTTCTCTTTGTCTTATAAACATGTTTAATTATTCCCCCATTTGATAGCAATGCAGCTGAAACAGTTCGATTGATTGATCGCTTGACGCATCGAGGCTAAACTTATTAAGTGCCAAACGATGTCATTGTCTGCTCAGATTGATTGGATCTCAGTCAGCCTCCAGTCAGCGCTTAATACGCTACGAGATCTCAGTCTCTGTTTGTGCGTCTTCGTCTTCCTCGCTCATAAATTTTCATTTACAGTTAGCCCAGGGGAAGGGCGTGACTTTTCCGACATTGCGTGCCCCTTTTCCGCGACACTTTCGCTTTTACTTTTTACTGCCTCTTTCTCGTTCGCTTTTATCGCGTGTCGAACATGCCCTGCCCCTTGCCTGTAGGGTGTCATTGCGAATATATTACCGGGTTTTCCACACAGTGCGTGGCAATTAACAATTTTCCCCCCTTTTAAGCAATTAACGAGTGACAGTTTTACAGTTTTAACTTGGGCCCGACAACGCTTGCAATTTTACAGTTTTCTTGCAATTCCAATGCAACGTTGCCAAAGTTCAGTAAACTTTCGTGTGTATGTGTGTGTCTTTGCGGCCATTTTGCGCATTTACCGTTGTCCGTTTTGTGTTTTTTATGGAGATGATATTTTGTGGACTCCTCTTTGGGATGCAACAACAACTTATATTGCACATGATTACGTTGGATTTTGCAATTATCGCATTTGAAATTGAGGCAAACGACACACACACACACATACACACTCACTGCACTATTCACTACTATTATTTGTTTTACTTTGCACCGTCATTGCAATGTTTTCTGTTTTCTGTTTGACTTTTCGAGTTTGCCAGTTTGCAAGTTCCTTAAGCTGTTCGTCGTGTTTTTTTTTTGTATTCAACTTCTTCAAGGTTGTGCGCATTATATACGCCATATAGTATAGTGTTTCTAGACTGGTTTTCGCTTAACAATTTCGTCATCACCCGTCGACAACAACAACAACAACAACAACCACAAAAGCGGCAGCAGCGAAACATAAAGCGCTCGCGTAGCGGGTGTAGGGCCAGGGCAGCGACGTCGGCGTCGGCGGCGGCGTCGCTGTCAACTGCGGCGGCTTCAGTTTCGGTTTCAGTTCGTGACGTCTCGTTGGTTTTGCATAAAAGTAACAGCAACTACAACAACAACGCGAGCAGCAGCATGCAATAATTGAAAACTAGCTGTACAGCGCTGCCGACGCCGACGCTGACGTCGACTTCTCTGCGGGTCGTCTGCTAATTTTGCATGCACCACATGCATTTTTCGTACGCCTTATTGCGCTTTTCTTTCTTTCTTTTTTTTCACTTTTCACATAGATGCGCGCGCACGTCGCAAGCAATCGAAGAAGAAGAGAGAGCAGCATACATAAATTACAGCATGAACAAAACATGTAAAATATTATTATATTTCTTTCACATTTAACAAACTGTGAATTCCACTCGTTGGGCGACTTGTTTTATTTTATTTTATTTTTTTCGACAGGCAGCGTCCGAGCGAGGCCGAACCGAACGTTGGAACTGACGCGCAGAGACTGTGTGCAACTTGACGGCAGAGCCGTGAGAGCCGACAGAGAGAGAGAGAGAGCAAGCGGCGCGTATGCGTGAGCGTGGCTCAGCAGCAGCAGCAGCAGCTCTCTTTTGTTGTTGGTGCTGTCGAATGGCAGCCATGGAATTAAAATTGCACAGCAACAACAACAATTCCCATTTGGGTCCACTTTATGGGCATTGTTTGCGCTCGCTCTCAACTCGTTATTGCCTTTTGTGGAACCTGTCGCACTGTGCTGTCGCCCAGGCAGCAGCAGCGCAGCTGCAGCATCTCATTGAGACAGACACACACGCAGAGGCAGAGGCTGGCGCCAATTGCATTTCCAATTGGGAAGCTGGTGTAAAATATGTGCGCACTGCGCTTACTCATTTGATGTAGGAACTAATGCTCTCTCGCTGTCCACTCTCATTTGCATTGGGCATAATTAACAGCGTTGGATTTTTTTGCCTTGTGTGCTGTCATCTTGTTAGTTTCCATTTCGTTGTAGCATTTGCTTTTGACATTTCGCTTCGTTGGCCTGCAGCTAAAACTATGAAATGGACTTGGACCTGAGGCTCGAGCATAATTTGTGCACATTTATCAATCGCTTAAAGCGCGCTGCGAGTCAGACAAGCAACATTCATTACAATTAAAGTAATTTGTGAGTCGAGCGCGCGCAGCTGATGAGTGTGACTAAGCAACACTGTGGAATGCATGTGGATGGCATGCTTGTCGTAAGTAGCTGAGACACAAGCCACTTAGCCAAGACACCGAGGTCGGGCTAAGCTTGTCTTGAAAGCTTCACTGCGCTTATTTACCGACGGAAAAAGCTTTATGCACTCCACATAGGAAATCAGCTTGCAGACAAGGTGTATTATAATGAGCAAATATACGTCTGTGGATCGCATATACTATATAGGTATTTGTAGAAATAGAGCAACAAAGAAGAGCAGCGTCAACATGTAGATCATTGTTCAAATAAAACTTGTATAGCTCTTCCAATATTGAAACAAAAGACTGCCTGAGAAACTGTCTATTTTCAGGTATGAGAGCACTCTTTGCACAATCCATAGCAGACCTTATACTTCTACTATATGCACTACTTATACCGGGTGCCTTACTTACCCTCAATGCAGCTCTTTGCCTTGTTTTCTTGCAGTCTTTTATCTCTGATGCGTTTTGACCAATCCGGACTACGTACACGATGTTGCTTGAAGCAGCGTTCCCGTACACTGTAAAGATAATGATAGTGATAGTGCCTGATTAATTGATGCTTCAGTTAAGTGGGTAGTAGGTAGGTAATTCCCAGCCCGAGTACTTCATAGTGCGTGCGAAAAACGATCAATCAAGCGAGTAGAGCGATGTAATAGCTTAGGTCTTTAGACCTGGGCGCCTCACTTCTAACTGTCTGTCGAACGTGTTGCACTCTTAGTTCCCACTTAGTGGAGTTCTATACTGACTCTATATGTGACTGGGCGGGCGGACAATCTTATCGTCTGATAACAACAAGATGGGAATTGTAGGTCAACGCGCGCTAATTGATGTCGCCCGAAAAGGGGGAGGGACTATGTTGTAAGACCCGATTCCCGTTGCCAACTGAGACAACTCATTGTTAATAATTTCATGTCGTTTACAACACTTTAGGGAGCGGAACTGCAGCTAATTGAGACGAAATTCTGTAGAGTCATTATCGAAAGAGTTTCGAAATGGAAAAACTGAAAGTAATGCAGCTATGCAACTTAATTAAGGAATTATAGAACAATATAACATGATATAACCAAGTTCTTTCTGCTCAATTCAAAAAGAAAAGAAATTTGTAATCGTATCAGAAACTAAACATTGCATTTCCTGAAGTTTATCAACAGTATTTATAGAGTATATATAGAGCAATACTATAATCAAGGCTGTAGATTGTTATCTTATCTCTGATCTGGTAGACAAAACACAAATCGAATCGCAATGGCAAGTCGATTTTAACGACAGCTGCCAAAGAAATTAACAAGCTGAGGTCAGGAAATACCGCGATAATCTCTAATGAAATTTGCAGTAGATTAAAAAGCGTTTCTGCCTTAGAATTACTTGTCTAATCCCTAATTAAATCTAGAGTAAACCTAACCCAATTTTGGGTTTATTTGTGCTTCCTTTCTTTCTTTCCTTCCCTTGCCTTGGCACACTTCTTTAGCTTGCAGCTTTTGTTGTTGCAACCCTCGCGGACTGCAGCAGCGATTGGCGTCAACACATTGAAAATGATTATGACAGCCCGCAGCGTTGCCGAGATAAGATAACGCAACGTACCCAAAACAAACCCAACGGCAAGCTACGCAAAACGAGGGAGCTCAGTTCCCCCACTCAACCCCTTCTCACTTGGTTTTCTACTCACACTATAAACTGCGCCTCGCCGGCGACTGCCGCAGCTGCTGTATTCGCCTCGCCATCGGATATATCCACCCAGGCGTCGCTGTTGTCACTGGAACCGGCTATGGAGGAGCGTTTGTCACCCGCCTTGCCCCGACTACTTCCGCCGCCGCCGCCGCCGCCGCTGCCGCTGCCACTGCCACTGCCGGCGCTGCTGGCCAGCGAGGAGCGACAGCCCACACTGGCGCTGCCATAGAGCACGCCTGCAGCTAGCGAGGATTCGTAGAGGCTGTTGGTGCGATGATCGGAGGAGATGGTCAAAGAGGAGCCGCTGCTGGAGAGTTGTACACCGGCTGAAGTTGTTGTTGTTCCTTGAGTTGCACCTGGAGCCGCTGCAGCCCCTGCTGCCGTTGCTCTGCTCTTGCGATAGTTGGAGATGCTCTCGTAGCAATTGGAGCCAAGAGAGATGCCATCGCTGCTCTGGGCGCAGCTGTTCTTGCGCTGCGGCTGCTGCTGCGCCGACACAGACATGGATTCGTAGCAACCCTTGATGGTGTCGTAGATGTTCTCGTCCTCTTCATTCGTTGGCTTGGCTGGCGCAGGACGCAGTATGATGGGAGACTTGGGCAACTTGCGCTGTGGCTTGGGCAATTCTGGTAGCTCGTCGCGTGTATTGCGACCCAAGGTGCCCGTGGAATGCGCTGTGGGCGTTACTGGCTCCTCTTTTATGGTGGGCGGAGCAGGATTAGGAGTTGCAAATGCCTCGTAGTCATCGTCGGGTTTGCTGCAGCTGCTACGACGATTGGCTGCCGCCTCACAGCTGCCCGCAATGGACTCGTAGCCCTCCAACCAGTTGGGCTTTGCGGTGGCCTCCTCCACTGTTTGATAGATATCCTCTTGTTCCTGCTCCTTTTCCTGCTCCTGTCTTGCTCCTTCTCCAGCTCCTTCTGCTTCTCCTTGTCCTTTTCCTTTTGGTTTGTTATCTTAAACAGGCTGGACGCCTGCGGCTCAGTCTTCGTCTCCATTGTGGGCGTTATGGGCTCATACATGGGCTCCGCCTCGGTTTCCACCGACTGCAATAGCTGCTGCTGCTCCGGTAGCTCCAGTAGCTTCTGCTCCATAATCATTTGCTCACCCTCGATGGCATTCACCAGGGTCACATTGACAGCCTGATTGAGCAGCAATTGATTGTTGGAGATCTGCTTGTTGGCCGCCTGGTAGATGAATGAGTTATTGGGCAGCAGACGCTGCTCGAAGTCATCGTTGGCTGAGACGATCAGCTCCACAGCGGGCTCATCCTCTTGCCCACCGGGCTGGGAGAGCACCTTCAGCTTGCGATCGAGCACATCGAGGGCATCAAGTATCTTGGCGTCTGCTTCCACGCAAGGCGAGGGCAGCGGTTCCACTTGCTGCTCCTCCAGCTGCTGCTGCTCCTTCTTTCCCGTTGCTGTTCTTCCTCCACCTGCTGCTTCTGCTCCTTCTCTTCCCTTGCCTTCCGCTTGCCCGCCTTGGCAAAGGGCAGAAAACGCAGCTTCTCGTAAATTGTTGCATATTTTCGCTTGCGTTGCTGCTGGCGTTCTGCCTCTGCCTCAGCCGACGCCGCGTCTATCTCTTCGTCAGTCTGCTGAGTCAGCGCAGCTGACGCAACGCCCAGCGATTGCGGCTTTGGTTTTATAGCATCATCCACATCCGATTGCACACCTTCATCCGTGCTCAGTTCTCGCACCACCTCCAGTTGCTCGCGCTGTTCCCGCTGTTCTCTTAGCTCCTGTTCCCGCTTCTCGCTGAGCTGCTCCACCTGCGTCTCCAGCGGCTTTGCCTGCTGCAATCTGTTGCGTTTGGCGCGCATTTTGCTATTGAGGCTGAGCGTGCTGTGGCGCAGCTGCACGGGCTTCTTGGGCACCAGGGGCTTCTCCAGTTTCTCGAACTTCTTAATGTTGCTCTGCACCGTGGAGCTGCTTGCGTTGCCCGACTCCACGGGCTTCTCCACAATCTTGTAGACATGCGAACCACGCGCCAGCCAGACGCCATTCTTCCGCTTGACCTGCTCCAGCAGACGCGCATCCTTCTGTATGATCTCATTGAACTGTTGCGTCAGCTGACGCACCAAGCTGCCGCCGCCGCCGCCGCCGCTGGAGCTGACGGCGTTATCTGCTCCACCGCTGGCGCCGGCGCCACTGCCGTCTGCTGCGACTGCCACGCCCAGACTGTGAGTGTGCAGGTGGGAGGAATGAGTGGACATGCGGCGCGGCGTGTGATGCTGATGGAAAGACTTGCCTGCATGTGTTTTGAAGCTATATTTGCGACGCGTTGCACTATGACGCGTTGCGGTTGTTGTTGTTGTTGTTGTGGCGCTGCTTGTGGTTCTGCTGGAGCTGATGGAATTTACAGTTTGCAGCGATTCGCTGCTGCCGCCATGGGCGCTTGTCGCGCTGAGACTAAGGCGAGGCGAGACCATCGACGTCGTCGTCGCTGCCTGCTGCTCGCTCGGCGAACTGATAAGCGACGCCGCCGCCGACGACTCTGTCTCTTTCACTTGCCTTTCTTCCACCTTATACTCTTTCGCTCTTTCTCTTTCCTGCTGCTTATCTGCTTTGCATTTGCTCGCAGCTATGACGACATCTTCGCGTTTTGGCCACTGCAAAAAACGCTCGCCAGCTGCGCCGCCTGCTTTGATAGCGGGAAAAGTCGCGTTCGACATTGCTGCTGCTGTTGTTGTTGTTGCTGCTGCTGCTGCTGCCATTTTGGCTTGCTCAGCGTTTTTGTACTTATAGAAATTATCCTTATCTTTATGCTGCAATTGTTGTAGTAGTTGTTGTTGCTGCTGCACCTCCTGCAGATTGTGTAAACTCGCGGCGCGTTTCGAACGCGTTTCCGGCGCGTTTGTCAATGTGTTGGGCCAATCGCGCGCGTTATTAAACGCGTTCACCAAACAACTCACGGATTTGTTTAGCTTGCGTAGTGTGCCCAACCCACTGGGCGAATGTTGTCGCTGCTGCTGCGCTGCCGCCGCTGCTGCCTCTTCGCTGGCACTGCTAATGCGTTTGCTCCAGAGCAAACGTAAAGTTTGTACGCCACGAAAGTCGCGAAACGCGCGCGATTCGCAATTGCAATTGTGATTCGATTCGTTTCGATTGTTGTTATCGTTGTTATCGTAATGCGTTGGACTATCGCAGTGTCTATCGCTGTTAGCACTTGCACTTTTCACCAGCCAACCGAGTATTGTTTTTTCTTTACGCGGCGACGACGCACACGAACGCGTTGCATTTCCATTCAAATCGCTGCGCATTGTTGTTGCTGTTGTTGTTGTTGCTGGCGCAGCTGCCGCTGCATTCGTTGAGGTCGCCATAATCACGCGTAGCTGCTGCGGCTGCTGCTGCGTCGCCTTGCTGTCGTCGTCTGCCTTCGCCGTTGGCGACTGTTGGCCAATTCACTTGGCAGCTGAGACCGCCTCGAGGCCTGAAAAGAAAACAGAAATCAGCGATCAGAATTGGGAATGAGCAGAGAAAGAAGAGAAGAGAAAGCGCATGAAAATTGCTGCAACAACAGCGGCAACACGACAAGAAGATATTATACTAATTGAATGGTAAATATTTCGGATAAATGCAAATCAGACACGCAGGAGAAGCGGGAGGGGATTTGGTGAGGCGTGTCAATCATGTGGAGCATGTGCCACTTGGGTGCAAAAACCAGTTGAGGATTGAACACGCAGCAAGACGCTCTCTAGCCAGATTTGCCAGCCAAGCTGGAGACAAGTGTCAGTGGCAACATTTGATATATTCGTTGTAAAACATAAATAACATTCGCAAGGTGATTAGAAGAATTCATTCCAGCATTTCTGCATTTCCACCTGTCTTTCTGCGCTGCATTTGCTGCTCTAATTAACTAAGTGGTCTGTGAACTTTGGTGAGATCTTAAGTTTGTAACTGGAATTGACCGTTCGTTTATAATTGGAATTCAATTGGGTGATAAACGAATGCATAACTTGCGAGGACTTACGGCATAAACGGAGCTCTGTGCTCTTTACCCAAATTGTTGACATTGACTAGACTTCTTCAAGTCGTAACTCAAGGCAAGAATGAACTGATTTGAGATTGGTAGGTCGATTTCACTCCCATTTAATCTATCCTAATTCAAATATGCCTATTGCAGCTTGCAATTGTAACTATATTGATAGAATTTGAAGGAATATGAATTTGATTCCCCAAATTGACATTTAGAATAATTCTGCATGAAAAAATTATAAATTTAAAATTTTCAAAAAAATTGAAATTTTTCCATGCTACATGGAACTTTTAGGTACCCTGTAACGACTTCAAATGCTCATAACTTCCTTAAAAATCATCGGATTTTCGTCGGGAATAGCATTTTCTCCATGATTTGACTTCCAGATAGTTTCTACATTAAAAAATTATAAGTTTAAAATTTTCAAAAAAATTGAAATTTTTCCATGCTACCCCCTTAAAAAAATTTCAAAATTTCTCAAAAATTTAAAATGCTATTTTTTTGTTCGAAATCGATTATACAACTAAAACTGAGTATAAAAATCGATTCCAAAATGGTTTACAATAAAAATTGTGAAAATTGTGCAAGATTAACTGCATTTTCAGAGGCTTTGCACCTGTGCAGGCAACGCGTCGTATGCGCAACACAAACATATGTTTAGCTACCGCTAATCTCAGCTTAAGCTTATGCCAATGCTTACGTGCTGCAGATTACAGTTAGCCCACACACTGGCTGCGTGTGGGCACCACGTTGCGTATGCTTGATATGCTTTTTTGACTCTTTTCGATCTTATCGACGCTGTTGTTGCGCGCGCAATCCGCACAGACACGCTATAAAAATGAGAAATATCATAATAAAATGTTTTGCCTAACCATCGCACATGTTGGCCGGGAAGCCCTTCCCCTCTCTCTCTCCCTACCACACACACTTGCGCACGTTGTTGTCACACACAAATGCCAATTATAATGAGCGCGAGCGATTACATAAAAAAAAGCTAAACAATTTCTTTTGCCGTCACTCGTCAAATGGTTTTTAAGCCGCTTTTCAGCTAGAGCTACTGTAGCCGGCCTGCTTCTTCTGCCAGCCTGCCTGCACGCTTCCCCCTTCCCCTGCTCTTGCTGTGCCTCTTCCTGCCATCTTTGTGGCTTATTGTTAGCATTTGCGACGAACGCTTGGGGAATAACAAAACAATTTTGCGCCATTGCAAATGGTATTTAAACAAAATATTAAATACGAGAGACATGCACACACACGTTCGCACACACACGCAGCTCGCAATGTAAATAAGAAGCTAAAAACGTTGATTACGCAAACGTCTTGGCCGCGTTTTCATTTCGTTGGCTTCGTTTTTAGTGTTTACAAAAATTATTGCATTTGTTTATCTTACGGGGTTAATTTGCACTTCCGATTACGTGTCAATCGAGAAACTATCGTAAATAATCGGAAGCGCAGCATTTCGAACAACCACAACGTGGTCAACTTTGAGGTTCCCATGGAGCGAGAGAGAAGAATATCTATAAATAAGTCACGCCTTAGCCTGGGAATTCTTTCTAGACAGGGAGTGAGAGACATAGACATAGAGATCGATACATCGCGCATTTAATTAATTGGAATTAACTTAACACAGAAATTAGCATGCGAAATTCGAATTCGAAGCTGAAATCAAATTGAATTCAACACGTAAATCGCGCATGCAAATTGAAATTGAAATGCTGCCATTTTTGATTGAACGTCATCAATGCCAGCCAGTTAAAGATATCTGTATATATATGTAGATATATAACACCTATGCCAGCTGAAACTAAGGCCAATTGACAGACAGCCAGTCGGCCAGGTTAACAACTTTTGGCGTGGCCTCACAACAAAAACAAAGACTACAAAGACAAATGCGAAACGCTTAGCATATTAAAAAGTCAAAGCCGAAAAGGGAAAATGTAAACAATTCACAGTGGAATGATGAATAAAAAACATTTTAAATGGCAGATATAGTTGTTGAGATACCCTGTACATTTTTGAATTGAATCAGGTGAGTAGCAATAAGCAGCTACCCTGTACAATGCAAACCAGCTAAAGGTGTTCTATACAATCAGGTCGAGCTAGCTGCGCATACTCCTGCTCAGTCGCTTACAGGGTATTTGAATTGGAATTGTCACCACAAAATTGTACCCCTCCCCCTTTTCCCACACTCTTTACAATGCTGCACCTGCAGCTGTGACGTTTTTATACGGAATGCAAATGCAGTCGAGAAAAAATAAAAGAGAAAAACTGATGAAAAGATGCGCTGCCAGAGACCATAAACTGCGGCAAGGCAGTGGCAGGGGGAGCGGGGAGGGGGAAGCGGGTTTTTGTGTCTTATGTGGACGGATGCGCATTACGAGTAGAAGCCAAACAACAAAAAAGAAGCTGGTCATAATTTCAGTCAAGATTTTCACAGTTAGCCCATTGGGGCTTCGATTGTATTGACAAATTAAGCTGGGCGGGAGAAAGTGAATCGGGCAGCTTAGCAAAGCAAATACCCAACATATAAAGCGGCAGCCTGGGGCGCAGATCAGACGCCCAACCCCGCGCCTTATCTACGTTGCGTTCCACGGCAGAACTGACGATTAGACACGCAATGAAACAAAAGCAACAACAACTCGATAAGCTGCAGGTGAATATGAATGCGGAAGAGTGAGCGATAAATGAAAACTATTCACAGATATCGTATAGATATATTTAAATTTCTATAAATTAAATCGAAGAAAAGCTAACTTATTGCCAAGAAGCTGAAGAGACTGAGACAACAACAACAACAAAAAGGCCATTAGAAATGTGAAAGTTAACTTTTCCTTTCTTTTTTTCGTTTTTTGTTTTTTGTTTCTGTATTTGTCTTTGATTATTTCGGCGGCCTGAACTAATGAACTGTCTCAGCGGCAGATTTACTGAAGAAGCTCCATAATGAGTTCACAATAAATTAAAAGTCAAAGCTTTGGAAAGGTTTTTTTTTTCGTCTGATTATCATAATTATTTATAATTCTTAGTGTAGTCCAAAGATGACGTGAGTTACGTTTTGTAAATAATTTCGCAGAATTTGACAACTATTTTTAATATGCCTGCACATTCCTTTGTCATTTCATGCTTTTGTTTAACTCACTTTTCTATACATAAACAATTCGTTAATTATTTATAACAATTTGCACGCAGCACGTTTACATCACAAGCAACCCAAGAAGGACCTTCGACTGAAAAATGAGTTGAGGTTTTTTGTTTTTGTTTTGTTTTTTTTTTTTTTTTTTGTGTTGTTGTTGCCAAGGCAACCGACCAATCCTTCCAAATCAACCACCCAACACGCGGCTGGCGACCAACTGAGCTGGGACAACCCCTGCGACGGTGGAAATTCACCCTTAAACCTGTCAATGCTAACTGCTATTGGGGCTGGTCAACACGGCGTATGTGTAACAATATGTTAAATAAGCGTAAACAAATATTAGCGAAAGGGGGCGGATAAAGCATAACATAGAAGAAGAAGCAGAAGTGCAGAACCTAGCGTCTCTTGGGTCGATAGTTTTCACACTGCCCACTAGGGTTGGGTTTGCTTCTATTTGCATGACATCTGCCAGTTTATGTTCTCCAACTATCCGACTGTCCAACTGTCCATCTGTCCGTCTGAGGCGCCCTTTGTGCGAAAATTTGTAAAGTGCAAGCTTTGTATGGGTGTGCGATGTTTATCGCGTATCTGCTTTATGTCTTCATACTTCCTCCTTGTGTTTGCCTTTCCTACGCTTAGTTTAAGGCAAAATTCAATTTGCTAAATTGATGCGTATATATAGTAGATACATATCTGGGCTAGGCTGACAAAATGCGCAAATTGGATTGCCTGTGCATGGCATATTGCTGTAGGTCAGCATGTAACACAATTCATAACTTTAACTTCTCCATTTACTGAGTTTCGTTAACTTTCAACTTAACTGGAAGTTAATCAGTGAAATATTGATCCAGTTTTGTAATATTTTGTTTTCTTATTACGCAAACCAAATTTCATAACTGCAGCTCATACACTTCCTGAATTCGATGGGCCCAAAATTCGATTCGATGGCTTATCAGTTGAATATAAATATAATTTATCTACTGTGTGCAAAGATAAGCCCATTGGCCGCATTTTGTAGTATATAGACATACATATACACATTAATATATAGTAATAATATCGCTTGTATACCTTAGGTCATTAGTCACTATTTGGGGTTTCTATATTGCAAGATTTACTATAGCAATCTTGCACTAGTAGAGCAGCTAATTAGTCATACCTTCAAAACTTCAAGTCATTTTCGTCTGCTGATTGCAACGCCCAGATACTATATGTATATAGACTAGTTCTTTGCTTAGATACCTTATGCATATTAACTGCATTCCACAAGATTGTCGCAACATTCGCACAGCCAAAGAACCGCAACAAATGCCTGTCTCAAAGGACGGTGGGGGAAGGGGGCCGTGAGACCGCATAAGGCACAGCAGCGTGTAATTAGCGTGCAGCATTGGCCAAGCAAGTGAGTGAGCACGAAAGAGTGAGCAAGAGAGGGAGAGGCAGAGCAAACGGTTGCGCTGCTGCTTAAACCGTAAGATGAGCCGTAGGCACAACATGTCTGGAATTAGCCAGCGACAGAGGTGCAGAGGTCAGTTCTGAGGCCACAAAACAAACACACGAAAAGCGAAAAGAACAACGAGAACAACAACAGCAAGAATAAAAAAAAACTGTCAGCTAAGCTAAGCTGTTTACAGTTAAAGCAGCACAGCAAAAAGCCAAGCACAAGCAAAAGCCTCATTTCATTTAATTACCATTAAGTTGAGCCACAGATGCGTGTGAGCTGCGCTGCGCTGCTCTTGCTCTTGCTGTTGTTGTTCTTGTCGTTTGTGGAAGGAGAGAGAGGAAGTGCGGCGCAGGAGAGTCGCTGCCATACGAAATCCACAAGCAGAATACACACACACACACACACAAACAATACACAGAGGCAATCAAATTGGACGAAGGCTTGGCACAGCCTGTTCTTGGTGAAATTTTGTGCAGTCTGCGTTGTCGCTGTTGTTGTTGTTGTAACTATTTTTATATGTGGGCTTTGGCCAAGTGGTTTGGCTAGATTCTTTGCTAAATCTTTTGCGCCTGTGGGCGTTTCACTTTTGCCAGCCACTTTCGTTTCACTCTGCACACACACACGCACACACATGCACACACTACGCACCTTAAGTGTGGCGCCTGCAATTAGGCTCTATTTGCTTATTGCACATAATTTGTATAATTTTTCTAGCATGAAGAACAAATAACAATAATAACGGCAAACATAACACAGCCCACACGCACACACGGGTGGCAAATCAAAGCTTTCAGCGCGCGCGCGCAGCTCTCTGAGCGCGAGAGCGAGGTGAGCGTACGAAAACCAAAAATTGCGACCGACTCGACGAACGACTGCAGAGCAACTGACAAGCCGAGCTGTTGCCGCGCTGTGGATTGGGCATAGGCAATCGACGAAGACGCAAACGACGGCGGCGACGGCGACGGCGACGGCCACGACTCCGCTTGCGTCGACTGCAACTTCGTAGCGATAGCGCAGCCGCCGTCTGCGCTTGCGTCTTTCGGCGTCTCGCGCCGTTTCGCATTCTTGTGCATTTGCCTGCATTTTGTTCTGATTCTTGCGATTCAGCGCGCTGCAGCGGCGCTGCATTTCTCCGCAAGTATGCGACGCCGCCGCCTCAGCTGACAACGACCCACAAAAGCTGCATGCACTGGCGGATGCAGAGCTGCTGTTGCTGTTGCTGTTGTTGTTGCTGCTGCTCGATTAAACAGCGCATGTTCTTTGTGGCAGCGCGCGTTCATTGGCATTTAGCTTTGGTTGGCAGCGCCTCAGCGGAGTTGCGGCAGAGTTGCTGGCGGAGCTGCGCTTTAATTAGCTAAACAAATTTTAATTAAGTCGCTGGGCGCACTAATTGATTTTGCGAGGCGACCATCAAAACGGCGTTTCCTCACTTCGACACTTCCAATTGGAAGTTGTGGAATGTCTGTCTGCACAGGCAACAGAACAAACGAAAATCCCATTAGAGACGCGCGCAGAGTATCTCGAAAACGAGTTTTCGGGCTTGTGACGAAAGCCGAACACGACCACACACACACACACACACACGCGCGCGCATCTAACACGAAAAAGACGAAAATCCTCACACACACACACAAACGAGGAAGACAAAAACAAATAACACAAAAATTCAATACAAGTTCTTGCCAAGTTCAACAACGACCGCAGCAGCGCAGTCAACAGCAGCGGCGTCGCAGCTGCACGCTCGTAGCGAGGGAGACGGCAGCAAAACATAAACCAACGCAGAGCGCGCAATGCAAACACACACAAAACGAAAAAACACAAGGCGAGCTTGATGCGAGAGCGAGCGAGCGCACGCTCACAGTGCTCTCTCTAGGGTGACCATGCTACGCTGCTGCTGTTAAGCTCGTTACAGTGGTGGCAAAAATATTGCAAATGCATTTAACAGTCGCTTATCGCGCCATTATCGAACTGTGTCAATAGTGCCACAAATACTGAATGGACAGACAGATGTGTGTGGCATGCCACATGCGGCAGACAATAACAACAACAACAAAAACAAAAACGAAGACAATGCCAAAATTTCGCAAGCACACGGACGACCTGCAAACCTGGTTTTCCATTTCATTCAATTCGAACGAGCCAAACAAGGCAACAACAACAACGCGACTCAACGAGGCAGCATCATCTGCGTCGGCGACTGCGCGACTGGGCGTCTGCGTCTGCGTCTATTTATGAGCCAACCGCATGTGGCAAGCAAGCAGAAAACGACAACAAGCCGCCTCAACACTTGCTGCCACTTGTTGCGACTCTCGTCTCGTCTGCCGCGTCTGTAATTTGCATTAAGTGGCAGCCACTTGTGGGCGCTCCACATTTGTGGGCCAACAGCGAGCGACACGCCTCCTTCTGTGCGGCAGCATGCGAAACACACACAATGCACATTAATCACAACGACGACAGCAGCAGCAGCAGCTCAGCTTGGTGCTCTACACGCGAATAAAGCTTTAATTACCGTTACAATTCGACTGACGAAATCAGCGCAAAGCGCGTATTGCGCTGAGAAATCCACAGCGAGGGGCGTCTCCTACTTCCACTCTCACTCTTACCCCCTTCCACTCATTCCCGCTCCTGGTACAGCTGAGCTTTGTTTATTAATACCCTACACAGGCAGGTGCAGGCGTGCTTATTGCTTGGAGCAGGCGCTTAGGCTTAGTTGGGCAAAAAAGATGCTAAAAATGTCAGATAATTTCTGTTTGTACATAAATTAAATAATTATTAAAAATATTTTGTAATTACTATAGCGCATTCGCAAGTCGACTAAGCCCAAACAAACTTTTCCTTGTTTATTTTTTGGTCTATTTAATTTATTGTTTAATTTATTGTCGTCACATTAGGCAGCTGCAAATTTCTAGACGAGTCGCAAGACTTTCCAATTGTCGCATGCGATTTGTAAGTTAGAAAACGGAAAAGCTTAGGTCTCTCTCTAGCAGATCTCACTCGCTCATCTGGCGAATTTTCACTTGAAGCGCGACGACCTTGCCCTGCGCCGTGGCGAAACGTGAGTTGTGTGCGTGTATGTGAATACCCTGTACAATGTGCATGCAGTCGTTACTCTATTTGACAAGAAAACATGTCGAATTCGTTGATGAAGTCGTGATTAATCAGTTGTATATATGTTATGTGGGTTAACGATTGCTAAATCGAGAAGAAAGTTGAGGCGTGTTTTTGTTTTTGTTGAAAGAAGTTTCGGTACAAACTGATGGAGCTTTCAATTTAGGCTTTTAATGGCCCTAAATGGGAGAGGAAAGATTTCTGCGTTGTTTATCTTGTTTTGTTTACTGTCTTCTGCTTGCAGAGGTTACTAACCTAAGTAAGCCAAAATGACCTCATAGGCTTTGAAACGAAGCGCGCGTTGAATGAACTCTCTGGGCCACATTGGTAACATCTTCAGCCTCCCACGCAGGTGTTGCCAAAACGTTTCGCATTGAACTATATAGAATGGCATACATAAAGACAAATTATACTATATAGCCACATAATACACGTAACGCATAACAATCGGTTGACCGAATAAACCAAGTATTGAAAGCTACAGTCGAGCATGCCTGACGGCAAGATACCCTTCGGTCAACATTAAGAAATTAAGTATGGACAGTCCCAAAAGGACTGCAAACCTTATCTTGCACCAACAAATACTTCAACCATAGTATTTTTATTTTTAAAAAAATTTAAAAAAATACTAAAAATATTTGGAGATTTTTGTATAAGTTCCATACAAACTTTGTATACCCTCCTATGAATAATTTCAATGTTCGATGGGTGTAAATAAGCCACACTTGTTTCGAATTCGCGTGGAATTTCACAAAAGTTGGCAAGAAATTTGAGCATTTTTTACCAGAGAGAGAGAGAAGAGAGAGGGAGAACTACCTGCTGCAAAAAAGCTGATGATGACAAGTCTGATTAGCATGCGTTGACATACTACATACGTGCTGATGGATCAGCTGATCAGCAGCTTGACAGTCCCAGCCAAACGATCGATCACTAACAATTTATGGCCTCAGCATTTCTACCAAGTTGGAAAATGTCAACAACAACAGCAACAAATTAGCTCAAGTCGAGCAATGACGTGTTAACCTTACAGCTAGGGGGCTATATATATACTATATATAAACCTCTAGCTGGCATTTGAAAGTGCTGATCCGAAATGTTTTGATTATTGCCCGTAAAGTTCATTGTCGCAACGAAATGCATTCGGCATGCCACAATTTGTCAGGCATCTGCAGCATGCTGGAGTGGTAAGTGAACTGCTGTGGGGCACTGTGCAACATGACCGGTTTCACAGTCCGAGCGCGTGGACCACTTGACGCGCTTTCTTCGCTGCGAGTGAGTCAGCGCCGCAGGAATGCCCCTCTCGAAAAAAACACACAGGGAAACTACAGTCCGAAAATAATGTGTCAGATCAGCTGAGGCTGCCTTAGAACCTGTTGAAGGTAAAAAAGCCCGAAAAAAACCCTCAAATACAACAGAAAACTTTAAGTAAACTTAGATTTTGTATGCATTGTTTCTTTTATATAATACTTATTTGCACTTCTTTAGTTTCTTTTTGCATTGTTTTTACTTTTTACTTTAATCTCAACTTTGGTATACACAAACGTGCTGATTTTGCACAACATGCTGACGTTTTTGCCAACTTTAGCTTAGTCATACTTTCGTTTTCGCAACGAAAATGCATTTTCTGGGAAACATTTTGCGCAGTGTATCGTTAGCATAAAGCTAATTTGATTCTGATCGGAGTCAAAGCAAAACTGACAGCGCGCACCGACCTACAGATTATGTGTATCTATGAGATACAAAGTGAACAATTTGAACCAGGCACCGCCCACGTCAGAGCCCAAATTATATGGCAACGTCAACAAGACATTAATAATAATTATAATGATCGTGAGTAGTTAGAGTTATGCAAATCATGGCCCCCAAGAAGCTGCAGAGAGAGATGTGTGAGCCAACTCCGACTCCCGACTCCACTTGTGCCCATTCCCAAAGACTTTCATCACATATGAAAATGGAAAGTGCTCATCTCTAGCTGCCCCAGACAGACCTCTGGTATATTTATCATACATAACAATATTATTATGGCTAATTTTTTGCAGTGTTGAACGTGATAAAAGACGAGCTAACAACGTAAACGGAAACCCCCAAACACAAATGTCTGAATTATATTGACATTACACGACGCGACGTCCGTATGGAGGCCAAGCTAAAGTAGGCTGCGCATTACGAGCGCAGATTACATATGCCATATGTACTATATCTAGTTGGTCAAGCTTAATGAACAGGAAGATATAGTTGTTTGCCTAATGAAAACGAAAGCTCGCACAAAGAAGCTTTGAAAAGCTCACAAAACTATTACAAATTTACAAAGTTCTAATCAGCAAGTTTTTTATGAGCAATACGATAAGTTTATCTAAATTATCTGCGCATTATCTATATAAGTTTTTGCACAGTGTAGACAAATATGCTAGAGTAGTAGACTGCAAATTACTTGTGCCAACTGCAGCAGGGGGAATACCTTTTCATGAAGGATTACAGAGATCAAACATTGCGAATGGTTGTTAACAAGTAGCTCAGGTTGATACTCCGCGCTTTGTCTACTTCTCTCCTCCTCTCCCCCTCTCTCTTTCTTGCGCACAGTTGATCGCTTTTATCTCGCGACAAGACAGAAAGTTTCGCAGCTTGTTGGGACCAACCTTTATTTGTTTTTAGCAGCTTTCTAACGGCATTAAATGGCGAAAGAAGGGCGATAGACGGACAAGAAGAAGACGCAACACTAACCGAAAGCTAAGCAAACAAATAAATCAATGTACGTGTAGGTGTCTGTGTGTGTGTGTGTGTGCTCATGTAGATAACTGTAGAATTCAATGCGTAATAATGTGACCCAGATTAAAGAGGAGCAAATGAGAAAAACAAATTCAATTTGCATGATTCAGAGAGTTTTTCTCTGGCCATACGATATAGCAGGCACAAACATCGAAATATAATTTCCGAGAATACGAACTGCAAGTGATAAGCACGAGTACAGTTATAGCTCCATGCACTGCCTGCTTATCAGAGAGAGAGAGAGAGAGGGGAGGGGAAACCACAGTTGCATTCGTTGCTGTTTACACTGGCATTAATTAGGGGTATGCACTTCCTCTCAGTAACCCGATACTCCCTTCTTATCAGTATTTATTTACGTTGTGGCACTTACATCTTGACAATTGGGGCTAAAACAGCTTTAAATCAATCAATCCGAAAACTAACAAACAAACAGACACTGTAATCCACACGCTATAAAGCACACTATAAACTGCTATAAACTATACACTATGCACTGTGTATGGTAATAATCCGTTGTATTATATAAATTTTGAATGGAGTCGCATAATTATGCCACTTCTTTCATACACAAATTGACGCGTGTTATTATTATATTTATTATTATAGGGTATTATGTGAGAGAAGGCGAGGCGAGGCGTCGCTTTTGATATGCGAATTTCTTCTATGCACTTTCCCAAGCCGCGCAGCAGCTGCGACGACGACGTTGTCGACGTTGTCGCACTCGCACTTGCCACATTTTGTGGCGCGCACTTTTACTTTTCCGCGGCGTGGACCACTTTTGCGTTAATTGCTTACGGCGCGCAAACGATCAATCACAACGGAACGGAACGGTACTCTCCCGGTTGCACAATGCCAATTGGTTGCGATAACAAGACAAAAGTAAAGCAAATCGAAATCGAAATTGAAAATGAATTCGAATTGGAGTACGAATGCCAGTCCGATTGCGATTGAAGGCGATTCCCAATCAGAGCAACGCGAGCGACTCTAACTCTCTGACGATCACGCTCGCGGGCACAATAAGACTGAAACCTAAAGCTGAGCAGCAGCTGCGCTGCGACAACAGCGACAGAGCGACGGCGTCGCTATCGACAACGATACGAAGCTGCCGGCTTGAAGCTTTGTCTTGCCGAGGAGGTCAGAGCGCACGAAGGCGAAGTGTGCGCCTGTGTGTGTGTGGGAGAATGCACAAAGCAATGGACAATGAAAAGCTTCAACAGCTGAGCGGCTGTCAATGAAGCGAAGTGTATCGTGTCGTGCAAAGCTTTAAGGCGTTCGTGCGCTGCAGCCAAGGGCAGCAGAGAGCAATGCAGCGGGAGAGTGAGAGCATACGAGCCTGCAGGCGCTGAGAGCAAGAGTAGCTGCGTGCGTGCACTCACTTAGAATGGAAATCAAGAGAGAGCCTGCAGTAGTCAGTCAGGATGCAGCGCGCAGCAGCAGCGGCTGCGTGTGCAGAGCTTTTACGCCTGCGTCGCTATTCGCACACAATACAGGGTGACTAGGCGATTCTCTGCTCTCTCGCAGGGTTGTTTACCCGCAAAGCGTTAAACGGTAAAACCACACGCACTGGATGTGCCCATTTCGGGTGGACAAGACAAGACAACGCGCAAAAAACTTGAGTAAACACACACGAAAACGACGCGCGGGCAATAATAAAGAATTCGGAACACGTTGGTGCGGACCGTTGGTCCGTAGTAGTAGATTCGCTTTACTTTTTTACCTGCCGCAAAGACAGAGACGCGCTCTCAGTGTTCCGTTGGCGCTGGTCGAGCGGCTTTTTAGCGCCTCTGGCGCTCTAAAACAAGAAATACTGTGGACATTAGAAAGTAAAGTAAAACGATCAAAGATGTTCAATGGCATCGCTTAGATGCCCAAAGGCCAATGCTGATTGCCAGCCCCCTGCCCCCTGGCCCCGCCTCGCAATGTGAAAATTGGCCAAAAGTGAGCGTTTTACTTGCCCAATTTGTGTTGGTCAAGTTGTCAGACAGGAAGATGGTAGACCAAAAAGGCAACGAGGAGGAAGATCATTTACAAACATGATGTGAAAGTGCAACGCAAGAAGAATACCAAGTAGAATTAAGGAGGGAAAATGCGATGAGTCACTTCCCAACCGAGAAAAACTGAAATGTCTAGCCAGAAGATAAGTTAGTTGGAGCGGTTAGTTCTCTATTCGGTATTATCTAGTACTCTGGCCTTCTCGAAGCTTATAAGCTTTGTATATTGAATAAAAAGCCGTTAGTTAGTTATGCTTAGGTGTATATATATTTTATTCATAATTCGCCTTATCTTCTATGTTTTTGTAACTTTTTTCCGTCGTGTTAGTATATTTTTAGGTAAACATGCTACTTACTTTAACCTTTAGTTAAAGTTTTTGTTGGTTGTTGTTTTTTCTCTTCTTTCGATTAGAAGCATTAATATTATATAGAGTAAAAGTTAAGATTTGACCGACACATACATGCTCTCTCTCAGTTTTTAGTAAAATAGTTATCATTATAGTTTTCAGTTGGAAAATTTGAAAGTTTTCCATTATCACTCTACGTTCAATATCATATATTGGTGCGAGAAAAGGGTGCAAAATGTGATCATGTTTTTTATTTGTAAATATTATTCAAAATTAAAGCACAAGTGCGGTTAAAAACGGTGCACGGGATTTGTGTAAAAAAATATCAAATCGAAAACATACATATACGAGTATATTAAGCACAGACTCCCCCATCACGTACGAGTATATCTAAGTACATTGAAAAATTGTGACAGTACAAATACTTAAAGCATTCCACATTACAATTTGTTGATAATCATACTTCATCATCATCATCCTCAACCGATGCAAAGCAATCCCTGATAAATATTACTGTGTTCCTCCCTCATTGTTCCAACTAAAGCACAGTTATTTGCGTCGCTATATATATGTTAAGTTTAGTATATATATTTGTCGTGTGTGTGTATATATATTCTTGTATATGTTGCTTTCTTTTATTTAAACAAAATTGTATAACTTAAGCAAAGGCAAACAAAAACACGCTATTGTTATTACTTTCATAGGTTTTTGAGATAGATTAATTATATATAATACAATAATAAAATAAATATTAAGCATAAAAGTAAAATAAAGTTACAAATGTGATTTATTCATTTCATTTGAAAATCGGGGTATTCTTTCTTCATATTTGTTTGTGTGTTTGTGTTTTATCTTCTACTAACTTTAAAGACTTGTGAGTGGAGTAGGAAGGATAATGTTTTGTTTTTTGTTTTCAAACACTTATCGTTTACGTGTTTTTGTTGTTGTTGTTGTTTGTTGTTTCTTGCTCATTCTTCAATTTCACTAAACTAATATTTAACATTTTTTCATTACTTTCACACAATGCACTTAACAATTTCGTCAGAAAATATCGTATCAAAGATCGTATTCTGCATACGTTTCTATTACAAAATATATGTATTAATCATAATCATATTAATATTCATTTCTCATAAACAACATCTCATATAGTGTATATATCGTATATTCACTCTCCACATGCGGGTCTCTTTCTGCTCTCCTGCTTAGGTCGAAATCGCATCGTTCAGCAGCGCATTCATCTCCCGAATGTGCTGGGCCTTCGATCCGGTTGCGGTCGAGGCGCTGCAGGCGCGTCCAACATAGCTGTGGGAAGTAGGAAAAAGCGTATTTATCAGTAAGTTATACAGGCATATCGGGTTAATTTAATCGGTCAGTAAGTAGTACACATAACATAATTTTTGGCTATTTTTTTTTCCATTGGTTAAAGAACGTGCACTACATTAGTTTTTCTAAAGATTTTCATATATATTTTTTTAGCACAGTTATGAGGCATGTTCAATGAAATGATAAGGTGTTATATAGCCAGCGAAAATATATATTAGAAATGATAATATTGTACAGAAACAATGTAGCGTAACTCAACAACCAGGGGCAGAACTGAGAGGGGGAGAGGGAATACCCTTTCGAAAACACACCAGAACCAAAATCTCATTGCAATGCGGGGATTAATAATGATGATGCGAAGCTGTACACTCAGACTTTTCTAGGTACAGAGATTGAGTAATGCATTTAGTTGACTCATCGTTGAAGAACCCTGGGCAAGTATTTGATACCCATTGAAGATCGGGCAGAAGGCTATCTATATATATAACTGCTGCTCAGTCTTAAGTATTGCCATTGTACCGGGATGATATATATTGCTTTGCTTGTGTATATAGTTTGTGCCTTGTGTATGCTTGTCTGTTTGCGGCTGGGTTATACGACAATTTGTGCAAACATAGAGAGAGACGCACACTGAGGATCGATCGCTTTGGCAGTTGGTTACGTAATATCAGAGGATCAGTAAAAAAAATCAAAACAAAACTTGCGTGCATCGAACAAACAAAAGAACAAGGGACAATTAGGAGGGTGCAGATTAGATTAGAGAGTTAGAAGAACACAGAGAGAAAAGGAGAGACAGTAGAGTGTATGGACTTTGTTATGATCGTATGCAAGAGAGAAAAACGAATAAACGTATAAATAAACAACGCAAATGAGCGAAAAAAGTCGAACAAATTTACAAATATTAATTTCGAATTTGTTCAATATTAATTTGCAGTTAATAAGACATAGCTAAGTAGGTTAGATAGTAGTTAGGTGGGTAGGTAGACAGAGAGAGAGAAAGAGAGAGTGTAAGACAGAGTTAAGAGAGTAGTTCAATTTGACGCGCAGTTCATTCTGGTATTTTGTAGTATTTTTGCTATTTTTTTTTTTTTTTTTTTTTTTTGATGGATTTTCTTGGCCCTCTCACCTAATTTTACGTCCGGTTTTAGACTGTCGCACGCCCGGGGCGGCCGCAATGCCCACGGGCCTATTGAAATCGTGGCTTACGTTCTTTAAATCGAAATGCTTGGCGGCATTAAAATCGCCAATCGCAGTCGTACTTGGAGCTGCAGAGGGATCGCTTTTATCGGAGGCGAACATGCGACTTAGCCAGGGTTTCGATTTTTGTTCGGAATCGGTATCGGATTCGGGATTAGTATTATCAGTGGTAGTAGTAGTAGTTGTATTGTTGGAGAAGGTGGATTGCTCATCGCTTTGGCTGCAACAATAACACATACACAGAGAGAGAGAGAGAGAGAGAGAAGAAGAAGACAAGAAGAACAAAGAGAGAGGACAAGTTTTTTTTTGGATATTACGATTTTTCAAGTTTGTCAATTTGGATCAAATTATAACTATAAAGGTAATATATACACAAACGTAAGGGGAAGGCAGGTAAAACTGGGGGAAATCTTTGGGAACATAACACATTGTTTTGCTCTTCAATTAGTACAAAAGAAAAACAATGAACTAAAACGATAATTGGGGTTTTCTTTTGAGTAATCAAACAAATGATCATTAAGAAGCCATGCAAATTATAGTAATGAAACGTATTGGTGTGTGTGTGTGTGAGTTATTTGTATATGTGTGTCTTTTTGTCTGCGTGTAGCCAATTTGAGCTTATGAATAGATTTATTCGAAGAGTCTTTCGATGTCTGCGACATGCTTCATTTGTAGTCTAGTGTAGCTGAGTGTGTGTGTGTTGGTATGTGTGTCTGTGTGAAGTTGTGTCACTGCTAAGATCTAAGACTGGGACTGCTTCTGAAGAGATAGTCAGAGCAAGAGAGAGATAGACAGAGAGAAGGAGAGTTCCGTTTACGCTACACTTCTTGAAAGTAAATCATAAACTTAGTAAAAGCTGAAGAGGATTAGCTAAGGCATTGAATATGAGTGCAGAGTGCGATGAGAGTGTGCATAGATTAAGAACAAATGAAGTATTAAGGCGGAAACTAGAGAGTGAAACAGAGAGAACCAAAGAGAGAGTGCGCCAAATTGGCTCAGTGAAAGAGAGAAAGTAAATATACAAAGTGCGCCGAGAGTGGAGCGAGAGAAAAATATCAACAACAAAATAAGAGAGAACAAATGAAGAGACCGCAGAGAGCAGTCAAATTAGAAACAAAGAGAGAGAGAAACAGAGATAGAGAGAGAAAAGAGAGTGCAACTTGTTGTGGCAGGGCTTCATGGGTTTCATTTGGGTTCCTTTTGTGTTTCTCTTTTTCAAATTTCAGGGATAAAGTGGCTCGCGTAGTAAGGAACTTGGCACCTACCTGACATCACGACTGTGGTTCAGCGCGGTGAGGAAACGTGGCTGCACGTATGTCCAGCAACCCTGGTTCTTGTGCTCCTCCTGTGCCCAGACCAGCTCGGCGTTCTTGTAGAGATTCGCCTGCTCCTTGACCAGATCGAAGGGAAAAGGCGAAATCTAACGAGGCATAAGATGGTTAAACAACAATTCCAATGGGAAATATATTCCACATTCGACTCACCTGCTCCACGCGCACAATGGCGATGTCCTTCTCCAGCTGCTTGTCAGCACGCGCCTTGGTCAGATCGTAGTAGACGCGACCCGTGCAGAACACGACCTTCTTGACACTGCTGGGGCTCTCGCTAGCTGGTCCACGGTCGGGGATGATGCGCTGGAACTCGCTGCCCTCGCTCATCTCGCTGAACGGGCTCCTGGCCTCCGGATGACGCAGCAGAGATTTGGGTGTGCACAAGATCAGAGGCTTGCGGAAGGGCAAAGCAATCTGGCGACGCAAGATGTGGAAAAGATTCGCAGGCGTGGTGCAGTTGGCCACAATCCAGTTGATGTCGTGCAGCTGTCTGATGGCAAACTCATCCGACTCGGGTGGGAAGTAGTCGGGATCGTCGGAGCTCATGATCAGGAAACGTTCAACACGGCACGACGAATGCTCGGGGCCCATACCCTCCATACCGTGAGGCAACAGCATAACCAGACCAGATTGACGCACCCACTTGGATTGACCGCTCGAGATGAACTGATCGATGATCGACTGAGCTGTGTTGCTGAAGTCACCAAACTGAGCCTCCCACAGCACCAGAGCATTGGGATTGGTCATCGAGTAACCGTGCTCAAAGCCCAACACGGCGTATTCCGAAAGGGAACTGTTCGACACGGAGTAGGGTGCCTGATCCGGGTACATGTGCTGCAGCGAGTTGTAGGTGGCCTTGTCGACGAGCTGATGGTGCAGCACGTGATGACGATGCGAGAAGGTACCACGCTCCACATCCTGACCAGACAGACGCACATGGATGCCCTCCTTCAACAGCGAACCAAAGGCCATGGCTTCACCCAGAGCCCAATCGGCAACCTTCTCATCAACCATGGTCTTGCGAGCGGCCAGAACACGCATCAGACCCCTAGGGAGTAAGAGGAACCGTTTAGAGAAGCTGCTTATCAATTCTTGCAGTGGGATACTCACTTGTGGATCACGAATTCAGCTGCATTTGGTGGTGGCGCCGAGAAACGGTTACCAATGTGAATCAGAGTCTCCTCCTTAACACCAGTTGGGGCAACCTTCAGGGGGTCCTTGCCCTCGAAGAAACCAGACCAGGGCGAGTCCAACCAATCCTTGTACTTAACGTGTGTCTCGGTCTTGGCCAGCGCAAAGGCTTCCTCGCAAATGTTCTCGTACTTAGCAGCCACAGACTTGACCTCCTCGCCGGTGACAGTGCCCTCGGCGATGAGCTTATCAGCATAGAGATCCAAGCAGTTCTTGTGCTTGCGAATCTTCTGGTACATCAGAGGTTGCGTGAACATGGGCTCATCGATTTCATTGTGACCGTTGCGACGATAGCCGACCAAATCGATGACACAATCCTTGTGGAAGGTGGCACGCCACTCGGCGGCAACCTTGCAGACATGCATCACAGCCTCGGGATCATCGGCGTTGACGTGGAAAATGGGTGCGTTGACGACGCGAGCAACATCTGTGCAGTATGGGGAGGAGCGCGAGAAACGAGGATCGGTGGTGAAGCCAATCTGGTTATTGGCAACCACGTGGATGGTGCCGTGCGTGGTGTAGTCGGGCAGATCCGACAAGTGCATCGTCTCGTAGACAACACCTTGGCCGCAGAAGGCGGCATCACCGTGAATAAGGATCGACATGACCTTCTTGCCCTCCTGATCACCACGGTAGAACTGCTCGGCACGGGTCTTGCCCTGCACAACGGGATCGACGGCCTCCAAGTGAGATGGATTGGCAACGACAGCCAGACGAATATTCTTGTTTGTCACACGGTTCAAACGCTCGATATATGTGCCCAAATGGTACTTGACATCACCAGAGCCCTGAGGGAATACAGAAAGGATTACTAAACATAGCTTTTGATTAAACGGTAGCTACTCACATCATCTGCTGCCTCCAGACCGGCAAACTGTGTGAAGATTTGATTCAATGGCTTGCGGCATACATTGGCCAAGGTGTTAAGGCGGCCACGATGTGGCATGCCCATGATAACAGACTCCACACCCAACTCAGTGGACACATCAATGATTTCCTTCAGTGCTGGAATCATGATCTCACAACCCTCCAGACCGAAACGCTTCTCCGACGAGTACTTCTTGGCCAAGAATGCCTCAAAGCCGGTGGCACGTGTCAAACGGGCCAGAATCAGACGCTTCTCCTCGGGCGTGAAGTTCAGCACGCCGGGTGTCTCGAAACGCTTGCGAATCCAGTTGCATTGCTCCAACGAGTTGATGAACATGAACTCGACGCCAATCTTGTTGCAGTAGACATTCTCCAGACGGTTCAAGATTTCCCTAAAAGAAGAAAGAAACATGTTAAAGACAAACTGAAGCAAGGTTCCAACCAAGGTATACTCACTTCAAGGGCAACGAAGCCTCATCGCCTCCAATGAATGTGGTGCTGGGCAGCTTGAACTGACGTTCCATATCTTGTTCGCCTATGTTTTTTTTTAGGTATTCGTGTTTTTTTGTGAAGTAAATTGTGATATTAGTAAAGGTTTTGTGCATTGTTTTCTATATAGTTTTTTGTGATGATGCTGATTAGTTTTTTGTAGGCGGCAAATGTTTATTTTTGGTTTGAAATTCGGAGTGTAATGATTGGTTTGGTCTGTAATATATATATGGTAGTATATATGTGCTCTGCATAGAGTAGACACAGATACATGCTGATCTGTCACACACATACATATATTATATATTGGTTTAACTGTTCCTTTTGTTCTTAACTGTAGTATAACTGTACATAGTATATAGATCTCTGATGTAAGACTCGGGCATGCATAACATTTTAATAATGCCCGATTATCTCGCGTACAATTGTTTTTCTACATGCAATCTAATCAAGAACTTAAAAAAACAATTTACAAACATTCGAAATAATACGCTATAATGATAGTATAGACAATAAAAAACTTCTCAAATGTCAACAACGAACTCAGAGCAATAATGTAGATTTATATAAATATATATAGATAATTATTTAGTTATATATTTACTTGGTTCTGTGTATCGTAATTGATAGAGAATTTTTGGATTTAGATTTTGATTTGATTGTGTGTGCATGAAAGGTATAAGGTACAAAACGGGGTTACTTCATACGACATACGACACAACGCAGTAATCAGTGAGTGAGGTTGGCTGGGGTTGGGTTTGGGTTTGGGTTTCGGTTTCGGTTTTATTGTACAAGACGGAACGAACACAAGTTAAGTATAGAAATTATAATGAATTTTGGTGTAGCTTTGTGTATAGGTGTGTGTGTGTGTGTGTTTAGAGTTCGGACAGGGTACGTAGATCATTGTGTATGCAGCCTCTAGAAAGCTTACTTACCAAAACTGAAATTAGCGTAAATGGATTTCGTCGAGGTGTTGCCAGGCAAGTCTGGTGTATTAATTTCGAGTGGGTCGAGGTGAGCAATATTATGTCCTCGAATCTAATTATGTGTGTCAGTATATATATATAGAGATTGTAGTAGTGGTTGGTTGTGTTGTTGTTGGTGGTGGTGTGTGTTGGTTACACAGTAATATATTAACAATGTTTGTTTCGTATTTGATTTGTTGTTGTTTGTTTGTTGTTTGTTGCACAATACACACACATAATACAAGAGAGAGAGAATTTGGAATTTGTTTTTAACGTTGTTGTTGGTTTGTTTTACGATAGTCGAATTGCGTTTTGATTGCAGTTTTTTTTTTATATATTTTCAGGGTTAGAAAGCAAAAAATATAAAAGAGAAATTAATAAATAAAATAGCATAAAATTAAATTAAGTTGAGTTGTTTTTTTTTTTTTAGAACATAACGAGAGACATAAAGAAAAAGCAGCGTTAGAGCGATAAACGATAATGAGTTTTCACTGTGGTTAGAGAACACAACGCAACTCACTAAGGTGCACTAGGACAACAGATACGAGTATATATATGTAGTAGGATAAGAATATTAAAGTTAAAGAGAATTTGTTCCGTTTTCAGGTTAAAGCCAAACACCGAGAGATTACTTAGACGTATAACACAACTTATGAACGAGAACGAGAATCGAGAGAGAGAGAGAGAAAGAAAGAACTCACTAACTTAAGGATATAATATGATATGGTGGTAGATCTATTGCCTGCCTGCTGTGCCTCATCAACTCCGAATTTCAGGTTATATACGTATATATATAGTTATATATAGTTAGGTAGGTAGTATCGAATGGGGTTAAAAAGGCTTTCAAGCACTAAAATCAATACAGGTTTGCGTGTAGTGCGGGGTTGTCGAGGTGCTTTTAATTTTTGGTATGGTTGTGGTTGGGTAGGTGCGGTTGGAGGGTAGAATTATTGGGTGGTTGGGTGGTTGGTTGGGTGGGTGTGGTAAGTAGAGAGTTTTGAGTTTTGCAAAATTGAATTTACCAAACAAAAACCCAGAATGCTGCCTGAGCACATCTTCGTTAGCGCGACGTGCAAGGCCATCCTTGCAAACGGTTTTTTCGCGTGTTACAATTCCAAGCGGATCCACTTCAGATGCCAAATGACCACGTGACTATATCATGTTTGGTACATACACATATGCATATGCACATCAAAATTATATATATATATATGTAGATTGGATTATACACACATATGTAGAATTGCTTTGTTTTAGGGGGTTAAAAGTTCAATATTTCTACTCGGTTTTTCTTTTTGTTTTCCGTAAAAAAAAGTTCTATAAATTCCACTATAAACTACACAAAATTAGGTTTGTTGTGCAAAGAAATAATGCCGAATTAAGGTGACCAGTTCAGATAATAATAATTATAATTATAAACCCTTAGATCAACTACTACACTGCAAAAAAGAGGTATATGCATATCTATAGATGATGCTACTTATGTATGATTGTATTGAGGGGGGCGATTATCGGCTAAACAAATTCGAAATGCAGGTGTTCTTCTAACTACAATGTAAACAATAAATGCATGGCCGGTTTGGAAGAGGGAAGGCCGGATAGGTAGGTACACTAAACAAAAAACCAAAATCAAACTAAGCTACTTTCGGGTTGGTGTGTGTGTGTGTGTATCTATGTGTGTGTGTGTTAGAAACACTCTTGTTTTTTGAGGCACACAAATGAAACACACACAAAAATCGGGGGTGGCAGGAGCGGGCTAACGGGCAGCTCTATATAATCCACATAAACATAAACATTAATAATATAGAACCTAAATGGAAATAACAACAACAAAAAGGGAAAGGAATTTAAAAAACAAAACGGAAAAACTAAAACAACATATTAAACGCTTTGCGGCTGCAATCTCAACTCTGTTCTCAACTCTATTTATAAAGGAAGGTGCTGCTGGAGCTGGCTGCTTCAATTATGGACCCAGTCAGTGCATACCTGATAGCTCCTAATGATGGCCTGCACAGCCAAATGATCATCGATGGTCTTGGAGTCGGGTGCAGCGCTGCCCACAGCGCCGCCCAAATTGAAAGCGGTCAGCGGCAACGTGTTGGCCTGTACGGGCGCCAAGTTGGGTGGGCTCACATACGTGTTGCTGCGGAAATACGCATCCCAGGACTGCAGAGAACAAAGATAAGCTAATTAGTTGGTGTACATACGTTATCAGCGTCATATAACAATTGGAATTATAAGTAAAACGTGTTTCCAAATATTGCGAAGTTAGTCAAGTTTTTTACGTAAACAAAAAACCATTGCATAGCTAATTTATTGCTAAGATTTCGCTTAGCTTTAACTGCCTTTCGACTGGTTCAAGGCAAGCTCGTACAATTGTTTAAAAATTAATAAACCAAAATTAATGTTTTGTTTTTTTGCAGTCTGCGACAAATAAGCTGAACCTGTTGCTCGAAACACGTTTCAATTAATAAGGCAATTGAACTCTCCCTCTCTCTCTGGTTTAACTTACGGTATGCACCGAGCTGGGATCACGCAACCAGGCGTTGTACATCTCCTCCACATAGGAGGCAGTGCTGCCATTGGCAAAAGGCTCCGCGGCCGCCGAATTGTAGGTGCGCACAGCTGCAGCGGCGCTGGCCTTGACCAGCTAAACACGGGTACGGAGAATAGACAAACAATTGATTAGTTGAATAATGCATGTACACGATGTATAGTATATAGTATATAGCTTACCTTTTGACTGCTGCTGCTGTTGAGCAGCCATGTGGCAAAGTTTTTATGCGCCATCGGCGATAATGCCAGACTAAAGGCCGTGTGTGCTCTATGCATTTTGTATTATTTTACAAAATAGAACTGCAAACAGAGAGAGAGAATGTGGAATACATGAATATATGGAATCATTTAAAAATAGACAGCAATTAGACATAGACAGGGGCACACAGTCCAGTCCAGCTATGATGATCAGCTGCCGATTGTTGACAAACAGTTTGTCGTCTATTTGAACAACTGTGTGTTCGCTGTGTGTGTTGATAGGCGTTTTCGTAATGCTGATAAGATACTCTTACTGCAGTGTCAAAGTGAACACTCTCTTTACGTCATATGCCTTAGTTGGCTGCTGATTGCCTGCAACTTGCCTGCGAACTAACGATGATTATGAAATATATAACAAGTTGGCTGACACACATGTGACTAACACGAATATCTATCATGTATCTATCACTCTGTAGCTGTGTATCTGTGTATCTGTATCTGAGCCCGTTTCCAACTGAGTTTACTCAGACACACGTGACAACTCTCTACCCTCAATCGCTGACGTCAAATTGCCTTCTCTTCTTATTGCTGTTGTTGCTTTTGATAATATGCCAAAAAACTCAACTCGCGATGGTGAAATGCCTTATAAAATATATATGTACTACGTATGTATGTTTGCAGAACGATCGGGACTTTTTTTTATGGCTTTTTGGTTGTACGAAAAAAAAAAAATGAATTTTGTGTGCTGCGCAATTGTCAGCTTGACTTAATCATTTCTTTTTTTTCTTTCGTATCTCGTTGCTTTATTTGTCTAGACTAAATAAGAGGAATGTAGGCAGTGTATTAACCCGGTCAAATTGGGGGAATGTTCTTGCTCAAGTGCAATAACATGCTGATAAAACATCAACCAGCCCCCAGACTAGACCAGACACAATTACAAATCATGCCATACACAACGAATTTGTACATTTCATTTTCATTGTTAATTAAAAAATATTTTTTTTTTGGCGAGTGATAAGCAGAAGCGCGTGCCCCTCCTTTCATGCAAAAAAACCGAGGCGTGGCGCGGAATACGCTTCGTCCAGGTCACATGCGCTTATCAGCAGCAGAACGTGTGGAATGGTCTAGTGCGAGTCTAGAGCGAGGGCTCGTTGTCGCCTCTTCTTCGATCGCCACTCGAAATTGTCAGAAAACACTTCACATTCGACACACAGACACACAGACAGCTGCGGCGATGTGGGTTACAGACACAGTCGAACCGGTTTACATCGGTCAGTTGCTGTTTTTTTATTTACGGGGTATTTGAAAGTGCAGCGATTACAAAACACCAAAACACACACGCACACACTCGAAACCGTTTCAATTTAATTAGTTGCCAAGTTGTTTCTTTGAGTGTGATTTTTCTTCTACTATTTTGTCATGCCGTTATTTATCTGTTTTTTTTTTTTTTTGTTTTGCTTTACGTTTTTATTCTCTCTCAAATTATATTTTTCTTGCAATTATTTCTCTTTATTTTTTTTCGCAGCGTCGACCGCGCCGCTTTGGTTACGAAAACAGATTACATAAGTGCAAAAAAACAGCAACAACAATGGGAAAATTCGCGTGAGAGAACGTGAGACAGATAGACGGACAGACGGAGTAAAGAATTCTGTCATAATATTATTATTATAATAATGATAGAGTAACAGCAGACTGCTAATCATTACGGCACACCTATGCTAACTATATGAAAACGTATGTTATGCAGGAAAGTTTTCAGCAATTTTCCAGATTTTTCGTTCGTATTCATTGCACTTCCACACAAACTATGCATAATTAAACAATTTTGTCTTTCGGCTGGGGGAAAATCGTGGAAAACACACCGAATATATATTACTCGTACTTGTTGTTGTCGCGTCGTATCTGACGGATACGCGGCCAAAGCGATTTGTTCGTGTTGAGTGCTGCGCGTCGACTGAACGTTGCGGCCCAGAGCAGCCGAAAGATTACCCGACCTCAAACCGTTCAGTTATTCGAGTGTGTGTGAGAGACTGTCTGTGTGAGCAACAGAGAGAGAGAGCAAAATAAAAAAACACAAAATTTTTTAGAAATCGAACTGTTTTTTTTCATAGCGGTAGAAGCAACAAAAAGTGCGATAAAAAGCCACATGACAACGCAAAATGTATCTCATTAGATATAGAGTGTGTGCACTGGTGTGAGTGTGTGTACTTAGGAAAAGGGGCCAAGCGCAAACTGATAAAAATCTCTTATCTAAACGACGTGGTGAGTGAGTCTAGGCAACTGGGGACATTTTGTTTACAATCATTTCAAAGTCCGTAGGAAGCTCAAATAAAAAGCCCGCAATGTTGTTCGTCATACACATCTTTTAACTAAGCCGCCCCACTAGCAATAGTTGCGAGAGGCAAAACCATATGTTGTTGAGTGGCAAAATGAATCAGAGCAAACTAAGTTGTATAAGTATGCAAAGACACACACACACACACATACATATGCATATTTGCAGTTGCTAATCAATAAAAATTTCAAGTTCAAACACGCGCCAAGCATGCGACAGCATTCAATCAGGTGTTCAATGGAATTGCAGAAGGCCAATTGGAATTAAATCCACAGGCATTCCATTTTAGCCAAGACACAAACCACAACACAACACTGCAACTGGCTGCAGCATGTGGAGAGCAGACGAGCCCCCCAAAATGCAGTGGAGACTAAAAAAAGCGCATGCAAAAACAACTTCGCTTGAAGTGGACAGCACACTCACACACACACAAACCAGCAACTCACTCTCGCACACAAGGAGAGAGAGACCTTCGCAGACAATGTCTAGCAGACCGCGTGCGTTCATTGAGGCGCATCGCGACAGAGCTGCGACTGTTACTTGGCCGTGACTTTGCGTGGCCAACCTGTTGCACTCTCTCATCACTGTGACAGCCAGCGCAATGAGAGAGTCTCATCTCAACTTGCAAAACTTTCTTAACATAAGCTATGCGGACAATGCGGCCGACAGTGGCGACAGCAACAACAACAACAGAGTTCGCTCAAGTTGAATGATTCACGGCACGGAAACGCACACGCGGCACTCACTCCGCGAGGCATTTCAAGAGTGTTGGTCGTGGTGTGTGCTTGCTTGAGAGCAAACGCAAAATTGCGTCATCATTGCAATATTTCCCAACTAATTTACGAAAACATGTGACGTCGTTGGACCGGCGGCAGCGGCAGCGCTAGCAGCCAAGAAATTTCACTTTTCTATTTTCTCATTTCTTCTTTTTTTCTTTCGTTTTTTTGGGCAGCGCAGGCGCATTAAGCAGACGCCCACTTGCATTATATAAGGCCCTTCACATTGAGGGCCAAGGAAAATTGCAATTAATAGCATTAACATTGCACTTCAGAGCGAGATTTACAGTTTAACCGATTGAGTTCATACTCCAGCATATAAATAGCTATTTAATGTGTTACAGTTTTCTATTTATTCCACGAATTTGACCCCAATTGCGTAGCTTATTGGATGTGCGTATTAGCTGCGCGTCACTTAATCACTTTCAACACAAAATAGTTATGCAACGCTTGTATTATATAATGCACTATATAATCGTTATTATTTTCACTATATAAATAATTAAAATTATTACTTTATTCGTACGCTCCAATTCCAAACAACTCGCGTTTCCAACTCGCGGCCCAATGTGACCGTAGGCAGTTTGTGTCGCTTTGACCGTAGCAAAAAATATTGATTAAATACCAGCACAAACGGTCACACAGGCTGTGCTTTGAACTTTTCCCGCGCTGTGCGTGGATCTGCTTTGAGGAGTGCCAATAACTGTTAAAAACTTTATTATTTAACAAAAAGTAACTATTGATTAATAATTAATATATTTTTTAATGCATTTTTAGGTATTTATTGCATTTGCCAGCGTAAAATTTGCTGCGCCATTTGCAAATGCTAAAGTGGCGCCATCTATGCGTAGCTTAAGGAAGCTCGAACCTACAAACTTTTCGTCAATTGCTTAACTCATGCTGTAACCGATAGAGGTCGCTTAGTGCAATGCGTTTCTTTTCGTTAGTTTAAAATTTCTTATGCATTTATTAAATTAAATAAATAACAACATTTTCATTGCAAGTACCCCACTAGTATTTGCTATACTCATCCAGGCAATAGCCCGTTATCTGATCAGATATGCAATCGAAGACATCGAACGCCAAATCGCAGCTTTCACCCTTCTGCGGCAGCTGCTTGCGATCCACACGATATTTATTGCTCATGGCACGCAGACAGAGATTCACGGATCGCAGTGTGGCCATAAAGAACCCATGCTCGTGCACGCCCTCCGAATAAAAGTCCACCAAGCCGTCCAGTGTCGGCCAACCTCTCTGGTCAATGGCGTTATTCCGCGCATAGACGCAGTGCAGCAGACACTGCAAGAGAAGAATACAAAGAATACAGCGAGTCAGTCTCTCTCCGACTTGGCATTCAATTTGCTGATGCATAAAAATCAGCTAATGTGTATTAAAAGTCAGCCATAAAATGCACTTTTCAGCCATAAAATCTTTAGCCAGCTGTGTGCGTGTGTGTGTGTGAGACAACTCCAGCTCCGACTGCAGTGGCAAACTGAGCTTTTCTTTCAATTGTCTAGCGAGAGAAACCCTGACTTTAGCGGGGGAGGAAGGTTGCACATTTTAATTGCACGGCACAAATCAATGGCGCGTCCGTTGCCACGTTGCCACGGGCTGCCATTGAACTTAATTGCGCGCGCCGCAAACAGTTGCACGTTCATTAATGAGAGAGCGAGATCTTTGGAGGCGAGTCTAAGGCATTCAAAAGAGGGAGGGAAGCAGAGCACTTACACCCGCAATGCGTTTATCCTCCAATGGCACTAGTGTCGGATGATAGATGCCAGCACTGGCCACATCCAGACGCTTCAGACTGCGCACCAGACGCGCCACACGGCGACGCGGCTCTGGCTCGTCATAGACAATGTACTCGTAGCGACTGAAGTTCTGCTGCTGCGTGGGTGGCTGCTGCTGCTGCTCCTCCAGCGTAACGGGACTGTGCACCGGTGGCCAGGGCAGAGATTCTATGAACTCCACTTGGTCGTCGTGTGGGTTGAGCGGCGGCTGCACAAGCGCCACCTTCTCCTTGAGTATCTCGTAGGCCTCTGCAAAGTGGAACGTGCAACGTGTTCATGCTGGAATTGAGTCCTCTCTGACGGCTACACTCACCGCTCACCAAGTGATTCTTGACCTCCTCCTGACAATCTCCAATGACAGACTCGACGCGTCGTGCTGTACGCGGCGGATTCAAGCAACGCGCCTTCTTCATCTCGTAGCGCACAATGTAGCTGAGGGCATCGCCAGATGCAATAATGCCGCATAAGATGGCCAACAACAGTTGTGTAATCATCCTCATCCTTGGCAGTTGAGATTGATGTATGCTGTGCTTTGCTGCGCTACGCTTGAACCGCACACCTTGGCGAGCCGCTGTCGATTGAATGGCAATGGCGCAGAAAATGGCAAATGAAAACGAAAGCATTTTCATTCATTTTCACTTTCCATCGAGCTGGCAGGATTGCGAGGCAGCCAGCTACGCCGCGCCGGCTGCATGCCGGCCTTCCTCGCCAGCTACGGTGGCAGTGAAACGCATATGAATTACCAGTTTTGCTCTATGGGTATGTGGTTCAATGGCAACTGCAGCAGCAGCAGCAGCACCACAACAACAACAGTGCGAGTTGTTGTGGCAACAATAAAAAAATAGTTACAACAACTGGTTGCACATTTCCCATGCGTGCAGTCGCCTCCAGTCCGCCAGAAACTTGTCCTTACAGTTCACATATTAATGCCGCATAACTGTACAGTGGAGTCGTTGCAATGTCAGCCCTGGCAACCCTAGAGAGGGTCTAGTTCGGTAATCCGCTGAGCTGCTCCAATTGAGTGCACAATTGGTCGATAAGTTCTTCCGCGTTATTGTGCGCAGCGTAGATTAATCTACATAAATCATGACTAAATAAAAGCTAACTAAATTTAAGTACCCCTAGAGCTGCGATACTATCGAATGCGGCAGTCATAAAGCACGCCGCAACGACTTGTGGGTCAGTAAATCATGAGTCGACGCACAAAACGCAGCCATGCGTTCCACAAGTTTGTGCCTTAAGTCATTCATTGAGTTCTGCGTTCTAGCTGCTGAGGGCGCTCTGGGGTTCTAAGTTAGCGATGAGCAAGTGAAGCTAGCGATGAGCGCGAGCTAAATATTTAGTTCAATTAAAATTGATTTTAATTTTGTTATAACGTTTCGTTCCACAAGCTTGTGCCTTAAGTCATTCAGCTATTAGTCCAGCTGCTGCGCCCTCTGTGGGCGTAAGTTGTTTAGGGCACTAAATTAGCGATGCGCAAATGATGCTAGTGGTGAGAGCGAGCTCAACATATAATTAAATTAAAATTGACTGGAGTTCTGTTCTACCGTTGCGTTCCACAAGTGGTTTTATTGTTATACGCCCTCTGTGGGCGCATGTCTTTTATGGTTCTAGCGATGAGCGTCTGTGCTTAGAGTGCGCAGCGTTTATTACAAATTAAGATCGACTAGAACTTTGTTACGTCTCACTTGCTTGACATATTTTCCGCATGGGCCGCAAGAACAATGGCCAATAACTGTGCTGGAATCTTAGCTGCTTCTTCTTCTACTACGCTAATTATGCTCATTAAAAAAGCTGGGCAAAACTTTTTGGGCACATCCTAGGCGGAAATTGTGGCGGGTGGGTGTGGGTGTGTGTGTGTGTTTTCAAGTACATATATCTTAAGATATCTGCCGACTACTTGGCCAGCCGCAAATCTTCCTGCAACAGCGTCGTCGCGTAATTATTGCCCGTAATTGCGGCCAAGACAAAGACGAAAATTGCAGCTAAGACACTGACCTAGACTCGGGGCGCAACAGATTTATAATGATCGACGCCCCAAGCTAACGGTGCCTGCGTGGCAGCGGCAACAAAATGGGCGTGTCGCATACAAAATTGATCATGTTTTACACGGCAGGAAAATGCAAAAAACCAGCTGGAACAAGAGCTAGGTCTTAAATAACTGGGGAAATGCAAGCAATTTCCTTTGGCTTTTCTCGCAGTGTAACTAAACCCCGTGGGTAAGTTCAATGCACAACAGAAAATGTTTTGGCATAGATCACGCGCCTGAACTCCTGGCTGGCTGACTGGAAAATTGTCAACAATGCGGCTGCAACAGGAAGCCATACTCGACGACGACGATGGGCAGCAGCAACGGCAACAACAACACGACAGAGCGCAACTTCAACTAATTGACAGACAGCTGCAGAGCTAACAGAGTTGGAGCTGAAGCTGGACCGGGAGCTGCACCGGGAACTGGCCACGACTTGTGTCTCCTGTTCTATGTTCTTGTGCTCTGTGTTGCAATTTACCGAACAAGGAGCCTCTTAACATTGTTAGCAATGCTTGCACAAACAACGGCAGCAGCAGCAGCAGCAGCAACAACAGCAACAACAAAAGCTATGGCTGCTGTTTGCTGCCAAGAACAACAAAAGTCACTTGCGTGTCCATCATTAGAACAAATTCTCTCACCTGCCCGCCCCCGTACTCCTCCATCCCCTTTTGGGGGGCGCTCGCCGAAAGATTTCTTGTAACGCAATTTGCACACAAATGTTGTAGTTGTTGTGGTTGTTGTTGTTGTAGCCGCTGCTACTGCTGTTGTTTGAAATCTTCTCCTCTGCTTCTTCTTTGGTGGGTGGTCAGGTGAGACAAGTGGCAGCTGCCGTCGTCGTCGTCGTCGTCGTTGCCTGCACACTCCTGCCTCCCTCTCTCGCTCTTCATCTCGACTAGCGCGCCCCGAGCTGCGATCCGCGAGCCGAAGTGAGCCGCCGGCCACCGTTCGCTGAGTCGCCTGAGAATCGTATTTAAATACGAAGGTCTAACGCTCTGGCGCATTCAGTCGTCGACGTCGCGTTGTTCTTGCCGCACACTTGCAACACACACACACCCAACTATTCGAAGCGTGTTTCCTTCCCAAAATTTCTGCCCGCCTCCTCTCGCTGCAGGATGCGTGTTTAATGCGATTTCATTAGTTCAGTTTGCGGTGAAAACTTTGTGGAAATTTTCTATGGAAATGCTGCGCACACTTTGGCTGTTGTGCGCTGCGCTTGGCCTCCTGCTTGGATATCCTGTGCTAGCTGATATTGAATATAATACCATTAATTCGGATGGATCGTATCAGTTTCGGTATAGCAAGCTGAGAAGTTTTAATAAAGTGTTGATTACGTGGAATATTCTGAAAGATACTTCAGAGACTAAGGAAACTTAACGAAAGTTTATTAAAAAGATAAAAGAATCATGAAATGATAAAGTTATAGTTTAATTTTGAATATCCTTGAAACTTAGTGAATGAAAGAGGAAACATTTAAGCCTGATCGAACTATGAATCAATACTAAAGGAAGGAATATTTCTTATTAAAGAACTCCAGTTAAAAGTGTTAAAAAAGTTATAGTAAAGAGTTGTCTATATATAAAGAGGACTCTAAAGGATTATCATCATTAAATTTAACCCTTGAGAATTATTTAAAATTTTGTGATGGATCTTTGCGATAAAAACAGGCTATACATATAATCAAAATATCATTAAGATATTCATTTTATTGCAATCAATTTTCGCACCCGCTGACCCGTTTCTAACCTCAATTATCTATGCCACTCGCCTCGTTAGCACTTGCCAGCTTAATCATATTTTCTTTGTTTACACTGCGCGCTAAGAGAAATCTAACAAATCGTTTAATCAATTGTCTTCTACACCTGCGCATCACGCTTCGTCTACTTTGGTGTTGTTTTTAACACCTTTTTAACGCCGTTTTGCAATGGCAACGAAACGAATTGCTCCCCCTCTGTCGCCCAACCCTCCCTCTCTCTCGCTGTCTCTGTCGCATCTGCTGTAAGTAACTGTCTCGCTCTCTCTCTCTCTCTATCTCTCTCCACGCATGGGCAACACGCAATTACTTTTTCGGATGATACTCTCCATGCGGACAGACATGCGAATGATGACATTGGGGGCTACTATCATAGCGCCTCGGGTACTCCAGACAACATCGTGCGAGGTCGTTATGGTTCGCGTAGTCCAGCGAGCGGGCAAATCGAAGAGACCGTTTATACGGCCGGACCACGTGGGTGAGTAATGCTAACACTATTTGAAATGCAAAACAAAAATATTGCTCGGCAGATACCCTGTAAATTATGAAGAAGCCTACTAGGCTCTTTTCAACTCTGTTAATTAAGCACAATTTCTTCTGCAAACAAGTTGTGTACATTTGCTAGTCGCATATACCCCTTCACACTGTTTACAGGGTATTGCTAGACAAACAGAAGACACCAAAAAGAAGCGCCAGCCAGCCAGCTTGAAGTTGAGTAAAGTGCGGTAGCTAAGTGAGTTATCTGTTCGTCTCGTCTTCCGCAGCGAGCTCATATATTAGCGCTACGACAGGCCCCAGCGCCAGCGTCAGCGCCAGAGGGCGCCACTGAAGCGTGGCTCACAGTCAAAGTTGTCTTCGAAACGGTTCTAACACATTGAAGATGGTAGGGAAAGGTGAAGAAGAGGCGGGGAAGGGAAAAGCAGCGACCGCAACTGTAACTGTTTTTGTTTTCTCGTTACTTAAACGTTGTTGTTGTTGTTGTTCGGATTCAATTTTCGAGTTTACTTGCTGTAGTTGTTGTTACTGCTGCAATCTCCGGTAGTTGGGAAAACAAAAAGCTGTTAACAAATTGCGTGTGTGTTTGTTTTGTGTCTATGGAAAATTCATTCAAGATGCACAGCGACCGATAAAAAGGTAGCTTAATTTTGAATAGCATCGAAGGGGAAGGGGCAACAATGAGTAAGGGTTCGAGGGGGAGTTGAGGGGTTCTCGCAATGTGGCAACGCTTATCAAACTAATGACGTGCGAGATCATCAGATAGCATTAGAATTAGAATCGCAGCTGGCACAGCTGGGCGAGCGATTTTCGTAGTCAGCTATATCCGCTTCTCCAGGGGATTACCCAATCTTGTTCCCACAGCAATTAGACGCTTGATCGCATTACTATCTCCCTCTCTCTCTTCCGCAGCTTTCGCGTAAATGGACCGAAGATACATCGCAAAATGGATCTGGCACAGTATCCAGTGCGTCCACGTGGCAGTCCCGACGATCCGCTGGCCGATCCCTACGATGATCCCTCGTACAGCTTCAACTTTCCGCACGCCGGATCAGTCGCGCAGCGAGGAGAACGATGCCAGCAATCGCATAAGAGGTGAGCACCAGCAGAGATTGGATCCGGTAACTAATCCTCCATCTCTTCCAGGCCTCTACTCCTACCTGGACGATGTGGGGGAGCGGCACAGCGTGCGCTACGCAGCCGGCGCTGGCACCGGCTTTGAGATCTCCAATGCTGTGCCAGATAGTCCCGCCAATGTGGGTTACTCCAGTCCGCTATACAAGGCGCATCCCAAGACGCGTGGCAAGATGTCTGTGCAGCGTGGTCCCGCGGGCACGTATAAGCTCATCGCGGCCGGACCCGATCATCGACGCGCAGAGAGCCGCGCTCCGGATGGCCTGGTGCGTGGCACGTACTCCTTCCTGGACGACAAGGGCGTGCAGCGCACTGTGGAGTACATAGCTGGAGCTGGCATTGGCTATCGCGTGGTCAACAATCGTGTGGGACCCGGCACCCATATCAATCCCTCCGTGGCTGATTTCCGACTGAGCGATACGGACTTCCGCCTGGCCAATGACTTTGGCAGAGGCGCAGGAGGTAGACTTGGAGCAGGCGGAGCAAGTGGTGGTGGTGCAAGTGGCGGTGGCTCTGGGCCTAGTGGAGCGGGTAGCGGCGGCAGAGCACGTCCAGGCACAGGAGGCGTTAGTGGTAGCGGAGGTGGAAGTCGGGGAAGCGGTGCTGCCAGTGGCCGTGGTGGAGGAGGAGGCGGTGACGGAGGAGCTGACACGGATTACCTGAAAACAGCTGGTGATGGAGATGGAGATGAGGGAGTAGGCGATGGTGGCCTGGCTGATGATGATCAAGGCGCAGAGGACGGTGGCCTAGGCAACGGCGCTGATGACGGAGGATTCAGTAGTACTTCAGGCGGCAGCTCCACTTCCGCAGGTGGCAAGGCAGATCGACGTGGCTATGCAGCGGGCGGTGGCCAGCGTGGCAACACCAGATACAAAGGAGCAGGTGGCGGTGGAGGAGGAGGAGGACGAGGTAGTGGCGAAGCTGGCAGCGGTAGCAGAGGAGGAGGAGCAGCTGGCAACAGGGGCGGCAACAGAGGCAGCGCCGGTAGCAGAACTCGCGGTGGTGGCATCAACGCAAGCGGCACACGCAATGGAATCAGAATCAGTGGAGGCTCCGGCGGTGGTGGTGGCTCCTCGGAGAGAGGCTACATACCGCCTATTAGCAGCGCCAGCGGCAGCGGCCCCGACGACAACTATAATCTTAACGATGACGACGTGGGCGGTTCGTTGCCACCGCTGGTCACAGCCAATCATCGCATACTCGAGATCGATCGGGATCGGGACTGGGTGCAGCGCCACCATGACTCCACGGTCATACGCAATGTGGGCAAGTGGTATGTGGGTCTACCGCCTGGCCAGAGTGTGCGCGCCCATGTGCAGAACATCGATCTGGTGCCGCTGGGCGGCCGCGTCAGCCTGTCGCCATCGGAGGCACTACGCCAGGATGAGATCGCCGAGCTGACAGCCTCGAGGGAGCATTAGTTACTTACGCGCGCGTAGTCCATAAGTTCTTAGACCTAAGTGCAACCGGGTTAACTGCGGTTAGACCGTGTCCAATTGTAACAGTATTTATGCCAAATACATGCGAGTTGTGTATTCCAATGGAGCATTCGATAGCTGAGCAAGTGCAGCGGGTAGCATGGGGTTTTATAAGGTATCTATAAGAGCTAAGCACACTGATGCAGCTAGTCATCTGTATGGAAAGTACTCCTACTATCACGAGGTAAGCGACAAGGCTGGCACTGGCATTGGTTTCGTGGTCATGGGCAACAATTTGGCCAAATCGGCACCTTGACTAGTTATCGATGATCTATGTGGGGGGCAAATAAAACGACAGTTCTTGGCAAGTTTGCTACGTGCTGAACTTGAGCTTGTCTACTCACACTGTACAAGAATATATATAAGATATATAAAAACAATTTGAAATGGTTGAAATAGAAGATAGCGTTTGGGACATAGGTAAAGTTGAGCAAATCGTCTTAATGGCGCATACTGTTCAAGAATATATAAGCCTATATATGACATTAAGCAAAAATTATTAATACTAAAGACCTACAGCCAAGCTTTCAGCTTTTGACTTAAGCAAAGCTACTCCAATCTTTCTATTGTTCAAGAATATATACACTATATAGGGTAAGCTATGTCCATAAACAACTTAGGACCCTAGCTTTCCTATTTGCCATTTCAAAGACAACCTCAAAGAGTGCCAAAAAATAGTTACCGCATTGCTAATGACCAAGGAAACCGCTTGAGTGTCACACGACCATGTTAGGTGCGGTCAGGAAGATCATTGGCCGCCAGGATTACCACATAAATCTTATTTCGACAAACACCAAACGCTTGGCGCGTGCTCTGGCCCAATAATTTGAACCATTTATACATTTTATAATGCCTAATTGATTTGCGGAACATTTAATGGCCACGCGGCGGGACAGGGAAGGGGGAAAACCATTTACAAATGACCAAATCAATTTGTTATGCGACTCGAGCAAGTGCATCCGAATTGTCATTGTTGCTGTTGTTGTTGTTGCTGCTTCCGATGTTGGGTGAATTTGAAATGTGCGCTGCGTGCGCGGAATCGGAGGTGGAATCGAATGGTTTAAGCCTTGGCGACACTCGCGTGGCCTAAATAAGAAAACGGACCACATGCAAAAAAACTCGACAAAAAAAACCAAAATATATACAAATCATAACAGCAACAACAACCACAGCAGGGACAACAGCGAAGACAGCGAAGACAGAAATGCCCAAATATCAAAACAATGCGTAATTGCGCTTGCCATAAATAATATTTTTATGGCGAAAAAACATTTAATTCAGACGGTTGCCGCAACAACAGGCAAAACAAGTAACGCAAGCTACAGTCGAAAGGTAACTGACTGTAGAATACCCTTCGCCTAACTTTGAAAAGCCGTCGCAAAAACGTCATGTGTTAAAGATCTGTTTAAATGAAGAATAAGAATAGGAATAAGAAAGGTACTAGACTAAGACTAAGCTCACTTTGAACCCACCATACGTATGTCGAAATCCAAGCCAATTCTCCGAGCTTAAAGTTAGTTCCACACAAGTGTTCAAACCTAGCATACCCTTACTTTAACCACCTTAAATGGTTGCAGGGTATAATAAGTTTCACTCTCGGTCGTTAAAAACCATTTCTTTCGGCTATTAAAGCATAAGAAGTTTTCCATTACCAACAAGTTATGGATGACAACTTTCTTTACGACTTAAAGAGCAATAAAAGGAAGAAGAGCTCAAGTCGAAACGGAGCAGAGTACGCTCTTTAATGTTCTATAGCTATATGTTTCAATAACTGCAGAGTACACATATCATATTTCATTTAAGAGAAGCATCAACATTAACCCAGTTTAAAATTGAAAGTCTGCCATAAAACCGATCTAAGTTTTACAGACACAACTCAGAAGCGTTTTAATTGCTCTGGAAATGCACTTGAGGTTTGACACGATTTCAACGCCTTTTAGGCCTCTTTCTCAGCGGGGGCACGTTCTCAGCTAAGAGATATTAGCCTGGGAATACGGTCTGTCAAGCTGCTGCATAATTGGGTTGCCATAATTGCATACGTAATGCTTGTGCATTAAGTGCAAATAACCTTTATTATAACGCCAAAGAACAGAAAACAATGAACAAAAGCGGGAGAGAGACAGAGAGCGGGTAGGGAGTGAGAGAACAAGAGCTATGCAGAGATCCAGTTATGTGCGTTGAGCAACGGTTTCATTCCTGATGCACTCAGTGAAGGTCACAGGCGTAGGCCAGTCAGGCGAGAGAGCAAGCCCCAGTCTACATAAAAATAGGTTTCAAGGTTTCCCTTGCAATCGAGCTCGGCTCTGGCTAAGCCCATCCAGTAACTGCTGCTTCGATCGACTAGCAAAGTGTGCCTGCCCCCAACGTTTTGGAATTTTACGGCGCACGCTTTGTATGCGTCCCTGTGTGCGCTTGAACCCATAAATCTTGTGGCTAGTCTTATTGATTTTCAGTCTCGCATTCGGAATTGGACCCGCTGGACGCTATAACATGCTTATTTGTCTGCAATTACGGGCGGACAAGACGGTAGCGCTGGCCTGGCCCTAAGTGGAGTTAATACCCGAATTAATTGGCCCAATCAAGTGGAAGAGGGAGGGGGCTATATAATATATGCAGGCATTGCCTATAGCAACTACCCCAACTCCAGATTTCTGTCGCCTGTCATTTCACTTGGCCGGAACTTTAAGAACGGGATTAAGGGCGCCGTTGACTGAGGACACGAACTTTCTAACGTGATTTCAAATTGAGCTAAATTTAAATATCATTTATGAGCTGTCAAATGAACTGTTGAAACGGGCCTGTTCAAGCTTGTCGTGTCGAGCAATTCTATTACTTTTTCTGGGGGCTTATGTCTTGTTTCGATCAGTCGTTTCGTTTCGCACTCTTGTTCTACTCTCACTACCCACACGCGTTCGTGTCTTAAGTCTTTCGTTCTGCGCACTCCACGATGCGCACTTGTCTCTTGCCCAAGTCAATAAACGTCCAATTAATTAATCAATGTCATGCTAGAGCAGGGACTGGCGGGGGGAAAAGGGCTCGCTGAGGCAACGCTGTCAGCAGTTCCCAAGACTGTGCAAAAAAACGTGTTCGCGTTAGGGAGCTCATCTAATACGATAGATACATGATTTTAATCAGTCAACTTATCCATGTGCATGTCAATTTTCGGCTGGCAGTTCGAAGAAAGAAAGAGAGAGAGAGCAGCGAAAGATGCCTGGCAAGTGATAAGCGCCGTCAAGTACGCGGAGGTACGTGCCCTCTCGCCAAGCTATGCGCAGTCGCGTTTCTCTTAAGCCAAGCTCTTATGCTCTCACGCGCTCCCACTCTCTCGCTTGTCAGCCCTGGGTCAGGTTGGACATTTCTGTGCGCCGTCGCTTTGCATGGCTAATGGAAATGTTATAAAGACGTCGCGCAGCGCACGCCAACAATTCAGTTCATCTTCAGTCGTCGCCAGCTCTGGTTGGGTTCTAGAGGTGTGTGTGTGTGTGTGTGTGTGTTGTACAGGTTGCTTCTGCTCCTGCGTGCTCTCGTGTTGTGTTGTGTAAAAGAACGAACGATCGAAAAAAGTATAAACCAGACAATTAATTTATAATTAAAGCACGACGCAGGATTGCGCGGCTTCTGCTTGTCTCGCCAGCCGCATAAAGTATACGATTCCACGCGTGATAACATATAAAAAAGTGCATTCTGTCTCGTTCGCAGTTCAAGGATACAGCCACGCCCAAGGTCGAAACGCGTCCACAAAATAAAGCATATATAAAACTAAAGTTTTTACGCTACGCAATGCGTTTTATTGCTGTAAGTACACCCCATAAAAAAAAAGAAAGAAGAAATTCCAAAAATGAAACGAAACTAGTTTAGTTTTCTACGCGGTGTGTGTGTGACCGCAATTAATCATTTATTGCCGCGGCGTTGGCAGCGGCTGAACTCATTAACAGGCGCAAGTTTGTGCCTTAAGTCTTTTGTAGTTAACGCATTAACTGGCGCAAGATCGTGCCTTAAGTCTTTCATATTTAATTTGCCAAAATACAAAACAGAAAAAGAACTCAACTGAACTGAACTTTCACTTGGCCCAACCTGGTTCGCTGCCAACTTGTTCTTAGCCTTAATTCGTTCTGGCAGCGGCGACAACATATGCAAATCTCGTTGCTCAAGTCATCCGAAATCAATTTGCCCAAAATTGGTCGAGCCAAGAAAGAACTGAATAAATAAGTTCTCTCCGCAGATTATACAGTCAACAATCGAATTATGATATACTATATAATTCAATTGAATTCGAAACCTTTCGATTGATGCTATGAAAAGTGAAAAACCTACTGCATTATTCATGCCATATCAGCGTCGCCCTTAAAAGTGCGTCAAGTGCGTCAGCCGCAGCCAAATTAAAAGTACAACAAAAAAGCCCAAAAAAACCAATAATTATGACTTCATTATTTATGGCTAGGAATATTAAATTATTTAATATGCTGCAGACGTAGAGTCGCTAAGGGGCGCGCGTGTAGGCTCGTGATAAATGACAGCGAGAAGCGAATAAAGACATAAAGTTCTGGAGTAGCCCCCAGCGAAGAAAGACAATGAAAGTCGCCGAACAAGGCAGCGTTTTGTCTGCAGATTACACAAAATTTTGATGCGATTGCATATCGTAAATCAATATACCAAAGTACCGTTAGCAAATATTGAGTTACTGTCAGCTGCTGCTGCTGCTGCAACCCGCCTAATTGGCTGAGTAGCGTTAGAACTGCCTGCCCCATTTGCATTTCGAGCAAGAGTTGTTTTCGAGACATTAACCCAGTTTCAAGCCAGAGAACACACCCAGTAAATAATATGTATAATTAATTAACAAGACAAAAGAAAGCTGTGAAGGAAATACATCTCGCTACGGGCAGTTGCAGCCTCCGCTTGCAAATAACCAAAGACAAGAATCACTCGGTGTTGGAGTCGAGTCGAGTCGAAGCTGAGCCGAACCGAGCTTGAGCTTAGACTCAGGTCAATGACACGCGCAAGCTCAGTGACATTACGACTTCGTTAGCTGCTGGCGGAGGAGGCTGTTTAGCTGGTGCTGTGCGCTGCTAACGGTTGAGCACGCCACGCCGCACCGCAGCGCCGCACAGAGTTCCAGTTCGAGCGCGGTCAATATTGATTTTGCCAAAGAGACGAGTAAATATTTGCTTGCTTCGAGTTCTTGCTCGGGTTCTTGCTCGCTTGGGTACTGAGGCAGGTGCTGACGCGCGTTGTGACTTGGCTAAAAGGCCGCAAAGTACTTGTCACAAATGGGTTGGGCTTTTACTTTCCAAGCATAGCAGAAGAAATTATGCAAATGTTGCACGAAGAAAGGTCTACAATTTCGTGCTTGACCGCATTCTTGGACCTTGGCATCATGCGACATTCGCTTGGCTTACAGGGAAAACTTCTTTTATCTGTTGGCTTAATTAAATTTGGTTCATATTTCGCCTTAACTGATTTCCCTCTTTTCCTTCTCTACTGCAGCTGTCTACACTCTTGCTGGCCTCACTGGCAGCTGGCCAAGCTCTGGATGGCATTGAGTGAGTACCTTAACGTTTTCTTTACCGTTATATTAACCACGCCCCCAACCAAGTCCCACTTGCCTGCCTGTCTGTGACTGTGTCATCCTAATGCTCGCCTCGTAGAAGTTGCAGCACGCGCGTGTTTAGAATTTGTGACTAAAAAACCAACTCAAATTGTGACTAAGCCTATCTCTTTCCCACACTATCTCTCTCTATCTCTATATCATTTAATACATATTGCATTAGTCTACTAATCGTATTACCAATGCCAAGAGACCAACAACAACAAACCTAACTCTCGTTTGCAGAATACAAAAGCAAAGGCTGGTCAAATTTCCCGAGGAGTTTGATCCGAATGCGGCGTCGCCCCCGCCTAGTAAGGTGGATGAGGCGCAGCGCATTCTCGACCAGATTGCCAAAGTGAATGAGGCCTTTGGGTATGTGAAGAAGAAGCCCGATCAGCCCAAGCTGCCACCCATACTCGACTCAAGTCAGTATCTGTTCCCCAAGCCGGCGCAGCAACCCTTCCATGCGCAGCAGCATCATTTCGCCGGCAGCAATGGGCAGACACTGCTGGAGCCATCCATACGTGCTGTCAAGCTGACCAGGAATGCCTTTAGTAGTGCCCAGAGTGCGTCGGGAGAGCGTCTCTACTTCCGCCCCAATCAGGTGGAGGTGCCACAGCCCAGCTCCGAGCAAGAGGCACAACAGCTGCCCGCTCACTTTGTCATACCCGTGCATCTGTACAAGCTCAACAAGGAGCAGTATCTGCGGGAGCATGCACCACACGAGTACCGCGTCAAGGGTTACAAGATCATTGGCGACGTGGACAGTTTCTATGGCAAGGCGAAGCAGCGCAAGACGGCCAAGAGCACGCCCAAATATCACTTGTTCTTCCTGCCACGCGAGTTGGCCTTGAACGATGATGGCACACCCAAGCGTGGTCCAGGACACACCAGCATTACCAGAGCGACAAGCACCACCATTGCCACCACCAAAGGACCCACTAAGCCACGCCCAGATTCGCAGGAAAGGCCAGTGCATAAGCCCCAGTCTCAGCCGCAGTCGCAGCTTCAGTCACATCGCATTCCTGTCACCATAGCAGCGCCAGAGCCCAACAACCAGATTCAGGGCAATCGCAAGCGCATTTCCAGCACCTCCAAGCCTGTGCGTGCCAAGGAAGGTGATCAGTCGTTGCCGGCGGCAAACAACGTGCAGACCAGTTCGCACAGCATCAAAGTGACCTCCGCGCCACAGCACAGCACCACAACGGATCAGCTCTCCACGCTGCCTCCCTCGGGTGGCCTGTTGCCCAATCGTAATCGCCTGACCGCGTTCCGTGTGCCTAGCGTAAATCTGGCCGAGATGCAGAACCAGACATCAACGGCAATTAAGAACGCCTTCCAGAACATCTTCAAGTTGCCCTTCCGCACGCCCATTGCCACAACAGGAGTCGCAGCAGATGCCGCCACAGTGCCCGGCGTAATGGTGCAAGCGCCTAATCTGCAGCAAGAGAGCAACTCCTCCATGGATGACTACAAGTGGGATGACGATCGTGAGGGCGGAGGCGATGGTAGCGACTTTGATACAGTGGAGCAGCTGGAGAACACAGCAGCAGAGCATGGGGACAGCAGCTCGGAGAAGCATCTGTTTAAGCACAAGGCACAGAAAGTGATGGAAACCATTGGCACAGTGGCCACAGCGCATCATGGCACACAGAAGCAGGCGCTGCGCGAGGGCGGCATCATCATACAACGCTTGAAGGTGCGCAAGGGCGGCATAGCGATTGCTGGCCCAGGAGGCGTAGCCACGGCGGGCAGTGGCGGCACAGCCATTGTCGGACCCGGTGGCTATGCGCTGACACATCCACGCAGTCTGACCATAGCCGGACCCGGTGCCAAAGTCATATCCATACCGGCTGAGGTGGACTTAAAGGATGCACTGCAACGCACCGATGTGGATGCAAAAAGTTTTCCACGCGAGGGCAAAGTGGTGGCCACGGGACCCACTGTATACTGGGCGCCGCCAACGGGCAACGATCAGGACGATATGGAGGAGGAGGAGGAGCAGGAGCAGGACTTTTAGGGCTGCGTATCAGCCTTGAGTTGTATTTTTTAATAGGAACAAATAATTTGGGAATTTGTGGCAACGCTGTAGATGCTTGAAAGCAGCCAGCGTTGCCAGACAGTTGCGTAGAAAGGGGCTGTAGTTTTCTATGTTCGATTTTAACCTAATCACGACTGTTAGTATTTTTGTCTAGCGCCTAAGTATTGGTAATAAATGTTTGTATGTGTAATTGCCGTGCATTGCCTTCATCTCAATATGTAAATAGAGCCATATGTATTATAGAGTTGCCACACCTGCTAACACCCACGCTTCGCTTGCACTAAAAAAGCTTTAATACTAACCTCGATTTGAGCTGTAAATATGTTTTACAACACTAACTGCTATCCTCCACTCTCTTACTTTTCCCCCACACTCTCTACACACACGCACACACACACACAACTATTTTTAAATTCAAATTCACCAAGTGCGAACACTTTCACGTGGCAGACCACAAGCCTTGAGAGTTGGCCGCTGCGCAGTCCGCTGCAGTCCTTGCCAGCACAGCCAGCCGCAGGGAGGCTGCAGGTCAAGGAAACAGCTCCAGTGCAGACTCCGTATGGCGCATATTTAGCAGCTCAAGCACAGCCGGAGAAGCTAACAGCCGCGCAACCGACAGGAGTGCCAGTGCAGACTCCTTATGGCGCATTTTTTTCGGCACAGCCACAACCGGATAAACTTACGGCTGCAAATCCAACTAGTGTCCCAGTACAAACTCCGTACGGCGCCTTTTTAGCTGCGCAGGCGCAGCCGGAGAAACTTACGGCTGCAAATCCGTCAGAAGCTAAGCAAATTTCACAAATCGCGCACATTTCACACGTTCCACAAGCATTGAGCGCATATGGCGCACTACAATCCACAACACATGGCAATCTTGTGCTGCTAAACTCACCATACTACGCTGCCTACAGTTTGCCGCTGGCGTATGTGGCGCCATCTGTTGTGCCTGTGACCGCAACAGCACCCAGTGCTACAACCAGTACAGCAAAGCCAGCAACCGCCGAAGAAGTGGAACCTGTGGACGCTGAAGATGAAACTGATACAATTGAAACCCTGCAAAAGCTGCAAGCGAAGACACAAACCTCGGGCGATCTTAAAAGCGATCAACAACTGCGCGCCGCCGTAAGCCGCATCAATACGGACTATGTGATTGAGGAGATTGTCGCTGTGCCCGGCAAGCATGTCATCTCAACCAGCAGCAAGCAAAGCGTGCGCAGTGCGCGCTTGAAGAAACCAGCAGCTGGTGCTGCAAAGCTGCGCAAGGCGCAGGGCGGCAAGCTGCGTCAGCCACCCGTCAAGGTGGAGGCCACTGGACGCACCAGCAGCAGCTCGAAGAACTTCCCACAGATACCCTTTGGCACTTACTTTCTGCCCTACAGACCCGAACAGGCCAAGGCCATACAGGGACGCAAGCAGGCGGCGCTGGTGCTGGAACCACATTCCAAGGCGGTGGTTGGAAACGGTGGCACTGCCATCTCGACGCCCATCTCGAGGGCGCTGCTCAAGAAGGGCGTGCCCACCAATGTGTACTTCAATCCCGAATCGGTGGCCATCGCAGGTGTAGGCGGCAAGGCACATGCCACGGCTGACTTGGAGCTGGACTTGTTCAACTGAACGGAGCAGGTGGCGTCAAGTAGTTTGTAGCGTAGAGCTTAATGTGTTCCTAGAGGCCCCCCAAATTGATGTGTGTCATGTCTAGTTGTAAATAAAGTAAAGTTGTAGTTAAACTGTTTGGTTCTATCGCTTTGCTAATCCTCTGTAGAAATTGTTTTTCCTCCCCTCCTCTCGCTTTATTTCCTCACTCCACTCACTTTTCCCGCGCACAGCACCACAATTGTACAGGCAAACGACCCACGTCCATTCCCGCACACACACACACACACACAGCGCACACTTTAACCCAACTCTATAAACTAGACACAGGTCAGGTCCGTTGATCTTCGAGGAGCAACTGCCCTACTATGGCGGCTGGAGCGGGCAACTGTTGCAGCTGCGCCCGCAGGCAGATGGCACCGTACGCAGTCGCATTGTGCCGCACGTGAGAAGCGGCCTGCCCAGGGATGCGGACGACACCATTACCATCTCCGCAGCGAGCATCTCAGCCACTGCTGATGGCAGCAATGGTCCCACAATCTCGGCCAGCGGCAGCAACTTCAATCGCATTCAGGAGGCCGCAGCACGTCTGGTGGCCATACAGGAGCTGGCCAAGCGCAAGGGCTCGTTTAGCGAGGAGGACAACAAGATCTATGCCAACAGCTTACTGGAGCTGGGACAGGCAGCCACGGCGCTGGCGCTGCTGCAGCAGACGGGACAGATCAAGGACTTCAGCGTGCTGCTGCAGCCGGAGCTGTTCGGTTCAGGTCCACAGAAGCAGCCCTCGAATCTGGGTCTGGAGGCCAACAACCCAGCGGATCAGAAGATCGACGAGCAGAAGCTGGAGGAGGTGACCGAGCAGCAGCTAACGCCCGAGGAGTTTCTGCCACCCAACAGCGAAGATCCCTATGAGGATGTGAACGATAGCGTTGCCATAATGGCGCCCAAGAAGGATGCTGCAGTAGCCGAAGCCAAGCCAGTGGGTGAGTACAGCTGCCTGGGGAATCCTGGAGAGAAAAGGCAATTAATCTCCCCTTGCTCTCCCCCTTAGGTCTCTCCATAGCCGGCGAAGGTGGCGTTGCCTCATCGAAGCCCAACGCTGTGGCGCTTTCCGGCCGCAACGGTCTGGCCGTGGCCTCACCCAAAGCCACCGCCATTGCAGGCGTGTCACCCGAGGAGGCGGCCGCCTTCAGCATTACGCTGCCCTCACGCAATCAGCTCGTTATCAAGACGCCCAACACGGCGGTGGAGCGACTGGGCAACGATGATTATGACTACAACGATTTGCCGCTGGCCATGGTCAATAGCTTCCCGCACACCCGTGAGATGCCGCTGCGTCCAAATGGCGCCGCCGCTGCCGTTGCAAGCGATGCCATCATTGAGAAGTGGCGCACAGCCATTGCCGAGGAATATGCCGCACGCTCCAAGTCGAGGCAGCAACCGCAGCGAACGCACTCCACACCCAACATACGAGCTGCACCCAAGCGACGCCTTCATTATCAGTAGCCGCATCGCTGGCAGGACAAGAATAGCATCCGCTGCTGTCGTGGCCATTAAACATGCCCCCGTCTCCCTCGCCCTCTCTAGTTGTAACCACAATTTGCCAATAAAATTTGCATTTCATCTTTAGTTGCTCAGTTGTTGTTGCTGTTGTTGTTGCTGCTACTTTTAATGTGCGCAAATTGCGCCTGCGAACACTTTTAATGGCGTGTGATGTTCCCAGTTGATATCGATAACAATTTGCTGCAGTTTGGCAGGGTCTTCTTTGGTAGTAGGTGACACCCTGTAGGGGAGAGTGGAAGAACTTATAAGTAGAAGACAGAGAGGGGAGGAACTGAAGCGTATAACAAAGTAGTATAGAAGTTGTAGAAGAGTAACATATCACAGATTAATCGTATAACAGTTGAAAAGTATACGAACTATATGCAAATGTTTGTGTGAACGCGCAGATCTCAGCTATTATAAGAGCTAGAAACTCTAAATTTGATATGCAGATACCTAAATACCATAGGTTGCTAAAGGGATTTTCAAATTTTGAATGCCACGACCTGCGCCTTCAGAAATCGATAAATTGCGATGATTAAACAATGTTTCAACTCCTTAAGTGAGACAGCAACAGAAGTAGAAGACTTTAAAGTTCAACGAAGGGTGTCTTACTTTCAAGCATCACGACTGTAGCTGCTCTGACTTGTTAAAGTACATTAACTTCCTTCATTACCCCATATAAATACTATTTCAACAGTTTTGAAGCCTTTAAACCTTTCCCCTTAACCCAATTTGCTTTATGTACCTTTAAGTTAATGTTAATCCCTGCCGTTTTATGACTGCAAAGTTCTGTCATAAAATTTAACAAGCACAATAAAACTGCAACTTGACGCGTCACATCACGCGCTTAACTATTGCCTAACTATCGCTTAACTATCGCATAAGCGACTAGCAAAGGAAGTGGCGGGCATTGAACCCGCTGGCAATGCCTACATGCTGCCACGCTGCTGTTTATTTCCGATGCATTTATTAAATTTCTATAGCCTGCCAGCAGGCGCAGCAGGAGAAGCAGAAGAAGGAGGAGGAGCTGCAGCAGCTGGAGATGGTAGAGCCAAGCTATCTAAGCGCTGTGATTATATTTTATAACGAAATAAATTGTGCAAAAAGAAGCAAAAGACAAGGCGGAGAGATGCCACGAGATCTTTGTGCCTTCTATATAGAGAAGGTACGCAAGCATGTGCAAATCTTGATTAATCTTTTCCGCCGCAGCAGGCGGTGCAAGGCAGCATAAAAATAAATCTAGCAGCAGGGCAGGAGCAAGAAGGGGAGAGATGGTCTCTCTGTGCAAGCAGAATGTATTCAATTTGCACCTGAACCAGTTTCCAGCTCGATCGAGCCCGGCTCAAACGATCCCATGAACGATCGTGAGGGGCTGTCAATGTGGTCAGTCGCAGTCGCAGCCGCAGCCGCAGCGCTTGACTTCTATTACAATGCAGGTTTAACAAACCTGAAGCCGAAGACCAAAGAACGAAGAGGAACGAGCGAAGACATGTCCAACAACATCTACGTTGACCATCTGCCGTCGCAGGCGAGGAGGTATTGGGGTACCGCAGATACCAAGCATTCTGCCCGAAACCAGAACCCTCTGCAAGTGCAGCAAACACGTATGTGTGTGTGTGCGAGTGTGTGTGTGAGTGTGTGTACTCATGCATGGTTGTTGTCGCTTTTGCTTAGAGCCAACTTTGGTCATTTGCCGCCTGCTTTGCGTGTACTCCTTTTGGCTATCTGCTGCCCCGCCCCCTTTTCCCCTCTTTCACTATTTCACTTCCCCCCCCCCCCTGCTGCGGGAAGCTGCATTGTTGTTGCCAGCCCGTTCTTCTGGTTCTACTCTTTCTTTGTTCTTGTGCTAGGTCAGTTGCGGAGTCGCACATTATAAAAGGCCCAACGCTGGCAGCATGGGCCACCAGTTTCCTTGAAGTGGTCGCCGTGTCAAGACTGAAAGACTTGAAGACTGAACCACAGTAGCTTCGTGCCAGCCAGCCACCACCACCGTCGTTATCATCGTCATTACCATCGCCATCATTAACCCATACCACCGAAGAAGCAGCAGCCCAGCTGAAGAACCTCTCTAGTTGCAACGTAATTGTGCCATTGTGATCGTTTTTCCAAAGTTTTTCTCTGTTCGTTTCTGTTGCGGATTTAAGTGCGATTCTTGTTTGGAAAGTGAAGCAAGCGGAAATACCACAAGCATCCACAGGTAAGTTCTTTATTCTCTATTCTCGCTAACCTTTAACTGTGCCCAGTGCCCCGTTTGATGTCAAGTTCGTGGGCAGAGTTTAGAAAGTTATGTCCATGAATTTGGCACAGTAAGCGTAGGGTCAGCGTGGACAGCATAGAAAAGCGAAAAGCAGGTTAGCTCTTTAATCTCTTTATTAAAGCTAGAGTAACGACTTATGTGACATAGAGATAAGTGTAATTAGATCTAATGGCGAGAGATCTTAAGAAGTATAAAAGAACTTTAAGAGAAGATCGACATAAAAACATAGATTGTAAAGATAGATAAAAGATAGATATTAAAGAAAGCTCAGTAATAAATTTTAGCAGAAATATTTTAGAAAATATTTGTTGATAAATTTTTTAAAATTTCAGCTAACCTTTTAAGGAATGTAAGGAAATATTTTATAGATACCTTTAAAAATACCCTATAAAAACACACTTCATAGATACTTACCACAAGATAGATTCATTCTGCACTATAAATCATGTTGCCATAAGGCAATTTGCAAGTTTGTTTTTAGTTTTTTTTGTCGTTTTTGCTTATTCAACACAAAAGATCGTAAAAACTATGCCTAATTCGGTAATATGGCGTCAATGGGGCCCCCTACGTATTCTCTGCCATTCAAAAGCTTATGAATGATAATGATTAAAGCTATTATCGTAAAGCTTAATAGCCCCCCATGCGGTTTTGATATAGTTGTTGAAAATATTGTTCTAACACGTTCAAACCAGACCATAATTAAATTAGTGTTTATACTTGTTCATACGAGATTTTTGTGGTAAGGTTTATACCGAAAAATATGGGAAATGTTAAGAGAATTTTTGCAAATTTCATAATTACCTCGATCAAACTCAAGTTGAGTGAAATCTTTCTTAGTAAACTCTTTGAACATCTTAGATCTTCAAAGTTTAGTCTAAATAAACTCCATGATAGTGTTAGATATTATGTATTATAAATATAAATATATAGAATAAGTAAAGAGTTTTTGATAGCTTTTTAATTACCTTAGTCAAAGTCAAATTTAGATAAATCTATCTTAGAAAACTCTTTAAATTCTTTAATATATTAGGAATATATAGAAATATTTTTATCTTTAAAGCTTTGAAGACGCAGTTCACACTATGAATGTGTTATATATTATATTGCCATACTAAGTTAGTAAGATATTGATATCCTGAAAATATATAGTTGATATTCCTCAGCCGAAACATTCCCAATACCCTTTTCAAGATCGAACCTTCACCTTGTTCATGGTCAACTCTTTGCTAAATTTAGACCCATAGCATAGCATAAATAACGCTCGTCTTGCAAGACAAGATTCCTTGCTGCCATGACCAAAATGGAGCTGGCTGCAAATGCTGCATTAACATCAACTGGAAATGTGGTGGTGGGGTGGGAGGGAGGCGCAACTTAGCCCGACGCAAAGATATGATCGGAAAAGAACATTCTGTGCTTAGGGGGACCAAACCAGTTATTAGCCTCGGCAATCAAGAAGAGTGGCCCCGGCCACAGGCCTGTAATCATAGTTGCATTGTGGCAAAGTTGCAAGTTGCAAGTTACGAGTTGCATGTTGCAAGTACTTAATGGGTATGTACACCAGAAGTGGCCGCTTGGCAAGAGCCAATCAAACTGCCAAACCGGTTAATAGGCGCATCCTGCCGCACACACACACACACACGCACGCACACACACACTCGGGTATTAATAGTGATAAATTTAGAATGGACTTTGGCTGCGTCGCCTATAAATAGCCGCGACCAGTTTGCAGAATGGACAACATGTCTAAAGCGATTCTTCCCTCTCTCTCCCTCCCCCTAGGTAACATGTTGATCTTTGCGCTGTTCTGCCTGTTGGCAGTGGGCAGCCATGCAAAGCCACTGGAGCCTGCCCAGCACATTGTCATCGTGACGCCACAGGCGCAGGTGCATCTGGAGCCAGCGGTGCGTTATGTGCATGGCTTGTCGCCATTGGCGCGTGTCGCAGGTCCGCATCATGAGGAGACCATTGTGTATGTGCCCGCAGGCACAGCTGCCTCGGTGGTGCCTAATGTGCCGGATACCGTGGGCACAGGTCGTGCACGCAGTCCCTTCCAGCCCGAGGGCAAGCAGATTGAGAACGTTCCCGCAGGCATTACCCAGATCCAACAACAGGCACAACAAGGCGTTGAGATTGTCTCCGGTCAGTTTGGCGAGGCAGCCGCAGCTGCAGCCGCCGCCGGCGCTGGCTTCTTCCCTGCCTTCTTCCCCGGCGGCAGTGCCAAGGAGGAGCCACAGCAACTGAAGACGGAGAAGATTGAACTGATTGAGACCCCGGCCAATACACAACCCTTGCTGGCCGCTGCCGAGGCACGTCACTTCTATAGCCTGCCCCAGGTCTATCACACGCCCGTTGTCGATGTGGTGCACACCCCGGTCTACACCTGGCCCATCTCCACCATTCGTGCACGAAGCATTCAACCCGATAAGGCGCCCATTCAATACATTGAGCCCAAATCGGAGACGGAGGCCGAGGCACCAGCAGCACCAGCTGCACTGGCCGCAGCGGCGATCGCGCCCGAGCTGCCCGAAGCTCAGCCACTGCTCAAGGAGCAGAAGCAGCCGGAGCAAGCGGAGCAGCCATTGGAGCAACAGCAGCTGGCAAAGACCATCATTCCTGCAGCCAATGAGGCCAGTGAATCGAAGGCTGAGATTGCCGGACGCCAGCTGGAGGAGATCAATGCCATCAAGCAGGAGCAGCCCATTGCCGAGATACCCAAGGAAGCCATACAGGAGCCGCTGAAGGAGCCAATCAAGGAGCCCATCAAGGAACTGCTCAAGGAGTTGCCCAAAGAGGAAGCACCGCTCAAGGAGGAACGTAAGTTGTGGCAGATAACCCCATAAAGCTTCACTTAAACTCATCTCTTTCCACTCTCAGCCAAGCAGCTGCAGCAGCAGGAGCCGGAGCAGCCCCTCCTGAAGGCCGCACCCATTCCCGAGGCAAATGCCGAGCCCATAGCGCAGGCGCCGGCACAACCCGAGGCGCAGCCCGCTAACGAGATCATCAATCCGGCGCCAGAGGCCTAAGAGCCACACGCCAGAGCACAACACCGCAACCGAAACCGCAACCACAACCGCACCATACCACAGCGCACACACACACATAGACACATAAAGACGCACACACTCACACATACGTATACTATGGGCTCATTTGGTACTCTACAAACTGAAACTTCGTTTCGTGCCCGTAGCCGTTCCAGGCCGGGCCGTGGGTTAATACATTTAGTTACTACTAACAACGTCACAGTGCACGCACTTTTCCAACACTTTTCCGACATTAATTAACAAAACAGCATAAAAGGTGACAAGAAAAAAACACACAAAAAAAAATACACAAAAAAAAAGAAGAGAACAAGCAAACAAGAGAAAACAAAACAAACATCTACATATACGTTCATTCATAGCAAACAACAGCGGGAAACGTTCATAATCATCATGCATCATCATTCATTATATTCATAACCATAACAATTGAAAATGTAAAACAGAACAATAAAAAAAGTGAATGTAAAATGTAAAAGGGGAGGAGAGAACTGGTGGAGAATTTGTGGGGGTGAGTTGCAAAGACTTAGGCAACGAACTTGAGAATAAGTAGCTGAAAAGGTAAGTGACTTAGGCGACAAACTTGCTTAGAGCGAAGACTTAGGCAACGAACTTGAGCATGCATTGTGAAGTGACTTAGACAACGAACTTACTTAGAGCAAAGACTTAGGCAACGAACTTGAGAATGCATTGAAGACTAAGTGACTTAGGCGACAAACTTGAGCATGAATTGTGAAGTGACTTAGGCAACGAACTTACTTAGAGCGAAGACTTAGGCAACGAACTTGAGCATGCATTGGGAAGTGACTTAGGCAACGAACTTACTTTGAGCGAAGACTTAGGCAACGAACTTGAGAATGCATAGGAGACTAAGTGACTTAGGCGACAAACTTGCAGTTGAGCTGCCTAGAAAAAGACTTAGGCAACGAACGTGGTTTGAAATATAAAAAGTATTTACACTAAGAAATTTGATAGCGCAAGACTTCACTCATAAATCGACAGCAAAGCGTAAGTATGAAAGAGATCATATTATTTCCCGGTAAAGAAAAAAACTGAAATTTCTTTTCACATTGCCAAGTGTTAATTAAATCATAAAAGGGTAAGTAAAATAGTATACAGCGTGGCTCACTTTCAGAATAAGTCGCCCCTCGCCCGTCGGAACTTGGTCAATAACCTGACCCTAAAAACCAAAAAAAATGCCGGCTGCACTTATGCAATACACCCAACTCTACGAAACGCGCCCCAGAAATTCCACGCAGCATAGAAATATTGCACATATGACCAAGAGTTGAACATAAATCGCGATACGGCCGATGGTGATGCATACTAAACATCCGTAGAGACGTGCCCAGGCATACCATAAGTTGTGGGACATAGAGAAATGGGTAAGGGGGGCCAGCGCCTCTCACGTTACAGTTACAACTATGCAAGGCGTCGGCCTTTATTTATGCTCAGTCCAAATGTCAAATAAATTAAAAATAATTTAGATATAATTTATAAATTTCTTTTGTGCGATTGTTCACTCGTTTTCGCCCACTGTAATCCATTTGTCTTCGACTTGTGGCTGCGGGGAGGGCTTCTGCTGCTCCTCTTCGCTTTCGCCCACTGTTATCCATTTGTCTACCTCTTGCGGCTTAGGCTTTAGCTGCTGCTGCTTCTTCTTCTGCTCCCTCTGCTTCTGTTCCTTGCGCTTCTGCTCCTCCTCCTTTTGCTTAATGAGCAGATTCTCCTGTGGTTGTTCTGTGCTCTCCGCCATAGGCTGCTCCGTTGTGGTGCTGCGTTCATCTGGGCGCAGCGGGCGACTGGTGTCCGTGTAGCGATAGATGGAGAAATATGTCTGTATGCGTTGTATGAGATTCTCCACCACGGGCGGAAACTTGTGCTCCACACCATCGCCATAGATCTTAATGTTCAGTTTGCTCTCGCCCTGGCCAGGTGTCAGCTTCAGCGCTTGCAGCACGCTGCGCAGCAGTAGAAGATTCTGCAGATTGCTTGGGCCCGCATTCGTTGCGCTGCTCAGAATCAGCGTGCCATTTGGCTTTAGCTCCAGATAACCTGCATCGGCATCGGCATCTGCTGCACTCGGCAAGACGGCCGCATGCAGCGGCAACACCAAACACAACGATAAGAACGAAATCACCGCCGAGGTCAGCTGCATTTTCTTTCGGGTTTGGGGTCACTTGGAAAGTTTCTCTATCTGAAGTTTGAGGTCGGCTCTGCAGCCAAATCGAACCGCACGGGAAGTCGCCTGTTATTGCACTGGTTTTGGCCACGCTTTGTCTCTCTTCTTTTACGTATTTCACTGCGCTTTTTGAGCCCTCGGTGTAACCAATTGAGTGCTGTTTGCTTTGGCTTTTTCTCTGTGTGTTTCTCTGTTTACCCACCTTGGGCACCTGGCCAACTTTTCAGCTCAGCTCCGACTCCAGCTTAGCCACTCGCAGCTCTCTGCGCTCTCCCGTACACAATTTGCTTAGTGTTTGAGTTACTTATTTGCATTGAAGTACGAGCTGGGTATTTGTCTGTTTGTCTGCCCAAAGCATGGGCAAAATTGTTCGATTTTGCCTAGGCGTATACGTAATATTTTGATGACTTTAGTGAAAGTGATGGGGGATTCTATTAGCAGTTCAAGAATTTTGCAGATTGTGTATCAGAAGTAATCAAATAAGTTCAGAAAGTACACTAGTTGACAGGGTTAAGGAATATTACATTCTTATACTCAAATATAGCGTTTCTTTGCGATATCTTCCACATTTTGCTTAAGTAAGAGCTGGGAAATCATTTTTTATGCTTATTTTGACTTGCTCAATCATTTTAAAACATAAAAAAACAATTTAATTTTTAAAAAAAATTGTAATTTTTGCAAGGGGGTAGCATGGAAAATTTTCAAAATTTTTGAAAATTTTTATTTTGTATAATTTTGTTAAAGAATTAATCTAGATGTTAAATCATGGAGAAAATGCCGTTCCCAATGAAAATCCAATGATTTTTGACAAAGTTATGAGAGTTAGAAGTCAAAATTGGGATCTTTAAATTTTGTAAGGTAACATGGAAAAAGTTGAAAATTTTCGAAAATTTTTATTTTGTACAATTTTGATAGAGAACTAATCTAGATGTTAAATCATGGAGAAAATGCCATTCCCGATGAAAATCCAATGATTTTTGACAAAGTTATGAGAGTTAGAAGTCAAAGTTGCGATCTATAATTTTTGTAAGGGGGTAGCATGGAAAAAGTTGAAAATTTTCGAAAATTTGAAATTCATACTATTTTGATGTAGAATCAATCTAGATATCAAATCATGGAGAAAGTGCCATACACGATGAAAATCCAATAAGTTTTGACCGTTTTATGAGAGTTGAAAGTATGGAACTGCGTCCCAATCTTGTAGCTCAGTGTCGTCATAAATTTAATTATTAAAGCGGCATTAAATTAATAATAATATGAATATATTTTATAAAACGGACACACACACCCCATTTGAGAGCCGAGAACCGGCTCTTGAAAATTAGGTCTGCGTTTTTATTTAGACTTTTGCATCACCTGCGAGGCAAAAAACAATGACAACAACAACAAAAATATTTACAAAATGTTTCAATGAAAAAGCGCTGACATTTCAAAATTCTTTTCGCTTTTGTTTGTGCTTGTTGTTGACGTAAATTCCAGAAATTGCAGAAATCCCACGAATTAGATTTATAAGAAAAAAAAACTAATTAGCGGCGATTTGAATGCATAAAAATAAAAGACGATAAAAAACATAAATAAACTTAGTCTGGCACGCCGCCTTATGATGCTTATGTTGTTGCCAAGTAGTCGATGAAAATGTGTGTTAACCTGTTGGTGAATCACTAACGAATATCTAACGAACCCAGAACCTATTGCCAATTCTTTTGTTCTGCTTCTTCTTCCAATCGGAGACTAATCGAATTCGACGAAAGCAACGCAAAAGCCACAAAGACGCCATTTGCGTGTGTGAAATACGTTAAAAATAGCTTTACAGAATCAAGAAAAAAAATAAGCGATTTTAATATTCTGAATGGTCAATAATATTGGAACTTATAAGCGATCGCCCGTTGGACGTGGCAAATACTCTTGGCACTTGTAAACGATATCGTGTAACAGCTTCCCCCACACTCGGCACATCTTTGAAGCGTGCAACTTAGGCATTATTTAAACAGCTAAATCATTTTGTAATCGAAAAACAAAAAATGGGAGGCAAAAACTGCGCAATACTCTCGCAGCGCTACCTAAGGCTCGGCCCTTGCACGATCCACAAACGAAAGACTTAGGCAACAAACTTGCGGAATTAACTGCGAGCCTCAATTCTCAACTCAATCAAACAAGCTGACATCCGATAGCGCAACGAGAGATACGATTACCCATCCATACCATCTAATTATGCATAGCATCGACACGTCAAGTACTCACCGCATGTCTAAACAGAAAGCTTCCGCCGCGCTGCGCTACAGGAAACCCAGAGCCAAACTCGAAACTGAACCCGAACCGAAGCGGAGCCCCCCAGTACCAACATTATGCATTAATTAGAAGTTAAAAAAAAACTGTTGGAAGTGCTCAAAAATTGTTTAATAGAATATAAATCATTGTCGGACAGAATTGGATAAAAAGTGTCTAGAATACTCGACAAGCAGCTACCCAATTTTGAAGACTATTAAATGATATTTCTCATTTCCGAAAATGAAATATTTGTGGCGTGTGTTGCAACAGGTTTCATTTCATTGGTTCGGCCAACTCTCAACTAGCCTGACTTCTTTGCCATATTATTAGCTGTTATTCCAGTTAAAATTCGCTTAACTTTCGACTTATGACTATTTGCCAAAAATTATGATCATATTTGAGGTGATAAAATCTATAATATAGCTAGTTATGCTAACAGATATATGCTTACCTGTTATCTTTAGCTTGTTATGCTGTGAGATATGTTGCGTTAGTATCTGAACTTTAGGAACTGTGGCACTTTAAGTTCATCTCCCCAGCTAACTATGGAATCAGAATCTTTGCTTTAAGTTTAGCGGATTTATAAAGCTCATACTCTGATCTCATAGCTCATAACGCTTTGTCAGCTAGTTTATTACTTTGCCGGATACATAAATTCATAAAATACTATTAGGCATGGTATTACTATTAGTAAGCCTAGGGTATATAGCAGCAACTGAAGACAGAATCTAGAATTTTAGCCTAAATATCACAGTATATATAAAAAGCTAAAGAAACACTCTAGAAAATTTAAGAAAATTCTGAATTATAAACAAGCTTCTGAAGTTCACTTCCTTATCGCTATATACCTCATCTCACTATCTATTACAGGGTATTCCGCACTACCTATGAGATAACTGACAGCGATGCCACTTAAAACACTTGCGGGTGCCTTGTAAGTGTACGAAATATATTCAACAAAAAAAAGCAAAATAAATATTATTTAATAACTAATTGAGCATTCGAGTGTTCGCACACACACGCACACACACACACATGGAAACAGTTATACATACATAGAATTAATGATGCGAGCATCTTCGACGCGTGAGAAGTGTGAAGTGTGTGATTTGAGCTACGTTCCGATGATGAACTTCAAATTGTTGTTGTTGTTTGTAGCTTCTACTGTACGGGATGCTGCCGCTGCCGGCTGAGTAAGAAACCGGACCGTAGACCCGGGGCACATCTTCATTCAGCGTCGACATGCTAATTTTATGCGAGAAAAACAACAAGAGTTAGTATAAAAAGCGTTGCCTCTACTTATTTAGTTATTAGTACTGCGCCAGCCGTAGAACCGCGATCACTATATCACTATATCTATATATTCGCAACGATCGAATAGTAATATATTTCATATTTTGTGATAAACAAGTTTCGACATGAAGTGTTTCATTTTCGTCGCTTTGTGCCTGGTTAGTAGCACCCGAAAAAAAAGAAATACTTGGATAAAAAATGATATGATATGCATATGAACTGATGATTGTTGGATAACGTCTCAAGCTCTACGTTGTTGTAGACAATTAGAAATCCGGGTTGTAAAAATGTCAAATGTGACTGGCAAAGTGCAAATACAAATGCCGTGCATATAGTATATAGTATATAGTGTCGCCTATACCTTATAGATGTGCAAATTCGTTACACGTGCAGCGCGCATGACATCATTTTTATCAACCAAAAAAAGCAAATTGAAATTATAGTTTCGGAAACGCCTTGAAGCGTGGCAAAATACATCACAAACTCACCCACGCGTCTCTCTCTCTCTCTGTCTTTTACAGGTCAGTCTGGCCAGCGCCGAGAACATCTTCAAGATCAACATCACGCCCGAGGAGGCGCAACAGTATCTGAACAGCGCGCAGCTGCGTGGCGTCAATGAGATTGAGTATGCTCCGAAGACGGGAGAGAATCCACTGCCGGAGGCACGCAACGAGAAGGGCGAGTTCGTGTATATGGGCCGCGTCATTGAGCATCCCGAGGAGTATGTAGAGGAGCATTACGATGCGCATCAGTATCACGGACAAGACGGTCTGGGACAGTATGTGTATGGCTACAAGGACTGGAATCAGGGCAAGAACGAGAAGCGTGATGAGGCTGGCACTGTCAGTGGTTCATACAAGTATGTGCAACCACATGGACGCGACTTTGTGGCCACCTACTATGCCGACAAGACTGGCTTCCATGTGGAGGACAACCGCCCAGCGCATCTGAAGCTGCCCGCTACCAAGACACCTGCCGTGCTCAAGGCCGAGGAGGAGCACTTCAAGCTGTGGGGTGAGCTGGCCGCCGCCGCTGGCCACAATCCCGATCCCTATGCTGCCGAGTACCAGCAGGAGGGTAGCTACCAGCCAAGCGAGGCAGAGACACGCGAGTACGTGCACGAGGAGAAACCCTATGTGCCCGGACCCGAGGAGACTGGTGAGCCCAAGGGCTTCTTCTATGCCTTCGACTACAACGTGCCGCTGCTGCGCAACAAGGCGGAACGCGAGGAGCTCGAGCGCCTGCGCGCCGTCAACAACAAGGACGAATAGAGGCGTAGAATTATACATTATATACATATATACACTATAGATATATAGCATAAATCTAAATATTTATTCGACGTCATTAAACAAACAAGCAACAATTACATTTGTCAAATACGATTCTTTTATTTTTTTGCTTTTTTTATTACATATATAAAATGTGGTTTGGTTTTTATTTTTCTCGTTTTTTGTTTTTTTTGTTTTGTAACCCGCCCACTTGTATAATTTCTCATTAATCTTAACCATTTAGTTGTTGTTCTTGTTATAGTTGTTTTACATTTATTTATATTTCTTTTATTTTTGTTTTTTTTTTTTGCTGCTTTTCAAGTAAAATTATTGCTTTCGCTTTGCTCTTCAGTTGCAAACTTTAACTTAGTTTAATTGTTTTATGTTTTAATTGTGATGGAGTTCCCGCTGATTCTTTGCTCTTCTTTAACCTCACTTTCGCTCTTTTGCTCTGCTGCTTTGCTTGTTCCATTTCATTTGTCGTGCGCCTATTTAACTAATTTACACGAGCATTTCATTCCGTTTTTTCCATTTACAACCAGTTAAAACTAACATCGACATTGATTAATGCATTTAGCTTTGTTTTGTGTTAATTTTTTCACTTGAACTCACATAAAATGTTTTATTTAAATTTTAAATATGCACTAAATGAACTTAGTTTTTTTGATTAGCGTTCGCATCGGCCAATTTATATGGCACTTAAGTAGATAGAAGGGAGAAGAGGCGCAACGGGTTGCACCCAAGTAGATTCGGAACTGAGTGGCAAATAAATTTTTCGTAGCATGCTTTTAGGTGCTGTGTGAAAATCTTTAGCTCTTGCAGAGAGAGTATTATAATCTCATTGAATACTGTTTCGAATTTATCTCAAAATCGACAGAAAACTGTCATAGAAAATTGTGTTTTTATTTCATGTCTGCAAGAGCATGATTTGCCTTATGATTTTCCTGGGATTTCCTTATGGTTTAGCCAATAAAAAAACAGTTAGTTATCTTTTTCGATTTCAGTATACATTCTATTGTTGTGTACTAAATGCAATTTTGAAAATAGTTTTCGATGTTTTCAAACAAAAATTTGATTTTCAAATGAATCACAATTGAATTTTCGTTTTATGAAAAGCAAATGCACTAACACACACACACGAATAAGAGAGTGCCCGTGTGTGTGTGTGTACGTTATCTATATATGGCAGCTTAGTTCAGTCCAATTTTGAGAGTTTTCTTTTTGCACTTGTTGCAGTTTTAGTTGCCTGTGTGTGTGTGTGTGTGTAGATGTAAAATATGTTTTCGAGTTATAAAGCTAAAGACTTGCTCGGTAAAGGGAACGACAGAGTTAGTAAAATGAATATAAACAATAAACAATAACAAATACGTGTATGTAAAATGCTTAGTACAAAGTTTCAATTAAGGTTCTGAAATTTCAAAAGTTTTATGGGAAAGTTCTTTAAAAAAGTAAAAAATATTCGAAATACTTTCTAGAACCAATAGGAAACCTTGTAAAGTAAAAGCAAAATAGCGTCTTATAGATATACCAATTGGTAGTTTACATAGTTATACCAAGGTATAGAAAGGTACTTTATAGAGCCAGCGTCGTTCTACCGAGTCTTGCTGCTTCTACTCGTTTGTATTGGAGATCATTTGTGTGGGTGGGGGAAGTAGAAGAAATTCGTAAAGGGAATTTTGTGGCATGTTGTGTGTGGTTGATGACTAAGTGAATTAAGTTTACAGTTAGCTAGTTGCATAGATCTGTTTTTTTTTTTTGTAGATTAGTAGATGTTTACGGTGCAGTGTCCAGTGCTGAGTTTCGTCTATTCTGATGATAATTTGGCGCATGAGTTACGGTTTCGATTGCCATTCGATTAGAAGATGATCTTATTAAGAACTTTTATATTTCTTTTGCTTGTTTTTGTCTCTCTCTCGGTTTGTATATAAGGCAAACTGTATGCGAAACATACAAATATTGAACTATATAAATACTTTTTGTTTTATGTTTTATGTTACGTATGCCGGGGAAGAATTCTGCAGAAACTATTGGATATACGCCACAGAGCGGGGCAAAGCTATCGGCAACGATAGTTATGTCGATAGTTTTGCTGCACTCAGCAGCATATCTATCGTATGCTATTGTATACATATGTAGTTTGAATTTGTATGTGGAGCATGGCACAACTTGATCGGATAATTCGTTTCGTTCGAGAGTCTGTCGATTCATTCAAAATTGACTGATACAACTGTGTATATATATTGTACATATATGTACTCGTAATCATATATATATATATATATAGATATATAAACGTGTATATATGTATGTGTAAATCCTGTGTATATGCTAAACGTCCACAACTCTATACGCCTATATACGTCTAGGTGCTAGTTCAAGTGCTAGTTTTGGGTAGTTTTTCTCTCGTTTCTATCGCCTTCCTCTCTCAGCTCACTTACCAAACTGATAATTTCTCTCTCTCTCTCTCTCTCTGTTTGCTTAACATCTGCTGTATATCTGTGTATGTATATATACTTATCTACTTGGCCGCCGCCGCCGCTGCCGCTGGAGCTGTAGCCGCACTTGGGGCTACTTTCAGCTTAATGAACATGTTGTTATCGTTGTTGCTGTTGTTCAGATCAAGCTTTTGCACCTCACATTCGAGATTATTGATGCAGTTCTTCTCGTACTGCGTGGTGCCATTGTCCGACGTTGTCTTATCGGTGGCCAGTTGAGTCTGTTCGCTGGGCGCCACCTTCTTCTCCTTGCTCTTCTTCAGAGCATTCAGCAGCGTCTTCTCTTTGCTCTTGCTCTCCTTGTGATTGCTACTGTCCTTATCCTTGTGCTTGTTGTTCTTGAAGCGCGGGAAAATGCAACCATTGGGCAAGAAACCGCCAAGCTTTTCCTTCTTGACCGGCGCTGCTGGTGTGGGCGTTGTTGTTTGGGTTGCAGGAGAAGAAGGAGGAGTAGTGACTGTGGGTGGTACAATTGCGGCAGCAGCTGCAGGCGGGGGAGAAGCTGGCGTTGTGCTAGATCCATTGCTGGCTGTGGCTGCTGCTGTTGCTGGCGTTTTACCCTCGGCCTCTTGTGAGACTGGCTCAGATGTTGTTGTGTGCTCCGAAGAGGCTCCATTTGCACCATTTGTACCATTTACAGTAGCACCTGCATCTATCTGATCTATGGTAGTATCACCAGGTGTTGTTTCACTCAGCTGTTGCTCCTGCTGCTGCTGCTGCTCCTCCAAGTGTTCGCTTGCCACCTTATTATCCAACTGCTGAGCAAACACGGCCAAAGTGATGCCATTGCCATGCTCCGAGGGCATTAGATCCGCATTGTAAGCGGGCGGCAAACCAACCTCGGCTCCAGACGAAGATTGTACCGAACTCCCAGCTCGCGTCGCATCCGGGGACTTGGGAAACATCTGCTGTGTCGTTATGTTTTGATAATGTTGCTGCTGACGCTGCTGCATCATTTGTTCCTCGCGCTCGCGATCACGCTGCGCCTGCACCGCATTCCAAACGTCTTTCAGTTCGCCCGAAATGTCGCGATCCTTGAGTATAACGGCGTTTCTGTAAGGGATTTCAAATAAGTCTGACTCTTAAATAGAGTTAACCATAGTGACGCACCTGACTAGTTTCACGCCGGGATTCATAGCCTCCACAAAGTCGCACATTAGCTCAACCATGGCACGTCGTTCCTCTGGGTCCTTGCTATGACGTCCAGAATCTTTGAGCACCTCAGGATTGGCCATTACAGCAAAGACTATGGGTGGACTACGTGGACTGCCGGGTGGCACCTGTTGTGCAGCAAAAAAAAAAGGTTACATAATGTGTCATAGGAGTTAAGCCGGAGAAAAACCTACGCGCATGCCACCATACAGTGGAATGGGATCACTTGGCTCCTGTGGTATAACAATACGCGTCCAGCTGAGCACATTGATGAAGAGCTCTTCGCCCGTCTCTGTGGTGGTGCGTATGCACATGTGCGGCTGTGGTGGGTTCTTGAAGTGGCGATAGGCGCGCGAGTGGCGATAACTGTGTGGCGGCGGCGATGATTGCATCAGTGAGATACCCACACCCAATTCGCCCTGTTGATCTAATTGTTGATGTTGTTGCTGCAGCTGTTGCTCTGCGCCGCTGCTGCTGCTGCTGTTGTTGTTGTTGTTGTTGTAATTGTTGTTTGTGATAGTCTCAATGCTTTCATGAACATCCACATCGTATGTGGTAGTGGTGGTGGTGTTGATGTTGTTGGTGTTGTTGCTGCTGCTGCTACTGGTGGCATCAGCATCGTTGGCAGTGCTGTTGTTACTAGTGTTGTGTTCGCTGTGTTGTTGTTGTTGTTGTTGCCGCTCCTGTGCGGAACTTTCAGCTTCAAGCTCCGCCGCTGACATGTTTGTATTGTATGTATTGCTGTCGCTGTTGTTGTTATTATTATTTATTGTTATTATTGTTGGTGTTGTTGTGTGTGGCTTGTTAGCTTTTAGCAGTCTTTTGTTTTGCCGTTCTTCGTTCGGTTTTTCACCCGGCGCTGTACTCTTCTCTTCTCTTTGTTTCCTATGGATGAAGCACACTCACACCATCAGCAATGCGTTTGCTCTCCCTCTCGCTCTCACTCTCTTTCGAGCTTTGTCGCTTTATCGCTCTCGCTATGTCGTTCGCTCCTTTACAACATTGCGGCGCTTTCTTAGTCCTGTTTTCAACTTAACTTTTGACCTTTTGCGTTATTAATGTGTGTGCATTACGCGTCGCCTTATTTGACATTTACATACACACTTACATACATTCATATATTGTCCTCAAATACAAGTCTTTATCGTGCACGCACAGACTTACAAGCACGCACACACACGAACGCGCGCTCACACACACACACACAAACACCCTTCAATGCGCACCCCGCACAAGCACACATACAAGTGGGAGGAGTTGGTAGTTGTCGTTGTCGTTGTCTGTGAAAGAGAGTGCGGTGGGGGTGGGGGGGAAACGGATGGGAATCGGAGCAGAGGCAGAAGAAATTATGAAAATCAAATAAAACTTTGAAGCAATTGGAAATAGGCTATTGGATTTCCAATATTGCACTTACACATTTCACGCGTTTTCATTAATAATAATCGTTTTCCAGTTTCAGTTTCATTGCACAATACACATACAAAAACAATGTACATACACACATATACAGGAGACCTGAAACTGCGTTTCTTTTGCTTCTGCTTCACATAATTTTTTCTCTTCCAATTGACTGCTGCCTCTGCTGCTGCCTGCTGAATGCACTTACAAAACAATGCTCCGACAACAGACGGCCGCGCGCTGCGCTGATTTTTATATTTAGCTTTTTTAGCAGCTTTTCATTGCAGCGCACTGAGAAAACAGCCGAATTTTCCGACGACTTCCCAACATAAACAAAAAACTAATGTAAATGTGTACAAAGTGGCCAGGTAGCTGGAAAACGTCTTTGAGCTCACAGAGTTGCCAGACAGTAGCGAATTGTGCCGTCTGTTTTCGTTCAGTGTGTACACATTGCCGGCATAGATACCAAAAGAATACCAGTGTGTACACGCATTACATATATTCTGCATTCTCCGCCGGCGTGAATTTTCGCAACCAAAAGGGCAGAATTTGTAAACTGAGAATTAATCATTGAAATAGCATTAATTAAACACAAATATTTAAAGTGATTGATTAAGAAAGGAAAGTGCGTGTGTGTTTAATTAATTCGACGTGCCCAACGAGAATTTGGCGCCGAAATTGTAAATTTTTCCTTACCAATTGCACTGGCGGTGTGTGTATAACAAAATGGCGTCCTCACAAGTCTCAAACAAATCGGGCTCCGGCTGGCCACGGCGCGGCAGTCAAGGCCAGGCTGATGCCAGCATAAGCAATAATGGAACGCAAAAATATGCTCCTAATCAAGCATTGACAATAAATCGCACAATTAATCTGTGAGTAATGCAGTCGATAATTCAAAAAAGCTTCTATTTACACTCTTGTCTCTGCTCAGCTACCCACTGACCAACTACACATTCGGCACTAAGGAGCCTCTCTTTGAGAAGGATCCATCGGTGCCATCACGATTCCAACGAATGCGCGAAGAATTCGATCGCATTGGTATGCGTCGCTCTGTCGAAGGTGTACTTCTGGTGCATGAACATGGCTTACCACATGTGCTGCTGTTGCAGCTTGGTACCACTTTCTTCAAGCTGCCCGGAGGCGAGCTGAACGCTGGTGAAGACGAGGTAGAAGGACTTAAACGTCTGCTCTCCGAGGTGAGTAATCAGAGCAATGCCTAAAGAGACAATTAATATAAAGCAATTTCTGTTGCAGACGCTGGGCCGTCAGGATGGTGTTAAGCAGGACTGGATTGTCGAGGACACCATAGGCAATTGGTGGCGCCCGAACTTTGAACCGCCACAATACCCATACATTCCACCGCACATAACCAAGCCAAAGGAGCACAAGCGACTCTTCTTGGTGCAATTACATGAAAAGGGTAAATATCTCAATTCGCTAACTAATCGTGTTCTTCTCTGCGCGTAGGTATTAACAAAATCAAAAAAAAAAGATGTCCAAACACGAACCTATATATATTTATTCTATGACCAATCTATATAACCTTGTAAAGTTATTGCCAAATTGATACGCTAACAAACCTCATGTCATATATCTTTTCAATGCTGTTTAGATACGGACAGGAACGCCAGTTACGATGTACCCTGAGCTGAGCTGTTCCATTAAGCGCCGTGTTGTATTGTGTAATCTCTCACGCATCCTGGCCATCTGCCCATACCAACCAAGCAAAGAGCCTCAACGCTCTGCTCTAATCTCAAGTCGAGTGCAAACAAACTGAACAAAACAAACAAATTAACAGAAACAGAAATGAAAAGAAAAGAATCAGAACGGCCCCCGATCTAAATCTAAAACACGCATATAACGCGCATACAATTTACTTAGCTCGTCGATTCTAACTAACTATTCTAGTTCAACTTTTTTTGTACAATCAAACTTAACTTACTTCAAATTGTATTTGTTGTTGCCGCTCTCAGAGTTCTTGTTGGCATATTTTTTTTAAATGTGTCCCAAAATTCAATTGATGTTCTTGTTTCATGTATTAATTTTGTAAATATGTCGACATTTCTGTGAAACCCAGAGAGCGCAATCCCGTTTATATGTTTAAACAACTGTGTATGTGTTGAGCCACCGGGCAGGCAGTCAGAGAGTCAGTTAAATAGTTAGTTACATACTTACTTACTTACGTAGTTAGTTAGTTGAGCCGACAGATCACCAAGTGCATTGTAAATTGTTGTTATATATTTATTTATTTTTCGCCACTTGTCGCATGACAATGTGCACAAATCTCGCGTGTTGTGCTGATTTGCGTGCATTGCAGGCTCAATGTGGGCTAGGCAGGCAGACTAGGTACCCAGAGAGAGAAACATATAGTAGGCATTCGAGCAGAGAGTGAGAGAGTGATAACATAATTTAAGCACTTGTGTTCTTTAATGTAACCAACCAATCAAGAAATTATAATTCTGTTCTTCCCGTCATTCTCATTGTGCACACACCCACACACACACGTATAGACCACATGTATAATGAATGAATGTTGTTTTGCTCTTAATGGTTAATCGAAATTATTATGTAGACTCTTCGCCATTGATAAGCAAAATCCAAAAAAAAGACTAAACTACGAACTTGTCATTTTGCGCATCAACTAACGGAAGTCAGTCCTTAGTAATTTAGTCAACTGTAATAACTGTGAATGTAAACCAAAGAAACAAAAAAAAAAAAAAAAAACCTGAATACAAGCAAAGAATTACCTAATACAATTTATATACATATTTGTATATCTCTTATATAAATACTTTACGTAATTATGGCAGCGAATCTAATTAATTTTTTATTTTATTTTTCGATATATATATATATATTTGTAAATTGTTCTGTATAACCGATTGTAATTATCTAGTTAATCATCAAGTGATATAATATATAAAATTCCTTATCTCTCTGCTACATACATAAATTCTGTCTCTATCGTTTTCTAATATCTAGCACTATTTGCTGTGCCCAAAAATTATAAGCTTGTTGCTGCGCCACTTTTCGAGCTATACGACAATTCACAAGGCTATGGACCCATTATATCATCTCTGCCGCAAGCGTTATGCAGGTGAGTACGTGACAATATACAGAAGGAGCACTACTAATTGTGTTTCAATTCTCTTGCAGATTCAACTTCATCTATATGTAAGACGTGCAGCTAGGATACGCGCTGTAGCCCCTCACACAATTGTCCCCTCTCCCCCCACACAACGTAGATAGATAGGCAGCATCAGCAACGCGCCAGCAACGCGCCAGCGCCGGCGTCACTTAGATGATTTCCATTTGATTTGTGTATATCTCTCTCTCTGTGTGTGTGTGTACAAATTGACAAATTAAATGGAAAGCCAATGCGGCAGACAACTACAACAACAACAACAACAAATAGAATTGAAAGTTGACTTTATTTTTGTGGACTATGTATTATCATCATCGCAATGCTTAACTAATTGTTACACAGATATAGAATGTATGTATGTATTTGGTAGTTGATATTCATATCATATCATGTTATTTGGTGTGTTCGGGCCACTTTCACTTATAGAATATACTCGCTATAGATGTTCTCGTAATATTCGCGTTTGCTGCAATGGAAGATACGCATTTAACTATATTTTACTTTGATTATAATATTGTTTTGTGTGTGTGTTCGGTTAACTGAATTAGACTACAGACTTCTTTACTGTTTATTATTATTATTATTGTTACGTTTTGCTATTTAACTGCGCTATATAAGGTGCGTGTCGGTGTAACAAATGAACAAATCAACAGAAATGACAAAGCGTACAACAGAAAACGTTAACTAAAAGCTTTGGAGGAACCGTTTGTGTCTGTCACTATTGGATTTGGTGTTACCTGCTTAATTCACTATATATGTTAGATATCTGCCTATTCACTGATCGAATGCGAATGCTGCATTAATGACACGTATAAAATATTAGCAAATATTGCTCGCTAGCTTATCGTTTGATATATCTTGGGGATCGTCTATTTGTGCCCTTTACCACAACTTATTGTGATAGAACTTAAGATCGTTGTAACCCTGATCGGTTAGGCCACCCGTCGACGAGACTGTGGACATGGCATCTGTATTGTCCTGGCCCGGCGAGGTTAGTTCATTGCCCAGTGGACGGTTGATTTTGACCACACCGAAATCCTCACGCTCCTGCTGATTGAACTCCATCTTGCTGCTGGGCATGACAGCCATGCCGACGCCAAAGGAGCGATTCTTCATGCCCGTGTGCTGCTTGCTCAGCTGGAAAGCAGGCGGCTTGCGATTGTCCCCGATAATGCTCTCGGCGCGATCGGGTGAACGCACAGCGGGCGGTGTTGGGGTGTGCGCTTTGGGCGGCGGCGGCGATGCTGGAGTGCTGACTTCAACGGGTTCGGGCTCTGGTTCTGGTTCAGGCTCCTGCTCTGGCTCCGGCTCTGGTTCCGCTTCGGGTTCGAGAAAATCTACGCTATAGTGTTGCGGTGTGGCTCGCAGCTGCTGCAGTTGCTCGGCAATTTCTGCAATATCGTTGCCGCTGTTGGGAACAGAGTTAACATAGGCTGTTAAATAACATATGTAAACTTAACAGAACTGAAGTCGATTCTGATTGGTTTTTGTTTTATTATTGCACGACAAAATGAAAATAAATTAGACAAAAAATCATGTGTTAAATAAAGTAAATAGAGTATATCAATCACAATTTTCAGGTAGTCTGCGTGTGTGTGTGTGTGTGTGTGTGTGTGTATTAAACGGTTCCGATGCATTGATTCGTGCCGTGAGTATGTGTGTGTGGGTGTGTTTTACTGGGTGTGCGGCGAGTGCAGCTTCGCTTCTCTCTCCTCTTTTCTTCTCTCTTGCGTCATTTTACATTAATTTAAAATTATAAATAATTCTCTAGTTAAAACAAAGCTTTGTACAACGGTTGAGTATGTATTCTTTCGAATTTGATATTGTTTGCTCAAATGTTATGCGTTAATCCCGTGTGCGTTATACTATTTGATTCTGAAAGGACAACAAAAGAAAGAAAGAAATGAAACAAAAAGATGAAAAGAAAAGAAATGATAAAACACAATGTGTAGTGTGTGGGTTAGTAGAGCAGGGAAGGGGCATAATGCGACATTATGTAGTGAGGGTGACTTCTCCCAGAGCTTTACCTGCTTGACTCTGCGCTGCCTCCACCGCCGCCCTTGCCGGGATTGGCACTACCAGCGTGAATTATCTGCACGAGGGTTGGCAAAGAGCATAAAAGAGAGAACGAATTAGTATTAAAGACATTTCGTGTGGTGTCAGCATAGAACTGGGTCATATTTACATACTACTTATACGATATAAGGGGGTATTCAAGCTAAAAATAAAGTTTTCCTCAAAATTCACTTTCTATTTCCGCTTAACAACTAGTTCATAGGTCACTCTTTATAGAAACCTGTCACGAATTAGTATATTAATTGTCGTTAAATCGTGGGCTACTTAATTTACTGTTATATTTAGTTGTATTTTAGTGTACAACCCTACGCTACGCCCCGAATCTGGCACAAGTGTCAAGCGAAGTTTTATTTTCCCACATGGGGTCGGTCGCCCTGAAAACAGCCCCTTGGCACGCAGCCAACATGCCGAAATCGGGGGTTGGCTTAGAGGTCTAACGCGTTTCTTTCCAGGGGTTGACCCACTGCGGGTGCCGCGAATTCGCAGCCCCCAAAATAGTGAAAGTGCCAAGTGCTCAGGCTAGGATAAAATGGCTTTTATTTACAGTAAAATTTCAATTCATAGCGAAGTTTTGGACCAAGCGCGCTAGGACAAAAGATAATGGAACGGAACTACGTTTCGTTCTCCGATTCTCTCTTTTGCGGCTTGGTTACGAAAATTTGGGTTTCTATGATTGTAAAATTTTGCGTGTCAAAGCTCATTGAAAATTTGCTGTTTTTTGGCTTGGATTAGGGGGATGCCCTTATTCGTTGCGGGATCTCTGCATCCCTACTGCATGGGTAGTCCGCCATCGCCGTTACCCATTTCGGGTGAGCGCACCAGATAGATGGTCGTCTGACAATTGGGGCATGTGGTGCACATTTCGGCAGCTGGCGGTACAGCTGTAGCACTACCAGCGCCCGCTGGCTGATTACCCTGGGGGGCAGGAGGAAGAAGAGGACGTTAATAAGCCAGCATTGCTTGGACTCCGGCAATATTTACGTATGCCTGTTGCTGCTGTTGCGCGTATTTGCGTGGCGAGAGCTGCGCCGGCGGCGCCTGCTGCTGCTGCACCGCAGGCTGTGCCTGAGCTTGTACCTCCAACTGGGTCGGTGGCACCTGCTGCTGCTGTTGCTCGTACGCTGCCTGCGGCTGACTCTGTGGCGGCAACTGCTGCTGCTGTTGCTGCTGCTGCTGCTGTTGTTGCTGTTGTTGGTGCTGATGATGCTGGTGATGCTGATGATGTTGATGCTGCGCCTGCGGCACATGCGCACGACCGCCAGTGTAGGGATCATGGCGTGTGGGTTGTCCAGCAGCCGGCGGTTGCACGTATTGTTGCGGTTGCTGCTGCTGCTGTTGCTGCGGCGGCAGCGCTTGCTGCGTCGGCATCACGGCCGAGGCTGGCGGCAATTGTTGCTGTTGTACAACCGGTTGCTGCTGCTGCTGTTGTACCACCGGTGGCTGCTGCTGTTGCATTGGCATCTGTGCGGCCGCCATGTTGGTCACTGGCGTTGTCATTGGCATTTGCATTTCCTGTCCGGATGCAACACGCAGCGGAGCAATGGCAGGCACAGCGGTGCCCACGCCGCCATCGAGTCCCGTGTTGCGTACACGTGCGGGGCGTGCAAAGGTATTGGATGCCAGAAAGGAATCATCGACATCCTGCAGTCCGGAGCGACGCTGGAACGGATCGTTGGGACGATAATTGGTGCGACTCAATGCATCCAGCGGACTCTTGCGCGGCTGCCGAAGGAAGGAAGTTGATGGTTGGCGCTTTACGAAGACTACTCCAAGCTTAGCTTACATTATCCACGCCACCCTGACGGGCCTGGCTGGGCGTCAGGCTGACCTCGCTGCCATATTTGCGGGCCACATTCGCATTCGATGCCTGGCGTGACTACAAAAACCAAATTACAACAAATCGCAGCGCCTACACACACGACGACGTTCACTTACGGCGATGCTCGACCTGGAGGCGCCTTGGCGTCCGGCGTTGCCACGTTTTTGTTCCATAGTACACACCGCACTTTAGGTTAATATATATATATATATAACCTATTACTTTCCCGGAATAACCGCACGTAAACTTTCTTTTACTTTCGTTGATTTTTTTTCGATTTTTTTTCGTGCCACAAAAAACGCGACGTTTTTCGAAGTCAAAAGATTTTTTTTTTTTTTGGTTTGGTTTTCACGTAATTGGGGAACACATTAACGGGAAGGCACACAAAAATATTTATGTATAAACAATTTAAGTGTTTTATTCAAGAGTAAAAACAAAAGAAAAAGCGTTGTGAGCTGTGGAAGGTACAAATCTTAACTGAAAATCGAGAGCCCCCAGGCCCGAGAAAGCCCCTTGGAACGAAAATGACACTAGTTGGCCAGCACACTGGGATCCAGCGAACGAACTAAACTTGCTCAATGCATGCATATGTACATACAGATACCCTGTAATATCTTGACATATGTATACAATTACATGCCTAGTAGTAGGTTATTATTTTGGGGAGCGACTTGCACATAACTTTGAACTTGAGTTTGTGTTAGAGTTTAATGGACTTAATACCTCGGCCATGCTGCATGTGGGACGCCTTGCACCGTATCGTCCATTGGGTGAGATCTGTGTGATTTGCTGCTGTTGCAGCGTCATCAAGCCATTGTTGTTGCTGTTGCTGTTGCGTCGCGCGCCGACCCGTTTGTTAGCCTCATCGCCCAGGTAAGTTGCACCAAAGAGTTGTGTGTTAGGACTTGATGAGGTTGAATTAGGTCGTTTTTTTCGATGGATTGATGTTTTGGTAGTTGTTTGTTTGTTTGTTTGTTGTTGTAGTTAGTTTTAGTAGTCGCATATAGACATGTGGATTGAGAAGAGTTAAGATTAGTCATATGTAGTACTTCATTGTACAACTATATCATAATCGAATATAATTAGTGACTGCAAAACGTTGAGCTCAAGCTGAGCAGGTGCTTTAGACCCTCTCAAGTTGAGCTGAACCTTTTGTTCATATACATTAAAGACATATGGTAGAAAGAGTAAGAGCAACAAGCCACCGTTAATTAATCGCATGCAGTTTTCTTTGACTTTATTTATCGATAAGTGTGCTTCCGCAGTCGATCAATTTAAATCGCACTCGCCCACAAAGTTGAAAAACAAAACAAGCAACAACTGAGGGTGCCTGACTGTAAGATACCCTACGAGCAAGGTCTTAACTTGTTAGGCATCAAGTGATTTCACGTGAAATAATGTATAGAAACTCCTTACATTCGAATATTCTAAATTGTTTGATTCACACCAACTTGGCATACCCTTGCTTTACTATTCTCTTTGGCCGTTGGGTATAAGAAGCAAACGACTTGCCCAGGATGTTTGCGTGTGCGATATGCAAATGCGAAGCCAAAGAAATGGGCAACTAAGCCAAGTGAAATGTTTCCTGCAACGGCGCAACGCCTTAATTAAAACCTGCCCCAGATTGTGCCCCGCCCCCCGCACAAGCGCAACGCCAACTCTCACTTTCTTGCTCTCTATTTGTTTTCCCCTCCCACTCTCACTCACCTGTTTGTAATGTGCATGCCATTGTTTCGCTGTGGCGACTCGGCATGTCCATTGCGAGTGCCATTGGGAGTGGCTGCATCATTGAAGAATCCCTCGTAGAGCACAAAGTTGTTGGCCTGCGGTATGGTGCGCACCAGGCCGTAGTGCTTGCCCAGAAAGGCGAGCAGCTTCTCTGATGGACGATCCACCGAGCACTTGAGTGGCGTCCACTGTTCCTCCTTCAGCATGGTCTCGAACAGACGCTTACCCAGGCCAGCACGCTGACGTGATTCATGGACGTAGAAGTCCAGAATCGAAGGGGCTTGCTCTATTTTGCGTGTCTGACCCTTCTCGTCGAACAGATAGAGATCCTTGGTGCCCACCTTGAGAAGTCCAGTGACAGCACCGCTGCAAAGAAAGGAATTAGTACAGGGATATGGGGAAAGCAGCTGCAAAGCTATCGATAGACACTTTCCAGCTCTATCGATAGTTTTGCCACATGGTTAACTCGCTTACTGCGCGCCCGCTTCGGGATCCGCCAGCAGATAGATCGTCTGATTCTCGGACATGCGCAATCGCTGGGCAGTTGTCACCGGTTTGCTTAGACCCTGCGATACAGCCGACAGTTGACCCAACTGATCGATTATCTCGGACATCTTTGTGGTGGCATCTCTGTGTGTGTGTGTGCAGGAGAGTGTGGAAAGCGTGTAACGGTTAACTGTCTGTCCTAACTGAGTGGGTAACATCCGCGTACAGTTTCAATACTCACAAGCACTGACGCCGATCACCCCGAAAGGTGTGCGGCAAGAGATTCGATGCCACCTTAATGATTGGCTCCGGAAACAGCGGTTTAATGTCGAAACGGAAATCCACCATATTCGCTGCTAATAAAGAGAAGAGTAGAAAGAAGAATGCAGAATGTAAAGTAGATTGCAATTAAATAGAGCATTGCGAAAAGGTGCGCTCAAGTTGATTATCAGTTCACGTTGCTTTGTACGTATTTGTACGCTGGGTGCGACAAAGATATATGTGTGGGAATCAGTGCACATGCAATTTACCTAATCGCTAAATGATTCAGCAATGTTTGGGAGGAAGGGGGCGTGGAAGCTCGTGTAGGTGTGGTGACAGCCGCAAATGGCATGCAAAATTGCAGTCTTTTTCAATCCCCTTGCGCTGTCAGTGTTGCCAACCATCTTTTAGGTAGGTCAACGTGTAATCATCATTTCGGCTCGATGACGATAACGATTATTGTGTGCGTTATCGTGTCATTAAACTTGCCAGTTGAACGAAACTGCGGAACATGAACGGGAACAGGTGGAACTGACGGCGATTACGAAATACTACGCCGCCTACTTTGCCTTAGTTATTGTTAATTTGCGAGTGCAACGAACTGCCTGCCGACTGCAGAACGATAAGCGCTTTTGTAATTACATTTGAAAAGGGGGTTGGGATAGGGCTGGCACACGAGGGAGGGAGGGAGGGAGGTGGGCAGGGGGCCAATCATTTCGAGCACATGCAAAACTTTTTCCGTTTGCTGTTTTTGAGTAGTTTTGTCAGCGGAAAAGTTCAACACAACGGCCCTAGATTGCGCCAACGTCGACAGCGGCTGCGACGGCGACAGCGACGGCGACGTCAGCAGCAACAGCGCAGTTCGAATGTCACAATGCGATAGCAACAGTGCGAGCAGCGGCCGCACAAATGACGTGTTTACAGCATGGCAAGGCCCCCAGCAAAGGGGTTCACATTGTTGTTGTTGTTGTTCTACTCATTGTCGTCGTGGTTGTTGTTGTTTATTTACCCAGCAGCAGCAAACTGTTGACGTTGCCATACTACGCTGCGCTCTTTCTCTCCCTCTCTAACCATGCACTTGCATGCATGATACGCTGCTTTATAACTGTTTATAAGCCAAAGCGCATGATCAAAAACACAAACAAGCAGCAACAACAACAACAACAACAACAATGAACAAGTTGAAGAACAAAAGCAGCGAACCGCATAAGGAGCGGGAATGGGAGCGAGAACGAGAAAAAAGCAAGCAAGCAAGCTGCACTTCTTGTTGCTCCCCTTTATGGCTCATCCGTCTCAATTGTGTGTGTACGTGCGCGCGCGTGTGTGTGTGTGTAAATGTGTCAAATGAGCAGGCGCATCGATGTGTGCGTGCAAACGTGAGACTTGACGAAGGAGTCAAAATCGCGTGTATGCAGGCAGCCAGGCAGGCGTTAACAAGTGTAAGCGAGAAGGCGTGCTGCACTCTATCTGTGTGTCTGTGTCGCACATGTGCACGATCGCAGGCTTCTATAACAGTTAATCGGCAATAAATTCTGAGTTGGAAACAAAACGCTTGACGACTTGCAGTTTTCCATTGAACGCAAACAAATCAATTAACAGCAGACAGACAGGTCAACAATTAAAATATGCATGTAATCATCCACACACACACACACACATAGTTAGTATGCATGATTATTTTATTTATATTTTTCGCGTGCTCATGATGAAATAAATATAGAAATTTCACGGCCTCCAGTTTGTTGCTGTTGTTTTTCCCATAGTCTACCATCTGATAAGGCAATGCTGCGAAAAGTAGCAGGCCCCCGTCGACAGGTGCCCCCCTGCCAACCAGAAGCTCGGGGGAGTGCCCCTCTTTTTGCTAGTCATAGTATTATATATCAGTTATGATTGTTTGTTTTCCCACCCTCCATTGTACCACAATGTAACGTGTAACGAGTTCTCTCATTACGAATTAAACAAAAGGCTGTCAACGTCAATAGACATGCCCCAACTATAATCTCAAATGTCGTAGTTAATTAGTATCGGGCGTGTTCTATTATCGAACCTGAGTCACACACAACACGTGCCTGACCAAAGGGCACGCTCTCTCTCTCTCTCTCTTCCTCTCGCTCTTCCAAAACAAACACATCTAGTATTCATATATGTATGGCGAAAGCCTAGTAAGTTCCTTTCTGTCACGAAAATCCAAGGCGGCCGAATGGGCTAGGGTTCCAAATTTATGCAGCAACAAGGTCAATCGATAAATGTAAAGCAAAGTTGCCAAGGTAAGGGAAAAACTTGACGCCCAACAACCGGTGCAGCTCCTGACACCAGGTGTTTGTTGTCCAAGGCAACAACAACTAAGCACCCACACTTTCTATCGGGCAATTAAAACTAAATAGTTAACAATCCGATTCAATTGAAACCATTAGCTTGCTTTAGGCTTTGAATACGCACGCAACGCACGCGTTTATCGTTATCGATAGCTGTCAGAAGAATAAATTGAAAAACAAAGTGCACAATGGCAATGAAATACTTTTTTGCGGTTGCGCCCGTGTGGTTGTTGTTCTTTGTTGTTTACAGCGCACGCCGCCTCGCAACCGACCCGAACAATGATCAAAACAACTTGTTATTCCGCAAAACAACAACAACAACAACAACGTGCAGTAAGCGCCAAAGACAGCAGCAACTGCATTGAAAAAAAAAACCACAGCAAGTGCAATTCCATTTTCTTTAATTCTGCCTTTGTTATTGCTGTTTACACGCGCCACCACAGGTTGGTTTATCTAAAGTGTGTGAAGAGAGCGAGAGCAAGAGAGCAGGAGAACTAAGAGTAGCGACTGCAGCACACGCAGAGAGCGCCTGTCGTGCGCAGAGATCGTTACGTTTTGACGTAAGCCCCAATGCATTTCATCAGCCATCAAAACACGCGCTTAATCGACCGTTGATTGATGAAAAAACATGCATACACACACACACACACACATACATGCACAATTGTCTGTGTCTGCGATCTACTCTCACGTAATCAAGATTTGGGTTATTTTCCACATCGCTGCACCCTACAAAAAAAAAGAAAGTAAACGTAATTGCTGACACTTAGCACCAAAGCTTGACCAATGAGTATGCTATAATTATGTATGCCTTGTTTGTCTACTGATAACGCTACAAAATACCGGTTTCCAGCTAAACATCGAAAAACAACAATAGGAAAAAACTCCCGCACGCAAGGTTCCTGTATTCGAGAGCAGATTATGAGCTAGACAGAAGAAAAACACGAATTTTTGGCGACTCTAATCAGTTATGTTTTAATGGCCAGCTCATTTGATAAGCGACGACACCAATAGGTCTAGAAACCAGTTGAAAGCGGTTCAACTCGCGACAAGTGGCATTTGTGATTGAAATAATAAAAACTGTTTGCTATTGGCATCTCGCTCGCGCAACAATCTGCCATGTGCAGCGGATGATGGAGTACAAAGGTTGTGCCGTCGCTTGCCACAAATATACGATGTGATTAGTGTAGGCTATGTGTAGGTGATTTGACAAGTCGTTGTGAAATCGATATCAAAAGCAGCTGTTTATCGGCAGACAGCAAAGAGCACACACACTTGAAGCGAGAGACAACTTTGTAAGTGGCTACTCATTATCGTATGATCTTCTCTCACACACTCGCACACACTGGTCAGCGTCGCGACGTTTCGTCTGCTGTCAGCTGCGAGAGAGAGTGAGAGAGCACGAGCGAGCAGTGAGCGAACGTCAATGCACTTGTATTTGTTTGCTCGACTTTTCTTATAAGGGCGAGCGAACAGTCGCTGGGAAATCAGTTGTAATATTCCAGTCAACGCGTGCAGATCGTACCGATCATTTGCAGCAGCAGCAGCGAAATAATTAATTAGCATTTACACAGAGCACACAAAGCAATGTCAAGTTGACAGAGAACTTAACGACGTCTCGTGTTCATAACAAAAACAAAAACAATAAACAGCTGAGCAGCACGAAACGCGCGTGTGCAAAAATAAGAGACACGAAAAAAAAAGTCGTAGATATATACACACACACACACAAATAATTTACAACGGAAAATTTCAGTGGCAAACGGCAACGCATAACGTAAGCAGCTTTACGTAATTGAAGAAGTATTTTAGAAAACGATAAAATAATATTCTCGTGAGTTAAAATTCGCAAAATGAGTTCTGTGCTGAGCATGGCAAGGCCCAGTGCCACCACTACTAACGGTTGTGCAGCAGCAGGTACCACAGCAACGGCAACAGCAACGCTGCTGGCCAAGCAACTGAATGCGGCGCTGGCCAACGGCGGCAAAACGGCGTCTGCGTCGTCGTCTGCACCGGCAACACCGGCATCAACATCTTCAGCGGCGCCGCCCAAGCAGCCACAGCAGGCAGCAAACATAGTCAGACAATCGGATGTCGTCTGCTTTGATGTGGACTCCACTGTAATCTGTGAGGAGGGCATCGATGAGCTGGCCGAATTCTGTGGCAAGGGCAACGAGGTGGCACGCGTCACCAAGGAGGCCATGGGCGGCAGCATGTCCTTTCAGGATGCACTCAGGATACGCCTGAACATCATACGACCCACACAGCTGCAGGTGACCGAGTTCATCAAGCAGCGTCCCAGCACGCTTAGCCGCAATGTCAAGCGTTTTGTGGCCCAACTAAAGGCGGACGGCAAGCAGGTGTTTCTCATCTCCGGCGGTTTCGATTGCCTGATAGCACCAGTCGCCACAGAGCTAGGCATTCCGCTCACCAACATGTATGCAAACAAAATGCTGTTCGACTATCTGGGCGACTATCATAGCTTCGATACCACTCAACCCACATCGCGTTCCGGCGGCAAGGCGGAGGCCATTGGTGAGATTAGAAAACGTCTCAGCTGCGATGCGCAGATTACAATGATTGGGGACGGTGCCACCGATTTGGAGGCTGTGCCGCCGGCAAACAATTTCATTGGCTACGGTGGCAATGTGGTGCGCCCTGAGGTCTACAGACGCGCCCAGTATTATGTAACGGATTTCGAGCAGCTGATTTGAGGATGCAGGGGAAGAAGAAGAGGTGCAGGCGAGCGTTACCTCGGCGAATTTAGTATTGCAAGTCGGCGTGTTATAGTTTAATAAGCAGTATAAATCTACAATATGTATAAATCAATATATATAAACACCTATTCTAATATGTTCATGTGTCTGTGCATTAGTTTATAATCACTTGCTAAACAATAAAAGCGATAGTAAAATTGAAACAAAAGCGAAACTATTAAATGGCGACGCACCGTACCTACGCAGTGTGTGTGTGTGTGTGTGTTTAGAGATGCGCATTATCTACGCGATATTTTCTGATTACTTTTTTTCGTTGTGCTTCGTCAAAAAGTAGTTACGCTCTCATCGTCGTTAAGAGTATTTTAACAGCGCTGTTAACGATGACACTTTTTCTGCCAGCGAAACGGTTATCATTTCGTTTAGTATCGCACGCTGCGAAAGTTCATCGTGCTCTTTTTTTGTGTGCCGAAACAAAATGCGCCAAACTGGCACAAGGGTCAAAACTTTCTAAGCCCAATTAGAGCCAGGCAACAAAACTGGGCATTTAGCCAAAACTAGCTAAGCTGTGTAATTAACAATTATTGTTTCAAACTGTATTTAGTCAAGCAAACAGCAGGCAACAAACAAGCCACGGCAAGGTCGTGCCAGCATGTGTGTGGGTGTTATCGATAGCAACAACGATGAACGACCAGAACCGGCATGCCTTCTGGTCGCTGTTGTTGTTATTGTCGGTTGTCGCTTGTCGCTGTTTGAGGGTCAACGTCATTGGACATAATTGTCGGTCGGCTTTAGCTTTTTTTTTTATTATTAAGCCATATTAGGCGCGACGCGGCTGCTGTGTTAATCGTGAACATAAAGCAGAGGCGTGAATTAAGGCCGCAACGAAATTGTCTGTGGTCTGGCTAGGAACGGCAATTAGAGGAAGCAAGGCATGAACAGACACAACGATGAGATCACCAACAACAAAACGTAATTATGTTTTAGCCGAATGTGGATTGTAAGTTTGTGTGTTTGTTTGTCTGCTTTGTGACGTTGGGTCTTGCAAGTGTCATGCAAATGACTCACGCACACACACATATATTGGGCCTCTCTCTCTCTACAAGGCGTTGTTAACCTGCAAATGACGTAAAACTAAATTGGGTTTTATGCTCACTGAGCCACATCCGAGACGGCAACAAGCACAGACACGCACACATACGCACGCACACAGCTAACAGAGAGAGAATCAATGAAAGAAACTGACACAAGACGGAAACAAGAAAACAGAAAGTTTATAATAAAAGCAAACGGCGTAATAAAACTTACCGCAACAATAATAATAGACTGCAAAAATACGACGATTGTATGGAGATTTATAAGGAGATACGTTTAGGCCAATGCGTGAGCGTTTCGTTCCGTTCCAATACAATCAGATTCCAATGCACGGGCTGCTGCTGCTGCGTTGGCGTTGGCGTAACTACTGCGTTTTCAAGAAGGGGTGTGTGCTGTCAGGGGGGTTGCTTGCTTGCAGATTTCAACGCGGGGGTGTACCCAGAGATTTTGTGTGCTGTATGTGTTTTTTTTTTTTGCTTTCGTCTTAACTACAATTTTATATTTCTTGCCAAGAGGTACAAAATAAATTTCCAATTTATTCTGTGTTACACTGTAAACAAGACGAAGTACGAACTGTCTTTGTAATATTTTATCTTGTCCGAAAACGAATTACTACTAACTTTGTGTAGTGTTAGTCAACGTGCCGCTTCTAATGGTAATTATTATGTTTTTTGTTATTTATTTATGCTTCGTCCGTCGTTAACAACTGCAAGAAGCGGCGATGCGGCTCTGAGAGACCGAGAACGGTGTGTGTATGTATAATGCCCCGCTTGAAAACACACAGCAGAAAACCGACACGCGCGACGAAGCGTCCGACCAAACGTTGTTGTATGCACGACAGTCAAATTGGATATAAGCTTTTTGTTGGAGCTTTAACTTGCCACAAGCTTTAACTAGCAACAAGCTAGGCCAAGCGGTAGTCAGAACAGCTGATTTGGTTTTTTGGTGTGGCTTAATCGATATACGGTGGCGGCTCGGCGATAGCACAGTCAGCCATGTGTGAAAAGAACTAGAACTGGCATACAAATCGTTCGCTCATCGAGAGAGCAGTCATAAAAGAAAATTGTAAAAAAACTAAAATATTTTGAATGAACAATAAAGAAGAAAATTTTTAACAATTTGACATAAAAAGCGACGAGTATATTTTAACTGCAAACGAACTAGATGAACAGCAATCGGGAACCAGGGCTTGTTCCATAGCTGAGTGAGTCATTCGATGATCAATCTCATCGATAACTAAACAAAGGACGCAAAGGACGGACAAACTACGCATATACACAAAACGCGATGCCACGGAATGGTGGTGATGCCGGCAATGGTGGCTCCGGATCAAGTGCCGCCACCTCAGATGGCTGCATATATCCCGATGATGTGATATTGGAAAAGGGCGTAACATTCAATGTACGCTATACTGGCTGCGTTGAGGTCAAGACCTCCATGAAATCTCTGGACTTTGAGACGCGCACACAGCTTGCACGGTGAGTGAAAAAATACGCAGTTCCTATCAAAATATGTTGCAAACTCTACGGCGCATTCCGTTTCAGTGAGTGTATCAATCGTGTGTGTGAGGCAGCTGGCCTAAAGTCTGCCAGCAAAAGGCGTCTGGACAAGAAGTTGTACAACTTTATATCGGATCGTCCGAGCATGGAGCACGCTGGCACAAACATCATAATCAATGTCTCAAGTCGGGCTTTGACCCTCAGCAATGAGGAGACGGGTGAAATTATTGCCAGTCACAATATGCCGAGAATTTCATTTGCATCCGGTGGCGATAACGACACGCTCGACTTTCTGGCCTACATAGCCAAGCGAGAGGGCGACGAGTGGCGTGCCTGCTATGTGCTGGAATGTGCCGGCGGACAGAGCGAGGATCTAATTGTGACCATTGGCAAGGCCTTTGTGCTGCGTTTCAATGCATTGAGCAGGCTCAATGATCACGCGACTGGAAGTGCTGCCGCCACAGCGGATGCCATTAATCAGAGTTGCAAGGAGAATGTAAAAGAGTATTACAACGATTTACCCAACAAACTGCCACCGGATCTACCTTGTGAGGAGCAACAGCTGCAGCAACAGGGCCAACTTCCACTGCATCCACATGCACCTCGCGTTGCACAATTGAATCTTAAGAAGCCGCGAGATCGTCTGAGCAGCAATCTGATCGATCTGAATTCCCCGCCACCTGATCAAACCACAAACAAACTTGCATTGGCCAACTTCGATCCACTCCAGGCAGCTTCCATCGGTGGTAATGCTGGTGGCGTCATTCCATCATCTATACGCGATGTCTTCGACGGACCACAGTGTCCGCTGACGGCGGAAATCTGGTTCCATGCAGCCATCTCACGACCAATTGCCGAGCGTCTGCTACAGCAGGATGGCGACTTCCTTGTGCGCGAATCTCAGGGTAAACGGGGCCAATACGTACTGACTGGCCTGGAGGGTAAGACACCCAAGCATTTGCTGCTCATCGATCCAGAGGGCGTGGTGCGCACCAAAGATCGCATTTTCGACAGCATCAGCCATCTGATCAATTACCATTGGGTACATGCACTGCCTATCATTTCAGAGGATTCGGAGCTGGTCTTGCGTAATCCGGTGCGCAGACCCGATGCAAACCAGGTCGGATCGGACAACGCATAAACCATAACATTTCATACAACATACAAAAATCCACATAAATATATAGCATATATATTCGTGTACACACTTAGATTTACATATTGTGCACTTGTAGAGAATATCTTTTATATATCGTCGTATCATTGTACTATACATATAGAAACAAACCCATTTATTTATGGATCGAATGTATACATATTTATATTTATATATGTGCATGTCTACAGTATTTTTCATTAAAATGAAAAGAGAAATAAACCAAACGATATTTGAGTAACTTCTTTCTCGGAAGCGGCGTTGCCTAAGCAACCCGTTAACTGAATCTGAATCACGTCCGATTCCGACAACACTTTCACACCATATATATATAAACAAGACAATGTAAGCGTTTCTATTTTTGCATTTCACACACGAGATGTTTATTGTGCCATGCAAAGCATTCTTTTTGTTTTAAATGTAGCAAAAAACAGGCATCCTCTCAAGCGTCGATCCTTATTATGATAAAAACCTAATTGCGACGTCCAAAGTTGTTGGTGTTGGGCTGGGTCAGCTGCAGGCCACGAATGTTGTGGAAGTCCAGCAGCTTCAACATCTCCTTGGTGTCGGCATCGACCTCGATGATGTCCTGCTCCAGAGCGGAGACGGCGGGCACGTAGTTGTCACGACGCTCACGCTCCTCCTCCTGCAGCTTAATGGAAATACCACGCACCTGGGAGTGACGCAGACGGCCCATCAAATGGGTAACATAACTGCAAAGGGAAAAACAATATAAATTAATTGCCTGTCTCTTGTCTCTAAATGAAAAATCATCTACAACTTACCCGGCAATCTTGTTGCGGAGGGGCTTGGTGGGAATGATAGCGACCTCCTCGCAGATGCGCTTGTTGGTGTGGAAGTCCAACGTCAGGCGAGTGTAGTACTTCTCGATGATGACCTTAGCGGCCTTCTTGACTGTCTTGGTTCTAACGCGACCCTAGGAGTTGAGAGAGAGTTGGGGTTGAAAACACAGATTAGTTTGCGGGTTTTCGATGCACATAAACAATCAACATTTTTCACTAGTTTATCAACTGCGCTGAATGAAATTTAACTGCGCAACTGCGCTGCACATATTACTCAACATTTTAATTCACATATTCGTGCTTTTAGCGCTGTGATTGCAGTTTAATTTTAAGTTTTTTGTTTAAGTTTTTTAATTCGGACACCCACCATTGCGAACGATGTTACCGGAAAAGAACAGAAAGAGGCAGCTGTCAAAATTACATATTCTGTGTGAATGCGTGCGCAGGGTTGCATTCGCTGTGTGCGATATTAAAATATCGATATCGTGGCGAATGGCAAATGAAGCAAGAAGCAGCAGCGTCACCAAAGTAACGGAAAACATTGCGAATTTATTTTGATTGCGAAATTTCCATTTTGAAAGTAGGTCAGAAAATGGAAAAATCCTCCAGCAGCGCCAACAACAACGATGAAGAAGGTGCCGCAGCAGCAGCTGGTGGAGCAGCAACATCCAATCCGAGTTCATCGGAGGAGCAGCAGGCGGGAAACTCGGCAAGCAGCTCCGATTTTCAAATCAGTTTAAATGATTTCCTCGAATTTCTAAAACTTTCATGTCACGTTAACGATATGATAACAAAAGCAGATAACAAGTCACACATACGAGAGCCCGTGCCGCCGGCAGAGAGTGCAGCTGGTATTTCCCTGAAACGAAATTTGAAAAAAGACGTCTTCGATTTTAATACCCTGGCCGAAAATCCTCTAGTAAACGAACTACTTGGTTTAAAGATATCACGTAACCGCAGCAGCAGCCGCGATCACAGCAGTCACTCCAATCTGCTGCTGTCGGAGCACAAGTCATCCACGCATCGCAACATTGGACATGCGCACACAGCGCGTGGTCTGCATCCAAAACTAAACGAACAGCTCGACTATGTTATCAATGAGGGTGTACTGGATTCTGTGCTGTCTTTTATCTGCCCCTTGCCGCTGCCCAGTTCGCTCACGGCAACTACTGCACGCAACAAGGCAGGTAAGCAGACGAAGCTGCCGGAGAATCCGCCTGCACCGCCAGTAGCTTCTCCAGCAGCAAGCAAGTCTACGGCACATAGCTCGCCCAGCGTCAGCCCACCCAGGCACAATGACGAAGGCAATGGCATGGTGCGTGTCAAGGACTCGACCGCCAGAGGAGCACCAAATACAGCACGTCGCAAGTCGCTGCTGCTGGCTAAGGATTCCAAGCAGGCACGGCAAGACAAGAAGGAGTGGGTAGAACTTTGACATAAATTCAACGTCCTATACTAATGTCTTTTGTCTTCCAGGCCCGAAGTCGTCATACATGTCTGCGATGAGGTAAAGAACACCTCGCGGGATTTCACCTGCCCGCAGCATCTTCTGATCAGCAAAATGGGTTACTTTGCGGACGTGACAGCTGGCCAGCGTCTCGAGGAAATGGATATATCAGTGCACTGCGACATACAGATCTTTGACTGGTTAATGAAGTGGATCAAGCATAGCTCACAGCCACAGGAGTTGCAGGTGCCGGGCGAAAGGAACTCTGAGAGAGCTGGGCCCCAATTGGATGGCAACAATGTGGTGCCCATACTGGTCTCGGCCAGCTTTCTGCAGATGGAACCACTGCTGCTGGAGTGCCTGGCCTTCTGCCACGCCCATCTGAGCGAGGTGGTGCGCACCTCGACGAATCTGTCGTGTCTCAATGATGCACTTGTCTCCCGGCTGGCAGCTATGTTTACAAATCTAGAGCTGGAAATGGTCAGGGACAAGAAGGAGCGTGTAACTCCGCGCCTGTGGACAAAGCTCATACAGAGCCTGTGCGAACCGGATCCGGAGGTGCTGCGTGGACATTTCTACAGCATTTCCGGCTTGTTTCGCTGCTTGCGCTGCTGTCGCTGTGTGACCAACACGATGAAGTCCCATGTGAATTGCATCCCAAGCAACATACGGCTCAATCGTTGGGGCCAGCTGATAAGCAACCATGTGAGGGATACCAACTGGGATCTTAATGTGTATGTCATGCAGCTCTTCAAGGAGCTAAAGTCGTGGCGCAAGGTCTACTGGAAACTCTGGGGTCACTGCCATTATCTCTACTGCTGCACATGCGAGGCGCATTTTCCAGTCTACCAGATGAACTGGTGTCGCTACCATCCCGAACCGCCCAACTTTCTGGGACCCGAGATCGAGGGACGCATTGCAGGACCTGCCGGACGCTATGCTTGCTGCAATCAACAGGCGTTTCGCTTCGAAACGCTGCCGGGACCAAATGTGAGATGAGTCTTGGTAGAATTAAATGTATACTAACCTGTCTACATCCTCCTCCCACAGGGTTGTCAGTTTCGAGAGCACAGCGTGCTTGTGGATACGGATCGTGAGCGCGCCATATTCACAATAGCCCAATTGGTGGCGGAGAACTACGGGCTGTGCGAGCAGCCGCCGCAGCATATGCAGGAGCTGGCCGCCTCCGGGGAGATCAGTCCCAACTGGCTGGGCATCTCGTTGACGCCGCAACGCTGCCGGCAGGGACTGTTGCCGCAGCTCTGCATGGATAGTGAGTAGAGACTGGCTTTATCCATGAAATACTTCACTTTCTTCTGTTGCAGTGACCAATCATCGCGTGAGTCGCCGCACGCGGTATGAGGCGGACACCAGCACCGACTCGGAGACCACGTCGACCAGCTCGGAAGATGCACGCACTATGCGTTCACATAAGAAGAATCCTCTTGTCGATGATGACTACAGTTCCAGCAGCGATGGCTGTGAATCCGATCATCATCGTCCGCCGCCACGTAAAACGCAACGTGGCAAAAAGAAGCGCAAGCGGTAGGTAGAGAAGTTCCCGAGAGGATCTACTAAGAATGGATTCTTTCTTTAGCAGACCGGCTGCAGTTTCGGGTCGCTTCTGGTCAGGTGAGCTATCGGCGCGCAGCAATCAGGATCATCAACGCGACTTCGAGGAGAAAATTATGAAGCAGGTGGCAACCTATGTGACCAAGAAGACCGGCTCGGATCAAACGTTGACGCACAATTCGCAACCGCTGGGTGGGACCTATGTGCGTCTGGAGACCGAGTGGAAGGAAATGATGAAGCAACGACACTGCCCGCACAACATGCAGTCCAGCAGCAATGCCATCAATCTTGGCGGTTTCACTGGCCTTGGCAATGGCCAACTGGGCAGCAGCAGTAGCAGCAATCAGAATTTCTATGGCGGAGCAGGTGGTGCCATGGGCGGTGGCGGTGGCGGCGGTGCAGGCGGCATGTCCAGCGGCTCGGGCATGCTGGGCATATCGAAGCAAAAGCACAAGTAGAGTGATTTGAAAAAAAGTTATAGTAGTAAAAAAAAAACCTAGTCCAATTGTTTTTAACACAAGACGCTAACTAAATTCAGAGATAACATTTTAACCATTTTAACCAAATTATTAATTGTACATGTAGAGTAAATATACATTACAACAGATATCAGATGTCACATATCACAAGAGTTCCAAGTCAGTTCCAAAGTAGAGAGCCACGATAGATCAAATAGTAAATATAAAAACCAAAGAAATAGAAGATCACCGTTGATCATGCGTAGTGTGGTTAGTCTAGGTTTCATTCGTAGTCTTAATAGTCAATTTCGAATACATATAATCCTCAGGATCACTGGATCTTGATAGAACCCATTAGATATCATAGTCCAAGTCTAGAGCTTGTTCGTAGTCAACTTAGACTGGCTACGATCATTGATCTCCGTAGAATCCACAAGGTTTCACAATAGTCCCAGTCTGCATGAATTAGAAGATCACCAAAGTTCTCTCAAAAGTCAATGAAGATTCCATTAAAACCTTACGATCACTGATCTTTATAGATGTTCATCAGATATCAAAGTAGTTGAGTAGCTTAGATCAACACATTTCTAATTAGTAAATTTCAAACTCAAAGGTTTAGCAGTTCACTGATGATCTTGGTGATCGTGGCCAAGAATTCATTCCTAGTCTTAATAGTCAATTTAGACAGCATCTAATCCCTATGATCACTGATCGTTGTAGTCAATCCTAGTCAATTAGCCAATAACTTATCAATGTAGAGACCATATGATCCTCTGAGATCTAGTTACTGTAGACCAAACCTGTTGCATAGTGTAGATCAACAATAGTAAATATAGATACGATATCTTCTAGTTCCTGTAGTCCCACCCTGTTGCGTAAAGCATTAATAGTAAACATAGAACTCTTTGGATCATTAGTATCCACCACTGTTAACCGTAGTCCAAACCCGTTTAGCCAAGAACTTATGAACTCGTCTTCAAAGTAAACGTAGATCCCCCATCAATCACTCTACTCCATACCAATAGACACTCCCTGCGAGCATTTCTTAATAGTTCTTGTTTTTTGTTTTATTAATTAACTTAACGCAAATTTACAAAGATTTTTATCATAGACATTCTTTTGTTTAAACTTTTAAAATTAATTCTTTCTTCGTTTCTGCTCCATCCATCGTTCGTTCTCTCTCCGCGTTGTGTTGCACATCCAACTAAACCAGATCAGATCAGATAGTTAGTTGTAATGAATATGTTTTGGATGTTTTTATCAAGTGTTGTTGTTGTTTATTTTTGCTTAACAATAAATGCGGATGCACAAACGGTACATAACATAGTAAAATTTCAGGGGCGGGGCGGGGGCGAGGGGCGTGGTTCGGGTTGCCTTAGGCTCAACCTTTAGCAGGAAACGCAACACAATACACAAATATCATATTATATCATATCATCATCATTTGTCCCTATATAAATATATAGTGCACTCCATGGAAAATAGAGAAAATATAAGAAAAGAAAACTGCGGCCTCTTCCGGTGCTCACTTTAAATTGCAAAACACTTGCAAGATTTTATTATTGATTTTGTTTTTTAGAATTTGGAAAAATCTTGCAAAGTGAGAACCGGAAAAATGCGGGGCCGAGAAAATCTATCGTTTCGTTTTGTTTGGTGTTTTCGTGGCGCATTGAGAGGGAGGGGGGCGTGGGGTAGGGTGCACCAAGAACTTATAAATTACACAGCAAATGGATTTGGATAGGAAAAAGGCTTAACAAAACGGCAAATATGGGTGGAGTGGGGGGCGGGACTTGAAGCTACTTTAAAGTTTTAAGATATATTCTTGGATCGATTGGATTGTTGTTTTGTTGTTCTTCTTTCAGTTGTTGTTGTTGTAGCGATTGCGGCAGCTTTACTTGAATTTTGCTTGTTGATTGTGGTTTGAATTTTTTTGCTACTGCTCTCTCAATGTTTATGTTGTTGTTTTGCTGCTGCTGCTGTTGTTGTTGTTGTTGATTCAGTTGAAGTTGTTGTGGCTGTCGTCGTCATCATCGTCGTCATCCGGCCGCAAAGCTAACTAAAGAGACACTCGGTCGCCTTCTCCAGATTCCAATTCTCTTTGGAGAGCACAGCGCGCGCATCATGCTCATCGATGCCCATGTCCTTGAGCCGCTGAATCTTGGAATCACAATCGGGATACGTGTGCGGTCCGCCAGCGTACGCACATGTCCAGTGTTTGGCAGTGAGCAGAAACAGTTCATGCTTATCCTTGAACTGATAGGCGACCACAGCGTCTTGCGGATCATCTGGCTCGGCGGCGGCAAGCAGTGCCTGCAGCGATAGCAGAACTGTGCGCAGTGTCATCGCAGCGGCCCAGTTATCCTTCAATATGTCCAGACAAATGGCACCGGTAACCGATGAAATATTCGGATGCCAGATGCGTGTTATGAAGCGTACCTATAAATAACGGTGATGTTCAAGTTCGTTAAAGCCCAGAAACGATCACGTCACTTACCTTTGGTGGATTGAAGGGATATGTTTCGGGCACTTTGATTTCCAGCACAAATCTACCGCCCTCGTAGGGCGTATCCGGTGGGCCGGCAATTTCGCCTCGCAGCTCTGTCCAGCTGTCGTTGATTAGCTCAATCTTGATCGAACACTGAACAATCTAAAAAGACGAAAGCAACAATAACAATGCCAAATCACCGTTAGTTTTCGTTTCGTTTGTTTACAAGTTCCGCGCCAAAAATGGACTCAAAGTCCGAGTCGAGGTCGCAGCAAGTCCTTGAAACACTCTCGCGCGCACACGGGGAGCGTGCGCGGAAGGTGAAGAAAATTGCTGTATCGCATATCGCATATTGCATATTGCGATTTGTTGATTTGTTTCTTATGCTGCATTACTTACCTCCTCGCTGCGCATTACTTCTTTAAATTCGCGCTTGATACGTGATACTGCCATGTTCGCCATGATTCTTGTGTTTGTTTGTTTGTTTGTTTGTTTGTGTGTGTGTGTGTGTGCTGTGCTGTTGTTGTTATTTTGTCGCTGCTTCTTTTGCCTCTGCTGCTGCTGCCTTTGGCTGAGGTGCTGCTGCTGCTGTTGGTGCTGCAGTTGTTGTTATTTTTGTTTAATTATTTTTTTAATAGTTTATGGTTGCGTAAATACCGCCTTGTTTTACGTGACGTTCGGTTAAATGATTTTTATCTATGTATTGAAACTAGCCGACGGCAGCGCACAAAAACAATACGAAACGCTTTAATATTTCAATTATATTAAACTGACACTTTTCTCAATACACTTTGCACGAACGAGGGCTGCTAAAAACTATCGATAGCCTGATAGCAATCAGCTGCTGTGCAGTGTTACCGTAGCTTTGCAAGTTGCAAAGCCAAGCAAGCGTGTGGAGTCACTGTTAAGTGGAGGAGGAGCAGTGCACTGTTAACTTAAGCGCTGTTAACCGCTACAGTGCGCAACTCAGCCTTTTCTTTATAATTTCGCCAGATCTTGATATGTAATCTGCTATTATAAAAAGCCAATCGCAGCGATTCTTCTGCTTGCCTTCTTACGACACCTCTAATTAGACCCAAAAGCAGGCAATAGAATATTTGCAATTTTAAAATATATTTACGCGGGCTATCGAATTTTGTGCTGACGATAGTTGGTTTGCGGCACTTTAGTTGTTTGTGCCAAACAGCTGTTTGCCAAACTGCCGCTAGAAATCTATCAAGTCAGCCGCTGATAAATTTGAACTTGAAAAAAGTTAGCTTGATGGAAAAAAGCTGACTTGGCACCACTGCTAGTAACTTTAGAAGTGGCCTGGAAAAGCGCGTGCAATTGAAGCTTCTGCGCATATTCTAGCTTCTTTTACCGTGTCGGCCCTCACTTAAGATCAATTGACCGCAAAATATCATCGACAACCAAGGTAGTAGTTTTCCATTACTCGTTCAAGGTTACAACTCAACAATCCCTCCAGAAGCTGCCGCCGCCAGACGAAACGAACTTCATTTGACCTCAGGTAGATGCTTCTATTACGCCTTGGCAACCGATCATACTTACATATCTATATTTTTCTATATACGCAAAATAATTCGAAACTCGTTTTGAGACTTATAAACAAAAAAACCAAACACAAGTATAGTTTACCATGGGGTGGGCCGCATGGCAACACTGTCAAATTAGAAAGAAGCCTAAAGAGATCGCCAATTATGCGAAGCACACAGGCAGCGCACGCACACACACACGTACACACGTTTTTCGTTTCTCCTTCATTCACGTTTTGCTTAGTACACTACAAACAAAAACAAAGCTCGCAAAAAACGTGCCAAGTCGCCGCGTAACCCAATGAACATTTTCTGAGACACTTCACTTGCGTGTGTGAGTGTGGGGACATAGATGTTATCAGGCTTCGCTGGATCTTATCAGCTAAACAAACATTTTCTATTGCTGCCTTTGGCGACTTCTTTAACAGTTTATGTTTGTTTTAACGCTGCGTTTAGTTTGTTTGTTGGGCACGTGTTTGCTTCCTCTTCTTATGCCTTGTTCGTTCGTCAGACCCAAGCTCCAAAATGCAAAGAGTTGCCGGTATGCTAAGAGAGAGAGGAGAGAGAGAGAGCGAGAACGTGAACGTGAGCGTCTGTCTCTCCATCTTGCGCCCGCTTCTTTGCTACGTGTGTGTGTGTGTTCTACGTGGGCTCTCTTGATTTCTTGGCGGCGCAGTCCAACTTCACCGACTTCGCTGCCGAATGAAATCATTCAGGTTTTGCATTTTCATTGAGGCGGCTGCAGTTGGAAGTGTTGTACTAATAAAATATATACATATAGTGAAACGTGAGTAATGTTATTAACTGTTTAAAGCGCTCGATTTGTTGTTGTACTAAGCTGTTAAAGTTGTTATTGTGAACTATTCTGCCTCTGCACATGTTTCAAGTAAGTTACAAGTTCAATTAATTTTTGCCAAAACGTGCTTACACTTGCGCATGTATTGGTGTGTGCGCGTGTGTGTGTGGCAGTGGGAGCATTTGTGTGTGTGTGTGCGAGTGAGTTGTGTGTTGTTGTTTATTGTGTTGAGCATATTTAATACGGCATAGAAAACGTGCGTTCTCAGCACATTTGAAGTTGACACGTGGTTGCTCCCCCTTCTCCTTTTTTTCCTTTGCGACTGCAACGACGCCATTTGCATTTACGTCAACAATGCACACATACACACACGCACACAACATGCTCGCAGTGTAAACAGTTTCGCTCGCACCGACTACGTCAGCATCCGATTGTGTTTCCTTTTGCAAATCACTTCGGATTTAGCTTTATTTTAGCACTTGCCTATAGTTCATTTATATTTAGAATACGCAAACAATTTGACAAATTTCCTTCTGCCATTTCGTGTCTCGTGTCATGTGCACAAGGCAGCAGCAGCAGCAGAAGCAGCAAGTACAGTTGTACAACAACACCATGACGAGCCCCTTTAACAGAGCAGAGCAGAGAGTGAGAGATGATGTGATGGCGCCAGCAGCAGCTGCTGGGTGACCATTACCTAAGGCGAGCCCGAATAAATTAGTCGTGTAAATTAAAATGCAATGCGCGCAGCCCTCGCACTTGCAGTTAGCGAAAAAACAGCTGTGCGATTGTCAGAGCAATGCAGAGCAATGCGAGAGAGAGTGTAAGAGAAAGCAGTTGAGCGCAGAACAGTAAAAGCTTTTGGCGGCGCTAGAGCAAAATTTTTCTTCTGTACGTTTTGCTCTGCAACGCATACGCCGTGTATACGCGCTCAGCTCAGTTTCCATTGCTCATTCGCTGCTGACGCCGCGGCGCTGCGCTTGTCTCAGTCTCAGTCACAGTCAGAGTCTCTGCTAATAAAAGGCACTCTATTAAATTTGAAATATATGTAAATGTATTTGTGTATGTATTAACTCGCAATAATATAGTATACAGCTGTGCGAATTGTTTGCTACGCGGCTACGGTACGCGCTCTTCGCTGTTAACCCGGCTGCCTGCTGGTGCTGCCTTTGCTGGCGGCATAACAAGCCGTTTTTCATCAGTCGTCTATTACCGTTAGCACCTGCACAAGCTGCGATAGAGCCGTCTCGCGTTTCGAGCAACAATTTTAAGAGTGTATTTAAGTTAATTACAGTATGCCAGATACGAAATGCACAGCAACCGAACAAAATGGTGCGTATTTTTTCTTTGATATACTACAAGCTTTTTTTTGCTCACCTTGTTTCGCAAGTCTTTCTACATTGTCAAGGTTCTTGGTAGGCTTTTGGGGCAGAAAAACCCCCACCAGGGCTAGCGCACAGCTGTTTGGTTTGTGTCGTGACCAGAAAAGCTTTGCGCGGCACGCGCCTGTTTGCATGCCAGCAAAATTGATTGGTGCAGTAGCGGCCGAAGCTAGAAAAAGTGACACTTACGTGTTAAGAGAGTGTGGGCAAGGCTTTATCAGGCAATTTGAGCTTTTTTAACTATTCCTCTCTCAGAGTGAGCGCGGTGAGAGAGGGCCAACAGTGCTGCCAGACTGCAGGTTGAGCAAAGGATCATAGCTTAGTAAAAATTATTATATAAAGTAGATTAATATTACCCAGGTGTAATATGGAGTTAACAGTTCCCACAATTAACAGCTTGTCGATCTCTGTAAAAACCCTTCGAATGTTATTATTCATCATGTTATTTGTCTAGTTTGTTTGCGATCTGGCCACAACACTCATTTACTTACTCACACAGGTTGCGACAGCAATACGTCAAACAAATCACATGGCTGCTTTGGGGTGGCTTTGCTGCTCTTGTTCTGTGCTCTCGCACTCTCGCGCTCTCTCTCGTGCTGTCGCTGTCGTCGTTGTAGCCACACACACACGCACACATACTGATAAGCTTTTGGTGTTGTTGCTGCTGCCTACGACAGCTGTATGAATGAATATTCGGTGTCAGTGTGAGAGAGAGAGAGTGTATTTATTTTGCTGCTGCTGCTGCTGCTGGATGTTCTCTTACAAGCTCTCTCATAACACACATACACGTAGCCACGTTCGCTCTCGCTCTCTCGTGAACGAATGCGACGACGTCGCTGCCGCGCTGCTTTTGCAAAAAAATTTTTATAATAAAAACTTGTACTCGTAGATTGTGTGATGCCAGTACGTTCTGCTAATCCGATACGCGCTAGAAGTTTGATCCGAGACAATTTGGAGAAACAGGCTGGTTGTCTAAATCTAATACACTCCAGAATGCCAAACATTAAAGTGTTTTCGGGCACCTCGCATCCGGATCTGGCGCAGCGCATTGTCGATCGCCTTGGCATCGACCTGGGCAAGGTGGTCACCAAGAAGTTTAGCAATTTGGAAACATGGTAAGTGAACATTAAAACAACAACAACAACAACATCTAATGCTGTCGCGTGCACACGTCGGTGCTAAGTGGATGACAACAACAACAACAAAAGAATAAATGCTAAACGGAAAATAATGTGCGAAGAATAGTGACAATATTTATGTGCGAGTGTGTGTGTCGTCGCAGTGTAACAAATCAAATTCCAAATTGTGTCCATGTCCGCGTCCGACTCCGATTCCGCCTTGGTCCTTGACATTCGCTGAAGGTTGCCACAGCGCTCCTGCTGCTGCTGCTGCTGCTGCGATGCGTAAGCTGCGCTGCGCTCTGCCTTCGCGGTGTGCAATGATTTTCCTGCTAATTTACAATTGTTGTTTGCCAAAGTTTTTGGTTTTCTGTTTTCTTTGATTTTTGTGTTGCGTTTTCTTTTTATTTTTATTGATTTAACAAGTGGACTGTACACCGTAGTCATTGGCTGCTCTTGCTGGTCGCGGTCGCCGTGTGCTTGTCTTCTTTGTGTGTGTGTGTGTGTGCTTGCTCGTGTATGTGTGCTTCACACACATACAAACACACGTACACACCAACACTAACGCGCTCTGGCAACACCGCCAATGTCGCGTGCAATTTGAAAAGAAAAAAAAAAACCGAAAAACGAAAAAGACGGAAAAAAAACCTAAAGAGAGGCCACATCAAAACAAAAAGAAAAAATAGATTTATTTAAATTTTAATTAAATTAGCCCATGTGCTTTTTTTTTCGTGTCTCCTCTTTGCTCTAGTCGCAATCGCGACTTGCTTGCCCTAGCGAGGCGTTTGCCCCAGCTTCGGCTTTGGGGCCTCTCACGCACACAGTCGCACGAGGCAAGTCAGCTGCTGGCTGCAACAACAATAACAACAACGGCAGTAGCAACAACAACAGCAACAGTAAATAATAATAAAGTGTCTGTGGCGCTGGCGCCTTATCAGAGCGCGCACACACACACACACACACACACAGTTATGGAATGGAAGAATTGTCGCTTCTATGCATGTATGTATGTACACGCGAAATGAATTTCAATAAAATTAAATAAACGTGGAAAAACATACAAAGGAAATTAGCAAACAATTAGAGAGTGTAAGTCGAAAAGGCAGCCAAAACGCTAAAGAAGTGAGGCAATGGGCAAGAAAATTAGAGGTTATAATATAAATAATGCGCGCTAAGCTTTTTGACATGATACGCGCTTGCCAAATGAGTGTGTGAGTATGCCAGGCATGCAAACATACATACACGTAGGCATCTGTACGTGAGTGTGTGTGTGTGTGTGTGTGTGTGCTGTGCGTGTATGCATATGTGTCATGCTCTCGCTCACGCACTCACACACTGCTGCAGAGCAAAAGGTAAACTCCAAAACAGAATCAACGGCAGACGCACAGACAGTAAAAGTAAACCACAACAACACGACGCTGTCACGTTTTTTCTTTCTTCCACACCAGAAAGCGAAGAGAGAGCGCAGCACAAGAGACTGAACGAAATGTGGTGGAGTGTGAGGAGAGCGAGAGAGTGAAGTCAGCCGACGTCGACGTCGACGTCAACGTCAACGACGCCCCCACATGTTCACATATCGAGTGTGTGCTGCTCACGCGTTCTGCCCGCTCTCTCTCTCTCTCTTTGACTCTCGCTCTCCCTGACGTGTCGCGACCCCCACGTGTGTGCTGCAAAACGCAGACACAACAACACAGAGTCCTCAACTACTTTGACTGTGTGTGTGTGTGTGCGCGCAAGATTGCGTATGTATGTTAATTTTTGTTGTTATTGCTGACAGAGCACTTGTCGGCTTGTTGTGGCTCTTTCTGGTTTGTTCTCGCGCCCGAGCGTGCCGAGCAACAGTGTAACTAATATGTTGACAGTTAGTTTATTATTGCTCTCGCTCTCGTTGTTGTTCTTGTTTTGTTGTTGTTAGTTCTCTTGCACTTTGACTTGATTGGAGCCACTGATGGGCATTGAAATCTATACGAGTTGTTGCCGTGCTGGGGCCAAGCCACAATCAAGATTCGACTTGAAGGGCGCCACACAGACTGACGTCACTGAAAAAAAAAACATGAAACTATCAAATTGATTGGAAAATTATAGTCACTTCTTTCATTGCCTTTCACTTTTATGTAATAGTAACGCATTAAAAAAGTGAATGAAAGGGGGTACCCTGAAATGACCTTGTCAAAAGGCAACCCAATGCTAACCGCCAATGCAATTTCTCAATGACCATCAGTGCGAAAGGTCACAGCACGCAATAAAACCAAAGAAAGGCAACGAAAGACAAAAACAAAAACAGGCTGAACAAAAACATATTTTGTAAATGAAAAGTTTGATCGATAAGAAATTTGCGTGTTGTGCGCGATTAAAGTGGGGAGTGGGGGAAGGGGTACTAGTTGGAATGGGAGCAAGGACTACGGGCCAAAATACTGATAAGTTGAATGTAAAACGCAAGCGATTAAGATGCCAAGATAGAGCTCTTCTAAGACCGGCAACTAAATGTCGATGTATTTGTCAGATTGGGCCGAAAGCATTTCAACTAGATTAGGCACTATCACTCGCACACACACACACACACACATGGGATGTCTGGCAGCTAGTTAAAAATACATGCAAAATAAAAACAAAAGCCCAAAGAAGAAGAAGAAGAAGGGTGCACAGAAACAGCAAGCTAAAGTCTAACAGGCAACAACCAGCTGCTTCTTGACAACGCTCTACCGGCAACTAACGCGACATTGCGACAGCTGTCGCAAAGAAGGGGGCGGGGCGGGGCGGACACTGAATGCTTGGCCCTGAGCCAATTGTGATCCCAAAGAGTTGCTCTCCATCCACAGCCCAAGCAGCCCCGAAGCATTGGCTCGGCATTTAGACAATGCCAGCGAAAGTGTTTTTTCTTTGCAAAAATGAAAAAAAACTGCATTCATTTCATGCGACGTCAACTGCAACGACCAATGAAATTGCTATGCCGTTTATCTACAAATCTTTGCCGTGCAATGCGGCGTATGCGTAATATTCGCCCATTCAATTTCGAACTGTCAAAAAACTGCTGATAGTAGCTGGCGCTAACGTCGCTTTGCAACACATAAACAATTAATTTTCTTTCGTAAAGAAAATAAAAACGTATCGATTGAGGCGCAACATTCGATTTTCTATGGGTGTCTCCCTCCCCCGACTCGCGTAATTCAATTAACCTTCACTGACAATGAGAGACAGAGAGAGACGGAGAAAGAGAAGAGGAGGGCAAATCAAAACGTAAACAAAACAATAAACGTCTGCACTAAGCGTCCTTTTTTCATCAGCCATGCGATATGCGATATAATGCTATATTATCGTGCACATATGTCATATTATTCTCTCTCTCGCTCTGTTGATATTCTTGAAATGCAGCCAAAAGCTATATACGTTTTATACAGAAAAACAAAAGCTAAACAAGTTTCAATTTACAGGCCGAGCAGGCCCACATATCAATCAATATACTAAGGGGTATAGAAATGACGCCAAGTAGAAGGTGTCTCATCATGGAATAGAGCGCTTTTTCCAAGGATTACTTGAGTCGCGCTGCTGTTGACTTTGGTTACCCCCTCCAATATTTGTTTATTAACTTGATTACTCCGCTAGCGGAACGTATAAATAAATAGCGCAATTTATGGTTGGGTTTTCTTATGCAAAGAAAGGTGGCACCTCGAACATGTTATAAGCTATGGTATCATCTATCAGATCGTATGTTGTGTATCGTATCGGGTTATTTCGTTGAAAAACTACTGCACTGTACTGTAATTTTTGTCAATAAACATTTAATCATTCAATTTCAGTGTCGAAATCGGCGAATCGGTGCGCGGCGAAGATGTTTACATTGTGCAATCCGGTTCCGGTGAAATCAATGATAATTTAATGGAGCTGCTGATCATGATAAATGCATGCAAAATCGCATCAGCCTCTCGTGTTACAGCTGTGATTCCTTGCTTTCCATATGCCCGCCAAGACAAAAAAGATAAGGTAGGTTTGCCTTACATACATGTATCGAGACCCCAACCAGTTTTCCCGTGCATTATGATATTGTATCTTTATCTCTACTATATCTAGTATCTTTTATCCAAACACATACACAAATTTTTGCGAATATTTTGCGGACTTTCGGAGGCAGTAAAGCATACAACTGTCCGAGAATATAATAATAATAAAGTTGATAATCTTATACCACATATACTATATATATATATTATATATTGTACATATAACAATGCTATCTACCGATAATTATCTATCTATCTCTCTCTCTCTCTCTGTGTGTATATTTCTTTTCTTTGCATTTTGCATATAATAATACCCTATATAATTTCGTTGAGTTTATATTATTTTTTTTCTTTTGGTTGCAAGGAAGCTAAGCTGTAAAAAAAAACAAGAAAAAAATGTGGAAAATTGCTGAATTATTGTAACTAAATGAAATATATATTTATCTACGTCTTTATAAACACAAATATAATATGTATCTATCTATTTTTTTTTTCGGTGCCACTTTGCTATTTAATTCACTTTATCTATCTGTATATCTCTATATCTTTGTCTATCTATGTATCTCTCTCTCCCTTCCGCCACCGTTACGGTACGATACGATACGATCTGTGTTTGTTTCTATATCTCTCCTCTACGCGTCTCTAGTTGCCGGGCAGTGAGGAGAAAGAGGATAGCAAGAAACTTGCCAAGAAAAACTACGATTGGAAATTTAGGGTATTTACTTTCCTTTCACTCTACTCGAAGACTCACCCACCTACTATATATATATAAACTATAATTACACAATTAATTAATTTCTCAAATTTGTTTTGTTTATAATCGAAAAAAAAAACAACAACAACCACAGAAGGGCAATAATCTACCAAACTCATTCAACTCATCCAAGAAATTTGTCAACTCAACTTGCAATAATTTTCCGGTCTCTATGGGTCTCTTTCTCGCTCTCTCTCTCTCTCTCTTATATACCATGTCAGTGAAAAATTTCCATTCGGCAAAAAAAAAACAGATCAAAATTCGAAAAGAAAAAAAAAAAAAATGATTCCATGGCTTAGCTCAAATATAACTTAGCTTTTGTTTATTGTTTTTGTTTATTGTTTAATACACGTGCTGCATGTCAAACTAACTAAGAAATTTGTCAATTTAACATGAAAATGCAATGAAAAGCGCAAAATATGATGAACAAAAAAAAATTCAACAAGATTTGAAAATGCAAAAATTTCCACATTTTTCAATTTAAAAATTTTCTTTATTTTTTTCTTTTTGTTTCTGTTTCCTGTTGGCGGCGCTTCATTGCAACGAAAACGAAAAATTATATAATATAATGACTTAATACCCTATATTAACACCATCAAGTATATATATATATTTAGTCTGCACGTATTTTGTCATGTGTCGTTGGTATCTAGTATATACTGTTTTGCTATATATTGTTTTCTGCATCTATCAGCATTTTGCACTTTTATTTTCCACAATGTTTTCCGATGTTTTCCGTAAACAACCTTAGCCGGGTTCAACCTCAACGATAAGCAGAGATTCTTTTAGCCTGGCAACAAAAGTCATAAATTTTCGATTTTATTTACTGTACTTTCTATTGATAACCCATTTATGACGTCAGTATTGGGGTGGGGTGGGAGGGGAATCTAGTATTAAATTGTCCGATTATCTCCGTCTTGAACCCGGGCACCCTACACAAATATTTTTCATTTACACAGACTGATTAACACAACAACGATTAAACTGAGATCTCTGAGAAAAGTGCATTGCCAATGAACTCGAAATGTGTTTGTTGACGTCGTATAACGGTACAAAATAATCGATTGCATCTATCGCGCAAATATTATTGAAGGTTTGTCCGATTCGTTGCCATCTCTGGACGAGTAAACAATCTTTGTAATTATGATTTTTAATTTAGTTTTAGATTTCTTGAATTGTTTTTTCAATGTTCTAAATTCGAAATATTTTAACTTTCCTTGGACTTTTTTACTAACTCAAAATTTGCACAAAATTATGCACAATCTTCCCCACCCAACCTATTCCGAAATTTTTCCCCCTTCCCGTGCATTTTGTTTTATTTGGAATTTGTTAAACTATTAAAAAAAAATACCAAGAAAATATTCTCTCAACTTTTTGTTTCTCTTCTTTTTCTTTTCTTTATATCGAATACTATATCACAATACAAATACTATATAAAATGTGCTTAGGAGTTTTCAGCCAGGCAATATACTGTGAGTAGTGAGTAGCGTCAGTTCGGTCGGGTCTAAAATTAAAATTAATTATTTTTTTTCTAAAAAAAAAAAAAAAATAAATAAAAAAGAATTTGCTTAAATTAAAAAAAAAATGTGCAGTTTGTTGCGTTTATGCATTTGTTTGCAGTTCCTTTTCGAGGAAGCAAAAGACAATATCGTACACTAACCAAGTCGTTACTTAACCCTCGTTCTATATCTTTTTTTGCATGACAGTCAAAATTTTGATCGGAAACAAAAATTAAAACTTTTTTATGCACTTTCTCTGGATCGTAATCTTTATGCTTATATATTTCTTATTTGGTGCACACTCTCTCATTGGTTGTCACTCTCTCTTTCGCTCTTATTGTCTCTCTCTCTCTGTCTCTGTCTCCTTCTCTCTGTGTGGAGTTTGCCTCATCGGTGCACATTGTTGTTGTCCTATTGTCTGTCTCTGTTTACCCATTGGAACGTTTATGATTTCTTTTGTGTGTGTAATAAACTATGTTGATTACTTTTAATGATTATTAATATTATTTATTACTATCTATATCCATTGATTACATTATTCATAAGCTGGATCCATTCGATATCAATGTATTTACTAACTACGCTAATGTTAAAGTATTTATTCTCTACTTTTTTCCTACGCTGGCCCATGCACAGAGCCGTGCGCCCATCTCGGCGAAACTGGTCGCCAATATGCTATCAGTAGCCGGTGCGGATCATATTATAACCATGGACCTACATGCCTCACAGATTCAGGTGCGTAACGTAGAAGATAAGACAAGGAATAATTAAAAACAAGTAATCAAAGCTACAGTTAAACGGATAGGACCGCAGTATACCCTACCAATTTGAAAACAAAACCGTTGCAAATATGTTAAGTGTTTCGATGGGCTTAAGAGAATAGAAGGTTGCACGTAGGGTATACAGCTAGTTTAGATAGCCTACCTTCCCAGCTATCTTTAACCGAAATTTCATCTAGACAATTATAGCCCTTTTTATAACCCAAACTTCTGAAGTTTCCCAGCGCAATATGCATAGCCAAAGGTGTACCAGTAATACATAGAGAGATATTGCTTCGCTTATCGCAAATCAATCAGAAACCAATTAAAAGATAAAAACAACAGCATATTGGGCATAACACAACAATTTTGTTTTTATTTAAAAAGGTTTTTTGCTTTTGGTTTTTTTTTTCGTGCGAAAGTCGTTTACAAATTGGAAATCTTTACGTTAGACGAATGAGAACAAGAGCAATGAGAACATGGAAAGATAGAAAAATAGATAAAGCAACGATTCGTTTCGAGCAAAATTCGTTTGTTTCTCATATCATTTGACTACTGTAGTTTCTTTTATCTGTTATCGTTTTACATACGATGAAATTCAATGTTAGCCGTTTCAATGTCCATAATACGCGATGTTAGCTTGGATAAATGGCTAAGCAGTTGATCGATGCGTTTATCCTTCTCCCGCACAACTTCCTGAAAGTACTTGACCCTCTCATTTAGGATATTGATGGTATCGCCTCCTTCGCGCGGCTGGGTTGACATAAGCTCTGTGTGATTGACACGGGTAGTTGAATGTATTGGGGAGGACTGATCTGAATGTCCCAGCATATGCTCAGAATTCTTTATTGCCGTCTGTCGAAATTCAATGGGATCGGGCTGTGAGCGGGCCCGCGACGATTGGGGATGTACCTGGTGTAGCTGGTCTATATTCGCATCGTTGACATTTCTCTCCAAGCGCATCAGATGAAAGAGCAAATACCTCAGAGCATTCAAATTCCCATTGACCAATTGGACGAGCGATGGTCGCATTAGGATCAAACCTGTGCGACGTAGAACCTTCAGATTGAAAGACTCCCAATTGATTAGTTTCAAGTCGAAATTTCCGTGCGATGTATAGCTTCTCAAGTCCACAAACTTGCCCAGGATATTCTTGTACAGCTGCGCCATATGCACCACATCCGAGAAATAGCGTCGTGTGCGATGATTCAGCTGAATCTGCTTCAAATCCAGCCATGTATCCAGCTCTTCCTGCTCCGCGTTAGACAAGTTGCGATTATTGATTGACATGATGTAGTACAATAAAAATAATATATATATATTTTCTATATATGGGATTAGTAGTATGAGTGAAGTCGAATTCGAAAGAATTGTTAAATTTTTTCTAGGCTTTCCAAAGTTATGAGAACCAAAGCAACGTAAATGTTTTTATGTGGCAACTTTTTCAAGCTTGTTTGGCATTTCAACACGTTGACAGTTCTGATTGTTTCTCGTCTGTCTTACAGGGCTTCTTTGATATACCAGTCGATAATCTCTATGCTGAGCCGGCGGTACTCAAGTGGATCAAAGAGAACATTCCCGAATGGAAAAATTCGATTATTGTGTCACCCGATGCTGGCGGCGCCAAGCGGTGAGTAAACAAAGAAAGAAAAAAAAGATGCATGAATAGGCAAAAATTAATAACAAATTCATCTTGTAGTGTCACTTCCATTGCGGATCGTTTGAATGTGGAGTTTGCGCTGATACACAAGGAGCGCAAGAAGGCCAATGAGGTGGCTTCCATGGTGTTGGTCGGTGATGTTAAGGATAAGATTGCCATATTGGTCGATGATATGGCAGATACATGCGGCACCATTGTGCATGCTGCCGATCGTCTGGTGGAGGCGGGTGCCACCAAGGTGGGAGAGCGGGAGAAACTTGCTATATATACGATATGCTAAGCGTTCTTTGATCTTCTGCAGGTCTATGCCATACTGACGCACGGCATTTTCTCGGGTCCGGCGATTTCGCGCATTAACAATGCCTGCTTTGAGGCTGTTGTTGTTACCAATACCATACCACAGGATGGTCATATGCGGGATTGTCCCAAAATACAGGTGAGTCAGCTCTATAGCTTGCTCTTTCTTTGTCTAATGTATATTTATTTTTCTCTCAGTGCATTGATGTCTCCATGATGTTCGCCGAGGCTGTCAGACGGACACACAATGGCGAGAGCGTCTCGTATCTCTTCTCAAATGTTCCATATTAAGCGTTAATTAACTGCAACAACAACAACCAACAACAAACAACAACAACAACACCATTATAATAACAGCAACAACAACAACAACAGCAACAGCAAGAAATACCACATGTAATCTTCAGATAGCCCAGCATACTACATATTCTTTGCCATCATCATCGTTATATATTTTTTATTACCTAACTATGTGATTAAAACAACAACAACAACAACAACTAAATCGCTAAACATCATTATGTAATTATATAAAAAGATAGCGTAGCACTACACTACCTACACTACACTACACTAAAACAATGGATACCCACTGCACTGCACAGTTAGTTGCCTTCTCTTTGATATGGAAATTTTGTTAACTTTTTTATTTTCCAAAACTTTTTTCGGATCGCATTTTGTACAAGATTGTCAACTCTTAGAGAGAACGTTAGTTGTATAGATTATATAGTAAAAGATACACACAACACACACATAACACAACACTCACACACACACAAACACATAAAAGGATTGTAATTTTACACAGTGCAAAAACGAAGCAACTTTTTGATGATTCTTAAAAATAAGTTTTGAAAACTATATCAAGAGAATTCATTAATCAAAGGAAAACAAACAAAAAACAACTAAAACTTTAGTAAAATTAAGTAAATAAGAAAACAAAAACAACAATTGAAAAAGAAACTTAGCAACTAGGCGTTTAAACAATACAAAAAACAAAACAAAACAAACAACAAAAAACAAAAATAATAAAAAAAAATTTAAAGAAAACTGCAGAACTTTTTGAAATTTGATAAAGATCTATGCAGATCATTGTTAAAAGATCTAGATCTATATAACTCCCATATAAATTTCACTTTCTTGGGAATCTCTTCAATTCTATATAACATTTTATTCATGCAATAATAACAGATTCAACATTAGCCTAGGATCTTTCTACAGGTAGATCTCTCTATATAAATCTGCTCAGTACTCAAAGTCCTCGCCGGCCTCGCCCTCATCGTTGCTCAGTCCGATCTCATTGAAATCGTGCTCCAGTGCTGCGATATTCTCTCGTGCCTCATTGAACTCGCCCTCCTCCATGCCCTCGCCCACGTACCAATGGACAAAGGCACGCTTGCGGTACATCAGATCGAACTTGTAGGCCAGATTGGAGAAGGCCACAGAGATGGCGGTGGTGTTGGAGAGCATGCAGCAGGCACGTGAAGTGGGTCCCAGATCGCCATTGGGCACGAAGGCGGGACGCTCGTAGTTGATGCCAATCTTGAAACCGGTGGGACACCAATCCACAAAGTGTATGTGCCGCTTGGATTTGATGGCCGACACGGCTGCGTTCACATCCTTGGGCACCACATCGCCGCGATAGAGCATGCAGCAGGCCATGTATTTGCCTGCACGAGGATCACATTTGACCATCATGTTGGAGGCCTCAAAGCAAGAGTTCGTTATATCCGTAATGGCGTGCTGCTCGTGTGCGGAGCGTTCGGCGCACATGAGTGGCGCATAGGCAACGAGGGGGAAGTGAATACGTGGAAACGGGACCAGATTCGTTTGGAACTCGTTCAGGTCGACGTTCATGGAGCCACTGAAACGTAGCGAGGCTGTCGTTGAGCTAACCACCTGGGCGACCAAACGGTTGAGATTCAGATACGCAGGACGATCCACGCCTAACTTGTTGTTGCAAATATCGTAGATGGCTTCATTGTCCACCATGAAGACGCAATCGGAGTGCTCGATGGTCATGTGCGTGGTGAGTAGCGCATTGTAAGGTTCCACCACGGCAGTGGACACTTTGGGCGAGGGATAGACAGAGAAATCCAGTTTGCACTTCTTGGCATAGTCGCCCGATAGACGCTCCATCAGCAGCGACGTAAATCCGGATCCAGTGCCACCGCCCATGGAGTGAAAGATGAGGAATCCTTGCAGCCCGTCGCATTGCTCGGCTACCTTCTGCAGGCGTGCGGTGACCTTCTCCACCACCTCCTTGCCAATGGAGTAACGTCCTCGTGCAAAATTATTCGCTGCATCCTCCTTGCCCGAAATCAATTGTTCCGGATGGTAAAGATCTCGTGTCGGCCCCGAGCGCACCTCATCGATAACCGATGGCTCCAGATCCACAAAGATCGTGCGTGGTGATTGCTTGCCATTTTCCGCCTCGGCAAAGAAAGTGTGCGCATCGTTGGCATTTGTGCTGCGCCCCACTGTGGCGCTGGTGCTGCCGCTCTCGTTGATCTGCTCCTCTGTCTTGCGGCTGCCATCTAGATTGATGCCATGCTCCAGCAGATAAAGCTCCCAGCAGGCGTTGCCGATCTGTGTGCCGCACTGGCCGATTTGAATCGAAATGACTTCGCGCTGGGAAATGAGAAAGCGTGCGGGAAGGGAGGGTAAGAATATGAGCTGATTTCTGCAGGTGTGTTGGGTATAACTTAAATCTGGAAAAGTTTTCGCTTGCGTGGGGGTACCAGGGAACTACATACCAAATTTCATAGCTTTAGCGTGAGCATTAACAGAGATCTACCTTTTTTAGGCAATAAAACGGAATTGTTTCAGTATCTTAGCTCTTTAGATTGAAAACCCCAATTATTTCCTACTTTTCTTGACTTTATATTTTTTATAGATTCTTGTAATTCCTTTTGACTTATCTATTTTCTTCTAGCTAACCAAAACTGGCGCTTATTTTCTTCTTCTTTTTCCCACTCAACCAATCTCAGCTTTGCCTGCCTGACTAAGAAAATCTATTCCGAGTTAAAAAACTCAGGCCTCACTTTACACTCTTTATACAGATATATCCTTAATTCAACTCTTACCATTTTGCAGGAATAAAATGTAAATTCGGTGCGGAAAACAAATGAAAATCGGCGAACTTCTTGTCGATCAACTCGTCCAGTCACGATGCACCACAAAATGGCAGCCTACGGAAACTAGATAAAAGGGCAGAGAGCAAAGAGAGAACAAGCAAAATCTCAGAAAGCTCTCTCTCTCTCTCTCTTTGCAGATCACGCAGAGTTGCATTTGCATGCGGCGATGAAGGGTTGCAACTTAAAAAGGACATTTTAATGAGCATTTTGTGTTAAAAAATAAATACTATCAGATATAACAGTACAGTCGGGTGTGTGTGTGTGTGTGTGTGTGCATATAAAAATAAATTCCTGAATCCTGTGTCCGTTGACGAATGGCAACTTAAGTAGAATAAATAGAGCAACGTTTGAATAATCCTTCTCCTCCTCCTCTAATCCTTTCTGACTCCTGGAGGCAGCGTCACATCGAATACGATGGGCGCATTGTTGGGCAAATAATTGATGTCGCACGTGGAGGCATTGACGTAGATGATGCGCCCGTCGCTGGTGATGCCATAGCCCTCGTGCACGTGACCGAATACATGATACTTGGGCTTGACGCGCTGCTGTACCGTGGTCAGCAGCTCTACGCAGCCTGCACGCACGCCCGAGCAGCAGAGATCACCATGGCCCACCGGGGGAGTATGTGTGACCAGAATATCCACACCTGGCGGTATTTGATTCCATTTATCCAGGCAAGCTGTGCCGCGTGGCACATTGAAGGCCCAGCGACAGAACTCCGGCTGCCACGGTGAGCCATAGATGCGCACGCCCCACAGCTCCAGCAACTCATCCTCTAAATAGATGCAATTGGTTAAGGCATCGCGTATATTTGGGGTCTGCACGGCGCTCTCCATGCTCTCCTTGTCGTTGCCCAATGTGGGCAAATCATCCAAAATAGACATGCCAGTGTGCTTAGTGCTGCAAAAGAAGCAGTATTAATACCAAGGAAAGATTCTGACTTGCTGCACCTACCGTTCGGCATGTCCCTTGCCTTGATTTTGCAACGGATGCGTGAAGGTGCGATCGAAGCTGAGCTCATGATTGCCTGCAATCACAATCTTATGCTTGTGCGGCAGTGCGCCAATCCAGTTGTTGAACTCCACCACCTCCTGCAGCTGGCCGCATTTGGTGAAGTCGCCGGCATGTATGAAAATATCTCCATCGGGTATATCGAACTTGATGTACGGCGTCAGGGAATGCGTATCTGACATGCAGACCACACGAGCCTTGTTTGGAGCCACCGTTGTTGTTGGCGGCTTCATTACCACCTTGATGACGCGTTGTGTTTTGCTGATCTCATTCCATGCCGCCGTGGGGTCGCTTGTCAGCGGATGTACGGCTATGCTGGCGGAATCCATTGTTTGCCTAGTTCGATCCCCACACCACAAACACGTAGTAATCAAAACATGATAGTCACTGTCGCTATTATCGCTAATAAAGTATCGCACGTATTATTTTTGCTACACGCTGATTTTGTCCGATAAAAAAGATAACAATTGCGTGTAAGTGTTGCCAGTACAGCTATTTTTCCGTCAAAACAGGCCAAGACTGTTGAGGGCATCAAACGGCGGACAGCGGAAAATCTAGCTTTTTTGTGGTACTGGCAGCACTGTTTGCGTAGCGTAACAAACCAAATACTTCGATTATCAGCTGTTTGCTGCCAGGGCTGCCAGCGCAGACAATGTTTACTTGTTTACTTAAAACACAATCGAACTGCTTGTTGTATTTGTTTTATTTTTAAGTATATGTGCACTAAGTAATATAATTCTTCAACATTTTATTCATTTAAATAATTAATTACTTCGATTTGCGATTAACTATGACGTCATTACCAATTGCAGCCTGGCAATGCTGCCGGCCAGGTGGCCAGGTGGCAACGCTGCGGGCTAAACAAAAAACAGCTGTGCTGCTCTCGCCTACTGCTGTTTGTCTCTGCTTCCTCTTGCTAGTTGCACGTCTTGAACAATTTTCGTTTGACCATTTTTGTCTAATTCACTTACAATTCGCCAATAATTGCATTTAATTGTGTTCGTTTACTGTAAATATTGGCGAAGCCACTGTTCGCCGCAGTGCACTGGCGTTGTGCAGTGCAGGCGCAGCCGAGTGCAGAGTGCGTAGTGCAGAATTGAAACAGCAGAAAAACAAAGATGGCTGCAGTGCTGCCGAATGGCCACTTTGTGTAAAATAAGTGTGTACGCAAGTGTTTTTGACCAGCAAGTGGAGCTAAAGAGAACAGGCATGGAACAATCAATGGAACTACAGGCACAACCGGAGGCATTTCTGGACGCCAGCGGCGGCAGCACGACTGCAGGCATCGTTGCAGGTGAGTTCTATTTTGGTGCGACTCAATTGCCTCTGCCTGGGTGCAGCCCCTTTTCAAATTGCCACTGCTGCTGCGGTCGCAGTCGGCGTCACGGTCGCTAACTGCTGCTGCTGCGACCGCCGCTAATTGTTTACGCCCACCAATCAAGTGTGCGTTTTATTTGCTTTGCACATGTGTGCCTGCGCATGTGTGTGTGTGTGTGTTTGTATGCATTTACCACCTGGCTCCTTTCTGCTTAGCCCTGTGCGTCGGCGCTTTTGCGTCTGTCGATTTTGTTTGTCTTGTTTCCTCATTTCTTAAGTGATGATTCACTTTGATTCACAGTGCCAACTCTCTTTGGTTTTCTCGCTCCCACTGCACAGACAATTAACATTTTATGGCAATCGCTAATAGCGATGCTCCCAGTCTGTCTGCGTGTCTTTTATGGCCATTGTTCTTTGACTTTGCCATAATTTATTGCCCTCCTGCTCTCTTGCTTTGTGCGACGCAATTTTTAAATGCGCGTTGACATCACATGGGGTGGCTGTCTGGCTATTTACCGTTGCAATTTCAGGGCATGCAGGAGAGTAACTCGTGCTCTCCTCTCTCGCGGCTGTTGATCACAACGAATTTCGCTCAATTTTGACCTAGACCTAGTCAGGGAGCTTGCGCTCACACACTCACACACTCGCGCACTCATTTCGCTCAGCATTCGTGACACTGCATGCAGCCCACTCTCCCTCAGTCGCGGTAAGTAGCTCTCTCTCTCTCTCTCGCTTGCACATTCATTCACAAAAAAATGACAGACAACGCGCGCGCTCTAAAACATAAACCTTGATAATGACATTCAGCCAGGCGGCAGAAGAACGTCAGTCGCTTGGTTTGGTTTGGTCACAACCTTTGGCAGTTATCCAACGGATTTTGCTAGGTGGTGTGGCAAAATTAGAAAAAAATTTGTTTTTGTTTCTCGTCTCAGCTGCTCGCCAAAAGTCAAATGTCGCGAGTGAGCGGTGACAGCAGCGGCAGAGGTGGCGGCGGCGGCAGCGGCGGCAGCACCTGAGCAAATTGCATAAGTTGTTTCTCGGTTCTCTCGCTCAGTCTCCGTTTGAGTCTCGGTCCTGAAGCTTCGACGAAGCTCATTTGTTTGCCAACGCGCCAAGTGTCAAGAGTTGCTGCAGTGCGTTCTTTTTTTTTTTTGGATTTCATACTCTCCGCTTGTTGACGTTACTTTTCGCGTCTACCCCGCTCGCTCGCTCGCTCGCACACACGAGCCAAACTGTTTCGGTTGTAAAAAGCGCGTTCCGGTCGCGTGTTCGTCATCGCGTGTTTTTTTCTCGTTGTTTTTTCTTCTTTTGTTTTTGTTTCTTGCCAATTTCTGCGGCGCGTTTGTTAGCTGATTTATGTGGCGTGGGCGTGATGTAATTTGCAATAAAAGCAGTTAACAAACACCACACTTAGAAAGGAAGAGGGAGAGAGAGAGAGAGAGAGAACGAGAAATACAAGGCAATGTGCTAATTCGTGGCCCTCTAAATATGTGTATATTTGTGCTCCGCTTTTGTACTCTCCTTTCATTTCCTTTAGTTAATAATCAATTTAGTTGTTTATTGCTACAAAAATTTCACTGTTCGCCTGATTAGCGTAACTCTGCGAAAAATAAAAAAAAACTGGCAACAAAACGCAGCGAATTGAAAACAAACAATAAACAAAGTATTGGCAAATTGTGTTTGTTTAGAAATTTGCGCAGAGAAATAAACACACACACACACACACGGACATGCACACACAAATTGACCGTTGATTTATGTAATAGCCGCGCGAATGCATAAACAAATGGCGTGCGGCATAGTTGAGGGCGCAGCTGAGAACGCGACTCAGCGGGTTATACAATGTGTAAGCCGCCGCAACCTTCCTTCTCTATGTGTTTGTGTCTGTGTGTGTGTTTGCGATTACGCATACGCCACATGGTGCAAAACTACGGAAAAGTTCTGTGGCAACCTTCTCCCTGTCTTCTGCTCCGCTTTTAGCTAATTGCAATTAGAGAGGCGCGTCACATGCTGTTCTAGGTTTATTTAATTTATGTTAATGTATTTCAATATTAGTGACAAAGTGCGACAAACTCAGCAGCAGCAGCAGCAACCGCAACAGCGCAGCTGCACTAACAGCAACAACAACACAGAAAGCTAATCAGTTATTACACACACACACACACAGACACACGTATATGCGCGTACGTATCTGTGCGTGTCATTGTCGCCTGCAGCGACGTCACTCGCTCAGCTGTTCGTGCTGAGTTGTTGCTGTTTTTGCTGCTGTGCGGCTTTTTTCCAATTCGCCGCTGGCAACAGCTGTTTGACTCACACATGCCTCTCTCCCTCTCTCACACACACACACACGCGCGCTCTCTGGCACTGACTGACTCTCCGATTGCCGACTGTGTTACGTGCTGTTACGCCTGCTCTCCCTGTCGCTCGCAGTTCAGTTTGGAGTTAATCATAATTTTAAATAGACAATTATCGTTTGTTTTGATTTTGTGCTTTCAATTTGCGAGCGCGCGCGATTTTACGCTCACTCTTTGCGTAGTTGTTTTGTTTTTTTTTTCCGTTTGCTTTTGCCGTGCGCTCGCCTATTGCTCACTAGTTGTTGTTGTTGCTGCTGCTGCCGCCGCTCTGCCTCTGCCTCAGCCTTTTGCTTGAAACTTTTTGGGGCTGCGAGCGGCGCGCGCGTTTTCGCCGCAGTCGAAATTCGTCGTCGCCAGAGTTCGCTTCGCGTATTTGAGAGATTTATAAATCGTATATTTGCGTTTGCGTTTGTGTTTGTGTTGGTGTATTTTATTTTGTAGCCCCCCGAAAAAAGAAATTGTGTTTTGTGTGTGATGTGAACGTGAAGATATATGTACATGATACATATACATATGCGGCAGTATATATAAAAATAAATACGCTTAAATTGCTGCGAAACTGTAATTTGACAACAGAACTTTGCGTTGTTGCCGCTGTTGTTGTTGTTGTGTTCTTGTTGTTGTCATCATCATCATCATCGCCGTGTGTCGATTTCGAATTCAAAACGCTGAGCTCATTTTTGAGACGCCTTAAACTGGCTAATTAGCATAAAAAAGCATTATAAATACATACATCAAGTCAAACGATACTCGAAAGCTGTGAAAATTACAAATAATCGTTGTTATTATAATTGTTGTGCATTCGGTATTCTTTTTTTTGGTATTCATATTCACAAAATTTATGAACAGCTGTTGCTGAGTTTCCAGTTTTTTGAAGCGCTCTAATCTTGAAGGCTTCGAATATAAGAAATCTATATAGTCGAAATGTTCTGACTCTTCGATTAACGTCACTTGCTTCGTTTCGGTGACACATTTATGAGCCCGTGGACTGTTCTTATCAACAGCAATAACAACAACAAGAACGGGGAACAACAAATGCATATAATAATAATCCTAACTAGAGCCAACGCAAAACGACATACAAAGCGTCGCTAAATTAATTACAACTCATAAATATAATTTGTGTTTAGATAAAGCAACAAAGGGGCTCACGTGCCTTTAATTACGCGTACTTACGTACAAACAAACATACATACATATATACTATACTGATAGGGCCCACTTCAGCGAGAGAGCTCTACAGCCCCAGCCCCCGCCTCAGTCCCCAACTTGCTGTAAACTCTGTGTGTGAAACAAAAGATTTACAAATCTGCCTGGGCAACATTTTCCTAGCTGTGATTATTTTACAAATTTATGCGCCAGTTTCATGTTATGGAATTTTCAATGGACACCAAAAAAACTAAAAGGTAAAATATTGTCGCATTTTGTGGGAGAAAACTTTTCGAAATGAAATGAAAAATGATTTCTTCATTGATTTTTATGGGCTTAGCTAACGAGCTGTTCGATCAAGCAAATACTTTGATGGCATGATAAAATTCATTAAAATCTAAGAAAATTTTTGGAAATGTATTTGCGACTTTTCGTATGAAATGTTTCTTTTCTCTCCCTCCGCAATTGGTTTATTTGCCTTCAATTGAAAATAAGAAATAAATTCCCTACTGATAACCATCTCCAAACAAATCGTAAATTTTAACAACAATGTTATAAACTGTTTTGTTTTTTTTTTTTGTTATACAAATATTTTGTTTTTCCACAAAATACTTAAAATGATTTGGCCGGCTTCGTTTTGGTTTTTCGAAAATTGCGCATTAAAAACGTAATCTAAAAGAATTTTTTGCCGCTGTTGCAGTTTTTCGGGCTGCTCAAAAAGAGCATGAAAGAGTGGGAGAGTAAGAGAGAAGGAGAGAGGAAGAGTGGAGGACTGAGATCAAGATGGGAGATTCGTTTTGGTCGCATGTCTTTGCCAAGTTGTTTGTTTGTGTGGTTGTTGTTGTTGTTGTCGCTTAAATGACACATCCATAGCGCATTTATAAGAAGAATTTCAGACGTTTTTCCATACCACAAATTTTCTAGCTTTTCTTTTCTGGGAAAATGAGCGTGTTAATACATTATTAATAATATACACAAACAAATGTAGGAATCTGTCTTTGCTGTCGCTTTGGATTTTTGGTTTTTTAACGACTTTGCGACATTTGTTGGGCATATGTAGACGCTGGAATGGGAAAAGAGGGAGAGATCTCTGGTATAGGGTATGGTTTAGGGGACTTTGTTGCCCAATCTTACTCTGAAACTATTGTTGATAGATTTATGAAATTTAAAAGATGAGCTTAAAATGGATCAATAATCCAACTGTTATGGCTTTTCTTATGTGCTCTACAGGGTATGGCGTAGTCCAGCAGTTTCTCTTCTACATTTAATTTTCTCTTTTGCCTTTCTGTTTGCCACATGTTTAGATTAATGATGAGCCGAAATAAAAGGCTACCTTTTATTGCATTTGTGAAAACCCGTGGAAAATCGAATCTATTTTCAAAAATAAATTTTCATTTGCGCAATTTTCCATGACAGACATTTGGAAAACGCGTGCGTCTAACTCGTTGACGAAATGGAAATGCTTTTACAGTACTCGTGTGTGTGTGTGTGTGTGTGTGAGTGTGGCACTGTCTCTTTTAAATCTTATCAATTATTCAGTGACAGCGAAAACTTTTACCCTGAACTTCGACTGTGACCTTTAAGTGCCTTCGGCATGTACTGCATAGTACATACTCTGGCATGCCGTGTCGTCCTGACCGTGTCCGGGTCGGGGTCGCTGGTCCTTGATATACTCCTCCTCTCCGGCTGCTTTGAAAACAGCTGACGGTTGTGCCTTGGCACACGGCATATCCGTTTACCGTATAACAGTTAGCATTTATTATTTATATATTACTTTTACCTTTTGTAATCCCATTGCTTAGTTGTTGTTGTTGTTCTGGTTGTTGTTGTTGTTGTTGCTGTAATGACAGCCAGAGGACAACACGATTTAAGGATTGCACTTGAAATTGAACATGCTTGGGTTGTTCGGATATAGTAGATATAGCGGTCAATGATATTGATTGATTGCCATGGCAAAGAGGTCAAAGGGTATTATGTATAATTCAATGGAACGAACGAATTGCTTGTCGAACTTAAATATTAATAGAGAAGGGGAACCTTTTTATTTTTTCTCTGACCATTGTGAATTGCTTAATTATGGATTAGGACTGCGTGTAAATGGGGGGACTTGTCTCCCTCGATTGCCGTATATCACTTGGCAAGGGATAATGCGCCAGTTGATTGCATTGCCTGGAAATATGTGATGAAATTCCTGCGAATTGCAGCAGCTATTGAAGGGGGAAGGGGAGAGAGTAGAGCGTGGCCTTTGTAATACCAAAAAGCCATTTCGTGCGGCTGATGAAATCAGCTTTTCGCTGGAATTGTTATCATTCTACATTCTGCACACTGATAAAGGGGTTACCCATGCAGTATCTAGTATACGTATCTATCTGATATATCTTTTATAGTATTTGTTCAATCACATGTGACTGGCAGGCAACTTGGAAATTCGCTTGTCATACTCTGTGTGTTTTGCATAGATGGACAGATTGATTGCCACAGCCGTTGCTGCGATTGTCGTCATTCAAACCTTTTGCCAAGACATGCGATCTGATGATAATGACAATCAATGCGTTGCTAATTAAGATATGAACTAACAAGCTGCAAAAAAAAACCCAAAAAAAGGGGGAAATGGACTTTTAACGATAACAGACGGCACAAGGTCCACACTATGTTAATGTGTGTGTGTGTGTGGGTGTGTGACACACCCACTAGATACAACCTGCCGTTTTTGGATGATGAGATAATAATATTTTCTATTTGCAGATTTGTTGCGCTAGACGCGTGCTAACTAAGATATTTTGGGTAAAGGAAACAGCAAAACTAACAAATGTGTTAACAAATGATTTAAACACACACTACACACGCACACACACACACACACAGACATATCAACCAACGAGCTTTGTTGTTTGCTAGAGGGTTAATGGCTTGTGTGGGAGGGAGATAGGGGGAAGTTGTTTGTACTGCGCATATAGTAGGCAAATATGAATCATTTGTATACGCTTGCAGAGGGTGTTTTATGGCTTGCTTATCAATAGTATAAAGCAAATGTGCAGCGCTTTATATAGCTTATATATTCTTGTTCAGCAAGATATTTAAAAGCAAAAGTAGGCATCAGTGGAAAATCTTTAATTCTTTAAGGCAAAGCTAAAAGGCTTTATATAGCTTATATATTCTTGTTCAGCAAGATAAATGTACATATAAAGCAGCTGAAATAAGAAGTACTACTATTCTTAAAGAATTGCCCTAGTGATCCCCTGCAAGCGTATTCCATCTTCGGCTAGCTGAAGCTTTTTCATACTCTACACACACACTCCCACACTCCCTATCAATCTTATGGCTAAGTGCTACGCTTTGATAAGCGCCGAAAGCAATTTACAACTTCTGTTCTGATTTTCGTTTATCATGTTTGCTTTTTTTTTCCCACTTTTCGCAACTAGGCACAAATCAAAACCCAAATGAGCAACACGTGAGCGGAGGCGAAACCGCCACAGTTGTTGTTGCCACAGCTGGCGGCTCACCAGTCTCGAATACAACAACAGCAACACCAGCAGCCGCAGCGGCAGCAGGAGGAGGAGCAACAGCGCCGCCACCCGCAACAACAACAACAGCTGTAGCCGCTGCTAATACAACGCCCACGCGTAGTCCGCAGCGCAGCGTTTATCACGACGATGGTTATCAGGCATGTGGCGATAGCGTCGATAACCAGCAGAACAACAGCGAGTTGCAGCTGCAGCAGGAGGCTGGCAATGGTAACGGTTCACCCGCTCAGCGTCATTCCATAAACTCCAGCGAATACACCTCAACGCCCAAGTCGGCACGCAATGCAGCAGGAGGAGGAGGAGGAGCAGCAACGGGTCCAGTCTCGGCCAATGGCAGTGGCACCACATCCCCCATTAATTATCAAATACTTGGTGATGAATACCCTTATACCATAGAGTATGAGTCACATGCCCAACCACAACAGCAACAAATACCGCAACCCATGCTGAGTCAGCAGGAACCGTTGGGAGCAGCTGTTCAGTCCACATCTGCCACCATAAGCTATCGCCAGAGTTACACCTCACCGCCTGCAGCGTTGCCGCCGCTGATCATCCCGCAGCGTCAATCACTGCTGCCTTGGGGCGCTCATTCACGCAGTTCCATCATCAACGTGCTGCCCAGCTATACGCAGGCCGAGATGCATGCCCTGGCAGCGAGTGTAGCCAGCGTGGAGCTCACAGCTCCACGTCCTGGTGAAATTGTCATGCGTAACTTGTTCAGCGACTTCACGGCGCAGGCAGAGAAGAAGATCGAGCTCGTGATGTTGGAGAGCGCCGATAAGAATCTATCGAAGCTGTTGCAGCGCGGTGGCGAGGATCAGCAATTCGATCAGTTGCTTTCGGCGCTCGGTTCCGTCGCTGAGCATTGTCTGCCCTCGTTGCTGCACACGCTGCTTGCCTGGCATCGTCGTCAGCTATCCGATTTGGAGATCAAGAACGACATCAAGAAACCCACGACGGGCAGCAGCGTTCAGGCGGGGAATAAGACCAGTGTGGATTTGGATTTCCAGTTGCAGCGTCGTGAGGCCGCAGTGGAGTTTATCTTCTGCCTGGCACTGATTGAGATACTCAAGCAGCTGCCGTTTCATCCCGGGCATGAGGATCTGGTGCGCAGCATTGAGAACTTGGCTTTCAAACACTTCAAATACAAGGATGGCCTGCAGAATAATCCCAATGCACATAATATACACATGATATCGGATCTCTATGCCGAGGTGATTGGTGTGCTTGCCCAGAGTCGTTTCGCATCGGTGCGCAAACGTTTTATGAGCGAACTGAAGGAGCTGCGCGCCAAGGAGGCATCACCCACAACGACGCAGAGCATCATTAGCCTGCTGATGGGCATGAAGTTCTTTCGTGTCAAAATGGTGCCCATCGAAGAGTTTGAGGCCTCGTTTCAGTTCATGCACGAGTGTGGTCAATACTTTCAGGAGGTCAAGGACAAGGATATTAAGCACGCACTCGCTGGACTCTTTGTGGAGATTCTCGTGCCAGTGGCAGCGGTAAGTAGAGCTGAATACATTAATCAGATTTCATTTCTAATCCGATTCCTCATCCCTTTGCAGGCTGTCAAGAACGAAGTGAATGTGCCGTGCGTTAAGAACTTTGTGGAGCTGCTCTATGTGCAGACACTGGATGCGTCGACCAAGTCAAAGCATCGCCTGGCGCTCTTTCCACTGGTCACCTGCCTGCTCTGCGTCTCGCAGAAGACTTTCTTTTTGGCCAATTGGCATTACTTTCTGGCCATGTGCCTGAGTAATCTAAAGAATCGCGATGCCAAGATGAGTCGCGTGGCGCTGGAATCGCTCTATCGTCTGCTCTGGGTGTATATGATTCGCATTAAGTGTGAGTCCAACTCGGCAACACATTCGCGTCTCCAGAGCATTGTCAACTCATTGTTTCCCAAGTGAGTAGACAGAGATGTATATAGTCACTGGCTTCTACTAATCTTTGAATTCATTTTCCATAGGGGCTCCAAGGGCGTCGTGCCACGCGACACGCCGCTGAACATCTTCGTGAAGATTATTCAGTTTATTGCGCAGGAGCGTATGGATTTCGCGATGCGTGAGATTGTCTACGATTTGCTGTGCGTGGGACGTTCTATTAAGGTCATACTCAATCCGGAGCGCATGAGCATTGGCCTGCGTGCCTTCCTTGTTGTGGCGGACTCACTGCAGCAGAAAGATGGAGAGCCTCCTATGCCTCGTACAGTGCCTGTGCTGCCATCGGGCAATACGTTGCGCGTAAAGAAGACTTACATCAATAAAATGCTCACCGATGACACAGCAAGGAGCATTGGCATGTCCACATACTTTCCACATGTGCGACGCGTATTTGTGGACATTCTGCGCGCACTGGACGTGCACTGCGGTCGTCCTCTGATGATGACCAATACACAAAATCAGAATAAGGAACCGGATGAGATGATCTCGGGGGAGCGCAAGCCACGCATTGATCTCTTTCGCACTTGCGTGGCTGCTGTGCCGCGCCTCATACCCGACACCATGACCGCCCAGGAGCTGGTCGATTTACTATCACGTCTCACTGTGCACATGGACGAGGAGCTGCGCATTTTGACGCATCAATCGCTGCAGACGCTGGTCATTGACTTTCCGGATTGGCGTCAGGATGTCGTGCACGGTTACACACAGTTTCTGGTGCGCGATGTCACCGACACCTATCCGCAATTGTTGGAGAACTGTACCCGCATCTTGTTTGTCTTCCTAAACATTTGGCGCTGCGCGATTAATGTAAATGGGCCAGCGGCCACAGGCAGCGGAGCCAGTGTACCCAGTGGCACAGCCGGTGTTGGTGGTGGTGCAGCTGCTGCTGCTGGCGGAGGCATAACAGCGGTGCAGCAAAAGATTGGAGGTGCCACCGTGCCCACAATTGGTACAGCTGTGGCGCAGGCTACCCCTGTGGCTGCTGTGGCCACACCACCTGTGGCTGGCAAGGATACAACGAGCAGTCAGCTATCCAAGCAGCAGCATTTGAACACGGCTAGCAGTGCTGCCTCCAGCATAACCACATCGAGTGGCATGTCTAGCATTACGCAGCACACGGTGCTCAATATGGCCGGCAATGATGTGAACAAGAAGAATGAGATTCCGCTGGTGACCACGTTGCATTTTGTGGAGGGATTCGCCTTGGTTTTACTCTGCAATTATCGTCCTTATTTAAGGAAATTGGCTGCCATGATACTCAAGGAGGTGAAGAATTTAATGCGTGCTCTGGGTATACCCGAAACGGAGCCACCGCTCATTGATGTCATGGATCGCTGCTGTCCACAAATTGTGGAGAAGTGTCTGCCCCAATTGCCGCAGGCGGAGAAGACCGCCATACTCAATGCCAACTGCATTGATCTGCAGTGGATAGCGGAGCGCAGCACGGGCGTTTGGCTGGCAGGGCACACAGATGGTGAGTGAAGCAAATGGAGTATTCTGATCTCGCTTTGCTAATCTTAGTTTCTTTCTCCCCTTCAGACAACTCCAAGTCGTCCACATCCACACTGAATCTATCGCAGTCCAGTTCAACTGCAGCTGCTGCAGCAGCAGCTTCAGCGGCCACTTCACCGCAGCCACAGTTCGATCCCTGGGCGAGTTGCCTCTTTGGGTTGCTGGAGCGGCAGCGTGTGCTTGCAGCAATGTCCCTCGGCGGTGGCACAGGCTTGGCCCATATGCTACACGCGTCTCAATGCGCTCTACAGCGTCATAGATCCTACGTGAGTAGACAAAGAAGGAATTTCCCAGCTTACTCTTATTAATGGAGCTCTTTCTTTTGGCAGTCCCGTTAGCGACAATCGCGCCTCTCTGCTGCGTGGCTCGGCGCCTACCAAAAAGATGCCCACCGAGAGTCAGAAGGATTCGTATATGCGTCTTTGGCGCAATCAGGTGGCCTGCGCCATGCGCCTGGTGCCACAAATACCCAGTGTGGCCGTGCGTTGTGCCTCGCCAGACTTGAGCTTAAGGTGAGTGCGCATTGCAGACACTACGACAACAACAACAACAACATGAGAACATGAGAAAAAAAAACAACAAGAACATCTCTGAAGCATCTTCTCGAGTTTCAGCTGCCAAAGCAATCAAAACATTTCATTATGCGTGTATTTGATTAACATTCTGCATTTTGATTATAAATTTCGTGGCACGTGCCCAGCCCGCTCCCAATCAACAATCTCCCCCTCCACTGGTTTACCTGTCACTGCGTAATTTCGAATATATTTTCAATCTATCACCGTGTGCAAAATCCATTTAAATATTATTGTCATTTAGTTCGGGTCTCTGATTGACTGTGTGTGTGTGTGTGTGTTGTGGTGTGGTGTGTGTTTTTGCATTTGTTTCCAACTAACTTCGTTTGTCCAGCGTAATCATGGCAGTTTGCATTCGCACACGTGTAGACACACACACACACACGCACGCACACACTCACCTCACTAACATATGTAAATTGCATTTCTAAGTGTGAAAGAAAACACCAAACGCATTGAATGCATTAAAACATGCATCGCATCGCATTGCATCGACACGAATTGATTTGAATTGAAACACGCGACGTACTGCACGGGAAATATGTCTAATAAATTTAATAGCAATATTGTATGGTTTGCATATTTGCATAATTTCCATTTAAATTCATGTTTAATTACGCTTTTATAAGTTGCACAAAAATGTATATATTAACACGCATACGTCATGTTGTACAATCTGTATGTAGGTGTGAGTGATTGTTTTCATCGTGTCCATTAGTTACTTAAGTATTTTGCAATTGTTTATTTGTTGTGCATACATATTTGTTGTTGTTTTCGCCAAACCTTTGCATAATTTACATTGTAATTATAACTGTAGTCGAGCCCAAAAAACAAACACGCACACACACAGACACAGTTTGCCATTTGTTTTGTTAGCTGTGCTGTGGCACTTTATGTGTTTTCTTTCAAATGCAAATTGCGTACATAAAGCAACAGGCTGAAGAATTGCTTTTCGATTAGGTTTTAAGGATATAAATATGCAAATTTAACTCGAAGGGCGCACAATCAATCGATATGAAAAAGATGGGAGTAGAAGGATTGAGATTTTATTAGTATAATCAACACTTGCGAGATTACTTTACACTTTGCAGCAATTTAAAGATGCAAATTTTAAAGCTAAGCTCACTTAAAGTTTGCCTTATCGCTTAATTAAAGAATTAACAAGTAACAAAAGCTACAGTCCAGATTGTCCGACAGTGAGATACCCTTCGCCAACAACAAAGTATATAGTATAAATCTATGTGTATATCAAAGAAGATAGACGGACGGACGGACAGACCTACAGACGGACATGGCTCACATAAAACTTGTCCACATACCACAAGTTATATGTGAGCCATGTCCGTCTGTAGGTCGTCTCTTTTTGCCTGTCACATACCTTTGCACAAACAAAGTATACCCTTTTTTGAGCATTTTCAATGGTCGCAGGGTATACAAATGCTTTACATTCGCAATTAATGCGCGTAATTTGCATTGTGTTGAAGAGTTCATTAAATTTATGAAAGTGACGGCATTTTCATATTTTTCTCACGCTCTCTCAGATTTCATAAATTAATCAGCTAAGTTGAAAATGTTGTATGATAATTGATTTTCATTTTATTATGGCACAAATTGGTGTAAATTGGCATCGTTATCACAGCACATTATGTTGGTTTTTTCATTTGTTGCACGCATTTAAACAGTTGCAGCTGCCAGATACAAATGTATCTCAGTATCTATTTATGCATTGCAGTTGCATTTCATGGCATCGCATTGTGAAATGTCAAAAGGCAGTGTGGGGAAAATGTCAATTAAATCGAGTCCAGCATGTTGCAGCCCACAAGCATTTACACCCACACACACACACACATACACGCGCCCGCATGCACATACAGACGACACCCCCACTTGTTCAGTAAACATTCCGTTAGGCACTGCAAAGAGGATATTCCATGGCAAAGAGGTTCATGCATTGCGTGGTCGAAATAACTTCATATTCGCAATTTCGTTTCCACTGTACATAAACATCTATATGTGTTTTCTATGTATGCCTTTTATATATCAATATATATATATATATATGGATTGTAATTTATAGTTTACAAGATCAAGCGGATTCACGTTCGCTATCCGATTCCCTGGACAATATACCGTCAAATGTCTTTGGGCCCGAGGGAATCGTAACGCGTTTCACCCTGCCGCTCTCCTATGGACGCAAAGAGGCGCGCCAGAAACGACTTGGGTAAAGCAACAAAACCAAACAAAAAACAAACACACAAAAAATACCAACAAAAAATACTAAAATAGATACCAAAATGTGTACTTAAACCTAGGCCTGCTGCACACACAGTCGAAAGTGAAACGTATAATTAATCTACATAATTGTACTCCGATTTCTTTTAATGTGGTTTTTATAGCTCTCCCAGAGACACATATATTGTCTCTTTATATGGCTGTGTATAAGTGTGTGAGAGTGTGTGTGTGTGTGAGTGCTTTTATGTGTAGTTTGTGGCCGCATGCAAGCTGAAGCTGAATCCGAAGCTGACGCTTTAGTACCGCCTGCAGTGCAAATAATTCTAGATACCAGATGAGATTTTAATTGTAGCAAGCTCTCTTCCATTGTAGTCTTTAAATTTTAGTCTTGAGTTGTAGCAATGTTTCAGTTAAAGTTTTATTAGTAAAATATTTGAATTGTGCCGTTTTTATTGCATAGAAAAACCAAACTATTTTTAGATATGCAAATTTTGTTAGAAATTTTTTGTGCATTTTAGAAAGTTTTTGCTGCAAATATTTATTAAATATTTCAATTGAATTCTATATTTATTTTTAACTCCAATTTTTGCACAATTCGTTTGCAAACTTTTGCACTGCATTTAGTGTTGATTTCCGTTTCTGTTTTTCGCGTTTTCAATTGTAACGTTTTTTATGCCATATCAATGTGACATGGCGGGTAGGGGGGGCTTTTCTTTTTCTGTCATTTTATTTTAGCAAATAATTTTCGCTTTTGTTTGTACTGTGTGCTACGCTCTGTCCCTGCCAAGCTTTGCCTGCATTTATATTGCCCTTTTTTTTGGGGGGAATACGCTGAAAATACTGAAAAATCATTATAGAACAAGTTTATTTACTTTTCATACTATACACATTGATGCGAGCGCGCTGCGCCACGCCCCCCCGTCGCTTTGCACCCGCCCTATTGCTCAGTTGCGCCTACAGCGAGCAGCACGTCTACCGTTTGTCACGCCTGCTGCCTGCCTTGTCTTAAAACAGAAAACAACAGCAAAAAGCCGACGAAGATGAAGAGCAAAAAAAAAATAATACATTTTGTTTGCTGTCAAAATTTGCTTTTTTTTCCGTTGTTCTACACAGGGCGACCGTAGGCAAATTGCGTTTTTTAATTGAAATGTGCGTTATTAATATTTTATAATGTTATTTTAAATGAAATTGCCGACCCTGAAAATGAGCGAATATTACTGGCAAATAAATAGAATTATTTTGAGCTGAGTCTGAGATGCACAAAGTGAACAGGAAAATGTGAAATGTGAAATGAACTTGCCACAAATTTAAGAGGCGCAACCTCACATTGCGGCGAGAGAGATGCCACGATACTAAAGTCTGTTTATCGTAAATTTTATTTTATAGCTCATCACCGGATTCACTGAACGCGGATCGCAGTGACAAGTCGGCAATGGGCAGCGCCTCGCCGCAGGCACTGTACAAGTTGGTGGTGCCGCTGCTGCGGTGCGAGGCAATCGATGTGCGGGATGCGGCCGTCAATGCGTTGGGCATGATAAACCACGATGCGCTCAAGTAAGCTTTTCCTTTCCCTTTTTTTTCAGGCTTTTTCACTCGCTATAATTTATGCCTCATTTTGTCTTGGCAGGGACCTGATGGAGGAGCTAGTGGTCTATATACGCGAAGCAGTCGATCGTAAACAAGAGAATATGCGCAGGCGACGGCGTCGCGATGCACTGCGTCTGCAGGTGGTGCGTGTGCTGGAGAAGATAGCCGAAAATGGCACATTTGGAGTGAGGTAAGTTGTGCTCCCGCTGCTTCTCCTAATCCTGCTCCTTTTCCTTCTACTCCTCCTCTTACTCCTCCTACTATTCCTCCTCCTCATCCTCCTTCTCCTTCTACTTCATCTCGTTCCCTGCTTCTTCTCCCTCCCATTCTGTTCCTCCTACTCTTCCTCCTCCTTGTGCCCAGTTTAATCCATGTTTTCTCTCCCTACAGCACTTGCGTTCTGGAACGTGATACCATGTCGCTGCATCCGACGTTTGTGGAGTATATTGAGGGCGCCATGGCTTACTTAATGGCCGAGACGGACAAGGACAATCTCAGCATACGCGAGGTGAAGGCGCACTTTTGCAATTTCATACGTAAAATGATTAAAAACTTTTCATGTAAGTGAACTTAAGTCGTCTTAAAGAGGAAAGCATCCTTAACTTTCGCTCTTCCCACTCCTTCCTGCACAGTGGAATCATGCGCTACGTTGTTGTCGCGTGCCTTAAAGCGTAATCTATTCAATTTATTTGCCACTTGGTGCGGCAGCTTCTCCAAGCCGCTGAGCATTAGCTCACAAATTGGCCAAACGCTCGAGGAGGAGAAGCTGCAATTTAGTGCGTTGCAGGTAAGTCGCATACGCTTTGCATATCAATGTGGTATACATGTGGCAACCCTGCTGCTCCTACTCCCCATCTCTTGCTGTAGGCTATGTCCGCCTTGCTGTGCTGTGGTCACATTTTCTATACGCCGCATCTGCTGGACGATGGCGTCATATACAAATGGTTGGATCTGTTGCTTACCTCCAAGGATGAAAAGGTAAGCACGTGGACAGGCGCAATTGCCAATTGCCAATTCAAATCAATTCAATTTATTTAAATGTATCTTTTATGCTGGCTTGCAGATCTATCAACTTGGCCAGGGATACGGTTGTTCTGCTGCTAGAATCTAATCCGGATTTGGGTCATCCACTTGAATGGGTCATCGATCGTTGTTATACATCTACACCACGCGAAGCGGATGCTTGTTTTCTGGCGCTTGCCTCGATCTTTAGTGCAAAGTAAGTAGGGAAAAGGGATGGGGAAGGGGGAAGGGGAGAAGCGGGCACAGCTTAATGTGTTAACGCATTAGCTGACCCCCTGCCTCACTCGGTACAAACTGCCTGCCTCGGAACGTGAAGCATTTACAAATAAGCTCATTTGCCATATATCCTCTCTGCTCCCCAGGTGTGTGTGTGTGTGTGTGTGTGTTTACATGTGTGCGTGTGTGGCGGCTTAAGCAGCGCCTCACGTGTCTCTTGGCCATGTCATTGAGCCGCTTTAAATTTACAGCGAAAGAGAGAGAGAGAGAGAGAGAGGGAGAGCAGAGACAATGTGGCGTATTGAAGTGCCCGCAGATACACGCACACGCACACACACACACACATATACTTCACTGCTCCCTTATCCTTTGCCTCTGTGCACGTCTGCCTGTCCATTGCAGTTTATTGCATTTCAAGCCGAAAGGAAAATGGCAAAATAATATCTTCACTTGGTTTCCCTCATGTTTTCCCTTGCCTTACCTGCATCTTAAGTGCTTCCTCCTCCTCCCTCCTGGCATGCCTTTCGTTTTTACGTAAATTTTAAAAATTCATTCAGAAAATATTGTTGCACTTTATAATTATAAATATTATGGCTTCTGCTGAAGTCGTTTCCCTATCTGCATGTGTTGCATGCTGCCCTCGCATTTGTGTGTGTGTGTGGGCGTAGACTGTGCATTTCCTTTTCGTAGCATGCAGAATTTTGCGAACCTTATATGAAAATATCAAAAATGCCATAAAATATCAATGACTTTTTTCAGGCAAATATGATATGCAAAGAAATAGAGCAGAGTTACCATCGGCTATTTTAGTTTCATTTAACTGTTGAATTTGCTTTGCTTTCGCATTGCAAAGTTGCAAGTAGGAAATTTCCGTTTACCAGAAAATTTTTCAAAATTTTTTTCTACCTCAAAATTGAGTAGGACAGCAAGAGAGGAAAAGAAAAAAGTAAATGCCTAACGAACCTTTTCATTGCAAAATGTGCAACTTGAACTTGATTTACGTACTCGATTTCGCCTTGTTATTTTTTTTTTGTGCTTTCGCTGCCACCTGGGGGCAATTTCAGGCATGCAACACACACGAGTTGCATTCATTTTGACCATGAATTATGTGTGTGTTTGGCTCTAACTAGTTTTTATTGCTATGAAAATGCGCAACAGCTGTTGCACTCTCTCTCTCTCTCTTCTCTCTGTGATTTACGTGCTCTTTTTCAGCTGCAAAATAAATTCATTTTTATGCTTCACTGCAATTTACAGTTGCATTCCCCTGCCTTCCCCTCTTCCCCCGCTTCCTCCTCTTTAACCCGCATGTCAATGTTTAACTAGTCTGCGGTTTATTTTATCTAAAATTGCCAACAATTCTGATTGATATTGTAATTGTTGTTGCTGTAGCTTAAAGTGCTCAACATTTTGAACTGGCCAACACACACACGCACACAAAATCAGTTGCCAATTAGCCAACAAATTCGGAGAGCAAGAGACACACAGACAAAGTGACACAGAGTTTTGGGTTTTATTATATTGGCTTGTTCGCACGTGTCAAAGCAAATTATACCGTAGCCGAACCGAACAGGTCAGAGCCAGGCCAGGCCAGGCCAGGCCAGGGCAAACAAGCCACATGAAAGCGCCCAAACGCACATTGGCCATTGTGTTAAGCTGGCCGAAAGTGAAATGAGTGTTTAAAAAGGTTTCTACCGGGTCTGTCTGTGCTCTCTCTCTCTCTTTGCTATATCCTTTGATCCCGTGCTAAATTTAATTCATTTATGCTTGAAAATTAAAAGGCAGCACTCCTTTCTCTCTCTCTCTCTCGCTCGCTCGCTCTCTTGGGGTTTCACTGTAATATGGCGGCGCACAAAAAAGCGTAGCATACTTTTTAGCGTTTGCATTTTGCATGCAAACTGAAAATCGATTGCCATAAAAGATGTGCGTGTGTGTGTGTGTGTGTGCAGGGATTGTATTAGACAGGTGCTGCTTCGTGGTCTCGCTGCTGCTGCTGCTGTTAATGGCAGCTCGGCATTTGACAGCTGTGTGATGGGTATGCAGGGGGGCGGCGGGGGTTAAGCTGTGATTGAACTTTAATTGGCAAAACTCCAGATTGTTTCATTTTGAAAGGATTCCTGCGCGACGTCTACGTGAAATGGGTACAAGACCGCCGCACACAACTCGTTTAACTTTTCACTTAACATGTTTAGTCAGCGGGTACTTAAACGCATTAGATCCATTAACGCGCTCCACGTGCAGCTTCGCTGCTTTGTTTTTTTATAAACTTTTCACATTTTCTTACTTCCATTTTTCTCACTCGGTTCTCTCTCTGTCTCTATCTTTGCAGGGAATATCCTTGCGACCACTATACATCCGTTATAACCGTGACACTGGTGATGACGGGCTGCCCCCGGGTGGAGGTGCATACCACAGCGCTGCAGCTGTTGCAAATACTGGACAAGCGTTTCTTTGGCAGCCTCGTTGGCACCCTGCACAGCGACAACGAGAAAGGTATGAAAAGCAACATCCATTCCTAACTAACCTGCCACAACTAACAACTTGAATAAAAACGTGCAAGAAACTTACTTGGACTGTGTAATCGAGATTGTTATTCCACACAGTCTGTTGCGTATTTTGGCATAGAACAAAAGCGAACGAAGTATGCGCAAAGTATTGTGCGGTTTTTTTTTGCGTGGCGAAAAATTTGATTTTTATCTACAAGATTCTTTCTTAATTTAAAACTTTTGCGCAGTTTGAGTTGTTTTTCCCGTGTGATTTCTAATTATAATTTTTCCACAATTTTCATAGCTTTTTCTGTTGACTTTCTTGCTTGCTTTTTTAATCTTCTTAAACTTCTGTGTGATTGCAGCTTTTTGGCAAGTTTTATTTACATTAAATGTGTCATATTTTGCATACATGAAATATTTGCTGTATTTACCGTTAGTAACTGTTGTTGTTGTTCCTTTCTTATTTCATTATATAAGCGGCTTTCAAGTGACTGTTGAGTACATATAAAATGCTGTTAGTGTGCGCGTGGGCGTCTGTGTGTGTGTGGCAATTTGATTGAATTGAATTTAATTTTTTCACTTCTACGCCAGGGAATTTTCATCTGTAGTTGCCGCAACTGTGTCTGTGTCTGTGCTGCCCTGAGTCAGAGACTGTGGTTTCCTCAGCTCGGGGAACATAATTTCATGGCAATTTGTTATGCTCAATGCTCGCTGGGCCATTAATGTTTACATTCTGGTAAATTGTTGGCCAAATAAGCCGTGAGAAAATTGAAAGAAGCAGCGATGGGTAGGAAGAAGCAAGGAATGCTCGACCTACAGTTACCTTGTAGCCTGCGGCATGCTGTAACTCTAGACACAGTCGGACGGGCTTTTTCCCGCCCCGCTCTCCATTTACAGGGCAGCAGGCAGGCATAAACTAAATTGATTTTCTGATTAAATTAGTTGGCATATTTTGTAAGAGAATTCAGCGTAGGCCGTAACGAAAATAAACCGTAATGCGTTACGGCAATTAGCAGCGTCAATTCTCAACTCAAGCTCAAGCTCCAGCTCAAGGCGCTGCACGTGGCCCACAAGCTGCTGCTCTAATAGATATCAGATAAATATTATTATAGTCATTATGGTCAAGAAAGTTTTAGCACAAGTTGTTCAATTTAAATACTTGTATTTACTTGCTTTTTTTTGTTATTGTTTTCGTGCGTATTTTGGCTTTTGTTTTTTAAAAAAAAAGTTAAGCCTTAATTTGGATGCTTGTGGCTTGTAAGTCCGTTCGCTTCGTTTCGCTTTGCTTTGCTACGCATTTGCTTTCCTTTCTCTCCCGCTGGCCCCAGTTTCCTGCACTTGTCAGAGCTTTCTGCTGACCTTTTCCTGCAGCTAAGCTGCTTAACGGCTTGTTTGTTTGTTATTATTATTGTTGTTATGGCCCTTGGCCAAATTGCTCAGGTAGTGGCTTAGTACTTTGGGGTCCGGCCTAAAACAATGTTCGATGTGGAATAAGCCGGTTGCTTGAATGTTGAATGCAAGAGCAAGCATTTAATGGGCTCATTGATGACACAATCCCGGCGCAGTGTTTATGTAATTGATAGAGTACCACTTTGGCCCAAATCAGAACAACAACAACAACCTGGATTCTGTGGCGAACGTAATTAACATTTATTACATTTAAAACATGCTAATTTTTGCGGCTTATTTATTTCAGTGATTAGTTTAGACAATGTTTCAATTAGGCTCTTCATCAACATCAAGTGTGTCTGTGTGTGAGTGTTCGTGTGTGTGTGTGTGTGGTAATTATTGTAATTGATTTATAATCAATTTAATTAATTTCAATTAGCGCAATGTGGTTTAAGCATCAGTTAAGCATAATTACTAAACACTAACACATACAAAAAACACACATACGCAGCGTAGACGTTAAGTATACGCAACTGAATATGATTAGTTTGTTTTTGGCTAAAATTCGGTTTACAGTGTTGTAAAATACAGCAAAGAAATAAGTTTGGAAATAGCTTAGGCCTTATACCATATGCGTAGAGTGTATCAAGTCTTCGCCCAAGTTAGTTTTTCGCTTGCATTTCTTGCCAATTTAATTTGCAATTTCCTCTGCCTTTGTTTCTCTGCTTCTTCTTACATTGTTTCTTGGCCTTAGCAACATCATCACAAACAGTTTCTAGCTTGAAGAAAGAAAAAAAAACAAAATGAACGCATAGACTTCGCTTTGTATATGCGATATCCTTTTTGCATTTTGTGCAATTCATGCAATTAAAATTCAGATTCCTTCGGGGGCTACCGGCTTCAACTTGTTGTGCTCCTGCTCCTTTGCTCCTTCTGCATTGGCTTCTTGTTTTTCCCAGCACTCTCCCCCTCGCCGCTGCTTCACTTAAGTGGATGCAGCTCGTGCATCTCATTCCAGCAATGCTGCGTCATCATACGTCGCCTGGTCGAGGTGCCGGTGTTGCGGCAATATTCCGATACTGTCAAAGAAAGCAAAAACGAAATGAGTTGAAAATGCGTGGGAAAACAGTGTGAAAATGTGAAAATTGAGTAAACACACAAGTTGATTATTCGTCAAAATGAAAAGAGAATAAAACTCATTAAAAAGTGTCGAGGTTTGAAAAACATGTTTGACGTCACAGCGTGAGCTGTTTTTATGCCCCTTAGCATTCGTATTGAAATGTGCGTGTGCGTGTGTGGGAAGTATATCATACGCTTAGCAGGTTATTAATAGAATTACTTGAGCGACTTTTCTCGAATTTCCACTCAATTGCTGACCCTTTTTTCTTCTTAATTCTTGAAGTGTTTTACCTGCAGGTTTTCTATTTAAATTTCTCTTTGCATTAACTCAAGCTGGAAAGGGACATTAGACATTTCTTTGGGCCTCTCCCTCTCTTTCTCCCTCTGGACAAGCTCGAAAACAGAATTTGCCTTATCTGAGCATTGCAGATGCTTTTGGGCTGCGACTATAATTTGGTTTATTTTCGGGGCATGCAATTTTCATTTGTTTACGACTGTGACAACAACAACAACAGCAGCAATCCGAAGTGGAAACTACCGTGGGGCATAAAGAAAAGTGTAGCATACAAATGGGCGTGGCTTAGTTGCTGCCAGGCCGCAATCAACTTGAAAAAATGTATGCAAATTAGAAGGCGTGGCTGTGTGGCAGGCAATCAAGCGGCAGCCGCTATTGACAAGATTTAATGCTGATTTTTATTATTCCACCAAATTTCTTTAGTGGAAAATTTGTTTTTCCCAACAAATTTAATAAATTTTTTTCCTAATGGATTACAAAGCGCGCGCGGCGTAATGAATATTTTTCAATATTTATATAAAACGGATGTTTGCCGCGACTGTTTTATTTCGGCATATTGTGTTTCATGGCAATCTGTGCCAATCAATCATGCCACACGCCATAGAACTCAAACACACACACACGCTGTGCACACTCTGAGAAATTTGATAAACAACTGTAAAAAGCTGGAGCGGGGCGTTAGAGGCTTGTTTGAAGTTTGGCATATTTTGGTTTTTTAATTTTCTCTTTTTTTTTAATATTATGCATGAGTTTCTTATGCAAAGCAAATGACAAAAACAGAGCGGAAAACGAAACGAAGCGAACTTAACAGGAAAATTGTCGCCCCTCCAAGAAAATAAAAAGGATTTGCTCTTTGAGGCAGTTAAATTTAAATTAAAAGTCATAATTATTATGAATCAAATTGTCAGTTAAATGTGGCAAAATTTAACTTGAGATTTGCTTGAATTAAAAGTCATCGTGGATCATAAATCAAAGCGAGGCGCATAGCAAAGCTAAGTCGACATCGAATTCATTTGCTGTGTGTGTGTGTGTAAAGATTAATGATGACGCGGCTATTGGGTCTATTGGTCTCTGACCATTTCTGCTGAGTGAATTATTAAGTGAATTATACGAAACATGCAACAAAGGCATAAATAGAATGTTAGATAGAGAAGGAGAGAGAGACAGAGAAAAAGTCACAGTCAACTCGTAAGCGAGAGGCGCCCTGAAGCGGGCTTAGTCTAATTTATAAGCACCACCATAGCATAGTGTACGACTATATGCTATGTAGAGCTATCTGCACTCGCCCGGGGGAACTTGACACTGATTGACTTGGTTGTGGCATGAAATTGCCGCCGAGGATGCGTGAATGAGTGCGGCCCAGAGGCGTGGGCAATATTCAATGGGCGCATAGAAAAAAACATAATGAGTGGGTGAGTGGGGGAGGCTGCGGATGAGCTGACAACACGAATACTTTGGCATTAACACACACTTAGAAGCGCTTTTCACACGCGCCCATACACACAGACGCGCAGCGTATGCAGTGCACGTTCCACATGGCGTATGAGCAATACGCAAAAAGTGTTTGCTTTTTGTATGCGCAACGTGTGCGCTAAAGCAAGCAGCAGAATATTGTAGCAAACTATATAGCGTATGTTCGTTTCGTTCCTTTATCCAATCAAAGCCATGATTAACTACGGCACGATTGAAATTGTTCACGCTGCACTCAAACAACGCTCATTAAATACGCGTGCACGTGTTGCCATATTGAAAAACGTATGATTGAAAGAATGTAGCACAGTGTTGCGAGCAGCAATTTTTGTATTCCAACAGCCGCGCTGCCTATGATAATTAGTTTCGAAAGGCTTTGACGCTCTAATGAGGCTCGCAAAGCGTTTGTAATTTAAGGTCAGGTCTAACACCTGGGCGAAGGGGCGACAGGGGGGGGGGCGGGTCAGTTAATGAGTTTTGCCCGGATTCAATCAACGAATTGCAGACGATTTTTTTGTGCTTTCTGAGAATTTCTTTTCGGCTTGTCTGCTTAAATCCGATTACAAAGAAATTTTCCCTCACTCTCAAAGAAAGTTGACCTTCATGCTGAATTTCTCACAGTGTACGACAGTCGTTTTGCATGGCAAGTGCCAATGCACTCTATCAATATTTGTCTTGCACTTGCTCTCAAGGTTCGCCCCCCTTCGCTTGTCTTTATGCTGTGCAATGTCAAGCTGCGCTTGGCAACTTGGTTAAGCAGTCGCAGCACAGTAAGCTGTATTACAGTAATCCTGGCCAGCGGAACCGAGGAACGTCAGAGTCGACTGTTCTATTTACATAGCAGGGCAGAAAGAGAGAGAGAGAAAGAAGGAAGTAAGGAAACGGCAAAAGGCAGCGCGCAGATTTTTAATAATTTTTCTGTTTGGCTGTGACAATGGCAACGCTAATTTCATTTGATGTAACCACGCCTCCGAGCATGCCCACAACATACACAGTGCCTGCAGGCAGTCGTGTCACACCTCTCTCGTTTGTACACTCTGTCAATATTTGCATGCAGCACAGAGAGAGAGAAAGAGAGACAGAGACAGAGACAAAGGTTTTGCTGCCGTTTTTGATCCTTTTAACCTTGTCGAAATAACCTTTTGTTGTCTGACGGGAATTCCATTGCCGTTGTTATTGTTGTTTTTTGTTCTTAACATTTACTTTAATTTGATTTTACATTTCACATTTGCCTGCGCACTTTCACTTGGCTTCACATGCGGCAGAAATAACTCAAGGATTTCCATCATGCCATCATTTCTCGCAGCCATTCCATTTGCGAATTTTTACTGGCCAAAATTTGGCATTAAATTGTGATAAACTTGGCCGAAAGAGCGTAGGAATTTGCATTAATAAATGAGCTGCTTGTTATAGCCGGAAACAAGGCGGGTAGGGGGCCAAGGCAATCCTATTACTCAATTCAATTAAGCTGCTTAAGCAGCTTTACTTAATGTTGCAGAAAACTTACAGTATCAATTTGGTCTACTTAATTTGTGCCAGTTGAAGTTGCACTTGAATTAATTGAGCAGTCGAGGGGGGAAGAGAGTGGGGGAAAATATCAAAACATTTTCACACATTTTCCCCTCATTTCCCATGCTCTTTGTTTTTGAATACCTTTTGGCCACGTCGGCTACGTCGGCTTTTAATTGCCCAATTGAACTGTGCACAAAATCTCTAATTACATAATTAATATGCACTGTGGTTAGGCTATATGGCAGGGGTCAAAAGTCGGGTCAGCGTGGTGCGAGGGAAGTTCGGTATGGTAAATCTCTGGCGCTTTGTCAGCTTAAGCATATAATGCAAAATTCCTGGAACTTGGGGTTCAAAGGCGACTCCAGCTGTGCGTGATAATTACAACAGGTCACTCTCTCTGTTTCCCTCTCTCTTGGAACATTTAACAATTTAATTATGCAACCGAATTGTTGAAATATTTTTGACAGTTTTTCCTAGGAAGCTTTTGCCCATTATCATGTCAATTCGTTGCGGTTAACCCAACCGCTTTGGCTGCGGTGTGTCATGCAAATCGGAATCTAGCTAAGTTGTCTAACATCTTTTTGGTTTTTGGCAGATTTTCATTTCCTCGAATTTACTTAGCAGACAGACAAACGGACGGACGGACGGACAGTCAGGTTGAGTGACTGAAAGAGACAGCTGCTTGGCAATTTCCTAAGTGTCTTTGCGCCATTTTGCTTTCGTACTTACCTGTCACTTGGGTGATGCCTTCCCGCTGAGCCGAGGAGACGCGCCGGAAGATGCTTAGCACGGCTTTGCTGTGTGTGAAAATAAGTTAAGATAATTACAGTGAAAAAGTGGAAAAGCATTAAATGCCAAGCAAATTACATATTCCACTGGGCGTATGCGTAATGCGCGGAGTGCGGCAAGGTATGCGCCGAGTAGATACTCTGTTTGTATTAATTAACTAACAGCAGCTGCCTGTCAGCAGGCTACTTGCTACCTTACAGGGTATATTATGCGATTAATGAGTTATTTCACATGATTTATGCATATGTGACAAGTAGACACCCTGTATTTTTCAGTGAGTTATGAGGCAGCTGCTTTGCAACGCGCACATTCGCATTTTATACCGCATTTTATGCAATTTACGACTGGCTGTACATTATTTACACACACACACATGTATGTATGTGTGTGTGTGTGTGTGTGTGTGTCGTGTCTGTGTGTACTTACCGAAAATTCTGTCCGCTCACGCAATAAAGCACGAAATTTATGCCAAAATTTGTTATGAAGAACGCATTGAAAATATACTGCATAACGATTGTTGTGTTCTTCGTTTTCGATGTTTGCGTCTGTCAAAGACAGAAAGAGATGGGGGAAAGAGGGAGAAGAAGAGTGTTAAATGGCGTAAAATGTCATTAGATGCGCTTCAAAGCGATTGATATACGAGTATATGCTATGTTACATTTCATGTGGATTTATTCAGTTGTGCATAATTTTATGTGTCACATTTGGTTGCCTAGGGAAAATATATTAATAGCTCTGCTAATTTGCGTGTATATATGTGTGTGTGTGTGTGTGCGTGTGTGTAGGTGTGCTGTCTTTGAGTTTGTTATCGATAGTCAATTCCAGGGAAATCACTAATTGCCATTGAAGTTGACGTATTTAGTCTCTTGTTAGGTAAATTTTTGAGTGTCTTGACCCCTGACCCCCGACTTCGCTTGGTAATGCTGTCGTTGCCACGTGCGACACACCTCACCACATTGACCTGTTGAACTTGCTATGTGTTTCCAGGCTGCTGACCAGTCAAGAGCTTTACGCTCAATTAATTTGCTGTCGCAATCAATGTATCCCAAGTCGTGAGACACACATGTGTGTGTGTGTGAAAAAACAATTTGCCATTTATTCATGCGCTGCGCTGTCAACTTTCTGACAGATACCCTAGAGCAGGAAACTCACCCGACGCACACACACAGGCAACACTCGCTCGCTTACAAGTTTTGACGTGTTTTGCATGCGAAAATATTCATCAATTCAAGCAAAATGTGTAAAAAAATGCCAAAAGCAGTGAGAAAAGCAGCAGCAGCTCAGCTTTTCTTGTGAATCGTTTTTCACAAAACTAAAGGAATTTCCATTCCGCCCCAAAAAGTAGTTGGCAACTCTTGTCGTTTTAAGCATAATTCATGACAGACAGCGTAGAGCAAAGATTTAAGAGTTCTCTCCCTGTGCCCTCTGCTTAAACTTTTGGCCTTGACATTGCCAGTGGAACTGCTGCTGCTGCTGCTGCTGCTGACAAGCTCTTAAAATGATATTTATGTAATTAAATGTTGTAAAAGTGTCGTAAAGGATTTGACGGGTCACGTTTTTTTTTTTCGTTTTGAAATTTTAACGACTAAAGTACACAAACTAATTAAAGCTTTATGATGAAGTGAAAACAAGCTGAATATAAACAGCTGCTTGTCCAGCAGACAGGGCAGGTGTGTGTAAAGGATGCGCCTTAAGTTGATTAAGATAAGCTGAGCAGGTCGAGCAAATTGCCTGAGCAGATCAAAGTTGAACTGAAATTTGTCTTAAAGTATACCCTAAAGGTAGCTGCAAAGATAAAAGCTAAGCTTAACCCAACTCTAAAGTCTCTGGCAGAGCTCTCCAGAAGTAAATCTCTCAACTTACTTAAGCCAGCTCTGTAAGTGTCATACGATTTGCGACCTATGTCAACTTATGTATATGAGGCAGCTTAGGCTGAATAGTTGACAATTCACTTGACTCCACGCAGCGCATGAAATGTTAATGCGTTTCCATTGTATTTGCTTAATGTGCATAAAGTACAATTTTTTTGCTATTTATCTCCCACACGCTCTGCTATAAATACACATCTGCCATTGTCTATGGGGTTGCACTGGGCACTTGGCATCTGTAAATGTTTTGCTAATTAGCAGCAGCCGTGGCTGCCAGCATGTGCCGTAGACAATAAGCAAAACTTTAGCTCAATTGTTGTTGTTGATGTTGTTGTAGTTTATGAAACAATGCGACAGCGCGACGAAACGTAAACTTCGTCTTGAATCACAACTTGTACAGTGGGCGACACGTGTTGCCTCGCAATTTGTGTCGATTAAAGTGCGGCCCACGCGACGTATACGCAATATGACTTACCTCCCAATAGGTTTCGATGCGCAGCAAGCAGCTTGGCAAGTTGAGGCAGACAAACACAGTGGAGACAATCAGCAGCATTTTGGTCACTTTCAATTGCGATGAGTTCTGCACCTTGCGACGGCCTGCAAAGAAAGAAGAAATTAAATAACAAATTAAAAAAGAAATTATAGAAAGTTATTAAAAGAGCGTGCAGCATCTTAAGCAACGAGTACTTTGGGGTTTGTTTAGTTAGTTCTGCTTAGTTATTGTGGTTGCCGCAGCGGGTTCATAAAGTTTGCAAATCTTTATAAAACTTTTCGCCAACTTTTATGTAGTTTTAATTTTCACGCTACTTTTAACTTTGTCATATGTGTTGCAAGTTGCCACAACAAGCTTGCTAATTGTTGGCATTTTGTGGCAAAGTTGCTGGCAAATGGCTTAACGAAAGTTGCCAGCAGGATAAGTGCCTGAGCGTGAAGGGTGTGCCAAGTGTGTGTGTGTGTGTGTGTAGGGTGTGTGTGAGCTTAAGCGTAAAGTGTTGCCAATTGGCCACAAGTTAATGCAAGTTGGTGAAACTATTTTAGCGCTACTCACCTGGTTTCTGCGTAATCTCGCATTGGTTGACATCATGCTGATGATGATGATGATGGTGATGTTGTTGTTGTTGCTGCTGCTGCTCGGTTTGCCTTGAGACGCTGTTGTGTCCGCTTGGGTGTGTGCCCGTTGACTTTTGTCGCTTGAGTGAGGCTGAAATGCGATACGAGGCAGACGCAGAAGCATTGCCACCTGTCGACGAGTTGGTTGGCACATTCGTTAGCTGAGGTTTCCTGCAAAATGCACAAAGAGTGGAGGGGAAGAGGTGAAACTTCCAACTTAATAAATAATGCAGCGCGCGAATGAGAAAGAGGGAGCGTGAGATTGGGAAGCGCAACAAATCAAATCAAATAGTGCAAAAGGCATTTCCCCAAAAGGTAGCTCAATCTCATGTCTCCATCATCATCGTCGTCGGCATCATTATCCACTTACATCTTGTGCATTGTTAATGTGCGTCGCACGGTTGCAAATTTCCAAACGGTGCAGCCGGTGCAGGTGTTCAGCACCGTGATGGTGGTAAAGGGCACCGCATAGACGACAATCGAGTCCCAGTAGTTGAAGAGTGCCAGTTGTTCCTGCATTTTGGGGGGAAATGGAAGATGGAGTGAAAAATACATGTAGAAAAACAAAAATATTGTTGCCTCTGCTATTTTTTAGGTTGCTGGCAACGTGGCGTATGCGTAATTCAGTTAGACATGCAGCCCTGCAGCAGCAACAGCAGCGGCAAATCAAATTTCCCGCGTGGCTTCTAAAAGCTAAACTCCCTTCAATTAAATTCAATGCGGCGTAGTGCGCTGTGGAAAATGTGCGGAAAATACGTGAATTTTCCGCGGAGATGGCGAGTTGAAAATGCAAATACTAAGCTCGGTTTGGGGTAAATTAAAGCTTGTGCTGCGCGGGCTTTCATTAAATTTCCACGAAATTTGTGAGGGTAAACACGCTGCCTAACTAGATTATACCCTGTAAATTAAGAGAAGTGTGAGGTGTGTTGGTATAAAGCATGTCTAGAGTTGTGTATCACAGTACAGCATAATGTTTTATAGGGTATGTTTTAGTATGTCAGCTAGCTAAAAGAATTCACCTAGTTTACTTTGGCCTTTTTGACTGCAAAGTCGCTTTATTAATTCCAGCTAAAATTCCCATTTGTTTCAAGTTTTACCTGCTGCCTTGCACATTTTTTTCCATGCAGCATTTTTATTGCCGGACATTTTCGTGGAAAAATTTTGAGTTTTTGTCTCGCATTTCATTCTGCCTTTTCACTATTTTGCTGAAAAGCTTCTGTGTTGTACGGGTGGAAAATAATTTTAAATGCATTTTGATCATTCATTAAAATGCTGCCATCTTGTCTTGTATGTCCCGCAGTTATAATTAGCGTAATGTCAAACAACTAACCAACGGTCAAGCGTGCCCGACGCTCTGATACCCTACGCGCAACTTTGCGAAACGTTGCGAAATAAGTTTTCCAAGTGTTTGGCTTATAATGAATACATTTGCATAGACTTTGTATACCCTCTTTAAACCATTTTCCACAAGGGGTATAACAATTAAAATGTTAATACAGAAGAAAACAACAATGTGAGTAAAGAGAGGCAGAGAAACAAAGCAAAATAATGGCGAACATCTGCTCATCTTGGTTTCGCATTTAAAACTGCGCCTGTTTTTCGTCTTTCCACTGTGCGCGGCGTGTGAACTCTGGGAAACCACAGTTAAGTTAATATTTATTATACACTTACTGGCATTTATTTGCGCAGTATTAATTCGCACAGTCGTAATGCTAATTAAATTCCGTTGGTTGCTCGAAACAAAACATCATGTTCAGAATGTATGGAAATGTTTCAGTTAATTAGCTGCCGCAGCTACGTAATTGGGATGCGTTGCGTTGCGTAATTTCAATTAATCTTATTAAATGAAATTGTTTTCATTTAACTGAAAGTTAAGCAAATAATTAAAGTTTATTTACAAGTGGCCAGAAGTTGAAACAGTCGGGCAGGAAGCAGGAAATTACCCTGTTTGAATGGCTACAGGGTGTTCAAGTTGTGGCACATTAATAGTTAATTTATTGAAAGCATAAAAATCTAATTAAAATAATTTTTATGACTTTCTTTCTGCATGAAGACTGAAATTACAGGGTATGCAAGGTTGTAAAACAACTACTAGAACTCATCTTTCACGCATGAAATCTTCCAAAACTATTAAATGTGTTTCGCCACACACACATTTTTACGACTACAGGGTATACAAAGTGTGCCCCCCATAAAGATTGCCATTGGAATGCGCTGATAAGAGAATTATTGGTCTGACCAATCAATTAGAGCTCGCAGTCTGCCAGCCTTGCTGCCCTTTCATCCGACCAGGCTAAGAGGTTAAGAAACGTCGTAAACGCAGCAGGAGAATTAAATTTAATTCGCTTCAACATTTTCTATTTATCTATATTTTTTTTCGGGGGGTTTTTTCGATTACTTTTTCCGGCAGGACCCGAACCCGTGTCGAGTGGATCAAAGCCAAATAGGCCGTAAAATTTCAATCAACTGTAGTTTGTTTTTGCTATTTCTGTTATTCTTGTTGTTGTTGTGGCATAAAGTTACTACATAGCGAACAGTTGTAGGCAGTAAATTGATTTGATTAATACATGTTGTTGCATGCACATGCATGTCTCTTTTTGTTGTTCGAAATTCAATTATGATATTCGATTGCATAGATTATATATGAGAATTGCAAAATTTAGATTATATACAACTGCCAGGAAGTTGTTGCAGTGCAGAGCGGCTTATGTTGGCAGGAATGTGTCTCGATCTGCCATCTCACTCGCACTGTCACTCACTCACTCACTCACTCGCACACTACTCAAATGGAATTTGTAGGCATTTCCGGCTGTTGCTGCATTCCTTTGCTCTCGATTTCAATTTGCTGCAGCAACAGCAGCTGTCGCACTATGTCTATACCGCTTACTCGTTCATCTTCTCACTCTGTTCTAAGCCTCTAGTCGAATTACTGGCAGCGTGCTGCATGTCGACATGGACTGGCCGCAATTTTAATCCGTCTCAGACATGGTCTCTAATAAGCATTCCTTCATGCCACACCAGCTGTGGTCGCAACGCTGACGACAACCACGAAGTTGATGATAAAGATGAGGAGACTCAGATGATTGGGGAATGTTAATCAGACTTTGTAAATTAGACAGTTTTATATATGCATAACTCAACAGAAAAAGTTATTAATTTAGAGCTTGATTTCGCAAAAGATTCTCTGCTTTATTATTGTTGTCCCCTCTCTCTCCTTGCTCTTACCATATTCCAGTCGTAGCTAATGCAGTAATTTCGACATGCTAATGGACTAACAAATTCTTCTAATTCAATTCTGTCTGTCTACGTCGACTTGCTTGGCCTTTTCACATAGATAATTTGCTGGGTAATTTATACTTTAACGGAAAATTGCTTTAGCATTAGCATTAGCCCCATTCAGAGCGGGCATACACATACAATGGAAACTCTGGGGCTGTTGTTGTTGTTGTCTGGTGTCTTCATTTTTTACCTTTCCTTGGCACTTGCTTGCCTCGTGCCATTTTTGTGAAATTTTGCGGCCTCACCCATAAAAATGTATCTACTTTTCAATATTGTTTACCGTTAGTCGTGCACCCCCACCCACCCACTCACACACACACTCAAACACACACCCAGCCATCTAGCCATCCATCCATTTCGTGGCCAGTCGTTGGCAACATTGTGGCAAGCGCGATTCCTATTCGCTGATATCTAAGGTAAATATGGGCACATCGCTCATACGACACGTTGTACTGCCGGGTAGCAGCAATGTTTGCTTAGACTTTTATTTTATTTTTTCGTTGATTGAATTCGAATGCCGCCTCAGATGTACACACATTTTACTTAAATATTGTGCACACAAAAAGCGAAAGAAAAGAAAGAGGGGGAGGGGGGAAAGGAAGCGCAATCGGTGCTCCATCATCTTCATTTGATGGGTGCGACACTTCACACTTCAATGGCCGCGCGTTGTTGCCAATTTGGCTAATAGAGCAGCCACCTGCTGCTGCTGCTGCCCTCTCTCTGCTGCAGGCCAGCAAAGTTGGCCGCGATTTGTTTGACTTGCATTGTCTGGGTACATAGCGAAATTAGCATTGAGTTTCAGACCTGCCCCCCAAAACGTAATTCAAACAGAAATTCGAGATTTATCGCGCTCGCCTAGCGAAATTGTCATCAGAAAATTTTCGGTCAAGATAGAAAGAAGAAAGCGGCACACCCAGAGTTGCTATCACGTTGAGATCAGGTGTGGGTTGTCCTTTGCGTCAACTTGTTTTGTTTGCTTTTATGTTTTGCGGTCAAGAAAAAAACATGTTTAACTTGGTTTAGCTTGTGGTCGGCATACTTTGTGTATACCCTGTTAAGACAATGTGTGGGTGGGTGGTATAGGCACTGAAATGATAAATTGCTGTAATAACTCAAGGCAGGGCAAGGGTATGTGTGCTCACACTGGCAATTAGAAGCTTATGTTTTTTCCTCCTCAAAGGGTATCTAGCTATTCGCACTTCCTGCATGCCATGACTTGCCACGCTGAGTTTTGTGCCACATTTACTCGGAGACCAATTTGTTGGCTCGCCTAATAAATTGTCAATTTGTGCGTAACTCACTCAGCAGTTTGCCTCGTGAGTTGAGTTGATTAATTGGCAACGTTTACCCAAAATGTTATTGTCTTGCCATTTTTCCATTCCATTTTTAGACGACGCATTTAAGTTTGCCACACAAGCCGAGGCTTGTTAACAATAGCGCGCTCTAAGCGTATTTCTTGTTAATTGACAGGCGGAAAGTGCCCCGCAGCGGCAGAGACAGGGTGCTAAGTCAAAGCCAAACACGAAGGCAACTCAAATGGGATAAGTCGCAAAAGTTAAAAGTCACTTGAGTTAGCAGCGAGATAAAGGATTGAGCAGGGCTTAAAGGGCGATGATAAAAATCTATAAAAAAATGTTTGCTATGCGAGGAGAAGGAGGAAAGGGTAAAAGGAAAGAGTAAAATCACTTGACAAGGCGCTACGCAATTTTGTCTATTTATTGAAGCATTTCACTTGAAATTGAATTCAATGCGCGGCAGCCATTTTTATTGAAAGCGTGTCAAAAGGGAGGGAGTTACACGCACACACACACACACACACAGAGACACAGACATATGCTAGCTATTCAAATGCCAAATCAATCAAGTTGTATACTTGGTTAGGCATTTGATATACATTTGATATTCCTGCTACGCACTAAATGTTTTATTATTATTATTCTTGTTGGATATGTTTGCTGGCGTTATGAATGTGCGAAATCGCAAAAGTTCCGCTGAACAATGTTGGAATTTCGAAAATGTGTGCGCAAAATGTTAAGAATTTTGCTCTCACAAATGTGCGATGCATGGATACAATCATCTGTCGAATTCCCCACCCAGCCAGGCAACAATCTATCGACTGCCTGTCTGTGCGCGTCCCTTTTGTGGCAACCTTTTGTGGCTACCTTTTGTCGTTTTGCAAGTGTGTGTGTCTGTGTGTGTAGGTATTGGCAAGCCATTAAATGCGCGAGGGCGTGGCAAACACAAGTTTCGGCATTACAAATATGCATTTGATATGCCCATCAAAAGCCAAAGCCCCTCTCCGCTCGCTATCGCTAACAGTACATAACGTATACGCCACGTGTATGCCCGCAGGAAATCTGAGCAATCTGCAACCCGCATGCCTTGACATGGTGTTAGTGTGCTGGCTTATTAACTAGGCAGCTACTACTCACTACTCACTACACACTCACCTTATACGAGGTATTCAAATCGCATATGGTATCATTCAACTTGGGGCTATAGACCGGCTTGGCAATCAAAATATACGGCACACAATGCACACATCCGGCCAATGTCAGGCCAAGTAAGACGATCTTTGCCCGCCGTACTGTGCACATTATTTGACGCTTCAGCGGATACATGACAGCTATGAAACGCTCCACAGTGAAGGCGACAACAAACCAAACCGAACAGAAGCTGGCCAAATAGCTGAAGAACGTAAAGAATTGACAGAAATAATTCTGATTGTATATGTTCACATTGAGAAAGTTCAACCATTGCACGAAGAGACCGCACAGGAAACAGGTATCGCTGATGGCCAGTGCGGCCAGGTAGAAACTCGAGGACAATTTGCGCAACTTGGTCATAAAGAAGACAAATACGGAGAGTATGTTGCCAATGCTGCCGGTGCAGCATATGATGGGCACATAGTATTTATTCACAAAGTCGCTAATGAGGTACGCGATGAACAGCATTTGCTCATCGTTTTCATCATCCTCATCGCCGGACATGTAGTCCAGGCTGCCATTTGCGGTATTCGTTAGGTTATCCGAGATATATTCAAGCGTTGTGGTTGCTGCGAAGGTTGTTGCTGCTGTGCTTGTCGATATGGATGATGTGTCCTGGCTTGTGTTTGACATGGCTGTCATCATCATAGTCGTAGCAGTTGTTGTTGTTGTTGCTGCTGCTACTGCTAGGGTGCTCGGCTCGAAGGGATTAGCCATAATTGCGTTTGTCCTGTGCTGTGGAGCTGGTTTATTGCTGTCTATTGTGACCTAGCAGCACTTGAGGCTGTCTTCTTTCAAGTTTCACTCGATTTCAAGTTGTGCACACACACAATTCAAACCAATTAATTGGGGGGGTGTAGTAAAAAAGTTGGCCTCATTAAGTGCACTGCAAAAGTTTCAGCGGGAAACTCACAACTTTACAGCGTGAATTTTTCGGCTAGAAATATTTACACTGCATTCTTGCATTGAGCAAGAAATAAAGAAAAAAACAAACTTTTGCCAACGCAAAAAAAGAAGTCCTTCAAAAGAATTTCGTCCAGTGAAATTTGAAACTCGCTGCAGGCGTTGTTGTTGCTGCTGTTGTTGTCTATTTTCCGTAATGAAGCAGATAATTCTCGCAGGGCCCCAAGTCAATTAGGGATTGGGCAGCGCGAAAAGTTTAGCTGAAGTTAGAGCGCATTGTGTGTGTTTGTTTTGATTTCGTTGTTGATTTGGCTTAGCTGCGCAGAAGTTTTTCGTTTTTATTGGTAATTTGATAACTGCACTGAAAAGTTTTAATTTGGTTTTGAAAATTAGTTAGCCAACTTTTTCCGGATTTTTTTTTTATTTATTTTCTCTAATTTTGTTGAGATATTTTTTTGATTTTTTTTTAAATTTTTTTTTTGGTTCTGCAAATTGCGGAAATACAATTTTTGAACTGTTTGCCGTCGGCTTAGGCAAGCTGCCCCATTCGATGCTTAGCGACCCAGTGACCTGCGACCTGCGACCTGCAGGGCAATACGCGCGAAACTAAGCCGAGACAATGGCGAGGACAGTCCTTATAAAGGAGGCGGCTTTGCGGCGGCTTTCGCCGCCATTGGAAGGCGCCAAAATGCACGAGCGAAGCTTTCTCCGAAAGTGGCGTCTGCGCAGTGGCGCAACGTCGCCATTTCATTCATTCATTGAATCAACAGGTGACAAGGTCAGGGTTAGATAGCTAGAGCAACAAGTGTGTGGGTGTGTGTGTGTGTTTTGTTGTGTTGTGTTGCCTGCCCAAGGGCTGCACTAGACACTCGTAACGCTTGGCCTGGCATTGTCATTGTTCCTGCCGTTGTAAACAAGTAGCTGCGTTTTCCAGCCGAAGCCGGTAGAGCTTTTACTTTTTGGCCGCTGGAAATGGCAACGCAGCAAGGTTTGTTAGGCTCATGCATGGCGTTGCTGTCCTTTAGTTGTTGGCCAGCTCTGTGCGCTGCTAGAACCACAAAATGGCCGCAAATTTGCCTTGCGGTCGGTACTTATCTCCCTTTCCTCTCTCTCTCTTCCTCTCATTTGATAAACGAAGTTCAATTGCCGTTCAATGTCGTTCTCTCTCTCTTTTGTGCATTTCCTTTGCAGATGATGATGACAAGGTGGGCACTCTGGATGTCCTGCTGAGCAGCGCGTACTGTCGTTCACAGCGCTTCCTGTCCAAGCAGTTGGCACAATTGCGACCGGAATTGACCATGTCCGTATTCTCGGGTAAGTGCAGGCGCCTCTCTATCTCTCTCTAACGCTCTTATGTCATGCTATTACTATATATGTACATATATATCATATATATCCTTTGTGTGCCTGCAGAAATTACGCATCGCTTTCAGAGCGCACGTGAGGATGTGCGCGCTCTGCTGCTGCAGTGCCTGCTGCCCTGGTTGCAGAACATGGAGCTCGTGGCAACGTCTGTGCCGCCCGCCACGCCCCTCTCGTATATTATGGTAAGTGCAGGAGAAACTGGGAAGGGGAGGGGAAGGGGGAGAGGGAGTTTATGTGAAAGGCGTTAAAAGGGGATTTAGTTGATATTTTCATTCGCTTTTTAATACCGCTCGAGGCGAAACGTTTTGTCAGCTGAAAAGTGAAAAGGCAAGCTTAGAGAGAGACAGTTTAACACACATGCACGCACCCACACACTCACACACAAACACACACATGCATGCACACTCGACGTAATAAAAAGCAATCTGCATTTGGAATATTTAAGCAGTTTAAGCTTAGCATTTAATGGCCCGGGGAAGTTACTTGCTTTGTCTGCTTCCGTCAGTTCTTTTTTTCACATTTCTTTCTCTCTTTTTGTTTGTTTGCAGTATTTTCCGGATTCTGGTACACGTGGACGCCGTGAGGGCACCGGCTCAACAGAGGCAACGGAAATGATACTGAATAATCTGTTCTACATAACGGCAAAGGTAACGTTGCATGAAATTAACTTAATTTACCTGGGTTCCTTACCAAATAGTTTCCCCTTCTTCTTTGCAGTTTTCGGATGCTCATCCACGAGACATTGAGGAGCTGTGGGGCACCCTGTGTCAGTTCTGGCCAAATAATCTAAAGGTCATCCTGCGCTATTTGGTCATCATGAGCGGCATGGCGCCCACAGAGCTGTTGCCCTATGTGAGTGCAATGTTTATTCTGTTTTCTTTAAGTTATTTATTGTTTCTTTACTTTGCAGGCCAAGCGGGTGGCTCTCTATCTGGCGCGCAGCTGTCCGGATCGATTGCTGGATGAGCTCATGGCGGAGTTGCAAACGGTGGAGACTCTCAACTGTTTGATTGAGCGTACAGAGACGCCGCCTTTCTATAGGTTAACCAGCATGCGAAAGGCTTCGAGCCACAGTGCAGATGGTAGGTTGCAGTTTGGCTTAGTCTACGCGAGTTCCAGCTAAAGTTTCTTTTTGTTTCCCTGCCAGGTCAAGCTGTAGGCGGCATCAACGATTCGCGTACACAGGATCTCACAGTGGAGAAGGGCACCATCCACACGAAGCGCCACAGCGGCGAGGATCCCATTAAAATTGGGCAAGTCATGTGGTTGACTACGAATCAATTGCAAACCATAATTAATCTGCTCTTTTCACTTCCTCAGCACCTGCAAATCGGACAGTGGCATACGCGCTTATACCCAAGCAGCTGCTGCGGCTGCCGCGGCTGCTGTTACGCCCATCGCAGGAGGCAGTCGTCCACCACGTGGTGCGGATAAAATACGAGCCGCTTCGGGTCCCTCTATATTGCCACGCCCCGAGGATATACTAATCAATGATCCCGAGCTGCGGCAGGAGGAGAATGTGGAGCTACGCAATACGGCAGAGGCATCAACCAATCCACATCCCTTGCCCATGCCCGAATATGGTGGCTACTTTGCACCACTCACAGAGTTTCTGCCCGATGTCAGTTTACCCATTAGCGGATTCCATCGGTAAGTCTACAAGGAAGTCTGCTGGAAGATTGTTTATTGAGCTTGTGGAAACTACCACACCGGTTTGCTGATATATCCAGTCAAAGTGGGCGGTGATGCGAGTGAAGCCGGCGGGGTAACCGGCAGTGCAGCCCGCTGCGGAAACAAAGGAGGTGACTCCAACTAGTGTGGGATTTCTGTGAGTAACCAAAGGACCACCGAGTCTCCACGACAGGTGGATCGGCCACCCGAGGTCCTAATGCACAAGACACTCTCGACAACTTGGCTATAGACGTTTTTGCACTCCTCATTTCCCATTATCTGCACATCGACGCACTGCAGCCACTCGGCAACTTGACCATCGGCCTGTGCACCTCAATCACAGGCCACAGCCCATTGGTTTTCATACGTTTCATTGCGTTGCACAAAACTTGGTAATCCAATCTTGTTAACCCTTGAAGTGAAGTAGACATAGGGTGTACGTATCAATCCAATGTCGTTGCCAAAGGTCGCTGGCCATTGAGGATGTCATATGAAGTTCTGCTTGTGCACACGACGAGTGAATTGTCCGCTTGCCTTCACATTGGAACCGTAATGGATATCCACATAGTCGGCCGTGGGAATGCAATGCGCTGCTGTCAATATCCAAGTGTGTCCAATTATAGATCCACTACAGAAGCCCACAATATCGATTCCTTCCATGCGCATCTCAATGCCTACAATGTAGGGAGCTTTACCCCGATGAGCTGCATATCCGTTGGCAATGATGCTATGGGGTTTCTCTTGCTCCTCTAAGGTATCTGCAGCGCAGGCAAAACTTAGCGAAAGGATTAGGATGAGAAACTGCATGCTGAAGACACAGTTTGAACTAAATAACTTTAGTTGTGGCTTTATATAGCGTGGGAAAGAGTTTAACTTGGCGTGCTTTAACTAACGACTATGCAAATGCGGAAAGTCTTGCCAAACTATTAGGTTCTTCCCCCCAAGTCTTCTGCCAGCTTGTTTTTTCAGTATGCAGCTTTATTATGTAATTCAGTTTCCCAGAAACTTGCTTAGTTGTAGACAATTCCGGAATGCTGGCGTATCCAGTCCAAGTGAGATGTCACTCTGGTAAATCCAGCTGGACCACCAGACATGCAGCCTGCAGCGGAAACAAATGAAGTGACACCAACCAGTATGGGATTATCGTGTGTAACCAAGGGGCCGCCCGAGTCTCCGCCACAGGTCGATTTGCCATTGGGAGTCCTTAAACACAGTATACTGTCGGGTATGTTGCCATAGGACCGGGAGCACTCGGCGTTGCTCATAATCTGCAAGTCGACGCACTGCAACCAGTCAGCCAATTGGCCATTGGCCTGTCCACCCCAACCGCAGGTAACTGCCCACCAGTTCTCAAAGCGTTCGTTGCGTTGACTCTGCTTGGGTAGATTCACCTTATTCACTCGCGATGTGAACGAGACATAGGGTGTGCGGAGCAGTGCGATGTCATTGCCATTTGTGTTGGGCCACAGATGGTGACGAATGAACTGATCATTGCGCACTCTGTGCGTGAAGGCGCCACGACCTCTCCAATTCGAACCGTAATGAATGTCCACATAGTGCCCGGTCAAGCAATGCGCGGCTGTTAGTACCCAATTGTTTCCAATGATGGTGCCACCACACACTGTGATAGTGTTGCTGCCCTCCGTCCTGAACTCCAGGCTAACTATATAGGGAGCCTTGCCATCGTATGCAGCATAGCCATTGGTTATGATGCTGTTGGGCTGCTCCTCATCCGTCTCATTGCCAGCGCCAAAGGCACGACTAAAGACTACGATCAATGTAAAAGTTGCTAGAAACACTTTCATGTTGAAGAAACAACTAGAATGGGGTGGGTCATGTTTGCTTGTTTTTATAGCGAAAGCTGGACAGTTTTGTAACGACTTGAGATAAAGAATTTGCTGGTGGGATTGCTAATGAACCAAAGAGGAAGAAAGATAATGGCTAACTAATTGTTTAAGGCATTAGTTATGCTAATGCGATAGGGAAGTAAACAAGTCTTTAAAACGGAACTAAATCTGTTAACAATATTCTTTCATGTTATCAGATTTGTTATTATGATCTTTAAAGATAATTATGTTGCTTTATTAGGTCGCAAAATAACATATTTATAGCTATCCTCTTAGTAAACCACTCCAGTGTTTTGCCATATCCAAAGCAGGTGCTGTGTTACACCGAGGAATCCTCCGGGGGTTTCAAGCGATACGATGTTTATCAATGTGGGATGATCGCGCGATAGCAAAGGTCCACCAGGATCGCGTGCACAATTAAGTCCTCTTATATCGTTTGTATGAAATTCGGCACAGCGAAGCCAATCGTATACCTGATCCTGGGAATAAGTACTCCAACCGCAGAGAACAAACCAGTTATCCTCGTAGCGATTACCTCTCTGGCTAAGCGTTGGTAGGTTCACTTTGTTTATGAGGTTGGAGAATTGAACGTGCGGGGTACGGATAAGACCAATGTCATTGCCATAACTATTGGGATAGAGTGGATGCACAATAAACTTATCTCTGTGCACCCTGTGCGCCAATTGGCCTCTCCATTTCAAGTTTGATCCGTAAGATATATCTACAAAATCTGCCGTGCTAAGACAACTTGCTGCAGTCAGTATCCAATTGTTTGCTATGATGCTGCCTGCGCCCATTTCAATTTTTCCATTCCCAAACGATCTAAGTGCCAGGCTGACAATATAGGGCGCCTTGCCTTGGTGGGCTGGATCACACTCTGGGGTGATGAACCCCGGACTTTCAATAGATGTAACATTTTTTAGTGCCAAGACAAAGGGCAGATATAACAGAAGAATCAATACTTTCATATTGAAATTTAAGCTGAAAGATCTGGCTTGTTCCCACTGTTTATATAGTAAACCAAAAGGGACTTTTTGTAGCTCTTAATTGACTTTTTTATAGATACTTAATGGCTTAGGGCATTAGCTATGCTAATGAAAGTACGAGAACTTAAACAGTTTGGCAAAAAAAAACTTTATTTGCTACGCAGAAGCAAAGGATATCCAAAATTTACATTTCTTAGTAATAGGCTATGCCGGTCTTGGCACGAATCCACTCCAGGTGGAAGGTGACGCGTACGAAACCAGCTGGGTAACCAGCAGTGCAGCCTGCTCCATGGCCAAAGGCGGTGATGCCCACAATAATGGGATTGTCGTGTGTGACCAAAGGACCGCCAGAGTCGCCGCCACATGTGGATCTTCCTCCTGGAGTGCTGATGCAGAGGATATGATCTCCAATGCTGAACGTTTTGCTGCACTCATTGTTGCTGATGATTTGGCTATCGACGCATTGCAGCCAATCGGCTAAGTTGCCATTGGCCATGCCTCCCCAGCCACAGGCTACGGCCCACCAGTTCTCAAATTTCTCGTTGCGCTGACTAAACTTTGGCAGACTCACCTTGTTGACGCGCGAAGTGAAGTCCACATGGGGTGTACGAATGAGGCCAATATCATAGTTGCTATTCTCATGCAGAATGAAGTTATTCTTATACACTTTGTGGCTATATTGACCACGCCAGAACCAGTTGGAGCCGTAGTGTATCTCTGCGAATTCGGGTCCCGTCAGGCAATGTCTAGCCGTGAGCACCCAATTGTGTGCGATGATGGTGCCAGCTCCCACAGAGCGACCATTTTCGTTATCCTTTCCCAGACTAAGGCCGACTATATAAGGTGCCTTGCCCTCATAGGCGGGATAACCGTTGGTTATAACATAGCTTGGCTGAGGCTCATCATCTTCGATTGAGGTCTCATTTAGGCCCATTGCCAGGGCAATTGACACAGATAGAAATGCTAGGAATATCTTCATAGTTAAACAGTGAACTGAGTTGAGAACAGTTCGCTGGGGTTGCTTATATACTAAGCTAAGTAAATAAAAGATATTTACCTTGGAACTGATTAAACAAACGTCATTGTGGGTCAGAAGAATTATAAGCTAATAGGGTAAGAAACCTGGACGAACACGTGCACGGGTTGATCTATTTACCCAGCTGCTGCGCTGAGTGTAAACAAAGATCGACCTATATCGGTGGAGATAATCCCCTGAGTTATCTGAAGAGTTTCAAAGTCTTCTCTATTAATTATTGCAATATCTAATTGTTTATTATAAGTATAAAGGTTATCTTTTCGGGATCAATGTAGTTCAGTATAGAAATTCCTTTTAGGGTTTTCAATAGGAAATGCCCGAGTGCTGACGTATCCAGTTCAAATGACTTGTAACACGAGCAAATCCTGCAGGTAGTCCAGCTGTGCAACCTCTGGAGGAGACAAAGTTGCTGACGCCAATGAGGATGGGGTTGTTGGAGCTCTGGGTAACCAGTGGACCACCAGAGTCGCCATTACAGATCGATCTGCCATTGGGAGTGCTTACACAGATAATTTGGTTCTTAATGATGCCTGCGGAATACGATCGACGACACTGTTCGTTGCTGATCACCTGCAGATTGACGCACTGCAACCTATCGGCTGCATTACCCGATGCAGTTAGACCCCAGCCGCAGGCCTTGGCAGCCTGATTGACATACTGATTGTTGTTGTTGTTCAAGCTGGGCAGCCGTACGCGATTGATTTGATTGTTGAAGTTGACGTGGGGTGTGCGAATCAGAGCGATATCATCGCTAGGATGATTGATAATGTTGTTGCTGCCACTGACAACATGTCGCACCTGACTCTGTCCACGTCGCAGGGAGCCGTAGTAAATGGTCACCGAGTTGTGAGGCTTAGTGCAATGTGATGCGGTTACCACCCAAGTGTTGCCAATGATGGAGCCACCACACCATGAGTTCGAAAAGGACAAGTACACAATGTAGGGTGCCTCTCCCTCAGCTGCGGTATAGCCATTGGTTATGATGTTATTCGGGACACCGTCCAGATCGTAGAGTTCCTCCGGCGCCACAGTTTCGTTGGATTGAGCTGCGGCAATAGCCAGAAAGAGTATAGAAACTAACCACTTCATGTTCACAATAGAATTGATTTGGTATTCCACAGCGTGTTGCAACTTATATAGTGAGTTGTTGTTTGGAATCCCCCACTGATTAACTAAGTGACACATGTCGCTTGTTACGCAAATTAGTATTGATTGCTTAGGGCATTAGGCTTATTTGTTTTGGATAGATAAGAAAGGGTAAACAACATTTGAAATCTTAAGCTAACTTGTTTTCTTTCCCCTCTCGCGTTTTCAGCTGCAATGTCGCCGTGATGCTATTGACGGACATCGTTGTGGACGGCATTCCTGGCATCGATTGGACGCTGCATTTGCCGCTAATGCTGCACATCTTGTTCCTGGGATTGGATCACACGCGCATCATAGTGCGGGAACATTGCAAGCAGCTGTGCGTCAATTTGTTGATTGTGCTGGCGGAGCACAATGATCATCTGACTGTGGCTAGGATATTGTTAAACAGTGAGACAAGCAAATTGGATCTGGGATTGACTGTACCCACTTTGCCCGTGATTGATAATAACTTTACGGAGTTGCATCAGCAATTCGATAGTTACCTGCTTCATGTGAGCCCACAGGCTGCGGCTTATGCGCTGCATCATAATCTATCTAGTTCCACAATCATAGCAGCGCATGTAACCAATCAGCAGACACTGCAACAGACGCCACAGAATCAGCAGCAGCCAACGCCAGCTGCACAGGGTGGTGGGCAGGCAAATGCCACGCCCTCAGTGCTGGCTGCCACACCGGCTGCACTGCAAATCAATCCGAACAATACAGAGAACTCTGAAGTGCCGCTGATCAATGCGGATGAGAATGCTCCACCACAGCCTGGACCAAGTATGCCCATTGCACATGTCATCAAGAGTCTCCTCAAGTTCCTCGCACACGATACATGTCAACCCCTGTGGAACTATGAGGATATTACGGCCAAGGTGTGGGCCGTGAAGTCGGCAGAGCAGCTGAGCTGCTTCCTCAAGCACATGGTCAAGGTGTTTGCCGACAGTTATCCACAGGCACGCATTGCCGAGCGCTGGGCGCAGACGGCACTGCAGCTGGGATTATCTTGCTCGTCGCGTCACTATGCAGGACGCTGCTTGCAAATCTTTCGAGCACTCAACGTGCCCATTAACTCGAGAATGCTCTCCGATATACTCTCAAGGCTGGTGGAAACCGTCGCAGAACAAGGTGAAGATATGCAGGGATACGTGACGGAGCTGCTGCTCACACTGGAGGCAGCTGTAGACAGTTTGGATTCGGATTTCCGACCACTCGATGTGATGAAGGATATTTTCAAAAGCACACCCAATCTCAACAATAAAGATGGTGGTCCCAATTCCATACTGCCTGGCAAGAAGTCTCCCTCAGGCATGACGCCACAGTCCTCGAACTACTCCATACCCAGTCATGGACGCAGCACCAGCTATTCGGTTTCCTATTGCGGTCGCAAGGCCAACAACTCGCCGTGTGACAAGCAGGTGGAGCTGCGGAATCGTGCCTCCGGCATTGAGCTAGAGCGAAGTGTTGTCTGCAAATTTGGTGTGGGCGGAGTTGGTGTAGGTGCTGGCTCTGCCCTGTCACGTTCGCGTAGTGCGCAGAGCTTGAAGATGCTGGGAGATACAGCCACACAGGATGACAAGATGACCATATTGGCTCAACTGTTCTGGTTGTCGGTGTCGCTGCTCGAGTCGGACTACGAGCATGAGTTCATGTTGGCGTTGCGTCTGTTGACTCGTGTGCTACACCGTCTGCCACTGGATCGACCCGATGCACGTGACAAGGTGGAGAAACTGCAGCAGCAACTCAAGTGGACAGCCTATCCGGGAGTGCATGCGCTGCTGCTGAAGGTGAGATATAGCCTTGCATTTTGGTTTGCTTTTTACTTAGTTCTTTCTCTTCATTCTCAGGGCTGCACGCACAGCGCCACCTACGAGCCAACGATTACGCTGCTCTCCCAGTTTGCACCGCTGCTCACGCTGCCCGTCTGTGATCCCACCCAGAGCTGTGCGTTCCCCATGAATGTAATTGCTTTGCTGCCCTACATGCTGCTGCATTACGAGGATGCCAATGAGATTTGCATACGCAGTGCGGAAAACATAGCACATGTCTCAACGGAACTCGGAGCTAAGTTGGAAAATCTGGGCACCGTGATGACTTTGTATAGTCGCAAGACATTCTGCAAGGAATCCTTCCAATGGACCAAATGTGTAGTGAAGTATCTGCATGATACGTACGCACACATGGGCCTGCACATGTTGGCCTTCCTTATTGAGGTGCTGGAAAAGGGACCACAGCAGGTACAGGTGCCTGTCCTCAATGTCATTCACTGCATGCTGCACTATGTGGATCTATCGGCGCCTCAGGCGCAAACCATCAATGCGGATTTGTTGCGAGCTATTGGAAAATACTTGGACGTAAGCTTTGGCATACATTGAAATGGGTTTTATACTAATCCTTCTCTTCCACCAGACCGTCAACTGGAAGGACTCGCTAAAGATACTCAAGCTGATTGTGACGCGCAGCTCATCGCTGCAAGTGGTGCCGCCCAGTGATGGCAGCAGCGCCGGCTTATCGTTCTCCTTCTATAGCGCATATCCGGACTCGGATATGTTCTGTAAAAAGGAACTGGCCGGCCGCACAATGGAATTCACCTTTGATGTGTCGCAGACGCCGCTGATCGGACGTCGCATCTTGCTCAAAACGGAGGAACCTGGCGGCGCTGCCCCAGGCACAGCCAACTCATCGCTGAACTCAACGTTGACCAATGCAACCACAGTGACCGTTGCTCCTGCTCAGCAGGTCAGCGCACAGCTGCAGCAGCAACGCGCCCACAGCAATGTGGCTGCCATTGCCGCCTCGGCCGTAGCTGCCCAGCAGCAGCAGCAGCAACAACAACAACAGCATCTGCAGCAGCAGCATCAGCAACACTTACAGCAGCAACAACAACACGCTGCTGGTCTTGGCAGCATGGTGGGCACACCCAATTCGCCCAGGCGGAGCGCTAGCCTGTCCCCGGCAGATACTGTTCCACTTAGCGGCTGGAAACGTCCCTGGATGTCGCAGTGTCGTGTGCGCGAATGTCTTGTGAATCTACTGACCACATGTGGCCAGCGCGTTGGCTTGCCCAAGTCGCCATCGGTAAGTTGCTGCAGTAGTGGTAGAACGCGGGGGAGGAGGAGGGACGGACGCGAGTCTGCCAGCTTGTACATTAGCAAGGTGCATGCTTTGATCTCCCCTAGCACACTAGCTTCTTCAGCTCCTTCTTCTGCTTTCTACTCGCATACAGAGAAGAGTCTAACATGTTGTACTATATATAACATACTCGAATATGGCCCTCATCTATACGAATATTTATTTATTTCTACTTTTTTTTTCTTTCATGTAAACAAAAACAAAACAAAAAAACAAACTTGTAACTAACACGCCATTCAAAAATATCATCATTAACAACCAAAATAATACCAAAACCCGAACCAAACCTAATTATAGGACGATTTCATAAACTCAATTTGCTCAAAGGTAAAGGAACATGTTACTCAAAATGCCACGTGTAGCTTTGCTTTTGTTTTGGCTCGTATTTAATTTGTCAACTCACTCAATATGCGCATTTCTCACTGTTTCATTCCAAAGGTTTTTGGTTTTAGATAGCGTAGTATTTGGTTAAGTTTTATATATGACTTTATTATTTTATTTTGTATTGTATCGCCTGATCCTTTTCATTTCACTTTCCATTCCATTACGTTCCGTGCTTGCAATTTCGCATGGGTTTTGTGTTTCATTTCAAACTGTACGTTTCGTTTTCTTTCGTTATCTTAACACGATCAGTCGTTGAGCACGTCACTTCTAACGGGATCGATTGCGACCAGACAAAGCGTAAGCTTTTCAGTCAATACATAATTATTTGTGTCTTATCTTTATCAACTATACTCTATATACTTATCAATATTATCCTAGATCTATTTGAGTGTCTACCTTATTGTGTTGCCTAATTTCGTTGTTACTAACATGCTTTGTTTGGTGATATGCAGGTTATCTTTAGCCAATCTTCGGATCTGATGGAGCGACAATCCTCGGCTGCTTCGTCGACGGAGGAGACTTCGGGACCGCAAGGCGATTTGAGCAGCGGATCGCGTCGTGACGACGGTCAGCCCGATTTCACGGTCTTTAAGGACTTTGATTTCCTGGAATACGAGGACAGCATTGCTGGCGAGTCTACGGATAACTTCAACTGGGGCGTACGACGTCATCAGCTGTTCGAGGGCGATGAGGATCGTTTGAATTGTGGCAGCGGTATTGGTGGCTCCATCAAGGGCGGCCACTCTTCGGCACTGGAGGACAGTTTCAGCGATAAGACGCCCATTTTGAGCAAACGCAAGCGGCAAACAGCAGACGATTCGTCCGATGAGGAGGCCGAGTCGGAGTCACCTTTGGACGATGATCATCGTCAATCGTTCCTGAAGTCCAGCTTTAGCGCCATGCCGCCCACATCGTTGAGCCTGCGTGAGAGGCGACGTCGTAATTCGGTTTCTCGCAGCGATACCAGCGGCTCGAGTGCTGGCGATTTGGGTGACATTACACCGTGCAATGCCTCGCCACATTTACAGGGTATTATTCGCTTTGGTGCCGCTATACGCGATGAGGCAGAGGAGAACTGGCGACGTCAGCTACAGTCTATGCTGGTGAATCAACCCTCGGCACATACCTCGGAACTGTTGCTGCAACTCTATCGCCTGATCAAGGAGCTTACCTTCAAGACCATCAGCATTTCCAAGGAAGCCAAGAAGTTCTTCACAGGCATCGGCTCTCAGCTGGGCAATCGCATCTCGCTCTTCACGGATCTGTTGAGCTCACGCGCCGATCCGCCTCGGGTCTGGTGTAGCGAACTGCAGACCACAACGCCAAAGCTATTCGAAACCTTACGTTTCAATGTGCTGGAGGTCCAGGAGCATCTGGAGACGTTCTTCGATCGCAAGGATCAGGTGCTAGAGGTGTGTTCAGTAGATCTCTAAAATGATCTATGATTTATGTTAATTGCTTATTTTCCTTTACAGTGCCTGGATGCGGTAAAGACGTCGTGCAAGTTGTCGCTGTTCAATGAGTCTGATGTGGCTGCTTCGGGCCTAGAGTTGCCTAGCAGCTCCAGCATTGCGTACATGCCCTTTGATCCTGCCTCCACGGAGGTTGTGCTCGACCTGGGTCGTTCTTTGTATAAGCTAATGTTCCAGCTGCTTTTGCTGATTGAATCGAATCATAAGATATCCTCGAATGTGGTAAACCATTTTCGCATCAATGAAGACGTAAGTGAAGCTATCCAGGCGAGATCTGTGCAAGCTAATCACACTACTTTCCATTGCAGATGCAAGACATATCCGATCTCTATGCACTGGTGCGTGATGCCTTAGTGCGCTGTACAAGTGAATCAGAGCTGGACTGCTTGGAATCGTCCACCTCCACGGAGGGAGAGCATACGCCCACACCCTCGCCTGGCTTGCCCATGACCCCCGAGGAATTTGAGGCGTCGCTGCACGAACATATTGATCTGCAGCGCTGGTCCAGCGCCATATCCCATGTGCGACAATATCGACGCGTCTCGACACTGAATTCAGGGGACCAGAGTCTGACTATCTTTAGCTATGGCAATCTTGATAGCCGCATCAAGTTCGATGAGATGTCGATTATATTAAATGCCTACGCGCATAGCATTATGAAGGATCGCACGGGTTTGTGAAGATATATACCAAGTAAATATTTATGATTTTTAATTCTTCTCATTTCCCCGCAAGCAGAAGCCTTCATTGTATCTAAATCGGACTCGGAACTGTTCGAGGTCTATGCAATACTCTCAGAGAACTTGTATCACGTCTCCAGTGCCCTGACCAACATGGAAATCAATATGAAAAGCTACTCCATGGGCGCCGGCTCGAGTAATTTGCATCGCAGCGAGCAGGATATTGTGACAAATCTTTAAATAGATAATGGAACCCTACATATGGTTAACATAAGTTTAGAATTAAGCTCATTTTGATATACAAATCAAATTTAGTTTCTAGTTATTAAGCAGCATTATATAAGCACTACAACTATCGATTGATCGAGCATTAATTGTGTATGAACAAATGTGTTTTAGGTACGATACGATTACATAATATACTTATAAAATATATTAAACACCTTTTGCAGTTAGTTTCTATAGGAGGAGGAGGAGAAGGAAATACCTAAAACAAATTGCAAGTTTTTTTTACAAAATAAAAACATTTAATTACAAAGTATTTGTATCAATTTGGTCCAAATTAAACTTGGACATACATAGTACTTACTCAAGTAAATAGAGCAAACATTTCAATTGTCATATAAAAATATTATAAAACACATTCTTAATCCTAATTGAATAGCTTCTTGAGCGCGTTTCTTTGCTGATTGTGGTACAAAGCAAGCTGCTGTTTTGCTGCGTTCAGCTCGTTCAGAATCTGTTTGTTGTCGGGCAGCAATTGATAAGCAAGTTTAAGGTCCTTGATTGCCTCCTCGTAGTTGCGTATGGCCCGTTGCGCTTGCCCCCGCCTATAGTACGCCTTGCTGCAGTTGGCATCCAGACGTATGGCCTCTGTGCACGCAAGTTTGGCAAACTTATAGTTACCAAGCTTCAGCTCAACTGCTGCCATGTTGATGTTGTTGGCCACAGATAAGACATCCAGTTTTCGCAGATCCGAATCGCCTGCACTGCGTTTCGGCTGCGTATGTCCCTCGAAGCTCTTGCGCAGCAGGTTGTAATATCGATTCGCTTTGCGGTACTTGGCACGTGCCTCCAGATATCGACCAAGCTGGAAGAAATGATTGCCCGATTGTCGCAGGCAAGTGAGCAGGGAAACTGATGCGTCGGACTGGAGAGATATGGATAAGCTATTATGCTCAATATACTGTATTATGTAAGTGACTTAACTTACTGTGTGATTGCTGAATTTGCCCGTCCAATCTTGTGGATAGGGCGGCAACTTGTCGCTGGTCTCGTCGCTGCATTCAACGCCCCAATCCATGTCGGGCGTCAGTTCGCCACAATCGGTGATCTTTATATCCGCCGTGGGACAGTTGTCATCGTTGCAGTTCTGTTCCATTTCGGCCACAATGCCAAGGCCTCGTATCACACGACCCACAACCACATTGATACCATTCAGGTTCTCGCTTCCAGCGGCTGTGATAAAGAACTGTGAGTTGTTGGTGTTTGGTTTGCCGTAGTTGGACATGCTGACCACGCCTTCCTCGTTGTGCTGCAGCAGAAGATAACGAACTGTTAGCAGGCATTTGTTCATGTACTTTGATTTGTTGCTGTTCGCTTACCGATAGCTTAAAGTTCTCGTCCTCGAACAGGGGTCCATAGATGCTCTCGCCACTTGATCCATCGTCCTTGACCACATCGCCCCCCTGCACAGCAAACACGCGCTTGATCGTATGGAAGTGTGTGCCCTTGTAGTGCAAAGGCTTCCCCAGTTTTCCAATGCCACGTTCTCCCGTGCATAGAGCGCGGAAATTTTCCGCTGTTCGCGGCACAACATCCTTGCGCAGTTCAATTATCATGCGTCCCGCTGCGCAAAAGCAAGTAAATACACAAACAAACACACACACGCACACATTAACATGGGCATCTCTAAGCCGTAACTAGGTCAAGCATAGATTGTGTGTGCGCTTCGCTTACCGTTTTCCTGGTCAATGCTGATGTCCATGTAGACCAAAGGATTCGATGCGTTTAACAGGCTGCAGCAGCTGCTCTTTCGTCTCTTCCATTTTTGTCATCTAGGCGCAGCCTTGGAACAAATAATTTTATTAATAACTATTATCTAGTCGCTTCTTAGAACAGGTAAACAAATGTCGGACGATTAGCACTTGTATCGCGAACAGTGCTGCCCATCTGCAGCGATTTCACTGCAGCAACAGCTGTTCGGGGGCTGCCAACCGCGCGCAAACACGTTGGCCCAGACGTTGAGTATTCAAACGGGGCTGTTATCGGAAATTTATATTTGGGTAAATTTTTAAATTATAAATAATTTAGATTATAAATCTTTATTAATTTTAATTAATTTCATAATTATATTAACTAATTTTGTTTTATTTTAAATTCAATATTTGTGATAATTGTTAATTATTATTTATTTATTTGAAACTATTCAAGCGCAAGCTGCTTAAACAGTCTCTTTCAGTTTTCATTCGGTCTAAGCCTAAATTTTTAATGTCTTCAAGTGCCGCCCACAAAATTTAACCAGCTTGCCTCCACTAGGTAAGACCTGCACAATGACCATAATAAAGCAATTACCCAGACAGCAAGCATATAATTTACAACTAATTGGGGTAGAAGTTTCTTTGAGCGGAAGGATATAAAAGGTTTGCAGTGAGGCGATTATTCAATCAGTTTTCTATTGACTTTACAAAATGCAGAACGTTTTCGATAAGGAACTAAATCGGATTGATAATCTACCAAAAACGGGATTAACCTGGGTGGAGTACAGTGCCTATGCAATGGGCATCAATATAGCACCTAGAAAACGCACTTCGAAGCCCTGTCAATTGTGGGTATTCATGAAGCTAGCTTATATGAAACCTCTATATATTTAACTTTATATTTTAGTTTACTATTCTTTGCTCTGATTGTAAATTTGAGCATTATTTATAGTCTCATTAAGTTTGTAATGGTAAATTATACTGTATCCTTTGAAGCCTATGTCGAGGTAAGCTAAGGATTTGTAACAAGGGGCTAAATATATATTTAATATGTCTTCCAGGCCGTGCTGTTAACCTTTCAACTCTCTGTGGGTCTTGTAAAAATGATGCACTTTTATAACTTTTTAGACGCGTGTGTAGATTTGGTGCGCACCACGGAATCGGGTGATGTGCTTAGGAACTTGGGTCTCTTTAATTTGGGTGAGTCTTCTCTTTTCAAAGTTGAAGAATGGGTATCTTCCTGTTGAGCCGCTTTACTATAGTTATTGTTACTTGTTCTTTGATTCATTAAGCTTTGCCGTACAAGCTGACATTACGTAATTCCTTGGGAACTATACTGAGTGATAATTGGCAGACTATCGATCGCCAGGTGATGTTCTTCTTCAAGATTGTCTGCATGCCTGTGCTGTACTATACCATGCGACCCTATTTTCAATATATCTACGATTGTTATATAATAGAGGATAGCTGTGAAATGACACTGAGTGAGTAAGGGAGAAAAACAAAGTGGATTTTCAATAGGTATATCTTTTTTTATAGCATACCCAGCCATAGTTCCCTATGTGCAGCTGGGCAACCATGAATATCCCTCGTATTTGGTGCGCTTCTTCTTGTTACAATCCGGGCCAGTATGGTGCTTTTTTGGTAGGTGTGTATCAGTATTATCTATGTGGTTAACTTACCTTTGTCTTGCACTAGCTGTCTTTGGCTTCAATAGCCTCTTTGTGGTGCTAACCCAACATGAGGCAGGTCTGCTGGAGGTTTTACGTTATCTGGTTCAAAACTCTACAAATGATGCAGTGGTTCCACAGCCTTTGAGGGTTGCATATTTGCGTTGTTGTGCTCGACTTTTTGCACGGATATCAAGGTAAGTTTGTGTATCTAATAAACAGAGATTCTCAAGAGTTTTCTTTCAGACATCATGCCCAGATCGAAAACGTTTTCAAGTATATTATTCTGGTACAATGCGTGATAAGTAGCATTTTGATATGCATGTTGCTCTACAAGATCAGCACTATTATGGTGGGTACAAACTAAGCAAAGACTATATAGGAAGCTTTCATGAATTTAATATACTTTGCAGGAAGTCGGTTGGGTCTGGATGGGCATGATTATGGTTTATTTAGTGACCATAACCTTGGAAATCAGTTTGTATAATGTCAGCGCACAAAAGGTGGAGACGCAGGTATGAAAAAGGACGGGATGCCAAATGAAAAGTCAATTTGAAACCCATTTTCAGAGTGAATTACTGCTTCTGGACTGGTACAATTGCGCCTGGTACAACGAATCGGAGGACTTCAAATTCATTATCAAGCTGATGTTGCTTTTTTCAAAAAAGACATTTGTTCTAAGCGTGGGCGGCTTTACCAACTTGTCTCACAAGTTCTTAGTGCAGGTAAGTATAGGAAAACCTTAACTCTTTCATTATAATTGAACTATCATTATGATAATGCTTCCCTGAACTCTTCCTAGGTCTTTCGCATGAGTGGAAACTTCTTTCTGCTGTTGCGTAATATGAATAACAAATAAGCGCGAAATACTTTATACAAAATTACAACGTTGGAAAACTTTTTATTATTTTATAAGGTGTGAATTCATAAAGCGACTTAAACAAAGTAGAAATTATTGTAAACGTAGTTGACAAATATATGTTAATAGTACAGATAGTAGAATAGTTTTGGAGAAATATAGAAATGCAGTGTTGATTCAGAAGTTGTGGCACAGTTTTCAATATAGTATAATACAGTCGTCCGGTATGGCTGGCTTGAATTTAAAGCACAATTGGCAGTTAAGAAAATGTTCAATATTGGCATCATATTATGACGATAATCGTATAAATATATTATATATAGTATATAGGTTATGAACGATGCATTAAAGCTTCTCATTAGTTTTTCTGTTCTGGTTTCTCGTTTGTCGTTTGTTTGTTTGTTCCTTTTTGTTTTTGTTTTTCTTTCACTAAACAAAATATTTCAGCTAAGAGACTAATATTACATAATTTCATTCAACGGCTAGAGCTAATTCCGATTTGTTCGTACTCCTCCTGTTCGTCTTGCTTAGATGTTAATTGAAGTAGTTGGTAGTGCATGGATGTGGTGGTCCAATCTAGGGCTCCAGACGATTGCGCCTAAAGCAACCCGCCGGCAGTGCTTCAGATATAAAACGTATGTTCTCCACCTCGTTGTGGAGGTCCTTCAGCTCGACGTCATACTTATCGATAAGTTTCTTTTGTATATTGCGTTGTTCTCGATACTTTTCGATACGTGCCGTAAGATTGAGACGCTCAATTTCGCCCTCCACCTGGCTAAGACGATTTTCTATGGAGAGACAAACGAGAGACCTTGTTAAAAGAGTTCATTTGGATTTCGTGCTGTGCTGACTTACCCAATTTGTCAAGATAATCGGTGTTGATATCCTTGAGGTTCTCTAGCTCATCCTTGATAGCGGACAACTCAGCGTTGGCCTTCTCGATTTGCTTCTGTGCATCCTGTGTGTCGGCCTTGGCCTGACCCACTTTGCGCTTGGCATCGTCCACAAGATTGTCATCTTTGGTGGAGTTATCCTCCAGGTTGAAGATATTGGCCTCGGTCAGTTTGACACGATGGTTTAACTGATCGGCCTCATCTCGCAGTTTGCGGGCGGCAACCTTTGTTTCATTGGCCTTGCGGCGAATTAGCTCTGCGTCCTGGGGAGAAGAAGCATGACATGAAGCTGACACGTAAGGGAGCCAAGCTCATTCCGTCTTACCTTGGAAGCCTGTTGGGCGTACTTCTCCTGGGCCTCCTGTGCATTGGTCTTGGCATCGTTGGCATTCTTGTTGGCACCCTCTAGAGCCTCGCCAGCCTGGCGAATCAGATTACCAGCATGCTCGATTTCCTGGTCAATGCTGGGCACAGTCTGTAGTGCCAGATTAGCCTTCTCCGAGGATTGCTGCACATCGGACTGGAAGCCAGACAGGGTGTTGTAAGTGTTGTTGGCATCCTTCAGTGTATTGTCGCCTTGCTCCACCGCCTTAATGGCACGCTCGTGTGCAGCCTTAGCGCGTTCCAGCAGCTCAATGTCGTCGTTCTTCTGGGCATCAGCACTACAGGAAAAAGAATTATCATTAGAAATCATCAGCTACGGATTAGAGTGGGCTACTTACCGCTGCAGCAGCACGTTGGCCAGAGCACTCTCTGTCTCGAAGTCAGCAAAGATTTCGCCGTTGTTGTTTGACAGCTCATTGATCTTCTTGAGCAGCTCATCGGCGCGTTCATTGGCAGCCACCGCCTCCTTCTTCAGCTGATTGATATCAATTTCCGGTAGGGTTTGACGTTTCACATCGTTGAGCAGCGTCAGCGCCGCATCGTAGACCTCGTTGGCCTTGCGCAGTGCCTCCTTGGAGGTTTGGGCCACGGTGCCCAGCGACAGTTTCACCTGGTTCAGTTCCAGACGCACCTCGGAACGCAACTCGACGCCAACCTTTTGCTGTAAGTCAATGGCGCTCTTGGCCAACTGATGTGCCTTTTCCACCGCATCCTTGGCATCCTTGGCGTTCTTCAGATCGAACTGTGCCTCCGACTCCAGGCGATCGGCCAGAGCACGTGCCTCACGTGAAATATCCGATATCTGTTCGGACTGTTCGCCGAACTCGACCGACTTGTTCTTGGCCTTGGCCAGTGCCTGAGCTCCCTCATCGTTGAGCAGATCCAGTGCCTGCTGCAGTTGCTTCTTGGCATCGTCGATGATCTGATGCAGTGCTGTGTAATTGCTGCGTGCCTTGGCAATTTCCGCATTGGCATCCTGCTGCAGTTCATCGGCGCTCTTCAGATGATCGGTCATGCTGCCCAGGCGCTTGTGCAGATCGTTAATGACCTCGACATAGGTCTGTCCCCCATCACCAGAGCCAGAGCGTGCATCCTGTGCCAAGATGGAAACCTTATCCTGCACAGCCTTCAACTTGCCCTCGAACTCCTCATCGTTGGTCACAGGGGTGCGTGCAATCTCATCCAGCGTGGAGCTCAAATTGGCCAACTTGGCGCGATGCAAATCGGCTGCCTCCTGCACAAGGTTATAGCAGTCGGGACAGTCCACACAGCCGCGATGGCGATCGTATTTGTTCTCCTTGCAGCGATCGCAACGACGACCCTCGACGTTGTCATTGCAAGGACATTGTCCGCTCTGGTCACACTGGAAGCCCTTGGAGCCGCTCTCGTCGCACTCGCAAGGCTTGCAGCCATCCACAGAGAAACCAAAGAAGTAGTTGGCGCACTGATCACAGCGTTCGCCCACCACACCGGGTTTGCAGTGACATTGACCCGTGTACTTGTCGCACGTGGAGTTGTAGCTGCCCACGGGATCACACAAGCAGTTCTCGCAGCCGTTGCCCGAGCGGATGTTGAAGTAACCCGGTTGACACTCACCACAATCGCGTCCAATCACATTCGGTTTGCACTGACATTGTCCGGTCACTTGATCGCAGCGCGAGATGCTCTGATCGTCCTGCTCTGTGCCGGCGGCATAGCAGCTGCAGCGATCGCACTTGCCATGTGGCAGTGCCAGAGGATCACCAAAGTGTCCGGGCAGACACTGATCGCAGTGTTCGCCAGCCGTGTTGTGGATACACTTCAGACACTCGCCCGTGGTGCGATTGCAGTTACCCACCGCATTGGGATCCACATTGCCGTTGCAGTCGCAGCTCTTGCAGGTCTGCACATCGCCGAGAAGTCCAGTGGGATCGCCAAAGAAGCCATCGCTGCACTGCTCACAGCGGGAGCCGAAGTAGCCGACGGGACATTCCGTGCAGATGACTGTGTCGCCGTTAATCTGCAGGCAGGCGCCATCGTTGGGGCACGGGCAGCGCTTGCAGTCGTAGGGTGTGCCGCCCAAGGCATTGCCGTAGTAACCCTTGGCGCACTGATCGCAGTTATCGCCCTGTGTGTTGTGCTGACAGATGCAGCTGCCCGTCTCCGAGTCACAGATGTCCGCATGGCCATGACAGTCGCAGGGTATGCACGGCATGAAGGGTCCACCACGTGCGGGGCTGTGGCGATAGCGTGGCGCACAAGACTCACAGAACTGTCCCAGGTAGCCCTCGGGACAGGTACACTGCTCGATCCAGGTGGCAGGTTGACCTGCGGCACCACGATGCGCTGTCTGTAGCTCCACATCATCCAAATTGGCTTCACCCTGCACCGAGTAGGTTGCTCTAATCTTTATCGCCGTCAAATTGGATAGGATGGAGAGGAAACCACGTGCCGATTGACTTGGCTGCCATTGATAGTCATGATGCTCGTGCAGACGGAAAGTGTACTCCCTCACGCCATGATCGGGTATGCCATTGCCCTGGGCGAAGATCGGAAGAGAGATCTTGCTGCCTGCTCCCTCCAAGATAACATCACTGGGACTGCTGCTGGGTCCAATCTGACCGACCAGTTGCAACTTGAACTTCAGATCGCGATTGTACGAGGCACGCTGATCGCCCAGGAAGCGATCGGGCGCCTTGAAGTACACGTACTCATTGCCCTGTGCAGTGGTGCCAATGCTGCGACTGTACTGATTGTACTTGATGTCCACATCGCGACGATTCAGATCGATGGCGGTCCAGCGTTCCTTGTGCTTGTTGAAGCTGGAGGTCACCGAGACCACGGAGTAACCCGGTGCGGTCTGACACTCGGAGGTGTGTCCATAGCAGAAGCAGGGTGTGCAGCCAAAGCGGTTGCTCTTGTCCAGATTGAAGAAGCCTGGTTTGCATCTAGTGGTGGGTTGGGAGGATTAGACAGGGGTAAGCAGTGCTTTGCCACTTGGCTACTCACTCATTGCAGCGCCTGCCCTCGACGTTCTCCTTGCAGAAGCAGATGCCGCTTTCGGCATCACAAGCTGGCGTGTTATCCTGCGAGCCGCGTGCATCGCAGCCACAGGGTTGGCAGCCGTGCTGGCCAAACTGGTAGAAGTTGTTGCTGCAACGATCACACTTGTCGCCCGTCACTCCCGGCTTGCACTGACACTTGCCCTGGCTGTTGCACTGCAGCGAGCGTGAGCCCACGGGATCACATCCGCAGTTGACGCAGAAACGCGTTGTCCCGCATGTAGAAGTTCTCCTTGCAACGTTCACAGTTGGCGCCATCACGATTATCCCGACAGTCCAAACAGTGGCCTCCGTGTCCGGTCAGATTGAACAGGTTCGAGTCGAAGTAGCATTTGTCTGCGAAGCCGTTGCAGTTGCAAGCTGGCAAAGAGAGAAGGAGGGAGAGTTGTGAGTTAAGACGAGATAATACGCTGGAACTGCTGCTGCTTTACAGTTAATCAGATACCAATGGGCCGTGTCGCCCCGTAGATCTAAGCGATTCGTTTGCAGGGCGTAGTCGTAGGACCAGCTGTAGGCGCTCGTGGCAGCCACCAGGCAAACAAGTTGCCAGCAAAGATGCAACATGACTGACTTGATGGCTCAAGCAGCTGCATCGAGTTGACAGCAAATGCTGCAGCTAACGGCAGAGCAGTTTGTCCTTATATAGGAAGTCAAGCTGGAGTGTGCACAGTGGGGCAAGTGCTATGGAAAATGCAGGCACAAAGCAGAGGTGAAGAAGGCTGCATTCAACTTAGCCATTTTACGTGAAAGTATAAACAGAGCAGAAGACATTCTAGAATTCCTACACGTACAGCCCACTGTGCACAGTGCAACCAGTTTATGCAGCTCTGCCTTTCCACCTACCTTTGCACTCGTTAACCTCTGTTGAGGTAGCCCTCTTCCATTTGACATCGTTGTAGAGTGGCAGACAGCGATCGCAGTCGGGTCCGTCTGTGTTGTGACGACACTCGCAGACCAAGGTGCGCTCCCCATGCATTCCGGTGCTGGCTACACACTTGCTGGCGTGTCCATTACACTTGCAACGTGCTCCCACAGCAATGTCACTGATGGCATAGAAATACGACTTGAGCACCTGTGGATCTCCAAAGATCTCATCACCAAAGGTATTCAGACGATCCAGGGTGATGCGAATATCCGTTGCCGTCACCCAATCCTGCAGTTCCAGACTGCGCTCAAAGTTGATGCCGCTGGGACGACCCTCGAGCGTGGAGAAGGCAATCTCACCGTCGCGCAGAGGGGAAATGTCGCTGTACTCGCCCGTGCACAGAGCATGTGCCTCGCCCTCGCCCTTGCGTATGGCACGTGAATCGGGCAGCGAGTAAATGTCACGACAGACGGCGCTGTAGTATTGATAGGGTATCCAGTCGCCGTGCTCCGAGGTGCGCTTGTAGATTGTAAAGGATTCGGGACGTGGCGAGCGGAACAGAATGCGCACGTAAGTGATATCGTACGATTTACCTAGCAGTTCAAGAAGATATATATATTACATTAATTCCTTGACTCAGGGTGATCTTAGAGCTTACGCAAATGCAGCGTCAAATTGACGTGATTGGGATGCTGTATGCCCTCGAACATGGTCTCCGACTGCCACCAGGTGGGATTCTGTGGATCGTGCAGATCCGTCAGAAATGAAGGATTGTGATCTTCGTATCTGAGGAAGGTAGTATGTAATTGGTATATGCCACAAGAACTATATAGTTTGATTGTCTTACTTGCAGAAATCGCAGTTCCTGGTGTTCTGGTGCATGGTCTGGATGCAGAAATGATTATCCCCCTGCTCGCCGCAGGTGTTGGTCGACTCAATTTGCAGTTGATACGCTGCATTGATGAACTCAGGCATACATTTCTGGGAATGAAAAAATGAAGAAGATTACAGTATAAAGAAGGAGAAAGAAAAGGAGATTTCAGCATGAAGCCGGCAATCCAAGTATCAGACACAGAGAGAAGAAAGACTCAGCGTGCGCACAACCTAAATTGGAACTGAATTGCTCAATTGGTTTGTATGTCTCCACTTGAATTAACGCCCAGCGGATCTATTGACCCGAAGCAGCACGCTAATTTTAATTCAACTCAATTAGCTTGTGGCACACTGGAGACTTGTGGCATGTTAATGATTTATAACAGAGAGAGAGAGGAAGTTCCTCATGCTCTCACTCACCTGTGGTCTTCCGTAGGGATCGTAACACTCCAGAGCCGGCAAAAAGGTGGTGCCTCGTAGCTCATGTCCACCCACAGAGTTGATGGGTTGTCGCTGCACCGCCAGAGTTGCCACAGCGCAGCTGCACAGCAAGACGCCGGCAAGCAGCAGACGCGCCGCGTAGCAGGAGCCTAAGCTAAGACTCCGCCTGCTGCGCTTCATCCTGAACTGAACTGGTGAGTTGGCTTACACTCTCTATAGACTAATTAGGTACTAGTTAACTCTAGTTACTTATTCGAGTAATTCGATATGCTGGGTGGGTTGTTTCAGATGAGTTCCGTTTGTTGTTGTGGGGGGTTGTCGAAGCAGTTGCACAGCTTAAAGCATTATTGCATTGATTGCGGAGACAGTTCTTCTTCTTCTTCTCCTTGAGGTGGCTGGTTCTGGAGCGGCTTCACTCGCTGCAAAATGTGCAGAGGAAATGTGAATTAGCTAATGTCCAAAATAATCAACGACGTTCATTCAGCTGAATTTATTCCGAGCACACTTTCATAGAAATCCGAAAGAAACATCTGTTGTACACATTGTGCGGGATATGCCAAAAGGCGACGAGTTATTTTGGGGTTATCTCATGCATACACTTGCCTAGGGGTATTATAAATATTATAGCGAGCAGAGGAAACATTTAATTGCTTACAAATTTGAAGACTTTGTAAGTGACGACCTATATAAAGGTTTTATATGGTACTTTAAACCATAACTAATATTTGAGTTGATATTCTTATATGATATGATCGTGCCAGAGTATTAACTCTTCTTCAGAGAATTCTGCCTGTTCTCTTTTAATTAGTTCGTTTGCCAGACCAAAAGCGGCTCATAAAAACAAACTTTGTTTGTCCAGTTCGTCAATAAGTAAGTTCCACGAGCTGTCTGTGAGTTCATTGAGGCAGCTTGAACAACAACAACAACGACGGCAACAACAATGGGCACGCAGTGTAAACAAATGAAAGAAAACCAAAAAAACTGCAAATGAAAATTTGAAAAAACAACACAAGCAACGGGCAAAGACATAAATAAACACACACTCACACACACACACACTCACACACACAGGCTAGCTGGAAATGAACTCAGGCATAGGCCACAAAATTTGTGTTTCCGACTCGATGTGTATGCAGTGGCCACGCCTCCCCGCCCCGTAAAGGCCCCCTCGCTAGTGGGACTAGCTCGAGTACGAAACTTGAAATTATTCCAAACGATGATTTCATCTACTTACTCCCCACACACACGCACGCCTAGCTCTGTATCTAGATACTTGTGTGTATCTGCATCTGTATCTGGATAAGCGAATAAACTTTGCAATTATTTAAGAACATGAGCTTGAGATACACATGTTCTATTCAGATTATTCAGTGCATATCGGCGCTATGTTTGGATGCACTCTTAATATAACAAAAACTATGTACATTTCTATTCTAGCCAAGGTTGGATTCATTAAGGCATCGCATACTTTAGCTTTACTTAGCCAGTCTCTGAATTCAGTTAAGTTGTGCCGCTAATTAGCAAATATGCACAAGCAAATTGAGTCTATTTACTTAGTGAAGATGATATCATGAAGTATTTATGACACTCGGACTGACTGAAAAGAACAGACTGCAAGACTACTGCGAGAAATATAAGAAAACAGGGCAGAAGAATGCACTTGTTTACCAGAATAAGGGAATTTACAAGAAATTACCAGTTCAGGGCAGCGCAAACATGTGACCCAGCGAAAGATTAAATTTCTTTAATGAAAAAACGCAATACTTATGGGGTGTACTATATACATACATAAAGACAATGTGCTTCATTCACTTCAGATTCGAAGTTTATGTAGAATTTTTTAGATTTATTTCTTCAGATGACTCAAATATCCCAAAGTTTCGGCTTCTTTATAAAGAAATTCAGTTATTAATTGGTTTCCCTTGGGTAAACACACAGTTTTTTATTCACTCTGCTCTGTTTGCACAGAATTTTCAAATTAAATTTATCAGTTTTTAAATATAGTTGGGCACACACACACACAAACATGATCACTTGCTCTTTCTGCTGTGTCTTATCAGTTGCTTCTCACATTTTTAATTTTTTTTTTAAGCCGAACACATGAAAAACCGAATTAAGCATAAGTAAATCTTGGGACTGTCGCCGGGGCCTCAGATTTCGAGTGGAGTGTAGACTGTGTAGACTGTGGAACCCTTTGGGATTGAGTTCAGCTGAGGCCACGACACAAACACATACATACTATATACGTACTATATACGTATGTATGTATATGTTGCTTATATAGTACGAACGAACATCCGCTCCATTCAGATTTCAATTGTTCAGTTGCTTCTGGGCTCAGCCCGAGTTGTTGCTGCTGCTTCTGGCGCTGCTGCCTGCGATACGCGCCTATGAACACGAGTTCCTTTTGCGATAAGAATTTGGGGCTACGAACTAGTGCACATAGTGTGATATGGCCAGAGAGCTGGCAGCGACTCTGAATGAAGGCGGAGATGGAGACGTAGACGTAGACGGAAGATCGGCGATCGAGCGGCGCGGCGCGGCGCGTTGTGTGTGTTCTTAAGACGGCGTTTATTGTTTGCACCTTTTGCTATTTATCTTTATCGCAGCGTTTGTTTTTATCAACTGCTTCACTACAGACACTCACGCACACACATACAGCACACACACTCGCTCACGGCACGCACTCACACACGCGCGCTGGCAGATCAGGTAGAGGAAAAGCAAACGAATTCACTCAAAAGAAACTGCACAACGCGCGCTCAGATACTTTTACGAAACTTGCTCGTTTCGTTTTTGTTGTTTCTTCTTTTCTTTTGTTTCTCAGCGATGCACACAGGGCACAACAACAAATACTGCGTTTATTTTTGTTGTAGAGATACAGATACTTTTAATGTGGCACAACACACACACACACACACACACACATGCTGCATGTGGAACATATTTCCGAGGGTTTCCAAAAACGAACCGAGTTGTATTTTTAGTTTATTATTAGTTGGTTTGTTGCATGTTGCACGAGCGAAGGGAGGGGGAAGGCAAACCACATGCCCCACGAGTGCAACAGGCAACTGCAGTGGCAGCAGCAGCAGCCACATTTGCATTTGTCATCGCATTTGCTTTCGTTTTTCCCTTGCTTTTTCCCGATTGCTTTACGTTTCGCGTTTCTGCTGATTCGGTGAATATTGGAATTATGTCTGAACATAGGTTTCATTATAAAGTACAATTCACATTATCATCGTGGTCTCCTTTGGCTTTTTTATTTGCTGCGCCGTCTTTTTGTTGTTGTTTAACTTGTTGTAATTGTATCACTAGACTGAAGGCAAGAACCTTTTGAGTAAACAGCCAGAGCCACAGCACACATACTCACACACACACAGGCACAGGCACACACATTGTAAGCAAGATACTTTTTATCTTGAGGTTTTCTTTTTGTCGCAGCAAAAACAAGCAAACAAATCAAGCGAGGCAGCCGAAAAAGTGTATAAAAAAACTAAAAACGGAAGAGATCCAGAAGAAAACTTCAGACTCCTCCACACAGCATAGCACAGCACAGCACACTCACAGACACAGATAGACAGATAGAGATCACTTCGACAGAGATCACTTACTCCGCACAGAACACCACAGGCAACCGCTAACGAGGACGTCCAATGCTCAACTGACTCTAGAGGAATGCGGCGCGACCCGCTCACCAGTTGCTGCCTTGGCTCTCGTTGAGTGAAACTCTCAGCCAGCAGTTGTATCTGTGTGTATCTGTGTGGGTGTGCGGTGCGAGAGTGGAGCGTGATCAAATGCGAGTGTGTGTGAGTGAGCTTCTTGTATGGCTTGACTGAGCTTAACCCGGCAATTAGGCACCGAGCGATTGCCAGTCAGATTTATGAATTAATGTTAAATTCCTTGTGCATTTTGTCGATTCGACATATGTTAAGTTTTAGGTTTCAGACAAATCAAATACGAATTCCATGAGCTCTCGTTATACATGAGTTGCATTTATGAATCGAATTCGTGTCTGTACAGCTTCGTTCGCCAACTCGTCATTTGAGAGACTCACAATCCCGGCACTAGCATCGGAAGCTGTGCTCTCCCTCTCTGCTCTACTTTTAGACATAGTTGCCTTCTGGAGCAAGCAGGTTATCGCCGACGCACTGATAAGAGTTCGTTGTACGAAAAACGGGACGCACTTTCGGTTTCATTGACCAAAGACAATTATAGAAACTTTCGTCATGTGAAATGTTTAGAATACTTTAAGCAGAAAATACAATGTGATTTGATATTTTATATTAAATGATTTGCGAATTAATCTATTTAGGTCTGTAACATAAATAGGGTTATTGCAGTATAGATTCATGGCTTACGGAAGACAGATTTACTGTGTTTCTTATTCAATCAGTTAATGAATTCAAGCTAGGATCATTTTAAAAGCTTTTAATTTATTTTTCAATGGTTACATTAATATAAACTTTATAATTAATAGGCTGTGAATGTTTTCTATGTTTTTCTTTTTATCTCTAGCCCTTTTTAACTTTAGGTTTCTCAAAAATCGTTAGGAATTTAAAATGCTGTTTCGCATTCCCAATTATCGTTTTTCCTCAACTATCGCCAGCCTCATAATCGATTCATATCGATCGCGCCATCATTTCAAATTGCATTGCCTACTTCTGGGCATAAAAAATTTCTAAAAAGTTGGCACGGCTGTTAGCATTCTGTTAAACTCAGCATGCACTGTTAAGCGACTTCTCATTTCAGCATGTTGGTGTGTGTCTGTGCTAAAGTAACAAATCTGACATGCTGATAAGCTGTCTGCTATGAAACTTGTGGAAAACCGTTTTCAGTATTAAAAAAGCTGTTTTTAGCGGGAAAACAGCCAAAAAATAGCCAAAAAAGGCCAAATTTGAAAAATACCAAAAAAATTTAGCCGTTTTTTATTTCGAATAACGGCAGTTTTTTTAAATTTTCAAATTGGAATTTCTCGAAAACGGGCGCAGCTAGCGCAATTCGGTTTTTTGCAACGGATTTGATTTTTTTTTTGGCTTTTTCGAGAAGGTCAATCGAGGTCAAGCAGTGCGTGGGTCGGCCATGAAGCGGGCCCAAAGTTTTTGGCAGTTTTCTCGAAAACGGAAAAGTAAAAACGAGTGAGCAAATTTTGTCCTGTTTTAAAACAGTCCTGGCTTCTTTTGTTCGAAAGGATTTCCCAAAAAGTTGAAAATTGTGGACTGCACACGCGTCCAAAGAGCGCGGTGTTTGGACCTAAGTAGACCTGAAAGTAGGCAATAGAATATTTTCAGTTTGCGTAGGGAAAGGATGACGGACATACACGACCGCCTGGCCAAAGGATACCAAGAAACATTCATTTCATTTCAAGGAAGCGATCTATTTTAATTAAATTTCATAATATCGGGTAGACAGAGAGAGACGTGGTTCTAAAATTGCAAAGTGGACTAAACATATCCTTGTAGTAACTAAGAAGACACTCTGGCTGCTGAAGGACACTTGGTAGATGCGGGCTTACTTCTCCTCCTCGTTGTCCTCAATGTTGATCTTGATGATGTTCACAGTGGGACCGGGAGAGTCGACGCGCTCGGGCAAACCGTTGACTGGCGGAGCTGCCTCCGGCTCGACGATGCACTCATCGCTGCCGGTGGTGCTGATGGTTATAGTGGGTATGTTATCGGACCAGATGGAGCTCTGAGAGTCCTGTCTCATGGCGCGACGCCGCTGGGAAGCACTGCGTTTGGGGAAAGTGATGGGACCGGGCAGATCCAGTTCCTCGAGGTCGTCCATGGTGGCCAGAGTAGGCGTAGAGGCGGCTGCAACCACTACAGGTGGCGTGGGTGGCCTAATGGTTGGACGCGCCGCGGACGAGGATGTGCTGCTGCCGAACTGCAGTGGCGCACTGGGCGTGGGTGAGTCCGGCTCCGGTGTGGGCGGCATTTCCAGTGCAGTCGCGCTGGAGTTGCTCGACGGCGGCGGTGGCGGTGTGTAGGCTAGGTAGGTGGGCGTGGTTGGGCCTGGTGACTCATCCGAGCCCTGCTCCACATCGTCCTTTTTCAGATTAACTGCCTCGCGTACCAGGGCCAGCAGGGAACCGATTTTCTTGCGCCCCTGACGCGATAGTGCCGCCAGCTTCTCCGCGTTCATCTGTCGCTGACTCTGGGACTGACTGGGCGTGGGCGAGGGCAGCGGCAGCGTTTCTCCTCCACTGGCGGTGCCACTTCCACTGGCCATCTCGCTGTGCAGGTGCTCGGAGCTGGGCACCTGTGGAATATCGCCGGACTTGCTCTTCTCGGAGAGACTCTTGTCATCAAACTTGAACACATCCGGTTCTGGCTTGGATGCCACATGATGCGACTTGGATTTATGTCGCCGGAACTTAAACTTGCCCAGCCCGATGCCGTCCAAGGCGCCACCTTCCTTGACTGGCGACGGCAGTGGTGGCTCCTCCTGCTCCGGCGGCTTCTTTTCGTCAACCAGTTGAAAGTGACTCTCGGGCTTCGGCGACTCCGCTGGTTGTGGCTCCGTTTCGGGCGATGGAGGCTTGGAGTGCTCCTCCTTGTCGCGCTTGCGACGCATCAGACTGGCGCGACGTTCGCTGACAACGCGTGAGTTGGCCTCCGGATCGTGTTCCGCATCCTTGGGCGTCTCGCTGGGTGGCGACTGTTTGTGTTTGTGCTCCCTTCTCTCCCGGAAGCTCTCACGCAACTTGTCCTTGACTCTTTCCTTTTTCTCTTTAAAGCCCTCCTTCTCCTTGCGCTCGTGCTTGTCAACCTTGAAGCGGGTCTTCGGATGCGGTTCCTTAATGGGAAAATGGCCAGCACCACCTCCAGCAGCACCACCTGTGCCCGGGCTGCTGCTGCCACCGCTGCCGCCGGCGCCGCCAAGCGCAGCATTCGCTGCCGCAATGGAATCGGAACGTGCCCGCTCCTGCTTGGCTATCTGCACAATGTCCACCAGCGAAGGCTTCCGGGTGCGTCGTATCTGCTGCAGACGTGACAGGCCAAAGCGCTTCTCCTTGGGCTCCTCGTCATGTGGCAGCGAGTCCTGGTGTTCAGTGTCAGTGTCATCGTCGTCGCGACGCACAAAGGAGTCCTCGTCCGAGGTGGCCGAACCCTTGCGCAGCGCCTTCTTCATGATGCGTGAGATGAGCTCTAAGGAAGGAAGTGCACGAAAGTTCAAAAGTGTACTCAAACTGGAGTCCCCCCTCCCGTCTGCTCATCTTACCTTTTCTGGCTTGATTCTTGTACTCCTCAGTGTCAAAATCCGGCGGCTGCGTGGGCGTGACGGGCGAGGACGCCTCGAGCACCTTGCGCCAGCGATTTGTCAGCGTGGTGGCCGTCGGTTCCGCCTGCTTAACCTCCGGAACTTTGAAAATCTTTTTGCGCTCCTCCTCGCGCTCCTTCTGCAGTTGGGTGCGCAGATCCTGATTGGCCTCGCGCAGCGCGCCCGTTAGCGATATCAGATAATAGATGATGAGTATGAGGAGCAACAGCAGCGGTATAACGGTGCTCGACGATGTCAGATAGTCCAAGGGTTCATGAAGTTGTCTGCAAAAAGGCGGAGGCGGAACAAAAGGCGTATTAGTTGTGCGTGGGCAGGAGGAGGAGGGGGCAACTTACTTGGGCAACGCATTCCTTGTTGTGTTTGTTATGAACTCGGCAATGCGATTGTATTCGGAAAAGGGACCACAATGCCAGGATGGACGCAGCCAGACAATGGCATAGCCTACGGGCAGCACACAAAGGAACAGCATGGTCAACAGGAGCGATAGATAAAAGTTGTTCGACTTGGAGGCCCTGAAAGCAAACGCCTCAGTTGGCAGATCAAACGAATCGAAGAGAGAGAGAGAGAGAGAGCCGGGGAGATACTCACTTAAAGACCACCTCGTGCGGTACGTTGCATGTGAGGACGATCCAGGACCTGAAGTACATCATAATCATCAGCTTGACCAGGTTGATGAGCACTAGGCCCGGTGAGAAGAATATGCCCATCCACACCTGTCCCTGGTTATTAATCAATGTCAGAATGTTCTCGGCTATCTTAAAGTCGCCGTACTGCCGCATGTCACCGCAAATACCGTAAACGCAAACGCAGAGGCAAAGGCAAAAACAAAGCGTGTCATTAGTCACAGACGAGTCGAGTGTTGAGCTTGAGCTATGCTAACTAGGGTAACTGGGCTAATGTGCAGCTCTCTGTGTGCGGCTTACCTGTGGAAACGTTTTCTCCATGTCCCAGCACCAGTTTTGATTGACATAGCGCACAAATAGGGCACGCAGAAAGTCGATGCATAGCGGCGCCACAATGGACATAAGCTGCAAGTGAGACGTAAAGACGAAAAGAAATGAGAGGAAGTGAGGAGAGGAGGTTAGAATGAGGTTGCGTTTTGTGATGTCGGCTTATAACCTGCCACAAGTGATGCCACAGCGTGCAGTGTCTAACGAAACAGCACCAGGCGACTCACGTGCTCCCATCTCTTTAACTTCTAACACACGCACACTAACTAACTGAGCCATGTTTACAGGGTATCACGTAGCCAATCACTATCACATAAACTGCACTGCGCGACATGTTTATGGCTGATTTGCTGGTCGCACTGCCCGGCAAACTATCTAACCAAAAACCCATCCGTTTTGTAACCGAAATTCATGCACGAACACGTGCTCCGGCAGACTGGGAGGGGCTGGTGCGTGTGCAAGGGGTGGGCGGACTAGCCAAGACAGTCGCCTTCAAGCAGAAACCGCACACGACCAGAACCCAGAACCCAATTGGGTCTTAACGTAACGGAACTGAGTCTGCAGCTTAAAATTTTGTTATGCGTAAGGCGCAAGAGGAGGCGTGGCCCAAAACGTCTTACTAAAGGCTCGTAACTTGTCTAATTTATGTGTCCAAATCGTTTAATAGAGATTATGTGCGCCATGTCCAGCTCTGACGACAACAACAACAGCAACTTGCTCAAAATATGTATGTACATAATCAAATCGTGCGCCTTTTCATTTTTTGTTATCCTCGTCCTAAGCTGTTTACACGATTGCCGGCCCAACAACAAGAAAAAAAGGACGACCCTGAAAAGTTGGCCGCAAAGCCCATGAATTTGTTTGCGATTAGACTTAAAGTTCACAATCAAATCTTAAGGCCAATCGACACTCCCAGCCAGACGGAACCAGGGAAAATCGAAAAGAGAAAAAAAAGAAGAGAACTCGGGAAATCGATGCCAAAAGTTCAAAAATGTTTCCTATGCAAATGTCCCCCCGTTTTCCCCTACAAGGGGCTCAGTGATAAGTATAAATTGTGCTCCCGAAAAAGGCGAATGCCAGCTGCGATTCGGGCTGAGGACGACTCCAGAGAGCGATTATTATGATAAAATACTTTACGGGTCTGTCTGTTGCACTAGCTCAGGGCATATTCACTTTGTGGAACATTTAGTTGGGAACTAGTTCTAGAAAGATATGAATTTGTAAGGAACTTTACTTATTCTTCTTTCTGAAGAGTATCTCTACTTCGCTTAGCCTCACTTGCTCCTTGTTGACTTTCAAGCTAGACAAAATTTTGATTTTTTTTAGCATGCAAAAAAAAAAAAACAAATTTTCTTTTCGCTGTGAATTTTCCGCACAATTTAGCTAAACGGGATTTTACGCTAAGGCGCTGGGTAAGTAGCTCTACGCCAGCTCTTCTATTGTGGTTGTTGCTGTACTGCTTAAAGTTCAATCATATTTCAAGTTAAATAAATTTTGATATGTGCAACAACAACAACACAACAAGAATGGGGGCAGCTGTGTGCCTGGTGGTTTCAGTCTGGTTGAAAGGAAAATTGATAGGTCCTAGGCCTGTTGATGAAGATGGATTCATGTTTAAACTGTGTTTCGTTATGTCTCTCCATCTCCCTCCCTTTCTGCCTCTCCCTCTCACTCTCCCTTTGTTAGCTTACCCCATCGAAAACGATGACCTTTGACAGCTCCTGGCCCAGTGATGTCTCCCAGCACATTGTCGTCAAATTGTTCTGGATTTTCTTGAGAGCCTCCTGCACTTCCTTCAGTCGCATCACCTGCCGTTCCAGTGGCGTCTTTCTAACCGTGGTTGGTTGCTTCACATCACTGCTAAGCGTTGTGTCCAGCCCATCAGGTGTGGTGCCAAAGCCAAAGGCGAAATCATTGGAACACACGCGTATTACACAGGGCTGCATTCCACTTTCCATACTGCCGTCTGGCAAAATGTCCTCGTGGCTAATGAAGAGCGGCGTGACCAGGTTGCCATTCTGGTCTGTGGTGTCAAAGTCTTCGGTGGTGCTGCCGCTCGTGCTGCTACCCTCAGATGTGCTGCTTTCGCTGTCCGTTGTGGTGCCACTGCTGCTGGGATCTTCGCTGGTTACGGTGGTTCTTACTGTGGTTCTTCGTGTTGCTGGTCGGGCTGTTGTTGTTGTGGTGGTGGTGGTGGTTGTTGTTGTGGTGCGTGCGGCGGCTCGTGCTCTTTCCAGCTTGAGACGATTCCACTCCTCTTCGCTGAGTATGCGATTCGTGGGTCGCACTGCGATTGGTGGCACCACGCCAGGTCTGTAGGGTCGCCTATATGGTGGGTTAGGTGTTGGAGTAGGTTGTGGATTGTATCGCGGACTGTAAGCTGTGTTAGGTGGTGGATTGTATCTGTTAGGCTGTTGAGTATTAGGTGGATTATATGCTGGATTATAGCGTGGGTTACTTGGTGGATTGTATTGTGGGTTATATTGTTGACTATTTTGTGGATTATAGCGTGGATAAGTTGATGGATTATATCTTGGATTACTTTGCGTACTGTAAGGTGGTGTATATGGCTGATTGTAGGGTCTAGCAGGTGTGTTGGCCCCTGCCCCTCCGCTTGGCTCATCGACTTGTGCACCACCTGCATCTACGCGATGTCTTCGACTGTATTTGCTGGTGTGCCACACCGGTGCCTCCTCATCTGCTGCTCTTCTTCGGCGAGCTCTCACCGCTAGCTCATCCACTTGCCTAAGCACCTGCGCAAGTGGATCATCCGACTGCGCGGTGGTTGCCTGGTCCTCTACAGGTTCGGGAAACTCTGCGCCCTCAAAGTAATCCACGTAGTTGAAGTAGCTATCGTTGCCGGGTGCTGGGGTAGTGGTGGTGCTAGAGGAGCCCAGCTGTGGTTCCTCGCTGCCATAGTCATAGGTGGCTTCGTCGTCTTCGGTGGTGAAAGGGTGCTGGGGTGGTTGTAGTGGCTGTGCTGCTTGATGTGGTTGTATTTAGTGTTGTGGCTGCTGTTGTGGAGCTTGTAGTGGTTGACTCCGTGGTTAAAGTGGTGGGTAGCGTTGTCAGCAGCGTGGTGCTGCTGGTGGAGATCGTGCTCGGCTCTGTGGTTATTGTAGATGGCAAAGTACTCCAAGTGGTTGAAGGTGTTTCAGTTGAAGTGGGCAAAGTGCTGGCCAAGGTAGTGGGCAACGTAGTCGGCAGAGTGGTTGGCAAGGTGGTGGGCAAGGTAGTCGGCAATGTGGTCGGCAATGTGGTTGGTAGCATTGTGGTGGTGGTCAAATTGAGCAGCATCAGCGTATTGGCCACCGTGGTGAGGGAGGAGCACTTAACCGTTATGTTGCGGCACTTAATGCCCTTGAAACTGGAGACGAGTGCACCCACTGCGGTGCTGGAGAAGAACGCATCGGTGGTTGACCAGTCGCCACTTGTGGTTGAGCTCGCATCATCGAACAATCCATCCGAGGTGCTGTCGCTGCTGTAGAGCGGCGTCGTGGTGGTCATGGCCCGCAGTGCCTCAATGGAGCTCATCAGACGATGCAGCTCCAGCGTGTTCGTTTCGTTCTCCTGCTTCAGCATCTGCAGTGGCTTTTCCTTGCTGTTGATCTTGTAGATGAAGGAGAACATGAGCGAGTACAAGTTCAGCATGTTCAGTATCATGATGCTGTGTGGGGGAGATAGAAGGGAATGGATTAAGGGGTTACCCAAGAGCATCTTCCACACGCCGCTTACCGCGCCAATTGCAGCCGCAGCTGCTGCCGGGGATGCCAGTTCTCGAACAGACCCAGTGCCTCGAATATCATGGGCAGAAAGAAGGATAGCAGCGTCATGGTCACATTCACCGCATTGCGGCTTAGCCAATTGTCGTGCTTGGCCAAATCCTCGGAGCTACAAAGAGAAAGGCTGCAGCTGAAGGCGGATTCGTGGAGAAGCCACAAAGCCTACTCACTGATTCACCAGCAGCACCACCGTGGCACCAGATAAGCCCAGCAACACGAGCACCAAAATGTTCACCAAAATCCTTTGTAATATCACGCGCCAGCTAAAGGAGGAGCGGGGGAAGAAGGACGGGGGAGGAATGTGCTACAATTACAAACTGCAAATTTGGAGGGGGTGAGGGGGTGATTCACTCGCAGCTTACTTGCGATTATCCTTCTTCTTTTCAGCTTCCTCGAGCAGCGCCTCCTTGAAGCCAACCACAACGGATGCAATGCGATTATGCGCCGTCTCCGCGTGTCCTGTGGGTGATAAGCGTGTGCTGTAATGAGGAGAGAGAGAGAGAGAAGCCGCCCACGCTCACTTACCAATCATGAAGTCCCAGCCGGTAAAGAGTTTCCACGAGAAGACGCACTCGTCGTCCTTTGAGGAAAGTTTCGAGTTGCGCGAGTTCTCAGCCATTCTAAAAGGAGAGTGAGAAGCGGAGATAGAGATAGAGAGGGAGAGAAGTAAAGAGTTTGCAGCCGTGTTGCAAGTTGGTTTACACGCCATAATTGGCGCACAAATCCAGGGCACATAAATATGAGTGCGATTCACGCATGCCGCGCACGTGCCTGTGGCAAGTGGCAAGCGGCAGCAAGTGGCAGGCAGCCATGTGGCAGCCATGTGGCAAGGTCAGCGCGCGCCACGCTGTTGACATTGGTACTTTGTTCAATTACGAAATCAACATAATGCCGACAAAGCCATTAAAAGGCGCAACCGTTGCCAGTTTGCCAGCCTGCCCCAACCACAGTCCACCAGCCACAGCCAGGCCTCTCAGGCTGCTCCACGCCCTTCTCTTTCGCCCTTCCGCCTCCTTGACATGCGCCGTGTCTGACCGCGTGCGTGCGTAAATCATAATGGCCAAGTTTTTTTTCTGATAGGCCGCAAAGTTTTCCGCTTTACTTTGTGGCACGTATAACGGACACGCCTTGGCGCCTAGATTTGTATTATTTAATCAGCGCTTCGCTTGCTACGTTTAATTAATTAACGAGCATATTTGGTATTTAGCTCGAGAGAGCTTCGATACGCGCAGATTTAATGAAGTGTGCATGCATCCCCCTATGCCTCACTGCCTACTCACTTTCTCAGCGTGGCCACAAAGCTGTAGATATAGACCAGCACGGCGGTCAGGAAGTAGGCCAGCGGCAGCTTATAGCCGGATGTGCTGATGCCGGAAGTGCTCGAGTAATACCTGCAGAGAGAAAGAGAGCAAGCAGGAGATGAACAATCAACAGGCAACTAAGCTAACCAGAGCATGATTAAGTTTGAGCTGCCCAACTTACCCGTAGAACATGGGCGAATACTTCAGGTAACCCTCGAACTCCCAGAAAGTAAAGAGATTCCCAGCTATTTGGTACTCCGACTCGGACATGCGTTTGCGCGGATCCGACTCGTCGTGCTTGGTGGCAAAGTACTGCAGGCGAAAGAAGCACATAAAGTAGCCAAAGCAGATGGCGATTACAAGAGGAAGGCGGGCTGTACGTACCTCCGGGCCAATGACAAAGGCCACCAGCGGTATGGCAATCATAATGTTGACCCACATGAGCCAGCGCAGGAATGTAAAGTAGGATGCAACGCCGGAGCCAAAGTGAGATTCGATTTCCTTGATGCGCAGCTCCCATGGTATGAGGACGGTAAGGAAGCTGGCCGTTTCGCGTTTCCAGTGACGCCAGCGCTGCACAGGGGGAGGCGGAAGCCATGAGTGATGCATGTGTGTGTGTGTGGGGGAGGAAGTTCATATTTTAATTGGCTTTCTTGCGAGCTTGTCGAGCAGTTGCTGAATTATGTGCGAGCAGATTTACTTGGGGCTCCATAAATATTTTCGAGGCAAACAGGGAAGTCAACTCAGAGTACAGTGTGTGTTGTGTGTGTGTGCTTGGCTTGTTGAGAGAAATCACTTACCGCTGCCATTAAAATTTTAAACCTCGCCCACAAATCCCGCGTGCTGCGTGACATGGCAAAGCGCTCTTGCAGCGCCCCTTCGTGGCGTGCCACATACGTTTTGGCCTGTCAACATCATTAAAAGTGAAAACGGGCCACCGAATGTGGGGCGAGAAAGTGTTGCAAAATTGACATATGAAATCGAATTTAATGGCGCCAAGGCGTGCCCCAGTTAGCACAGGGTGTTTCCCTCCTCACCCACTCACCTGCCGCACCAGCTTGAGCTTCTTGCGTATGGGCCATGGCTGTAGCTTGACCGACTGTATAACCTCCTTGTGTAGGCGGATGTTCTCAAAGATTTGCTCCTGCGTGGACTCCTGATTGGTGCCCTCCTCTGTAAGCAAGCAAACGTTAAGCAAACATTACACATACGCCACGTTGACCACGTGCCAGCAAATGAGCGCACGTAGCACGTAGCAAGTAGAAATTACTACATCAGGCCAGTGCTCAATGCAAAAGCACATTGATTAGCCACTTGAGGCCAGCTAAGTTAAACGAAATCTGTGAAAGATGCCTTGCCTGAGCTTGTGGTATAGACACTGGAGCGACGACGCTCCACACTATCTAGCACGTGATCCATGGGACTTGATGCACGTCGCGAGTTGCGACTGCCACGTTTTCCTCTATAGCCTCGCACACTGGCACGTCTCTGCATTATCGCCGATACGGAAATTGAGTAGTCCTCCTCATCGTCAACATCGCCGACGCCATTTTGTTGCTGTTCCTGCTGATTCTGCTGCTGTTGTTGGTTGTCCTGATTGTTGTAGTTGTAGACGGTGCTGTCGGCGTCGCTGCTGTGATGAAAATCTGTGCCCAAGAGAAACTGTTAAAGAAAACTCATTTCTCTTACTCTTACTCTGCCGCCGCCTACCGTTACCCTCGTACGATCTGTTATCGTCCTGCGAAGCAGTTCTGCATTCCATTTTCAATAGACATTTCGCTTAGTATTTCAATTCTCAATCTCTTCTCTGTCTCGCCACCTACCTTCTGTTGCGCTGTCCTCTGTAGTATTCTCTGCGCTCGTCGGCGCTGCTCTGCATCTGCCAGCCGCCCCTATCCAAGTCGCATGGCGGCGCCCAGGTCACGGACAATTGATGTGGCGAGGTAACGCCCGAGTTGTTCTACGAATTGAGTTGAACTTTAATTAAAACGCTGCTCCAGCTGCTGCCTGTCTGCTGCTGATGCTTATCAACGCTTCACTTGGCCATAATCCACTTTAATCACGCACCACAAGTGAGCTAATCTTGCGCGCACTTAATCACTCTCTCTCTCTCCCTCTCTCTCCCTCTCTCTGTGTACTCAAATTGTAATTATTAATATGCTGTATATGTATTTTACAATTTCTATACAGTCAAGTCTTGCGGAATTTGTCTTAAGTCGCCTGAGGATTTTCTTTTTGTGCCCGTCGCAACGTGTCGTGGAGCAGCCTTTTGCGCAGACTGAACGGCTTAGCGAGCTGGCCAGGCCAGCCAAGCCAGCCAAGCCAGGCCAGGGCAGGCCAGGACATCAAAAGGACAACGCGACACACACACTCTTACACGCAGAGTTAAATTTTTTCTAATAATGAATGAATATGAATGAAGCGCAGAGAGCCAAACCGAACCGAAACCCCACCTAGAACTGACTTATCAAAGCCAAAACGTGCCCAAAACACACACACACACACACACAGGCAAAGTGGGAGAGCGTGGGCAACGAAGCCAAAGGAATTTACATAGACACGCGCCAGGGCATTGCGGCAGGCAGGAGCAGGTGGAGCAGAGAGTCACCTGGCCAGGTGACTGACCACTCGTTGACTTCCTCGCCCAGTTGAAACGAAGACGAATGAGCGTTAAAATCGCCAGCGGCATGTGATAACAACAACAGGAACGAGTCCAGCCCAGCACATTGAATGTTCATTTAGCTGCCCGAGAGTGTGTGTGTTGGTGTGTGTGTGTGTGTGTGTGTCGGGATTGAGTCACGTTGTATTCTTGGCCAGGCTGGCCGACGTTGGCCCGTGCCATGTAAATGAAAATCAAACATGCAAGGGTTGATAAAGAAAATCGCAAAACTACACACACACACACACACACACACACACACACACACACACCTACACGGCCATAGCTCTACATAGAGCATAGTCCGCGCCCACTATTGAAATATGTTTTCATATAACTTTTAGCGCTCTTAACTGTCTCCTGTGTTTCGCCTTTGCTTTCGTTTTCCACCTTCGCTTTCGCTTTCTACTCTCGCTTTGCCCTTTGGTTTTACCAGATTTGCCTATCGTTTTGGCCTTTTAGTTAAATGAAGTTCGGCCTGCTTTTTCGCTGGCTTTTTAATTAACAACAGAATTTATCTATGCGTGTTGTACGACGGTTGCCGCCCACTGTAGCCCGTGTCCCGCTCCCCGCTCTGTCTTCCTTCGTGAAATCATGTCGCACGTGTAGCATAATTTGCTGGCTTTTTATGGGTTCATTAGCCGCTGTGACAGCTGCAGCGCAGCTTGAAGAGGCAGCCCTGCGCCCCCTTCCCCATCCACCTGAGACCCAGTTTCGCAGACCTGCTGACCCAATTGGGCCAACTGGCACACCCCTGGCTGCTCACATGGGGCCTTCTCTGCTTAAGTGGTTTTCCATGTTCGATTGCAGTTCGAAGGTGTTGCTGTCGCCGTCATAAATCTAGAGGCTCAAACACGGGAGTATGCAATATATTTTTAGCGTTTGCTTTTGACCCACAAAACATAGTTCTGGAATTTGGGTTAACCCACCCAGGCTATATGGAAGAGATTGCCCTCGCTGACGGAGCGTTGCTGCTCGAAATTCGCGCGGGGACACTTCTCCTGGCAGGGGACATTCACGTGGTCCCTCAACGAGTTGTCCTGCGAGAAGCTGGCATTCGATGAATCACTGGTTACCCCGTGGCCCGAGCTGAAGAAGCTCTCCATGCTGCTCGAGCGTGGAAGCAGCTTCGCTTTCATCTTTAGCTTTCTGCCTGTTAACGCCTTCTCGTTCTGCAGATTGTTTCGCATAATCTGGCGTGCAAATTTGGCCAACACCTTCGCCGAGACCTGCTTGCCGCGCAGCTCACCATGTCGGCAATTCTCGTATATCCAGCGACGCACCTTGGGACAGCCCACATAGAAGGTGCGCGTCTTGGTCAAATACTTGGGCATATCTTGGACATAGCCGCGGCGATTGAAAAGCCCAAAGCCAACATCGAAAACGTCGTGTTCCAATGCCCTCAGCTCTGTTCCCTGTGCCGTCTGATTTGGCAGCGGACCCTCTGCGTGCATGGACTGCAAGATTTCCCCGTTAAAGCGACGATCCTTGGCCCTGCAATATGTCCAGCGATCGAAGTTCATCTTATCGCCCTCCATATCGAAGTCTACCTCCAGCTTATCGTTGAACAGAATGCGTGAGATCTGTATCAGTTTGCCCATATTATGCTGCACACTGAAGCAGATTTCATGCATATCCGGCATCGAAATGGTTCCCTCGCCGTGGAAGCGATTGTTGAGGAAGCAACCCGTGTACTTGGTGCCATTGGCAAAGACATATTCCCCGTAGCCCTGCATGCCCAGCTTATCGGTTTTGCCAATGAACTTGCTGCCCGTGGGAAAGCGTATGTGATCGTGCTGTTTCCAAGACGCGAACATCCTCTACCAATTGTAAATAATAAGGAACTTCCGATCGGAACAAAAAAGAAAAACAAGTGGAAAAATAAAGATCTGCTCGAAAATAAAACTCAAACTGAAACTGAAAAGATTTCACATTCCAAAAAGGATTCGAATTTGAAACTGTTTACGCTGCATACTTTGAATTTTTTATTCGAAAGCATCTCTGCATCCATTCATCAATCAATCACGCTCTCAATTTGGCTAACTAATCGGGGAAAGGTAACAAAAAAACTATAAAGAATTCTTAAAGCTGAAACACCGATAGGTTAATGTCGACAAAGCTAGTGGGTCGCTTCATGTTCGACTGCACCACGTAGAGATTGTCCGTGTGCTTCTTCTGAGTCATCCAGTAGGCTTCCTCGTAGTAGCCCTTGATCTGTTTGTGCAACGAGTTGTCTGAGAAGCTGCGTGACAGGGTATGCGTTGCACCCGAGTCCACTGTGATGGGATCCGAGCTGCTGGTCCAGGCACGTGCACGCTCCACCGGTGCAGGTTCGCCAGGATGATGACACTCCCAGAGCTTGGTGAATGACAGAGCGCGTCGCTCCTCCTTGCAGAACTTCTTGCGCACACACAACTCGGTGTCGGAGACCATCAAGCTGCGCAGACGATCGGCGGGCATGAGGCGATCTGCTGATGGCTCCTCCTGCTTGGGATGCTCCTTGCAGATCTTCGGGAAGTAGAGCTTGCGCTGCACCTGCCTCTTGGGTGCATAGACAACGCTCTCCTTTAGCTGTGCCTGTTCGTTGGCCAAGTTGTTGGCCACAATGCTGCGACAGATGCTGGGAAGCGGCTCCTTGATGTTCTCCCTGTGCGCCGTGCGGCAATGATGCTTGATCCAGCCCTTCTCGTTGGGGCAGCTCACGTAGATGCTCTTCGAGAAGGGCGGCGGACGATCCGTGAGCCAACCAGTCTCGGCATTGTAGATACCCTCCTCGGCGTCAAAGCACTTGGGCGGCACAGCGCGTGCCTGCAGCGTGCTTGTCAGATACGACGTGGGTCCCACCGGTTGCTGGCCATAGAAAAGTTCCGCCTGATAGCGACGATCCTTGGGCGTAAGATATTGCCAATCGTCGCACAGGAATTCCCCGTTGTGGAACGTGCCCTGCACATGCAGCCCATCGTTGAACCACATGTCCTCAATGTTTATCAGCTTGCCCTCCTCGAACTCGCCCTTGATGGTGAACCGATATGGCTGGGCCAACTTTATGTGCCCAAAGCCATGGAACTTGCCACGCACAAAGCGACCGCGATACTCGGCGCCATCGGGAAAGTGATAGGTGCCAAAGCCATCCATCGTATGCACCGCATCGTTCCAGGAGCCCTCGTAGCCGCTGCCCGTGAGGAAGTCAATCGATGCCACATTCAGGTCCGGCAGTGGTTCGTTGTCCATGGCGCTAGCAGTTTATCTCTCTCTCTCTTTCTGTGTCTTTTTAACTTTCTGCTTCTCTTTGCTTCTGCCTGTGTCTTTGCTTGTTTTTTTTCGTTTTTATTTCGTGTGAATTATACGACTCGTTGCGGGCAATAGAACTACCTTTTTTGACTGCTCCAATTGACCCACTTACGGGGCTGGGCAAGTGCTGCCCGGTTTGCTGAGATTCCACATTAGCTTTATGGCTTAATGAGCAGCGTGCCGAGTGAGCAGGTGTGGTCAGAGTGTGGGCATGTTAAGGCTAATGCGAGGCACATAAAGTGCTGAGAAAGGTAGGGGACTTTGCAGGTGGGAGAGGAAGGTTAGACAGTCTCTTGCCTGGCTATGCCTTTCCTTATTCAAAATACTTTAGTGTTCTACAGGGTATTTAGTCGTCTAGCTTAGCCTACGTCTTCACTCATAGCTTTATAGCCTGCTATATATTAACAGATTTGCTCTGTTTGCCCAGCTTGACCAGTTGTTTGATATTCCATCGACATTTTCCACCTGGCGCGCTGCCTCTGCACGTGGCCCAGGCACAAATCGTAAGCACTCCCTGGTGTCCACTAAATCATGTTCACTTACCTCACTGTTGGCGCCAGTTGCGGTGGCGCTGCTGCTGCCATTGCCAGCTCCACCTCCACCTCCGCCTCCAGTGCCTACGCCAACACCAACCCCGCTCACGCAACGAAAATCCACTGAACCACCTGATGAACGCCTTGGTTTGCTTATGTCCAGCCGTAGTATGCCTGGCTTGGGACGCCGCGGCTCTGGGGCAGCTGGTGTAGTGCTCCGCATGGTGTCCATGGACTCTGTTGCTGCTGCTGTGCCTGCTGTGGCCACAATTGGCTCCACGCTGTAGCCACCGCTGGCACCACTGGCCGCACCACTGGTCTCCCTTTGTTGGTTTGTCTGCATTGCCACGCCGTGCTGGGAGAGAGACGAGCGCGCGCACACGTCCGCTGTGCAGCGCCAACGCGAACGTACTATATCCCTATATCCATGTCCTGGCCGGGGAAGCAACAATTACGCGAGCAGTCGACGCCAGCGGCAACAATGGGCGAAATAAAATGTGAATTAAACGCGTCGACGCTGGCGTCGCAGCCACGCAATAAACGTGAATGTAAATGTGAGTGCCAGTGCCAGAGTGAGTGTGAGTGTGAGTGAGTGTGCAAATGAGTGTGTGTGTGTGTGTGTGAGTCGTGACTGTGTGAATGACGTTGGCAGGACACGCGGCACTTTCAACTGTTTCTTGTTGCTGTCACATAGCTCACATGTTGATGCGCACAACAGGCGACTGCCTCTGTATGCGTGTGTGTGTGAACTTCCTGTTTTCAGGGTCGCCATTTTAACATGCCTTTTAGCTTCACGTAATTATGTGTCGCGCGGCCAGCTCGGCCCCAAAAAGTGTCAAAAAGCAGCGAAAAAAACAGAGAGGAAAATGTAAAAAAAAAAAAAAAAATATCGCATGTCGCGCTTTTCATTTTTCATTTGCTCCGCGCGCCATTAGTGCGCTTCTTTTGCTTTTAGTGGGCAGCAACGCCTGCGCTCCACTCTCCCCCCTCTTACCTGTGCTGTACTGGTAATTATGACCGCACACGAGTTGCCTTGGGTTTGTTTTCTAATTTTCAATATGCGATACGCTCACACGCCCACACGCGCCCATTAGACACGCCCCCACGACCATCCTCGACCGCACATTCTCAGTGAGTGCGCTTGTTAGCTGCCAGCCAAGCCCACATGCTGTGGATGGCTTTCTTCCCCTACCCCTTCTTTTGCCTGCCCCCTCGATATGCAACGCTTTGCTCTATTACATGCGAAGCACGTTAAATTAATTGAACAGCAAAGTGTGCAACAGCAACAGCAGCAGAGCAACAACAACTACAACACGCACTTAAAAACAGCATGTGCAGTTTCCTTTTTTTTATTTAGTATTCACTTTATTCAGTTGCAGCACTTAATACACTTAAATAGAAACGAATAAAATAGAATTAAACTAATTTTAAATAGCTGTGTGCGAAATGTCTTTTGTTCTGTGTATGTGTGTGTTGTGTGTGTGTGTGTGTTTTCCTCTCTCTTCTATTTATGCTTAGTACAAATTTCAGTTTCAGTCTCAAAAAATTGTTGCATAAATTAACTAAAACCATTTTACGTACCACGTATAAATCGAATGGGAATCGAATAAAAAAATGCCTTAAGTTCGTTAGGAAAATCGTCATAGGTTATCAAAAATATATATAGTATATATAATATTAAGTTACTTTAAAAGATTTAATCTAGCGCTTACACTTTAAACTATCTACCCTGTGCCCGTTTGTGCTGTCCTTAAGCCGCACGCAGGCTGCGGTAATCACTTATACGCCACGTACGCCGCCGCCACGCGGGCAATTGCAACGCGTGCCGCAGCTGCAGTAAATTTATAGAGTACCCCACTTACTCCTCCCACACACACACACACACACACACACACAGTGTGTGTCCTGCGCACCGAAAACGAGATACTTTCGTACACAAAAGGCGGCCACATAAAAGTGAAATCGATTTATGCATAAAATTTCTGATGCTGAAAAATTTATGAATAACAAACACAGCAGCAGGGTGAGCCTGTGTGTGTGTGTGGGTGTGTGTGCGTAAGTATGTTATGCTTGTTGCTGGCCTGGCTTATTTGCTTAACCATATATTTTCCAGGACAGAGCGCAAGGAAGCTGCAGGCACGGCGCCTCCTTCTGCTTTGCCCTTGCGCTTTTTGCTTGGCGCTGCTTGGCGCTGCTCCTTGTGTTGTGTTTGCTTAGCTTAATAACCAGTTTTTCTCAAACATGAAAAGTTGGCCAAGTTAAGCAGCAATTGCGGAGCTTTTATTATGTTTTCCTTTTACCTTTGCTTTCGCATTCGTATGCGTTTTGTTTTCATTTGGCATGTCGCTTTGTTTTGTGCGACGAGGCGTATGACAAATGCGACCTGTTTGTCCACCTAATGAATTGCCTGACGTGTGTGTGTGTGTGAATCTGAGTGTGTCTGTGTGTGTGCGTGTGTTGTGTCTTACATGCCAAATACTTTCACTTAGCTTATTAATACTTAAATACACATTGAGCTGCAGCTTTATGCGCGCTAATTGACTTATGTCTAAAATGCTTATTCATCTCATCGTCCTGTTGCTTTTATCTTCTTTTCCTTTCCTTGTGCGTCTGCTTCGTGTGCGTCTGTTCATGGCATTTCAATGAGCATGTCGTTCGTTCGTTTGGGTTAATTTGGTCATTTAGTCTATTGATTTTCATATTAGCTAACCTACGCGTTGAGTACTCGAGACGTAACTAGCTTACGAAAACACTCGCTTAACAGCTAATAAACGCACACATTCCCCTCCTCTTCGGGCAGGGGGGGGCTGAAAGTTGTTGAGAGACTGTGGCTGCGGTCTGCGTTAAAATGTTGTCACTTTGCCCAAACGCATCCCAAGCAATTTACGACGTTTTTTGGCGCTCAACTTAGTCCAAATGGTGCTGCTGCCCTCGACGAGCAGAAATTCATCGCATAAATCATCTGTCGTTTCCTTTACCATGCCGCCATAGAAATGATCCTCCTGATACTTCTCGGAGCGCGAGTCACCCGATACGAAGCCGCTTTCGGGCCGTGACAGCGAGGCGGTGTGCCAGGGTAACTGTTGAAACCAGCGAGCCACTTTGGCCGTCGACGAGAGCTGCGAAAAATGGAGTCGAGGCACAAATAAAAAAAAAAGCGTGAAAAAAAGAATGCGTAAAAAAGTCAGTCAGTGTGTAAATTTATGCAAATGAGTTATGTGCGCAAATTGCTGTCCACCACCAGCACCAGCAACAGAGATACCCCGTAGTGGGCGAAGGGGCAGGGGGAAAGGGGAGACGGCGACACTTGTTTCTTTTGTCTTGCACTTTCTGCCATCGTTTTTCATTTATCACGCGAAAATTTATGCACTGCCTGCCTGCCTGCGTGGCCGTTCATTATCCACGGCGTATGCGTAATACGAATGCGCTTAAAAGTATGCAACACGTTTTTGTGTGCGCCGCGCGCGAAAGTATGCAACGCTTTTTGCCACCTTCTCTGCGGCTCCTGGCAGCAACAACAAAAAACTCATTAGGAAAATTTGTTCAATGCTGCGTGGCAAGTGGCAACGTGCAAAATCTGAATATAATGATTATATATGGCCATTTACAGTTACCCGACTTTATGTTTTTTTTTTTTGTTTTTAACTATATTTATATGCTTTTTTATTGCTGCTGTTGTTGTTGTTGTGTGTTGAGCTTATTAAATACGCTTTCATAATTTACATTTAACAGTTGCTGCAATTAATTAGTTTTTTTTTTTTTTTTGTTTTTGTTGTTCTGTGTGTTTTTTGGTATATACTTGTATTTGAGGCTGGGGCTTTGCACTTTAATTTAATTTGAGCAAACAATTCTGGAAGTTTGTCGATACATACAAATTACACATAATAATATAATAACAACAATTTACAAAATACGCGCTAAACTAAATTTATAACTTTTTTCAAGGATATTTTATACGCTTTGACACTTTAGAGAGAATACTAGGCACCCTTAGTTGGGGTTGATTAATTAGTTTGCTTTCTTGATATGCTGCAGTAGTTGTTTATGTGTTTTCATTCGATATAAAGTGGGAAAAGGAAGTGGGGAATACTTGTTCGCTTTTGACTAGAAGAAGATTCGACAAGAACTTAGCATATAGTATGTTAAACTAAAACGATATTTGCGCTATCAATTAATACTGTTACACTCTCTCTCTCTCTCTCGCTCGCACTCATTCACATTCATTCACACACACGCTCAGCTTAGCTTGACTATTGACTATGCATAACTTAGGGAGCTGTGGTCCACGCTCGATTCTGCTTGTTGTTGTTCCTCTTCCGCTTGCTCACTTGGTTGTGTGTCTCGCCCAGGCGGTGCGCTGCACTTGGCTCATCATTTGGCTGCGGTTGGGCACCTTCTCGCTGGTGCTGCGCGTAATGAAGCTGGGCGTCGCCGACAGCTTGCGCTGATGGCCTGCCTCGTCCGTGACACGCAGCAACACCGTATTGAAGCGCGTTTCTCTTCCATTATTGTTGTTGTTGTTGTTGTTGTTGCTGGTGCTATTGCTCTGCTGGCTGCTGCTGCCGGGGCTAATGTTGTTGTTGCTGCTGCGTTGACGTGGCGACGATGGGGAATCCAGTGTGGAGGAGCTGCGGCTGGTATCCCTGGTGCCGGTGGAGCCACCCGCGCAGGCCAAGCCAGCCAAGTTGCCATTGGAGACGGCCACCTTAAGCTGCTCCTCCAGATTGTTGAGGTTCTGTTCGATGCTCAGGCGCAAATCCTCGTTAAGCATTGAGCTGCCAGCGAAGGAGTTGCGATTCAGTGTGCCCAGCGGCAAAGGGGTCAAGGGGCCGGCATTCAGGGCTGCGGGGGAGGCGGCAAGAAAGTTGAATGCATTCGCTGCTCCATTGTTGTTGTTGTTGGCCGTGGGCGTGGCCGTGGTGCAGGACAGCGGATTGACAAAGAAGTAGGAATTGTGCGGCGTTGCCGCAGCCGTTGATGGCGTCTGTTGCTGCGTCTGCGATGCATTCGCATTGAGATTCAGTGCCTGCAGACGATTAAGCAGCTCCTGATTAACCTGGAACAGGTCCTTGGAGAGTGCATCTTGCTGCTGTTGCTGCTGCAACTGATTGCTAATGCTCTGCAGTTGACTCATCGTGGGATATGCCGAGCTGCCACTGGCTCCGGTTGCGGTTAGCTGCGGCGGCGGCGTCGGAGGCGTCAACTGGGCAGAGGCTGTGGGCGAGGCCTGTTGCTGCAGGCTCTGTAGGTTCTGTAGGTTCTGGCTCTGCTGATTGAGTCCGCTGAGCTGATGGCTCAGCGAGGTTAGCTGCTGATTGATGTTGCCCAGATTGTTGATCTGCTGATTGATGGTGGCCAAATTGTTGTTGTTGCTCGTCGCCTGGAGCAGCATCTGCAGCTGCGACTGCAGGGAGAGTGGAAGGAGGAGGATCTGGTGTCATTAACACTGCAGCTTAAATCGCATCAGAATGAACAACAACAACAGCAACACGAACAACGAACGAACGAACAAACAAACAAACAAACAAACAAACAAACGAACAGCGAAAAACGTGCAAAAAGAAAACGCAGAGAGAAAAACTCTTGGCGGGCAGCAAAGTAAAAATAAACATGCAGGAGGCAAGGGGCAGCGGGGACAGCGGGGGCAGCGGGCTATGTCGTATTTTCTTAATTTTTGGCGTTTTTTCGATTTACTACGATTTTGGGTTATAATTAAGGCAACAAAATTATGAAGGCATAAATCAAAGCGCAATTTGTTTACGGGGGCAAACAACATAAACTCTTCAGTTAAGGGTTTATTATTATTAAAGAGGGAGAAGAGAGAGAGAGAGAGACTCACCTGCGGTGCCATGCCAATGTTCGCTGAGGTCAGCCCCGCGCTCTGCTGCTCGTTGTAGGCGCCCAGCGAGGCCAAATGCTCGAGCAGCTCGCGATTCTGTTGCAGCAGCTGCTGTGTGCGTGCCTAGAGAAGGGAAGAAGACAGATTGCAATTAGGTTAATCCTGTCCAGCTGGGGAAATCTTATAGGTCACAAAGCTTACCTGTGCCTCGATGCGCGCATTTGTCTCCGAGATGAGCTGCTCCCGCACCAGCATCAGTTGTCCCAGCGCCTGTCGCGTCTGCTGTGCCTGCGCCTCCAGCTGATCCTTGAGCTGAGTGATCTCCGTACGTGGCGATGATGGCGAACTTGGCGTCTTGTCGTCCACATCGCACTGTGCAAGGTAAGAGAGAGAAATGATATGTTAGTAAAGCCTCGCACCTGTAATGGGCATGTCTAGTGGCAATTTCGAGATTCCCAAAATAAACGCGAAATATTTTACTTCATGTTCAATCGAAAATAACTTTTTAACGATACACTTTATGGTTAGTCTGCGGCTTTGCTCGAGAATTTTAGTAGCATTTTAAATATTTCCTATTTTATATTGCCTCCATGACGTTTTACTATATTTCAGTTTTATTTATTTATCTATATTAAATGTACAGGCAATCCACATGTTCACAATAATATTTGAATTATAAACAATGCATAGTTATACTCTGCAGTTATATGGAAAAGGGTATAAGCTGTTCATTGCGCATCTTTACTTTTTACTTTTTTTTATAATTTTGTTTCATTTTTAAGCCCCTATATAAATCTACATTTAAATACTAAGCATCTAAAATTTTGCTATTTTTAATATTTTAAATGAAATGACTCTACTTCCAAAAACATAAATACCCTACATATTTTAACTTAAAACTCGCATAATTTGGTCAAAAATCAACAGATTTTCATGGGAGACAACATTTATTTCATGTTTTGACTTCTAGATTAGTTCTACATTCAAAATAAATCGTTTTAAAATTTTTAATTTTTTTGCAAATTTTCCATACCCCCTTAAAAAAATTTCAAAATTTTTTAAAAAATTTAAATCTTAATTTTTTGCTTTAAAATGATTAAGCAGCTCAAAAATAGCATAAAAATCGATTCGAAAATAATTTTTGATTGAAAATGTAAAAAATATCGAAAAAAAAACAATTTTCTAGAGTGCAGAGTATCTACCTATAGAGTGTTCTGGACTGTAACATTTCGCCCACAGAACTTGCTTGAATATTGCAAATAGTGTTTATTTTTGGAGCACCTACATGTATATATTTAATTCGTTTCGTGTATTTATTCATAATAAACTTTTACATAGTCACGCGGCATTCATAAGCAGTAAAAACTGCACAAAACAAACAAAAAGTTTTGACTGCGTTTTGCTGTTGTTGTTGTGGGGTTTTTTGTGTTTACGAGTTTCGGATAAACAAAATGTTGTGCTTCTTTTGTTGAATATTATTAATTTATAGAGATGATCTAAACGAAAAACGCGAATGGGTATTATTTTGTGCGCCTTTATGGCATTTTAATAGCCGCATTTAATTTGCCGATAAGTATTTAATAAGTCGATCCAATTGGGAATTTCGAAATGGGCAAATGTTAAAATTTTTGATTGTAGCTTGTGCGGCTGGAGGCCTTCTTTACTCACCAGCAGGCTGGTCGATTTGCGTAGACTCGACTGTGTTGGCAGCAGCTCCAAATGGTTGGGTCGCTGCGGTTGTGGGTGGTCCAAGTCGGGCGATATGGCCAAGTGATCTATAAATAATTAAAGAAATGAAACGTAGATTAGCTGGGAGTGAACTCTGCATACAGCAAGGTCAACTCTCGCAGACACACACTCGCACCTGCTGCGCTGCTGGCCAAGTTTCTGCACTTTATTTCCACTTAATTACAGCAGCTTGATTTCAATATTTGTTTTGATTATGCTGCGCATACAATAAATAATGATATAATTATACCAGGCCCCCCTCACACACACACACACACACACACACTTGCAAAGTCATGGGCACACCCCCTGCCGTTGCCGTTTCAAGGGTCCTGGCTGCTGTTTACTTTGGACTTTGGCTACGCTTTTCAAGATTTGATTTGTGCGCAAATATTTCAACTATTTCGGGAAATTTTCAGTTTTTACCTCTTAGCAGTTCTCACATCTCTCGTTGCGGCTGCTGCTGCTGCGCGTGTGGAGAATCGTAAAACCTCCCATGAAATATTTCAATGTAGCCGCACACCTAGCTCTCTAACGCTGTCTCTTTCTCACACTCTTTCTCACCTGGCACATGTAAATAACTGCGTATTATTTCGCTGTAAATCAATGTGCAGCATTCTTCACGGTTTGTAAATTAATTTTGCGCGTATTTAATTGTTCATATATCTAATTTATAACCCTGACCGTCAGTGGCCACCAAAGAAGGATGGTTGCATGAGATGATACCAAGTTCACAACACATGTTCGCCTGCCTGCTTCTATTTTGGGCAGACCAACAAGTGATTCATGCAGTTTACTATCGAAATGACCCAAAAACCAATCTGCACATCAAAATGAATTTTGAAATCTATCAAAAGATTTGTGCCAACAGCTGCGAGGGCTGTCCGAGCAATTAGTTAGCTAATAAAGCGGGCACAGCCTGGAATATGTAGCATACTTTCGTGAGCTGCTCCCCTTCCCACTGTCACTTGTCGCGCATTGCTTTTATTAACTTAAAAAAAAAACGCGCCTGACAACTGACTCTTCAATAATCATGCCACCTCGAGAGGCAACTCAAGGCAGACAGGCAGACAGACAGACAGAGAGATAGCGAACATGTGTTGTTCATAAGGCAACTAATGTGAAATATTATTTTTAAAAAGTCAACAGACGCCTGCACAAATACAAAAATTTAACAAATTTATGCTGCACGACTAGCTCATACCCTGTAGTGAATTTCAATAATTTACTGTCTATAGTTTTTCTTGCTTACACACCTTTACTTAGGCCACTCAGTTAAGCGACCATATAAGGACGCCCACAATTTGCCTGGCATGCCGAGTTAATAAATAAATTAATTATTATTTTTGGCACACGACTTGCAAAGACATGCCAAAATGTCGAAATGTCGAAACGTAGAAAATACTGAGCTGACGCCGCCGCCCCCTTCCATTGCAGCCACGCCTACACGCGTGCAAGTGGGCGACACGTGATATATGCGTGTGTTTTGCCCATTGTGTTACCTGGCGACAAAGTTTGCGTTTTGCATTACAGGTAAATACATGAATATCTATATAATTTTATCAACTGTCTAAGCAGTCGAAGAGGCGTAGGCAACACTCCCCTTTCCCTCCCGCTAGCTACTTGAGTATATTAGCCATTTTTCCACGAATTTCTAGCGAATGATGTCGTGCGCCTGTTTTAGACGAATTATTGTAAGCACCCTAAGAAATAAAACAAAACAAAACGAAACGAAAGAAACCAATTTGAAATATTTTTCTATTCTTTTTGCCTGGCAGCTCGTCGTCGTTGTTGTTGATGATGACGTCAAAGTGGTACGGCGAAAAGCCGCTGCGAGTTGATTGAAAAATGTGAAAATTGCTTTCCACTTTTCCACGTTAATAACATAAATAGATGAGAATTACCTTCCCCCCCTTTCCCCCCTTCTCACGTTCCCACTGCTTTGTGTACTTTGTTAATTTTGCTGTTAAATTACGCAAAAATTTGCAGAATGTGGCATAAAATAGCCACGCCCCCGCCTATGCGGCGCTGTGTACTTTGCTCTCTACTCTCTCTCTCTCTCTCTCTTCTCTCTGTGGTAACTGTAAAATGCAATTTAAATGCAAATTTTTTGCCTCTCGTTTTGCGAATTGAACTGAATTTCAAATTAAACAGAAATTTGCATTGCGCTGCCCAAACTGAATGGCAAACTAATGCAGTGCAGCCCGGGGTCAGCCGCAGCTGCCGGCAGAATGCAGCCCGGCGGGGTCAGCCGAGGTGCAGCCGAGATGCATCTTCCTGCCTTGTAGGGAGCAGCGCGCAGCTGACGACACTGCAAGCTTTTTATTTATTTATGGCATGACGCAGTCGCAGCCAACGACCCCAGAGAGAGGGAGAGAGGAGGTTATCAAACGTTCGAGTAATCCCAGCCAGTTCAATCCCCCTTCCCCTACACTCACCTTTCTTTGGCGTCTCGCTGGCCAGCAGTCCGCCATCCTCGCTCAGCTGCTGCTCGCTGATTTGCTCCACATCGAGCAGCTCCGAAGATGAGACATCGGAGCGTTCATCGTTGGGCTCCAGGGAATTCTTATGAAGATTAAATTTGTGGCACACTTCAAAGGCTTGTCCGACGGTGCGCACAATGCGCATGGCCTGAGACTGCAAATAGAAGAAGACAGAGAGCATGATGAGCAAGAGACGAACGAGTGGGAGGTGGGAGGAGTGGGAGAAGGAGGAACACAATTAATATTAATCCGCAGCGCAAGCAATTAAGGCAGACAAGCAGCAATTCAAATTTGCCGCATATGACGAACAAAGCAGATTACGCATACGCCACGTGGACGCGCGCACACACACACACACACACGTGCACACACCTCGGGATCACTTGCCACAGTGGCGCAGGAAATTGCATCCTTTGTGCGATTATTGCATAAATTATCACAATTATCCAGCAACATGGCGCTGCGCTCCAGCGGTGAGCTGCGACGTCGCTGCCGCTCCTGACGCTGCTCCGCGAGCATCGCAGCCGACATGGCCAGCACAACGGGTGAGTTGCCTCCCGTTGCCTCAATGGGTTCACGAAACGAGAGTTTCTTGCGCGGTTTATCTGTCTTGGGACGCTCCATCATGATGCCATTGCCCGCCCCACACGAGGCATTGTGTTGCCCATTGCAGCTGCCGCCGCTGCTCAGGCTGGAACTGCTCTGCTGCTCGTAATGCGAATCGCTGAGACTCTTGCGGCGTTGCAGCATATGTCGCTGCTCGGAGCGTTGATACAGCTGCTGTGCACGACGCAGTGCCTCCGGCGATGCAGCATAATGGTCGCTGGGCACGCGCTTGAACTTGAGGCGAGCCTTGACCACAGCATCGCCGCCATTCACTGCCGCCGGCGTGCGATGTGCATTGGCCACCGGCTGCTCCTTCTTGATGATGTACACCGTGTTCTCGTCATCGTTGAAGAGTATGTGCCGCGACTTGTTGTCGATGTATGTGTCGTCCAGGAAACGCTGTGGTTGCGCCGCCGACGCCGACTGGCCCAACGCACGCCCCGGGGACAATTCGCCATCGACGCAGCCAATCAATTCGCGAATATCCAAGCTCTTGTTGCGCGCCAGCTGCTTCTGCTTGCGCTGCTTCTGCTTGGCCACCGACAATGGCGACTGCGGTGGCTTCTCCTTCTGCAGCTTCTCCTTGTCGCTGCCCACCAACATGTCGCGTATGAGACCGCCGCCACTGCGAAAGATGTTGCGATGGTAATGCACTTCCGCGGGCTTCTCCCCTGCCTCCATCGTTGTCTCCCCCGAGGAGGCTTTGCTACCCGTGGCGGCTGCGGCGGTGGCTGCTTTGCTGCGACTGCGTGACCAGGGCAGAAAGTCAAAGGCCTTGGTAATGGGACTGCGTGGATTGGAGGCATCCGTTAGATGCTGATGCTGATGTTGCTGCTGCTGCAGTTGACGCTTCAGCGACATAGGCGGCGTGCTGCCATTGCCGGCAACGGCCATGGTGGAACTCTTCTCGTGCTTCATGGTCGTACGTTGAACCGTTGATTCTGTTGAATCTATTTAAAACTTTGCGCTGTCAACACTTTAGTTCTGCACTTGGGTTCAATGCTGTTCAGTTTTTTATTTTTGGGAGAATCTTTGATTTGTTTTTCCCCAATACAATCGATGGCAATTAGAAGACTATCAATTTCATAATTGTCTTGCTCTCGCTGTGCTCCTTGGCCCAGGTTGTTCACACAAACGCGCCATAGTCTTTCGCACCTCGAGTTGCGTATGTGATTTTCTTTCTCTTCTTTGGTTTATATCATTTATTTGTATACTTTGTGAATTGTTCTTCTTCTTCTTCTTTCGCCTTTTGCCTATTTCAAGTACTTTTTATTATTTACTTTCAATCATTGTTTTGTTTTGTGAATTTCTGCCAGCTGCAATGCGATTTGTATTGCACATTGTCAGTTTTCGCTACGGTTTGGTTTTTGGGCTTGTCAGTGTCTGAATCAGCTGCAGTTTGACTGACACAAAGACAACAGCGCGAAGGTCGCATAATGTTTGTGACGTCATTGGGGAAAATTACTGCAATTTGGCAGCAATTTTACGCATCCAAAAACTCTACAGTCTACCCCAATTTACTGAACAGACATAAATCATTTTATACGACAAGAGTTCTGGGAATTAACGCCGCAAAGTGCCAAGAGTTTGCCAAAAAGTTTGCGGTAAATCTATAGCTACTATATAGTAAACTCATTTGCTTGTCCATCAGCAACACGAATCGAGCACTTTGCAGGGCGCGGCAGCAACAACTATTGAGCAACATGGGCGACATTAACGAGCCGTCATTTTAAAGCTATTTTGACAAGCGCAGACAGAATTAGTTTAACCAGCAACAACTACAACAACACACTATAATATATATGTTTTCTAGTTTGCACAGATTACACAAAAGTCAGCGGGGCTACCTTTTTGACCTTTGGCTTGGCTTACGCACGCAGGCATTGCGCATACGCCGTGTGCGCGCCGGCCAATCTGTCTAACCAAGTGCCAAAGGTGTCGATTGATGGGCCGACAGTCTGCACACGTCCGTCCGTCCGTCCGTTTGTCCGTTTGTCTGTTCATCTATCGCTCCATCTATGCGTGCACTTGACTACACACAGAACATGTATCAATTCGTGCGCAATGTACGCTGACGCAATTGCCAATAAATCAAATCGAATTGTATCAAGTTCGAAACTATAAAAGAAGAGGGAGCAAAAGGCACAGGTGAATTGGCCCCGTCTGAAGTGCGTGTGGAAATTTGCATTTGTTACAGTGTACAACAAAGAATGCCTGAAAAGGCACTGAGCGTAACTCAAATAATCAAATTTTGTTCCATGGAAAACTACTTGAATATTTATGGCCGAGCAAGAAAGAGAGTAAAAACATCGTTAAAAAACGAAATGAAACTTGCGCGCGTATTTATTTTTTATGCTTTTATTTGATTTTTAATTCTTTGCGTTTTACTTTTTTTTGTACTTATTTGTTTATTTGTCTTTCTGTCTTTCTGTCTTTCTGTTGTCCATTTCTCGTTTCTTTGTCATAAGGGAAAATTTTTTACACAAAAATCTTTGGCAAAGATGAAAACGTGTATGTAAAACGGTTCGTTGCTCGCGCTTTTTTAGTGCCGATTTTTTTGCGCCGTGCGCCAGTTAGAACTGTGGAAGCTGCCTCCAAAAGGGGGCTTTGATGTGGCACAGTGGTGTGGGGGAGGGCAGAGCATCAGCAAGTCTGCCAGCTCCGCGAGCAAAACAGGCGATGTGTGCGCTGCACCACATGTTTGCCACGGCCATAAGTCGCGCCACCAGCATGCCGTGTGGCAAACAAGCCGCAAGCCGCAGTTGCAATGCGATGCGCAAACAGAGTGTGTGGTGTGGGGAGGGGTGGGGCAGTGGGTGCTGCATGAATTTTGCACGTGGTTTGTAGCCGTTAAACATGAATTTGCAGCCACAGCGGCTGCTAATTAACTTTTCATTAGTCATGGCAAGCAGCGCACTTAAAATTTCATTTACTTTATACAACATACAACACACACACACACACACACTGGCACACTCACACACCCACCTACAGCTACACGTGTGCCTCATATTCTGGCTGCTGTTGTCTTCTTTCTTGTTTCCCATACACTCAAGTTGCACCACAAACAACCCACACACGCCGAGACACACACACACACACACACACACAATGAGAGAGCTTGTTCGATTTTCGAAATACTTTAGAGCAGGCTATTAAAATAATGGATCTATTTTGGTTTAAATGCGAAAAAAAGAGAAAAAAAAAACGCTGAAAAACCAAGCGAAAATCCACAGACTAATTGAAAATTCGACCATTGCGGGCGGCAGCCATTTTAAAGGCAATACACGCAAGGGAAATCTCTTACATCTATAGTATAATCTTTGTACTCTCTATATATAGTAGTATAGTATGTTCGATCTTGGGCTGACTCTGCAATTCTGTTGCAAGTTCTGTTTAAACTATGCACAGTCAATTTTGCTGGCAATTCGCTGTCAGTTTTCCATTGGTTTTCCCAGCGGCAAAATTCTAAATAAATATCGAGTGGGGGGCGGGAGGAAAGAACCGAGAGGGGGAGGGGGTTCGGGCAGGAAATTCATAAATATTTCATGCCATCACGTGTGCAACTGATTGACCATCAAATTATTTATTTATTTATCTTAACTTAGTTCCCTCTTTCTCACTCTCTCTTGCTAACCATCCCTTTCAGCCGATTTAGCCTCTTTCTTGATACGCTTCTCTGCGGGAAATTTGGTTCATTAACTTTTTGGTGCGTGGGCCGCGGGTAGATGATGGAAATGAAAACGAAAACGAATGAAAATTAACTTGATTGCGGCACATTTTATGGCACCTGCCTAAAGAACTAATATGCATAAACAAGCTGCAAAGTGCGTCAGTTCGTTGGATCAGGCGTTTGTTTTGGTTTTCCCCCACAAGTTCGAGTAGCATCCAGACAAGGTCTGGCAATTACCCTAAGTGAAGCTAAATTTAGGCAGACAAAAGCAGCGTCTTATACTCTATTTTTTATAGATGTATCTCGGCACGTTTTGGGACTTTTGTTTGCCATTAATTTCCCCCTTCCAGTATTTGACAATTTTCCTATTTAAGATTTTCCACGACTATCTGTTGCTATACTACTTTGGTTTTTCTAAACTGATTGGCCCGCCTGCTCGGCAGCAAGTTAATGGCGTCAGCTTGGTCCATGACAAACACTTTTCCTCGGCGTATGTTTCACATTTTTCCCCAGGCTTGCTTTCTTTCTTTTTTCGTTTTGCCCAATGATCTATGGACTTGCGAAATATTTTGTTTAAAGATTCTGACATGCCATTGCCTGAATTTATTTAATTATTTCTTGTGACATATTCGCATATTTATACATTTTGCGGCTGGCAGAAATTCACAAAATTTATTATTATTTTTTAATATCTGTTTATTTTTGTATTTACTGTTGTATTTATTTGCTGCTTTATTGCTTAGCTCAAATTGTTTTCTCTTAGTTTTTGCTACACTTCACTGCACTGCACAAGGTTTGAACACCGCACACGTTGTATACACTGCAAATTGCATAAGTCGAGCGAATTGTCTAGTTCTCTCTGCAGCACGTCTGCAGCGGCGCAACGTCGAGAAGGCACTGGATTAACTGTGGAGCCGAAACAAACCGAACGACGTGTCCGCGATCTTTGATGGATCGCCAGCAGCAACCGGCGAGCTGAAGCTTTTTGGCTTCTTGGCTTTTTGTCGGCCAAAAAGCTTTCGGCACTCAGCTGTTAACGCGCCCGTTTGTTTTTGGCCAGCAGCAACGACACGCTGCGTTTGTTTTGCTTTTGTCCACCCTGCTGGGTCTAACGCGGCGTATGCGCGATTCTCGCTTTTTCTGCTTATCTCGCTGACGCTGACCGTGCCGCTTGTGGCGGCCGTTTTCGTTGTGACGTCACCGCTTTGTGTTTCGCGGAAGTAAACAAAGAAGGCGCTTTTCGTTTTCATTTTTCACGAACTGATTTTCTATTAGCGGTTTTTCGCCATGGTTTATGGCAGGCCGCGGCAACTGCTTAGGCCATAAATCACATGCTTTCAGCACTTTGTCTGCTGTTTATTTTGATGATGCCGAACCGAGTCGAGAAGCCGCAGCGATAATGCCTAATACCTGCGTGTAGCCAATGCAATTGCGTTGCATTTTCCGCATGGTATTCTATTCTTGTACCTTGTTTGTTATCATTGCCGCTGCTCCTGACGCACACGACGCCGCACCACACGTGCCGGGGGGTAGCCCTGTCCAGACCGGCCTTAATTTACTATGTCACATGTCAGGCATTTCGACAGCCTGACCGCTTGTCTGCCCCTTGTCTATTTTAGCATTTTTTTAAAGCGAATTGCTTGGTTAATTGAAAAATTGTGTCGTTGTGCCGCAAATAGAAACGCCAGCAGACTTGACATTGCTGAGAGGCAAAGTTGAAGGCCAAACTGGCAGACAGTTTTGCCTGCCCCCACTAAAATCTACAACTGCTTGTTTAGTGTGCGGAGAATGTGGGGGAAGGCACTGCACAGACCAAAGCGCACCACAAATCAAAGCAAATGCAATTCTGCGGCTGTGGCTGCGTCTGTTGCTGCGGCAACTACAAAGTAAAAGCAATTTATTTATTGCCAAATCTCGTAAACGGGGTGTGAGCCGCGTGAGGTGTGGCCACTGAGTGCGCCTGCCGCCACATTTTTTTTTCTGGCCAGCCAGACGGTCAGCCATACGCCATATAATACGGAAATATAGCGCACCGTCTGGCGGTCAGCCTGATGGACAGTTGCGTTGCGTCTTACATTGTGGTTTTAATGCCAAGTAATGTGGCCGACAAATGTATCTGCCTGTCGCTGGACACTGATGAATGCTAATGGCACAAAATTGTCATTCGCAATTGCGGATTGTGTTGATCACAGAACTTACTCATAAAATAGAAAGAAAATACACAAAAAAGAATTAAATCACAGACAGCAGAACACTTTGATCGCGACAGGGTTGTATTTGAACTGAGTAATATTCACAGTAGTCTGTTATTTATTATAAGATGTTGCTCACTTAACGAAAGGAGTTGCGTTAACTTGAGCCAACAGCAAATTATGTTCTCACTTTATTATAAGCTGTGGCTTAGTAATGTTAACTTGCCAGGACAGTGAGCGCTTATAACAGAAGAGAGACTCTCAGAGCTAACAGCTGTGGATGCTCTCACTGCATTTTAAACTGTCACTCTTTTATGTTAACTTGCAGAGCGAGGGAGTATGGTTAACAGCAATGGATCCTCTCAGAGAGGCTAAGCAGCTGTGCAGCAACAGGTGTTAACAGCGCTTACAGTCTGTTAAGGCTGCAGAGTTAATCTATTTACATGCTCGCACGCACTTTGCAGTGTTGAAAGTGCAGACTTATCGAAATTGGCTACATACCATGTTATGTTTACTTTAACAGGCTGTTAGCTTTTACTGTAGCCCCCCACACACTTTACACAGTGCAAAGTGCAGCGTTTGATCAGCTGATCTCATCATATCAAATTCCTATTATTACTTTTATCACTGCACATACAACAGATCTAATGTTCAATTGCCGCTATGCATATCGCAATTATTTGTTTATTTTCCGCTTGTTTGCGTTTTCAGTTTTCCACGTAGCAGCCTGCGCCCGCCTCTCCTATCCTCTCCCCCCGCTTTGCCTCGTTGGCTGCCAGCCAAATTTGTGCATATGAAGCGTAGGGGAGAAAGAAAAAAAAAGCATTTTGCAAAAACAGAACAGCCAAAATGTCATGTACAAATGTGTTTATATTTAGACCGGGTCGAGGTGGGGCTACACACACACAGATAGCACGCGCGCGCGCTCGCTTATTAAACTATATTAGATAATTATTGTAATGATATTTTATACACACACAGTAAATTGGGGCTTACCTTTTTGTGACTTTTGAATACGGAACACTTGAACGTATCCGTGCTGGCATCGCGTGCTATGTAGCTGAATATTTTGAGATCGCTGCTGTCGTGTGACACGTAAAATATTCTATAGATGGGATGATTGAGCAACTCGATTTCCTCGGGGTCATTGGTCCAGTTCTTTTTCTAAGGAAAAGTCAAAACAAAATGTCAGTTTGTTTACGCAGCAGCATGATGGATGCGTATGATGGATGGATGTGAAATGAAACTTGGTACTTACTTTTCGCCGACGCTTCTTGAGGACAACTCGAACGCCGTTAACTGATATCTGTATGGTTACCTTACGCTTCTTCAGATTCTGCACTTTGCACTCGTACTGCGAGGGAGAGAAAGAGAGAGAAAGGGGGAAGATGTAAGCAAGCGAGACAACGGTATAAATGTCACGTAGTCGCGTGACAGAGGGGAAATTCGCTCGAATTTTCAATTAACATTTGGCTGCCTTTGACGTTCGCCTCTAATGGCAAGACATGACAATAACAAGCGCCATATTAGCCGCGCCCCAAATTCAAGCCAGACAAGGCTACAAGGCTAATACGCACTCACACACACGCACACACGCGACACACACACATGTCAAACACAAGCAGCTAACAATATTTAAGCCAACTCACGCACGAGTCAGCCAAAGCAGACGCCACGTCTGTCCCTCTTTTTGTGTGTGCGTGTGTGTGTGTATGTGGAGGGGGGCGTGGCAGATAAACAATGCCGATGCGTCGTTGGCCATGACACGTTTGCCTTGAGTCGGCAGGCTGCGGCTTTGTTAGCTGTAATCAGAGCAGCGAAAAAAGTGTTGCCTGCTTTCAGGCGGCGCAGAAATTTAAAGCAAAGCAAAGTTTGGCCCCGTTTCTTCATCCTTCTCCTCCCATAAGGAAGTAACAGGAAAAGTTGAGCTTGTCTTGTGTGCCATGCGGGCCGCTACATTGTCTTGTCTGGCACACGCTGCGTATACTTGATGCTACATAGATAACTCACCCGTATGCGACGCATAGCCTGCACGATTTCAGCACGTGTATTTGGACGCGGCACCTCCTCCCAGCCGACGAACTGCAAGCGGAAAAGATAATAGAAAAAAGTAACAAATTATTAAGCGTATTACTTGAGTTGAGCATAGCAAGTCGCCCAAGTGCCCTAACCGGGCGCACAGAGGCGCCGCAGCAATAAAACAATTTAGTTGCTCCCCTCGGAGGGGGTTGGGAAATCTCTAGAAGATCTTTATTTATAGGCTGCTGGCAAAAACTGTTGCTAGCTGCAGTCGCTGCCAAAGTGTAGCCTCGACACAGTAAGCACTCGCAATAGTTTGTTTTTAGCCGATTTACAGCTAAATTTAAACAAACTGTTGCCCTTTTGGGCCAGTGGAACACGAGCACACGACGATGGCGACGTCATTAAATACATTTCGTTTTCGTTTTCCATTTTGTTTGCATTGGCCAAATGACAAACGCGCAATGCGCAAAGCAAACAGACACAACACGCAGCGCAACAATAAAAGTGGCAGAAAACAAGCGAGAAAACAACACAGAAAAAATCATATTGTGCACTCGTCTTGAAACATAAATTGCACTTTTCACGCGCAAATTATACGTTGCGCCAAGGATAACGAATGCGTAGATATGGACCTAGATTCAAGCATTTTATTACGGTGACAACAACAATTTAAATGAAAATGACATGGCCATAACACGGAGAAAAAGCAGGAGGGAGCATTGAGAGGGGAGCTAACTGCACGCCCAGGCAATAAAAGCAAATATTTATGGGCAAGCTTAGCGCGCTTGAGTCCTTGTTTGATACGCAGCATGATTGTCAAGCAACTTCTATCGCTTTCGCTCTGTCTCTCCCTCTCTCTTTTCCCCTTTTCTCACTGTTTCCCCCTGCAAAGTCATAATCGCATTTTGTTGCGCATTTTCTGATAAATGTGTTGACTTTCTGCATCTAAATTTAGCTTCTAACTGGGCCGAAGGCGTGTGCCATATTCACAACGGGCACATTAGCACCTTGACCAGGTCCTCCCTCCCTCCCTGCGCTTTCTATTAGCACTACCTGATTCCAGATGTCTGGCTAAATATAGCCCACGTCAAATGTTGAAAATTTCATAGAAAATAGATTCTGGCATATTGGCAAAATTAATAATAAATCGCCCGATCGAAAATGTTTTCAAGCCTCGCCAGATGCTTCAGAGTTGCACATAGATAGATGGATAGGTTCGTTAACATCGTGTGACGCTCTAGGTATTTATAGCGAACTACTAAATTCGGCAAATTCATCAAAGTATAAATAACTATGGAACAGGGAACTGGAATTAGTTGGAAATGCCATAAAAAATGATGAAAGAGATGAGAGAAAAAGATGAAATACTGAATGTGTTGAATAACTAGGAATAAGCGAACTGCTTGAAGCCATTTGAAGTGCTTACATGCTGCTCTCATTCCCTCTTTGTCTGTCATTCTCTCCCTCTCTCTTTCTAAGCACTTTCCCTGCTCTGATTTTGGCGCATTAAAACATCAAGTTGTTCGCCTGTTCACACCACAAACCAGGCAAAACTAAATCCATTTAAATAAAGCATTCTCAACACTTTGGCCTGAGGCGAGGACGAAAAGAAGAAAGAGAAAGGGAGAGAGGGAGAAAGGGAGAGAGGGGATAGTGACTCCCACAAATATTTAGATTGCATTAAATTCATGCAAACACAAAGGATAACGGATACAGCGCTTATCCTCTCCAGCTATACAAATCCTCGCGCAAATAAAAAGAAACTCAGCTTCGCTCTGTCTGTCCGTCTGCCCCAATTCCCTTCGCACTACCCCTGGCTATACTTGTAGATGCTTTACATTTCTAGTGCTCGCTTTGGTCTCGGGGTTTTTTATGCTCTTTCGCCCATCTATTGCTATTCGCATCCTTTTTTTCACTTAAAAAACGTTTCACTCTGGCAACGCTATGCAAATAGCCGGAGGAGCCAGCCGAGCGACGTAGCTGTGCGTCGCTTCGTTTAAATTCATTTGCTTTGATTAAAGCCCGAGACCGAGACCGAGACCGAGACTGCAGAAATGGCCAACTTAGGCATTAGGATAACTTTTTTATGAACCCAAAAAAATAAAAACCAGTTGCAAAAGCATTAATCTAAGGCCAACCCAATAGTAAAATACTCTTCGTTTAACATTTATAAACCGTTGAAAGCGTTAGTCCCTCCCTTGCTCTATTGCTTTAATTGGATATTGGACCCGTCTAAATGCAAACTAGGAGCCTTTCTGTCTTTCTATCTTCTGGAGTCTGTCACGCCTCTCTTTAGCTTTTACATACACTTGCAAAACCCAAGTACACCCCTCTTTAGACCTCTTTCAATGGGCGCAGGGTATGGCAAAGAAAATACAAGTAAACCTGGAACCCAGAAATACGAAACACGAAACACGCCCCACGCACAATTTTTATGCTCGAGTTCATAATTTAACTAATAACGAATGGTAGAATTTTCTTATTTCGTAGCTGCCCTGCGGCCCTATACGACCTGCACTCGAAGACAACTTTGTGGGCACATTAATTTTATTGATTTTACAGCTAGCTGAGGGGAAGGTAGACCAGAAAAGGGAAAGAGAGGGCAGGGGCCGGGGGCAGGGGTCAGGTACGTAGATACTTTTGTTTGCTGTGCCGCAACGTTTTGTTTATTTTCTCATACAGCTCACGTATCGCTCTTAGTATGTTTGCCTGCCCTGGCCCTTTTTGTTTCGTTTATCTAGCAATTGATTTAACACAATTTCAACTTTTATGTGCAGGAATATGTTAATATTCTCTTGGATCGATTTTTCGCGGGAATTCTATTTTTGGGGGGCGAGCGCGCTTCTTGTTTATTATTTGCCTTCATTTAGCATTTTGATGGAAATCATTTTAAAAGAAATATACAAATCGCATTCGCATAAAAATTCACAAAGCCAAACTGGCCAAACGGCTGCCGTCTGTCTAGCGCGCTGTGACGTCAGCGGCGAAAATCTGATAAGAGACAAGCACGTTTTGCGTTCCAGTTTTGGTGGGATTGGCAATTAGGCAGCGCTTATAGCCAACGGCGCTGAAAAGCCTGACTAATATCATAACGAAATTAGATGCAGAAAAGGCGTGGCTCAGCCCACGGCAGCGCGATAACCCTCTCGCCATCGCCCTCTGTGGGGCAGCAGCAAACAGATTAGAACGGCTTAGTTTGGTTCACAGCAAAGAGCGTAAAAAACGCCAGATTTATATAAAGTCTATGTGTGTGTGTGTGTGCGTGAACGAAATCTCGCTGCATAAAAGGATTCAGTTTTGGTTGTGGCCCTCGCGCTGTTTGGCCATGGCTAATGGCGCTGCAGGCCAAATGGCATGGACAGTGGCCAAGAGCAGACGGCGGGCAGCAGCAGCAGCTTTTGGCTTTGGCTTTGGCTTGGGCTACTGCTTTATGCGCGCACTTTGCAATGTTCTTTTCGCCGGGTTTTTCTTCCCCTTTTTTTGTGTGTTTGCTTTTCTTTAGCTGCCTTCCAACAATGTAAAACATTTGTTTGCCCACATTTTTAACAGCGTGCAGCACGTAATTTTTTTCATAAATACAAGCGCATATATACATTTTGTACATCTCTCTATGTGTGTGTGTGTGTGTGTGGGTTCTCTGTTTGCACTTGCCCCTTGCATAACTGGCGCCATGTTTGCGCAGTGCCGCAGGACAACAAATTGTTTTAAATACCCTGCTGGTTTGTTGGTGCGCGCTGGGCAGCTTCAATGAAGTTCTATAATAAAATTGCCTGGTAGTGCATTTTAGTAGGGCAGGGTATGAGCTTTGTTTATATAAATACAAAATTAAATTAAATTGTATAATGTGTTTTCGAGCGTATTTGATATTCGTTGCGCTGCATTTAATGCGAATTTTAATGCTATTTATGCTTTTTCATTCCACCAGCAGCTTTAATGCTGCATGGCCAGTGCTGCCCATGCAGCTGCTTAACGATCCATGCACGCAAAAAATGCTGCATACTTTCAGGCGACGCATGAAAATAAACCAACGCACAAAAGAGCAAAGAGCGCAGTGCGGGCAATAAGAGAAGAGAGAGAGAATGAGAGCGTGCACTGCAGACATGTGTATAAAAACATAAATAAATTATCGAATAAGAGAAGAGAGGGGAGCGAGAGAGAGAGAGAGGAGAGAGCGAAGATTAAGTAGCGCAACAACAACGCGCATAGATCATTATGTGTGAATAAGAGCTATAAATTCTGGTGCCGCTGTTTATTGAAACATTTAATTGGCCAATTCGAGGTTTTTATTTTCTTCGCTGCTGCATCTACTTCTCTCTCTCTCTCTCTAGACACTCTTCTTCCCCTCTCAGTGGCCCTTTAAATTAATAACGCCCAGCCGCAACTTTTTAAGCACATTTCGAGCATAATCAAGTGCCGCAGAACTTGGCTCTCTCTGCTGCGTTTTAACGGCAAGTCAAGTCATAAAAGATGCACAGCGGCAAAACATTTAAAAAACTGAAAAGGAAAATCAACAGCGCCGAAGTTAAAAGTGACACGAGCTGCTGCCTTCCTGCCAGCCAAGTTTGCCGGCAGCGTCAGCAACGGCAACTCAGGAATTTCCGCTAATAATGTTAATTCCATTGCCACCAGCATCCACCACTCCTTACTCCCCCTTCCCCCCCTCACTCACTGATACCGCAGATAATCAGCGCGCAGCGAGAACAATCCAAAAACCGCCCACGCCTCCGCCCCCAAAGCTGCCACGCCCTACGCGCGCTTTTTGTTTTGCTTTCATCTTTAGTTTAGTTTTGCGCTGCGCTTCCTGTCGGTGCTGTCTGTGCTGTCTGTCTGTCTGTCCTGTCCTGCCTGTTCTGTCTTCCTTCCTTGTTGCCGTTGCTTTGTTGCGCAACAGCGCACACTCCCTCCCCTCCCCCGCCCTCTCCTGCTCATTATCATTGCTGCCTGCCAAGTTAATGATAGCGCGTCCAAAACTTTTGCGGCTTTTTCTGCTTTTGCATCACTTTAGGCGTTTCGCACTGCGTTTAATTTAAAACAATTATTTGCATAGCCCAAGTGGCCCGCAAGGCAGGCCAAACTAAATTCCAGCTAAATTTAAGCCAAATTCAAGCTAACTTTTTGGGCCTGCATTCCCAGCAACGCCTCCACAACGCAAAACTGATGCTAGTTTCTCCCGCCCAAAAACAAACTGCAAACAAATGTTGCTAAGTAGCGCAATAAATCAAGCTGGCCCAGCTTGATGTCTGCCGAGATGAGAGCTTGGCTATGGCTCCGACAAGAAGTTAAGTGCAGGCCACAAACAAACAACTAAATTCCAGGTGCAAAGCAGCCAGGCAGCACCTAGAGCTCTGGCTCTAAGTTTAAGCGATTTTTTACGACATTCCCCCCAAAAATGTATGTCAACATGGCAGAGCATCTTCTTCTGTATTTCTCTACTCTCTGCAATTAACTGCAAATAGGAAGGGGTCGACTAGGTCAACAGAGCGAGAGAGAGAGAGAGAGGGAGAGCAGAGCAGCCTGGCGAAGGCTTTAATTGCGAAAGCCAGCAATAAACACGACAGGCAGATAAAACTTTAGTTCTAGACGAAGAGTGAAAGAGTAGGGGAAGTGGAGAAGGAGGGGGAAGAGGAAGGGAAAGGTAACTGACACCTAGTTTCACCTGTTGCCAACCCTTTGAGGCCATTAACTGCGCCTTAATCCTCGGCTTTCTAAACATTTGCATAAGCCGTGTCGAGTCTTTCACAATTTGCCGCTTTTTATTGATTTAAAACTCTCTGTACGCCCTGAGCCCTGCCCAGCGTAATAAGCTGTTTCCGGTGGAGAATGCAACGCCAGCTACAACTCCCAATACTGGCACACTTTAAAGACAACAACAACAACAGAATGAACAACAACAATTACGTCTCTTTTACGCGCTTCACACTCGCGCGCCGGAGCCATAATCATAAGCGAGGGCTATAAAGAAAAGCTAGCGATAAGCAATCATAAAAGACACACACGCAAACACACACACACACACACATACATACATAGTACGGCGCATTCTTTGTTGTTCTTTGTTATAACTTTCGCTAGACTTCATTAGCTGTGCCACTCGCCTGGCCCCTGCCCCTGCTCAAGTTGCTCCAGCAAACGCCCTGCACAATTGTAAGTGTCAAGTTTTATTAGTTCTCTTGGTGTCTCTCGCTCTCGCTCTCACTCTATTCGTCTCTTTCTTTGACACTGTCGCTGGTTCAATGCACTGCTCAACACTTGAGGCATATTATTACGAGACACATATCAATTTATAAATCGAACCCAGTGAAGAAAAGTTGAAAAGTAAAAGTTAAAGAAAAGCAAAGCAGCCTTCGCTCAACTCTGACCCAGTTGTAGCCCACATAATTCCAGCATTCTTTCACGATGATTATGCAAATGCAGCGCGAGATTACATATCAGCAGCTGGGCAGTTAGGCCACTTATATAGAGAGGGAGAGAGAGAGCGAGGGTCTCTCAACAACTCTGACAATGCATTCGCTTTGTTTTCCACGAACAATTCTCGAACAAGTTAAGCAATTAATTGGGCCAAAAGTTTTGCTCAGAGTGGACGGGCAAAATCAATAAACAAAAGGACTTTAATGCTCGCTCGAAGGACAAGAATCCACTACCAAGGACCACCCATACAAAAAGCGACAAAGCGCATTGAGTTGAGTGGCCCCAAATGGAACAATAAACAACAGAGCGAAATCAATTGAAGTACTTGAGCAAACAATGGGCCCAAAAGTACATGGCCAGCGCGCTGTAATGAAAGCCAAGTTGGAAAGCAGAGCGAGAGAAAAAAGAGAAGAAGCTGATACGCCTGTCGGCTCGACGACAATGGACGCTGAAACAAGCTAGCTCTAATTTAGCACACACTGCGATTATTTAGATATCAGCAGCAACAATAAGCTAGCGAAAGAAGTAGAGAAGCAGACGAGTAGAGAGGCAGAGCAGGCGGCAGGCAAACATCAATTAAAATATAAATAAATTGCGTGGCAAACGGGGCGTATGAACAACGCGCGGCCAAACGCAACTAAACGACCGGAAGCGTTTAATTAGCGGCTTTAATAATTCAATCAGCATTGTGTGTGTGTGCTCGTTCTACTCTTCCACATCTACTCCGCCTCCTCTCCTCCTCCCCTTTCGCTTCGTGTGCGTAATTTGAGCCGCTAATTTTTCAACAATTTCGCACAGGCGTTAAACAACTTTAAATGGCTTCGATTAAATTTCGAAATTTCAAATTGATTTTTGTGCTCTTTTTCAGTATTTTCTGTTTGGTATTTAATGCAGTGTCGGGGGGGTCTGAGTAATGAGGCGCCTAATGTGCTGTGGCAGCCCAGGCAATGAGTCGAGCTTGCGGTTGCCACGCCAAGGGTTGGCAAGTCGAAAAAGGGGGTTGCTGTCGGGGTTTGCTAGGGGGGGGTGGGTTTGTGGTTCTTTGGGGGAGTTATGTGGGCTAGTTAAGGGTTAATGAACCCGCGGGCTAAGTGGCTGCACGCGTCTTACCAAAAACCTGATGACTTCGTTTATATGCTTACCTGCAATGAAAGAAAGAGAATAATGAGAAATTAGTGGGAAGCTATATAGAAAGTATATATAGTACTATACATAATCTATCCACAGTTAAGGTTTGCTTGGGTTTGCTTTCCTTGGCTGCGCTTTAAAGCGTTAAAATTGCGAATACCTGCGTGACGTAAATGGGAAAATGCATTGCAATAAATTTTGTGCAGACAGACAAAAGAGACAACAACGGGCAGCAGCCGCGGCAGCAACAACAAGTACAACAACAAACTGCCGCCAGTCGCTTGTTTAATGAAAAAACACAGCAGCAGGCCAAAGCCAAAGCCAGAGCCAGAGCCAAAGCAAGGCTTGGCCAGCCGTCTCCGTCTCCGTCTAAGACTCAGCCAGGCAGAGTCAAAGTCAAAGCAAATGTCTATTGATGCCTGAGAACACACAACAAGCTGAGGCAGCAGGCAAGTAGACGCACTGTGCAAAGTCATCAAAGCCAGCGCCAAATGTTGCCAATTGCGAAACTCAAACATGGCCAAGACAACGTGCAGCATTCGGTTGCAACTCTTCAATGTCTGTGCAACGTGCGTCTTGGCCAGCAGCAGCAGGCCTGATGGCAATTTCCTACGACTTTTCGCCTCTATGACCGTTTGTGGCAAGTCTCCCTCTTCGTTGCCCCTCCCAGTCTCGCTCTCTGGCCATTTCACTTTGTGTCGCTTAAAGGCGTCAGTGAAATTTTGCCACATTTAACACTCAACGACAGTTGCAACGCGCGCGCTGGGGCAGACTCAGGCGACGACTGCGTTTCATAGCCTAAATGATGGCATCCGGCGTGACAGCCGTGAGAGCTCAACGCATAGAGCAGAAGAGGCGAGAGGGGGAGAGTGGGGGAGGGGTGGGTTATAAGGAGGCAAGCTAAGCTCTAATTATATTCAATTGCAACTTGTTGCAAGCCGCAAGAACAACTGCAATTGCCAAGTGCAAAACTAATTTGGGCCAAAATGAAAGCAAACTGTTTTTGATTAGAAATCTCTAGCTTGTTCGCTCTTTCTCTCTCTGTCTTCCTCTTTCGCTGCCAAGTAGAACAAAGAATGAGACTTGCAACTGTTGCAACGTTGTTGTTGTTGTTGTTGTGGCAACTATTAGCTCAGTGCAAATATAATTACAGGCAGCAGCTGGCATACATTTTCAGCAGGCATCAGCAGAGGCAGCTGCAGCTAGGATCATGTTGCACAGAATGTGCTGAGCGTTGAGGCAATCAAACACACGCTCCACTCCAGCCCCTATGCATATGTTAAGTGGCAGGCTTACGCTGCGTATGTGCAATATGAGCGATTGCATTGAAAAAAGGGGGAATTAACTGTGCCAAAGAAAGCTTGTTTCACTTGCAGCCCAAACTGACAAATCGCTGTCAGTTTTGGCCAAACTCTTCGTGGGCCTTTTGTATCGAACGACCCGCAGACAGCGCAGGCCATATGTCTATGTCAGCCAGTCGAAAAATGTTGAGCAGCTTATCAGAAAACTTTCGCCCAATGAAGCAACAACAACGATGGGAAACGGGAGTTGGGGGTCATCAAAAAAAAAAAAACAGAAATAGTTAATGTTTTGCCCGCTTCACACTTGGCTGCCTCTGCAACAGCAGCAAATGTGGCAAGTTATGCATAGGCCACAATTAAGTTGAGGGTGGAAATCAATACGTGCGACACACCCTGCAGGAGCAGAGAAAGGAACATGCGGACGAGTCATAAAAAGAAATGCGTGACACAGGCAAGTCGAGGCTATTGAAATTTTAATAACAAATGGGCGAGGCAGCAGCAACACCAGCAACAACAGCAAACCGTTATAATCATAGCAGCTATAAAAACTTTGCTGGTAGTTCATGTCAAACATGTCACACAAAACTTACATTCGCTGTGCGTCTCACACGGCGTATGAGTGATGCGACTGCGTCTCTCACTTTCCAAGTGAAAATCATCATCGAAACGAGGGCACGCACATTATGTGGCAATTTGCGAGCAAAAAAAGTAACGAAGCTTTTCCAAATGCCAGGCGAAAATTAAAGCAATTTACCGATTCTACGAAATGTCGATTTGGCCGGGGCTAACTGCTTTTTTGCACCCCGTTTTTTTGCTGCCTCACGCCATGAACGCATAAGGAAAGGACAAGCCGCGGGCTGCATGTTGCGCACCTTGTGGCAAAGTCAATGTCAAGGTGTCTCTCTCTCTCTCGCGCTCAATTCGATTGCATTGTGCGCATTATTCACATTATTCACTCGCATTATTTACGTTATTCATACGCCAATTTAGCGTTTTATTGCTCATTAATTATTTATCGAATCGAGCCAAGTTGGCGCTGACTCAGCTGCACAAAAATGCCACTACTATTTGTGCAACACACACAAACACACAGCATTTTCCTTTTAGCAACAACTACAACAACTACAGAAACAATGCCAACTTTTAGCCTAATTTAATTGTTCGGCAACATGAACTAAATTGCTTAAAAGCTACGGCAATTCTGTCAGAGTTTCATTTAGCCTGACAGTTTTTCTAATTCAATTTTGTCAATCTATGGCGAGTTCTGCCTCTGTTTCCCTCTCTCTCTACTTCTCTGCTGTTTCTTCTTTACTTTTAATTGATAAAATTGATTAAAATGTTACTTTACATTGCGCCAACTGACATTTATCTTAATTGCCGTCGCCGACGTCGTCTGCAGACTCTGCTTAATTAAATAATGACCATTTTCCCCCATTCCCCTCCCCCCTCAAGTCTGAGACATTTCATTCGCACTGCAAACTGTGACTATGATTAATTTGCGAACTTCAATTCGAATACGCATCGAAGCAATCTAAAGAAATATTATGGCAAGCCAGGGAGACAGAGGGAGGTGGGGACTTCATTCTGCGCTGATTGTCTTGTCTCGCATGTCTCGGGGGACTGTCCGGCTGGCAGTTGATCTCTTCTGCCTCTCTCTCTCTGCTCTTTCATCTGCTTATCATGTCACTGGCCCACCCGGAAAACACAGCAGGTTTTCCACAACATTTTCACGTCAGTGCAGACATCACTCATACGCAGCGCAGTCCACAGCGCAACTGTCCGCCTCTTCGCACATTTATTTATAAAAAATGAAGCAGGAAAGAGAAGAGAGAGAGAGACAGAGAGAGGCAGCAGCATTTCTTAAAGACGCTCCGTGATGATTTAGTAGCGCACAGAAATCCTTCAATCTTTGCATGTGTCTCTGTGTCTCCGTCTTGCTGTCTATTTTATTTATTTATGTCTTGTGCCATTGAGCGACTGCTGACACGCCCCCCGCCCACCAGCAGCCTACATGTTCTTGTCATTTTAATAACATTTAATGTGCCTTGCGTCAGTGGACGCGCGTTTCATTTGTAAGCCATCAAAAATTGTGATTTATGCACGCGGCGTATGCGCAATATTTTTGGGCGAAAATCAAACCGAAAAAAACCTTGGCCTGATTCCTAAAGCCCCAAAGGCCTAAAGCACTTTACAATTTTGCCCAACGTGCCCCCCTTTTTTTGTCGAGTGCATTCGCATTGCACTTGACACGTACCGTTAGACCAGCCAAGTGTCTGTGTGTGTGTGTGTCTAACTCGCCTGCGTTTGGCATTTTTATTGGCGCGCAACTTCTTGTCGCCTCGGGCAGCAGGCAGGACCTATTGACTTTACAAATGGAATTTGTTCGAGCGCACACTCAACTCATTTAACTAATCAAAAGCAATTTTAATCAAAGACGAACGCCTCAGGAAGAGGGAGAGAGAGAGAGGGATAGAGCAAAAGATAAGGGGCCGCAGCAATTAAGTACACGTGGAAAGTTTTGCAAGGTTTAGCAAGGTTAAGCAAAAGTTGCCTAGACGAAGGATTGCCCTCAGTTTTTTTCCAGTCAAAGATCACAGGTTGCGTGGGGCGTATTTGTATTGCCCTCAGCTTAGACAACAACAGGAAGTAGGGAAGGGGAAATAGGCGAACTAGGAAGGACTGCGAGCTGCTACCCAAGGAAGCGCGCTTAAGCAAACTTAATTAATAAACGACAGACAGCAGGAAGTTGTTGTGCCCCTTCTGATTGCAAGCTGTGGTCGCTTGGTTGTCTGTGTGTGTGTGTGTGTGCATGTGTGTGTGTGTGCAATGAATCGAAACTCATTAAAAAGTTTCGCTGTGGTTTCATTGAAGGGCATCAGCTGGCACAGGCAGGCCGCAACAGCTGGCAGGCGGAAGTGCTACGCACACACACTAACACACACACACACACAATACACACTGGCTTCAATATGTCAGCGCACACACAGCGGGTGCTGACAAATAAATTTGAATAATTAAAAGGCGCAACAAAAGGCAAGAAAGCGCCCAAGTCGAAGTCAAAGCAGAAGCAGCACAAACAGATGTCCTTTTGCCCTCCCCCCACCCCCTCCCACACTCATTACGCTGCCGCTGCGAGTGCCATTTAAATGTGCTTCATTATTTTCATTTAGGCACTGGCCAAACAAACAAACAAACACACGCAAAACAAAAGCCAGACAAATAAAGCAACAGAGATAAGCATAGCAAAAGTTCCAAGTCGGCGACAGCTTGCGAAACTGTGTGCAGTACAATCCCTTCCCCCTCCCTTTCCCCTCTTCCCCTTCCCTGCTCTTGCCTCTGTTGATGCTGCCAGCTAGATATGAAACAGTTCTGCATTAGACACTGCTAGTTCTCGTGCCCCGAGGCGCTCGTTTAGCTCATTAAAAAACCAAAGAGAAACACGCAGAGAGAGAAAAAGCCAGAGAGATTCTCTCTCTGTGTGTGTTTTGTTTCGCTCGCATTTCATTTGGGTTTGCTCTGTGCGGGACAGCCAACAAGTGCCAAAGTCAGAATTTTAATTTGGCGCACTACAGCGCCCACCTCCACCCTGCTGCTCCTCGGCCTAGCCCACCCGCAGGCCAGAACGTGGCCAAGGAAGAGTTGAGTTTGTTAGTTAGTGAAGGCCCAAGTGAGTGTGCGTGTGTTTGAGTGTGTTTGAGTGGGTGTTTGCATAATCATTTTCAAGTGCCTCAGCCTGCTACTTCCCCTCTCTCCCCCCTTTGCTGCTCCACCATGCTTCAGCAACATGATTAGCCAATTATGTTGGGCCTCGTCTCGTCGCTGGCATTCGGCACACACAGCTTAGCGCGCGCGCTGCAAAAGTTTCAACTTTAAGCGACAGCTGACAAAATGTGTTTAATTAAAATTTGAAATCCAACAAGAACGAAACATGTCGACGACGCACAAGGATAGACCGTGAAGGGAATACCCTAACCTAGAGTATATAAAACTTCAGAGAACTAACATGAGATATTGTTTGCTAAGTAAAGTAAGAACTAAGTTATATGCATCGTAATTTGCCACATTTCTGTTCTCTTTTTCCACAACAAATCCCGTAATACCCTAACTTTATAGCATATTACACTATAATACTAAAATACAACAAGTAACGACAGCTACAGTTAAGATTGCCCGGCAGTAATGTACCCTGCGTCCAACTTTCCTACAACAAAGACTTCTATTTCTATCTTTATGTTCCTCTGAGACACTTTACTTAAGCTTAAACCTCAAAAATGTGTGAATGGGTTTGCGAAGGCGGTGGGCGTGGCACTTTAAATTTGAAATAAACTTATGCAGCAGACAACATGCCAAATTTGATGTTTCTAACTTTTCTAATAACTTAAATCTGCGTGTTCATACAGACAGACAGACGGACAAGGCTCAATAGACTCATCTAGTGTAACGATCAGAAATATATACACTTTGTTTAGTCTGTCACAACTTCTTCTGCCTTTTACATACATTTACACAAACAAAGTATGCCCTTTTTTAATCATTCTTTATAGTTGCAGGGTATTAGAGTGCTAGCCGATAAATTTGAAGCTTTTTGTTGTGCGTAATTTGCAAAATTAATTGAGCGCAGCGTGCCTTAGCAGGACTAGTGCCTAGGCAAGGACATGCGTGCCGGCAGAGACGACAATGCCTTACGCTTTGTAAATTTTTACGTTTATGCCAGCACGCTCCGTGCTTTTTTATAACCTCCGCTATTTGCCTGGCTGAGCGCTGCAAAAACTGCAAGTTTGGCAGAAAATTCGTGGAAAATATCGCAGAGAGATGAAGAAAATCGGTTCTGTAGGCAAATGCAAACTAATTGGCAAGCTAATTGAAAAGCTTTCAGCGGCTCGCAGAGGTCAAAGTGCGAATACAACAAAACATTGCGTATACGCCGCGTGGCTTGCTTTTGATATTTCACAATTAGGCGCCAATCGACGGCATTATTAATTTGCCTTGGCTTTCAATTAAGCAATTAGGCGGCCATAGACATGCCACGTCCGCACAGTGCACGTTATACTGTAGCAGCTGCTGCTTGTAGAGGTGGAGCGGGAAAGGAGGCGCCCACAAATTTGCGGAACGCGCAAGCTAAAAGTTTTCATTCTTCTTCACTTTTCTTTTTGTTAGTGCGGACTCTGTGAACCGCAACAGGCGGCAAACAATAAGCAAAGCGTAATATGCATAAAAGGTAAAAGAAAATTAGACCCATTTATGAGCGAAGTTCTCTCACTTCTTAGCGCACAATGTGGCGTATGCGCAATTTTTTACATTTTACGATTGGCAGCACGCGGCAAATGCCAAAATGCTAAAATGCCAAACGGTTTATGCTAATTTTCGCTCAGCATGAGAGGGCAAGGAAAGGCGAAAGGGGGTGGGGAGGGGGAGGGGAAACAGATATCCACATCAAGTGGAAAACTTTCTCAGTCAGTTTCGCTCGACAGTGTCGGCAAATGTTTGTTTAGAATTTGGCCGAGCGTTATTTATGGCCCAATAACTTTTAACTTCACATGCGGCCCGCGCGGCATGCAAATTAGTTGGGCCATTCAACACGCTGGCCACGTACAGCAGGAAGGAAAATCTGCAGCAAATAAAAAGAAAATCAATTGGAAATGCGTAAGAAAAATCACCGGCAAAGACGCGGCTCATCCGCAGCGTAGCGGACGCGAATGTCAATTAAAGCCGCAGCAACTGTTCAATTAATGTACGCAACAATTGACAACAAAATCGTTCAGCCGCCACGCCCCCCCCCCGCACACACTTAGCCCACCCAGCGCGAAGGTCGCCCCCAACAAAGTTGAGCGAAATTTGCTTGGGAAATTTGTTTGAAAATTAATTTGAAAGCTGAAAACAAGCAACATGAAAAGCGGCTCGCTGCCACTGTCAACCGAGCAGCCAAGTTATTTATGCGTTTATATATCTCACGCTATATATATATGCCTATATCTGTGCTTTACACAAACAATGACATCACAAGTTCTCTAAAATTAATTCTCATCTCGCTGCAGATTAATCGAAAACACAATTTCGCCTCAGTCAAAGAATTTGCTGTGTGTAAAAGTTTTACGCATCAGCTAAATAGTTAATTAAATTGTTCACAGAGAGTGGGGAGGGCAGAGTGGGGTCAAAGTGCAGCTGGCTACAATGAATGCCTGCACTTGACAGTGGCCCAGACAGGCAGCGCGACAAGCGACAAGCATCAACGGCTACGGCTATGGCAGTAGCTGACAGCAAAAGCAAATGCCACAAAGCGTGCGCTTAGATAAGGCACAAAAGCAGTGGCAACAAGTTGCATGCTGCAGCCAAGTGCGGCATGTTGCAAGCTGCAAACTGTGAAAGATTGCATTGCCGAGTGACTTCAATTGCATTGAATGCCTGTCGCTGATTAAACTTGCCAGCCTGCAACGAGCTGCAAACTGAAAACGACAAACGGCAAACGGAATGGAAAATGGAAAATGGAAAATGGGAAAAACTGGGAACTGGGAACTGGGAAGCGCACTCTACTCACTGCTCTGCGCTTGCTTTTCGCTTTGATGACGGCTCCCAGATAATTTTCAATTCTTCTTCTTTTTCCCCTCCAGAGTTTTTTTTTGCTGCTGCTCATAGTTTGAAACGTGAGCGGCAGCTAACGAGCTACCCTTTTTTGAGATTTTTGCCATGCGAAAATTGGCATAAAAAAAAGATTGCCAAGACAATCGACAATCGCAGGCTGAGTTGGCAGTTGGCAAAGTCTGCAATCGACAATCGACGCTGCCGCTTGTCATTATAGCAGCAGCAACAACAACAACAGCAAAACAAAGAAGACTAGAAAAAATTGCCCGTTTTATTTGCTCGAAAGGGTAAGCAGGCAGGGCCAAAGGCTGCTGTCAGATTAGTTGCAGCTACTAAGTTAGAAAGAAGCTGCAACATCATGAGCTGCATATGCTAAAGAGGTTTTTCTACAGGGAGCCATACTTTCTACACAGCAAAGATCTACAAAAATGCATTATAAAGTAGCTAATGGAATTTAAGAGAATATTTTCTAAGAAAAATCTGCAGACTTTAAAACTTTGCTACTATCATAAACGAACTCTGCAGCTCTTCTAAAACTCTCTGAATATTTATGATAAATTTCTAGCAAAAACTTTTAGCCTCTTGCAAAACTATTCCCTGCAGATCAATTTCAAATTTTGTCTGCATTGCAGCTGGTCTGCCTGCCCTTTGCGGGAACTGCGCCAGGGTGTGCTCCATTCAGTCGTTTTTTTTGGCCAAAGCACAAAGAAATGGTTGATTCTACTATTTTGGCCATGGCCAAGCCCAATATTGCAAACGGCAGCTGTCAGCGGGCATGCATTCGGCAGTCGACAGACACGGACAGCCTGAGAAAAAGGGTCGTTCTCGTTGCGGGCCAGTTGGGAGTGTGCCACACTCTGGCAGCAGCTGCCGTTGCAACTTCCGCAATGCTGCGCTTCGCTAGACAAACTACAGCAGCAGCAACAACAACGTGCACACTTTGCGTGCGTTACCCGCACAGCAGCAGCCGAGTGCGGGGGAGGGGAGACCTGCCACCGTTGCGGTTTCATGCGCCTGCGCAACGAGCTCTGACTCACGAGGCAGAGCATGTGTGTGTGTCTCACTCGCCGCACAGCTGCGTCAGTGCCAGGTGAAAATTGCGAAATGCGAACCAATTTGCAGACAGAACAACCACAACAACACAAACCGGGTAAATTGTGTAATAAGCAGATAACAAATGAGCATATTGTGGGGCATGTGCCGCATTTCTGCCTCATTGAGCATTCGCCCAATCAAGTGAGTCATTAATGAGGCAGCTCTTAGAATGCTAGGAGGAGCAGAGGTAGGGGTATCGGGAACAGCTCCATATAAACCAAAACATTGATAGCCACAACGAGCTACAGAGTCTAATGGCCACTTAATCCACGACGACCAACATTAATTTTGCTCTTGACACACATTAAACGCCCCGACATTAGCTCACATATGCACAAGGGAATGAGAGAGAGAAGGAGAAGGAGCAACAGAGAAAGCAAGCTGAGATTTGCAAGCGGATAAGACAGAGAATGCGGGAGTGTGAGAGAGCAGCGTCTCTGTGTCTCTACATGGAATACTAATGCTCTTTCCGGTCAGGTCAAGCCCCGCTAACAACTGCTTGGCAGGCGGCAGACGCTTTGAGGTACGCAGAAAAATTCCAAAAAAATACCAAAAAAATAAATAAATATTTAGCAATTTTTTTAGTATATACCCAAAGCACCCACTGTGCATTTTAAGCAGTTTAACTGTACCAAAAGCGCTTTAAAATTGCACATAAAGCAATAAAAGCAAAGCCAATAAATAAAGACACCTGTATGGGAAGAGAGAGAGAGAGAGTGAGAGCGAGAGAGCGAGACAGACATCCTGGCAGACCGCCACTGGTAACGATGTCATAAAAATGTTTAGCTGATAATTTGCAATGAATATGAAAACGATATCCTTGGCTAAGTCAAAGTCGAATCCATTCGAAAGATAATCCACTTAATCCGCACAGCGTTTTGGGCATGAACATTTTATTGCGCGTTGTTATTGTTTTTATGATGATGCGCACAGAACGATGGCACAGGCAGAGAGAGAGACAGAGGGGGGAAAAGAAAGAGACGAAAAGACTTAGAGACTGCGTGGTTTGAGGTAGACAGCGTCATCGATGAGTCTGTTTGCCGCAGCATTAAAAATGTATTTTCATAGTTGTAAAATTCAATACTTGTTTGTTTATTGTTAAGCAGAATATTGCAGCACTTGTTGTTGTTGTTGTCGAACCGCAGTTTTAATCAAGCACCACCAGCAATAGCCGTTAAGCAAACCGTTGCCAAGCCAACACGACGCGATGCGATGCGATGCGACGCGTTAAATGCAACAAAAGTGTTGGCCATAAAGAACTGAGAAGGCAGCGTGGTGTGGCAAGAGAAGGGCGAGGGGGAAGGGTAGCCCGTCGGAGCGTTAATTATGCCGTGTAAACCAGACAAAATCCAAACAATGGCGTCGAGCCAATATCTGCCCGGAAAATAATTATAATCTGCAATCAAGGAAGAGCAAGGGAAGGAGGCGGAAAATCTAATGCAAATTGTTTACAAAGAAATTTAACGGGCGAATTGAATTCGCCGCCAAAAAAGAAACGGGAAATTTTCATGCCACGTGAGAAATTTAAGTTGCCCTTTAAGTCGTTGTGGCAGCAACGGGGGGGGCATCAACAGACGCATAAAACTCAAAAGCAGCCGCTGCTGATGACAATGACAGACACACACACACTCACACACACACACACACGCACAATGGACTGCGACTGGCTAAAGCCTGCGACTCGAAGGACACTTGAGTTTTTATTTGCATTTTATGACTCATTTTTCACGCCTCCTTTGCTGCTTCCTACCCTTCCCTCAGCTTCTGCACAATGTCTGTCTCTGTCAGTTTGGGGGCTGATAAAAGACAGTGCCAGCGGAACCCAATTGCAGGCCGCATAATCCTTTTTGGGGTTGTCCTTTTTGTCAGGCAGGCCAGGCAGCAGCAGTTCAGCCAATAATTTATATTGCAAACTGAGGAAAGGAAAGGGGCAAAAATTCTCAAAAACCCCAAGAAAGATAATTGAAATTGATATATGAAGCAACGACGTCTACGGCTTGTCCCTTTTTTCGAGCAGCAGACGCTGCATGTGCTGCTTAGATAAACAAAACAAACAGCGGCAGAGCGGAAACATTGCGTATACGCCAGCGAGACTCACATGAGAAAATTCATAATTCTTTTTTCATCTGCTTTTTTTTCTTGCGTACAAGCAACACACGCCACATGGAAAAATGAGTAAACACAACAAATGGTAAAAGTTGCACACACACACGTGTGCACAGTCTATATTTTTACGTGCGTGTGTGTGTGTTTTCTTTATATGTTTTTCAATATTTTCTTTATGCGCCATATTTTCTTTTATGCGTATTTTCCTCAAAAATATTCGTATTTTTCTTTCAAGCAGCAAATTGGAACAGATGCGTTTCACCTTCACCTTAATTAATATTATTACGTAAATAATAATCAAAAAGTTTGCAACACGCAATATAATTGCCTCAAAAATAGAGAAACGCAGGCAGCACCTGTAACAACAACAACAACAACATCGTCAATAATTCTTGCACAAAAATAGAACACATTTTTTGTGTAAAAGGAAATTGCCGAAAAGCCGCAGGTGGCAAATAATTCAATTTGGATTTATTTGGGATATATTTTCATGTGCCTAGTGAAAATTCCAGCAGAGCACGGCAAGGGGAAAGGAAATCGATTTTGGATCATCATAAATTGGCTCAGGTATTACAAGCATATATAGGCGACAATTTCATTCACATTTCACCAGTTCTATGGGCTGCAAAATGTGCGCTTTGTTTGCGTTCCCCACAAAAAAATGAGCTACAAAATTTATCATCATAAATAAAACAAATGGGCAGGAAAACCCACAGAAGAAAAACGGAGCAAAACAAGCAAAACCGACAGATCGAATGAAAGAGTAAAAAGAGCGCAAAAAAAACGCCTTATGACAAAACGCCAGCTAAATAATTGACGAGGCAAGGCGAGAGGGGAGAGGGAGAAAAGTCGCCTGGGGAAGGAGTGTGAAAAATCGCGTCAAAGAACGGAAACATAAATCGAATCGAACTTGAGGGCATTTGAATAAATATTTGATAGAGCGCCACACCGAAAGAAACGTTAAGTATACGCAACGTTGCCAGGCGAAGGCAACCCCCGAAAAACCAAAAAAACAAAACAAAACAACGAAAAAAAGTGCGAAAAAAACAAAAGTGCGTGAGGCGCACATAATTTATACACCTTTTGAAAGATTTATGCGCTACGCAGGCAGCAAGGCAATGCGCCTATAGCGCGAAATCAAAGCGTGAAATTCAATTAATCTAAGCAGGAACAGGGGGATGCGGGGGGGAGGAGAGAGACCAAGCTGTGCCTGGGATCATTTTCGGGACGCAGATCTGTGCCTGAGCCCAAGCCTGGCATAAATATATTTATAAGTGGCATCCTGTCCGATACTTCTCATAAATAATGCCTGCAATGACAGCTGACACACTCACACACACACACACACACACACTCGCACAGTTGACTCACTATCGAGATGAATCAGTGGAGCTGACACAGCAGAAAAGCAGCGCGAGAGATACGTAAAGGAGAGACGTCTTTAAAGCTGTGTTATATGCCTCGTATTTGGGTTAGCCAGCCAGGCATATCGCACAGCAATGCTAACGGTACCGCCAACAAACAGTTCCAGACCAAAGCGAAGAAGAAGAAGAAAAAAAGAGAACAGGCAGCAGCAGCAAAGCGAAAACAACAGCAAAACGCAAAACACAAAACAAAGTGCAAATTTTTCGCTGTTTATTTTTGCTTTGCGCTTCTTTTTTTTCTCGCTGCATTTATGGCAAAATGCAAATAGCAACGTGCAACAACAAACAACACGTGCAACGTGTGGAGTGTGTGTGAAACGTGTGTGTGTGTGTGTCGCTTAGAGGAAGCCTCCCTTCCCTGGCCTGTCCGCGTGGGCTTTGACGCTGCTGTTGCTGCTGCTTCTGCTGCTTGCATGGCAATTTTGTGTGCAGGCAACAAAAATTGCATTTAATTGCAACTCTGGCACATTGCAACTGCAACCAGTGCGGCACATCCCACTCCAGGTTCCATTCCAAGTGCAATGTCTTCTCCACAGCAAAAGAAATTATGCAAAACGCCTTGTGATGCGGCGAATGTCAAGCGTTGTGCATACAAAGTGTGCGAGCTACACAAGCTACGTGCAACAAAGTCAAAGCTCAATGCACCCAACAACAGCAACAACAACAACAACACGATAATTGAGGAGAAGGGCCTGGGAAAGGCAGAGCCGAGCTGAGCCGATGACACCGACTGCGCTGCTGCTGCTGCTGGTCAAGCTGCGCCAACTAATCAAATCAAACAGATGCAACGAACCCAAACTGACAATGGGCAACAAGGGCAACAACGGCAAACAAAAGTAACTACAACAACAACAACAATGATAAGCATAACAATAACAATAACAGAGCATATAGTATAGAATATGAGCGTGGCACGCAAACAATTTCCACACATTGCACAAAAATAATAAACGGCCGAAGAGAGAAGGAAAAACAACCAAGAACCATTGCAGAGGCAAGGTAAGAGAGAGAGAGGGAGATAGAGGGGGAGCGTGAGTGAGGGAAGAAGAGTGAAGCGTGTGCTCGGCTAGCAGATGCCCTGTGGTAAGAGCTGTCGGCTTATAAATGCTACTAAATTGATTAGAAAATCAGAACAAATATCACAAGGAGTCTGCAAAGCAAAAGTGAGCATGCACGACTAGCAGTTACCCTGTACAAATGATTATTTGTTTATTAAATTGATTGTTTATAAGTAGAGCAATATATATAAATTAAATATTATCTTTTATATTTCTAAATTGTATAAAAATAGGGTATGCACGGCTAATAGATACTCAGTAGCACAGTTATGCAAGTTAATACATTTTTTTGGATTTTTTTAAAGAGGTCAAACAACAAACTCAAGCTCCGCTCTTACTTTCCAACTGCGTTTTGTCTAGCGAATACCCTGTAAAATTGTTTTAATTCATTGTAGTTCATAATTAACTTGGTAATTATAACTAATTATAGTAACTATAACTATTACTTGTCTATTTCAAGCCACAACTAAACCAGATCAACCCTCTTTCTCTCACTCACGCCATACAGGGTATGCAACTCACATAAAACTCACCACACAAAACTAAACAAATGTGAATAATTCAATGTGAGCAAACACAAAAACGAAAAAAAAAAAAAACTGAACAATTTTTGTTTACAATTTCCCCCACGAACGGAGGCAACAACCACAGCCAAAGCAGCAGCAACAACAACAAAAACTACAACAACTTGTCAGGCATTGTGACAGTTGACTAACTCGCTGAATGCTAAAACTCTTTCCACACACACACATGCCTAGGCGCTGCTTCCGTCAGTAGCTACAACAACAACAACAACAGCTGCAACTACATATGGCAAAAAAATATTTAATTGCATTTATAAATTGCATCCAATTGTTTTGTTTGGCAACCCGGAGGCAACAACAATAGATAATAAACAAATATACGGCTTGTCGATAGGCAGCCATTAGGAAAACCAGAAAACGTTAGTTGACATTTCACATTGAGGAAAAACTCTTGAGGCCACACCTTTTCCTCGATTTTCACTTCTTACATGGGGAAAAATTAGTATGCCAATCGTGCAGTATTTTAGCTTAAAAGAGCCATAAATTATGCTACCTGCCCTCGCCAGCAGAAGAATCAACTGTTTATTCTAATTGGAACTCATTTTCGGACCCACCAGAGTGTCCAGCTTCAAATGAGTTTTCGAAGTGGTAAATAAACCCTCGATCGTCGTATATCATTCGAGAAAAAACAATCTGATAAAATTTCTTTAAATATTTACGAGTTCAACGACTTGACGCGTAGTATAGACAAAGCTCTCAAACAGATGAAAGAGCAGCAGCCTGTGTAGAGGTTAAAGAATGCATTAAAAGTCTACTTGGAATATGTTTTAAAATATATCAGATTATTGTTTGGCATATCTTAATATTTCCTTGAACTTTTCCTGGGATTTGAGCTAAAAGATAATATCAGATTAGTTTTTCTGAATTTTTCTGAGTTCTTTTGATACTTTTTTATATACACAAGAACTTTCATCATATTTGGATTGATCAATAATATTTAATAATTTTCTAGAAATTCTCTGAAATTTCCTGATCTTTTTCTGAAAGTATCCCCAATTTGGTTTAACTTTCTTAATTTTATAACAATTAATAAAACTTTGAACTTACCTTTGCCTGAAACGTGATGCCATGGAAGAAGGCCTGTTCGGCGTGCAGCGGCACCCGTAGGTCCTGGTCATCCTGAACGAGATCGTACGGCGTCGAAGGCATTCTCAGATAGTTCAATAGCACCGATTCGGACCACTTGTAGTATCATGAAATTGTTTTCATCTTCCTCGTGCTACGCCTGTGCAACTGATGGCGCAATTGCCATAAAATGCCCGGCGAACGTTGCGGCTTGGACTGATCTCTACCTGACGTTGCTCTCTCTCGTTGCGGCTGCTGCGGCTGCTCCTCTTGGCTAGCGCTGGCGCTTTGGCTGTGGCTCATGCAAATTGTGCGCGAACAAGGGGGAAAGACAAAAGAGAGAGACGAAGCGCGCGCGATTTCTTGATTGATTTGTTATGTGTTTTTTGCCCTAGTCTCTTTTTCCAACTGCTTCTCCTCCTTCTCCTCTATTGCTAGCTGCCGCTCTTAATCTCAATTTATGAGCAAATTGAATTGCGTCAGTTGAGTTGTTGCTTGGCTGCTGCTGCTCTGCGATTTGCGAGAGATTCGCGACGCGACGCGTTGTGCGATTCTTTTGCTTTTTGCGTTTTATTATGAAATTTTTGCCCATTCACTGCCAATTTGCGCTGCGGTTGTTGCTGCTGCGGGAGATAGACAAAGATAGAGAGGTAGAAAGAGAATTAGTAAATAGTTAAAACAATAAGAAATTTCCGAAAGTTTGTCTAATATTTTCGTAATCGATTCCGACTAGTTTTAAGCCTCGTTTAGTGACTCATTTTGGCTGCTTTCGAACTTTGCTTTTGAGTCAGCCGCGAGTTCATTGGAATCATGCTAATCATGCCTGATTCACCAGCGCAGACAACCTGCTAGATGCCTAGGTGAAGCACCTAGCCGAGCACCTACGCGCACGTGCCGACAGACAGACACGACGCGTTGTGTTTGTTAATAAAACTATAAAACAAAAAGCAGACTACATGTGTATAAAGTTGTATTTCATTAACAATTGTAAAAGGCAAAGAAAGCACGTTGCGCGGCTGCCTCATCAAAGTTCTTTATGGCGCGGCAGGAAATGTCTACATGATCGGACCCAACGAGACAAGAGACCGCCTTAGAGTAAGCTGCAAGACAAACGAGCTAACTTATAGCTAAACAAGCTAGTTTAGGCCATTAAAAACTAAATGATAGCCAACTCTTTTTAAGCGTTTCTCAAACTTAATAAAAACTTTGATAGCTTTAGGCTCGACAGATAGGCTAATCGACTTTTATAGAGAGAGACACAGAAAGAGAGAGGAGTATCTGTTGTTCTGGCAAACGTTTGTTTATTGTTACGCCTCGGTCTGTCTGGAGCTATCAAATCAATGCGTTGTTCTTTTCCCCCTCTCTTCTCTCCTGCTCTTTGTCAAATTTCATCAACTCTCAGCGGCTTTTTTAATGAACTCAGCAAAAAAAACTCAGACTGAAACTTGTTGTCAACAGCTGTGTTCATTTTTTGTCTTCTCTCCCTCACTGTGGGTTTGTTTTTGTTATACCCTACGAGCATTGCAAATGTTCAAAAAAGGGTGTACTAACTTTGTGCAAATGTCTATAACAGACCTAAGAAGACGTTGCCTCACAAAGTATAAATATTCCCTCTCAGAATCCCTAACCGAGTCGAAAAAGACATGTCCGTCTGTCTGTCCGTCTGTCTGTGACATGTTTGCAACGGTATTTCGAAGTTGAACAAAGGGTATCTTTTAGTCAGTTGGTCTCGATTGTAGCTATCGTTACTTGTTTTCGTTTCGCACTGTCTTCGTCGTGGATTCTCCTCCGCCGACTCTCTCGTGCTGCGACAGGCCAAAGGGTCATGGACGTTTAAGCTTGTAAACGACAAGTACTACAACAAGACAAGCTGCCCCCAACCCCAGCGGGATCTGCATACCGTGAGCCGAAGAAGCAAACATGCTGCGGCGGCAGACCCACAAAAAAAAGAGAGAAAAAAACAAAACAAAAGTTATGCCAACAATTCTCGAATGTCTCTTTGTCATGACATTTGTCTCTCTACCTCTCTTCTCTCTACTTCTCTCTCTCTATATCTCTGCTCCTTCGCACATTAACTTATCAATTTCGACTGCGATTGAGTTCAAGTTGCAGCCAGCTGACACCCGAAATGGAGGCCAGCAGGGCAACGGGCCACTGGGCTGGGCAGTTGACACTTTTTGGGGCGCAACATAAATCAGGCAAGCTTGTGTGGAGGTCAGCCGTCGTTATCAGGGACGGATTAATGGCATTCCTGGCGATTGAAATGCAGACACACACACACACGAAGACAACTCAAACTTAAAGCTTGCCTGAGTAGTATCTCATTTTAAAGACGCTGCCTTTGTCTAGGCTTCCCAGCGAGTTCATTGCCTGCTGCTGCTGCTGCTGACGTCGCCCACAAGCACATATCATGCGCGTATGGTAAAGTAAGTGAAGTAAAGGTACCAAGTAGCCTCGCGCCGCCATTTTGTTTTGGGGCAGCAGCAAGGTTCAAGTACCTTCGCGAGGAAGCAAGCGGGGTTCGCTCAAGCAGGCGGCGCATGCGTTGCTAGCAAAGTGCCCCGCATTGCACCCGCTGTTGAGGGGGAGGGAAGGGCGAGAGTATACATTACCCAACCCAATCGTTGTTTCCCTTTGCGCAACTTGTTTAGAACTTTCTTAAGTCACTTCTACAATACGCACACTACACTGGCAAAAACAAGGGGAACGTTTAGGAATAAATATTACTAGCAAAACTGCAAAATTGTTGCTAATTTACCAAGTTTTCTTATACAGTTTGTTGGAACTCATTTCATACTCAACGATTTCTCTCAGTGTAGCTCTATTTTACACCTAAAACTCAATCAAACTTAAAGTATCGCTTTGTTTTACAAAGATTTTCCACGTCTTCAGCTACAACTCACTTATGACTCGCCAATTTCTTTCAGTGCAGCTGTCTTCTACTGCTGCGCTAACCATTTCATTTCTATTCTCGCCACATCACACGCCCATTCTATGCTGCCTTCAGCTATTGGTTTCGTATTCCCCTTTGTCTCGTGCTTCGCCTCGTATCGTTGCATTGCGTTGCGCGCGTTGCGTTGCGTTTCGTTTTGTTTCATTTCGTTTTGTTTTCGTTTCGTTTCGCAGCGTCTCGCATCGCCCGCACTATCAAGCGAGCTGCGCCTGCGCACTGCAAGTAGAAGCTGCGGGCAGGGGGCAGCGGCAGCGGCAGAACACAATGGAAAAACTCGTATCTGGCGCTCATGCAAGTGGTGAATGACTCGGCCAGGGCGACGTGCTTCCAAGAAGTATACGCCAAGAGCGGGAGCTCTCTGCGAGCACGAATCGCACTGCGACCGGGAGTCGCCAGTTGAAACCGGTTCCGCTGACTCTCTGCCGCTGCTGCCACTGCTGCAAGTCGAAGTCGAAGTCAAAGTCTTGGTAACTTACACGCTCACTTCCTTTCCGGTTCTTGCAGTGCAGCAGTTGCAGCTCCTCTCCCCCTCCCTTCCCCCTGCGCACTGCCACACCTCCTGCTCTAGCTCACTTAAGTCAGCTGCAATTTCAAGTTTTTTGTTATTTTTTTTTTCTTGCTTCTTTTTGATATTTGATTTCTTGTAATTACGTCTTGGCAGCGAGCGAATCGAGCGAATCGCGAAACTGAAAATATTTCTGCCTCAGCCTGCCAGCCCGTTCGCTTGCACTTGCCACAAGCGCTGCATGCTGCTTGCTGCAAGTCTGTCCCCGCTGCTGTCGTATTATGCAAGCTGCAAAAATATAAAAAACGAAACTGGTCGACAATTTCGTTTGGTTTCTTCGAAAATTGCGCACATTTTTTTGAAAAAATATTTTTTCGGCAATGCGGAAAACTTGAAAGCGAAAATTGCTTAGCTACGATTGTGGTTGTTGTAGTTTTGTTGTCGATTTTCTTAGCTTTTTAACTGCCAGATAAACAGATAAACAACAATTATGCGCGATATGAGGCGCTGCCGCTGCCACAAGCCGCCGCAAACCGACGCAACTTGCCAGCTGTGCCAGCTGCGTCTCTCTCACGCATCTCTTGCTATCCCCTGTCTCTCTCTCTAGTCTCATCCTCGGGTTGCGTCTGCTTGCCTGGCATCAATCTTGTTTTCGATTTCAAAGCTAAAACTAACAAAAGGCAACATGTTGCAGAGTCCAGCGATAGAGTGAGAGCGAGAACCTTCTGTGCCCCAACTGGATTCCTTTGTGGCGATCTGCGATCTCGGACAGAGCAGACGGCGCAGACTGACAGTCCAAATGGGGCTTTGTCTCGGCAATGTCGCTTTGGCTTTTATATTTATGAGCAGACGGGCCAGACAGCCTGCAACAACAACAGCAACAGCAGCAACTGCGGCAGGTCGATGCAAAAGTTTTTTGCCTGCCTGCCTGCCTGCCAGAATGTATCTATAAGATACACGCTATGCGCGTATGTGTTACGCGCCTATAAATAGCGCCGCGACTGAGCAGCATTCCCTACGCCCCCCTCTGGCACAAATACATGGCACAAACACACACACCTATAGATACCCAGCAGACAGATGGATAGATACTCTTCACCTCTACGAATTGTACGTGTACGTTCTGGGCTAATACTATAATACACACTCACACACACGTAGAAATAAATCTTTTTTGTGAAATAAAAGTTTCAGTCGACCAGAAAAATTTTGAGAAATATTTCCCTCGCAAGTATCTCAAAGATACAAACACACACGCGAGTCTAGAACGTTGATCGTTCGTTAGTTACAACCTTGAAAGTTCAGCTGGGTTAGTTCGATTCGTGTGCTTAGCATAAGTCGTGAGGCCCGGCAGCTTTTCCAGCTGCAGCAAAATGCCACCAAAGATCGTTTTTTTCTTTTAATAAACAATCAAAGAGCGCGATAAACGCGCAGGCGCAAAGCGTAGAGCAAGAGAATATTAATGAACGCAGCAGATCTTCGACTTGGTCAGTTATCAGCAATTTTGTCATTGCACTCAGCTTTAGCGTTGATTATATTAGTTACCCATGGTAGTCCATGGGTTCTGCTCTGTTCACAGCATGCATCTGTCTGTATCTGTATCTGGAGCTGTTGCCATGTTGTATCTGGCAGATGCATCTGCAACTGCATGGAGGTAAGGGGCAAGCAGCTGCATGGCACATTTCACAATGCTGCTCGTTGTTCTTGTTCTTGTTCTTGTTGTTGTCTGCCATAATTTATAAAAATAATAAACACACAACGAACTGACCGTCGCTTTTGGCACACACAATTTTCTTATACACAAATGTGATGCAAAAACAAAAACTAAACAAAACGAAATGAGAAGCGAGTGCCGAAAAAAAAGTATCTAGAACGCGTCGCGTAATCAGTTTTCTCTGCGCAACTTTGAAAATTATGCGGAACTTTCAATTTCTATGCGAGCGTGGGTCGCTCGATCAGTTTACCTACCTTCTGCACTGCAGTTTGGAGTATGTATGTATATATCGAGAAGTATCTTGTTTCACAGTTAGCTCACACACACGCACGACGCACACGCACTCGTATTACTTTGGTCAACACACGCTTTCAGCTGTTGCTCTGTTGCCTTTGGCTTTGCGGTTTTTTCCTAGTTGAAACTTTTGGTGATTTTTTTTTGTTTTATTTTCAAAAATTAACTGCCAATTCTTGGAAGCCCACAACGCGTCGTCTTCGTCGTCGTCGTCGTCGTCTCTCTTGCTGGTCTTTTTTTCGGCTTAGCTGAATGTTAATAAATATTCTTGAGAGCGTCGAGCGGCGGCGCCGACTTGTTGCTATGTTTGTGGACGCTTTGCGGGTTCTTTAGCGGGTTCGCGAAACTTTTTTATGAATATTTAATAATTTCGCAAGCTAATTCTGCATGCCGTACGTTTTGTGTGTGTTTGTTAACTGTTGCCTGTGGGGCGTGTGAAACGGAAGTGTTTGACTTTTGCACGCTTTTTTCGAATTTTTACCAAATTTTTCCCCACCAACTTTCAACGCAAACGATTTGCTAAATGGTCGCGACACGAGCACGCTAAACGCTTAGAAGCGACCAAACACGAGTCGCATACAAATTCGCATACAAAAGATACTTGGATACTTTTTCTACCTTTGGGATCGCCGTTGTCGCCGTTGCTTTGGCTGTCCTGTAAGGGAAGCGGAATCAAAATTTTAACGGCTTGCGATGGGCTTAGTATGTATGCGTGTGTGTCTGTGTGTTGGGGTAACCGGTATGCAAACAATTTCCGAACTGAATTTTCGTAAAGCGCGTCTGAACCGTTAAAGCGTCGCTGCGTCGTTGCGTATACGCCTCGCCTGCACACAAAGAACGCCGAACAACAACTGAATCGAGTCTCGGTCGGCAGTCAACGCCGTCGAGTTGCCTCAACAACAAGAATAGCCAACGCCAGATACAGGGTGTCGCAAACAGGTTTTTTGACAGCCAAGCAGTAAAACTCGCTCTCTCTTAGTGTAGCTAAGAGAGCGCGCGCTACGCTTCGTTTGCTCTCGCTCTCGCTCTCTCGTGTGCTCTCTCCCTCTCTCTGTTGCTGTACGCGAAAGCGAAAGCCGCTGGCCAATCAGCGTGCAGCAACTACACGTGCTTGGGTCCCTGCTTGGTCTCTGTTTTGGTTTTGGCACGCCGCGAGAGTCGCTCGGTCACTTGCTCTCCCATTGTTTATGCATTTTAAGCACAGTTTTTGTTTATAAATTGCACAAGCTGTGAGCGAGTTTCGTTTATAATAAAGACTTAATAATAGCAAACGGCATTTCGCGAGAATTAATTTGGATTTGGAGAAACCAGTTTGATAATCGTTAGACAATTCGCTTCCGGGACAGTTTGGCAGCTTGCAATGTATGGCAAACATTTGATATATTTCCAGTTTATATCTTCAGTTTGCACCCACCTCAAATAAGCTGGCAGATTAGGTTCAGGTAGGGAGGTGGGAAGTGGGGATACTACATACTACTAGCGTGTACAACGAATGCTGTATCATACCTGGCTGACATTCCGGAAATAACTGGAATAATAAAGTGTGTAACGGCTTTACGCTTACCACAAGCTGAACACAAGCTTTGCTGTGGCTGGAGGGGGGAGGAGAGATGAAAGGGGCAGGAAGCGTGAGCTAGCGAACACAAGAGACAACTCAACTCAGCCCGCAAGTATTCACGAATATAGAAGTATTCACGCATAACTCAATGTGGTCTCTGCCCACTTCATATCTAACTGTGCAGGCAGAGGGCGTGACAGGGAGGGGAAGGGGAGGGGGACACACGGCAAATAGTATTCATGAGAAATATGCAAAGCGACTGAGAGCGAACCGCAAAAAGGATGACAAACCGTGCAAAAAGCTCGACAAGAATGCGGCTGACGCCTCGATGTGCTGACAAATGAAAGACAGCTCAACTATGTGTGTGCGGGTGTGTGTGTGTTGGGCATAGACAACGGTCAAGGTTGTGCTGCCAATCGAATATATATACATATATTTGTTGTACTAGTTTAATTGCGCTTTCGGCGCAAACAACAGCGAAAACTTTCGCTACAAAATGTCCAAAGCCAAAGTGAAAAACTTTTGACTAGCTGTCGCGTTGTAACAAAAAACTTTTGCCTGGTCACTTTTTTAATTAAAAAACGGCAATGTAAACAGCTTAGAAGCTTGCAAAGGCTTTAAGCCACAGCATACACTGGGGAAGGAAGAAAAGGAATCCCAGCAAAAATCTTGCTCTGCCCTCAAAATCCGTTCAATCATCGAGTTCTCTAACGAGTGCGTGATGCACGGCAGGGCAGGCAAAACTTTTGCTGCCGCTGCGTGTGCTTTGTCATTTTTACTTAACACATTGTCAAAACGGGCCGGAGGGGGGTTGGGGGCGTGGCAGCGCAGAGAATATGCTGAAGGCAGCACACTTAACGCGAGCTAAGCGGGAGGCGCAGATCAACATACACGGGCTTTGCCTCTGCCAAGTGGCTGGGCAAAACTTTTTCGCTTACCTCAGGCGAACTTTTGTGCCTGTGTATGTGTGTGTGTGTGTGAGCCTGGCTGAGCTGCCACTCAATGGAAGCGGCTTTAAAGCCTTAGCCTAAATCAATTAATATGCCGGCGCCTAAAAGCAGGCAGCAAAGTCATTACTTCAAGCATGAATTATATGAAACTCATTTGACATAAGCATTTACGCACACACACACACGCACACTCCCACACACACAGAGCTCTTCTTGCCCAGCATATTTGATAAGCCAAGTCAGGCCCACGCACACACACACACACACAGTCTGCGCTGCTGATAAAAACCCAATAAATTTATTGTCAGAGTTTTTGCTGCCTGCCTCGCGTCGCGTCTCGCTTCGTTAAATCAGCGTTAATTTATGGGGGCGTGGCAGCTTAGCCCCTGCGGCAGTTAAATGACTTTGATAAACGCAATTGTCTAGCAAATGGAAATGGAGACAGTTGGCTAGGGTAGCAAAGTAAGGGAAGGGGAGGCTTCTTAAGAGCTCGTGGCAAATTAAAATGTGCGCTGTGCCAAGCTGCCAGGCTGCCAGCTCGACAGTCTCTACTCGGCAAAATCAATCAACAAAGCAAATAAATACAATTAATGTTACGTTGCGCATACGCCACGTTGCACAGAGCCAGAGCCTTTCCGCTCGGCATTGTGTGTGTGTGTGCCGGCATAAATTATGCTCGTAACAATTCTTTGCAATTTTATGCATGTCAACGCGGTGCGCAGCACTCAGAGGCAGCGGCAGCAACAGCGGCAGCAAAGGCATTATGTAAATGCAAAGTGAAGCAAGCGGAGCATGCACGACTAGACAATACTCTGGAGAAAAGCAAGTGTGGAGTGTAAAGAGGAAAAAGCTCAGCTCAACCACACAACGATTTAGTTAAGCTGCATAACAAAGTTGAATGTTCCACCACCCCGAGTCCCTAGTCCTGCCTACCCCACTGTGTTCCCTCTGCTCCCCGCACCTGTCAGCACATTCAACTCGCAGCAACTCTGTGCGCTGTGCCTGCATCGCGTCCCATGGCGACAGAATTATGAATAAAATAAAATCAAAAATGCACTCACGTGTAAATTGAAGCGTGAATTGGCAGTGAGTGAGTGCACGGATGTGTGTGTGTGAGTACTCGAGTACTCGAGCACTCATTCCAGTTATTAAAACATGTTTGCCCATTTTCTCGCTTTAACTTCTTTAATTGAAACAGCTGCCAAAATGAATGGCGGGAGGAAAAAAAAGCCAGAAGCGGCAACGTGGCAAACATCAAGAGTCGACGCCGAAGTTGTGGCAAACTTCCGCAAGTGCCACAAAACTTGTTGAAAACTTTTTGCAGAAAACTGAAAAATACAAAAAAAAAAGAGAACGCAACTTAATATTTTATGAACGCAATTAAATATGCAACAGCGATTAGCAGCTTTAAATATGCATACACTTTTAAATGGCAGTTGAAATAAAATATAACTCAAATTACTAGCAAGGGGAAGGGGGGGGGGTTGGTTGGAGACTAAAGTCAGCCTGTCATAAATAATGTGTTTCTAATTAACATATATGAAATATCTGAGTGTCAATCAAATGCGCAAATGATTTTAAATAGCGCCATTAAAGCTGTCAATGCGCATTAACATGATGTGAGAAACTAATTGAGTTCGGTTTTGGGTGGGTGGAGGGGAACAATGGAGTGGGATCTGTGGAAGTTCAAACTGTGCCTAGAGGTGGTGTATGGGGTAAGAAGTCCCTTGAGACTCCACATCCTAATCTACTTCATTTGCAGCAGCTGAGAGAGTCGTGTAGGGTGACTTACTTAGGCTCAGAAAGCTATTGCATTAATAAACTAATTAATTTTTTATCATATGAGAAATAAAACTACTCCATAGTACAGCATTTTCACCCTAAGAGCTAGGGTATTAATTAATATTTAAACTTCATTAAGCTTTGCCCTACTGATAGCATCTTTGGTTCATTTGCTACATTTACTAATTATCATGACACTGGAAACTTTTCCATGAGTCTCAGTAAAATGAAAATCCAGCAAACAGATTGCCTCAACATGTGGCAAGGTGCGGTGCTACTAATCTGGCTACTAGTCTCTCCTGTGAGCTACTCATTAAGCTTAAAGGAAGCTCTGGAACAGACTTATCTGGAGCAACACTTTCCATACGTTACTGTTTATCTATCATCCTAGACAAACCGAGTGCAGACAGTTGGAACAAGCCACAGCAAGTTGGCCCACGCTGCGCTTCAATACCCAAACCAACTTTACGCTAAAACACAGTCAAAACACAGAAATGTTGGCTACGATTTGTCTAAGTCAAAGCCAGAAAATCAATCTGGAATTGTGGCAGGCGCTGGCAAGGAATCTTTGCAACATGCGGCATGTGCGTGTGCTCATGTGGCAGCAACAGCCTTTTGTAACAATGCTCAAGAACTTGGCACAGATAGCGCAGCAATTGCATTTCTATCACGTAGTACTGCTCACCTCAACAGGCGAGGCCTTGCGATTGCAGCCCTATGCAAAGCAGAACTGGCTAAGAATCTACCCCGAAACGAACCGCTCCATCTTCTCCAGGAAGTACAACTTTAACCAACTGAAAAGCAGCACCTTACCCGATCAAATAGCATCGATGTCGTTGCTCTATAGAGATGAGCGTACAAATGAGCTGCGCATGACGGGCTTTGTGGCCAGATTAATAGAGGAATTTGCGCGGATGCACAACATTTCCTTGCACTGGCAGAGCAAAGTGGTAGCAGGGCAACAGATTTCCTCAATCCTGCTGCGTAACATGACACTGAATGGAACTCTCGATCTACCCATAACACTTTGTGGTTACGAACTACCAAATGCGCAGGGAGTCTACACATATCCTTATGATATTCCCTCGTGGTTTATAACAGTTCCCTGTGCACGTGAAGTGCCCACAACCAAGGTGTATGTGTTGCTCTTTGGGCCACGTATGTTGGCGCTACTCTTCACCTTCTACGGCATCTTTGTGTTCCTGGATGCCTCTTTAAGTTTGCTGCTGATTAAAAAGAAGTTTGATTGGACCAATTTGTTGTTGAATGAACGCATGATCTCTGGCATTATTGGACAATCCTCCAAGTTGAGCACCCAAACAACGCTTAGCTCACACTTTACACAGGCTCAACTCTTTCTTGTTGGCATGATAATAAGCACGCTCTTCAGCGCCCATCTAAACACCATGCTGACTAAGCGGCCCAGGGATAAGGAAGTCTCTAACTTTCACGAACTTAGCGCATCCAAAATAGACATTATTTTCGAAGAAGGAGAGAGATTATATATCAATAGAATGGGCAGCAAGCATCCCGTCTATTACATAAAATCGACCATCAAGTATGTGGATGCACATCGGTTTTACACAGAACGCTCGAATTTGAATACATCTCAGGCATTTTCCATTACCACCACCGAGTGGAATATTCTACAGAGACAACAGGAACTGTTTCACCAACCCGCCTATTGTTATCATCCAGATCTGGTGTTTCGCTTCACACTCCTTACGTCAGTTCCGCTACAAGCGAACTCCATCTTTATCGAACCCCTTAACGAACTCATTCATCAGGTTCATGCATCGGGATTGCTGATACATTGGAAACAGGAATCGCTGCGAGATCTAATTGCACTGGGACAAATCAGCCTAACAGATCCTTATCCATATGAGCCCTTTCAGGAATTTAAGGTAGCCGACCTATTCTGGGTCTGGTTGATGCTTGATTTTGGCCTACTGCTTGGATTAATTACCTTCGTTTTAGAACTTATTGTTTATCGTGTGCATGGGAAAAGCTTTACGCATGATAACAGATTCAACCAACTGAAACCATAAGCTTTTGCCGTTTTCTGTAATCCTTTAATTGTTTAAACTGTGCACAAAGCCAAAGGCAAACAATGTAAAACCTGTCTGAGTATCTCATAAATACTTTATCTGTTGAGTAAGTAAAGTGACTGACTGTCAAATACCTTGCAAGCTTTGAAATTGGTTAAATTGTTTTCTTTATCGAATGGAGTCAGAAAATGTTCGATTATTTTCGTTAACTTAAAAAAGTAATATAATATTTTCTCAAGCTGAATATACCCCTTCCTTTATATTTTCATTTCAAGCGTGTCTAAATGCTACATTTCATTACATTAGCTATTGATATGCATAATAAATCCGAAAGCTTTGCATAATAAATCAAAGTTAGCTGACCCAAGGGAAGTTGCATGATAGACATGAGAGAATATATATAAAACTTTGATAAATGCACAGAAATTAAATAAATTTTCCCACCAATTGAAACAATTTGCATATTAAATACGTTGATAAGTCCGACTTTGAAAAAAATATTTTTCGTCAAAGAAGCGTTTATTTCCAACATAATCTCCTTTAGCTCTATACATTTAGTCCAGCGTTTTCCAATTTTTATTCCTTCCAAATAATAGGTTTTCTCAAGGCCCTCAAAATAGTCGTTTGTTTCTGTGATGACCTCTTCATTTGACCCGAATCCTTACCGCCGAGCCATTTCTTCATGTTTGGAAACAAAAATAGTCACAGGGGCTAAATCTGAGAATATGCTGGATGGGGTAGCAGTTCGTAGCCCAATTTATGAAATTTGCCATGCTGACTACACACGGGCACCCGTGCATTGTCCTGATGGAACAGCACTTTTTTCGCCAAATGCGGTCGTTTCTGCTTCAAATCAATATCGAATCTGTCCAAAAGCTCTGAATAATATTCGCCGGTGATCTTTTACCCTTTTAAGGTAATCGATGGAATGATACCTTGTGCATCCCAAAAACTGGGCCAGACCTTGTTGGCCGACGACCCACCTTGGCCTTCTTTGGTGCACGTTCACCCGGAAAACCCACTGTCTTGATTGTTCTTTGGTCTCTGGTGTGGTGTGGTGGATCCATGTTTCGTCTACGGTAACGAAACGGCGCAAAAATTGTTTGATTGCGGTTGAACATCGCCAAACACTCCTTTGAAATGGTCACACGGTTGCGCTTATCGTCGTGTGTGAGCAATCGCGGCACCCATTGCGCGGAAAGCTTTTCATGTCCAAATATTCATGTAAAATGTGATGTACCCGTTCAGTTGAGATGGCTACAGCCTCAGCTACCTCACGCACTTTCATTCTCCGATCATCCAATATCATTCCATGGATTTTGTCGACGATTTCTGGCATGACGACCTCTTTTGGGCGACCTGAACGTTCGGCATCACTTGTACTGGTACGACCACAACGGAACTCAGTAAACCATTTCTTAACCATTGAAATTGATGGTGCAGAGTCCCCATAATATTTATCAAGTGTTTCCTTGGTTTCGGTGATGGATTTTTACGCAAAAAATAATGCTTAATTAGCACACGAAATTCACTTTTTCCATTTTCGTTAAATTTCACGAGATCGTCTGCTTTCAATGCCTATAAAACGCAAACCAAAAAACGCAGCTTTCTCAAAATTTTACAGTCAGCTGTTAATCGATAACTGCTGACAGGAGCAGTGTTGTATTTAGAGCAGGTGCGCGGCAAATACAAAAAGTCACGGTCTTATCAAACGACCCTCGTAGTTAATAAGTCATTCCTAAACAGACAATTGCAGTTTGTATGATTGACTTATAGTCAGATTTATGTGCTAAATTTAAAGATTTAACTCACCTAAACGTAAAGCTTTTTGTTTTCAGTTTCAAAACACATACTCACCAAACTGCGGACACGTTGCAGAGAGGACACTCCTAAATACGTCATAGCTTCTCCCTTGCGGTGGTTAACGTTGACATAAATCAAACATTTTGCTCGCGGATTACTTTCAAAGTGTCAACTGATGGCGTTGACAAGGTTTAAATGTTGTCGAAGCGTTTTGTTTGTTCGGTTTTTCGTTTCGTTTTGGCCCCCAGTTAGGATCATTCAATCATTGGTATACCCGAGCACACAGATAATTGACGTTTTCGTTGTCAGCGCATCGTTTTATGAAGATAAAAGCAAAATGTCGATGCAGACAGCCAGGCAGACTGGTAGACAAGAAAAGTTGGCGGGCTTTGCTGCTTTGCTGCAATTTAACGCGTATTTTATGGAACCTGCCGCCATGCCACATCACGTCACATCACACGAACAGCTGTGGCCCACCAACCTCGGGGCCAAGTGATGGGCGTTTATGGCAAATCGATGCGGCAATTGGCACTTTAAGCGCATTTTGTTGTCCTCCGGGGCCCAAAGGGAAATTCAATTTCATTTGCCCTGCAGTTAAATGCAAGTGAATGTAGTCTATAGCTAGTGCGGTGTGCAGAGCTGAAGAATTCAATTTGCTGTGCGTAAGTACCTCATCTGGTTGCCACTTTATTTAAACTTTTAATTATATCAGCTGGCTTATCAGTCGAGCAAATCTGTACGGAATCTGAAATTAAATGTTAAGTATTATTTTATCAATTTCCCATTACAGTTCGTACTTACATTGTGGGGCTTATTGAAGCATGTCTATGTATATATATTCGCAACAGCAATGGGCTCCATTAAATTCACACACAAAAAACGCCATACGAAATTTATTTCACCAGCAAAGTTATTCAAGCATCAACTGTAATGAATAGTGTAACGTTTATTTTAATGTTTTCGCGATTTCCAATTCCCATTAGTTTACATTGAATGCCTTTTTGTATCAGATAAATGGCTTAGAATTTCATCGTCGAGCGACTTTTATGGTGTACATTTTATTAAACATTCTCGATTAAGAAACAAACCATGTGAATTTTGTAAACTAAAGCAATATCAAGCCATCCTTTCGCAATATAAAGACGTTGACAATCGTTTTCCAATCATTATTAGTTGATGCCGCAAGCCGTAATTTGTACTCGCCCGAGGGAAGAGGGTAGTACTTGAGAAACTCCTCCTTGAACACCAAGTCACGCACAATAATCGCATCCTGAAAATAACAGTATAATGTTTAAAAGCAATATATAGTTAATTATCTTCTATACTCACGGCGTAGGGACATGTGTGATTGATATTTGAAGCCTGTCGCAGAGCTTCGATAAACATTCTTTCTAAAGATAGTTTCACATTCTTCTTTGTCATCAAATAGCAAAAGTCCAGAGTTGAATTAAACATGAATGGACGAAAATCATGATTTTTACGCCAAAGACTGAGATTTATCTGTAGGAAATACTAATTAGTTTGCAGTTTACTTTGTGTTAAGCTTACCTACTTTGGCATTTTTTATGGGTCCTTTCAATAGCTTGGCATGCACATTCACAGCCGCAGTTCCATTGCCTTGAAGCTTCAGATCGCATATTTCGTAGGAAAAGTAGCTGGCATCCAATACCTCACACTCGATGTTGGTAAAGCGTGTAAAAGTTCCCAATGCCTCGCCAGATGCAAGTAGACATAACGCGAAAACGAACCACATTATTCGTCAGTCTCGATTTTAGAATAAATGTACCAACCCAAATAATATAAGCTTTTATATGACGGCAGAAATCCCCTGCGCTTAATGATATGTTAAACGGTTACAGATCTTACGAATGATATTAATAGTTTATAAGTTTATATCTATTAATGCATAGATAATTTTTCGGCTATTACAATGTATTTGCGACTTCCGGTTTCCACTAACATTTAATGCCTTTGCCTAATGGTTTACAATTTTATCGTCTATCGATTGCCATGGTTGTTTGGCCATAACGATTTTTATATATATTTATATATTATTTCATTCTTTATACAAAATTCCAACTAATTCAACATTAGATCCTCAGTTCGCATTATATAAGCATTAACAATCGTTTTCCACTCGTTATTAGTCGATGCCATAAGCCGAAATTTGTACTCGCCGGAGGGTAGAGGAAAATACTTAAGGAACTCTTCCTTGAACACCATGTTTCGTACAATGATTGCGTCCTGAAAGTCAGAAAAATGGAAAGATTAACTACATGTATGCTAAATATATATCCAAACTTACCGCATAGGGACAGCTGTGATTGACATTGGAGCCCTGTCGCAGAGCATCGAAAAATATACGCTCAAAAGAAATTTTGGCATTTTTTTTGGTCATAAAGTTGCAAAAATCCATGGTGGAATTAAACATAAACGGACGATAGCCATTATATTTGCGCCAAAGACTGAGATTTACCTGAAGGAAAATAGAAATTAGTTTACCAACAAGTATTTGGTAAATAAAATACCTTGGCATTGTTGAAGGGTCCCTTTAATAGGATGGCGTGCACGTTTAGGGCCACAACTCCACGGCCCATCAGCTTCAGATCACAACGTTTATAGGCACAATAGGTAGGATCCAGTACCTCACACTCGATGTTTGTAAAGCGTGTGAATGTTCCCAATGATTTTCCAGTTGCAAGCAGAAGCAACACCCAAACAAACCACATCGTTTGTCTGTTCAGCATGAAATGACTAAACAAATAAAATAGACTTTTATTTAAAAACTCATTACGCACTCGATACATTAAACCGTTACGCGCTATTAACTGCCGAAATTTTAATACAGTACATTCATCTTTCCAAAAAGTTCATTAGAAAGCAAAAGTAAAGCTACTTTTTACCACACTTTTATCTAATTGCCTATAAAATTACTTTTTAAAACGTCTACCCAGATTACAATCAGATTAGAAAAAAAAGAGTGACAGAATTAATTAAAACATTTCACTGCGCTTAGGTACAGCGCCTGTTCATTCTAGAGAATCATTACAAATGACCCATTAGACCAGTCGCTATCTAAATCTGCACACAGACAATCCGTAATTCCGCATTGGCCACCAAACTGGACAGCAACTGCGTGCAAATTGCCGAGGCTCAATATGCAAATTAGCGAGTTTTATGGACAGTTGTTGCACTAATTGCACTGCCGGCACTGCTAATTGGCAGCCAAATGTGGCCAGAAGGATTTTGCAGCCCCGCGCTGCAGTTGCAGCTGCGCGACTCAGAGCTGAACAATTTCTGTTGCCTACTTTTGTGCGCAGCGCAATTTACATTGTATGCGTTGCAACGGTTTACCCATCTTTATTTGTAAATTTTTTCAGTGATTTGGCTTAACTTCGTAACAAGTTTTCTTTACGTATAAAGTATATGCTTAGTTTTGCTCTCCATTTTCTATCGCTGGCAGCCAGAATTTGTATTTTATATATACGCCAGAAGGCAACGGAAAATACTTTGTATACTCTTCCTTGAACACAAAATTGTGGACAATTAAATCATGCTGTAAGAGTTATTATAAAATACAAATAAAATTCGTGTAAGTAGTCAATGAACTTACGTTATAAGGGGCACGAATGGTTTATATTCGTATTTCCGGCAATGGAATCAAACAATATCTTTTCAAATGATAACTTTGTAGTTGTCTCGGACATAAATTTACAAAAATCAATTGTTCTGTTCACCATAAACGGACGGTAGCCATTGTATTTACGCCATACGGAAAGATTTACCTAAAATTCCGGTTATCAGAGTTTAAATAGGCCCTTTAAATATTCCAAATTTTACCTTAGCATTGTTAAAGTATCCCGTTAGCAATACCGCTTGCATATTTTGGCCCACAATTCCCCGCCCCAAGACCTTCAGTTCACATATCTTATAGGCGCAAAAGGTAGGATCTAATACTTCGCACTGGATGTTTGTAAAGCGGTTCACGGTTCCGAAAACGTCTCCAACAGCGAGAAGCGCAAGCATTAGCGACAACCACATTGTACATCGATTTATATAGCACTAAAATGACCAAAATAATCACAAATATAAATATGCTCGTACAAAGATACAAATGTAATTGAATTTTTAAACTATTCAAATCATGAATACGGATTATTTATGTATAATATGTCATTTAACAGATAGGCCCGATTGGGCAATATAGTTTGTCACAGCTGAAGGGATTTCAATCCAAAAATGTTGCCATTATTTCACTTTATATTTAAAGTTTAGCTCCGCATAAGGTCTTCTTTGCGTAATAAATTCACGGTTATTCTTGTTCTCCATTTGTTATCGCTGCCAGCCGTAATTTGTAGCCTATACTCGCCGGATGGTATTGGCAAATACTTGAAATGCTCTTCCCTTAGCACCAGATTGCGAAATATAAGATCATGCTGTAAAAGTTATAGAATTACCAAAAATTTAACTTTGAATTTGAATTTACTTACATCATAAGGACACGAATGATTTAAATTCGAGCTGTCGGCCACGCCATCAATAAGAATCTTTTCGAAAGATAATGCTGTTTGTTTCTTTGACATAAAATCGCAAAAATCTATTGTTTTATTAAACATAAATGGTCGGAAACCGTTGAATTTACGAAATGAACTAAAATTTATCTGAAATTAATGTAGTTAGAGTATTGGACTATAAATTTATTGAACTTTACCTTAGCATTGTTAAAGTATCCCGTGAGTAATATCGCATGTACATTTATACCTACAATTCCACGCCCCAGGACCTTGAGCTCACATTTCTTATAGGCACAATAGGTGGGATCTAATACCTCGCATTGAATATTCGTAAATCGAGTGCCAATCCCGGCGATCTCTACAGCAGCAAGAAGAGCGAGCATAAGCGTAACCCACATCGTACATCGATTACAAAGCTACTGCGATGAATTGGTTGAATCACCAAATAAACTGATTGTTCAGATATTGAAATAATAGCACTTGACGAAGCACTTAACAGAGGAACATAATTGATCAATTTTGTTCGTTACAGCTGAATAATTTAAAGCTCAATCAAGTAACGTTAGTTACAGTCGAATTTTATTTGGACTCGTCATTCATTCATACGTTTCTGAATCTGTCTGTCCAGTAAAAGCTAGTGGACCAAAAATTTGTGACAACACCCGCGTAAGTTCTAGGCGCTCAAAGTTTGTTTGGAAATTGAGCCACGCCTCCTACCGCCTCCAAATCGACTAAACTTCAATTTCAAGAGCAGTTTTTAAAACTTATGTATTCTGTTTTAGTAAATGATTAATAATTGTGATCACCCAAACGATAACTTAAAATTTACTAAAGATCAAATAATAAACATGAAATTTTTTTTAGCTTACGTTTACAGCAGGCATTAGCTTTGTAGCAAATCTTCCTTACGAAGAATATATATATTAATATTGGTTTTCCACTCGTTGTTTGCATCGGCCAATACTTGTATCTTATACTCGCCCGACGGTATTGGTAAAAATTTTAAATACTCTTCTTTAACAACCATGTTATGAACAATTATGTCGTGCTACAAAAGATTTAAAAAAAGTTTTCTTAAATATTCCACTTACTTATCAGAACTGACTTACATCAAAGGGACACGAATGATTTATATTCGATGTCTCGGCTAAACTATCGTAAATAATTTTTTCGAAAGATAATTTGCTTGGTTTTTTTGAGGTAAAATTACAAAAATCTAGTGTTTTGTTAAACATGAAAGGACGAAATCCGTTGTATTTACGCCACAAACTTAGATTGACCTAAAATAAATAAAATAAACAATCAACAATCTTTTATTTCGTTTTCAAAAACTTACTTTTGAAGTTGTTGCTGTTTTACCATTTAAAAAAACCGCATGTACATTTAGTCCTATGATTCCACGGCCGAGAACTTTCAGTTCACATTTCTTATATGCGCAAAATGTCGGATCTAATACATCGCACTCGATGTTTGTAAACCGAGTAAAGGATTCTGAAACTACACTTGCCACTAGCAGCACGAACGTCAAGGGAAACCACATGGTTAGAGAGTTCAAGACCAACTAAGCTAGTTTTGGTTATAGTAAAATAAAATGATAATTTAAAAGGTATTTAGCATGGATAATAAACCATGACTTCTTGTTGTAAATTAGATTTTAATAAACTTTTTTGATTTTGATGCAAATTTAATTACCCAAAACCGTTTCAAAATTTCAATATTTCACCATAACTTAATTTTTATTTGCCCAGCATACATTAATTGAGATATGTAACTTTAGTTTATTAGCAAGCTAAAATAGCAAAAATATACCAGAAATTTCTATTAAAGACTGACAAAAGTCGAGAACAAAAGTTTTTAAGGTTTTTGCATGAATATAATTCATGACTAAACTTTTGTCCTGACATTCTGTGTGTGCCGTTGATTAGGGATTCAGTTATTTGCATTTTTGTCAGGCAAATAAAAAATTTGTCAGGCAACAAAATTACATAAATTATGTATCCAGGCACAGTTGCTCAAAAATTTCATGGTAAAATCTTTTTGGTCAGACCAGAAAAATAATTTTAGACTAATTAGTCATATAAATTTTGATGTCTCGTTTGCATAAACTTCCAAGTAATACAAAAAACCCCAGGAAAGCAAAAGCCAATTTGCACTGTGGCTAATTATGACTGAGATTGAGTGACAGAAACTTTGCCGACAGCCAGGCGAAATCATAATGAGTGAGTGAGTGAGATCTGAAAACAAGCTCAGGTACAACAACTTTGGAAAATCACTGCATAGCGCTCTGGTGTATTGGGGAAAATGTGGGAAACTCAATCAAAAAGTTTGCCTAAGCTGTGTCAGAACTTGTTGCCATCAGTTGTGCAAGGGATGTGGTAGTTGCTTGCAGTTGTATTGGTTGTATAAGCACTCAAGTTAGTTGCCATTATTAACAAGTTTCCGTTATGCAAATGAGCATTAAACAATAACAGCAACTACTTAAGGCTAAATACAAAACCTTGTTACAATGTGAAGTAGGTCACTCTGCACTGTGCTGTCCTTTGCTCTTTTTCCTATCTAAATATATAACTTTCCCTTGCTACTTTATATAGAAAATTTCGAGGAAAATGCAAAACTAAATAAAATTGATGAATGTTTAAGTGACAAGCGTCAGGCAGCCATTGCCGTTTCCATTTTCCCTTTTCCATTGTCTGGCTAACGAATGAAACCCTACCCCAAGACCGATGCCAACTCAATCTCAATCAATTTGGCAACATGTCGCAAGTGGAACAAAAAGAGCAAGAGTGAGCGAGATCGAGAGAGAGCTCGACTGAGTGGAAACCCAGGAGATTAAGCTCGTGCTTGACTTACATAACTTGCCACAATTACAACGACATACATATACGCCGCATGACCTTTGAAGCTGCCGGCATTGATTGTCAATGATGCGCGGCCGCTGCCACCACCCACTCTGCCACCCAATCTCTCAGCCTCTCTGCCTTGTCATAAATCAATCCGAGTGAAATTTTTGGCCAAAGCATTAAAAGCATTACAAAAAGCGCAATTTTTTTCTTGTGATCCCCGCCACGCTGTCATGTCTTTGTCATGTTGAACAAAAGCAGTTGCCAGCTCTGCCGGTTGCCAGTTGCCAGTTACCAGTTCTGCCAGTCGGAGAGTTGCCAGTTGCTCGTGGCTATGGCAGCAGCGTCCGTGTTGCGTATACGCCCCGTGGCACACATGCAAAGGACATCGTGGGCAAATGAATGAATAGCAAACTCAAGGCAATCTTTTGTCTGCCTCGAGATGGGAGGTCTGTGCGATTGTGTGCGAGTGCCTTGTCTAGCTGATTTAACCGTTGTTCTTGTTGTGCGTGTGTATATTTTGCATGCTCGCTTCGCTTAAAGTTTGCGCCTGGCCTGGCATTTGATTGTTCTTTCCTTATGTGGGCGACAACGCCTGCAAAATCCAATGTAACTAAGCAAATACATCTCCATTCAGCCAGCTCATTTATATGCAACCAGCCAGAGGCCACATCGAACAACGTATAATATATATAAACACACACAAATACATCCGTAGGTACTTAGTCTATATATCTTATGCGTAAGTTTCCTTATCGTGCTGCAGGTCAACAAATGTGTCGACTAAGCAGTTGTTGAGCGCTTAAGATGACATGCTGTGCTCTGCTCTGCTCTGTTTGCGGCTCTTTAAGCCCTGCTCTTAAGATTGTCATGATATTAGGTTCCACATTGTGTGGCATGCAACACGTACCACAAGACACAGCACAACCACAGAAAAGACACTTCATTTCGGTTTCGTTCGGCAAAAACAAGTTTGACAGCTTCGAAGCTCGAGCTTCAAGTTGGCTTCCAACTGTAGAATCTGCGGCATAAGGTAACAAGAATATTGTCTGTCTCTCTCTCCCACTCCCTCTATGTCTGTCTGCCTCTTGCAACTTGTGCGTTTTTTTTTTTTTGTTGCAAAGTTCATTGCCACGAGCTGGGGCAGGCAGGCAGCTCAGCTCAGTGTCTGCCACAATGAAAGTGAAGATGAAGATGCAAATAGCTGTGGAACAGGTCGAACCTGAGCATAGTTGGCATAGTTTTGCCCCCAGAGAGAGAGAGAGAGAAAAGAACACAACATACCAAGGAGAAGAGAGAACAAAAAGTTCAGTTACCATATAAACCATATTGTGTCATACACAAAAAGCTAAGGGAATGCAATAAAATATTGATGCATTGACATTTTCGAACGCTTTCAATGCACATGAATGCACATGAATTATTTTTAGCTAACAAATGGCGACAGTTCAATGTTTTGCGGCTGCATTTTCCACGCAACAACAACGCGAACAACAAAATGCAAAATGAAAAAGCCAAAATAAAATTGCAAATGGCGATTGGGGAGTGAATAGAAGAGGCAACAATTGCAAATGGCACTCGCTTCTGTTGACATTTGAAAAGAAAACAATAATGGAAAACTGACAATACGAAAAAATGAACATGAAATTTAATTCGTTTGGATTTTTGCTTCCTGTCTGGCCTAACTCGAATTTTATTTGGCCTAAGCCAAGTGTGAAAATGTTTGTAAAACATTTTAATTAACCGTATCAATATTTAAATTGACAAACAGTTCAAATAATTCGATTACCGTTAAGCGATTTGACCCGAATTCAGAAAAGATTTTTGTTCATGCTGACAACAAATGCTTGGTTTATATATAATATAGCTACATAATTAGGTTTTGAGTATATATAATATTTTAATATGCAAAGTATATTTATAGAATTTTGCTTAGTTATCCAACCACAAATAATTAAAAATACTTTGTAGAAATATGATCCTATAAATATAGAACGTAATTTTAATATATATTATTTTTTTATATTTAATGGTAACTTTTCAAATATTCAGTTTTGTTCAGTGCCCTGCGTATATCGTTAAAGTAGCGTACTATGGTTCTGGTTCTATTAGCAATTATCCTGCTCGTCCGTCAAGGATTATCGGAAACTACTACCCGATTTACTAATATTGAGTGCCAGACTATGGAGCCAAGCTTTGTGATAGTTGTCAAATGTGAACTTAAAATCATAGGGCGTGGCATTGTGGCTTTAAATGTTCAATTGAGATATACAGTTAAAAAGAGGCCAAAGGTCACGGTACGTTATTAAGACGCAAATTGCGAAAGCGCTTATTTTCTTATGGTGTACGTACTTCAGGTAAATCTAAGTCTTTGGAAAAAATACAATGGATATCGCCCACTTATGTACAACATGACCTTTGACTTTTGCACTATGATGAAGAAAATCAATTCGATTTCGTTTGAGACACTCTTTTTCAGACTATGCGAGAGAAAACCAATCTAAATCATACCTGTCCTTACAACGATGTGAGCATATTACAATTATATACATTTGAATTGACCTCTTTGTAAATTTGTTTGTCTTACAGGATGATTTGATTGTAAAAAACTTGGTTATTAAAGAGGAGTTCCTTAAATATTTTCCACTACCTTCAGGTACTTATAAACATCAGATTCTGGCAACAGTCACCGACAGGTGGCAGTTGAAAATTGATGTACACTTTATGCGCAATGAGGATCTAATGAAATCTTAGATAAAAAATCTAAAAGAAATCAAAACCAAAAAATACAAATGAAAATAAATGCTTCTTTTGAAGTTTGGACAGGAAACCACAACGAGAACTGGCGATCTAAAATAATAAAAGATTAAATTTAAATTAATTAAATTAATAATTATTAAAATTAATTGAAAACAAGTAAAGAAAGCTACAGTCGAGCGCGCCCGGACAGACGGACTGCCACGCCTCCTTCTGCCTGTTACATACACTTGCACAAATTTAGTATACCATTTTTGACCATTTTCAATGGTCGAATGGTATAATTTAAATGGAAACTGCCGCAAATCGATTATCCTTATGTGTCTATCAAGATATTGAATATAACTCCGTCTAATGACTGTAAAAAAGTGTAATTGTAGTTGATTGGAAATAAATTGCGAAAAAACGATGCACAAGCTAATTTAAATATTCAGTACTAAATCGAATGCAATCGAGGGAGATTGGCTAACGAAATGAACAGACGCCTGGCATGGATATTAATGCTACTACAATTGCATGGACTCTTCTATTGTGTATGAGAAATATGTGTAATATTTAAAGTTACTGAAATTTCCAATTCATTACAGCATGCAATCGTATTCAAAATGACCAATGCTGTCTGCGAGTCCTACAACAAGTCGTGGGTAGATTTTACTTATTGCCGTCTGCGAGCCGTTAGCCGACACAAGGTCTACCTGAATGTAAACGCCACGTTGCTGCATCCAGTTAACGATGTCTTCGTGAAGGGGCAACTGATGAAGAAAGCCAACGGCTATAAGCCCTGGCTCTATAGCGTCAATTTTGATGCCTGCCAGTTTATACGTCGTCGAAATAACCCCATAGTTCGTCTGGTATGGGAACTTTTCAAGGAATTTTCAACAATCAATCATACGTGCCCTTATGAGGTAAGACGAGTCAATTGCAAGAAATAATTATGTTCCCTATATGTGTTTTCCCATTACTTTTTAGGGTTTGCAAATGGTAAAGGATTTCTACTTGCGGTACGATAAACTTCCAACTGTCATCCCAACTGGCGAGTATTTGCTACTCATAACGTGGATATTCAACAAAAAGCCACAAGCTGCAACAAATGTGTATTTTACCTTTGTCGAGGATTTATAAAATATTGAACTTTTGTGGAAGTATGTCAATCATATACCACAACACTTGTCATTGTAGTAGTAGTATATATATTTTTATATTGTAATTATCTATGTTCATACCAAAGCAGAAAGCTGTAACTTCAATACTTTTCCTAATAATCGTAAATTATCGATTTGCGTGGGCGGTGGGCGTGACATCGAAAATAAACTCGATCTACCTATGGTATACAGGAACTTTCGTGTAAAATTTGGTGTCTCTATCTTTTGTAATAGCTAAAATCTAGACAGATGGACAGACAGACAGACGGACAGACACAGACGGACAGACGGATGTGATCCTAAGTTTGAATATACATATATACTTTGTGGGGTCTGCCACGCCTCCTTCTGCCTGTTACAGCCTTATACCATTTTTGACCATTTTCAATAGTCGAATGGTATAAAAAAAAGAATACTGGAATTAACTCCTAACAACTTTCTACGATCTTTTATAATACTTATTTTTCAGATAATTAGATTATTTTTATATAAACTATACACATTTCAGATTAATCTATTATATTGGAATCGAATTTCACAAAACTATTCATCCGCGAAATTTTTTGGAATATTTTTTATTTGGAAAAACGAGTCTATAAAAACGATTGCAATCATATATTATTTTATATATGGTAACTTTTTGGAAAATTAGCATTTCAGTTTTATTCGATCGCTTGCGAATACCGTACTATGAGTTGGTTGGTTCTTTTAGCAATTATTATGCTAGTCCATCAAGGATATTCCGAAACTACCACCCGATTTACTAATATTCAGTGTGCAACTATGGAACCAAGTTTTGGAAAATTTCTTAAGTGTGAACTCAAAGTTATTGGACGTGGAATTGTGGCTGCCAATGTTCATGTAAAGTTTTCAGTAAGACACAGGCCAAAAGGTCACGGTAAGATAATTTAAAAAAAAAATTAACCGAAGGAAACGTTTATTTATTAATAGTGTTACATATTTACTTCAGATGAATGTAAGTCTTTGGAAAAAATACAATGGATATCGCCCATTTATGTACAACATGACGTTTGACTTTTGTACTATGATGAACAAACTCAATGCGCTTTCGTTTGTGGCTATTTTTTTAAGTACTTTTCGAGAAAATACCAACCTAAACCATAGCTGTCCATACGACGATGTAAGCATATTACAATGTAAAATATTTGATAACATTTTGACGTTTAACGTTTACAGGATGAAATGATTGTGAAAAACATGGTTATGAAGGAGGAGTTCCTTAAATATTTTCCCTTGCCTTCAGGCACCTATAAGATTCAGTTGCTGTCATCATTAACGGACAGGTGGCAGATGCAAACAGATGTACACTTTTTGCGCAATGAGGATCTAATGAAATCTTAGATAGAAATGACTACGCATTATAATATTATATATCAGTAATTTACTGAAATCGAAAACTTTCAAAGTGAAACAAAAACCGAAAGCTTGCAATTTTAAATATTGTATTAAACCGTATCAAAATATAAAACGATTAAAATAAATTTAACACTTTGATTGACTTTTAGCAAGTTGAGATTTGTTATTTAACTAAACTTTCTATAAAATACATATAATTGAGACTGGTCATATTCCGCAAACCAATTGAAAATAATTTTAAGATCTACACACAATCGTGATGCTTTGAATTTGAAAAGTTTAGTATTGTTTGCACGCTCTGGTTAATTGTTTAAGTTTCGTGTTCTATGGCGATGATATTTGCATTAGTAATTATCCTGTTTGTCGGTCAAGGATTTTGTAAAACTACAAATCGTTTTACAAATGTTGAATGCGAGGCTATGGATCCAAGTTTTGCCAAGTTTCTTATGTGCAAACTAAACGTAATTGGCCGCGGAACTGTAGCTTTAAATATACAGCTAAAGTATTTCAAAATTCATCGTAAGCTCTTGGTAAATTTTCTCATAGGGGTATACAGAAAATGCCTTTTCACTAATCAATGTATTTCAGATAAATCTTAGTCTTTGGAAAAAATTAAATGGATATCGACCATTTATGTACAACATAACGTTTGACTTTTGTACTACAATGAAGAAAATCAATTCGCTATCGTTTGAGAGTATTTTCTTTAAGGCTATACAGGATAAATCGAATATAAACCATTCCTGCCCATACGATCAGGAAGTTAGAAAATTTTGATATCCTTTAATTTGGATTATCTTTTTCATTTTGTTTCGCATCTTACAGGAGGTTTTGATTGTGGAAAACTTAGTGCTGAAGGATGACTACCTTAAATTCTTTCCCTTACCTTCAGGCACATACAAACATCAGCTGCTGATGACAACCACCGACAGGTGGCAGGTGAGAATGGATTTTCACTATTTGCGCAACGAAGATCTAATGAAATCCTGAAAAGAAATAATAAAATCTGGCAACATTTGATTACATTCTTTCAGTTGCATTAGTTTCTCCTGCCGGAGCGAACATTTCTTACTTTAATGACTTTTTTCCACGCGAAGAAGAACCTGCAATATATCTGGCAAATTATTGCACATTTATCACATTAGGTTTTTTGCAGAAAATTTCTTTTGTTGCTTAACGTGCTTTGCAGGGCTTTTTCCCCCTTTTCCCAACTGAACCGAACAGCGTGCACAATATTAACCGCATCATTACGTTTGCATTCATTGCACAGGCAACGTGACATTTCAATTGGCCCAAAGGCGGGTCGAAAGTGTGCGCCAGGACTACATAAATCCGCAGCGGATGCCCGCCAAGCGCTCCCCTAAGTACAATACAACATGCACACATCGACACACACTACACTCACACACGCACACACACTACACTCCTACACGCTGCCAAGTCAGCACGTACAAAAAACTCCACCGTAAAATGTTGGCAAACTAGCAAGAAAAAATAGCTAAAAAGTGTAAGAAAATCAGCAGCTAAATGGCTGAAGACGGAGACAGAGAGAGAGAGAGAGAGAGGGGGAGGGGGCAATGCGCGTAGCTGGGGTTGCACATTTTGCTACTTAAAGCCACAAAAGCCACACACGCACACCAGCTAGGCACACACACACACACACACACACAATAAGACTGCGTCTTTATCACCGCCATTGTTGTTAATTTTGCAGGGCTGTCAGGCGGCTTTGCGCCGGAAACGGAAACTAGCAGCACTTGCCTGTCGCGGCAACGTCGCGGCTAATGTGTCGGTCTGCCAGTGTATGTGTGTGCTGGTGTGCGACATTTACAGTTGAATTATGAGCGCACATAAATAAAATGTCGTTGGGAATGGCGCACGACAAAATGGCTGCTAAAATTTCCGTTACGCTGAGGTCGGAAAATTACCTGAACTGCGTCGTTGACACGAAATTGAGCCAGAGCCGGAATGTGTCGCTCAACGAGGCGCAGACATTGACATTTAGCTACGTTTTTCCTTCTATCCTTGCATCGCAGCGTATCGCATTGAATAACAGTTAAGCACACTCTGAACTAGGCGACATATCCACTTGAAGCCAGACAAGGCTAAGACAAGACAAGGCAAGTAACGAAAGCTATAGTCGAGTGTGCTCGACGCTTAGATACCCCTTCCTCAGCTGCGACATATTTACTTAAAGCCAAAGAAGACTAGGCAAGTAACGTATAGTGAAAGGCACCCAACAGTAATATACCCTACGCCAAACAACATAAGCCCGTTGAAAAACCAGTTTTTGGTAAAGTTTACTTTATGATTAAATTATGATCGACAGGACTTTCAACCTTTTTCGACACCTTATTAAAATTTTGTTTTTGCAATGACTATAGAAATAACTAGACAAAATGAATATACCCTCTGCAATCGTATAACAAGACGAGATGCGATTTTTGACACCGACTAAGGCTACACAACAATTCCAGTAAATCTGTATTACATTTCCATACTATGCACACGCAAATCTGTCTACATATGTATGCAATATAGTCGGCAACTGTTTTCAATTTCCCATTAATCCCTTTTCCCTGCGGCGCTTCATCAAATATTTATACAACGCACTCTCATATCATCATACATATTTAAAACAGCAGCGGCAACGAGAGACCTTTTTTGGAATTGATTTTGCAGCCGAAAATTGTTTTTTGATTCGCATTCAAATTTCACATGCAAATTGCTAGACGAGCAGACACAGTCAGAGAGCGAGACAGACAGACAGTTGGATAGACAGATAGAACAAAAGTTCAAAAGTCAGCAAAGCTGGAAAATGCCACAAAGTATGCGAAACTGGGGGGGGAAAGCTCAAACTGTTTATACAGTTGTAAACCGACAGCGCGTAATGCAATTGTTGCGGAAAAGCGTTGAGGAAAATGCGCTAGGAAAAACTAATATGAAATTCAAGGCGGGGTCAGGCTGCAGCAACAGCAGCAACAGCAGCAGCAGCAGGCGGCGGCAGCATTTGAAGCGACAGCAATTGCAGTATTTATTTATTTCTTTTAGCTTGCTTTGCTATTTTCAATTTACGTTTACAATAATTCAGCAAACGTGGAAATGGACAGCTATAAATTCGCTAGAGTAAACACGCACACACAGTCACACACACACATACACACACACACACACACACAGTCTCACGGAAGCACACGCAACAAAACCAAAATGAAAATGAAAACGAAAACGAGCAAATCCAAAGAGCAGAGCGATTTATAAGGCAACAAACGATTTACTTGCTCGACATACTATAAATGCAAAGGCAAGCGAGCAGCTCGACTGGTAAATACCCTAAGTGTAGCAACAAACAAACTATTTATATACACAATCAACTTTCACTCAATGAAACTCTTAGACCGCAAGAGTTATTCAAACTTCAAGTAGATTTTCCCTTTGAGAACTTCACAGTCAACTTTACCAAGCCTTGCACTTTATATACCCTATAAACACATAGTATACAATGTATAAAATGTAAAGTTTTTATTTCGCCTCACTGTACAGCAAGAGGGCAATTTATGTTATGCCATTTTCAACTGGAGAGCATAAAATATGCTGCGCATTGAGAGGGGTTTCCCATTTTGGGGTCAGTGTAAAACAAATGCCGACAAGTGCAATTACAAAAGGTGGTCAGACAGGGAGACAGAAAGAGAGAGAAGAAGAAAGAGAGAGAGAGAGAGTTGGCAGCAAAAGGAAAAAGCGTCTGAGCTGAGGCTAAATGCTTGTAATGCTGGCTAAATGGCAATGCGAGTGCGGTCAGCTTTGGTTGCCAACTTGCCTGTGCGTGGGCGTGGCAAAGTGCTGGGCGTAGCATGCTGCACTTGCCACCGATTTCAAGCATGACACACACGCGACATTTGACGCTAAATTGATGAGACTATAATGGCTGCTAGTTTTTATGGCTGCCGTGTGAAACAATTAAACGCAGCTTTGTATAGCATAGCCAGAAGTGCAAGGCGAGATCTGTGATACTTGTATAAGTCGGAGTAATAAATTGCGCTCTAGTTGGAATTTATTAGGCACAAGGCATGCCATTTCAGTTCCCCAGTTAATACGCGTTGTTAATCCTTAACTAACCATAAGAAACGGCTTGTTTATGGCCAGAAACATAGCTCACATGGCACACACACACACCGTCACATTTTGGCAAGCATAAAAGTTTTCATAGAGCTTTCGCCTCGACCCTAAATGAATTTATGTCATTGGCACTTCATTTTAAGCCCACGATAGGGAATGCTACAGCTGTAGATGTAGTTGTAACCCTAGCCGAGGCGCTCCCCACCTTTTGCCCTGCAAGCAATTTCAACTCCTGCCCATCTTCACTTTAGCTTTATTTCTATTCCCAGCCCAACCGCAGAGCCCGCAAGTTTTCTGTGTCTTGTGTCTGACATTAAATTAATTTGTTGCCTACAACTTTGCTTGCACGACGCGCATAGTACGCGTATACCCCCCTCCCCCTCACCGCCCCGCAGTTGTAGCGAAAAACTTGTTAAAGATGAAAATAACAAGAAAAGTTTTAAATCATTCGCAGTGCCAACAACAATGCCAAAAGTTATGCCTGAAAGTGAAACAAAAACGCAGCGAAAAGGCTGCGCGTGTGTGCGCGGGTTAATATTGGCATACACTGCGAGAAAAGGCCTGAATGGAGTTGAGAGTGAAGTAAAGTTTATGTTGTGCGCAGTTTGTAAACAAAATTCGTTTAGTTTTATTGCCCGCCTAACTTTGCCTCAGCTTTTCTTGCAGTGTATTCTCTCACTTGTCTGCCTGGCCTTGTATTGACACTGCAACGAGGCTGGTCTGTCTGGCACTCGTGTAGTAAGTTGTGTCTCAAGTGTCAAGGACAGTGCTAAATTTTGCAAGAGGCGTTGCTGGCTGGGGGGAGGCGTGGCTTAAATTCTGTCGACAATCAGACACAGCTGGCGATTACCACACACTATATATAGTATGTTTTATTCGGACATTATATTGTTGGCATGCGCCATTAAAGCAAAGCGCTCACCCTTTTAACCCTTTCCCCTCTCTCTTTTTTGGTAGCAACTTCATTAAGTGCTCGTCCTGGCGAGCTGCATCAGTTGGAGTAAACCAATTACGAATTCGGGTTCCGGGCAGCAGGCGAAATGTGATTAGAGTGCAGCTGGTAGCGGCAAAATGAAGTTACAGTTACACAGAGCAACCAGTTACAGTTACAAGCGCTGCCGCGCTGCCCACATTGACCGGCGTCGACCGGGCACATAAACCGTTTTACGAGCAAATTTTATAAGCAACAAACTGGGCTTGTTAAACGATTGAAGTGGGCAGCAGCAGCAGCAGCAGCAGGAGGAGAGGAGAGAGAGGGAGGAACTGTAGCTGACAAAATGCTGTGACATGCACTTAAATCAATTTACGTACTACGGGTCTGCAGCCCTGGTACAGTAAAAGTCGCCGCTTAAATCGTGCGCATCGACGATGTAGCTGACGCCATGTGCTTTGGCCCTTTCTGGTTTTGCTGCAGCTGCTTCACTGGCAGTAAATTAAATTTGCCCCATAATGGACTACAAACATGCAACATGCCACCCAGCACAGCGCAGCAGCTACGTGTGCAGGCAAACTTTGCATATGCCGGGCAGGACAGGCCGAGGCGAGGCAAGTTTGTTGTCTTTGCATTTGCTTGTTAACTGGCGCACATAAGTAGACTACACTATTTGCTATGCGCGTCCTGCGTGTTGTCCACCCTTCCCCTATCCTTCCTCTCCACCCTCTCGTTTCGGGTCAGCGCGTCGCAGTTGCCATGAAAATTGCCCAGCTTCCTCAACATTTGCTGCATTGTTTGTTGACCCAGCTTGGAATCTCAGCTCATGTCACTTTCCCTGCTCGCTTCTCTCCCTCTCCCCTCTCTCTCTGTCCCTCTCTGTGCTTTGCTTTACACTTCTGGCGCATAGCTGTCACACATCTTCCTATGGCTGAAATGCTTCTTCCTTTGACTGCAACTGCTTGCCCTTCCTTTTCTCTATTCATTCGAGCGTTTTACACATGTTTCTGCTGAGCACTTTTCATTATGACCGGAATTTTCATTTCCATTTTGCAGCACAGATTTTCCAGCTTGAATGTGTGTGTGTGTGTGCGTGTAGGGTGCACTCTCGCCGGGCAATTAAATTCGCGTTCATTTAATCAAGCATTTATGGCCGATTAGCGCTATTGTTGATTGCGCAGCAGCGATGGCGGCGGCAACTCTGATTAATTACCTCGCTGACACTCAGCTGTGGCGCATTAAGCATACGCACCGTTGCACAGAGATTGATGACAGCTTCCTGATTGATGTTGCTGCTGCTGCTGCTCTATCCCCCGCTCTTTGTTTTTAATTTCATTATTGGACATGGCATATGCCACAGCAGCCTCCGCTCCTCTCCTGCCTCCTTAAGTTGAGCTGCCTCGTTAGCTGCCACATCGCATGTCGCATGCAGCGCACGTAGCGCGCAACAAAACAATTGCGTCGCGCAGCGGTTTTTGCCCAGAAAACTATTTGGATGACAGGCCGACGCCTTGTGGCATTCTAATGCGCTTAAAGCTGTCAAATTTCGCGCCAAGACAGGCTTTTTAATTAGACCCGCAGGGAGGAGGCACAGATCGGGGCGTGCTTTAAGTGCGACGCAAGCTTTAATGGGTCTGGCAGCCGGAGGACGCTCTGTCTCCCTCTCCTCCCTCCTCTCTCTCCTCCTTTGCGCCCACTCGCTGGCTTGTTTCTCTGTCATGTGTATGCGAGTCACGCGGCATCTTTCAAACTTGGCATTAAATTTCAAATGAAATTGCTGCTGTCTGCAATGCGATACTTACAAGCACCCACACACACACACACACACACACGCTCACACAGGGAGAGATAGAGAGCGGAATGTGTACATGTAGCTGGCATGTGTAAAAAAATCAACGCCTGCTGCCTGCTGCCAGCTACAGCATTTGTCCATATCACGTATACGCCACGTTGTCGCACAGCCTGCACAACTATGTGAGCAGCAGCAGCAGAAAAAACTTGTCAATTTGATACGTAAGTCTGTCTCTCTGTCTGTCTGTCTCTCCCCCCACTCTGCGTCGGTTTAAAGCTGCCTTTAAGCCCCGTCACATTGCGTATACGCCACGTGCGGCTTACGCCACAAAATCAAATGTTGTTTTTCTTTTTTTTTTTCTTGCGCCATTTTAGCCAAATATAAATACCGTAATACTCGTTTCGTACACTCAGCTCAACTCATGCATAAATCTCTTTAAAGTAATCAGACATTCAGCAAAGTCGCATAAAAAGCGACGAGGGGAACTTGGCGAAAAACTCGAACTACATAAATAACGTGGCATATGCGGGATAATAACCTAATGCGTTTGTGCTCCCTGTCAAAATGTATATATACAATAAGCAGAAGCAGAAACGAGTCCCGCTTCCCACTCTGCCTTGCCACCTGCTTGCCGCATCATCAGCGACATTCTCTCGACGTCGAGCGTCGCCAGGACAGCTGCTAAAATGTTTGTCAAGGTGCAAATTCAATAAAAATAAAGAACGCAAAAAAAAAACGAGAAAAAAACCTTGCGTGGGGAGCCTTCAAAAAGGTAACACAACAACAAGGACAAGGAGTCCTGGAGTGTGCTTGGCTTTTGGCACTTTTTGCTGTCGCTCGAGCAAAAGTCAACAAACTTTGACGACCTTATCGAGTCGTTGTCACGCCCATTGATGGGCGTGTCATTTAGTTTTGGGCTGTTCGAAATTATTAAAATTTGCCCTTTGTGTGACATGAAAATAATAAAAAATGAAGAAGAAGACGAAGAAGAAGAGGCAGCTAAAGTCAATGTTGCTTCCGCTTGAGTGCCAAACTTTTCATTGCCTGGACAATATTATGAGAATTACACACATAGACACACACACCGAGGCAGAGCGACACATACATAGCAAACAAATGGCCAAAGTTGCGGTGGAAGAAGCTGTAAAAGCAGACACAAGTTTTATCTTTACGCTTGGGCGGCGCTTGCGGCATCCCAAGTCGAAAACAAAGCCAAAGACAGCGTCCATGGCCCCCACAACACAGGGCAACAAAGTAAATTCCACGGCAATGAAGTGTAAAAATAACAAAAGCTGCTTCAGCTTCTGCCTCACCTGGCCGTTGGTTGCGGGCGGGGCTCTGCTGTTGCCTAGCACAGTGGCAGCTAAGGCACGGTGCTGCTAGTGTTCCTCCTGCTGCTCCTTCTGCCTCTCCTCAGCTAGTTGGAATTTAATTTCACAACAATAGCCCCGACTCGTGGCCCGCTGCTTCCTGTGTCCCTCTGCCTTTCTCCCTCCCTGCGTAGTTGACCAAAAACTTTTGGTTTAAATATTTCCTTTAAAGTCATTTCTCGTCATCTGCTGCGTGTCCTTTGGCTTGCTTCGCTTGGCTTTGCCTTTTAACGCACATTAAGTCGGAATGTGTCCTGGCAGTTTCAGTTCCTTTGGCGGCCATTTCTTATGGCCATTTGCACTTTTTATTGACTCGCCGCGTGACTCTTTTTCAGTTCTTCCGACCCCCTCCCCATGTCACGTGTACAGTCGGGCAACATTCTTTTCCCCCTCTCTCTCTCTCTTTTGCTCTTTCCTGTCTCAGGGGTTTCTTTCCGTTCATTTTGTTGAGAATTGCTTTGACTCAGTTTGCTCTAATTAGAACTGCGAGTGTTTGCTGTGTGTGTGTGTTGTGTGTGTGTTGTGTGTGTTTGTGGCAATTAAAATTGCTTGCAATTTGCACGTGCCTCTTTAAATGCAATTAAATTCGTTTAATTAGTTTTAACGACAGGCATTTGCCACTTGCTCTCCGCGCCTAATCGCATTTTTAATGCTTTAACTATTTTGAATGTTTCCAATTTGTCCACAGTAAGGGAGTACTACGAAAAGCTGTGGAAATTTTGAGCGCAAAAACCGCAAGTTAATTATCTTATTAATTGGCAATCTAAATAAGAGTTAATTAAGCTAAGCAAAGGGTAGAACCCAATTGGTTGAGCTTAGTATACAATAATCAAAGCTTTTGGTAGTTTTAGCTTTAGTTTTTAGCTCACTTTAAATCTGCCCTACTCTTTGAGCCACTTTCCCGCAGCAGCTATCAATAATTTAGGCCACAAGTAGCCCAAATGCCATTCAGCTTGTCTAGAGCCACGTCAATTTCTAATCTGTTTTCACTTTATTGTCCTTGTCCCCCCTTTGTCCCCCACAGCCTATGGCAATGTTTGTCAACTTGCCATCAGAGCACTCATCTATTCCATTTCCCACTCTTCCTACTCCCCCCTAACCCTCCACTTCCCCCACACGACAATGCACATTCCCATTTCTTGCCATTGGGCGTCAATTGCTTCGCTCGACTGTGTCAAGTGTCTGTCATGTTTGTTTGCTTGTGTCAAGTGTTTCATACGCTTGTCATCTATACACACACACACACACACACGAATATAAAGTACATATATATATTGGCAACACTTGCTCCAACTCAAGAGGCCAACTTGCACCTCCCCCGTTAGTCCTTGACACGGCAGCCTCATCCCATAACCCAGCAAGTTGTCAATATGTTCGCAGTCGAGTGCGGTTAAAAATCCTCACACAAAACGCTACTCAATTTATCAAATCTCTCTATGTTTTTTTCGAGATTAATGTTTATTGCATTTTATGACAAGAGATCGCATAATATTTTGGCATATTTTGGCTTAGCAAATCATCAACACGTACGCATTAGCAAAGTGAAAGCAAAGAGGAGAGAAGAGAGAAAAACTAACTCAATTAACATGCTTGTCTAAGCACACACAGACAGCAGGGTCGGCTCAAGTGTGAGCTTGTTATGTAAAAACAAAGGTCATAGTTGGGGAGTAGAATAGACTATTAGATACTCTCTAATCGAATTAGGTCTCCCCTGTTCAGTCTCATTGCTCTGCTTTGTTTAGCTTACAGCAATTTTGTCTCTCTATTGTTTTCCCAGTCTTTCTCTCTCTCTCCCTTCCTCTCTATACACATTCTATCTCTATCTATATATCTTCCTCTCATTCTCTCATTCATCTTTCTGTCTGTATTTTTTTCTCTACATTCCCCTCTCTAACGCTTTACTTAGTGGCCAAACTAAGCAGATTCTCCCAGCTAATTAAAAACAATATTTAGCTTTCCTTTCAACACACCCACCGCCTGACTTTTACAGGGTATACAAAGCGTATAATTGTTAGCCCCTCAAAAAAAAAAGCGAATGGGCAAAGCAGCCCCAAAACGGCAGCCAAAGCCATTCGGCAGGACACGGCACGTAGCACGTGTGCGAGGCAGGCAACCGTGCCGAACCAAGCCCAGCACACTCAAGTGGCATGTGGCATGTAGCATGGGGAACGGAGAGTAACGGGAACAATGGAGCACACAGCATGGGCAACGATGTGAAGTGGCAGCAGTAGCAAACAAATTAATATAGGCAGCAGTACGAAAATAAAGGAAAAACTTTATTTGTTTGTCCAACAATCAGAGCCCCCATGGAGCAACAGAGAGGTGGAGGAGAATGGAAGGGGACTCTGCGAGCTGCTGTTACTGCTTACATTTATAAATATTTATGCGGTGTGCAAATTCTAATCCAATCAACATCAGTCAAATGCGCAAACAACAACAACAACTGAGAGAGAAAAACCTCAAAGTGGAGAGAGGAAGAAAAAATAACCAATTTGCCAAATCAAAAATTGCACTCTAAAAGGTAGCCCCTTTCCCCTCTACTCCTTCTACTGCTACTTCTTTTTTTGCTGCCATTCACTCAACTGCAATAAATTCGATTTTATAACTGAATGCATCGCACTCCCTCCTCTCTCTCTCTCTCTTCCTTCTGCACTTGCAAACTAAGTGAAAATGCAAAACTAAAAATCGAACGCGAAGCGTCGTTAAAATTGTTTAGCGACTTTTGGCAGAAAACTAAAAAAATAATTGAAAAAAAAAGAGAAACACGTTACTTGCCCCAGGCCACATGCCAAAAGCCATGGAGGACTCAATCGCGTTTCGTTTAAGTGCGGACAGTTTGATGCAGCACATCGGGCGTAGGGTAAATAAAATGCTTATGGCCAGAGTTAATGCCAAACAGTTCGTATGCCATGCAGACTGACTGCCTGCTCGTATATCGTAGCTGGCATAGTGCTTGCTGAGTGCTTTCAATAAACGAAATTGCTCGTAGAGTTTTGTACACACCGCCGGCCATGACCTTAGGCACATTTTCACACGCGCTCAACTTGACAAAAGGCCATGCAGTTAGCGCAAGAAGAAAGAGATGGAGGGGAGAGAGGAGAGCAGCACAGAGAGACGCGCAGGGTGTGTCGCAAAAACTGGAAGCAACGAATAAGACTGCAGGCAACTCACGACTCGGCTATGCTCTGCACAGTGGAGCAAAGCGAGAGTGGTGAGATGGCCTGTCTTCACTTTTAAGCTGCTGACTTTACACAAATCGAATTAAATCTTCTCTCGATTAAAGCTTTACAGGCTTTTCTTAGTCCCATTCCAAAGCAGCTTATCAATGCCCTCCAGCTAATGCAACCCTACTCCACATCCCAACAGGGCATAAATAGCACACATAACTTGTCAAGCAACACTCGGGGCTGCAGTTAAGCCTTTGCCATTCAGGCAGCTCCTATTAAAATCACGGCCCGAAAGTAGGCAACACTTTTGGCAAGCAGCCCGTTAAAAGGCTCTAAACTCCTTCGGCTCCGCTCTCGACGACATATAAACTTGCAGCAAATAGCGCACATAGCGCAACGCATATATAACTTCATCAACAGCAGGGCCATAAAAACGAGCCGAGACCCACGAAAGAAAAAACGTAGGGCACCCAGTAGAGCTTATACACACACATAAAGTAGAGCGCAAAAATTTGGTTTGCCCAAGCCAAAGACAACAATGGACAAGGACATCGAGCTAAGGCCAATGCCAACACACACACACACGACTCTTTGCGTGTGTGTGCGTGTGTGTATAAGCAAAAGTCCATTATTACATTTTTCACGCCAATAAAAACAAATACAAAACACAAGATGAAGCGCAGCCCACAATGTTGAGCAACTGCTAAGCTCTTGTTGTTGTTTCCGTTTTTGTTATACCCTGCGCGCATTGAGGATGATCAGACTGGGTATACTAAGTTTCTGCAAATGACAGAAGGAATTCTTACAAACTCATGCTATGTTATGTTGTCCAACTTAAACGCATGGTATGCTACAGTCGGATACGCTTGACTGTAGCTTTGCTTTTGTTGTTGTTGCTGCTTCCGCTGTTGTTTATTTTGTGCTCAGCTCTGGGTTATTTTTGGCAATTTCCTTTTTTGTCCAACATTCCTCTTGGTCACTCACGAAAATTACTAAAATTGTATATCCGTTTCCGGTTCAAGCTGAGGCCATGTCCCATTTTTGGTCCCATTTGCTTAGTTCGCCTGTCAGCCAGGTCCTTGGAAATGAAACTACTTTTTTGCTAAGCGTCGCATAATTTATGGCACATCACGTATACGACGCCTGGCACACATGCTGCCAATTTTGGAGGGTGCAAACAACAAAAAACGAAACGACATCAGACGGCGACAGGTTTTCTTTTTGCAAACGAAGCAGACGGTTTTTTATCTCTTCTTTCATTCCCTTACTACAATTCGGCGCATACCCTGGAGCAATTAACAAATGGAAACTAATTGGGGGAATGCAACAATTAACAAGGCTTAAAGCCAAAGGGTCAAGGCCCCGGGGGAGACAGTTGGGACTCAATCAAAAACGTAGCACAACAACAATAACAACAACAGCTGCCCAGTCCCCATAAAGCTTAATAATCCAGGCAATTTTCAGCAAAATGGCAAAAGTTTTGCACCACCACCACCACCATCATCGGCCGAGGAGCGGCATTAAAGTTATGAATATTAAAGTCACTTAAAGTTCAACTTTTTGTTGATGCAGCTCTGGCTTAACACGGCACGCGGTAAACTTATAATTTGTCTAATTAAAAGTTTCGCTGATTTGCGCGGCAGCTTACAAAAGTCACGCAGCAAAGTGCAGCTGCCACGTGCCACGTGCTGCGTGCCGCCTGCCACCTGCCACCTACCTCGTACCACCTGAAGCAAAGTAATGCGAAACACAACACGAAGTGGCAATAAAACAAATCAAAAAGCAATGCATCAAACGATGCATGCACCATTGTGGCATGCACTACACATGTGGGGCAAGCGGGATGGGGGGGCCCGACACTTTACAACTTTTCTTGCGGTCACAGAAATTGACTTAAAGTTTTTACTCTCGCATAGCATCAACTAAATGTTTCGCCTGTTTTCTTGCTGCTGCTTTTATTGCTTAACTTTTGTGTTGTCCGACACACACATTGGTCTAAAATACGCGGTAATTGAATGAAAACTAAAACCAGCCAATTGTGTTTTTCAATTTTCCAGCTATTGACTAAATCATGCCGGTAGACAAATTATGTTTTTAATTAATCTTTGACGCGGTGCAATGATGCATAAATCAATTTCCAGCGTAAGTGAACTAGTAAAAAACAATTTTTGTGTATTTTTAAACCAAATAGAACACAATAATAATAATTTGGAACACAAAAACTAGCTATTAAATGACAAATATCGTAGAACCTCAGTCTGAATTCCCGCTATAAACATGTCGCAAGGTGTCTACGAAAGCTGGCAGATCTTTTCTCTAGTTCTTTGCTGTGTAACTTTATGCCAGGGCTACTTTGTCGTTAACAGGGTAGAGTGCAAGACATTGGATCCATTGTTTTGCTATTTCAAAACGTGCGAAATGAAAACCGATGAAAAAGGTAGCACGAAAATGGATTTTAATGTGACCATGCGCTATAAGAAGCCCATCGATGACGTCACCGTAAGTAGAGGGTAAATAATATACGTATGAACATTAGTATATCACCTATCTTACAGGTCGGCGTTACTTTGTTAAAGGTAGCCAAGACATACCGCATTCCCATATTCAATGAGACACTTGACTTTTGCATGTTTATGCAAGAAACATTGGTATCTGGGGTCTTTGGCTTTATATATGACATTGCAAGAAAGTATTCGAATACTTATCATAAATGTCCTTATCAGGTAAATACTTTGCTAATTAGTTATTGCTAACTTACCTGTTATTCAAAATTTCGTCTTTTCCAGCATGACATTTTTGTCCGGGGCGTTTACCCACATCCCTTGTTACCCGCAATACCAGCGCCTTCTGGAAACTATATCTTCCAATTGCGTGTGGCGGCCTTTAAGAAATGGAAGGTTGATATAAAGTATTTCGCAGTCAAAAAAATGTAACACTTGCACACAATAAAAAAAATAAAAACAAAAATTTAAATTCTTTGCCAATTGAACAAGTCTTACGGAGTTGCCAGACTTCTTCATTTGCCATTCGCACAGAATGCATAATAATATCATTTATGTTATTTACAGCATACACTGACCTGGCAGCAATGCTTGTTTACAGTGGAAGGAACATGCTGTAAAAATATAAAAAAGCTAAATTTCCCGTTTTCCGCTGATTTCTTTGTTGTCCCGCTACTTTGATAAAAGTCAGTGACTCTTTTTACGCTAAATTGAACATTCTAATTGCAGGCAGATTGATAATCTTCCAAATAAAACAATTGATACATTAAAAAAGTGCTAAGAGCAACTCGATCATTAAAAATGGCATCAGTTTTAGTTAAAACGTTAAACTAGCAAAATGCGTATATTTCTTTTTCTCGTTGGAGTAGCTGTGCTTCAATTAGGTACAGTGGAAAGCGCTATATATAATCTTAACAAAGTTTTCTGTCGCAGCTACGATAAAACTTTCTGTGATTTTGCAAAATGCGAAATGAAAATGATACGTCGCGGTGCGGCTGTTTTCAATATGAACCTGACGCTGCATAAAAAACCAATTGACAGTATCAGTTTCAATCTGGAACTGTTTAAAAAATCCAACGGCTATCGACCATTTCTATTCAATCAGACCATTGATTTTTGTTTCTATTTGCGCAATCCGACTGCGTATACGCTATTCCAGTCATTTCATACAGCTTTTCTGTCCGCGTCAAATCTAAATCATAGCTGCCCCTATAATGTGAGTATATTTATATGACTTAATGTAAAAATTTTAATGTTCCAATCGTTTTGCAGCATGATATATACGTCAAAGACTTTGTCTACGATAGGGATTCAATGATAGACTTGCCCATGCCAAATGGCGAGTACATGATCCTTCTTAAATCATCGGCGCTTAAAGTTTTGCGGGCTGAATTTAGAATATATATAACACGATCTGATTAATATCAAAATAATAGCTCGTGAACTAAATTACCTAAGCTTCACAAATAAATTTCTCTATTCAATACTGCATGCAATTATGAGATTAAAGATAATAATAACTTTTTCCATTGCATAACCTGATATATAAAAAGAGTTGTACAGTCTTTTTCAAGTTTTCAACATTCCATATAGTATGGAAACAAAGTTGCTGGTGATGTGGCTGGAACTTGTGGTTCTGTTTTGCTTATATTTTCCATGTTCAGGAAAACAAATTCATATTTTGAGGGCAGAATGCAAATCGTTGGACCCATTATTTTCGTACTTTAAAAGTTGCGAATTGAAAACCAATGAAAATGAGCAAACCACAATTAACGTACATGTCGTTATGCGCTATAAGAAACCTATAGATGACATTTCCGTAAGTTCCTTACAATTAAATATTTTACGAGCTTTTATTAAAAAAATCTCCTATTATAAAAAGACAACCTTAAGCCTTTTTAAAATATCGAAGTCGTACCGTATCCCGATATTTAGTGAAACGATCAATTTCTGCGACTTCATGAGCGAGAAGAATATAATGTCGAAGCTTTTTGGATTTATAGCCGCACATTTCGAAAAATTTTCGAATTTAAATCACTCATGTCCTTATCAGGTTTGTTATTGCCTTACTCCAAATTTATATTTCCTAATAACTTTCTTACAGCATGATATAATTGTGAGAGGAGTTGAGAACGAACAGATTTTACCCGAGATTCCCGCTCCAGCTGGAAAATATATGCTGCAGATACGAGTAGGAGCCTTTAAGAAATTAAGAGCAGATGTTAAAATTTTTGCTTCTACGGTAAATTAGCTTTTTTAAACGATATAGTTAATAAAATATCGGAAAACACCAACCTTTTCCGCAAATCGCATACTGCTATTTCCAAAGAAATGATTGATCCGCACTGTTAACTTAACAGTTTCACTCCTCATTTAACATAAGCCGCTCCACAGCTAACATGTCGAATCGATGGTTTGCAAATTAAGCGATAGATATAGGCAACCCTGCTGATTGCTCCTTCTTTCAGCGGAAAACGTCAAGCCGAACGTACGTAAATTTTTTACTGCATAACTAAACACTGAAATATATAATAAAATAGTGTAAATTCTTTGAAATAATTGGATAGCGTACTGTGAAATTAACATTCAAATAATTGTAAACTGTAGTTTTTTGAAATAGTGAAGAGATGTGTCGTAAACAATGTGATTAATATCTAACCTCGATGTGTTCTTATACATTTGCAGCATTCGGTTGAATTGTTGGAAACATGGTTAACGGCCGCATACCCTCGGTCTTCTCGAAGACCTATGTGACTCCCCGTCGCCCTTATGAAAAGACGCGTCTGGACCAGGAGTTGAAAATCATCGGCGAATATGGTCTGCGTAACAAGCGTGAGGTCTGGCGCGTCAAGTACGCCCTGGCTAAGATCCGTAAGGCTGCCCGTGAGCTGCTGACTTTGGATGAGAAGGACGAGAAACGTCTTTTCCAGGGTAAGTTGTTTATAACATATGCACGGGGGTATCTTAGCCACGTCATGTGATGAACTGTATTAAAAAATAAATATTCTGACACTTCTTGTCTGAACAAAAACATTGACGTTAACCAATACACACTGAGAACCCTAAGCTACAACTGGCCAGCTGACCGGAAAATTGTTCAAACTCATCTAATCATTTCCCCCATTTACATAGGTAACGCTCTGCTGCGTCGTCTGGTGCGCATTGGTGTCTTGGATGAGTCGCGCATGAAGCTCGATTACGTGCTCGGTCTGAAGATTGAGGACTTCTTGGAGCGTCGTCTGCAGACACAGGTGTTCAAGCTTGGATTGGCCAAGTCCATCCATCACGCACGTGTGTTGATCCGTCAGCGTCACATCCGGTAAATATCGCTTGGACAATGGGCACGAAACGCCTGTATTAATGTTCAGTAAGACCACTTGGGAGTCGAACAAGCTGACATTCGCTTGCACCGGCTCTCAACGTCTTTAGGTTGTGTAGTTGATTTCCACTAGAATCACTCGAACCATAATGCATAGCTGCATTGCGTAAGTTGCACTGAACGAATTGCCCCAACAACAGCTCCCACGCTGCATACACCAGAAAAATAACTAATTAACTAATTTGTTTTTTCATTAATAGTGTGCGCAAGCAGGTGGTCAACATTCCCTCGTTCGTTGTGCGCCTGGATTCCCAGAAGCACATTGACTTCTCCCTGAAGTCGCCCTTCGGTGGCGGCCGTCCTGGACGCGTCAAGAGGAAGAACCTGAAGAAGAACCAGGGTGGCGGTGCTGCTGCTGCCGAAGAGGAGGAGGACTAAACTAGGACTCTAAACTGCTGCAACACACAGTGTTTTTAAAAAGAAAACGTTGAATTAATTTACACAATAAATGTAAAGATTCTAAAGAAAAAATGTGTTTGAATTGTTTGGCTCGGGCTGTAGCTGCGGATGCTTGGCGTTGCCAGATGGGTAAAAAGCCGGCATACTTTGCATAGTTTCACGCATGTGGGTGGATAATAATGTAGATATTTACATTTCTGACATTCTTCACATCACAATTGAATAATAGCTCCGCTTGAATTTAAAAAATTTTCAAAAATTCTAAAGCAACCTTTCATTGCGTCCCGCCCTCATGTTTTGCATGCGTTTGTGACGTCACAGCAGCCGCGAGTTTATGCACCTGCGCAGGGCATACCATATTCCTCGCTGTACCATGCGCCGGCAGTCTGAGAGCGGCTTCTGGCGAGTGCAGCTGTGTTTTGATTTTGATTTGGAGTTAAAGTTGGCATCGAAAACCGTGTCGTTTATATGTTATCTGGAAATAATTAAACAAATATAAATTAATAAGAAAAAGCACACAGCAAAATCAAAAAAAATGCCAAAAGGGATGGAGAAAGCGAAAGTTAAGGTGAACGTAAAGGAGCGCGTCGATGACGAAAGCTGCGATCTCAGTCTCTCGGAGTTGACTGAAATACCAGTTCGTGAAATTGTAAGTAAATTACCAATTCATTTACGATACTTATATATAATGCATAGCTAATTAACGGATGCGTTCTATCATGACGGAACTGACCCATGCCCAACTCCGCAAACGAAAGCAAACAAAGCGGTGCCTTGTCTGGCAAAAGTCTAGCCAGTTGTAAGCCATCTCGCTCGCACCAAGCACCATGCTTGCGTTGTTGTTGTTGTTGTTGTTGTTGTTGCTGCTGCGGCTGCCGGCTGGCTTGCAATTAACGCTGACATTGACTGCATTGCATTTACACTTGAGAGCTCAGCAGCAGATGTGTATGTGTGTGTGCATGTGTGCATGTGTGTGCGCTTGAGTGTGTATGTGAGCCAAAAGTGCTTCAGGGGGTTGATTTTGTTGATTTGGCAGCGAAGTTTGCCACCCCTCGACGCTCGTAAGTTGCCAAAAATTGTAGTTTACCGTTTGTTTCGGGGGTTTCTTTTCGAAAACTAAAAGGAACACATCCTGTTTGTAATCGAACTAATTTTCAGTTGATTCTCCACCTTTGCAGGCTTCGTTCAAGCGCGTTACCTTCCTGGATCTCTCCAGCAATCGTTTGACCACACTTGGCGTAAGTTAAACCGAATATTTTGTACTTTCTTCTATTTAGTTTATATTAATTCTTGTAGGAAAATTTTACCACACTCACACGTCTTGTCAAGCTCGATTTGAGCAAGAATCAAATATTCATTCTGCCCTCGGACTTTGGCCAGTTGGAGCAGCTGCGCCACTTGGATCTGTACAACAATTGCCTTACGCACTTGCCCCTGAGCTTAAGTCGACTGCGTCGTTTGCGCTATTTGGACTTGAAGGGGAATCCTTTATCGCCAGAATGGGCGAAAATTGTCGGACCCTGCTCCACGCTTAAGGACTGCCAACACGCGGCCAAGAATGCTGTAAGTCAAGTGGCAAGTGGCCACTCGAGTGCCGTGTCGAGTGGCGAGTGGCGAGTGCGCCCAGTCGAGTTGAGTCGAGTCGAGTGGCCTTTCAACTCACAATTTGTACACATTTTGCAGGTGAACATTTGTGTTAACTTCACGTCAAGGTATCTGGAGATGGAACGTCTACCGGCCCAAGAACGTCAACTGAACAATCTACAAATGACCGGCGCCGTGGGGGCCGATGGCGATGGCAGCCCCAACTGCAATCATGGCTCAAAGCCCAACGGTGGAGATGCTGGCAAAAAGTCCGGCAAAGCCAATAAGAAATCCAAATCGAAGAAGTCTAGAGCTGCAGCCGAAAATGAACTGACAATCAAACCCGTCAATGCGGTGGTCAGCAAATCCGCCAATCAGAAGCACAATCAAAAGAAGAAATCCGTCAGCTCCAGCCGCAACTGGTTCCGATCTCTATCCGGCGTGGCCTTGTCCTCGCTGATTACCTTTCTGCTACTCTTCGTTATCAATGTACTGATTATCTATATGATAATGTTCAAGAATCCAGACATTGCGGACAAACTTGTCGAGTATATACCGCATCAGTATCGCGATTGGATATTAACCAAGACGGAAATCTTTCGGCTACGTGTGACCGACTGGATTTCAGAGTTTCGTACACCGCCAGAGGAACACTGACGATTCATTTATTTGAAGCCATAATTCGCGCTGGGCTTCAAATAAAGTATACCTATATATATAAACGAAAAACAATTCGGATACAGAGCGCGTGTGTGGAGGAGGAGGCAGGGGAACTTGGAGCATGGAAACAGGAAATGGAAAATCGAAAATCGAAAATGTGTGGACACACCATTTCGACAAATAATGAATGATGATACACCCTAATGTACTGCCATATGTATGTTTAAATAATTACGTCCATGGGCAAGAAATTTTTACCTCACACCCACACGCACACACACAGATAGTACACATACATAACTAACTGTCAATCTCTCAAGCGTAACTCTCAACTATCATAACAATAGATCAAACTGGAAACTCAATAGTAACTGAAACACAGTTTAAAACTGGCCACACATAGAAACTACAGACACAGTCCACAAACAATACACTCATTTAACATACTATATACTATACTATACGCAGACTCTCTCATCGATATAGTAATCCAGGTAAACCAGGTAACAGCATCACAAATACATTCTGTAAGAATTTCTTGTGCAATTTATACATTTTTTCTTAGTGTAGTATCCCAACTCAATGTTAATGCCCGATCTATATAAAATTAATGAGTTGTTGGAACTTATGATTTTTGATTCGAATGCTGACAGACTTGATAAATCTCATGATCATCAGGTCTGACGGCAAGTAGGGAAAGTGGTTTCATATAATTTATAAACGAATTAAATTAAATATTCTATGTAACATAATTTATGGAAAATACGAAAATATGTATACAAAAAGACTTGCTGATTTTTGGAATAAAGTTTTACATTTTAACGGACCAATTAAGGAGTTATTAATTTCAATGCACTATATAATTATTCATAGTCTTGCTCTGGTTAACTATCTAATCGCAATGCCAATAGAATCATGTGTATGGAAAAATTAATAATATAATACTTTACCATCAATTGGATTATTATCATAATTTTTTATTGCCCAACCAACGGAATGCTAGATAGTACAATTTATATTTATATGAATAGCATTTAACATAAATAAAATGCTTATCGGGTGCTTGAGATATATGTATATATTTTTAGTCGATGATCTTAAATGAAGTGTTAATACTCGAAAAAAAATCGAATATATATTACGGCGGGAACAGAAGGTTGCTTATCAAAGATTTAAGCCATTTAATATGATTTGTTCAAGGCTAGCAAACCTAGAATCGATTCTAGGATTACGAAGCACTTAAATCGGATGACTAATCGAGGGGATAAAGGAAAGAAAAGCACACAAACTTTGCTTTAATTCACTCTCTGCTAAACTAGCTGAATTACAGAAAATATAACGGCGCTCTCTGCCGGTATCTCTCACTCTCTCTCTCTCTCTCTCTCTCTCTCTCTCTCTCTCTCTCTCTCTAATGCCCAACACACGGCACGCGAATGTGTTGCCAGTTTTTGTTTACAGCAATAAAAAAGACATTTAAGGCCAGTTCGACAATTGCTTTGCCTCACGTATCGTACTTAATTGATAATGACTTGCACAAATCGAACCTGCTCGGCATGAGAATTTCACCATAATAATATGCATCACTCTTTATCTAAACATTATATAGATTCACCTAGAACGATGACGTATTCTGCTGCTATCGTCCGAAATGGAAAGTTCAATGTGACGCAGCATGAGAATGCAATTTATTACGTCGCATAGGGCTTGCACTAAGTTTTTTTTTTCATAAATAAAAAAAAAATATTATTATTGATTATTATTATTGTTATACTCTTTTCCTGTTATCGCATGCTTGCTGAAGCTCAGGGATTGATTGAGATTCTTAATGGTTGATTCAATGCTCGCAACAAATTCCTGGAGTTCCTTACCATCATTTGCCGGCTTTGTTATCTCGTAATGCTCGCAGGGCATGAATACTATTGCAACGATATACTGGCTGCTATGATTCTACTACCCACTATGTTATCATTAATTGATTTCGCAGAGTTAGCGTCTTTTCTGCGCTGATGCAATTCTCTGTCGCGCCATATCAGCGCTCGCTGCAAAACTGATGTCAAATTTCCTATCTCTCGCTTCTAATTTAAAGTTTCGTGTTTCAAACTTTCAAACTGACTGACGAAAGCTGCAGGCGAAATTTCATCAGCCAAATGCCAAGGCCCTTGCCCTTTGTCAGCAAGGCTTTTTTTATGCCGGCGCCTGCTGCTCCTTCTTTATGCCGCTCTCCTTGGCACTTGCCTCTCTCTTTCTAATCCTTTACTTTTGTACAGTGCGAACTGTAGTGCTATACTAGCGAGAGTGGGAGAGCGCGAGCTGCCGCTCTCGTCTACTCTACGCATTCAGCTTGCCGGTTAGCTTGCCATATTCAGCACCGGTCGCCGTCTCACTTGCGCTCACCCTCACACTGCGCCGTCTCTCACGTACGCTCACGCTCTTATTTCGCTCTCTGCAGTATTTATACGCGCTCCCAAATGGATGACCGCGTCAGTTGCTGCTCGAACATTGAGCCGCGTGGTTTACCTGGTTCTCCTATTTGGTGTTGTATGTTGTGGGAAAACGCGGTGCTCTAATATTCAGAACACACATGCACATGCATGCATACATGCTTATATAGCAACGTGTTGGTGCATCACTTTGAGAGCGGCTAATAACGTCAGCAAGTAGAAATAAACAGTTAAATACAACTCGTTAAACATTCGTGTGTGGTGTAGAGAGTAAAGAAGAAAGTGCTAAGAAGAGCAGGCAACAAGCTACGCAACAGTGAGTAAAGTAAGTACCCCCACACTCACACACACACACACATGCAGTCACGCCTCGAGAAGAAAGCGAAGGCAAAGACGAAAAAAAAAATGTCAAGCACATGGCACAATTTGTGAACATTTGTCTAGAAATAGAAACCCGAAAATGCAAGGCAAACGCACATGTTATGCACTCATAGTGCAAGACGAGAATGATAAATGAGGTAGTTCCCTAAAGGGGGAATTACTGCTCAGCAAAAACTGAAGAAAAAATCTGACACCGCTCATTATCCAACGTGCTCTGTTCATAACAGAAGGCTTAATGTCAATTTTCTTGCACACGAAAAGGTGTTGCATATTTTCTTTTTGTTTCGTTTGCCTCTTGTTTTATTTTTAAAAATTTTTTGTTTATTTTAAAGCCCGCCAGAAACAAAAACGGTTTCCTTCAGCCCAACTGACACGCGTGTGCAACGTAAGCGAAAAGCGCTACGTCGCAGTCACAGTCGCACTCGCAGTCGCCGTCGCAGTCGCCGTCAACGCCAACGTTGACGTTGTACCTGATTGCTGCGAAAATTCACATCGCAATTTGTATACCCTTTGCATGAACTTAACTTCCAATTTATTCCGAGCAAAATGTAAATGATTTTCATGAATGAAAAACTTAAGGCAAACTACAAAAACAACAAAATTAACAACAAAAGCGACAACAACAAAAACAAAATTACGCGCGCTTTCTAATTCACCTGCCAGACAATTTCTTGTACCCGATTCCCGCTTTGGATCATGTGTCTGTTTGTTGGGTTGTTGCTCAATTTGACTTGCTAAAGTGCCACGTTTTCTTTTTTTTTTTGTACTTTTTACTTTTGCTTATACGTAATTTAACGGTAATTTAACAGAGGGGGAAAGTCAAGAAGAAACTTTGCAGACAGCGCAATGCGTTGTAGGTTGCAGCTAAAGTTCCTTGGCACAGGTAATCAGGCAACCTTCCTAGCACACACATAAGGTGTGTCCTTATCGCACTATGCGGACTGGCGAACTAAACACACACACACACACAGACAGAGAGACGGACTGACTGACTGACACACACCCCTCTCTGTGTAATTTCATTTTTCAATGTCGCTTTGGGCTATTGATTTTTGTTCCCCGATAATTAACATAAAAGAATTTTACAAGCAAATTTCAACAAAGACGCAGTAAAACTGTGACGTCAGAGCGCGACGAAGAAAGAGTGAGAGAGGGAGAGTGGGAGCAAGAGAGAGTCAGTTCAACGTCAGCAACTGTTGCGCGTGGGCAGCTTCTCGGTACTTGACACAAATACAATGCAAACAATATTTTTTTGGCTAAATCAGCTATTTATAGTATCGCTTGTAAGAAGTATAATGCCTTTAAGACGCTTAGGATTTAGTATGCCAATTTTAGAACAGCTGCTCTAACTCAATAGAGCATTATATCACCTGCTATACAATGGCAAAATATGAAAAACACTCGATTATTATCTAAGCGTTCCGTCCATTATTATGCAGTGCCCCGCAACCTCTGTCTATTCTAACTTGTTTACCGCTATTGCCAATGTGTGTGTGTGCGTGTGTGTGTGTGCTCCTTGACATTTGTTCTTTACGATGTGCTTTCTTCTTGTCGTGTTTGCCTGTCAATTTGCGCAAATTGCCGACACACGCCCTTACACTTGACCGCCCCGCATAGGTACTAGCCTAACCCTTCTGTAGTCGCTCCTCCCTCGACTTGCCTAACAAATTGATTTATATTTAGACGCAACCAATTTCCGTAACCGCAGCGTGGCGCACCTCACCTGTTATTTTACGGTACACTGCGAGAGAACTAATTGCACCGCAATTGGACTAAGGCATAAACATCAAAGAGCTTGATAGAGCCCCTTGCGGTCAGTTAGGATAATATAGCAGCAAAATTTTTCGTTAAAAACAAACTTATTTGTTTGCTTTTATAATGCGATAACAATAACTGCACTCGGTAGATTGTTAACTGCTTATGCAATGTCCCTGTCCCCCCCGACCAACTCTGTTTACACTTGGGAACTCCTACATTATCTATATGTGAATGATAATTATTTCAATTACCACGTTGCATGCTTTGTCAACTGATTTTTTTTACACTTCCTATCTATAGGCACGCGAAAATTACAATGTATAGGTAGGTCTCAAGGTCTAAGCACGTGCCCAGCATATTAAGATAAGGTAAATAGTTTAGATCCGAAAAGATTCCTTTGTAGACAGCAGATGATAGCAGTTTATTAATTTCCAAATGATTACTAGCAAATTTTACAATGACTTTTCGAATTCTGAATTGATTAGAAAAGAATGTATAGTACACTGAAATCGTATACACTAATTACTTGAAATTTGTTTATTGTTTTCATTGCTTCCTATTACGCAATCCACGAATTAGAACCCCCCTAGTAACATAATATTTATGTGCATTACAATTGAGAGATCAATTTCTAAAAGAACTACCATTTTTTTTTGCCTCAGTCGCCAGTTTAGCTGATGAAATTTATTTGAAACTTTGCACAATACGCAACATGAACTTGAGATGCTAAATATAAACATGAGTTTTCTAAATTAAAAATAATTATACAAAACCAAATATAAGTAATGAATGTGTGTGTGGTATTTGCTATGCTTACCCTAGTTATAAAAAAAGTTACATGGAATTTTCGATGATTAATGTTGCCTTATCAAAGGAAATACATTTATGTTTGTTCACAAAAAAAATATGATAAAGTTGAGGTTCCCCTATAAGAAATAAAGCTATATTCCGGGAATTTTTCAAATAAATAAATGCAATTTCAGCAAAACTCATGAGGATTTTGAATTCTAAAATTGGAACACGTGTTTTTAGGGGCCTGGCCGGGTGGCTCATCTTTCAGGCGGCAGAGCAGAGAGTAGGAAATTGAGAGAGCAAAAGAGATGCCAAAGAGATTAAGCAGCGCTCTCTTGATGTGAACACAGGATGCTGTGCTGAATAGCTGAGAGAGAGAGAGAGACATGACGTCACATATCATCTGGCGGTGAATGAAAGTTCTGTTTATAGAGAGTACACATTAAACAGATGCGCGTACTATGAGATAGAAACTGGAACTCAAAAACCTCCCGATAAATTTGCTCTAGATCTGGCCTAGCATTGCTAGATAAAACACATTCTCTTCCCATTTTGCGTCGCATTCTGTACTTTGGCCTGTTTAACATACACATACATGTGCTAATGTGTTTCATTTTGTCAAAATTTCATTTTCAAGGTTGTCTTTTGTGATATTTTTCTGTTTCGAATAGATTTGAAATTTGCTATTTGCTATTCGCTTTGTCGGTCTTGTGACGATTTATTTTAGGGCCTGTCAATTCGTGCACAATGTACGAATTTGCATAATGTGTCATTTCTTTTGAACTTTGCACCCAGCATATTCAATTCTTCTGTAGTCAAAAGAAGCAAAGAATTCTTCTCTTGCTAGTTTACTTGAAAGCGTATAGCTTTCTTTAATTGGATCCCTCGACGAGTGTCAAAAGATACAAGGGACACGCGTGCAACCTTCTAATTAAGAATGATAAAGGCAATTTTTTTCTTTTTTTTTTTTTGGGACTTTTTCGACAATTTCCAGCGAAAAGAAATCAACAATGACAATGATATAGAATAGACAATTGAGCACTTAAAATGTTGTAGCATGTCTCAAGGGCAAGTCTAGCGGTTATCTGAGCATACGTTCCCAATTTTCCCCCCGAAACGTTTTTTTTTTTTGGCTATGTCATGCTCGATCCGGCTTGCAGTGTACACGCAACATATAGTCGATGCTTTGGCACTGATACTATAAATCGATCAATTATCTAAAAGTATTACTTGCACCGCTTTTCGCCGGTTTTGCCGGTTCGTGGGATGAGATTATAGTCGGACCATTTGTTACGACCTCACTATAAATAACATATCTGAATGCGCAAACAATACTAACCAAAACTGTGCCAATTTTTTATAGACTCGCACACTGGGTGAAGGTTCTTTCATTTCATAATACAAACATCTAGCTATATCTACATACATACATACATATGCGGCTATTCTATCTGATTTACCTCACTAATAACTGCTGCCGCCAACACACAATCCGAAACAATGAGACTCATTCAATGTTTTGATAATACGCACCACGCACGACGCTGCGGCTATATCTTATCTGGACGTTAGGTCTTGCGAACGGGGGGAAATAAAATGTTAGTTAGTTAGTTATACGACTTGATACGGACGGCACACGGTGCTGTCTGCAGTTTATAAATCTGGAAGCGAACAGAGACATAAAACGTGTAAAGATAAGAAAAGGTGATGGTAATAAATGATTAAAAATCTATTAATATGCTGGTCAAGGAAATCAGTGCTTGATGTGCGATAGTACAGATTGATTTATACGAGCTAGAAGTTGGCCAGGAATTCGATTACCTAAGTTTTGATTGCAATTCACAATGATATTGCAAAATATGTAAGAAGAGCCTAAGGTATTTGTTCGATTTAGCCAAAGTTCATTCAACCTTGCTGCCAAAAAATGTGCTGAAGTCTGCGAAGGGAAGCCGAAAAAAGAAATGTCTACGAATAACAATAATAAACCCGAAACTTAAGCATGAAAAAGTTGTCTACGCGGCAACTGTAAATGGCCAGAAAAGCACATTAATCTTGTCAGTTGATATATATACAAAAGTAGGTATATATTATATATGTTATATAGCATGTGACGTATGTAGCTGTGCTCCAGCTGTGCTAATCGTTAGTTCTCGCACAGAGGGAAGAAGCTTAGAAGGCCCCCAACACGTTAATTGATTACGTAGTAAGCCAAAAAATATGGCATGCCGCAAGGTTCTCTAATTGAACTGACGCATGTGACCGACCTATCACACCCTGCACCGCCCCCGCTTTGTTCGTGGTTGACATTTTTCTCTTGTGAAATTTAACACATTTTCCGAATTTGGTTGGGATTTCACATGGAATTATTAATAGATTCACAGTGGGTAAACAAAGCAAATCTCACGATGATAATGCAGAATGAATAAATAAAACAAACAAAACAGAATGGTGCTATATCTGAGAAGCTGTGACATCGGTGTATCAGTAGAACTCATTAAATGAAATTTAAATGACATATAAATAAGTAAATCAAGTGAACTCAACACTCAATTTGCCGCAGAGCACAAAAGATGCGAAAAAAAATGCCTGGAATTTTTTTCAATAAATTAAGTAAATCAAATGTCTTTAGTCGCGAATTGAAATCGCGGCGCACGAATCAATAAAAAGGCAATTGAACGCATAAATTTGATCGAATTAAAGCCCCGTCTACAGACAATTTGTATTTACGCATATTGCGTGTGTGTGTGTGTGTGTGTGTATACCAATCAGACACTGTCTGTTGATTCAATCGATGGAAATTATATTAGTTGTAACATGATCCATAGCAGACAAGCTTACAATAGTATTCCGGCTCGAACTAATATTTGCTTACATTTTTCGAATAATTGCAGATTGTGCACTGTGAGAAATTTCGTGTGTAGTTTCGCCACACGCACACAAAACACACAAAATGGTCAACGTTGTGGTATGTATGAAAAGAAGAATATTTGAAAAATTCTTTAAATAATTTATAACAATTACTTTCGCTCTCTCTCTTTCAGCCGGACAACGGCTCGAAACATGCGCCACAGGAAATGGAACAATTCCTGCCTGGAGATGGCACTAACAAGTGAGTATGCAATGACTATTTCTGGGGCACAAAGTGAATAGAATTTGCTGCTATGTTGCGTGCGCAACAATTAACCGTTAGTCAGGCCACATAAATTGCCGCACACACAAAATGAAGTCGACGCCATTTGATTGGCGGAATTCGTTTAACTATGTAATTGAGCGACAAGCACATGCTCTGCCATTAACTATAAATACTATGCGGATCATGACCGCAGATCTTAATCTTGGCTTGTGTGCTGAGCCTCTAATTAAAAACAATTTGTATGACTTACGTATGTGTTTTCTACTACGAGCTCTCTAGTATAAGCGATTAATAAATGCACGTCTGATTTGATTTAGAAGCTGATACTTAAATCGTTTGCTTTATATATAAACGGACTTAAACGGCAAAGCAATTTAACATGAGCCCTGGAAAATTTGTATTTTTCAATATTTATTATCAATTTAAATCAAATTAAATAAATGAAGTCAAAGTAAATATATTTTACTTCAAGCATATTCTCATAGTTTCAGTTATCAAAGCTCATTATCAATTTCTAAACTTTTGTTTAATTTCCCATCAACTCAAATGTTTTATTTTTCAAAATCTGTTGTCATTGCAAATATTGACGTTTGCAACGAGAGATCTTGTCTAAATGCAAATTATTTGTAAATACGCAAATATTTTTCAGTCGCTTGCAAAACAACAAATGCCAATTGAAAACACACGCCTCTCGGGTAACAAAAATAAATAGAACCTTTTACACATTAGACAAAGGGATAAAGACAATTAAAAAACACTTAAAATGTAGACTATTTATTAAAACTAAAAGCTGATAACCTTTTACGGAAATGTTTGCGGTTCATGTGTACTTGTGATAACGCAACATTTCAATGAATAATAAGCTAAAAGAAAATATTTAAAATTGTAAAAAAACATTCATTGAGGTTGCGGCTAACGAATCAGATAGCTATATGCGTTATATCAAGCCTATCAAATGAATAATAAATGCAAATTAAATGAGGGAGATTGCGCTTTGTATGCAAACAAGGCTACCTTATAAAATCTAAAGAAAAGAGATTAATTCGTAATATAAAATTGAATTAATATGTTGCCGGAAGAATTTTGCCATAGCTTATAAGCTATAAATAGTCTTATAATCACAATTGTATACGCTGTAAGTGTATAAGAACTGCGAAGGCAAACAATTTCATGCGCTGCCCAAAAGTATGCAACATATTTTTGCTGCGCCCATTTTTGGCAATTTCCTCTTTAGCTGACGCAATGAAGCTGTCGACTTATATCAGGCAGTGCCAACTCCAACGACCAATCACAATTGGCACACTCCAAATGCGGCTAATAATGCGCTTTTGTTGTTGTTGCTCTTGTCGTTGTTGGCTGTTTTTGTCTTGGCTGTTAACATCGTCAGCCAACGACTATAATTGCAGATGCAGCAATTCCAGAGCCAAAGAATTTCACTGACCGCTGCAACATACGTATAAGAAAATGCTGCACTTCAGTTGTGGCTTTCAGTTGGTCAGTTGACTTACTACAGGTGGCAAGTGCAGGTGGAGATCACAGATAGAGAGAGAACACGCACGACAATGAAAGATTTAGAACCCGCAAATGTTGAGCTGAGGTCACACAAAAGAAAACAAAGTACAATAGAGTGAAAGATACTCAACTGAAACGTTTTCTTCAACTTTACTTTTGCAGATACAAGATACAGCCACGCAAAGCAGATGCCGAGCAGGCCTTGGCTAACAGTGATTTCGATCCGTTTCAAGCGCGCGACAATGAGCATCCCACAACGTAAGTGAATCTTTAGTGAAAGTTTATATATGGATTAACAAACGATTTCTCTAATCTCTCTCTCTTGCGCTTGCAGTGATGGCGAAACATTGACGCATTTGCTGAAGGCTTCGCTGGGCACAGGAATTCTGGGCATGCCATTTGCCTTTAAGAATTCCGGTCTTGTTTTGGGCATCATCGCTACCATTATAACCGCCTTTGTTTGCACGCACTGCAGTTACGTGCTGGTAAGTCCGAAACAAATCCACATTCTGCCCATAGTTGATGCTCATTGATCTCGTTTTCTTTTCCAGGTAAAATGCGGTCACAAGTTGTACTACAGAACGCGCCGCACCAAAATGACCTTTGCCGAAATTGCAGAGGCTGCATTCCAGAAGGGTCCCAAATGGGCGCGTTCTTTTGCTCCTGTGGCAAAGTTTTCCATATTGTTTGGCCTGTTCCTAACGTACTTTGGCACTTGCTCGGTCTACACGGTGATTGTGGCCAAGAACTTTGAGCAGGTTATCGAGCATTGGTTTGGCGTCGATATCGATTCGCGTGTCATAATTTGCGTATTGCTGGTGCCTCTGATCCTGATCGCCTGGGTGCCCAATCTCAAGTATCTGGCTCCAGTTTCCATGGTTGCCAACGTCTTCATGGGCCTTGGCTTGGGCATTACGTTCTACTATCTCGTTCAGGATCTGCCACCAATTGAGGAGCGTTCTCTCTTCACTCTGGGCACAATACCAGCATTCTTCTCCATCACCATCTTTGCCATGGAGGCTATTGGTGTGGTTATGCCGCTGGAGAATAACATGAAGACACCACAGCATTTCCTTGGCATTTGCGGTGTGCTCAGCCAGGGCATGTCGGGCGTTACATTGATTTACATGCTGTTGGGTTTCCTGGGCTATCTGCGTTATGGCGATGCCACTGGCGACAGTATCACCTTGAATCTGCCTACTCATGAAATTCCTGCCCAAGCTGTCAAGGTTTTGATTTCACTAGCCGTCTATTGCACATTTGGACTGCAGTTCTATGTGTGCCTGGAGATTGGCTGGGATGCCATCAAGGAGAAGTGCACCAAGCGTCCCCTGGTTGTGAACTATGTGCTGCGGTAAGTAAAGGAGTTAACCAAGTCAATAACGAATCAGTTGACTTACGAATCTCTTTTCTCCTCTCCCTGCAGCACCGTTCTGGTAACTGGCGCCGTTGTACTGGCCATTTTAGTACCAACCATTGCTCCATTTATGGGTCTCATTGGTGCCTTCTGCTTCTCCATACTCGGCTTGATATTCCCTGTAAGTTGTAATTAACTTCTTTTTAGTATCGGTACAGAAACTAATTTGTTCTTTATCTTGCCAGGTTGCCATCGAGCTCATCGTGCACTGGGAGGAAGGTTTCGGTGCCTACAATTGGATTGTGTGGAAGAACATTTTGATCACAATATGTGGCGTGGGTGCACTTATCTTTGGCTCCCTGTCGGCCATTCAAGATATTATGAAGGTGTACGGTGATCAACCGGAAAGTAATAGCACAGGAGCCCAATAAACGGTTTCCTTTTTTTTTGTGGCGAAGAAGAAGAAATAATCTCCTGTGCATATATGTTCTATGCAAACACAGTGCTATACCAAGGGATATATATTTATTATATACACACTATATGTATACATTTGTAAAGAGATATATATATATATACTTTTTAGCATAGTTTGTAGCGCTGCAAGAGCATGGAGCCGCCGCCAGCTTTAGAGCAGTTCGGCTTCGTTTTTCCTACAGATCTAACTATTGTTAGATGTAAAACAGGCGCCCACAATTTGTAAATGTTTTTTCTTTTTCGTAGTATCCTAAGACTTATACTATAAAACAAAAACAAACACACACACACACACACACTGTACACAATTATTCGAGTGCCTAACTTTATAGCACACAGCACGAAAACTGTCAGTTTTAGCACGTTTTAGTACACATGCAAAATGCAATTATATTAAATATGATAAATGTAAATTAGTTGATGCGTACAATTTAGTACCGTTCTAAACAGTTAACTAACTAAGCTTAAACTCTGAACTAAACCCTAGAAAAGATGCTGATTTTTATTGATTTTAGTACATGTTAGTAAAGAAGCTAGAAAAAGACTTATAGCACGCTTTCCGGTTTCCGGTTTCCCACTTACCTCTTTTCTTCCTCTTTCTGAGTATTACGAAAAAAAAAACCAAAAAACATTTATTATTTTTGCTTTGTCGCTCGAGCCAGGAATTTTAGCATGTTTAGTTAATAAGCAATACGATTTGGTTCTAGGTTCCTAGACAAGATCTGCAAGCATTAAAAAAAAAAGAGAGAAAAACCATTTATTAGTTTTGTATATAGGTTTTTGCAGCATGTTAGGGACCTACCCCAAACTCCCATAGATCATTTCGGCGTTGAGTTACTCAAATAATATATATATATTTTTATATGTACGTAGTTCCGTTTTTCCTAAAACATCAAGCAGGTTATAGAAATGCAGAGAAATCGCAGCGATATTTGTAATTTACACTTGTGTTGCCTAACAATTGTATTTTATTTTTAGCATTAAAAAAAGAAAACTTAGACTTAAACCTAATGAGAAAATATAAAAGACACAATAAACTAAAAACACCGAAAATAATATCGAAGTAAAAAAACGCAGTTCTTGCATTTAAAAACTTGTATGCAACGAAGCAAATGTTTAGCTAAAAATAACATGGAATTATAAACTTATGAAATTTGTCCATAAAGAGCTAAGATTGATATCACATTGTTTTAGTTTTTGAAAAGTGTTAAAAAAAAATATGCAAAGAAACCAACAAAAAACTCGGGAAACAAAATATATAATACTAATGATACTTACACTATAAACTCAAATGTGTTTTATTTAATGAGAGAAGAAAGTTCTCTGACCTAGTGAAAGAAATTTCAGCAACCCAGTTCAACCTTCTTGCAATTAGCTAATCACTTGACCAACTTAATTGATCAATTTGCAAGCTCATTCATGATCTTCAGCAGACAGCACGTGTCCAGTCATTGTTATATGGCGATGCTATATAATCGAAAATCGTGCGTTAATTGGCATAAAATAAACGCACATTCCCTTAATTGATTCGCAGCACTCGAGCGATCAGCGATCGGTTCCGCACTGTGCACAATCGGCGGGCATTAAGTGGAGGAGGCAGTTGAACCTGCCCGCCTGTGGGCCAATCTCTGTGGTAACCTCCGAGTGAGTCAATGTGCTCTTGAGGCCGTCGCCGGACTCGTGATATTGGCTTGTCATACTCTCTAGTTGTCTATTTCATTTTTTTTTTGCGACAGATTTCGAAAGGGACGTGGACGTGCTGGGAATGTCTACCAAATCCTTGACTCATTGCTGCAAGCGATGGTGTTTCTAATTTTTAACAAATTACAATAGATCAAGAGAGACAGAGAGAGGGAGACAGGGAGAGCGAGAGTTGAGGCGCCTCCAGGAAACCCGTCGAGTGAAGCAATTAGCGAGCACTGTGATAGTTTCGGACCGCAAGACGATGACTGGCTACCAATTTGGTGCAGCACTCCGAAAAACTGCCCACTATTTGTTATTGTTGTTCCAAGGTCTATGGTGATTTAAAATAATTAATCTCTTGATTGTCATCGTCTACTTCTCGTCTGCTCACGTCAATTGGATGCTGCTGATGTTGCATCTTGATCTTTCGATTGGAGGTCAGACAAGAAGATCAGCAGAAGTTGCCCCGCTTTTTGTTGTGGTTTTTGACTTGCGGCTCTCCTCGTGTAACGCGTGTACATCGTGTAATGTAAAACCGTTTGCTGAGACGAGATTGTGTAATTGCAATAATTACATTTTTGCCTAACAACTAGCCCTTTGTGCGCCCTTTGTGTTTGGCATTTTAAAGTTGGTTTGTTTTTGAATCCCAATTCGAATTCAACTCGACTTTCGCTGCGTCTGTTGAAAATATAAATTTGATAGCTTGTCATTTGCCCATATGTGTGATGATACTCTGCAATTGGAATACTAAGCAACATAGTGTGGGAATCTCTTGAGTGTTCCAGTTTCGAATCTTTTTTGGCTAGAAACGCAACGCGAACTCCTCTCACCGCTCGCAAATCGATTCACTTTCACAAGGCATGCCAAGGCCTTAGTGAACATCGTATTTCTAACAGGCTTTCGAGTGGCCAACAACACAAATTATACAAATACTTATTATAATAACAAAAACCATCAATAAATTCAAAAAACATTATAACAAATTGTTAACTTGTGAAGCGCAATCAACAACAAGCTCGCGCTGAACACAAAAACAAAAGACCCAAAAATTGAATAGGAAAACAAGTAGCGAAAGCAACAGTCGAAAGCAATGGGCAGTAAGATACCCTGCGCCCAGAGGACTAACAATTTTGTATGCCTTAAAGATCACTAGATTCTTAAAGATCCTTGGCGAATGTATATCGTAGCTGCCTTCTTCTACAACTACACCATTTGTACAGACTGAATATACCTTTCTTTGACCATTTGCATTGGGTGCAAAGGGTATACAAAAATACAAGGAAAAAACCAATAACATTCACTTTCAATTGGAAACAAGAGGGGGTACAAAACGTATATTGTAATTATGCATAACAGAGATATTGCAAGCGAAATATTGAAAGTGAAGTAGCGCATCCGTCAGGCAGACACACAAAGCCAAAGCCAAGTTAACAACAAGATTAATTAATTACTTTTTGGTCAAAAAGTGTGTCTGCTCTGCGAGTTTTTTGCTTATTTTACTCTTTCTGCCACATTTGGCGAAAACAAATGAAGCGCAAAAATTATTAAATGGTAACTAATTTTGTGTTTAAGCATTGAGGTAAAAGCGAAAGAGGAAATGTCTGCCGATCGCCAGCTAGACAGCTGGTAATACCCTGTAGACAGAGGTGGACAGAAGAGGGGTATATTGAGTGTGTAACTAGTTGCATATATTTTTCAATATTTTCCCATGAACCGCCAAGAAATCCTTTGCTGCCCACACAGCCTTACGCCAGTCTAGCCACACTTTAGTCAGCTTTTATATCTTCTACTTTGGGCAATCTTCAGCTTATGATGGCAGCAATGATGATGATCACGATGATGATGATTGTCGTGCCGAACTACCACGTGACGACGATCGCAGCTTGCTGAAAGTTGCCGGCAGAGGCAGCAGCAGCAGCAGCAGCAGCGACAGTTGGCAGCATCGGCAGCTGAGGGCACCTGGCGCAGGCGGGCAACGCCGCGCCAGAGATCAGCGCATAGTTTGTGCATTTGCATTCATTATGTTTGGCACCGTCGACGCGACCACAACACGCCACCGCACAACGCACAACGCACACAGTTCTCACAGTTGTTGTTGAGCTGACACCACGCACGCTCGAGCGGCTCGCGAAGATCGACAGTTGTTAATCCGTTAGCAGATTCTTTAGCTTTTTTAGCTCGTCATTCACTTTCCGTGTGCACCTGCCTGTCCGTGTACGTGTTCGTGTTCGTGTTCGTGTGTCAGTGTGTGTGTTGCAATATTTTTGGGGCTTTTGAAAAATGTACGAAATTTGGATTTGTGTACCGAGCATCTAATACGTGTTTGCTGAGATCTAGAGTTCTGTCAACTCGATCAACTTGACCTTTCGCTCGCATTCGTATTCGCATTCCTTTGAAATTGATCGTACATACATACATACATACGTGCATAGTGGGAAATAGCTCAACGAATACATCTCAGATATGTTGTCACCATATGTTCTACTGCTCACCTGCCTCAGCTGTGCCATCTGTGGCATCTTTGCCGATGAGACGGCGAACACAGAACGCCACCACAAGGTGTGTACAATACCCTCTCTTTAGCAGGCCATAAATAATCCATGCGAAAAAAACCAATTTAAGAAACGTCAAATCTATCGCGAGCAAGTCTTGCCACATGCGGGCGGCAAGATACCGGACACGGCATTCGAAACAGATCGATTATTTCTGAACCGTTTGCAAAAGGAGGGCATCTCGTTGCCGGATGGCATAGTGCCGGAACAGCGTAATCCGCAGGCAAGTGACAATTGCGTAGGCCAACGTCAGCGTGAAACTTATCTACGCGACTTCCCCCTTCCCAGGTTTATCAGTATTACAGCAAACCCATGCGTACCGTTTATCACATTGCACTCAGCTCGGACGGACGCTATACGCCTCGAGAGGGGCGCTATCATTATCGCCAGGTTCCCACTGTGGAAACGACCTACCTATATCCACAGGCCTTGGGTCGTCCCTATGTGCTGGTGCCGCCGAAGCATGCGCTACCCACCTATCGTCAACTGCAACTGCACAATCCGTTGCTCAATCAGGTGAAATTCCAACCCAAGAAAGGTGAGCAACCCGCCTCGCATGTCTCGTGTGTGCAATTTTCACGCCTGGCTGACTGCACTCTCTCACTCACTCACTCACTCACTCACTCACTCTCTGATATTTATGTACCATGTGCAGTGCCCAATTTTCTGGAACTGGCGCCCAGTGTGGGCAAGAGTCATGCCTCTAGCCCATTAAAGGCGCAGTCCTATCAAAATGTTAATCTTCTGCATGGTCCAGCGGTGTCCGCATTCAAGAAGACCCCCGGCGGTAGCAAGACATATGTGGATAGCTATGGCAAAACCCATGTAAGTGCGCCAACCAAACGATCATCTGCGACGACGACGCGGCGTCGACCATGATAAACACATTTTGAACGATCCCATTCAACGTCAAAACGTTTTCTTGCAGCTCTATAGCGAATTTGATGACTTGATCAGCAAACTCGACTTGAATCCCGCAGCACAAAAGTTGTATTAGTATTCCTAAGTTAAGAAGTGCGATATGACATACGATTCATATGCCACAACATATTCCATTAGGTTTAAGATTTAGTACAATGCAAGTTCTTGAAGCAAATTTCTACACTATCGAAGCCAATCAATGCTATAAACTATGTAATGAGTCTCTTGCTTAAGAGCTCCATTCACACTTCCATATTTACGCTAATTAATACAATATCATTTAATTGTCTAGTGTATAAGTAAAGAGTATTTTTACCGCAGATGAATTGTAATTTTACAACAGCTTCTGCTTTCAAAATAAAACCCATGCGTATTGCAATATATGCTTTCACATACAAACAGACATGCATATGCATGTTCGACACGATGCAATATGCATCTGACATGCACTTATCATCATCGTTTTGCCTAAAAGTTTCGTTTACAATGTAATAATTAGGCGTTACAGGTGCAATTGCATAGCTTAAGCCGCAGCCAAAAGCTTGGAGAGAAAGAGAGAGAGACAGAAACAGCAACAGCTTCCAAACAAAATCGAAAGTTGCCCACGATGTTGCCGAAGTCGAAGCCGAAGCCGACGCTGCACACGAAGCAGCACGCTTACCGTTAGACCGCAGCTACCCTTGAAAGCTTGCCGCGTGCTGAAGTGGAAAACTTCACTTAAGTTTTAGTGCGATTTTCAAGCCGAACCTAGACGGTTGCAGACAAGAAGAAGTCCAAAGGAAAAAGGAGAAGAAAACTAAAGTAAACGAAATAAAAAAACCTGATCCAAGTAGATCCCAAAACAATCGCATAGATGTCGAAGCTACTGACGAAGCTGGCAGCGCTGCAGCTGCTGCTGCTGCTTGGCACCGTGCTGGCCATTGAGGTTCAGGTTAGTTGGACAACATAATATTTACACAGAGATCATCTCTTGGCACAGTCAGCCAGCTAATTAGTTGGCGTGAAATGTGTGCAGACTGGGAAGAGTGCCACCCAGTCTCCACCCAATCGTTATGGAGCTGGAGCTCGTGCCTCAGTTCGACAACGACGTTCACTTTTGACCCAAAAATTGTAACATGCAATTGAGGCACACACTCACACACGCACACATGTCTTACACTCGTTCACACACATGTTTAATTGTTTGCTAATAATGTGTGTGCCCCGGGGGGTACGTGCGGAGTCTGTGTGAAACCGGTTGAGGCCTTATGCAATTGGCAACATTTGATACTTTGTTTTTCTTTTACATACGTGCAGAAGTTCGGACATTTGTATAATCCGCCGCAGCCGGAACATCATGAACGGCATCAGGACAAGCAGGATTTGAATAAAATACCCGGTGTGGCTGGTGTGGATTATCCCGTTTACCACGAGGTGCCGCACACACAATTCAGTTGCCACAACGTGCCCGCCGTTCCGGGTATGTACGCTAACGTCGAGACTGGCTGTCAGGCTTACCATGTGTGCCACGACGGACGCGAGGGTCACCAGGGTGCATCGTTCCTCTGCACAAACGGTACCATATTCAATCAGAAGGAATTCGCCTGTGACTGGTGGTACAATGTCAAGTGCGAGGAAGCTATCAGTCTCTATCAGTAAGTCAGGCGTTGTTTTAGAAGTATAACACATATTTATACATTTAAATTGTTTTTTTTTTTTGCAGTCTCAACGCCGATCCGGAACACAATCCATACGTGCCCAAGAAGAAGCCCGAGCTGGAACTCGATGCTCACGCGGCACATGGCGCGCATGGGTTCTTGATAAACGCTTAGAAAGCATATCAATGTTATTTCGCACTATTTAAATTCGTTTTTTAAAATTCTTGCCACTATTAAATTGATTGATTGTTGAAAACTTAACAGTTTGGTTGTTTCTTCATTTTGTAACTGCCGATAAGCGAAACCATATCGATAATTTGATCGCTGTTAATGGCACAATCGAAAATGTTAATTAGCAGCCGTGCGCTATTATGGCTTTTGCTTTGCTGTTATCGATACTCGGTGCAAAGCGAAAACAGTTCACCAGTTTTTTTGTTTACATTTTTTTCTCGAAAATATTTGCAAATTTTTGCAAATGGCGACTACACGCGACGTTAACTCCGTTGGTTACAACATTGCGCGGGATCCGTTGCTGGCAAAGAATCGTATATTCCTTGGAAACCTGCCCTCATGTACGGCCGAGGAATTGGAGAGCATTTGTCGTCCGTATGGAAAGGTTCTGGGATCTCTTGTGCAGAAGCACTTTGGGTTTGTTCAGTTTGAAAGCGAGGAGGTAGCCAACAAATGTGCCAATGCACTAAACAAATCCAGCTTTAAGTCAAACATTTTAACTGTGCGTAACGCCAGCATCAAGTTAAAGTCAATCAAGAAGAAACCCAATCCGAACATGCTTATCCCAGGCGCCGGGCCAGTTCCACTGGCTGTGCAGGGAGGGATTGTGATGTCCGCAGCTGCCGCCTCTACAGCTCCGCCCATAAATGATTGCGAGATCATTGTTGTGAACCGTGAAAATACGTAAGTATGTTTTTAACTTACGTTACGCTCAGCTATGAATATTTTCTGTGTCCACAGCAAATACGCCGAATATATCGAGGATCGTCTGCGGAAGGTTGGCATGCGTGTGGATGTACTCTTTCCCAATGAGGATGTCATGCTGGATAAGGTACTCAGCAACATATCGGCACGAGGTTGCCTCTATGCCGTGCTGGTTACACCTCAACACGAAGCATTGAACAGCATCACGGTGAATATTTTATACGGGGTACCAGCCGAGCATCGCAATATGCCATTGGACGATGCAATCACATTAATTGCCACCGACTTTCGCCTGAAGAAGCAACGCGATGCAGTCACAGCAGCGCAGCTACAGGTCCCTCGTCATCCCGACGCGATGCAGCAACTGATCGAAATGCTTGCCGACAACCGCCCCTTAACGGCTTTGCAATACGAATGCATTATCAAGTACCTCGAAGACAAGCATGAGCAGCAGCTTAAAGTGGAGTTGGGCGATGCGAATGCCTTAGCCAAACTACAGGCACCGGATCCAGAAATTGAGTTGCAGAAGAAAATCCTTAGCATTATGAATAAGCCAGCGATAACCAAGATCGGCTACGACCTTATGTATCCCACATTTGAGGCGGTCTCGGCGGATAAGCGTCTCATGGAGTTGCTGCAAGATTCTAAAATAATGAATGCCCTTGAAAGCATATACAACTCAGATCTAGTAGAAACAGTATCGCAATATTTGTAGAATTTAACAGTTTTTATGATTAATATTAGACACCAATAAGGATAACAAATATAACTAAGGCCACGACTGTTTGGCCTCATGACCCTCGTACTTGCGACGATACTTGAGACCTGTAACAAGTGTGGAACTCTTGGGAAAAGCTGTTTTGCCATCAAACTTTGTGTCTGTATCCGGATTAAAACGCAAATACTCGTACTGAATGTGCAAATTCTCCGGCAGTTCGATGCGCTTGAGTGCATCAAGTGGCACAGTGGTGTCCACAGCCTCCTGATAGAATGCGATTACATCGCCAACGGTCGTCAACTCATGCACTTGAGAATTAGGCACACCATGCTGCAGATCCTCAAAACATGCTGTCAGAAACTTAAATTTCTCTTCCAGGTTGCCAAGTTGTCTCTTATCCCCGCCATTTGTCATCTGTAATTTGGCAGCCACAGCGCGTACCCGATCAGCAGCATCATTGGCAGGAGCATAAGGCTTATGCGGACGCAAGAATCTGTAAACAAGTTCAATATTGTTATATATAATATAAACATTAGGCTATTGCTCAATATTTACCCCCTGGAAGCGATGGATTTGCCAACAGATTCCAGAGTCTTTGCTTTGGTTCGTTTGGCGGTCGCGTAGCATCTCTGCTGGCTGGCCAAAATCTATAGAAGGTGTGTTTGGTTTATGTAGGGCATTGTTTCATTATAATTATTTAATTAAACTCACATTTTGGGGCAGAATGAAAAAGCCTTTACGTAAATTCACCGCTGCCATTATTTTAGTGTTGCAAAATACAAATGCACAATCTGTCAATTACATTTTAAGCTTGCAGCCCTAAGCAGCTGTCAACTTGAAATAGTCACTATCGATAGCTGATGAATAAATAGATACTTAGAAGTCCACTTTAAAAACCTTTATGTGCGATTCGAAAAAGTATAGTACAAACCACTAAAAATAAAGGACTTCAATGTAGTTTTTAGTTTCGCTAAGTCATTTTTATAAATCTGGACTATCGCTATTTGCGATATATCGCATACATTTTTTATATAAGCGGCTTATCGATATTTTAGCCATCCCTAAATGTCATTGCTCGTCTCTTTCTTTTTCCGGTCGCCGAAATGGTACGACGCAAGAAATCTTAAAAGCTAAGAAATAAATTTGTAAACATCTTAAATGTTTGTGAAAAATATTGCTTCTTACTTTGAAATCATGACACAACGAAGGATAATTCAACAGTTAGTAATAATATCTTGTAAATCATTCTAGGGTATTGATATCAACCACAAGTACGATCGCAAGGTTCGCAGAACCGAGCCCAAATCTCAGGATGTTTACCTGCGGTTGCTCGTCAAGGTAAAGAAAAATTTAAATTTCAACGTAAAATAAATTATTAATCTGATTTAACGTTGTGTTACAGTTGTACCGTTTCCTGCAACGTCGTACCAACAAGAAGTTCAACCGTATCATCCTGAAACGTTTGTTCATGAGCAGAGTCAACAGGCCACCAATGTCGCTGCAGCGCATCGCTCGCTTCTTCAAGGCAGCCAATCAGCCCGAGTCGACCGTGGTTGTTGTTGGAACCGTCACCGATGATTCCCGCCTGTTGGTGGTCCCCAAGCTGTCGCTGTGCGCCCTCCATGTCACCCAGACGGCTCGCGAGCGCATCCTGAAGGCTGGCGGTGAGGTGCTGACTTTCGATCAGTTGGCCCTGCGTTCGCCCACCGGTAAGCGCACCCTGCTGTTGCAAGGTAGACGTACCGCCCGCACTGCCTTCAAGCACTTCGGCAAAGCTCCTGGTGTGCCCCATTCGCACACTCGCCCATATGTTCGCTCCAAGGGACGCAAGTTCGAGCGTGCTCGTGGTCGTCGCTCCAGCTGCGGTTACAAGAAGTAAGCAACAACAACAACAACCAGAGTTACAGATTGAGGAACCGTTAGACGTCGTCGCTTTTTGGTTAAGATATTGATTCATTGTCAATCGAGGATGAATGTTGCGCCTCTTGTGGGGGCAATAAAGAATTTTTATTCCAAAAAGTGAAAATAATCATTTTCTATGTACAAAATAACTTGAAATACACAAACAACAGTTTTCCGTTCAATGCAAGTGTGTGCTCCAGTAATTGATAAGTGGCTGATCCTGCGGCTGCACGCCGAGGACTTTCTTCAGCTTGCCCTGGACGCTTCCAGACTTGGCGTGATTGAGGCAAATTACCTTGCTGCAAAACGAATAATCGGATTGAGAAGGATGTTGAAATGGAACAAATTCTTATAACCTACTTTTTCCACTCTTCAATCAGAACTTTGGTCTGTTTGTTGAGCACCAGCTCCGTGAAGGTCTTCTCCTCGACTGCTTTAACCGCCTTCAACAGCTTGACCATGAGATCTGGCACTAAAAGGATTTACTTCGGGTTAGACTTACTATATGACTGAGTCGTGCGCATACTTACACTTTCTGGGCAGCTCGCCGGGCCACTTAACGGAGACAATATCGTTGCCGTTCACATGCTTGTCCAGAAAATCTATACGAAATACAGAACTGCTTGCCATGGGCACGGCAATGTCATTGGACACGGATATAATCTTGTACTCTGAACTGATTGAATGCTGATGCTGTGCATCAATGCGCATGAGATTGTGCATCGGCTCCGGCAGCAGCTTTTTTAGGCACATCATAAACAGTACTGTACGCTCTGGAGCGCCTCGAACTATAATCTTAACGCCAGTTAAAGCACAGTAGCAGACTGTGGCAAAATCATCTTTGGGCACAACCTTTTTGATGTGACGCAGCGAGAAGAAACCCTCTTGTTCGGGATCATCTTCGTACATTTGTATCATTGGCAATGTGGAGCTGTTGTATGTGAGCCGCTGAGCTGGCGGTCGTCCGCTGCTCTGTGGCGGCAGCCAAGGCAGGTTACCGAAGGTGATGTGCTCGGTGAGGAAGCGCGAGCCAGCCAACAGTATCCAGGCAAAGTGTGAATGCAGCTGAGCAAAGATGTGCTCCTCTCCGGTAAGCTCTATTAGCGAACGGGGGGTCGGCATCAGAAACTGGGCGCCCGACAATCGTCGCTGGCGAGCCGAGTAATTAAGCTCTTCGGCTGCTTTGGTGCGTTGTGCGCCCGCCTGAAGCTCGGCGGAGATCTTTCGCAGGTGCTCGGCAAGAAATGGCTTCGTGTTTAGCAGGAAATACTTGTCTTTCATAAGAACTATAATCGAGAAGAGCTGATAGTAGCCTCTGGCCTGCAGATCACTGACGCGAAATGTGTGACTAAGAATGTGACCACGTGATGAATCGCCAAAGAAGACAAATCCACCGTCCACATCCTTATTCGAGTTTATCTCGCAGCTCAGACTACGTACGGCTGCCTGCTTGACCAAGTTGGCTACCTCCGCCAAAGTAGCCACCTTCGTGCTCACAAACGTGGCCCCACTTTCTGTATCTTTACTGTAAATGGCATTGTTGTTGTTACGCCCCAGCGTATAGTTGCAGGCAGAGCAAGTCTTTTGTCCAGGCTGCTGTTGTTGTTGTTGTTGCTCCAGATTCACCAGGTCCTCGATTTTGGTGTCGCGCAACGTCTGCGTACAGAAGATAGCGCAGGGGCCATGCGCTTCGCAAAAGTGGCATAGCGCAATAACCGCGTTCATCTATGTTTTTAGTGAAACCTTAGTATTGTTTACAAAAGAATAACAATGCAATTTTTTGCAGGCACGCGCTTGTTATTTATTTTTATCGTTTGCAGTGTGACCGCAAGGAACGAGTATGTAAATACTGAAAAGCATAGTAGTATTTATATCTAACGCATTTATTTAAATTCTATTCTTCCGCTTCAGGGATATGTAATATCCCTCATGTGGTTAATCCCTAATGTTTAAACAAATATTAAGCTAGAACGGTTCTTTAAATTAAAAATTCAAAACAAAAATATTTGCAATGATGCGAAAATACCAAAACTTATCGCATTCAATTCCGTCATCAACTTATCGATAAAATGCATACATTAATTTATTCCCGCTCTAAGGGATTTGCCTGAATGTCAGGCTTTATATACAAAATTTTTAAAATGACACAGCCAGCACTTATTCTGTGTGAAATTGCAGACGAGTATGAGGATGGTAAAGATGATACAAATCAGGATTTGCTGTTCACGTTTACACAGAAGCGATGGCAAATAAAACCATGGCTAGCCGCAAGTGGAAAGGACTTGACGAAGCTTGTGGAAAAATGTAAGCAAATGAAAAAATTATGTTTCTTTAACTATTTATAAGCGAAGATTCATTTTCAGTTAACAAAATGCGTACAAAGAAACTTTGCTTTAAGGCAATTGGAGGATCTCTCGTACTGCTACAAAGAGAAAATGTCAGCTTTCAAACTGCAAATGCAATGGACATGCAGCTCGCTGCTGAGATATTTCCAATCATATTTAAGGATTACACACCGACCTTGGAGTTCGAGGTAGTAAAAGAGCAACGTCAACATCAGCGTGAACTCAAAAGCTATGTCACAACACTGCTATATCATGCACTCTACCGCAAGCACCAGGAGCATGAGGGAAATGTGAATGATGAAGAGCTGCTTCTGCCCAGTCGCTTCAAGTCGAAACTGAGAAGATACCAGAAGCGTACTGTGAGTTGGATGTGCAGTCGTGAGCGTATATCAAATCCATTTCCTGCCACTTACACACTACTTCAAACTGCCAATGGCCAGCATCAGGTGTTCAAGCACAACTACTGCCTGCAATTCTATGCATTCCAGGAAGCAGCACCCTCATTTACGTTGCCACCGGGTGGCATTTTGGCCGATGAAATGGGTCTGGGAAAGACTGTCGAGCTGCTTGCAACTGTTTTGCTCAATCCCAGACAAAACGTAAGCAATAGGTTCTGGCGAAACTATTTGGAAAATACATTGGATAATGTACCGCTCAAAAGACGCCGGATGCAAACCCAAGTCCACTGCATTTGCACTGAATTTGAAAGGAACAAAACCAAATCAAAAAGAGATAAAATACAATGTATAAATTGTCAATTGTGGCAGCATCGAAAGTGCATAAAGGACAAGCACGAGTATTATATGTGTCCCAATTGCTGGACCGAAGCTACAACTGCCAATAGCGATGAGCTGGTGAAGTCAGGAGCCACTGTTATCGTATCACCAAATGTTATTAAGATTCAGTGGTACCAAGAAATTAGCAAGCATATCAATTCATCACTGAAGGTACTTCTGTATCCGGGTCTACACTCGGGCATCTGGTATAGCCCCTTGGAGTTGGCACAGTACGACATTGTGCTAACAGATTATGAAATCCTTCGAAATGAGATTTATCACACGCCAAGGAACTCCACGAATCGTGAGATGCGTTTCGAGCAGCGTTATATGCGCCCCACTTCACCATTACTGATGGTCAATTGGTGGCGGGTCTGTCTGGACGAGGGCCAAATGGTCGGTAGCAGCAAATCAAATACCTCGGAAATGGTACATGAGCTGCCCGCCATTAATCGCTGGGCGATCACAGGCACACCTATCCAGCGAACCATTGATGATTTGGTTCCACTTCTGCAGTTTATAGGCTATCGCGAGGCATGTCAGCCTTGGGATGCTTGGCAAACGGTAACCAATTCCTTTCTCCTCAATCACAAGACAGCACCGTTACTGGAGCTGCTGCAGCATTGCATGTGGCGCACCTGTAAGTCACAAGTGGAGGAGGAGCTAGGAATTCCACCGCAAAAGGAAGTAATACATCGAATGAAGCTGAGCAACGTGGAATCACTTTACTATCGTGAGGAGCATTTCAAATGTACAGAGCTCTTTCTGGCTGCTGTTGCCAAACATACCAAATACAATCCCGAAGAAAATAGCTCCTGCCTAGCTTCCATTTCACCAGCTCTTTTAAAGAACATTTTGCAACCGTTTCTAACGATACGAAAGACATGTTCAGTTCCCGTTGTGTTTAACAAATCGGTTTCTACGACTAACTATTTGAATCCACAAGAACTTCTCAAGCGCCTAAAGTCCAACAACGAGCTGGAGTGCAAGCGAGAACTCCGCACATGGGCATCATCGTACAATGGCATCGCTGCGATACAGTTTATCCGCAAGAACTATGGCCAGGCTATACATTACTATAAGCATGTACTTAAATTGGCCAAGAACTATAATGAGGAGAACATTTCGTAAGTATAAGATATATAGAGTATAACCATAAACTAAAATTTCTTTTGACAGCGTGGACAGTTTACTTCAAATACATGCGCTGTTCAACTTACTGCAGGCATCCAAGTTGGCACCTGTGCAGGAGAAGCTTACCGAGCTTAAACAGTTAGCTTACGGCGCAAAGCTAACTATTCTGGAATCCAAGTTTTTAGAGGACAAGACAGTCGTGCTGCAATCAGTTGCAAATGCCTATGAATCGAAGCTTAAGGAACTAAACAAATTGAGCGATCAAAGTGAATCAAACATTTTAGAACTATTTGCCACACTGATTGAGACAGACGACTCCTGGCATAGTACAATATACGATAAGATTAGCGACGAGTTCTTTGCGCAAAATGTTTCTTTAGACAAGCGTCCCGATACGAGTTCAATGATGGGATTCCTTTATGTAATTAACAACTGGCATAAGCGCTTGATGAAACTGTGCAAGAATCTGCGCACAGAATTTGAATTCTTGAATAGCAACCTGCTGCAGGCATGCGGAAATGTCAGGAAGGGATGTAGATTACCACCTGAAAGCATAAATTTCATCAAAAGCGTCTCAGATTGCCATTTATCTGATATTCTGGTAAGTTAAACTGGTATTTAATTGTTTCAGTATCTATATAAATTTATATTTTTCCTAGGAAGATAAACCGGAAAAGGTAATAAAAGCAAACAATGCTAAGGTGCAGCGTTATTGTCGCCTTTGCAAGATTGAGGATAGTTTAAATCAGCTTGAGTGCCTACTCTTCAAGAAGGAACTGGACAAAGAGGGTGCGCGAACAGAAGGAACCGCGAACCCTAGCATCGAACTGATTGTAATTAAAAGTAAATACGTTATGTTTTATACTCAATGATTTCGCATTAATCAACATTTGCAATATATTGCAGCATCCTTTGCCTATATCGGTGGCAGACCCGAATTTAGCGAATGGAAAACAGAATGTAAAAATAAACTGGAAATGCTGGAATGCCTGCAGAGTTTAGCTAAGCTACAGATTAAGAACTGGATCGAGGCAGAATATGTGATAAAAGCCTTTGATGAGCTTGACATGTGTAAAATGCGTATATTACTCACTGATAATCCCGAAGAGCAATCGAACTTTCGTTTATTGTACTGCCAGCTAGATGAACAGACACATTTTAATTTGGCCAACATTGCGACGTCCCAATTAAAGTTTACACGCCTATCGGGACGTCTGAAGTATCTAAAGCATCTTAAAGAGGATGACGGCGACAAACCATGTCCCATTTGTCATACACAGGATGATGAGCGAGTATGCATACTATGAGTAACAAATAATGTATTGTCATTCTTAAAATTTATTTGATTTATTTTACAGTATGTTATGATGTCCTGCGGCCACTTTTTATGTCAACTTTGTTTGGAGAGCATGACGAAAAACCAGAGTCGCGATAGAACAATAAAATGTCCAGTATGCCGACAGGATTCTCCTCAGTAAGTTATACGCTAATTACTTTGTTATCCAGTTATCCCTAATTATATTTTCATTTTTATATAGATTGTATTATTCCGTTCGCAAGGGCACCAACACTTCAAAAGTAGTCGGTGATTTTTCCACAAAAATCGCATATGTTGTCGAACTGGTGCTAAAGATTCAGAGCCAATGCGCTGACAAAGAGCAGGAGAAAATTCTAATCTTCTCACAATGGTTGACTATATTGAATCATATATCGAATGCCTTGGAACAGAATGGTATCAAGTATTGCAACAAGTTCTCAAGTCGCGATATTGACAACTTTAAGGTTCGTTTTTGTTTTATATATGATTTGAAAACTGTTGATAAATTCTTTACTATTTGTTTTAAGGATCCCGCACAGAATATTAGCTGCCTGTTAATGCCCTTGTCTCGTGGTTCCAAGGGACTGAATTTAATAGAGGCTACTCACGTGTTTCTTATTGAACCAATTTTGACACCAAGCGATGAGTTGCAGGCAATCGGACGCGTCCACCGTTTTGGCCAAACAAAGTAAGCTGCACCAAAAATAGTTTTTAGTTTAAAATTAATATGTAATTATATTCTTATTCCATGATAGACCCACAACAGTTCATCGTTTCATTGTAAATGAAACCATCGAGGAGAATATTTTGAAGCTGATTCGATCCGCCGATGACAGCTCAACCCTTTCCACGCATTGGGATCTGGATAACATGACTTTGGAGGGCCTGAAAAACTTGTTTATACTCAAGGCTAATGAGTAACAGTATTAATGTTTTTTTTTTTTTTTTTGGTTTTTTTTTAGTTAATTATATAATTTATTTGGCTTAGAACTAACTATACTTAAGTCTAGGTGTATGGCCACCTATTGGGCTGCCATTGTATTGCTTTTTGTGAAGATTACATGTGTATTAATGTATTTATGTTTATGATACAATTTTGAAAATGTTATCATTTACCAGTACTTGGTGCTGGTACTGCTCAGACATGGTCAATCTTAAGATCATCGAGCGTGGAGCCTTCGGCATGCGCTTTTTGAGCGTAGTAACCGTCGTAGGAGCTTTGCGCCTTCTCGATTTCCTGCTGTTGCTGCAGTTTCTGCAACTGTTCATAGGCAGCCTCTTGAATCTTGATTCGTTCCATGTCTGCCCTACGTTTAACTTCGTTCTCTTCGATCTGCTGAGCCTGTAACTCTGCCGTTGCTGCTGCACGTTCGGCGGCAGCTTCCTGATACTCATCGTACGAGTGCAGATTCTTATCGGTGGCTTCAATTTTGTGCAGAGACGAGAGCTGCTCTTTGGCTGCCTCTGCGATTTCTTTACGCTTCGCTTCTGCCTTGCGCCTGGCCTCTCGCTTTGTGCGCTCCTGCTCTTCCAGTTCTTCGCGCGCCGCATAGAACTTTGATGATATGACGGGTGGACGGTTTTCATGTGTTCTCTGATGCCGTTTGAGCGCTGTCTCCTGACGAAAGTGTGTGCCGCATGTCTTACACTCAAAGGGCTTTTCACCTGTGTGGATCCACTCATGATGCCGCAGGGTTTGCGCCTTTGCGAAGCGCTTGGGACAAAACCGACAAGCGAAATCTTTTACCTTCTCGTGGATGATCTTGTAATGACGCTTCATGTTACCGATGTTATTGAATCCCTGACCGCAGCCGGGGCAAATGTGTTTGCCTTCTTTCTTGGTAAAGTTGACCTGAGGCGACCAGGACGGCACCGAAACAGACGGTATGGGATTAACAGCTGTTCCAGCCAGTTGAGCTATATCTACACGCTGCACTCGGCGTGGATCTTTGGGTATTGTGGCCACCGACTCGGCGCATACCTTCAGCAACTCATCGGCAGCGTTTTGCGACATAATCACATCGACGCCCTCTGTTGTAGTGATTACTGACGCTCCAGTACCAGCCGCACAAGCTATTGGTGAAATATCCGTTGGCTCGCCACTAACTGTAGCACCCTCGCCAAGCTCAACTTGGCGCTGCCGATACGTTTCGATGGCGCGTAGAACACGCTTCTCGTGTGTCTTTAAATGCTTCGTTAGGCTCTTTGGGTAAAGGAACTTCTTGCCACAGACCTTGCACTCGCATCGCTTCTCACCCGTATGCGTCATCTCGTGAATCTTACACGCATGAGATTTACCAAATGTCTTGCCACAGTATTGGCAGGCATAGTTTTTGATTTTCTCGTGCACAATCTTGATGTGATTGGCCAAACTCTGCTTATTGTGGGATGCGTGTTCGCATATATGGCACTTAAATTTCTTTTCCTGAGTGTGCGTCAGGATGTGTGTGTTCCATTCCTGCCGCGTAGTCTTGCCGACGCCGCAATAGGGGCACACATAGTTCTTGATTCCTGCATGACGCATCAGATGATCCTTGAGAGCGCTGTTAATCACAAACCGTTTGCCGCAGATGTTGCAGGGGAACGGCAGCTCCTTGCCATCATGCTTGTACATGTGCTTCTTGAGGGCCATGGGGCAACGGAACACTTTCTCACACTCCGTGCAGGGATAATCTCTTGGAGGTGCCGCAGCCTTTGAAATATTGTGAACCTTTTTCATATGGAACGTGAGCAGACGTATTCGAGGGAAAGTCTTTCCACAGCCCTCTACACTGCACGTGTGCACCTCGGACAACTCTGTGTGCGCGTGATCAACATGAAGTCGCAGGCCACTTGCCGTTGTGAATCCCTTTCGACAGCTCTCCACTTTACACTGGAAAGGTAGCAGATCGTTATGGTGTTTCATATGCTCCTCATAGCGGATTGCCTTCTTGAATTTCTGATGGCAGATGTGGCAATCGATGATGCGATGAAGATGTCGCTCAGCTGCAGGGATTCGCTTGCGCTTAGTCTTCGATTTCGCTCCTTCCTCTTCAGATCCAGAGCTAAAATCTTCATCGTCTGCGGAGGTTTTATTGACTTTCGATTTGCTGCCCATTTTTGGATTTCCTCGGAGACGTTGCGCCAACGGCGTGTCGTCATCACCATCACTGCTGTTGGGCTCAAAGTCAATGTCATTGTCGTTTTCATTGCTGCTTTCTATGGAGGAATCATCGTCAAACATCGGCAACTCTCCAGAATGATCCTCGACATTATGTTTCACTTCCTTTTCAACTTCTTCAGCCTCTTTGTCGCAATGTTCTAGCATTTTGAAGACATCCTCTTCGTTCTCTATAATCTCCATCTTGTGATTCAGCAGAGGGTCATAATTGATACGCTCCTCTTCCTCCGCCACCAAATCTCCGTCTGGCGCCGCCACATTCAGCATATCAAAATTGTCGACTTGATTTATGCGAACAGCTGTTCCCGTTTTTGTTAGGAAGTTATTGGCAACCATCTCTTGGAACTTTTGTACAGAGTCTACGCAGAGCTTCTGAAAGTCATGCAGGTCGTTTAGCCGGCTGTAACAACTAGTACACAGATTCGTTGGGAAGCCGTCCTGCTGTTCCACCGCCAGTGAGGTGCAGACACACAGTTTCTTGGCCAGGCCGGGAACCAGGAACAGGTCGTAGGCTGCATCGTTTTGCAAGTTGTTCAAACATATCCGGCATATTGTGTGAATGGAGTAATCACTCCCTTCATACATTTTCTTCCGTTTGTTAAGATTTTGAGCTTCCAATCAAAAAAAATTTATTATTGCGGAGAAGAACTACTATACGCATCAGAGACAATCACGAGTACTCGTTGCCCTATTATCGGTTACTTATGCAATCAAGCACGAGGATATCGATAATTCTATTTGTCATATCTATCGGCCCGGCAAAGTTATTTGGTTTTATTGCATAGTTTATCAGTGCATATACGTAATTAACATATATACGTAAACATTCCACAGTACGTACTGTGCATTCAGTTATTTTGGAGTAGAAAAACGTACATATGTATATTTATATACGAGATTATATATTTCCTTACACAGTAACCATAATATTTTAATATTGTTAATGTGATTTTATTCTTATCTTACTATCAAGATATAAATTTATAATTTTCTTTTTGTTCCATGGTAGATATTCCCATTCCTCAGGTGAAAGAGCGGGTAATGATGCTGCTTAAAATGCGCCAGATTGATCTACGTTGTTTGAGATTAAAGCCTTATATTCTTCCAAGATCAGGAAAGGTATTGCAAAGGATATTCTTAAGTAATTGTGCTGGGTAAAGTTGTCGAACTAATTAGGATACCCTATAGGTTTAGTAGATTAAGTTTGTAATACAACACGTAAATATTAATTAATTTTTAATATTTTAAGTGATTAAGTCGATAGGGTTTTACATGTGTGTTTTAGTAAAGCCATTTGAGGGATTCGCATAGGTCAATATGGTCATTATGTTTCTTAAAACGACTGGGACAGCTGTAAAATATGTATATAACTAACATAAAAAGTGTTGCTCCACATACACTATAATCTAATTCTAATTCTCACCGTTCGCTTTACACGTGATCTAATTTTAGGGTATCCGAACTACCATCGGCCTTCTGTCCATAGTAGCTATCATAGGAGCCCTTTTCGCTTTGTATTTGCTTCTGAAGTCTATTCAGCTGCTCGCAGGCTGCCTCCTGAATTTTTCTGTTTGCCTCCTCCTGTTTTCGTTTTGCCTCATTCTCTTCGATCTGTTGGGCCAACAACGCGGCCGTGGCAGCTGCACGTTCAGCCGCGGGATCTTGGTACTCATCATGAATCTTTGGTTGTCTTTTGTTAAGCTCAACCTTTAATCCCTTTGCCTTGCTGACCGAAGGCTTTGGTGGCTTCTTCTCTCTTGGTGGTTTTGGTGGCTTGTCGTGAACCTTCAGATGCGTCTTCAAGACCTGCTCTTGACGGAAATGCTTTCCACAAATCTTGCACTCATATGGCTTTTCACCTGTGTGAATATACTCATGATTGCGCAGATATTGCGCCTTCGCAAATCTTTTGGGACAGTAGCGACAGGCGAAATCCTTGACCTTCTCGTGAATAATTTTGTAATGAAGCTTCATATTGCCAATGTGGTTGAAGCCCCGACCGCAACCGGGACAAATGTGCTGACCCTCCTTCTTTGTAAAGTTGACCTGTGGCGACCAGGAAGGCACCGATACAGAAGATATCGGATTGACAGAGGTACCTGCCAGTTGAGATATATCCACACGTTCCACTCTGTTGGAGTTCTTCGGCTTGGGAGGAATGACTGGGGGCAGTGGTTTGACGTCCACCGGCTCAGTCATTTGGTTCTGCTCAGGGTTAACATTCGGTGTGCTCTGCACATCTCCTTCGCCTTGTGGCTTAACCGCTGTCGAAGTTGCTGGCACATCACGTTTCTCGTGGATCTGCAAATGCTTGGTCAATCTCTTCTCGAAGAGGAAGATCTTACCGCAGATTTTGCACTCGCAGCAGTTCTCTCCCGTATGCAGTCTTTCATGAATTTTACATGCGTGAGATTTGCCAAACGTCTTGCCGCAGTACTGACAAGCGAAGTTCTTGATTTTCATGTGGACCACCTTTACGTGATTGGACAGAGCCTGCTTGTTGTGGGAGGCATGATCGCACTGGCGACACTGGAACTGTTTCTCCCTGGTGTGTGTAAGAATATGTTTGTTCCACTCCTGACGAGTTGTCTTGCCCACGCCGCAGTAGGGGCACACATGATTCTTGACGCCAGCGTGGCGCAACAGATGATCTCTGAGCACACTGTGGATATGGAACCGTTTGCCACAGATTTCGCATGCAAAAGGTAGCTCCTCACCCGTGTGCTTATACATATGCTTCTTCAATGCTGTCGGACAACGGAACACCTTTTCACATTCCGTACAGGCGTGTTTTTTCACGTCTGGCTTTTGCACCTTATGCACCCTCTTCATGTGGAAAGTAAGCAGAACCGAGCGGGGGAAGGTCTTGTCGCATCCCTCAAAGGTACAGGCGTGAACCTCAGAGAATTCCGAATGAGCATGATCCATGTGGAGTCGCAGACCACCAGCAGTCGTAAAACCCTTCATGCAAGTCTCGACCTTACATTGGAATGGTAGCAGATCATTATGATGTTTCATATGCTCCTCGTATCGAATCGCCTTCTTGAATTTCTGATGACAAATGTGACAGTCAATTAGGCGATGACGGTCGCGCTCAGTAGCTGGAATGCGTTTTCGTTTCGGTTTTGAACGGGACTTATCATCATCCTCATCATCATCGTCATCATCTTCCGGTTCGGAGCTGGAGGTGGAATCATCATCTGATTGTTTCTTTTTGGCCTTGCCCTTGGATCCTCTAGTTCTTTGTAGACGAGAAAGGGGCATAGCGTCGTCAGATTCACTGGTGTTTGCTTCAAAATCACCATCTTCTTCTTCGTTTTCTTCTTCACTCTCACTAGTGGACTCCTTCTCCTTATCCACATCCTCTACTTCCTTGTCGACATCCTCCAGCATTTTGAAAACATCATCTTCGTTCTCAATTATCTCGATTTTGGTATTCAATAGTGGATCAAAATTGATGCGGTCCTCTTCCAGTTCCCCTTCTGGTGGCGCGATATTCAGAACGTCAACATTATCAATTTGATTTATGTCGGTAATTACGGGCGTGAAATAGTTGTTTGCAACCATTTCTTGGAACTTCTGCATAGAGTCCACGCACAACTTCTGGAATCCATGCAAGTCGTTCAGCTTGGTGTAGCAATTGGTGCAGAGGTTCTTCGGAAAACCGTCGTGTTGTTCCACGGAGAGGGATGTGCACACACAGAGTTTCTTCGCCAGACCAGGGACCAAGAAAATGTCGTACACCGCATCGTTTCGCAGATGATTCAAGCAAATGCGGCATATTGAGTGTATGGAGTATTCACTCCCCTCATTCATTTTGAAAATTGATTTTTCTTTTCAATTGAAATTGTAGATTTATATTACAAAATTTCCAGCACAATTTCTCTGCTGAGAAAAACTATGTATACGCGTCCATAAAAGGAACGAGCACTCTGCTTATCGGTTACTTGCACGAGTTGTCACGAGTACTCGATATTTTGCATTGCATTGAGTTTCGATTACTTCTTAGGCTATTTTAAAATAATTAATCCAAATTTATATATTAATATATATTTATTAGTTTAATTCATTATGAGGGACACAAAAATTATAAAGCATTCTATTATTGTAATTCGTTTATAATATCATACAAACAAACCATAACCATTTATTATTTAGCAGCATTCTTATAAGATTTACCAACATTAGAGTTTACTGCATCGTCATCAGTTCTATCTTATGTCTCAGAAATATCCTTTTTCAGGGTATCTACAATATCAGTTTCAGATCCAATTACAGTGAAGCTACCAGTGGGAAGCTTTTCGATAAGTTGTTGTTTCTGCAACTCCCTAAGCTGTTCACAGGCAGCCTGTTGAATCTTCTGTAGCTTCTCATCCTTCTTACGCTTTGCTTCAATCTCTTCTTGCTGCTGAGCAAGCAACTGGGCCTTAGCAGCTGCTCGTTCTGCCTCTGGGTCTTTAAACTCTTCAAAAACTTTCTTCGGCTGCTTCTTCTTTGGCTCAGTTTTCTTGGGTGGCTTGGGTTTCCTTACTCTTGGAGGTTTCGTGTGGGTCTCTCTATGTCTTCTTAATGATGCTTCATGAGCAAAACGCGCGTCACATACGGTACAATGATACGGCTTCTCTCCCGTGTGGGTATATTCGTGATGCCGCAAATATTGAGCCTTGCCGAAACGTTTGGGGCAGTAGCGGCACGCAAAGTCTTTGATTTTTTCGTGAATGACCTTATAATGGAGCTTCATATTTCCAATGTGATTAAAGCCTCGTCCACAACCAGGACAAATGTGCTGCCCTTCCTTCTTGGTAAAGTTCACTTGAGGCGACCAAGATGGAACGGAAACAGATGGTATGGGATTAATAACGGTGCCTGCCAGTTGAGAGATGTCCACCCGTTCCACTTTGTTGCACCTCTTCTTTTTAACTACAGGCTTAGGCTTTTCTTCTCCTGGATTTTCTCCGTCCTGGCTTTCGCCTGCATTATTGCCCTCTTCCTCAGCAGCTGGTTCGGGTATATCTCGCTGCTCATGCAGTTGCAAATGCTTAATAAGTCTCTTCTCAAAGAGAAAAGTCTTGCCACAAAGCTTGCAGACGGAAATGTTATCTCCAGTGTGACGTCTTTCGTGGAGTTTGCAGGAAAAGGACTTGCCAAAGGTCTTGCCACAGTATTGGCAAGCAAAGTTCTTGATTTTCATGTGGACAACCTTTACGTGATTGGCAAGAGCCTGCTTGTTATGGGAAGCGTGATCGCACTGGCGACACTGGAACTGTTTCTCCCGAGTGTGTGTCAAGATGTGTTTATTAATTTCCTGACGAGTAGTTTTGCCCACTCCACAGTAGGGGCACACGTGATTTTTAACACCAGCATGTCTCAGAAGGTGATCCCTAAGTTCGCTGTTAATGTGGAATCGCTTGTCGCAAATATTGCATGAAATTGGCAGTTCCTCTCCGGTGTGTTTATACATATGTTTCTTAAGCGCCGTAGAACAACGAAAAACTTTATCGCACTCGGTGCATGGATGTTCCAGGATTTCGGGCATAATTATCTTATGATCCTTCTTCATGTGATGGTTAAGCATTCTAGTGCGTGGGAACGATTTATCACATCCTTCCACGGTGCAAGGGTGCAGTGTGCAGAGTTCCCAATGCGTGTGATCTACATGATGGCGCAGACCTGCTGCCGTCTTGAAACCTTTCTTACAGGTCTCTACTGTACACTGGAATGGTAGTTCATCGTTGTGATGCTTCATGTGATCCTCGTAGCGGGTTGCCACCTTAAAGTTTTGATGGCAAATGTGACACTCAAACGATGGTTGACGGCTGGATGATTTTTTGGGTTTACTTTCGTCATTGGATTTGCCTTTGGCTCTCTTTACGGGCACTGTCTTTGTAGGACCATCTCCCCTACGTAGGCGGGACAGGGGCACAGAGTCATCAGAGTCTTCGCTGCTAGTCGCATCAAAGTCAGAATCCTCATTGTTCTCATCATTGTTTTCATCAGAGCTGATAGATTTTGTTTCATTTTGTATATCTTCTGTTTCCAAATCGACATTAGCGAGCATTTCAAAAGCATCCACTTCATTCTCGACAATTTCCACTTTTGTGCTTAACAACGGGTCAAAATTAATGCCACCGTCCTCTTCTTCGACGGGTACATCGTCGAACTGATGAACTTCATATGTTTCCACCACGTCAGTTTTCACCAACAAATCCTTGAACTTTTGCACAGAATCCACGCATTGTTTCTGAAAATCATGTAGATCATTTAAGCGGTTGTAGCAATGATTACAAAGATTTTTCGGAAAGCCATCATATTGTTCCACGGAGAGGGAAGTGCAGACGCAGAGTTTTTTTGCTAGCCCCGGCACCGCGAATAAATCGTAAGCTACAACATTCTTCACGTTAGACAGGCAAGTGCGGCACGATGAGTCCACAGAAACCCGTTGCTCTTCATCCATTTTTCGGAAATTTTAAATAAAATGTTTCAGTTTTTCAGCAGCCAACTTCTCCAGAGAAAACTAAAATTGAAGATACCATTTTCCTTCGGTATCGAATACTAAAAGCGAGTACATCGTAGCAAAAGTACTCATTCTCAATGCTCACATCACTAACAACGCTAGGAAAGATATGTACGTGTGTGTATTATTTTAAATATGCATGTATGCGTGTTTTTACACTTGGATGCTTTTAAAAAAAAGAAATATTAAATACTACCCTACTATTAATACCTTGCTTGATAACTTTACTTTTAATATTTTTATAGAATTTTATAAATAATTTAAAAATTCAATAACATCTAAAACGAAAATTAACATTTTCATAATCCAATTCAACCCACCCCCAATATTTTTTTGAATCTCTGATTTTCAACCTATATTTAGATCCGGTTTGGTTATAATACAACGAATATGCCCGCATCTTTACGAAAGACATGGAAACGTATTGTTTGCGCCTTTCAACATGCTAATGAATGGTTCTTAGATAGTTTTCTGTACCAATTGGAACCCCACCTTGGGCTAGGTGGAAAGAAAAGCAGCACATTTGAAATATATATATATATGAAGTCAATATTCTAATTAAGCAATTGATGACATGACAGTACATAGACAACAGATATTACATTCATATTGTGTTTATGTTTAAAGTAAATTAATATTGTAGTACAATACATGTTAGTTTGCTGGAGCAATTCGAGGGTATAGATCATAAAGGGGTTCTTATAGAGCTGTAAAAAATTATAACTATACTTTAAAATATTGCTGCATGCTGCTATTTTTGAATTCTCCGTCTTAGACATGATCTATTTTGAGAGCGTCCACGCTGATACCCTCAGCCTGAGCCTTTTGTGCATAGTAACCATCATAGGATGTAGTTGCCTTCTCAATCTCTTGCTGTTTCTGTAGCTTATTCAGTTGCTCACAAGCGGCCTCCTGAATCTTTCGTCTTTCAATATCTGCCTTCCGTTTAGCTTCATTCTCCTCGATCTGGTGGGCCAGCAGCTCAGCCGTGGCAGCAGCTCGCTCAGCTGCCGGATCCTGATACTGATCATAATTTCTTGGTTCGCGATCAATTTCACGTGGTTCGATTTTATGGAACGCTGGTGGCTCGAGCACCTTCTCATTGGGCTCTGCAACGTATACATTGCGTCTGCCGGGCTTGTCGTGCGTCTTGATGTGCTTTTTCAGCGCCGTCTCCTGGCGGAAATGTTTACCACAAATCTTGCACTCAAACGGTTTCTCGCCTGTGTGTATCCATTCGTGATGTCGTAAGATCTGTGCTTTCGAGAAGCGTTTCGGGCAGAATCGACAGGCGAAGTCCTTGACCTTTTCGTGAATGATTTTGTAATGGAGTTTCATGTTGCCTATGTTGTTGAATCCACGACCACAGCCTGGACAGATGTGTTGACCTTCCTTCTTTGTGAAATTAACCTGCGGCGACCAGGATGGCACAGACACAGATGGTATGGGATTTACCGAGGTGCCTGCCAGTTGAGATATATCTACACGCTGCACGCGTCGAGAGTTTTTAGGCTTTGCTGCCGCTGCTGATGTGCCTGTTGCGGGCCCGCCGCCACACGCCTTCAGCATCTCCTCGGTCATATTTTGATTCATCAACGGATCGCCTTGCATATGATCAGGGGGTGGTATTTGGGTACCCGGAAGCGGAATGTTAAGCGGTCGATGCATATTTTCTGGCGGTAAATCGCGCTTCTCATGGGTCTTCAGATGCTTAGTCAGACTCTTCTCGCAAAGGAAGACCTTGCCACAGATCTTGCACTCGCAGCACTTCTCTCCCGTGTGAGTCCTTTCGTGCACCTTGCAGGCATGAGATTTGCCAAATGTCTTGCCGCAATATTGACAAGCGAAGTTCTTGATCTTCATGTGAACTACCTTGACGTGATTGGACAGCGCCTGCTTGTTGTGGGAGGCGTGATCACACTGACGGCACTTGAATTTCTTTTCCTTTGTATGCGTCAGGATGTGGGCGTTCCACTCTTGGCGCGTGGTTTTACCTACGCCGCAGTAGGGGCAGACATGGTTCTTGATACCCGCATGTCGCATCAAGTGATCTCTTAGGGCACTGTTAATGACAAACCGCTTGCCACAAATGTTGCATGGATATGGCAGCTCTTCGCCCGTATGCTTGTACATATGCTTCTTGAGGGCCGTCGGGCAGCGGAAGACAGTGTCGCACTCCGTGCAGGGAAAGTCACGCAATGGTGCTGCCGACTTTGAAATATTGTGAGCCTTCTTCATGTGGAAAGTAAGCAGACGGATGCGTGGGAATGTTTTGCCACAGCCATCGATGCTGCAGGCATGTACCTCGGAAAGTTCTGTGTGGGCATGATCCACATGGATACGTAAACCGTTGGCTGTGGTAAATCCCTTTTTGCACGATTCCACTTTGCATTGGAATGGCAGCAAGTCGTTGTGGTACTTCATATGTTCCTCGTAGCGTATTGCCTTTTTGAATTTCTGGTGGCAAATATGACAGTCGATAATGCGATGCAGGTGACGCTCCGCAGCCGGAATGCGTTTACGTTTTGGCTTCTCCCTGACCTTGTCAGAATCGCCTTCATCGTCGTAGTCGTCGTCATCGCCAGATGAAGAACTGCTGAGTTCTTCGTCTTCATCAATCACTTTTTTCTTTCGTGGTTTCTGCTTGGCTTTTCTTGTACTACCTCCTCGCATCCTTTGCGCTAGGGGAACATCGTCGTCGCTGCTATTGGGTTCAAAATCAACATCTCTGTCGTTGTCGTTGCCGCTTTCAGAGGAAGAATCATCGTTGAACATGTGTACAGCAAGCACCTCGTTGTCTTCTTTCTTTTCATTGATTTTGCCTTCCTTTTCGACTTCCTCAGCCTCCTTGTCAACGTCTTCCAGCATCTTAAAAACATCCTCCTCGTTTTCGATTAGTTCCATCTTGTGATTCAACAGTGGATCGAAATTAATGTGATCTTCATCTTCGTTGGGCATGTCGTGCGCTGAGGCAGTTGGATCCAGGACATCAAAGTTTGATTGACATGTGAATGCATTGCTGGCGACCATGTCCTGAAACTTCTGCACAGAGTCAACACACAGCTTTTGGAAATCGTGCATATCATTGAGCCGAGAATAACAACTGGTGCACAGATTTTTTGGAAAGCCATCGTTCTGTTCAACAGACAGCGATGTGCAGAGGCAAAGTTTTTTGGCCAGACCTGGTACCATATACAAATCGTACGCTGCATCGTTTTGCAGGAGATTCAAGCAAATGCGACACAGCGTGTGGATGGAGTAAGTCCTCGCCACGTCCATCGTGTTGGGTTTTATAGTTTTTTTGAAAATTTTACGTTTTCAGTTGTTTGCCAGCCACAAAAAAATAATATTGACAAGAAAAAAATTGGTATACTCGTCAGCCAACTAGAACGAGTATAACTATCGGGTACTTAAGCAGATGCATGTACTCATAATCGACAGTTCGATTACATATGTACAATAAGTAAACACTCTTTGTATAGTTTAAACAATTGAAAGTAAATAAATCAGTGAAACTTATATTTTTTGTTTTATCTTCAGTCCTAATTGACTTTTATTACTCTTATAGCAAATTAAAGCTTCAACTGAAAACAGACAAGTATCGTTTACTAGTTTAATAAGATTAGCCGTTTTACTCATGTACGAAATATCGATAGACATAGCTCAACTCCTGTGTTGTGTATCGATAATCCTTAAACGCTTTAAATAGTTCTGTAAATCAAATTAGAAAATTATTTTTAAGCTCGCTTAACAACTGGATCCGTGTTTCTGGACATGAGCACAGTCACCACATGTTCTGTGGATTCAATATGTCGAGTTTGCTTAATTTATATCGATGGTAGTTCAGCATATGACCTGTTTTTACTGCCCGATCTCGCCAAGACCTTCACAGTTTGCACGTCCATGTTGGTGGAACCGAAAGATGGATATCCTAGGAGAATCTGTTCAAATTGTTTTGAAAGATTAAATGATCTACATGATTTTCAGAAGCTATGTGTGGCTTCTGTGCTTCGGTTTAAGCAAATGGTAGCCAGTGGTGTTTTCTGTCCAAATGACCCGTTTGAACCGTTGCCGGTGGAGGAGGTACTGGCCAAGGATGAGCAGCCCGACAATGATTACGATCCCCTGCTGAGTCACAAAATGGAGTTAATTGGCAATGAAGAAGATGTCTTCAAACTGCTGGAGAATGTAGATAAGGAAACGGATGATGTGGAGGAAGTGCAAAGCGAGTGCTCAACGGTAGACGGCAGTGAGGATGATGTGCCTTTGGCGCAGAGAATGTTTAATCAGCGTAGCGTAACTGATTCTGAATCTGGCAGTGAGAGGAAGCCCACAGCCAGCTCAACTCGCAAGCTAATCTCTGCATCGGAACGGCATTTTCGTCGGATTATTGCCTGCCAGATATGTCATCAGAAATTCAAGAAGAAAATCAACTATGACGAGCATATGAAACATCACAACGAACTATTACCCTATCAGTGTAACGATGAGAGCTGTAAGAAAGGATTCACTACGGCGGCTGCACTGCGTCTGCATGTAGACTACGCACACACAAAAAGTACCGAAGAGATTCCTTGCACAGTAGAAGGCTGCAATCTTACTTTCCCTCGCACGAGACTTTTCACTATCCATTTAAAAAAAGTGCATAACATGTCACGAGTAACTGTTCCGCGAGCGGAGCAAGCGTGCAACGAATGTGGCATGCTCTTTCGTTGTCCTATGGCACTGAAAAAACATATGTACAAGCATACAGGTCAACAGCTGCCCTATCCCTGCAACATATGTGGCAAGGGCTTCCACATAAACAGCGCTCTTAAAAATCATCTACTACGGCACGCCGGCATCAAGAACTACGTGTGCCCCTATTGTGGTGTGGGCAAGACTACACGGCAGGAATGGAGCAAACACATCCTGACGCACACGCAGGAGAAGATGTTTAAATGCCAGATTTGTGAACATGCCACACATACCAAGCGGGCGCTTGACAATCATGTGAAGATTGTGCACGAGAAGATTAGGAACTACGCGTGTCAATATTGTGGCAAAACATTTGGCAAGTCTCATGCCTGCAAGATTCATGAGATGACGCATACGGGCGAGAAGCGTTGCGAGTGCAAGGTCTGTGGCAAAAAGTTCCTGTATACAGAGAGTCTAACGAAACATTTGAAAATACACGAGAAGAGCGTGGAGCGGGCTATTGATACGTATCGTCAGCGGCAGATGGAACTGGGCGAAGCAACAAACCAAGCAACAGAGCAGCTGCCAAGTAGGAATAACAGCTCTGATTGCCAGGCGGCGGACCAGTTACAAAAGGCTTGTGCCGAATCTGTGGCGACTATTCCTCGCGATCCTCGACGTGTGGAGCGCGTAGATATTGCACAGCTGGCAGGCACCGTTGTTAATCCAATCCCTGCCGTCTTAATACCCTCCAATGCTCCGACGCAGCTGAATCTCATTCAAAAGGAAGGAATGCACTTCTGTCCTGGCTGCAATCAGGGCTTTAACAATTTGGGCAACATGAAGCGCCACTACAAAAGCGTTCACGAGAAGGTGAAGGATTTCGAGTGTCGCTTCTGCGCACGTCGCTTTGCCAACTCGCAATCCCTCAAACAGCACGAGTGGATACACACGGGAGAAAAGCCATATGCCTGTAAAACCTGCGGCACACACTTTCGCCAGGAGGCAGCCTTAATCCGTCACCAGAAAGTGCACGAGGAAAAACCACCGAAACCAGCCAAACCTCCGAAACAAATCACCGAACACTTCCGTCAAAAAGAGCTGCAGAAATGTGAGAAACGTCGTAAAGTGGAAGCGTTGCGCCAAAAAATCGCAGAAGCAGCGAAGGAGGAGTTGCAGGAGCTGGCCAAGCAGAGGGTCCTGGAGAAGCAACAAAACACCTACGAACAGTATCAGGCGGCGGCAGCAGCGGCAACCGAGAGAGCTCAGACTCCAGATGAATCTAAGAGCTAAGCTTCCAAGAGGAAACTTGTTAATTGTTGGTTAATATTTAACTGCTAGATAATTGTTAAAAGTATTATATAGGTGTACAAGATATTTTCTTAAAAGAAACACAATAAAACGTAAATTTTACAATTTTTTTTTTTACTTTTACTTGCTTGTTATTTTGATGAGTGTGTTGGACTTAATGATATACAAACATTTGAACTTCAAGCTGAAAATCCTTGAAATACCAAACGCTTGTACGGTACGACGTGGTGGATGAGTGATGATTGTGAGATGTGTTGATACGTTAAAATGATGATAAAAAATCCTTGAAAAACTCTACAAGTAGATAGCAAATTTCTTGTAAAACAATACAAAATTTTTACGCAGTTTTGAGCTGTTTTTAACTACAGACATACATGAAACGTATGTTGGAAATTTGAATGTGCCTATGCGGGGACTGTGTCAATGTTGAACCAGACCCTGCCAATTGCCTGTGTCATCTCTCTTTATGGTGCCTCCGGTGTCTTTAAATTATATTTGGACTTTATGTTATTTAGCTCTTCTTGCTTTTTGTCTACGTCCACACGTTTAAAGGCCTTGTTTGATTGATAATAAAGGACGACCAGATAGCGATTGCACACATTGAAGCCCGATAGATGGTCGCATGCGTTTTTTGCATCGAAAATATCTTCATAAACGACAAAGGCGGTGCCGCGTGTCTCTGGCGTGTTGCCCCTGTAGGGAGAAATCGCAATGGCAATTAAAATTAATTATTCGTATGCACTTTAATGAATTTGTGTTTCGTTTATATGTGTTACTTACACGCGTATCTGGCGTATGGCACCGAATTTGCCGAATATGTCGTACATCTCATCGGAAGTAATTTTATATGGCAAATTGCGTACGTATAGCAGCCGATTCACCTCGGGCGGCAGCCGAATCTGCAATAATAAATAATTGTTGATTTCTTTTATTGTATCTCAATTATTCCTTTGTGTGCGCATTGCATTGCGGCAAATAATATTACTCACGTTGTTCCGCTTGTTCATGACTGACCGCGAGTGCTCTTGAAATGCGACTAAGCTCAGAAACTTTCACTTGGCCGTCTTGTTGGCACTGCCGATGCTTGTTGACCTCGGGATGAATGTCCTGAAGCGGGGTCCTTTGTTTAAAATTAATGGATCTCTGACTGTCTGGCCTCAAACCACAAACAAAACCACTTCATAAGAAGAAGAAAGACTTTTTTATTCAGTGCTGCCAGATTTTTTTTTGGTCTGTTGGTCGATAGACTTAGCGATAGGCCGGTCGTTTGATAATATTTATCGGGCGAATGCTTGGATATATTCCGCAGCACATAAGCCGTTTTGCCGTTTTTAAAAGTAGAATCTCTTAAAATATAAAAATGGTAGAATCTCTTAAAATATAAAAATGGTAAATTCTGTGACTTTAACATATTAAATTCACAATAGATTTCTTTATTTACCAACACTTTTTTCGGTATCGCTTGCAATGTGAACGTATTTGATTTTAATCATCCAGTTGGTCACACTGAAACACCACAAAAAATTTCGTCTGGCAAAGGAAAAGTGAAAAAGAGAAAATTAAGGGGTTTATCAAGTGTACCCAGCAAAATTAGTTTTAACGCACACCCAACACTAATAAAGGTAGGTGTTGGTCGCTACATAAAAAGCAATTAAATGTCGTGCGTAAATAGTACTTTGCGAGTGTAAAGAACATGGCGGCAGCGACAAGCCTCAAGTATTTATTACATTATGAGTGTTTTTTTCACGCTGTCTGTATAACTGAGCATGTGTGTGTGTGTGCTAGCGAATGTACGTTCGTGTGTGTGTAGAAGATGGCCTCGGTCAAAGTGACTCGTACTACCCTTTAAGAGGGCGTTCAACTCGCTTAGAATTTGATTTGTGGGTGGGGTTGGTTTATAAAATGTTATCGCTAAATCATTTAATTATCGAATTCACAGCATCTCTCATCGAAACAGCAACAAAATGACGTGGGAACCGCAGGGAGAAGGACTACAGCAGATCATTGCGATCTTAAAAGAATCTCAGTCGCCTGATACAGCGACTCAAATGGCAGTGCAAATGGTAAGCTGAACTTGTGTTTATCTAAAATCATAAATATTGTTATAAAAATTAAATTATTTATTTAGAAACTGGAAGAATTCAATCGATACCCAGATTTCAACAATTACTTGATATATGTGCTGACCAAATTAAAAACAGAGGATGAACCCACACGCTCCTTGAGCGGATTAATCCTAAAGAACAATATACGTATGCACGGCAGTAATCTGCAACCAGAGATTGTCGAGTACATTAAACACGAATGCCTACAAGCTGTTGGCGATGCTTCACCCCTGATACGCGCCACCGTTGGCATCCTAATAACCACAATAGCCAGCAATGGAGGCTTGCAGAATTGGCCACAGCTGTTGCCCTCACTCTGCGACATGCTCGATAACCAGGACTACAATGTGTGCGAAGGTGCCTTTAGTGCGCTGCAAAAGATCTGTGAAGATTCAGCTGAAATTTTAGACTCGGCCACCCTAAACAGGCCACTCAATGTGATGATTCCCAAATTCTTGCAGTACTTCAAACATAGCAGCCCCAAAATTCGATCCCATGCAATTGCCTGTATCAATCAATTTATAATCAATCGCTCGCAGGCATTGATGCTGCACATCGATGCGTTCATCGAAAATCTATTCAATTTATCCTCCGACGAGGATCACGAGGTGCGCAAGAATGTCTGCCATGGACTAGTCATGTTGCTTGAGGTGCGCATGGACAGGCTGATGCCACACATGGCACAGATCATTGAGGTAACGTTTGCGGTTCATTAAATTGAAATAGAATGATTAGTCAACTTTCGTACTTATCCCATTTTCAGTATATGTTGCTGCGTACACAGGATTCTGATGAGGGTGTGGCCCTTGAGGCCTCTGAATTTTGGTTGTCACTGGCAGAACAAAGTATATGCAAGGATGTGCTTGCACCTTACCTGTCACAGCTGGCGCCAGTGCTGGTGCGTGGTATGAGATACTCTGAAATAGACATTATACTCCTCAAAGGAAATGTGGAGGAGGATGATATGGTGCCAGATCGTGAGGAGGACATACGTCCACGTTTTCACAAGTCCCGCACACACACCATTAAAACTGCTGAGGCCAGTCAGGCATCTGGTGGTGAAGATGATGAGGATGAGTTCGATGATGGCTTGGACGACGATAGTTCGCTATCTGAATGGAACTTGCGTAAGTGCAGCGCTGCAGCACTTGATGTTTTGGCAAATGTGTTCCGTGAGGATTGCCTACCCATTGTGCTGCCAATACTTAAGGACACACTGTTCCATCAGGAATGGGTTATCAAAGAGAGCGGTGTCTTAGCTCTCGGTGCCATAGCTGAGGGTTGCATGCAGGGCATGATTCAGCATCTACCCGAATTGATTCCCTATCTCATCAGCTGCTTATCCGACAAGAAGGCGCTGGTACGCTCTATCACCTGTTGGACTTTGTCGCGTTATGCCAACTGGGTGGTCAATCAACCACATGATCAATACCTCAAACCATTAATGGAGGAGCTACTGAAAGCGTATTCTGGACTCAAATAAGCGCGTACAAGAGGCTGCCTGCTCGGCATTTGCCACACTTGAGGAGGAAGCATGCACCGAACTCGTGCCCTATTTGGAATATATACTGAAAACACTAGTGTTCGCCTTCTCCAAGTATCAGCATAAGAATCTTTTGATATTGTACGATGCCGTGGGCACCTTAGCTGATTCAGTTGGTCATCATTTGAATAAGCCGCAATATATTGATATCCTGATGCCGCCACTAATTGAGAAATGGAATTTGCTAAAAGACGATGACAAAGATCTGTTCCCGCTGCTCGAGTGCTTGTCGAGCATTGCAACTGCACTGCAATCCGGATTCTTACCCTATTGTGATCCCGTCTATCGAAGATGTATATCACTCATTGAGCAGACAATCAATCAGGAATTGGTAAGTTGTGGACTTAGTAAAATGTTAAGCTAATATTTACAACATAATAACCCTTTCGATTCAGCTGTGCAAACAGAATCACACATTCGAACATCCCGATAAAGAACGTATGATTGTGGCCCTGGATCTACTCTCCGGCTTGGCCGAAGGACTGGACAGACACATTGAGACGCTGGTGGCCAATAGTAATATTATGCATCTGCTCTATCAGTGCATGCAGGATGTGCTGCCAGAGGTGAGTGCGCGTGAATATATCCAGCTACGCAAGGTGAATAATAAATCCTCTCTGTTTACAGGTGCGTCAATCGTCGTTTGCTCTTTTGGGTGACCTGACCAAGGCCTGTTTTCCTCATGTTCATCCGTTTATGGCCGAATTCTTTCCCATATTGGGCCAAAATCTTAATCCCGATTTTATTTCGGTTTGCAACAATGCAACCTGGGCAATTGGCGAGATTTGCATGAAACTGGGTAAGAACCACTAGACTAATTATATATTAAGTCTATTGAATTTCTTTGTACACAATGTGAACATGTTAGCAAAAACACGAAAATTTGTTCTTTGTTGTGCGTGTTCTATTTATAGAGAAAATATAATTAAATTCTATTATTGTTTATATCAACATCTAGGTGAGGAAACCAAACAGTACATACACCTTGTACTGACCGATCTGTTCGTCATTATCAATCGTGCAAATACGCCCAAGACGCTGCTGGAGAATACAGGTGAGTCGAATGGGAATTAGTATAGAGCGAAACTTACAAACTTATATGACTTTCTTGGTATCGAATTATATGTTTATGCGATAAAAATACTTATATGTATGCTGTATGTTTGTGTATGTGTATATGTATGTATGTGTCTATGTACATATGTATATGTATGCGCTGAAGCTATTTACATCGATCCTAAACATTTGTTTCTGATTTCATTTGACGTTGCATGAATTTGCAGCAGCAGCAGCAACAACAACAACTAATACACTTACAAACAGACACACACACACACACGTATATGTGAAATTTTCGTGTTTGATCAAAATTTTGTGTATGCAATAAATCGGAAGAAACGAGACAATCAACTTACATACATATACACAAACAAACAAACAAACCAAACAAGACCAGCAAGAAACAAACAAATAAATGTAATATAATTTATTCAGTTGATTTATTTATATTTTTCTGTTCTTTTAGCAATAACAATCGGTCGTCTAGGTTATGTGTGCCCAGTTGAAGTGGCTCCTTATTTGCCCCAATTTGTACGACAGTGGTGTGTAACACATTTATCAACTACTTAGTTTATTCTTTCTTAGCCTAACCATACCTATTAGTCTTATATATCCCCCTAAACTGAAACTACTTAAATTTGCTAAAGCCTAACTAAACACAAGCAACGAAATTAACTTGATTCCATCATTTATTTCATCCGTATATTACAAGTTTGCTTCAGTTAACAATTTCTTTATCTTTCCTAAATATTTTCTATTCCTTTGGCTACCACTTGAGTGTCTGCCTGTGGCATGCTCAGAATTGATGAAATTTTATACTCTAATATTATGTTTCACCTACTTACCATGCAACAGGTGCACGTCGCTGCGCCACATACGAGATAACGACGAAAAGGACTCGGCCTTCCGTGGTATGTGCCACATGATAACCGTCAATCCAGCCGGTGTAGTGCCTGATTTTATATTCTTTTGCGATGCGATTGCCTCATGGGTGAATCCACCACAGGATCTGCATCAGATGATACAAAAGGTAAGTAGCATCATCTAGTTAATGCTTTAAGTTTATATTAAACTTTGTTTTATTGCAGATTCTGCATGGCTTCAAGACGCAAGTAGGTGAAGAGAATTGGCGTCGATTTGTGGATCAATTCCCGCCAACTCTGGCCGAACGGCTGGTCACCATGTACAACATCTAAGGCGGTGGAACTGCAGTAAGCATCCATCAAAGTAATTCGCCAACTACCCACAAGCAACTTATTATCTAGACAATTATGTTCAAGTATGCGAGTAAGCGTGTCGTCGTCTTTAAACTTAGTGTAAGCACAGTAGCAGACCGATGTTATATTCATATATAAACATATATTAGCTGATTCGATCCAGTTTCGAATAATACTTACAATTACATCAATATTTGGAATTTTCAACTTATAAAGTCAAACGAAAAAAAAGAACAACAACACAAACACACATATTTAAAAATAACTAACTACATTTTCAATATTTTAAGAAAACTATATACAGATAAATTGATGTATATGATTCGCTAAACTAATTTCATTTAATTCGAACTGGATATTATTTGTCTGTCCGACAGATTGGGTAATATTCCAATTGAATTGATATGTTCCGGCTGTACTTAACCGGAAACAGTGCTACATATATACATATAGAATGAAGATAAGAAACATAAGCCAAACACACAAGCAAACCCATATTCATGCATACACTCCCAAATCATCTACACAACCAGTTGAATGCTGTTAAATACTGTGTTTACTTACAGATAATTATTGGTAAATATTGTTTTCAAATAAGATAATTGAATTAGTAAACCTAGAAGTAAAAAACGTAAAACGGAAAAATCGACGCGTAAATTGTGTTAAGATATAATATAATGAAAGTAAATCAAAGAAAATATTCGAAATCGGTAACTTAATTAACAGAAAATTCGTTGGGCTCATTGTGAAATGAAAACGAAAGCTGCAAAAATTGTTACAAATTTTAAATATATATATCAACAAAGACTGATGTTATTATGAACAAAAAACAAAACACAAAAACAACTCCGTTCAATACCATAATAGAAGAACACATATATATTAACTATCTGCCGAATGAGTTTCACAACTGAACCCAACACTTTCTCTATAAAAAAAATCGGGTAAAATCAAAACCCATCGTCGGGTATCGCGTATCGGGTTTTAACGGTTCCGCGTTCGCGTATTATCGTCGCTCGTTCGTATCGTATCGTAATCGTAATCGTAATCTTATTCGTGTATCGTATATCGTCGGGTAATAAATGAAACAAAAACTGATAAATAATAATAGTGTGCAACTGTTACTGATACAAATTTACTTATATAATGTATACGACATGATATTTATACTATGCTATGGAAATTAAAATGTTTTATAGTTTTTTGATTTTTGTTAAAAAAAAAAATGAAACTTGAGATTAGAATTCCGTTTAATATGATATTTATTTTGTGCGATCCTTAGGCAAAGCAAATGTTCAACAACAAAGAAAAAAAAAAAACAACAACAACAACAACAAAGCAACCCATTGACTGATCACTTTTTAAAGTATTATATAATTTTGTATAGGAACGTGTTTAAATAATTTTCTGACTTTTGAGCTATCATTTGTGTATAGACTTTTGGTTGGAACCTACCTAATATACTTTATTATTTATATTGATGATTGTACAGAACAAATTTTTAACGATTAGGTATAAAGTGTACTACTAAATGGAAAATAAAAGTCTTTGAAATTATCGCGGATCAAAAAAGAAAAACAAAAAAAAAAAAAAAAAAACGAAAAACTAAATGAAACGAGATGTGCAGAAGAACTCAAGATGAACAAGAAATGAACTCAAACAACAAAGTAAATCTAAGTAATAGTATTAATTAAAATTATATATACTTTTTTTTGATTTCGTTTCAAAAAAGAGTATATTCAGAATAGGGGGAACGTGTGATAATAATGTAACTTCGGGTCGTTCGTTCGCGTCGCGTTAAATACAAATAGCATATATACAAATATGAATGATAACTAACAATACGGGACTTCCGCCCCCGGGTCCCCAATAATAAATGAAACAAGCATAACTATATACACAAAAATGATAACTGAAAGCAAAGGCAAAACTAAATGAAAAAAATCGTGATTTCGTTGTACCTTAAACCGAATTCATCGCGGAATATCGGTCGCGTTCGCGTGCGTTTGTATCTCTCTCGGGTGATCTTAGTGATTAGCGTTTAAGCAGAAAAAACAAAAAAACAAAACAAAACTTATTAAACAATTAAAAGCAACAACAACAACAACTAAACACATACAAATACATAGAAAATATATATATATATATTTAACAAGTATATTTGTATAATTTTAGATTATACAAACTAGGTTCTCATTCGATATGCTCGTTTAATAGATTTTTTTGTAATATTAAAAATGTTAGGAAACTTTATAAAAACATTATAAATTCATTTAGGGAATTTTAATTTACCTCTTCATAGACAACAACTAACACACACACACGCACACACACACAGTACTAACATACATATATACCCACTAGCCCTCGGACCATACATAAACTGAAACAATGAGTAGGAGTAAAATGTTCAATTTTCCCAAAACTTTCTTTTTTTTAACAAATTCTTCACACTATCAATACGACACACAAATTTACTACATATGTGTATCTATAATGAAATTGAATATATATACTATATACACATATACTAGGCGTATATATATACAAGTAATGATGTATGTATGTATAGATAACAAACAAATCCTTTACACAAAATGTAAAAAACAGAAGCTCTAGACGCTCTGTTAAATAACGCTGAAGCTTGTGCATTCACTTCCCTCAAGCGGGATATTTGTGTAAACTAATCAGATACATAAATAAATATGTATGTTTAACATAATCGTCAAACATGAAAATATAACAATGTGTTTCAATCAGGGATAAACAATTTCTAAAGTTTAAAACAAATTTTATTAATGCAAATTATATGGAAAATTTGGGGAAAAGTTAAAACTTGATTGTATATTTAATAAATTGGCACAATTGAAGACTTATATATTTTATATAGATTGAAATATGTATATATATATATACGACGTGACTTGTTACTGTCAGTTCCAGGGTTACGAAACTACCAGTTCAACTTGCGACAGTCCGTCGAGATATTGTTCGTATTTATTTTGTTCGTTCGTTGTCCTTTAAATCGTATCAAATTTTGTCATCTCTCCACGCTGTTTTTATATTCCAATATATCAGAGGGTCAAGTCGTCTGTCCGTAATGCGGTCACAAGTCTTCTTGGGTTGCTTAGTTTAGCGGGCAAGCTCCTTGCCAGATGTCACCAAACACCATGTTGGGCGTTACGCGAACATCCTTCTTGTTAATCTGAATATTCTTAATGCAGCCCTTGAACGTCTTCTTGGTCTTGATGCCTGGCGCCTTCTGGAACGCATGATGGCCGCCCATGAATAATGGACGATTCGTTTTAGTCAGAGCAGAGAACTCATTGCCAACGCCTGGTTTGGAGCTGACATAGTCCACGGCAATGGTTATGACGAACTTCGATTTGATAGCCTGCACCGTACGCCATTTGCCATCGCAGAAGCTGCCATTGTCGCTGAGCGTGAAGTTGGTCTGGACAATGTTCTTGGTATCCGACTTGACGGTGAAGTACAAAGAGTTGTCGACCAGCTCCAGAATCAGATAGGAGTTCTTGCCATGCACCGAGAATAGAAGACCATCGGGCTCACGTGGTCGGAAATCGAAGGTAATGGTAACTTCGGCACCTACGGAGAAGCGTTCGAAGAGCTTCACATAGCCTGTGGGCTGATGGAAGAAGACGCCTGTCTCGACCTGATCCGTGCACGGTACCACGTCAAATACCGTAGGCTCTGTCTCCAATGCCAAACCATTGAACTTGATTTGTTTGATGCAACCATTATAATTGGTTGTTGGTCCCGGTAGATAAGTTAAACGCTTGAGATTATCCTCCACATATTTGGAATAGCCACCCACAAAGGCAGGGAACTGCATGGCAAATACCGGTGGCGTTATATTGGGCAGCTCAATGGATCCGGGCTGCTCCTTGCCATCGACGGATAGGCTTATCTTGCGGTTAGTGCGCACAAACTCCAAATTATGCCATTCTCCATCGAGTATATCGATTTCACTGGATATGTTCACCTTAATAGTGGCTCCCACTTGCACCTGATGGTACACACGTCCATCCAGCAGATAGAAAGCTATCAAGTCATCTGCCTCTCCGGCTGCATAGAACAGTAGACCATTGGGATAACTGGTGCGCACTGTCATGCTGATATCGTAATGCTTCCTCAACTTCACCGGCAGCGTCTGATATTCCAATCGTTGATATTTCATGGAATAGAAACGATAGCCGGCTTCGTTGAAGTCAACATCGTAGTTGGGATTCACTGGCAGTTTGCAGCGTTTGTCGCTTGGCTCGTTCAGTAAGAGCACAGGTCGTGGTCTGGTGACCAGTGTTTTTGGTGTGCTCGGCGGTCCTAGCGGTGGCAGTGGTTCATCCTCTTTGTTGATGATAGCCGGCGCTTCAGTTGTTGTTGTTGTAGTAGTGGTTGTAGTTGTTGTCGTAGTGCTGGTTGTTGTCGTTGTGGTCTTGGCTGGTGCCTCCACCAATGGTGTGTCTTGGTATCTGGTTTTAGGCGGAGTAAGTGCTCCCTCCAGTTCATGCACCCCACTGGGATAGAATGTGTTCAAAAGGCTGGGCTGATAGTCTATAGAAGTTAAAGGAGGAGTTGTTAGACATACAGCGTCTTGTACATAGTATTTCCGAAGCCTTACCTAGTACATCCTCAGTGCATCCATTGATATTGCCATTCTTTTTCTCTGCACTGTCCGCAAAGTTGATAATCTCCCCGTTAACTGTCACATCGCTGATGCAGCCCACAAAGTAGGCCAGCGTGGAGAGGGCATCCCTGGGTGGTCTATAGTTATCGGGCAGGCCAGCGAAGAATATATCACCGCCCCTAATGTAAGGTGGCTGTGGTATCTCCAGCGAACTGAAAGGCAAGAAGAATGCATTATTTATTTGAACTGAGTTCAGTTATATCATTTATATCGTACCGCTTGTCGTCGATGTCATCTACCGTTAATCTAAGCTGGCTGCTATCGTGGTACACGGTGACCACATGATCCTCGCCATCGTTATACTGCCGCTGTTCGAGGACCAGTTCGCCGCCCATGCTGCGCAGCGTCAGATAGCCATTGTCAATGGTGAGGCCAATGGTGGAGCTCTGATCGTGATTGGCAGCATAGAAGAGTACGCCCTTGGGGCTGCGCGTCTTGAAGCGCAATACCAGATAGAAATTATTTTCCGACGTAATGTCAGCAATGCGCAGGAATCCATATTCGTACGGAGGATAAGATAAGGAGGTGGAATATTTGTCGGGGCAACCCTCCACAATGCCGGTACCGTTAACATACTGCGTCAAATCAACTTTGTAGCCCGAGATGGTAACATCATCGATGCAACCGTCAAAGTTTTGTTCGACAATCTCTGAGTGATTCAGTTTGCCTGGGTAACCGCCAAAGTATATACGCTTAAGCTTGGGCATCTCCTCCTCTGCGTCCAGCGGTGCCTCTTCCTGCGAAATAATCACATCGTCCACCTTGAGCAAGCCACGACGACCATCTCTCTCGGCCACGACACGATGCCATTCATTGTCATTGTAACGATCTCGGCTGCCCGTGGAGATTTTCTCATCGCCCAGCTTAAAGCGGAAGAAGATGGCACCATTTACCAACTCAATGGACATGTAATGCCTGTCGCGTCCATAGAAGAAAAGTAAACCATTGCTGGTATCCTTGGCAACCTTGAAGCGGAACTGAACACTGGAGCGTGTCTTGAAATTGAACGGCGCCGCCTTAAGCTGTACAAATCCGTTGCCCTTGAAGCGTAGCCCCGTGACCGGCATTTGCTCCTCGAGCAGAATGTCACGTTCGCGAGCGCCCTGTTTATTCTCCTCAGCAAAGACAAAGTTCCACAGACCAACGTTCTCATTGCCAATGCGAAGATCTTCAATGTCACCTTGGAACGAACTGGAGATTATGTCATCAGGTGCCGTAAAGTCCGATGGTCCAGGATAGCCGCCCACAAACAGACGACTATTGCGGTCCACATGGAGTACATTGTTGGCGCCTACTAGATTGGTTGATTTGCTGTGATCCAACGCTTCGCCATTGGGCAGCTCCTCACGTATTGTCAGCTTGGCACTGGAGCCCAAACGATCGAAGATCGCCTGATACCACTTGCCATCGGCAACATATTTATCACTAGTGATACGCTCTGGTCCATTACCCAAATCGATAGTCGCAATCGGATATCCATTGGAAATCTCCATGGCTACAAAGTCGGTGTTCTTCTGATTGGTCTTGTTATCGTTACCCAGATACAGCAGGAATCCATTTGGCTCGTTCGTTCTGAAGAAGGTCGAAAGTTTCGTCTTGGTGGCCAACAACGGAGCCTGCTCCGGCGTCTTCAGTTCCAACACCGTGAAAGGCGAGAACTGTACACCGACCTTGATGTTGTTGGCAATACGGCGAGCGGTTTCAATCTGTCGCTTGAGATTTTCAATGTCCTGACCGAGCTGCTGACTCTGTTCGCCGACGCGCTGCTGCTGTTCCTCGATCTCATCGGCGAGCTCACTTATCTTGGGCACGGAAGTATCCACATTGTCCAGCTGATTATTGGCCTGAGCTATTTCCTTGTTGGTAATGTCCACATCGCGACTTATGTTGCGTGCCTTCTCCAATTCCTTCGGGGTTAGGTTGCTAACTGGCTCTAGAATCTCGAGCACATTGTGCAATATGTCCAGAGCATCGCTGGCATTACTATTTGAGTTCTTCCACACGTCACGCTGAGTCTCCGCGGGTAGCTTACTGATTAGTATGTTAATCTCCTTAAGCTGCGCATCTGTGGCTGCATTCAGCTGTGATATGTCCTGCACCTTGCCTGCAGATCCATTCAGACGTGGCTCTAGTTCGTTCTTTACCTTGAGCAGGGCCTGTCGTGCCTTCTGCAGCAACTCCGCTGACTGTTCACTTGCATTGGCTGCACGCTCTCCTATGCCATTGGTAATCTGTGTGGCATTGCTGGCATCATTGGTGGCATCCTGACTGAGCTGCTCGGCAGCCTGCACCGCATTCACAATGTTGGAGTAGGCGGTGGCGGCTTCGATGGCAGGCTCCTTGCTGGACATCATGTCCGCATATTGATGCGCCAAATTCTCAGCTTGCACCTTCAGCTCGGCGGCACGTTGTTCGGCTTGTTCGGTGAGTGCTTCGGCTTCCTTGTGATCCGCATCACGTTCCGGTAAATACTCATCTACACCCTTGTTTACCAGCTTAAGCTCCTGCAGTGCACCGCGCAGATCCTCCAGCTTTGTGTCGATCTGACCAAGCGTTAGTTCGCCATTAATCAAAAAGTTACCCGCCTCCTTGATGTTCTTCTCTGAATCCTGTTGCTGCTCCGACACCGTATCGAACTTGGAGTTGTCATATGCGCGTTTATTGGCCACATTCAAGCGCTCCACATCAGCCAATTGAGCCTGAGACTGTTCACTCCAGTTGAAGAGATCCTCCAGTTTGTCACTGAACTCGCCAATTTCATTCTTGAGCGCATTCAAGCTCTTGTTCTGCTGCTTGATAGGTTCAACCAACTTGTCCACCTCCTCATAGAGTTGACGCGATTTGTCCAGCACCAACTCATTTGTTTGCAGCTCAATCTCTGTTTCATTAATCTTGTTGAGTATCTGCTTGGCCTGCTCTAGAGCTGCATCGATCTTCGTACTGGCAGTAGCTTCCAGATTCTGCGAAAGTGCATCCACAGCGGCAATAGCATCTTGGGCCTGTTGTACACTACCCAGCGCTTCAGTGTGAACCGCCGAGACGTTGGTCAGCAGAATACCCGATCTTGATTGTATGTCTAGGGCATTGTTAAGTGTCTGGTTAACCTGCTTGGCATATGCCTTGCTGGCCGCCTCCAGTTCACTGTTAAGTTTCTGCGATGGCAACAAATTGACTGTCGTAGGATCCAGTGCCTGCACCTTGGGCGTCAGCTCATCGGCCAGCACATCATAGTAGTTCAGTTTTTGGCTAGTAAAGAAGGCCATGGTTACGCTCTGGAAGTCCTGAAGCACACCATCGATTTGGTCACGCAATCTGTCGGTTACATCGAGCAGCGCATGGTGGCAATTGTTGCACTCCATGCAACCGTCTTCGGTGAGTACCCAACGATTGGGACATGCTTCACAACGATCTCCGATCACACCAGGCAGACAGACGCATTGACCCGTCTGGGGATTGCAGCCGGTGCCGGCACGCGAGTAGCCCTGGTTGCAGTTACACGGGGTGCAGCCATCACGTTCATATTTCCAGTGATCCACAGCGCAACGATCGCACTGACGGCCCGTTACACCGGGTTTGCACTGACCTGAAATTGCCACAGTTTTAATATACCAATGAAATACATATGGAAAGCCATCTCTACTTACAGTGTCCAGTGTGACTGTCGCACTGCGTCGAATTGGAAGCAGGTCCACAGTCGCAGGCCCGACATCCAATGCCGGAATCGAAGCCATAGTGATCCGCTTCGCAGCGATCGCAACGTTCGCCGATGACATTCTCATGACACTTGCACTTGCCCACATAGGGATCACACTCAAGCGTACCCAGCTCATCACAGTCGCAGCTCTGGCAGTTCTTTAGCTGCACAGCATCGCCATAGAATCCAGGGGCACAGAGATTGCAAGCCATGCCCGAAGTGTTGTTCAGACAGCGCAAGCACTCACCGGTGCGTGTGTCACAAGATCCCTGCTCCTCGGGATTAATGTTACCCGAACATTCGCAAGGCTTGCAGACATCTCCTGCCGTCTCGGGGGAGCCATAGAAGCCATTGGCACAGGCCTCACAGCGTGGTCCCGTATAGCCAGGCAGACACTCACAATGGATTTCATTGCCAGACTCAGAGATCTCGCAACCGGTAGCAAAGTTATTCGAATCGAAGGGCAACGGACAGGCGCAGATCATGCAATCGTGTGGCGTTCCATTGGTGGCATTGCCATAGTATCCAGCCACACACTGCTCGCAATGATCGCCCTGGGTGGAGTGCTGGCAATTGGTGCAGATGCCGGTAGCACAATCGCAAGTCTCGGCATGGCCGTTACACTCACAGGGCACACAATATCCGCCGTAGGGTCCATTGTCGACGCGATGATAGCCAAGGGCGCAATCCTCGCACGAGTGTCCTGTGTAGCCAGGCGGGCAATGACAATGCTCGACGGCCAGGAACTGGTAGCTACCGGTGCCATTGTCATCCTCATCGGCCAATGTCAAATAGACATCAGAGAGTTGCGTATTCAGTGTTTGTTCCCAGTAGTTGGCACGTATATAGATCGATGTCAGATCACGCAAAGCCATCATGAAGTCAGCTCGGCTAACTGGCTTGCCGGTGGGTGTTAAGAAGTTGCTCTCCACCATCTGCAGGCGATTCTTAAACGGCAAATTGCTACTGGGCTGCTCGTAGCTTTGATGCACTAACACCTGATCCTTGCTCAGAAGTATTACGTCTGGTGCGTTAAGCGGTTTACCCTCAAATCCGGTGGTAAAGAGCAGCGTGTAGGCCAGATCTCCGCCATAGGCTGAAATGTGACTGTTCTGGTTGAGCAGATAGTCCAGTACACCAAAGTATGCAACGCGCTGATCATTCTCATCGCGTGAGGTAAAGTCCGCCTGCAGTGTTGTCTCGTTCAAGATCAGTTCATCTGTTGTCACATCCCAAATATCGAATTCGATCAGTTTCTCATTGAAATTGGCCGAGTTAATGGACACATGCTTCAGCAGGCTGACATTGTAGACTCTTAGATAGGCGCTGTCACAGCGTGATGTTTTGCCAAAGCAGAAGCAAGTGGTGCATCCATCGGGATTGCTATCCTGCAGATTGTATGTGCCCTCCACACACTGATCACAATCGCGTCCCACAACGTTCTTCTTGCAGAAGCAAGTGCCGTCCACCTTGTCGCACACCTCCAATTCGGTGCCTGGTTTGTGGCAGCTGCACTGGCTGCATCGTGGAAAATCATAGTATCCATTGTCGCAAGCATCGCATGCACGACCCACAATGTTGTCGCGACACTCGCAGGAGCCATTGAACAGATCGCACTGCTGGTTGCCATTGGCAATACCCAAATAGTTGCAGTTGCACTCCTCACAGCCAATCACCTGATGGAAGCCGTAAGTGTTCGCTGCGCATCTGAAAGGGCATTGATATAAGCTTCAAGCTGGCATCGTCTTTCTTGGGTTACTTACTTGTCGCACATGGGACCAATTACATTGGTTGGGCACATGCATTCTCCGGTGGTCGCCTCACACATGGCAATGCTTGGACAACTGCAGGGTTTGCAGTCGGGGAAACCTAGAAGGGGACAGGCATAAGTATGGAATGGTGCTGGAACTACCATACTTTTGCTTTACCATAGAATCCTGTGCGACAGGCTGTGCAGCGACGTCCAATAACATCCTTACGACACTGACACTGGCCACCAAATGGATGACACTCGAAGCTGGTGGATCCCTCATAGTCGCAGTTGCAGGGCAATGCGCCGCTGTTGTAGTCGGCTGTCAGAGAGAAAACGGCATTCTTGCAGAATTCGCTGGCATTGTGTGTTATGTGATAATGATCGTGGCCACATTCCTTAATGAACTCCTTGGTTTGATCGAATGTCTCCTCAACCAACAGATCCGGTTTGTATAGCAACAGTGGCACAACCACCAGATAGTCCAACCAAACATTTTGGGCGCGAGTGTTCTACAATGAAGTAAAGAAACAATTAATAACAATACAAATCATTCGTTGAGCTTTCTTCACTCACGGTCAACGTGAACTTGAAGTCATCCTCGATGTTGAAGAAACCAGCATCACCCGTAATGACACCACGGCAGCCTGAACTTGATGGACAATGTTCAATGTCGAATTTGCCATCGTATTGATTCTTGCCAGCCGTGAGTGTGTACATCACTTGGTACTTGGGATCATTGGGCTGATAGTACTTGACAAGAATGACATAGGAGCCTGGATCGGAGACCTTGGACTCAATGACAATGGTGCCATCTTCTCGGCTGTCCAAATGCACGAGCTTAACGCGATTATCGAAGGCAGCATACGGGGGCTTATTTACCGATATGCGATTCTCGTGATCGGTTTCGAATTCAATCTTCTTGGAATCGGGTACCGAACGGAATTTCGGTGTTGCGCATTGTTTGTCGTGTACAACGCATACTGGGCTCGGATTAATGTAATCAATTGACCACTGATCCACTGGAATTGCCGAAACCGAAATGATTGGTACACGGAAAGCATCATCAAAGTCAGCCTGTAATCGAAACGAATATAGATAAACTAACTTGCAAAGCGTTTCAAATAGACACAACTTACATAGATGGTAACTGGCTCCAGATTCTCCTTGTTGATGTAGAAGAGCTTTTCGCTGCCATCGTCATTTACCGGTGTGCGGCAGATTGTGGAGTACAGACAGGGATACAGATAGACCGTAGAGTACGAATCCTCATCTTTGCCCAACCTAAGATTTACATCGTAAGGCACCGGATAGTTGCGTTCGCTAATGTAGTCAATCACAAAGATGTAGCGACCACTGTGCGGCACATTAACTATGTAGTTCAGCTCCTTTTGATTGTTACTCAGCACAGGAATCTCTCCAACATGTCCGACAATTTCAAAATGTTCTGGATCGCTGTAGAATTCTGTCGGTTTGGTCGGCTTATTATTGCTATCCACAATGAAAGGAATTTTGGCCGGTTCAAAGCCATCAACTGAAGCATATTTATAATGACGACACAGTTCCATGTTGCCAAGCTCACAGGGATTGGCAATGTGACGGGTCAGAATGGATGCTTCATAATAGGCAGCCGGCAGGAGGACAAAGTAGTCCAGCATAACTTGCTGCTTTGACTTTGTGGTAAAGACATACTGTCCAGGATCTAGCACAACAGCCGAAGGCTTGCTGCCCTTGGGACCGGAGACGGTGACAAACTCTGGTTGCGTTGTGGGACGTAGCAGCACCTTCACGCTAAAGAAGAGAGTATAATCAATACAAGCCACAAGGTAATCAACTAAACATGTTTCACTTACTTTTGATCCAACTCCAGCGGATTTTCGGATTGAATGAGTATGCTAGCCGTTACGTTATTATCGGTGGGATTCATGTAGCGTATGATAATGCGATATACCGATGATTTGATTACATCCACCCTGTTGCGCACCTCGTTCTGTATTTCATTGAATACAGCATAGCCCTTGCTGCTAAAGTCCGGAAAGACTTCCTCGTTGTACTGATAGCGCACCTTAGCACCCGATGGCTGTTCGCCATCCTCGTATTCGTATTGGAATTGATGCAGTGTGGGGAAGTAGTGAGTTGTCAGTGGCTGCGTGCAAGCACGTCCAGTAACACGCGGATGACACTTGCACTGCCCGTTGATCTTATCGCACTGACTGTCCCATGAGCCACCCACATCGCAACTACAGTCCTTGCAGCCGAATAGCGAGGAGCCGTCCAGATCGAAGGTGCCATCCTTGCACTCATTGCAACGACGTCCAGTTGTGTGTGGCTTGCAGTGACAATTGCCCGACTTGGAGGCGCAAGTATCCAGTCCCGAAACGGTACCATCGATGTAACAATCGCATTCCTGGCAACCCTCTGGATTGTTGATGGTCAGGTTCCAGTAGAGTGGCTTGCATTCGTTACAGATTCGGCCAGAGACGCGTTCCTTACACTTGCACAGTTCTCCCACTGGAACTGAGCCGCAGCCTGCAAATTGATCGATAACACCGGCAGGATCACAATTGCAATCCTCGCATGCAGGGAAGTTATAGAACGATTCCTTGCAACGCTCGCATTGACGACCATCGAAGTTGGGTTTACTGTAAGAGGCGAAAGAGATTAGATTTTAACGAGGGCAATAAGAATTTAATGCTTTGCCTACCAGAAACAACCATCCTCATTACAAGTGACGCCCTCCGAACCGTGTTCATCGCAATTACAAGCTGTAATGTATTCAAGAAATTAGTTTAATATATTGTAATCTTGATTCTACTTCCAAACTTACGCAAACACTCCGGATAGTTGTAGAAGCCAGCGGCGCACAAGTTGCACAATTTGCCGGAATAGTTGAGGAGGCAGTTGCACTTGCCGGTGTTGTCACAGGTAATGGCCGAGCTGCCAGTGCTGGAGCAGTTGCAGGGCTGGCAGGAAGGATAGTTAAAGTACCCAGGCAGGCAGCGATCACAGCGTGGTCCACCAAAACCTTCGCGACAAATGCACTGACCCGACTGCTTGTTGCAAATCTCCGGCTCGGTGCCCTGATGATCACAGTCACAATCTGGAGAGAGGACAGGTACGATGAGCAATAAGAAACACTGGAAGATTCTTAGTACTACTTACAGGAGCAGGTGGGTTCGTTGTAGTAGCCATCCTTGCAACGCTCGCACTGTGCACCGCCCCAGTTGCTTAGACAGGTGCAGTTGCCGGAGACTACGTCACAATCGTTGTTGATGGAGCCCAACTTGTTGCACTGACATGCCTTGCACTCGGGGAAACCGTAGTAGGACTCAGCGCACTCCTTGCAGAATGCACCAGCAAAGTTGGTCTTGCAGGGGCAAATTCCATTGACGGCTTCGCAGTTGTAGCCATTGGTGCCGTTCAGATTGCACTCGCACTCGCGACAACGTGGATAGCCATAGTAGCTGCACGTACAGAGAAGGATTAGAAAAACCAGAACTTAGAACTTGGTCTCAAATTTACCCATAGGAGCAGGAGTCGCAGTTGGGTGGCTGGAAGGCGGCACGGCATTCGCACTTGCCCGTCTCCTCCTCGCAGTGTCCCGTCGAGTAGAGGAAGTCGCAATTACAGGCTGAATAAAGAAACAATTAGCGAGCTTTCTCTAGAGCTAAAGCTGCTGCTACTTACGACTGCAGACATCTGTTTCGTTCCAGTATTTGCCACGCGGACGATAATACTTCGGTTTGCACTTGTTGCAGTTGGTGCCCTCGGTGTTGTGCTGGCAGTTCTGGCAGACGCCACCGCCGTCGTAGTGTCCATGGATGTCCAGGGACAAGCCCTTGCGGTTGACCTCCTCATCGTATTTGCACTCGTTGCTGTGGCCATGGCAATTGCAGGCTGAGCATAGAAAAAGGATTAGTTATATTTGGTCAGATCTGTACGCCGCACTTCTGGTTACTTACGCTCGCAGTTGAAGGGACGCGCATTGGTGTTCTGTCGCCATTTCTTCTGCTCGAAGCCGGGACAACATTGGTTGCACTGAATGCCGCAAGTGTGATGCTGGCAACGACAAGCGAGAATGCGCACTGGGCTGCTGGGATCCTTGACGTCACAGGTATCGGCGTGTCCGTTGCACATGCAGCGACCACCAATCGATATATCCTTGATGGAATAGAAGTAACGACGTGTCACTGTGGGATCCTGACGGGCCACAGACATCAAATGACCCAGCAAATTCTTGGTACGCAACAGACGAATTCGCACATTGGTGGCACGTGTCCATTCCTGCAGCACAGTCGAGTTGAAGTAGTTCGTTGCCGAGGGACGTCCGTTGAGCAACATCACAGGGATCTCTCCATTTTCCAGCGGCACAATTTTCGAATATTCCGTGGTGCAAATGACATCGTTATCCCGTGCAATTGGCTTGTAGGTATCCTTGCCAAAGTATGTCTCACAATCGGCGGGTGTATCCGAGAAATGCTGCCACGGTGTCCAGGTCTTGCCGTAATCCGTAGACTTCTCCAGTGTCCAGAGACCAGGACGCGGAGAGTTACCCATGCGTATGAACAGATAGGCGACATGGAATTCCTGTGTAGAGTGTAGAAAGCAGGTATTAGTAATGAATAACTTAAATTCGAACTGATTCTTACTCTTACTTTGAGAACTTTCAATACTCCCCATGGAACTTCTCTTAAGAGTCAGAAATCGGTCTAAACATAAGCTCAATTCACAGCCCAAGCAAATTCATTAAAATTTATTAGCATTGCGTACACACAACACAATTGTCTGTGTGTGCGTGTGTGTGTTATGTCAATATGTGTGCTGCTTGCGTATATGTATGTACTATATCTACTGAGGCAGCAGCCGCATGAGATCATGAAAGAGAATTAACTCCATGCTCTCCAGCACACACTAAATTTATCTGCGTCCGCCAAATGTTTGTTTATTTTGTTGCTCTCCTGTTTGTCTTCCAATTCGTATTCAATTGAAACGAACCAAACATCTTGTATGTGCATAGTACATCCCGACATGGTATATAAGAAGTTTTGTACTTCGTGGTTTATTTTTGCGTAAACATGTGTTTTTTATTTGGTTTGGAAATGAAATCATTCATTTCAAGAATCTTGAACGAGTAGAGACTTGAAATATATGGAATACTTCGCGGGAAATACATATGTACTGTGCTATGGGAAGGCGACCTAAGCATAGGGAGCACTACAACAATCTACCTTACAGCATGCTATACAAGATAAGATAATTCTCTACTATGAGCTATTCTTCTTTATTAAAATCTTCTCTTCTTTCTTTCGGCTAATCTTTTTTAGCTGGCGTCAGCTAACTATAAATACTACTGCAGCTTGAAGACTATAAAACAATGTGCAGGCGTTGCACTTGCTGTATGTGACTGTCAGATGATCTCATTTCATGCCGAATCTTAAGTAGTTGGAAGAATTCTATATAGTACATTTAATAATTTGCTTTCTGAAAAAAGGCTTCGCTGGCTGAGGCCACATGTTCGCCGCGTTTCCGTTGCAAGTGCGATAAGCTCGGTGACCCCAAAGTTTTTATAGAACGATTCAAGACAGTTTTATTTTTTTTGCTCGAGATGATAAGCGCGTGGGCTATGCCAGTAGTTTGTTGCTGCTATCAGCAGGAGAAGTAAGTTTTTTAATTCAAATCTGAAACTGAAGCCGTTCATGCTAAGAATTCTTCTTGATTCTCCTTATACAATACGCTTATCGCTCGAAAAAATAAAGGAAAACGAAAGAGTCAATGCTCTGTGGCGGGTTTCTAAGCGACGAGCATGTAAGCTGAGACAGCCCAACATGCTCGTATATGTATACATATTTCATGCATGCATATGTATGTAGTGTATGTACATGTATGTCTCTACAAAACAAGCTGATAACCCGCAACTCCAAAGGGAAGCAGCGCAACGCAACAACAGCTCAGCAAGATTTTTCGCTGCGTCGTCTTCGTCGTCGTCGTCGTCGTCGTTGTAGACGTCGAAAATGAAATGAAAACCCATTAAAATCGTTTTCAAATTTTACGAGCCTGTCTGGTCTCTCTACACATGCCCGAGAGCCTGTCTCCACTGTCTGGAATTGACTTGAGAGTAGTTTGAGCTGATCGAACCCGGACTCGATGCTGCTGAACCCATAAGAGCGTTGCATCGACTTGTTTTGTATTGTTTTGTTCGTTCTTGATTTTGTTCTCTTTCTTCTTTCCCAGGCTACTACACCTTTCTTTCTGTCTTCTTCTTCACCTTCTTTTGTTGCTGTTTACCTGTTCGAAATTGATGGTTAAATTGACTTCGTTGAATTTCATGCCTCGAGACAAGGGAGGGCTCTGCCACCAGGCCTCGGTGCCATCGATTGCATTCTCCGGCGGATGGTTCTTCTCCGGAATATGGGGATCACAGTAATCGCAGACCTAGAAGAATACACACACATGTGTCTTGTGTTTTAAAAATAGTTTCGAATTTGAATGTTCAACACATGTGGCACGGTCTACATGCAGCACATTTGGTTGGGGGAAACATGAAAATTGTGTATGTATAACAGAAAATTGAAATGGAACTTTTTCTAAAATTGATTCTTACTTGTCCCTGGATAACCGAGTAATCAATATGATCATTTTCCGTATTGGCTCCGACCAGCTTGCAGTAGAGCTCAGGTCCGTCTGTATCCTCGCCACATGTGGCTGTTGCATGAATCTTGCGGCCCGTGGCCAGATTGAAATATGGCGGCGTTAGTTCTGCCTTGCACAGTGCCACTATCAGGCAAAGAGCAAAGGCCACGCCCATGGCACCAACTGGGGCCACACGCTGGCCCATTGTGCCCAGCTTCCACACGCAGCACACAAACGAAAGTCCTTTATCAGTCCCTTTTAATGATCACTTCCGGTTCACTTTGCTTATATATTTCACTTTCTTATCTCTTCTTTACTTTTCACTATTCGATTCCCGGATTCTTATTTCTTTTCAGAGCCCATCCAACCGCACTGGATGGCTCGTCGCGAGCAACTGAACTTCATGTGGCGAGAAGTTTTCCTCGAGACCCCAAAAAATATGTATCAAAGCCGACTGATGGATTCGTCGACTCTTCGGCTCAACCAACCCGATTGGCCATCGGCTTTCGGCTGCCGCTCGTTGATTGCCGGCGATCCCGGCCTATTTATTACTTCATCGCCCAGCTGAGAGCCCGAGATTACGATTTTGATCTTCGTTTGTTTTGATTGCGTTGTTCGTTTGTTTTCCTTCGCATTTCCAGTTTCTTATGTGTTGATTTGCTCTCTATGTTTTTCGTTCTCTCGCGGTAGCAAATACCGGCCGGCTTTTTAATAAGTAGTATAAAAGAGAAACACATCAGTGAAAGAGAGTTTGGGTTTTCTCTTGACGTAGCAGAACCGCCAGCATTAGGTTCACTGCAAAATAGTACAGGGAAATATTACAATGCATGCAGTGAGATAAGATTTTAATACTTACAAATCCTGACGTCGGCCTTTTTTGTTCATAATTATAAGGTGATTTTAAATATCAATTTTGTTAGAAAAACAATAGTTAATGCATCTTCTTGTTGAGTTGCTTGTGCCAAATCTTTGTTCCTAGTGTGGAGTTTTAATTTCGATACCTATCGATCTTTATCAATTTGCTTTTGCTGGCGCCAAAACTCCCACTTAAGGGCCACTGTTACCTAACAGTTGAGCTTCATGTTGAGTTGCTTACAAAAGAATAAATAATGAGTATTTTTTCCCTTCTTATAAGACGTATATTGCACAATTAGGTCTGCTGTGGACATTTAAATGTTGTAATGAATTGTTTGGTCGGGTGTTAAGTTAAGATGTTACCAAATTATATCCATTCTTACAAGTCGTGACGTTAACCGCAGTACTTACCAAAGACAATTAAGCGCACAATCTATCTGCTGATTATCTTTGTGGATAACCATCGATCCTGGCCACTGCATTCTTTACGCGCAACAGTTGACGAACTGTTGAGACAAATGCAGTCCTGTGAATAGCGAAAAAGAACTTAAGTAAATACAGTTATTTTCGTGTCGGAAAAAAACGGCCGGTAAAATGTTAGGTTCGCCAATTAAAGTTAAATTATACTTAATAAAAGTGGTCTATTGTGTTTAAAAAGTGTTTTAAAAAATAGTCAAATAGTGTAAATAAGCGTGGTTTTTGTTGCTTCTATTGAAAAAGGGGTCAAAAGGCAACGAGCGGTAAATTGCCAAAACGTGATTACACGAAGAGGATAATCTAAGACAATTTATAACTTGAGCCTTGCTTATTAATTGCTTCCAGCATTTACGTTGTAGTTAGCAAATAATTAATATGCCAAAGAAATGACTTTCATTTTTTTATGGCAAAAAAGTGCCGTTATGTCAACGTCCACTGTGGGTGAGATTGTGCTAGCCACATGCACTCACACACACACGCAAGCCTACACACTATTGATGAGACAAGTTCAGTCCTGTGAAGCGCGCTTTGGCAGGGGCCATTGAGTATGTATATGTGAGTCTTTATTGTTCTTAGAGTAGAATCGAATTTTCGATACCCATCGATCCTTACCTTTAAAAACTTTACTAGTGCCATGAACTCCCACGCACAACAGTTGGCGAACTGTTGAGCCAAATGCAGTCCTGTGAATTGCGAATAAGAATTTGAGTAAAAACAGTTATTTTCGCGCTGCGTGAAGTAAAATGTTAAATACGTAAAATAATTAAATTACAGTTTATAATAATTATTTATCGATTAACACTCGGTCCCGGATAAGTAAATGTTGTTGAAATTGATTGAATTTGTTTGTGTTGGCTGTGCTTTGTTACGCTTGCAAAATTTGCTATTCTGAAGGTGAATAACGGTGAACAGTCAAACGCGTTCAGGCTTGTCGAAATTGAAACGAGACTCAACCTACAATCACCAAAAACTTGAAGTTTATTGCTAGAGCTATTAAGAAGCCTAAGAAACTGCTCGACGGGCCAACCGCTAGTAGCGAATAGCTTTGAAAATCACGATCAAAAAACTGTAAAATTCATTACCAATGCAGCGACAGCGCAGTCGCCGCAGCTGCGCGTTTGTGCTGGTCTCAGCAGCACTGACTAAACTGGTTAGTAAGCAGCCAATGGAACTCTCTTGCAATGACAAAAAAGAATCGCGCACTGATAAAGACGGCGGAGTCTGTCAACGATTTTTTGGCCTCAATTCTCTCGTATCTTGTGTGTGCCGGGCACACTGTGCAGCTGGCGGCGGCTTCGTTTCGGTTCGGTTCCATACATGCAAACGAGTTCTGATGACGTAATAGGCATCATTTACCGCTTGTTGTTGCTTTATTGATGCTGTTTCTTGCAACTCACGCAAATAAGCGCGTTAAGTGTCCGGCGAAAAATTGCATATTTTTTTTTAAATTTTTTTTTATATGTGGTGCAAAATTTTATCACTCCGGAATATTTTTTTGTTGGTGCTAGTTGCAATAAATTAAAATGTATTATGTTTTTATTTTTTTTTTTTGTGTAAGTGCTTGTGTTATTTTATTTACACAAAAAGTGTTTATGTGGGTGATAAATAAATTGCTTTATCAACAAAAATGTGTGCTGCAGTCGAACGGTAAGTGCATTTTCAATTACACTTAACGTATTTTGGGGAATTAATAGACTTAATTTATTTTATTATTATTTATATTATTGAGCCTAGAATTTTTTTGCCCGAGGCATATTCGTTATTTAACCACTGTGCAGGCGCTGCCGTTGTTGGCGTCGTCGCTCACCTGGTCTCACAGCGTTTCATTTCATTTATTCGACGTTGTATTTCTGATTTAGCGTTCAATTCGGTTCTAAGTTTCAACGCGTTTGCATCGGCGCAGTTCTCGAACATGGTGCTTTTAAGAGTGATTAAATATCTTGTAGGTTAGTGTGGTGCAGATGATAGTGTTGGCGGAAATATGCTACTTCATTTTATCGTTTTTCATTTACATGTGCCTCCCAAAGGCTGCGTGGTGCGTGTCTGCAACGAGCTGTCCCAGAATATGAATTCACTTAACAAGATGTTTAAATATCATTTGCTCGAGGCGAATTAGCCGACAAATTGGAATACCCATTAAAAGTATATTGTACCTGCGGTTCACCCCTTAACCTTTCTACTGTATATAAGAGTACTTATGATTTATTATGATAATTAGATCTCCCGTTTCTGCTTCAATAAAATTGTTACTTAAAACACCCAACCTAGCGCTTTTTGTAGCAGAAAAAATGAAAACACGACATTTAAGGGAAATAAAAGTGTGAACACAGTGTGCAGTATGTGGCTTGAATAACCTTGCCACAATCGGCGCGTTGTTGTTGCAGTGCCACAAGAGGCGGAGCGTTGTTGCCTTGCACAATTGGTGCTTGGCCGTTAGAAACTCTTTTAACGGCTTTCGATTTCTGTTTGAGTTTTGGAATTGTGTAATCGATTGTTAGCTATAATCTTCGACAATAATACATTAATTATTGTTAGCACGGTATAATGGCTGTTTTAGTGGGTTGTTCTTTAGCAGTTTTGTTTAAATGGTTTCTTAATTTCAATACTTATTTTTAATGATAATTAAAATATATGTCGTTAACATTAAAGGTAATTTTTGCAGTGGAAAACTTTTGATTACATTCAAAAATTTAAGTTACACGACACGCGGTAAGCTACGCACCGCAAAGCTATAGACACGGCCTTTGAATTATAAAAACAAACAATGATTTTTCAATTTGAAACTAACCCAACAAACCTCGTCTGGCAAAAATTAGCATACCTTGTCAAGAGCTTGAATGTGACGTTGCATAATTCCTATATAAAAGTGGAAAAACTCGACGGGGATTTTTTTTGGTATCTCATTACATTCCGTTTTGACTGTATTAACTGAATGCGATATGGGAAACTGAAAGGTCGCTAAACTCAAGCAAGAGTAACTTGTAAATTCTTTTTTCAATAAAAAACATAATTAGTAATACTTATTATACATATGTTTATTAAACACTTTTAAACTTAATTCACATTATTCACTGCGCAGCATTGTTCTGCCAAAGTTAACCACACTGCTGACAAAGCTGAGCATCGATGTAATCATACCATGGGCATGTTTAGAACTCTTAGTGCTCTCTTCTGCATCACCTTCTCTCTTGATTTTGTTTGGTTTACTTTGGCGAACTTTAATTTGCGTTTGTGTTTCAGCGCTGCTGAAAATGCGGTCCACAATTGGCATTATGAGCCTTCGGCCATCCTCTATGCTGATTTCATTTATACGATCATCTTCGGAACTGAAGTCGTCCAGCCGGCGTCCTTGCGCTGAAAAAAGTTTAAGAGTCGAGTTAGATAAAGCCTTTTGTTAGATCTTCTTGGAAATACCGAATAACACAAGTGCAAGACTGATAAGAATGGCTGATAAGAACTTGGCTAGATGCATTGTTGATTGCTTGACTGAACTGAAACTGAATGTAAATGCAAATTTTGCGCTCAACTTATACACACTTTGAAGAGTGTCGCGCAAGCCAGACGATCTACGTGATTTTGACCGGAATTCAATCGGAACTAACATAACGCACGTTTTCATAAAATAATTGTTTTATTTTTAAGTAAAACTTATTTTACGGTTTATTATATGCAAAATGACGTGGAACACGTTAGAGTTTTGGACGTCAGTCCATTATTTATTCGGCTGAACTGGCTATGTCTCATTTGAGTGTTTGACATGCAGTCCGATTTTTGTATATCTCATATGCATTGTCCAGCTCAGCGTCGGCAAGTCGTTCGTCTGATACTCCAGGCCAATTTTCCCAACACTCCAGCGGGGAGGTTGACTTGATTAAAGGATGACTTGCAGTCATACCTATAGCATACAAAGCTGTAAAGTGATATGAAACATACAAAAAACATATATTACTATATCCAAAGTAAATGATTTTATTCCATGCGGGCTCACACTAACCAAGGTAAATGATAAGGTACATTATAAAAGATGCCTAGTTCGATTATAACTGTGCGGTTTGCAGAAGAACTCAACGATTTTATATGGCTACCGTCCATACGCAGACCTGAGCAGACCAGCTTTTTGCGTACAACCCAAGCATGGCGCAGACAAAAGCGTATCGAAATAATCCATTCAAAAGAGGGGCTCGAGGCGCCGCTTTGTCTCGGACTTGCGACGGGCAAATACGTTTGACGTCATTGATGAGAGTCTGAAATCCCAGCTGGCTGAGTTAATTGCGTGAATTTTTTTTGACAAAACTTAAAGGCGTAACTTTTATTTCGGGTAGACATATCAATCTTTCACGTTCCCAAAGAAGATTGTCCAGCGCTCGTACTCTGACGTCTCCTCACATATGAACGTTTCCATCTGGCAGTAGATGTCACTGTAGTCGTCGTACGCTAAGTGAAACGAGTTTTTAGTAAGATAATGATTTTGCATGGGGAAGATTTGTTGATTATGTTAAATATAGTTAAGACAGTTTTACATACTCTTTCCCTCGTGACATGCGGCAACATCTAAATGACATTTTGATGCGAATTTGCGTATGCAGTTAGCTTGCTCATCCAGGCGGCAGATCGCGCTAGTTTCATTCGACTTTCCGCATGAGCTTTCCAGCGGGCATTGTGGAACTATGAGCCGTGGCGACGGACCCGCTGCGTCATTGCTTTGTCCCACTGTGCAGTCTTCAGCAATATTTAGTTAATTTATTGATTTTAATAGATCATTTTTTATTTTTACTCACAGCACAGTAGCATAAATGTAGAGATTATTTTTAAAAGCATGGAGCAACAAGTTTGCACTATTTGAAGCGCAATGCGGTACTAAATTGTCTTTGTTTTGTTGAGTCGCCCATTAGGTTGGATGACATCGAGTAAATAAGAGTGGACGAATTCTGATAAGATTATTCTCTAAACCTAATTTGTTTTTATTATTTGCCTATCGTATATACTGGTACATACAAACTGTAAGCAATCATAAAATAGCGAGTTTTTATCTGTGTATATCACTACAAAGCGATCAAATTGAGGCTATAATAAAAAAATCATAAATTCAAACTAACCAAACTTCAGTAAACAACTCGGGCAGTTCTAAGATTTTTATTTAAATAATTGTGAAAAAATCGTAGCATACTTTTGCGTGTGTTGTGAGTTGTGGTTCGTGTCTTAGCGATGGAATAGTTTTGCTTGCATACTTGAGAGCGTTATTTCGCTTTCGACTGGCTGCGGTACAATTTGGCATAGATGCCATTTTTGGCCAACAGCTGGGCATGATTTCCCTGCTCAATAATGCGACCAGCCTGAATTACACATATAACGTTAGCATTCTGCACCGTGGACAGTCGATGAGCAATTACAATGCAGGTGCGCCCAGAGCATGCAGAATCAAGGGCCTGCTGCACCACCTGTAGGAAAGAATTAAAATTTCCTTTGTAGTTAAACTGTTTGTAATACCTAGCCAGCATACTTACCCTTTCGCTTTGCATGTCCAGAGCTGATGTAGCTTCATCCAGCAGCAAAATCTTGGGGTTTCTCACCATAGCTCGGGCAATAGCAATGCGTTGTTTTTGTCCACCGGAGAGCTGTGTGCCCTTGGCGCCCAACATGGTCTCATATTGTGCCGGTAGAGCCATAATAAAATCATGAGCATTTGCCATTTTAGCAGCTTCAATGATCTGTTGCATAGGAATGTCGCGTGAAGTGTCGCCATATCCGATATTCTCAGCAATGGTTTTCTCAAACAGTGACGGTTCCTGTGAGACAATGCCCAAACGACGACGCAGTGTTTTAAGTTCCATATCCTGGTTTATGCTCTCCTGATCGATTAGCTATAAACAGTAATATAGATATTATCAATACTATTAAATTGCTTTTGCAGTAGGTTTCTTACTATCTTGCCCTCATTGGGGTCATAGTAGCGCAGTAGTAGTTGAACACAGGTGGATTTACCCGAACCGGAGGCGCCTACTAAAGCAACAGTTTGTCCCTGTAGGACATCCAGATTGAAGTCTTGAAGCACTGAGTGATCAGGTCGTGAGGGATAGGCGAAATTGATTCCGCGGAAACTAACGCCTTGATCCACAGCATTTGTTTTATTGTAAATGTTGCCATTCTGTGCAGCCATATTTGGTGATTGGATAAGTGGTCGACGATCAATCATCTCGTACATGCGTGTTGCGGAAAGAAGAGCTGCGTTAAAGGCAGGCGTGAAAGCCAAGGATTGAGCCAAAATGAACAGCCCATACAGCATAGTATTGGCAATCCTATAAAGACGTTGATGTAAGATTAAGAATTCTGGTTTCTCGATCTGGGTTCATTACTTACTTCATAACAACCTCAAATTTGATTCTGCCATCAGCACACATGAATCCACCATAGGTTAGGGTAACCGCATAGCCAAAGAACATCAGAGTCATACCCATTGCATTGACTAATCCTCTCCACCTAAGGCGGCTCTTGATTTGCATACGGTATCGTTCCACTTCTGCATCGTACACTGCGATCAGCTCCTCTTCTCTGCGCAAAGCAGCCACAGTTCGGATTTGTGCAATGGTTTCTGTGGCAATACGGCTAGTTTCTTCTAGCACTATCTTTTCCTTTATCGCTGACTTCTCACTAAACTTTGCCTCAAACACGATTGATGCCACCATGAACGGGGCTGTGCTTAGGCAGACCAGTGCCAGTTCCCAGGAGTAGGAAAATGCTATAGAAAAACTACATATGAAGTTGGTAAGTGCTTGTATAATGTTGCTCAGCGGAAACCCAATTGCACCCTGCACGCTAGCTGCATCACCAGCCAAACGGGCAGATAGAGCTCCGACACTATTTTCTTTTTCATCAAACCAGCCCATTTCCTGATTCATAATGGCACCGAAAGTAGTGGAGCTATAAGATAAGCATTAAATAAGGGATTTCTAAAGAACTAGAGATATAAAACTAACCGCATACGCGATGTTAGCCAGACGCCAGCCAGGTTGTAGAAGAAGGTTTGTATAAAGCAAAAAGTTCCTGCGCATATTCCAATCACAACGCTCACAATGGACATGGATGAGCTGTGCTTTATCACATCTTCGTCAAGGGGCTCTGCTAGTGAAGCATATAGTTCAGCGAGAACTACGGAGAAGGCGGGCATGGCGCAGCCATAAAGACCCGCACAGATGGTGCCTATGATTAGGTAGCCCCATTCTGGACGTGACGAGCTGAGGATACGGAAGAATGTACGGGGATAACTTATTGTCTTTGTCTTTTTTGACTTTTCTTCGACATCTGGTTTTGTTAGTTCCGCATGACCATTTAAGTGTTTTATCTGAAATTCTGCATTCTTATCCAGCACTGTAAGGGAGCTTGGAAATTGTTCCACATCGTGAGATTTTTTGCGCTCTTGAGCCAGATCTTCGCTTTCATTCAGCAACTCATCTGCTGTGTCGTCATATTCATGGGCAGCAACCATTTTGTAGTAAAATCCCTGCTTTTTGATAAGCTCTTCGTGTGTTCCCTGCTCCACAGCCTTGCCGTTCTCAATATAAACAATCTGATCGGCATGCCTGATGGCCGATAGACGATGTGAGACAACCAGTGTGGTGCGTCCTTTGCAGGCCTTGTCCAAAGCCTCTTGAACCAGCTTTTCAGAATGATAATCCAAGGCTGAGGTGGCCTCTGTAGCGGGAAAATTCGAATATAGATTAGATATATTTTTTTAATACATACGCACATCAAATTTCAATAGCTTACCATCCAGGAGAAGAATCGTAGGCTTTTGTATAAGAGCTCTGGCTATGGCTATGCGCTGCCGTTGCCCTCCCGAAAGCTGTACACCTTTTTCACTAATGTGAGTGTCATACCCCTGAAGGAGAAGTTAAGTCAATTATTTAAAATATATACATATATTTGCTTTCTTCTGACTTTTAAACATATTTGCACAGACTTGTAATACCCTTTTTTAAAAGGGTAATTTTATTTCCATTAAAAGGAATACCCACCTTGTATAGAGCAATGATAAACTCATGTGCATTGGCTGCTCTGGCAGCATCCTCGACTTCCTTTTGAGTCGCACCTGGCTTACCATGTCGTATGTTTTCACCTGGTTAAAAATGAAATACATAGCTTATGGATCTCTTTCAAATGAAATGTTAATTTGCCAGTTACCTATGGTACCCTGAAATAATACGGGTTCCTGACCGACCACAGCTATTTTCGATCGCAGCCAATTAAGATTATATTTGCGCACATCTTCGCCATCTAAGAACACTTGCCCGAAAACAGGATCGTAGAAACGTTGAAGTAGTTGCACACAAGTGGATTTTCCGCATCCTGAGGAGCCGACTAAAGCAACAGTCTGGCCCTCGTTAACGATTACATTGAGTCCCCTTAAGACAATTATATCCTTTCGCGCAGGATATTGAAAGAATATATCGCGAAACTCAATGCTCCCCTTAAGTCCATGATTGAGAATCTTCCCCGCCTTAGATAAAGGATCTATAGCAGAAACACGATCGATGACTTCGTAAATGGCGTTTGCAGAGCCACGGGCCATGGCAAATGTTTCCAGAAATGGCGAGGTACGCGAAAGTTGATTGGCTCCAACAATGATGCCCGATATGACAATCATTACGACAGCAGGCGTATATTCACGATCCTCTGGAGGCACATCACCGCCACGATCAAGTAATATCAAATTGGCGCCATACCAGAAGGCACCAGCACCCACAATAAACATCATTGCCTTCATAACGGTATCGCTAAGTCCGGAAAAGGCGCCTTTCCATTTGCCAGCTTTGACAGCAGGCTTCAAAAGATTATCATAGCGCGTCGATTCAGAACGTTCTCCGCCGAACGCAACTACTGTGCGTATGGCGCCGATGACTTCTTCCACTACAGAACTGGCACGCACATAGGAACTTTGTTCCTTTGCAGTCAGTTTACTTTGGTACTAATTGAAAATGTTGGTGAGGATAAGATAATCGAGTGAAATGTTTTAGCTTACATGCGCAACCACCGTGTTCACCACCATGGTTAATGGTATATAAAAGAACATGGCCAAAGCCAATTTCCAACCATAGGCAAAGGATATAACCACGCTTATAAAGACATCACAAGTAATTGTCAAAAAATGTCCAAGATTTTCGGCTATGCCTGTGCGGATTTTCTCCATGTTGCTACAAAGATTTAATTGAGCAATTTATGCTGCTAGTTATTTTTTGTACATACTCCGTTATACGAACAGCAAAGTTCTGGTCCTTGGCCATATCATGCCATCCAATTTCCTGCCTGATTGTTGCTCTGAAAAATTCCCGACGCATTGCTACGGTTAATTTCAAAGCCAGATGGTTGAAAATATTCACAAATGTCATGCCAGAGAAAAGCATTAGCAAGGAATCTAGAGTCATTAGTATTCCAAAGGCTACGCTATCCTTGCGCAATTCCTGCATATTCTCCTCATAACTTGCATTGGTGCTAGAAATTGATGATTATCTTAACTTAAGAATATAAGAAATCAAACTTAAACTTACAGCTGCACACCACCCCCGAACAAGGGCAGTGCATGTGTACTTGAACTGGTGCCAACCCCTAAGCTGCGGTCAATAAACATTGCGACCAGTTCGCTATATACCACAATTGCAATCGGGAAGACGAGAGCGTGCAGGAGTGCTGCTATTAGTGCTCCAAACAGGAGCAGGAAGTCGATACCACGCGCATATCGAAACAGATGTATATAATTGATCATTGGGGCTTTTGGTTCTTTAACCTTGGATTTCTTTGGCTCCGACGCATCGCTCACATTTGAATCCGCCATTGACGTAGATTAAATCGTAACTTTCGCTTATAAACATTTACCCTCGGGGTCAATTGATAGTTATAGTTCTTCTGACGTGAGCGTGTCTGTCTCTTAACTTTCTTAACTTTTTATCATCGATAATAAGGGTTGGTAGAATAACTTTAGTTATTAATTAGCTGAACAAAGGTACACAGTTTTGTTTGCTATGGTCTTTGCGTTAAGTGTTTCGCTATACAGTATATATTTCGATTTTCAATTGATGTACGGCACTGGGAAGATTTGTCTTCCGTATCGTTTCAAATGCGGACCCGAACTGTGGCGACTGCCACTCGTGGGATCGTCTTTTATCAATTCGGTCGTCTAATATCGTTCAAATAGTCGAAAGAGCGCACGACGTTTGAGTGAAAATTTATTCCCTACGCTCCCATTCTTGCAAACTCTCTTATTTTCAGTTTATTAATATCAATTGAATTGATTTTTCTCAAGGTTCAGCATGACTTGAGGAAATGAAAAGGTGTGTATTTTCTCAGCAATATAGCACATTGTAGAGCTGTGCAAATATGCATATTTTATGTCCTAACAATTTTGGGTCAATAAAGGTTGTTTGATTTGCATGAAATTCCTGCATATGGTAAGATGGGGAAAGCGCTTTTTCAGTCTTAAGGAGAATATACATTTCGTATAATTGTTAGGCACAATGACTGATAATAGGTTACAACCAGAATCACGCTTATCAGGTGTATCAACATTATCGCGGTATTAACATCTAATTTTGATTGTATAATACCATAAAGATTGTATTGTATTGTATCATCAAGATATAAACGACTTTAAATAAATTCTGATGTTGACAGTTCGGTAAGCGCGGCAATTTCAACTACTGATGAAAATAGTGAGAAATCTCTAGTAATTTGAATAAATGTTTTAACTTTTCTGTTGGTTTTGAGTCCTCAACAAAATAAACAAACGAAGAACAGTGATAAATTCGTATTTTATTGTAGAAAAATGATTTTAAATATTTGTTAATAGTTAATAGTAGTAATGTGACAGGTGAAAGAGCTGAAATAGTAAAAAATCCTGTAAGGAACTGAAGATTTAATGATCCTTTTGCGTCTTGTGCAACTTGGCGTAGATGCCACCCTTAGATATTAATTGCAAGTGGGTTCCCTGTTCGACCACTCGTCCGCCTTGTACAACACAAATCACATCCGCATTTTGAACTGTGGACAAGCGGTGGGCTATGACAATGCAGGTTCTTCCAGAGCAGGCAGAGTCCAGAGCTTGTTGAACCAACTAAGGATGTGAAGATAGATACATTTAGTATGTAACCTAAAAGTAGAGGATCGAATGGCTTTTAAACTCACCCTTTCGCTTTGCAAGTCCAGGGCGGAGGTGGCCTCATCTAGCAGTAAAATCTTGGGATTTCTGACCAGAGCACGGGCGATGGCGACTCGTTGTTTTTGACCTCCTGACAACTGAGTACCACGAGCACCCATACGTGTATCATAGCCATTGGGCAGGGAGATGATAAAGCTGTGAGCATTGGCACTCTTTGCGGCGGCAATGATTTCTGCCATCGGCACAGAACGACGGTTGTCACCATAGGCAATATTTTCGGCAATTGTGCGTTCGAAGAGCGAAGGCTCTTGTGAGACAATGCCCAGCTTTCTACGTACTCCCTCGAGTGTAAGATCTTGCTGTATATCGTCTTGGTCAATATGCTACAGAAGTAGAAACATATCATAGGGTCAACTAGAGAGTAAAAGTGGTTTGCATCATCTTACAATTGTTCCCTCATCAGGATCGTAGTAGCGCTGTAGGAGTTGCACGCAAGTGGATTTTCCACAGCCAGAATGACCCACTAAGGCAACAGTTTGACCCTGTAACACCTCCAAGTCGAGACCATTTAGAATTTTGACATCTGGACGCGTGGGATACCGGAATTCAATATCACGGTAACGTACTCCCTCAAAGAGATTCAGTTGCTTGGCGAGCGTGTTCTTAATGGTTCCCATAGGCGAGTGAATGCGTGGCTTTCGGTCGATTATCTGGAATAGACGATGAGCGGCCACCAGGGCGGCGGTAAAAGCAGGTGTAAATGCCAAGGACTGAGCCAACATCATGGAGCCATAGAGCAAGGTCTCGGAAACCCTGTGAAATGGACACATTATGGATGGGCTTAATTATTTCTTAGAGGACCAACTTGATGATATCCTGGAAGGGAACTTGTCCCTCGGAGACCAGCACACCACCATAACAAAGTGCTACGGCATATGCAAAGAAGGCTGACGCCTGCATAATTGAGTTGAGCACTCCACGCCAGCGAAGTTTCTGTCTTATCAACACCTCGACACGTTGAATCTCCTCCGTGTACTGTTTAATGACTTCAGCCTCGCGCCGTAGACCCGCAATAGTACGCACATTGGTCACAGATTCTGTTGCAATGCGACAGGCTTCTTCTAGAACTTGTTTCTCACGTATCAAAGCATTGGACATCATTCTAAAATTGGGAAGTTTATTAGGAGAATAATCTACTATCTTGTTCCCATTCACTACTCACTTTGCCTCTAGTATCATAGATCCCACAATAATTGGACAGTTACCCAAACAGAGTAGAGCCAGTTTCCAGTTGTAGTACATGGCAACCGAAACGCCAGAAACAAAGTTCGAAATGGCCTGAATCATTCCACTCAGGGGAAAACCAATAGCTCCCTGTACACCCGCCGCCTCGCCTGACAAACGGGCTGACAACGCACCCACTGAGTTCTGTTCCTGATCGAACCAACCAACTTCCTGGCTAACAATAGCCTTAAAAGTCATCGCACGCATGCGGGTGGTCAACCAAACTCCGGCATAATTGAAGAGATAGGTCTGTAGGAAACAAACTATGCCTGTGATGACAGCAATGCCTAAACAAGCCCAAGACAGTACGGCAGTACGGCTGAGTGCAATCCTCTCATCCTGCTCGGCGAGGGCAGCATAAAATTCACCAAAGATAATGGAGAAAGCAGGATACAGGCAACCCACAGCTATAGCTGAAATGGCACCCAGTATCAGGTAGCACCACTCAGGCCGTGCCAAGCCAATGATTCTTCCAAAGGTGCTGAAAAACTTTGGCTTCTCCACAGCAGCAGCCTCGAGCTCTTTGTTGCTCTCTTTAATTGATTTAACTAAAGGTTCATCAAATTGCACGCTATTCTTCTGGTTCTTTTCAAAGTTAAGTGGACTTGTCTCAAAGGATTTCTCATATAAAGCAACGCTCTTGCCTGAAATCGAAATTATCTATAGCTATCCAAATTGAAACGACCTAACTTACGTTTCGCTTCATCTATGTTTTCGTCCTTTTCGGCGTCTTCAGGCATATTGATGTCACCAGCTCTTACCATGTTGTAATATGCTCCCTCCAACGCCATAAGATCATCGTGTGAGCCTTCTTCCAGCACTTTACCTTCATGAATGAAAACAATCTTATCGGCACCACGAATTGCGGACAGACGATGCGAAACCACAATAGTTGTGCGACCTTTGCTGGCCAAATCTAGGGCCTGCTGCACCAACTGTTCCGAATTATAATCCAAAGCCGAGGTAGCCTCTACAAGAGAAAATATTGCTAAAAGTGCTTATCTTGCTCCTGTCACTTACCGTCTAGAAGCAGGATTTTTGGATTCTGTATAAGTGCGCGTGCTATGGCAATGCGTTGCTTCTGTCCACCAGAGAGTTGCGAGCCGTGCTCGCCAATCATGGTGCGGTAGCTCTGTAAGATTGAAACAAAAGAGTAGAATAGAAAATAGGTAGAAACATAGGGAGAAACATTCTACAAACCTCTGGTAATTGACTAATAAAGTCATGAGCGCCCGCTTGAGTGGCGGCAGCTTCGATTTCCTTTTGTGTGGCATTTGCCTTGCCGTGGCTAATGTTTTGGGCTATGTAAAATAAAGATATAGGATGGTATACTCAAATATATTAAAGTAGAAATGCAGGATGTACCAATGGTGCCCAAAAAGAGCACTGGTTCCTGTCCAACGATGGCAATGTTAGAGCGCAGCCATTGTATATTGTATTTGCGTATGTCCAAATCATCGAGGAGCACTGAGCCAAAGACGGGATCATAGAATCGCTGTAACAACTGTATGCAGGTGGATTTGCCACAACCAGAAGATCCAACCAGGGCGACAGTTTGCCCTGATCGGATTTTGATATTTAGGCCACGATGCACGATAATTTCCGGACGTGAAGGATAACGGAAGAAGACATCCTGGAATTCAACATCACCGCGCAGACCATAGTTAAGCAGCTTGCCATCTGTGGAAAGTGGATCGATCTTTGATGGCAGATCAATTACTTTGAATAGGTTTGCCGCGCAGCCACGTGCTGTTGCAAAGGATTCGAGAAAAGGAGCTGTGCGGGCGATGTTATCTGCGCCCACAATAATGCCAAAGAATGCCTAAAAAGGGGGGAGAGAAAGGGTGATGAAAAAGGCAGACCATTTGGATAACTCGAAACCTACAATCATCAATATAGCCGGTGTGTATTCCTTGTCTTCGACATCACGATCGTCTATAATGAGATTTACGCCATACCAAAAAGCTCCAGCGCATGATAGAAAGAGCATGGACTTGAGCACAGCATCGCTGAGGCCGGAGAATGCACCCTTCCACTGACTAGCCTTGCGAGCGGGCACCAAGAAGTTCTCAAACCGCTCTACCTCTTGTTTTTCGCCACCAAAGGACACTACTGTGCGTATCGCAGCAAGAATCTCCTCCACCAGGTTGCCTGCACCCGCATAGGACTCCTGTTCACGTGCCGTAAGTGTGCCTTGAATCTTGGCCACGTAGTAGTTGACCACAATCACCAGGGGTATATAACAGCTGACAGCCAGGGTTAGTTTCCAGCCATAGCCAAAGGATATGCCAACGGTTATGATAAAGCCCACAACAAGGTAAAGAAAATGTCCCACTTTCTCTGAGATACCATCGCGTATCTTCTCAATATCGCTAAGGAGAAGGAATCGTATAATACAGTCTGCACTAGCTTAGTTCCCGAATTGACACCTACTCAGTCATGCTCTGGGCAAAGTTCTGCTTGCTTGCCAAATCATGCCATCCAATGTCCTGTCGCATAACCGACTCGAAAAGCTTGATCCTCATGCGTGTCACCTGACGTAGGGCAACAAAGTTGAATATATCCACCGAAAATATACCCGATATGAACATGATAACCGAAACAATTGTCAGCAAGATGCCATAAGCTATAGAATCATCATAGAGCGCAGCATTGTTCTCCTCGAGTGTCGCATTTGTTCTGTCGGTAGAAAGAGAATTAGCGTCCATCTTAACTGAAGATACGACTACCACTTACAGCTTTTTCCCGCCTCCCAAAAGTGGCAGAGCGTGTACGGTTGAACTGGTGCCCACTTGCATGGCTCGATCTACCAACATGGATGTAAATTCACTATAAATAATAACTACGGCTGGCAATGTGACCGCCTTGATGCAGCACATGACAAAGCCAATGAATAGCCAGAAGAGCTCTAGGTATGTGGAGAAGCGAAACAATTGCCAAAAGCTGATGGGTGGCGTGGGCTCCAGGCCCGCAGCAATGGGCACCTCCTCGTTCGACTTCTCATCACTTGTGGTGATGGATGCCTCGTCGCGATCCATTCTGTAACTGTCAGTTAACTTATTAGTTTAGTATCGATCCAAGATTTTTGCACGCATAGGAGCACAAAGCCCGTACAAAGACACAATACACACATACACACACACACATAGTGACGCGCAGACGGCAAAAAGGTTAATTCAATTAGGCAGCATTGCGAGAATCATTGCAAGATTGTCTTTGGGTTTTCGCTATTGACCTACGGGTTAACAAGTTAGGTGCTATGTGTACTCAAAGCACAGATATGTACATGTGTCACATGCATACAGACATATATCGAAACTTTTATTATTTAGTTATTTATAAATTACTTTTGCACTATACTGTGTTAGATCCTTTCTCAACTCATATTCACCTCTTGTACTTCACTGTATCCTTAAGAGTTGAGAGTTAGAAGCTCTATCCAATTTTAGTCCTGTTGTTGTGGACCGTCGTACTCAACCGCCGCTGCGCAACTGACCGTGTATCGTCTGGGAACTGTCCATTTAAATTTTCTGATCAGTGCGTTCCAAGTTTTAATTGATTTTGCTCGGAAGAGTCTCAATTGAAGCATCAGAGAGTTTATTAACTACGATCTCTTATACTGTCGCTGGTTCTCTTATACACTCATAGTACCTCAGTGACCCATATTAATTGGAACAGACGTGATTACTACCCATGACCCTAAAAATAACTGTCACTTATTGATACTAGATTTGTATTTTATTTATAAACATAGCATAGAGTGTCTTCTTATTTACAAAGGCGACAATTTTATAGTTGATCTATAGCGGTATGCATATTATATGTATTTAGCATATCTCCTAGGTGTATATTACAATAGATAAAAAGCTTAAGTTAATTGCTTAAAATTGTAGCTTGATAAAAATCGCATATCACATATTGTGTTGGTTTCTATTTACACGATAGGGATTTTTAGTTGAAAAACTCTACAAATAATATTACGATTTAACCTAATATGGCAAGAGCCAACAAATAACAAATCAAAATTTCAATTAGCATTAGGCAACACAAATAGAAACAATATAAAAGTATATGTACACGAATATGATAGGAATTCATTTAGGAAGCTACATTTACGGACTGTTATATGATAGATAGAGTACATTCAAGTAACTTATAGCTATTAGTTACGACTGTTTATACGACGATTATCGTTTACAACTTTGTCTAACATAATATCTTTTAAATGGTTCCGGGTGGCACGATGCCATTTCTATATAAAATACCACGTATAACTAAAATCAACTCTGTTCAAAACAATTACTAGAAAGCTATATCCATATAATATGATGAGCTTAGACATATACTTCGCCAGTTTTCTGCTCTGGCTTGTGCTTGGCCAGAGTCGACGGTGCCGACGAGGCGGTGGCTGCTGCGCCTGTCATTGCGGCAGCATCTTTATTGCCACGAGAATGGGTAATCGTTGTAGCGGCGTCTACGGAATCTGTAGGTCCTGCCGAACGCACTGAGGATCGTTGGAAGTTTGGATCCTGTAGATTTAGGCTTACGTTGAAGCTATTGTTGCGCGATATGTTCGCAGCTCCGTTGAGGGGCTTTACGGAGAGCAGAGCTGTTGTGGTAATGCCACCGCTGCCATTGCTCGATCCACTACCACTGTGGTGGGCATCTCCTCCGCCATCGCCGCTGCCCGTCAGCTCTATAATGGACAGACTGGACGGGCTGCGTTGTATGGACAACGAAACGGGTATGGTGGTGATGACATCATTGGGATCATACCCGCTGGCTGTGGTTGTGATTGTGGGTAACTGCGCATTGGCTGTCAACGGAAGAATGCTCAGGGTGCCCGTTGGCATGGCCTCTCCGCCAGCAACGCTGGTGGCCACGGCGAAGGGAAACGAAAGCGTTGTAATGTTGCTTTCCGCAGGCATCGCTGTTAAGCAGAGGAAATGATTAGACACATGAAAAAGGAAACCGAACTATTTCTTACAGCTCGCCGTAAAGGCATCCTTCAATCGTGTTGGCATCACCGCCTGAGCAAGGGCTGCAGTTGCTGGATGCCCTGGAATCAGAGTGTTATTGGATGATGAGCTATCCATCTCTTTGATGGGTGACAGCAGCAGTGTGCCCAGCACTTGGCCGCTGTCCTGGTGCATATTGGTGCCGCCGCTTGAGGTGCTGTGGTACGAGGTATACGGAAGGCCGCTAGTGCTTTGGGTGCTCAGCTGTTGTGGGGCCATTATAACGGCACTGCTTGCTACATTGTGCAATTGAATGTTGATGTTGTTTTTGTTGTTTAACTGAGACTTGTGCAAGATCTTAACCTAAGTGCCGACTTACCTGTATTGGTGCTGCCATCCTTGGTCACCTCTGGCGTGGGTATGCGTGGCCGTGTCTTGGCCACATTAGCATTTAAGCCGTTTAGCTTAGAATCTGTAAAGAGGTTTAAAATACGGTTAGATTTGTGTGGTGGGCCGTTTTACTGCTTTAACTTACTCTGCTTGATCAGCTGACGTTGTGCACGCAGCGATTTACGATGTACGAACTTTTCATAAAGACTCGGCTTGCTCTGTTGCTGCTGAGAGCCAGGCTGGCCTTGTTGTTGTTGTTGCTGCTGCTGCTGTTGTTGCAATTGTTGCTGCTGCAAGATGGACAGCGGCATGCCAGACTCTGGACTTGAGTAGACTGAGTTCAAGCGATTGCGATTGAAGGGCAAACCGCCAGAGGAATAAGCCGTCGACTGGCTTCGCATGGAGCCCATGCGTGACAGCTGACGCACAAGCCAATTGTTCTTACGCCTCTCCACCATGGGTGTGTCCACGCTTTCCTGTACAAAACGAGGGGAAATACCAGACGTAAATCAGAAATGTCGCTACGTCTCTTAGTCTCTTTGTTTAAACTCACATAGTCCGCATAGACATCGTCGTTAAGCATGCGCTTGCCGCCGCCTGGAATGATATTGGCATACATCGCATCCTCCTTCTTCACCTTGTAATTCTCCGCCGAGCCTTTGGGTTCGCTACGTCTATAATGCTCCGAGGCCAGAGTATAGGGCAGTTCTTTGGGTACCACACATTCCCAGTACTGATCGCGCAGCAGCTCTGGATGCTCCTCGTGCATCTCGTCGACAATCATGTAGGCGGCCTGCGCATGGAAATCGTATAGAAATTAGCGCGTGCCGAAAATGATCGAAAGTGGATCGTGAGTGGAACGTGTTTGCCATTTCAGATCGGATGGTCGCACTTCACAAAAAATAAAAAAACCTAATTACATCACAGACACGAACGTCCCACAACACCACACACACACACACACACACACACACACATAGTGAGAAAGTGAAATTGTTCATGTCTTTTAATTGTTTCATAATGCAGCCCACAAGCGAAAAATATACTATGTAGGCCACATACTATACAAAAGTATCTCTTCTGCTCTTTTTTCCAATTTGTTTCATTTTATGATCTAGCCAACTGTCACGTTTGGGTGTGGAACATCATCACGAGTGCTATTGAAGCCCAGAGTAAACACTGTGGGACAATTAACCCCTACTTAACCAAAGAGCTTAGAATGCATTTGCTTAAATATAGTCGAATATAAAGATAACACTAATCGTAAAAACATAAAAATTAAAGAAAAAATCTCACACACAGTGAGAGAAAAACACAAAAAACAGTCAATGATAAAAAAGCTCTACAAAAGAGGTTTCAATGTTTTTTAACCGAAACCTGTTTTTAATTTACTTTTGCCAATGTGTTGTTGCTGTTGTTGGTGTCGTTGTTGTTGTTGTTGTTGTTGTATGTGCCTCCGTTGGCTTTGTAAATAATTGCAAGCAACCAGCAACAGCAGACAGACCCCAAACTCAGACTCACATGCGCGTATACACACGTCACACAGACACACAAGTAGATACATGCATGGACGTACATTGTATACATGCAAAACCTCCTCGCACAGCAGCAAGTTCAGAGCCCAATGCAAAACGAGTAAGAAGAAAAGCTGCAGCAAAGCCTGACTAACTTACAGATACCCTGTAAGATAAATTTATATAAATATCAGAGAAAATTAATGTATGTTTCAGTTCTTATTGAGTTAAAAATACCCTATACACGCTATATTTGATCAACAACTCAACTCTTTGGTGTCTCTAATTTGTTTTAATTCTAATTCAAGAGCATGCTAAATTTTGCGGACTTTTGTTTTGTCAGTCTTTGCCTTAGTCTGCCTAGCCGATACCACCCGAGTCTGTTTGGCTGTCATTGAGTACCCGCATTAAGCGCCTGTTATATTTAGCGCGTGGCAAAGATTGTTTTCTTCCTTTTGATCACAAGAAGTTTTGCTGACTTAAGTATCGAGAGCTGCGAAATGTTTTCAGAGCTATACAGAGCACATTAACCCAATTCGTAAGGTCGCACATTATTTTTAGTTAACGTCAGTTGATAATAAGTTATGACACAGTGTTGACAGTATTATTGTTTAGTTACATGTAGTTATCTATTGGTCGGTTTGTGTTGCAATACTTTGGCTAATTGCCGGTTACGTGATACCCTAAAATCAGTACTGATGCACCTGCTTGCTTACGGTATATATTTTACTAATTCAATAAAGAAATTCTTATTTTTTATGTCCAATTCACGCCGAACTTCAAATTGAACGGAAGGTTGACAAATAATGCGAAAGAATTCCGGTTTTTACTTAGAGCGATTTTTGTGTGTGTTCTTTTCTTTTTCACTGGGGAATTTTATGTGTGAGATATTAATCCCGCTACTATTATTTGCACTGTTCCCAGTTTTTTTGGGGAAGTTCGATTTTAACTCACCTTTATGTGGCGATCAATGAGCCAATTTAATTCGATATCATCGTCATCTTCGCCAAAGGGATTAATTAGCACCTCAGCGACTTTCAGCCAGCCCACGTAGAAAACAAACTGTAAATTTGCAAAGAGAGAATAGAAAAGATAAGATCAGACGACAATATACTACTTTGGTATGTCATTAAATTAATTAGATCTTAGATCTAAATACAATTGTACGCGCAGGCATGCCTGAGGTATTCGTATGTAAGCTTTTCCATTCACTTTTCTGTGTTTTTGTTTTACATACACTGGCCGCGTATGTCGTATGCTCATAGTACCTGAGTATTTTGTAGGTAGCCAAATGAAATAAACAGTTATTAATGATGACTCCTTTACATGGTTGGAAAACACTTGTTGCAGATTTTTATCTCAGTCCGAAAAATGCCATCGTCAGAAACACAAAAGCGAAAATTCCAATTTATTATTTCAAACGTGACTGCGACGCTGTTTACATAACGTAAAAAACGCAGAAAGAAACACTTGAAATCTGCCTGCGATGGGGCAAACCGCAACAGTAACTGTGTATCGTAGCTGTGCATATCGCTTCAACCGATATGTATATAGACATACATATGTGTATGTGGTATATAACAGATATCTTTGACTATAGTCATATCGGTATATCGCTAAACCGCCTGCAGTTTAGCGGTAGCCCCATTGGCCGCCTCATTTGAGTTTCAATTTCAATTTGAGTCTCAGTTTCGGTTGCGTTAATGATCCAAAAACCGCAATGTTTACGAACAAAATGTTGCGACGTGAATTTCTCTAAGATTTATGGTAAATAATACTAGACGTGTATATTATAAAACTGCATTTCAAATAGATTTTTTTGCTTACTTGCAATGCGGTAAATAGCGGAAAATATAAATCATTTTCGGGTCCAGTGTGACCCACCGGATTTGGCAACATCTGCCGTCCCACCAAGGCGGCAATGAAGAAGGTGTAGAGCACGAGGGTTACCACCTGTAAAAATGTTTGAAATCCAATTAAATATTTATGGTATATGGCGAATTAGGTAATTATTAATCTACTATATATTTTCAAGGGTATTTGAGTTTTAACACTTAAACACTCCACGGATAACTCTCGCTTGTTTATATTTCGAGTGAATTTCATTTGTTGTTTAAGTTCAGCATCCGCTGTGTGTCTTATCATGAGTCATTCATGGAACTGAGCGGGCATGTCACAATGCAATACAATAACAACAAATTGGGGAAATCATATTCACAATCGGAAGTGATTATAACATCGTGGGGGTATAGCTCAGCGGTAGAGCATTCGACTGCAGATCGACAGGTCCCCGGTTCAATTCCGGGTGCCCCCTCTGATTTACTTTTTGGACGTAATGGCTTGGTCAGTTTTTTGAAACATAACTTACCTGAGTGTAAACCAACGGAACGCACACAGTATCATAGCCAATAAGGCCACCCAAACGTCTCCTGATGTCCGATAACTCTACCAATATGGTCTGCACAATGTGATCTGAGGCGATCAGGCCATCCTTGCGTGCTCGATTGATGATGTTCGTCGCCCAGACCAAGGGCATCCAGTACTTGGACATGGGACTCTTTTGATTCATTGCCTCAAAGATTTTCATTTCGGATTCGTGCATTAGACCTGCATCCACCAGATGCTGTGTTGTAGGAAAGCGTCGCTTCACACGTAGCGAAATGCGTTGGAGAGTGATGACATAGGCCAGAACCATATAACGCATTATATTACGCCGCATGAGGCGCCCCGTTTCGTTCTGTTAAGAGAGTGGGGCATACATCAGGGTTCTAGACTGGTCATTAAGGCGGAACCACTTACATTAACGCCTCCATTGGAATTCGGAATGGCTGCGCTGATAAAGAGGGCCAGGGTATCGGGCCAGGGCAGTAGACGGTACTGTTCCCACCATCTTTTTACGATTAGACTCACATAGAACCCAAGCACGAAGGACATGGGAATATACTCGGTCTGCTGGCCAAAGTATACTTTTATCCTAAGAAAGAGTCTGTGGTAAAAGAAAATATTTTTTAAATAACCAATATTAGAAAATGTTATTTATAATTCTACTCACTGCTGCTGGTCTGGTCTCAAAGCGAATCTGTAGATGCCGTTGATGGTATAATATAAACATAAATACGCGATTAATTCACGCCACACTAATTTGTAAACGCTGCCGCGCCATCTGTCAGAACGAAAAAAAAAATTCGATTATTTATAAGCAATATCCGAGGGTGAAGTCAATGAACAGCGATGACTTTGAGCATGTAACTACTACTAGTATCCAGTTTCAGATATTTGTTGTTTATCTATTTCCTACTAAAATAAGAAATTCGATTGAACACATTTTGTATTGCTCTTAATGGGTCACCAGTTGCACAAGTTTTCTGACGGTTCCAATGAACTGATATCTCTGTGATACCTTAGCATATAATAATCATTTGTCTAACCTTCGGATTGATTGAGAATGAAACAGGATTTTCGACTCTAAGCTGATGTTTGGGGTCTTTGCTTTGTTAGATCGCAGCAAGGTCATTATGTTAATAATATATGGGTTCGCTTGATGCGTGATTAGTATTGTATAATATATTACTATTATTATTGTATTCTAATCTTAGTCCTCCTAATGAATTTAAGTGGTCGGGGTATGTCTCTATTCAGAAGCTTGCAAAGGGAACACGTGAAGCTAATTAAAGTACCTATAATAATGTTTACTTTTTCGTTTTGCTCTAAAGGAATTTAGTTTAATTATGACGTTTTGAAATATATTTCTATAAAAAAATTGCACAACAGCGGAAAACATGAAAGTAAATTCTTCAAAGTAAGAAATGGAGAGAAATACTAAAAAACTGTTTATTGCAAATGACACTCTCTTATCTTGTTTAACATCTTAGCTCAAATCTTTAAGAATAAACGAAAAAAATTAAAATAATAATAGCTAAAAGTACGTGTTTTTTTTTTAATTGCCAATAAATCTGTTGGGTAATTTGTCTCTAAAATAGTTTGGAGATTTTTTCACATAATAATATGTCATCAATAATTGAAATATATGTATTTTCTGACACTTTAAATTGTCTGTCTCATAAATATGTAAGATTTGTTTGTAAAACAAATATTGGTAGATAAATAGTAAATAATAGAGTCTCCGAGTATGTAAGTGTGTAAGAAATTCATTAGAATTTTAAATCTATTATTTGTTCAGTTAACATGTATCTGGTTAGAGATTAACGCCTCCAAGAAGGGATAAGAAATACCTCGGGTAGTGCAGGTTATTCCCAATAAATTCCCACCTGCCACTTCTGATTGTTATATCTAACAAACCTCTCTGGGTTTGACTATTTCGTTGAGAGATGAAACGTTGGGCTAGAACAAACCATTTGGAAAAATCTCTATGTTGTCTGGTTACGAGTGACTGCACGTTGAAAACAATTAATGCGAGTTGTGCTTTTAAAATAACAACAACAACAATAATAACAAAGCGCGACAACAGCTGGCAGTAAGCGACTGGGCGCTATGACTGGTCACCATATTGTACATATGTACACCTGTACCTACCACATACTTTTACTTTACTATGTGAATTACTCTAGCAAACCTGGGCTGACTAATGCAAAAATTTCAACAATTGATGGTAGATTATGAGCGTTTCTTGGGAAGGTCTCTCTCTCCCCTGGCGGCTTATACTCACTTCCACAGGATTTTCCAAAAGCAGCCAAAGCTGCTACCGTTGGGTACTTCACCAGCATATGAGACGGTCATATTGATTCACTTGTTGCTGTTGTTTTAGAGTAGTTGTAAATTGCCGCTGCTGCTGATGCTGTTGTTGTTGTTGTTTAATCTAGTCCGTTATTGGGATGGGGAGGCTAAGTTAGGCAATATATTTCAATTTTGTACGCGAATTTAGTTTGGCTTCGCGTCATTGAAAGCGTCATCGACGTCGACGGCGCCGCATTGACGGTTCTCTGCCAGTGCAACGCCCGGTCCCTCGTTTTCTGTTATTGCGTTGAGTTCTCCAACGTGATGTGGTTGTTGTTTGTTTTGTTGTTGTTGTTGCTGTTGCTGCTGCCGTTGTTATGTTAGCCCCTTTTCTTGTTGTTGCTGTTGTTGCTGTTACTGCCGCATAAATACAGGTGAATTCGTCAAGTTCTCCTGCACTGAAACACAATAAGTGAGAGCGCCACGACGGCGTTGACATACACGTTCAGTTATAACTGTAAAATTATTCACCAACACAAGTGCAACTCATGCAAATACACTGCAAACAAAGTATAAACTCAAGCACACAATAAAGAAAGACGACGGGGAAGAAGAAGAAACCATAGCATAGCTTAACTTAAATTCCATCACGTTTCGAACAGTTCGATGGCGTTTTTTCTGTTTATTTCTTTTTGATATCGCTGTTGTTGTTGTTGTCTTTCATTTGAAATGCTTTTGACATGCGATTTTGTTTAATGCACTTTTGGTGAAATTTATCTACACATGTGTGCAGATTTGTGGTCAATTTGTTTCTATTTCTTTATTGTTTGTATTATATGAATATTAAACTGGAAGCAATTGCGCTTTATGTTGGCTTTATTTCATGTTGATTTAAAGCCCTTGATGGCCTTTGTTTTATAATCAACAACATTGCGTACTTTAAGATCAACTTGTTGTCAGGATTTCCCCAGACACACACAGACACAGACTCAGACATGCACTTGCTTTTTTATGGGACGCGTTTCGAATGCCTCGTCATGTTGTTGTGGGCTCTTTTAAGTATATTTACGCCGAAAACCTTGAGATTGTCGAAAATTCGGTTGTTGCTTAAAACTTTTATTATTATTTTTAAAATATTTTTTTGCCAAGTCAGCTTCAATTCCCCCCAATTCGCATCGGCTTATTTAGTTGAGATGTTGTTGTGCCTCAAGTGAGATATTTCTGCTTTTGATTAATCGAGTGAGCTTTTTGGTTCGGGGTTGGGATTGGATTGATCACAACGTTTTTCAGTTTGTATTTTTGTTGTTTATGTTAAGGGGGATTTGTTAAACCTGTTGCCCTACACTTGTACCCAGAGTGAGTGTGTGTATATACAAATATCATTGAACAACTCTCTGTCTCTAGTCAGACATTTGAGAAGTGTTTAAAAGCTGCAAATATTTGCATAATATATTTATATCACTACCGGTCGTTTGTAGTATATATACTACTTTGTATATGTCTTGTACATGTCTGAAAACTGGTTCCCGCGGGAGAACAGGGGTCTACAATTTTCACTAAGGCGCGTTAATTTCTGTTATAAACACACTGGGCCTGCCAGTGACAGAATCTACAAGTCGGACATAATCAGGAAAAATGTTCAATTTGAATAGATAGATAGGTAGATAGTTAATAATGGCTGACAGGGCCAACGGGTTTTGGGTCTCGCATTGCATCTTGAATTTAGTCACGCTGACTAGTGTTAATTGCACTAGTCAGCTTGTTTAAGCCTGTGCTGTGCCTAAAGCCAATCTCCACCCACTTATTCAGTGGCATACCCCTTGACACACTTCCAAAGAATATTTTAATAGTGGGTTCTCTCTATTTCCCTTTCTACATTGTGTAGTCGTTTCTAGATCTTTAACTTGCCATAAATCAAATGGAAAATACGTTTTTACGATTTTGCATATAGCACGTGTCAAGTACGGTGGAGTTACACGTAAAGTTGAGTCAGCCAAGTGTAGCTTATCTATAGCAATTGTTTTGTTAAAGCAAACTATAACCGCTGACCCCATGCTGATGAAGACGTTAAGACAGAACTGAAAACAGAACTCTGCGTCCAAAGATAAGAGATGAAACTGTCCGAAAAAAGACTAGTATCAACAACAGCCACGTGATAGATCAACAGAAGAACTCTAGGCCTGACAGATCAGTAGAAGATAAAATGAACTGAACTTGCATCAGTAGCAGCACGCAAAGGAAATTGCGTATACGCCCCCAGTGTCAAGTAAAGATATATTGGCCATGGCCTTAAAAAGAAACACACATTAGTGCCGACTTGGACGACGCTGATAGCTGATGAATGTTATTTATTCGTTAGGCTTTTCACTTTCTTTGACGCAGGTAAGCGGACAAAAATGGTCACAATTTGTTTACGCAGTGATTCAAAATGCTTTCGTAATACCCTGCAATCAGAATAGATCGGTTTATAGAAGCATGTGTATCTTTCGTATGAGTTTATTAGCGAATATATTTAGCAAATATGGACAGTCTTTTTCTATCTCCGGGATGTCTGCTAGCAAGGTATATCAGAGTTGTGTTCAGACTTTCCATAGTTATTTTTGCTTCAGACACGTATCTTTATATCCCACTCGAAAACCTGCACACTTGCACTTTTTCTTGAGCTCTGTTCTGGGCCCGAGCTTCGAACAGTGGGAGTATTTAACTTCATTAGCACACAATAAAAGATGTAGATACAACACTTTTTCGATGCTTGTTATTTTCCATAGGCATTTAGGCATTTAAATTGATTAATGTGGAATTTTTATGTGTATTAATTTAGCTTAATTATCGAAAATTAACGTGGCCATTAAGTTATTGAAATCTAAACCAGTAGATGGGGATTTGATTTGTGGTTTTGTTGGGTATATGATTGAGCATAATTATATGCAATAGAAATACAAACGATATTCAATTTTTTCGACGGTTTCAATTCTTGTCAATGAACATTTAAAATTATCTTATATAATTTGACAAGTAAATTACAAGAAAATTATTGTTAAATTATTTGTTTATTTATTTATATTTAAGTTGTTATAATTTTGTTGAACAAAAACTTCTAGTTGATTATTTTCCCAGATATTATCTTTTATATAATTCTTTTTTATTGCCATTAATTACAAATTTGTATAAACTTTATTGCTTATCACTTTTATTGCGTTTCGCCTGTAATTACTTAATTTATTATTTCGCTCGATTCATCGTCTAATTGTTTTCTATCTCTGATGTCACATTGGAAGCGCACTAGACATGTTCAATTGGAAAGAATTGCATCCAAATTTGGTCTGCGCGATGCCATGTGAATTCCGAGCGACACCTAAGAGACTCTCCGAAGAGTTGCCTGCCTGGCTGGCTAGGCTTGGAGAGCTGTAGACACGCGCTTACGATTAGAGCGACAGATACAAATACAGATGTACAGATACAGATACAGAAACAGTCACAGCGGATACAGATGAGCGCAGTAGATAGATACACGCATCGACTACGTGTAACTATATACGATACACTCGCAATTTAAGGTTTTAGTTAATACACGATACTTTATAAATTCTTCGTTGAGTTTAGTGCATATTTCAGCCAAAATTTATTTACAAACATAAGTACAATGACTATGTGGCATGTATGGGTGTGTGTTTGTGTGTGTGATACGTAACACACTTGTGCTTGGATATTTATTTGTTGATTGTACAAAAACAAAAACACAACGCGCTGTCCGAGAGCTTGGGCTGATTGTTCCGCACGATCAACAACAACGAGAGTTTTTTTTTTTTTTGGAGCTGGCTAAGCGGCTTTGGCTTTGGCTTTGTAACATACCGACGAAGCACCCGACGGGTTTCCGATGCCGATATCAATTCCGATTCCGTTGCCGACTACTGCGATCGGACACAACCAGACTGTTCGGTAAACTCAACTAAACTGAGCTCCAACGCTGAGCGCAGTCGACTCTTAACCTACCTTTTTATGTTAGCTACGAAAAAAGTTTACTTGGCAACAGGTAGACAAACGCGACGTGCAGCTCTCTCGACTGTGTGGGAGAGAGCACGCTCTGTGGGGATAGAAATAAAGAGGCAGAGCGCGTGTTTGGTGCATTTAATGCGTTTATTATGTGGGCTTCACATCAGCTGTTTGGCTATGGATACCCAATGATCTGCCGAACATTTACGAAATGAGGTGCACAGAGAGAGAGAGAGAGAGAGAGAGAGTTTAAATGGGAGATGGTCAGCAAGAGAAGAGAGTTTAAGAGACTAAATGCTGTGCTTTAAGCCAGGGCTGCCAAGCTTAATAAATTCAATTTAAATAACTTAAACTTTGTTGTATAGTATTGATAGTAATTTTCACGAAAATATTATATATGTATGTTTTGACATCTAAGGAAATCCAATATTTCAGAAATCACGTTCTTTTTTAAATTTTTAAAATTTTTGCAATGCTGTCTTTCTTAAAATTTATAAAAACTTTGTTCATTTTCATGAACAGTTCATTTTCATGAACAGTTCATTTTCAATGTTTGGGGGCTGTGCAAATATTTTGGCTCTTGTTAAATTTCATTGGTGTCTGTATGTATAATAATATATAACTTGGCGCCATTTTCTCAACCGAACAAATTAAGTATACTTTTAGGCCGCAACAAAACTCTCTAATTGTGTTTGGAAATATTCCATTTATATATTTTTCGCTCGAAACCTATGTTTTCGTTGGGAAAACCCAACTTTGTTTGGTTTTCTAGTTATTTGCTTTTTAATGGCTAAGACAGCTTAAAACTAAATTATTTATGTAGAAAAACCACATTATTTCTAATCCTTGCCTAATCCATCACCACGTTCTTATCCCTTTGCACACCTGTCGGATCAGTGCGACGTGTCTTGTAACGCAGGCCGTGTTCCATGTAGGTAAACGGTGGGTTCGGTTGGGTCAGACAGAAATACAGGCCCTTTGCATTGCTGGGATAGATGAGGCCTATGTTGAGGGTGTTCTCGAAACTACAATCGCCCTGCCGAAATTTGGCCCAACTCTCGCATTTGGTGGACGGAATCATGACACCTTCGATAAGGGCTTCCATAAACAGCACGAAGGGATACATGTGAGAGCAAATTTTAGTCTCACAACCAGGCTGCAATTTCTTGCGTGGAAAATAGCCTATGCCATTGGGATAGATGTCTACATGACCGAGTGGTACACGCACACCGAAAACATCACCCTCGCCGTGAAGGACAACGACGCGGGCTGCGACGCCCTGACGTACCAGAATATCAGTAGTGCGGCACATGGTGGCAGGGTCGATGGCAATCAATTGGCCCACCAGACGTTTGCTGCTCTTGGCGAAAAGATCGGCTCCCAGTGCAGCTATATTCGCGCCTACCGAGTGTCCTGCCAGGGTGATATCCTCTGCCTTTATACCAGCATCAGCCAAAGCAGTAAGTAGCTTATAGACAGAATAGCCATGCACAGAGAGATGATGTCGCACAGTATAGTACAATTGGGCAACATTTGTTGCAAAGTCCACAATGATCACATTGAGATCTCGTCGTGTTGCCTGTAGCAATGCCAAGTGCTCCTGCACACTAAAATAGCTGTCGACCGTATGAAATGCGTTCACATAAATCAAAGTTCTGCGTTCCGGATTAATATCAAAGTCTCGCAGTTCCGGTATGGATCTAATAGGCAGCTGCACACTTTGATTGGTGATGGTCATGACATGTAGACGTGCATCGCTGGGATTGATGCCCTCGAAGAGGGACATGACGCCCTCATCGACAGGTGCATCGCCTAGGTGTGGAAAAAGATATTCTATTGTATATTATATCGAAAGATATGGCTTGGTGACTTACAGAAAGCACTCCAACCGCGATTCAGCTGCTCTGTTAAGAGCTGAAGATTGTGTTTCTGTATGTGATCGATGCTCTTTGCAGCCGAGATGTGTTGTACAATGCAAAAGCAGAGGCATAGCGCGAGCACTAATCCTCTCCAGCTCGCTGTGTGTTGAGTTCTTTTCTCCCCTCGCATTATTGTCTATTTGCCAAGCTTCGCGCACTTCCAGCTTCTTTTATAGCAAAGCACAGACTTAGATCAAGCAGCCGATCGTCTCTTATCTAAGCTTAAGTTTCACTTTTCGTTTTATCTTTTCTTTTGGATCTCGGCGAATTCTGCCGACTGCAGCACGTTCGGCAAACGACTCAATTGGAGTCGATTCGAGTATCTTTCTGTCTGGTTGTTGTCTGCCCTGCGCTGCAGTTTCGTCTTGCACGATAAGCGATTTCTACCGTTAACGATAAAGTCAGCAACCCTATCTATGTTTGTATGTATGTAAGTCTGTCTGGAGTCGATTGATTACCGCCTTGGATCGTGCCTCAATAAGAAAACTCTTGTCGCATTCGATATCTTTTTTCATTCATAGTTAAGTCATCGATATATTTTGTTTTTTTCGGGTGCAAGAAGACTTCTAGGTGCTAAATATTTATATATATAATTCATTTATATGCGGTAAAATTTACTAACGACCGGCGAATGTGTATCGCACTCTTTTTTAAAATTCACGCTAATGAGGTAACTGTGGTTGTTTTGATACTCCCTGAGGTAGGGAAGGTACCTTATAACGGTATCTAGATAACAACAATAGAAAAACTTAACATTCACAATTTAATATTTGTGGCAGGTTTCATGTAGCATGATTGATTAGATTATTTATAGACTAAGAAATAAAAAACTTTGTTTGATACTTCTGGGCAATAATAACAGTTTCCATTGGTTTCTTTTAAATAAAACTTAAATTGTTAATAGTTTATTTGTAACGAACACAAGAGATTAAATAATAAATATGCGTGTAGTTGAGAAAACGACTAAAAATAAACATTGGTAGTCAAGAATACTTTTGTGCCTTCACACTGCATCACTGGTTCTCGAAGAGATCTCCAAATGCCCTGACTAAAATTAGCTTTCTGGTGTGTGTGTGTGTTCTATCTTTAGTTTACATAGATTTGCTAGTTTAGCTAGATGATGCTTAGAACTGAAGACCGGCCTGGACCTCGGCCATGATGTTGGCCGACTTCTGCAGCTGCTGCACTTCGGTATCTGTGAGAATCTGCTTGACCACCGAGGTGACACCGTTGGCATTCAAAATGCAGGGCAGCGACAAGAAGACATCCTTATCGATACCGTGTTCACCCTAAGGAATAAAAGATGGGGAAACTTCGATTAGTTAATTGAACTGAATGAGTTTCTTTATATGAACCTACCAAAACTGAGGTGGAGACAGCTGCCACGCTGCTGGTGTTGCGCAAAATGGCCGAGGCCAGGGAGGCAGTGCTCAGACCAATGGCCCACGAGGTGTAGCCCTTTAGCTTAATGACTTCGTAGGCCGAATCGACGACCTGTTTGTGCAGCTCATTCCACTTCTCTGGGTCCTCGCCGGTACCGATGGTGGGGTTCAGCTCACGCAGGCGCACGCCGGCAATGTTGACACCCGACCAGACGGGCACGGAGCTATCACCGTGCTCACCAATAATCCAGCCGTGGCAGGAGGTAGGTGCCACGCCCAGACGCTGCGACATGAGGAAACGGAAGCGGGAAGAATCCAAGTTGGTGCCGCTGCCAATGACGCGGTTCTTGGGCAGACCCGACAGCTTCCAGGCCACATAGGTCATAATATCGACAGGGTTGGAGACCATCAACAAGATGGTATCAGGGCTGTACTGTGGGTGCAAAGAGAAAACATAGTTAGTTGGGTCTCAGCAGAAATAACGAGAAGAGTTACTTACTTCGACCAGCTTGGGGATGATGTTCTTAAGGATGTCAGTGTTGCGCTGAACCAGCGACAGGCGAGACTCGCCTTCCTTCTGACGCACGCCAGCCGTGACAATGCACAGACGCGAGTTGGCCGAGATGGAGAAGTCAGTGCTGGCCGTGATCTGTGGGTTCTTCAGGAAGTTGGAACCGTGCTGCAGATCCATCAGCTCACCCTGCAGCTTATCGGCGCAGACATCGATGAGGCAGACCTCCTTGGAGACACCCTGGGCAAGGATACTGAAAGCGCTGGCCATGCCAACCATGCCGATGCCAACAACGGTAACCTTGTGGCCCGAGCTGGGCAGCACTTCGGCAACTTGGTTCAAAAGACTATCCTTAACGGCGGCCATTGCTGCAAGGGGGAGAGGGAGAAAAAAGAGTAAAGAGAAAGAGAGAGAGCGTTAATTAAGTTTCTTTAACGGGTTCAGTGTGGATTAAGCAAGCGTGCGTGCGACGCTACCATTTTCGGGCGGTGGGCGTCACGTGCTCGCTAATTTATGACAAAAAATGTATATCCAAAATAGATGACGAGAAATCTCCGACACTCACACACACATAGATAGTTTACGCGCACACAGACCTATGTGTCGGTGGCATTGTTTAACCTTCACCAAGGTCATATTTATATAAATTTGCCGACTACTCAGCACGCAGTTGGACACAGTAAAGAAACCGCTACGCAACATTGTCGAAAATTAAATTATTAATGTTTTTTATTTTCCGAGCAGTTGGCATTTTTATACCGAATGGATGGGGTACTTGTGCCTGGGGGAGGTGCAAGCACCTCACACTGCGTCACATGCCACGCGCGCACAAACTCAATTCGAGTGATAAACCTCATTAACCCCCCCGCAATACCTAATGGGCATTACATGTGTTTCTTTATCGAAAAGACCTTCAAGGGAAATTGCAGGCCAATTTTATGAGATATGAGATACTTCATAATGATGATTCGTTGAAAACAATTCGCAATCAACTTGGGGCCTTATCTATCGATAACTTATTGTGGTTCCTTAATAGGATCGTTAATTTCTATAAACAATTGATTGCAAACACAGTATGTAGTCTTGAGTATGTCTTGAGATTATCAGAACTCGCGTGAATAAGTTAGGATATTTTTAGACAAACTGACGTATTTGTTGTGGGGGAGTGAGGGTGGGGGCGTGGGGGTTCAGTAGGTCAGTTTGATTTCCTGATCTGGCGCCAATATTTGCTATAGATTCCTGATAAGATTAGATGCCATTGCTTATCGCTTTCGCCTATCACAAAAAATAATGTAAATATTTCTATAAGCGCTCTAATCGCGCTATATGCACGTTTTTAATTAGAAATGTGCAATGAATTTTGCCCTATTATGTTGAACTTGGAAACTTGGAAATTGTTATTGCGGTTGCCAGCGGAGAAAAAAACCTACACAACTCTATAGTTTTTCATGACTAAGAGGGGGTATTGCGTGAAGTATAGATATAACAAAGTATATGGCGTTTGCTAGTCGAAGACTGCATACCCTATAGAAGCCAATCAACGGAGTTTACTGTTAATGCTGAAAGAACTGTAAAATTATTTCTAATTTCTGGGCTAACAACAAATTAAATTGAGCAACTGTGTGTAGTCTAATGAGCCCTGCGCGTGGGATAAACTAGTTAGTTTAGAACAAAAACAAACATTTGAGTAAAAAACCGTTTTGTTAATTGTTTTACTGACTATTTTGTCACCAAGTGAAAAACCACTGACATGTAGATTGCTTTTTTAGATTGTATAAAATACTATATGGAAGACTGGAAATTCGAATGAGAAACTGCTCCGTATGAGGTCATGTTCATGACAACTAGGGGCAACTATTCAGTTTGCCGCCTTTCTCGATTGGCACGGCTCACTTGTTGCAAGTATATGGCCTAAACTGATGCGAACCAGCAGCAGCAAATGACCTTCTTTCAAAGTCAAATCTAGCTAATTTGTCCGAAAAAAGTGGGACAGCTGTTTATAGCGGAAAAGACGACGCATGCGCGGTAATAAAAGCGAAAGTGAAAGTAAAAGTGAATGCCCCAAAACGGGGCAGCCAGACAGGAAATGCCCTAGTGCAAGGCCAAGGGCGTTGAAGCAGGCGTTCAATGCACTTTTTGTAGGGTAGGTAGGCAGGTGAATCCCCACATACCCCCACATACCCCGACAAACACACTCACAGAAACTAATAATATTTATCTAGCACATGCAAAAGTAAATTTAATGAACTTTTTTTGCTTACTTTTTTATTGTTTTTTTTTTTATTATTTGGAATTCACTTGAGGTAGAGTTGATTTGCTGTGTGTGGCGCCTCTGTTTGTTGAAGAGGTCGTCGACGTTCCGTTCGGTTTGCGCGCTCGTTGCGAACTGTTTGTGCTGCACGCGAGACTCGTTGGAATTTAGCTGCTGCCGCTGGATTTTGTAGCTGCCATCGTCGCCGTCGTCGTCGTCGTCGTCGCCGTCGCTGCCGCCGTTGCTGCTGCTCTCTGCTGGTAGGCCGCAGCAGCAGCTGGTGCCGCTGCCAGCTGCCGTCAGGATGAATGACGAAATGGCCTAAACGGCATTGTGAAAGAGCGAGCGCAGCGGACCGGCTCTCCAGCTTGCTCTCCCTGTCTGCCTGTCTCTCACTCGCTCTCTCGTTCTCTTCTCTCCAGAGTTTATTTTTCAGGCAGCGTTCCCAACTTGCTTAGGCCTCAGTCAAGGTGACCTCTGCGCTGCGTTTCACTGCTTCCTTTTGCTTGGGCTTGTTTCAGTATATATTTTTAGCCCTTATTTGATTTGTTTATTCCCGGAGTTGTGGGGGGAAGTCATGCCTCGTGCCATGCATTAGAAATTCCGGTATTTATTTGGTTTGAGTTACCTATTTACAATTCTCCTGCCGTCTCTGGCAGATACTTTGATCTGCAATTCTAGCGGTGGTTGATGCCGCTTGGCCGCCTGACACCACAGCCGTCTCTGTGTGTGTGGGTCTGCATGCGTGAGTTTATGCATGTGAGAGAGTGGAGACATCATGAGGCACACGTGCCGATGATCACACTCAGATACAAATGCAGCTGTCAGATACTCTCTAAGAAATTTGGCCGCAAGCCAAAAAGCAAACAGTTGGTTCACTGGATGGGCATAGTATGCATCTATCTTTTAGATGCAGCATGCTGCAAGTTCTTGAAATAGACAGTAAAATATATAGTAGGACGAATAATGTTCAGAATTTCAGGCATAGTTTTATATAAAATTAAATTGTATAAGCCCTTTATGTAGTCTTTATATCTTATTTGTAGTGTATTAACTTATTTAATTCTTTTCAGTTCTCACAGTGTAGTCTATTAAATAACTGAATTAGCATAAATTAGTTGAATCTCTGACAAGTCATGACGTCACAAGCTTATGCTCACCTCAAGAGAGCGAGAGAATGAGAGTGGGAGAGTGCCGCTGGGGAGCACTTCAGCCGGCAAACGGCGTTCGTGACTGGCAACACATGCCTGTGATTTTCTGCAAGTGATTCATGCACAATTCTGCGACTTGGCGCTACCCGTTCGACCAGCGTGCTCTTGCTTACGCATATTGCACAATTATGTGCACTGTCGGCGTCATAGATATGTGAGAGAGACACTGTGAGAGCGAGAGCGAAGGTATCTCGTCTGATACATCCGCCGGCAATGCAATTGCGGCGCATTTTGTGAAAGTCTTTGACCCACATTGCCGGCTCTTCCGACCTCGACGCAGGGCTTATGACGTAGTCAATGCCCTACCTTGTGAAATCTGGCCAACAAAGAGTTCAATGAGTACTTGCTGCACTCTACCAAAACTTGTTTGGCTTGGGTTAATGAACTCTGCTTGGTTGGTTGATTTCGTTTGTTTCAAATTTCAACTGAGCTTCTAAAGTTTACTTCAGCCTGGTATTTTGTTACCTATTTGCATAGATATTGTTGCGACAATTGTTTGCTTATTGTGAAATTTATTTTTAACAAGAAATTAAGAAAAGCAAATCGAGCAGGCATAATTTGTAAACATTCATTGACATGCGCTACGTTTGGTTTATTTAAATTTTATTGATATTTATTTACTCATTGACGCATTGCTGTGGTTTATGTATTGACTAACTGAGCAATGGTGGCGCCAACTGTCGGCTTAGTAGTGAACTAACTGTTGTGAAATGCCACTGTGGCTGCGCTAGTTCAACCAGTGTGCGCTAGAGGTCGCTGAGGTGTAGCTGAATTCAGTTTTGATTGAATATATTGGCATAGAAATATAGTTTTTAGATAATTTATGGATTTGTTTATTATGTTTCAAGCTAGAATTGTTTAAATAAATTTAAAAAAGTTTTTTAACGATTTTATGCTTTAAAAATGTAGCATACTTTTACGCTGTATGATAAATGCCAAGCTACTGCTTGGTAGAACTGCTTAGTGCACTGCTTGAATAGCTTCAAATCTTTAAGACGATTAAAATTTCTTGTAAACTCCATTTAATATTATTTACAGTTACAGTAATACGTACTCAGTCCACTTCAAATTGCAGCTTAACTGCAGTTTGTCAGTGAGAATCCACTTACAACCCACGTTACGCAACTGTAAGAGACAAGGTGATGGTATAGCAAGCAGGGGGAAGCGGGATAGATAAAACCCTTGTGCGTTTTCTAGATTACGGCCACAAAAACATGACACAGAACATTTCTCAAGCTGTGCGCAGCAATCCAATAATAACTAATCCTTAATCTCGGCTCGTATTCCCCCAGCGGGTAAATGCGTGCCAAGCGAAAAAACGAAGCGAAAGATTTAGCAGAGAGCGCAAAATGCAAAAGTTATGCGATAGCGCCAAGCACACAGTGCTAGGTGCCAGTGCCAGCGTGTAACGTATAGTGTAGAGTGTCGAGCAGCGCAGTGCAGCGTAGAGCAGTGCGCGTTGTTGTTATCAATGCCAGAAGATCTGATTACGACGCGTTGCAAGTAGTTGCCAGTTGCGGGTTTGCCAGTTGCAGGTTGCAACCGAAACGAGTAAGTCAAGTGGCAGTGCTGCTGCTGCTGCTGCTTTTTCTTCTTCTTCTTCTTATTGGCCTTGCACGCAATGCGCCTCCCAGCAGCAGCGGCAACAGTTGCCGCCAACTGCAACATTAATATTCAAAAATTGCGTTTTTATGCTAATTTTCACACAGAGCGCGACGGTGTGTGTGTGTGCGAGTGTGTGAGCGAGTCGCTCCACTAAATGGCCAAGCTGTCGATAGATTACTCAATGACAAGCGAACGTTCCATGCCCAATTCCGAACCCAATGTCAGAAGGATGGCGCACAGCTTTGGCCAATTGGTGGCCAAGTAGCCTGCAGTTGTTGTTGCAGTTGCTGTAGTTGCTGTTGCTGTGGTGGCAGCCAGTGCTGCTGCTGCTGCTGTTGATGATCATCTTTAAGTATATCGCGCATTGCAATCTTTTTTGGCAGACTCCTTATTATTATTATTTCTCGCCGGCCACGATTTTTATCCCCCTGCCAATATTACTCATACGCACCGTCGTTTATTTGTGCTCATATGTTGTCGCTGCGCCAGCAGTTGTTGTTGTTGTTGCTCGTGTTGCTCTGCCGCTGCCGCTGACGTAGTTTAGCAATAATTAAGTTGTTAAATTGTTGCACGTAAGTCAAGTTGCCTCATCCCTGCTGCTGCCGCTGCCCCTGCCGCAGCTTCCACCTGCCTCGTCGCGGTCTCGACCGTCGCTTAATAATAATGTTCAGCTTGACTTACGATGCACGTCCTTGGGTTACTGATATATGCGATACTTAAGGTATTTATTACAAGCGATTGTAATCTCATGCCTGAATTTCTTTATACTATAGTGCTTTTTTTTCCCTTCCGACCAGCTCAGTCGCTTGCTTACTCGCTCGCTCCGAACAACAACAACAAGTTGCCACAAAATATTTATAGACAAGACGCCCAGTTGTTGTTGTTGTTGCTGACTTGGTTTTTTTGGCCCGAAAGCGAATCAAGCGAGACCGAAAAAAAAGGAAACTAGTGGCAACTCTGCAGCGCAATACATAAATTAGTGTTTAGGCAATGCACGACGCAGAGATGCGCAGTAGAAGAAGAGCAAGGTATTTGTTTCGAGCTCTCTTCGCTAGTCTGTCATACCCCACTCAACTGGCATATGGGATTCTCATGTTAGTTGCCGCCTGCTGCTCATTAATGCAACAACAGCTTCGCCTGGTTCGCCTCGTTCCTGCCTGGTGGCATCTCTCAGCGCAGCGTCCAACAAATTATATAATACATAAACAATCTGCATACGTATATAATGCACACACATACACACACATGTGCTTAAGCTGGCTGCATCTGCAACTCGGGATCAGACCAGTTTCTCAGGCACTTGTTACGTTTTTGTTCAGTGTTTTTCCGTTTTTCCTCTTTGCATGCCAAATATGCAAAAAGCTTTGGCGCTTGTAAATTTCCACGCCTGTGCGAGTGTCTCTGTGTGTGTGTGTGTGTGTGTGTGTGTGTGAGCTGGCGAGTGTGTGTGTTTGCATATAATGATTATTGTAGGTACAAGTGCGAGAAATCGTGTTAGATCGCGGGTAATAAATTTAGACACTCAACTATGTAAAAGGAGTCCTGCTTGCAGCAGCAGCAACTAAGCTTCTTCTCCCTACTCTCTCCCTCCGTCTCTCTCTCTCCCTTGCTGCCGCTTCTTCTTCTTGTTTAAGCACTTCCTTTTATTATATTTTATGGCCACTTGTTTTTGTGTGTCTGCGGCAACTCTGCGAGGCACCTCGGCTCGGTTTTACCTTTGGCAAGTTTTATAGTCAACGCCAAGTATTTAGTATAGAGTTTTGGTCTTTAATATGCCATTAGATAGTTGACACTACTAAAATTAATTGGCAAACGCTGCGCATGTGAAGAAAATGGAGACGTTTGAGCTTGGCCAGAATTGTGTGTGAGTGTGTACAAACGATAAATAAATTTCAATTAAGCGTCAAGAAAATTAATCTTAGTTTTTTTTCCGCAAAATTGAACATGAACAAGTCAAACTTTAAGTTCCTCAATCTTTTGAGATATTACGTGTGCGTTGTGCCGCTTTTAAGGCGCCTGTTAGCGGGTTTATTAAGCCCTAGAGATACTTAGTTATATAAATCGTAATGTCAACTCATTTTGCAGCTGAGCATTTTGCGGCTTGACATTTTTCTCTCCTGTGCCATTAAGCCACAAATTGCAACGAAAACAAACCATATTTCGCGACGTCGTTGTTGTTGTTGATTTTTCTGCGGTTTTTCGCCTCTTATGACTTTTCACCATTGCACTCGACTTGGGGGCATTTTCGATGGCATAAGTGAATGGCTTTAGAGACGGAGCTGAAGCTGGAGCCGAAGTCGAAGCCAAAGCCGAAGCCGCAGCCCGCCCAGCAATGAGTGCCCTTATGGCGCCACAGAGCGACAAGGGGGCAGGAGGCAAGTAGGAGAGGGGACTCTGTGTTATTAGTAGATGTCATATTAGAGTCGAGCGGAAAGCAGCAACTGCAACAGCAACCACGAAATTCGCCGCAGGGGGGCAGCAACAACAACAAAAACAATTGCAGTGAAACTTTTGCAATTTTTGGGCCAATTGAAATCAACTTTTTGGCAAACTGCGATTCGATAACATTTCGACATCAGTTATGAGTGTGTGTGTGTGTGTGTGTGTGTGTGTGTGTTGGTGTGCAGGGGGAACCTTTAATTGAATTGCACTGGGGCTTTGTGGCAGGTGTTGCGCGAAATTGAAAGTGAATTTAAGCATTTATTTTGAATTAGATCAAAGCAAGTGTGGCAAGGTCATCAAAGTTGCGTATTGCCTGCCAGTCTGGTGGCACGCACACTCGCACTTACACACGCACAACCACACACACCGACGGCCTCTCACGGATTGAGAGGCACTTTGGCAGGCTTTTAGCTCTGCCATAATTCAATGCGATAAGCGATCTTAACTATCTACACGATCTGGACACAGTGGAACAGTGGACAGACGCAAGTTCTCCAACCAGCCGAACGCTACGGCTACGGCTTCTTGGCCAGTTTCGCGTGGCAACTTGTTTCGGATCAGTTTCTCTCTCTCTCCCTCCGTCTTTCTCCCTCTTTCTCGAATTGGCTGTGACAATATTTGCATGGCGCAGTCGTGGAGACTCACTGTTAGACCGTTATCGTTGCAACACTATCAGCGCCATCATCTCCGTCATCAATGTGGCATCATCAAGGCGAAATGATCGCAAATTATCTGCGTTAAGAGCGGGTTGGGCTGTGCGACTGCGGCTGCGTCTGCATCTGCGTCTTGCGTCTGCAACTTGGGGTACACTCTACACTCTACACTCTACGTTAATGGCAGCGTGTGACGTTTTTAGGGTTCCATTTTCGATTTTTCGTAACTAATGGCGGCATAGATTAAACGATTGCACCTCGATAACAATTCGATTTTAATGTGGAATGCTGCAAGTGATGAGACTGGCAAATTGACAAGCGAATCGTGTGTGTAATTGTTAAAAGGATTTCGATTTAACATTGATTAATGATCCTGGCTGTGGCAGGAAGATCAATTGGCTTACATTGTAGAAAATTTCAAAGAGAAAGATATTTACTTACCGTGTAATTGATTTTCCAGCCAGCTAATAAGTCAATATAAATCAGGCTAAGGTAATCCATTACAATCTGCACTTGCGCGGTGCAGATCTGTTAACTTTGCTCAAATCCAACTTAATTAAGATAATTACCATGTTTCGAATTTCGCTGGGATCGTTCGCTTTCGATAATTGCAATTCGATTGCTCTTACTTTGTGCTGGCAACAAATGACTTTTCCCTCCTACCCTCTGTCCTCTGCTCTTTGGCCTCCTTTGCCTGCACCCGTCTCCTCGTGTGGCTGCCACAAATGTTATGCCAAATTGCGGCTACCGTTTGGCAGCAGTTCGCCGCTGTTGAAACCGTTGCCTGAGCCACTTTGCTATCGCATTTAATCTTTTCCTGGCAGGCCCCGCTCGCCGTGGCTCCACTCTCTGTGACTCTCTGCCGACTTCCTTGGCTTTTGCTACTCGTGTTGCCAAAAATCGCTTTGGCAACGCTTCTGCTTTTGTTGCCCAACGTTTGATCTCATCATCATCATCATCGGTGGCGGTGGCGGCAGCAGCAGCAGCAGCAGCAGCAACAGTGGCAGCGGCATCGTCATGATGACTATCTGCGGCAGCGGCAGCAGCAGCTGGAGGCGTCTCCAACCCTCCAATTCGTTTGGCAAAAAGGACATCAAACAGATGCGGCGATCGCTTCTAATTTGCATAAACATTCCTTTTAACATTTATCCCAAAAACGATTTCGTTGTCCTCTTCTGTTTTTGTTTTTGTTGTTTTTTTCGCGACTTCGACTTTGTGTGGTGCCTCTTTGTGTCGTTGCGGCTCACAAAGTCGTCATAATCGTCGACATTTTTGGCTGGGGCCAAACAGGCAGCAACAACAACAACAAATGCAACGGCAGAAGCAACAGCAATTTTTATCCCTGCCGATTTCATTTCATTTCTTGATTCCAAACCATTTAAGCCCAAAATAACCGCTTTTGACAACACCAGCAACAGCTACAACAACAACGGCAGCAACAGAAACTTGGACAACAACAACAACAACAACAACAACCGCAACAACAGTAGCCAGAAATCGATGCTAATCTTAGCCGGGCAGAAGGCAAAAATGTGGTCGCCATTTCCAGTTTACTCTTTTTTAGCATACCCTGTAAATCAATCAGCATGGGGTGGAAGGGGAATGCTATTAAACCAAATCAGATTCATAGCTAAACAGATAAGGAAACTTTTAATTTACCCTAAATCAATTTTCATGTTCAATTTTTTTTCAGTAAGTTTCGAGGGTATCTCTTAGTCATGCTCTCTCCCCAGTCTGCATCACTTTTTGCCGTCTCACTGTTGAGTACATAAACCAACTGCTCGAAGCTAAAGCAAATAAATGGAGTTGTCGTTGTTGTTGCTGTTGCTGTTCGCTTTGCATTCGTCCTTTGCAGTTGTTGTACCTTTATCAGCAGCAGCAGCAGCAGCAGCAAGACGAAAAAAATTATGAGAAGTTGTTGGAATGCGAAAAACAACTCAATTTCCAGAATTATGAAGTGGTTTTTCGTCCAACTGCCTGCCCGACCAACCGACCGACCGACCGACCGACTTTCGTAAAGTGAAGGGATTGGGAAGCCGAACTCGCAACGATTTCGATAGCTTAGGCTAATCCCAACTGACAGTTTATGCTTGCATTGCGATTGAAACTCCTCCTTGAACTAACACCCATTAGAAGGCAATTTGCTGGCAGTCTATCAATGGAATAGTGCAATGAAACCTGCTCCCTGTAGTGGGGATCGAGTCTGTTCATGGCAAACGTTTCCCACTGTCAGCTCTCGTACTCTTTCTCTCTTTGGCATTGTGACAGGTATTCCAACCTACCGATGCTATTTTCTCGGAGTCAGTCGACCTAAATTGGAACTTGCAAACAAGTCGAAAACTCAAATTAAACTTTGCATTCAAATTGCATTTCTATTTGTTTGGCAGTTGGAAAGGGGAAAGTAACACAGACGCTTCCCCCTTGTCCCCTCACTCTACACTGTGTCGAGTAGCGATTAGCGAGTACTGAGTACTGAGTACTTTTCTAAACAATGTATTATTGTGCAGTTTAATGTGAAATTAGAGATGGCCTGCAAATTGTTAATGGGTGCTCAAAAGAAACTAGGAATTTCGCATGGATATTCTATGTTTTCTCTTCAGTTTTGTATTCTCACGCTCGTGTCACACGTGGCACGCGTTCATCTCTAATGCAAAACTTTGCAGACGCTCAAACAACTCAATTAAAAACGCTGCAAAATGGCATTCAGAGTGGTCACAAAAGGGTTTTTTAAAGGAGCAACTTTTAATCGCCGCTCGTTAAGAGTGCAGCAGTTGCATACAGCAACAGCAACAGCAACAACAACTGCAACTCGTATGTCGCCTTTGATTGGCGTTTGAGTTGCGCGTGCGCGTGTCTTTCGAAGCTAAACAATTAATTTGAATAATTAGCAGCTAACGACGACGACGACGACGCCATGGAAAACAACACAGACAGGGGAGAGGGAGAGATAGAGGGGGAAGTAGGGGAGGTATACCTGTGCTTGCCTCTCAACTTGTTGGAGACGCGTCGCGTCGTCGATTGTCACGCCATTGCCAGAAGTTGGAGGCAAGTCAAAGGCATATAAAAAATGCATTTGGCACTTGAGAATTTATGTGTGTGTGTGTGTGTGTGTGTGTGCTCTTCCTCTCTCGCTCTCCTTCAGACACACGCAGTCTGCTGTGTTGCTGTTGCTGTTGCAGGCTGAAGGAGGCGAGTACGTCACGCGAAATGATGAATTACTCGCCGGGGACGCGCGTCAGGCTTTGATGAGAGACGACAGCGTGAAATTAGACAAAAGGATATGGGCCAGAGGGAGTTGCATGTGTGTGCAGGAGAGAGAGAGAGAGAGATGGAGTTGTGTGTGAGGTGTGTGTGCTTTGGCAACCCGACAACGACAACGCGCCTTGACTTAATGAAGATGACGAGCACAGCGAGCCGCTGCACTGGCGTTGCCCTCGTCGGGGCCCAGACCGAGACCGACACGGGGCCATGGGCGTGTTTTAATCCTTGCGCCTAGACCCAATGCCGCCTTTCCCTTTGGTAGGTGTTGTTGCTGCCGATGTTGTGTCACGGCGGCACACGAGGCGTTAATTTATTACAAATTATTATGATTCCTTGTTGCTGCTTTCTGATGTTTTTCCGTGCCTTTTTTGCTGTCATAACTGCAGGCAGCAACGGCGGCAGCAGGAAACGCTGCACTGGTGCAACAACCATAGAACAACAGCGGCAATAACAACAACAACAACTGCAGCAACTCTCTCGTTGAAGACGTCTAGACAAATGCACTTCAAAGGTTAACATGATAAATGTCGTTTGTTGCATGTGACGCGACAACTTTCCAGTTGTTGTTGTCGCTCCGTGTGCGCGACTGTTGTTGCAGCTGCAGCAGCAGCAGCAGCGGCAGTTGCAGTTGTTGCCGCAACACTTTGTGGCGTGGCCAAATGGCAAACTGTCGCCGCAATGCAGTTGCGCATTTGTTTTCTCTCCTCTGTTTTTCCTTAAGTTTTTTTTTTTTCGTTTTGTTTTGTTGCTCGTCTGGCAATTATTAAGCCAGGAAAGTCAACAAATTAATCAAGCGACGTGTGCAATTAAAGTGGAAGCACTCACATAGGATCAGGACAGTAGCTAACGACGCTGTAAGACACAGAGAGAGAGAGAGGGGGAATGGAGCGGTTAAGTTGGAGGAAACTAGTTATACAGTTGTGTGGTAAGGATTAAAGCATTTTCAAGCTGGTACAAAAGTGTTCTCACTCTAAAAGTTATTCGAAATTCTTCCCAAGCTTTTGCGACGGGCGTCTGGCATACCAATGCTCTACTATAAACTTTTATAACTACATGTTCCTCTAATTGTTGCCGTTTGCAGAAGAACATTGCAAAAAATTCTATATAAACTTGTTCATTGCCATTTTGACAACTCGACCAAGCTGCGGGGGGAGATTTCTTCATCTTTATTCACGGCCTGTGTTCATATGTGCAACACTGCGATGCTGCAGCAGCAGCAACAACAACAACAACAAGAAGAACGGCAATCACAGGCCAAACCACAACCGCAACAAGAACAACAACAGCAACAACAACAGCGACACGGCCAGGCAACACTAACAAGCGACTTTAGCCAAATTAAGTTGTCCAGTTTGCGGTGTACGCACAGCGGGTTGCAAATAACAATCTCCTGTTTACAGCAGAAACAACAACAACAACAACAACAACAGCAATAGCAAACAACAAACAGCAACAACAGAAATCAAATTGCAATGCAGCAATATGAACAACACACACACAAACACACATACAACAAAAAAATGGCTTCGACCTAAAAAACGCGTTTAGCTCATATTTCTTGCCAGTCAGTCGCCTATGCTTGCCACCCTTCCCCTCTTGCCCCCGCCCACTGTACTGCACCCCCTCGTGGGGTTCACCTATGTGCATTACTTATATAAATTGTCAATATTTGACACATTTACGTGCCAACAAAAATCGCAGCAGAAAAATGCGAGGAAAATTTACAAGCCAAAAAAAGAAGCAAAAGAAACCAGAACCGAATTGAAATACCCTATAATATATAAATTTGTGGTATACTAAAATCCCTGCACGAATCTTGCAAACCCAAACCCAAACCACAACTTGGCAATGCTATAAAAACTCAATTAAAATCATTAGGAAAAAAAGCATAAATTAAGTTAATTTAGCCAAGACACAAATATTTTAACACATTACGTAAGTACGAGCATTGTTGTTGTTGTTAGTTGCGCGCACGCGCATCGTCGCGTCGGCAACAACAGTTGTTGTCGTAGCTGTTGCTGTTGCTGTTTGCCAGTTGGACGGCAAAAATTATTAACTAAAAAAACACAGAAATTGCAAAAAGATTGCTGCGAAATTGACATTTGCTCGTTAATGTGGCCAGGCCAGGCCAAAGCAAGACCGGCCTGCAGGTCCAGGTCCAAGCTGTCCGGCATGTGGCAAGTTCCATGTGTCCATGTGGCAAGTTGTCCATGTGTCTGTCCGTCTGCCTTGTCTACCTTGTCCAGTCAGCCAAGCAGCCTCGATTGCTTTGTTGCCGCCGTCGCCGTCGCATGCGACTGCCAATAATTTAGAGCTTTTAATAAATATGTTGCTGTTGCTGTTGCAGTTGCAACAACAGCAGCAACAGCAGCCGCCGCGGCAGCACTGGCAACACCAGCATCGTCGCGGCGGCGGCGACGGCAGCGATTGTAACAAGATTTATATCATAATTTATTTATTAATTTCATTAAGTAAATTTTCAATTGATGAATGACGTTGTCTGCCTTCGTTTTGCTTTGTTTTGTTTTTGCCACACACTCGAGCAACAGCAATTGCAGCAGTTGCCGCCGGCAGTTGCCGAAATTTTGATTATTGCTGCTGCTGCTGCTGCAGACGCAACATCGAATCGAAGCCAATAAATAATCAGGAAATTAAATTTGTGGCATGGGGCAGCGTGCTAAATGGTTTCCGATGAGATAAAACTGTGCTATAGCTGCAAACTGAATGATTTAGCTACCGATTTCACAAGATAAAATTGCATAACCTAAGTACAGGTAGACATACCGGAGGGAACAATAAGGTCTTCCTCAAGTTGTACAACTTCGTGAATCCCCAACTCTACTCCACTCTTGTCCACATTTCGTCACAATTTTTGGGGCTTTTATTAAACGACAATAAACGTTAAACGTAAAGTAATAACTTTCAATTTGCTCGAACATAAAACAATGATTAAAAATGCATTCAAATTGATATTCGATAATAATAAAAAACAAAAACGAACCCCCCCCCCCCCACAAAATGCAGGCGCTTATAAATTGCAGCCAAATGCAACGGCTAAAACTAATCGAACGGTTTAATGTTCAAATGCTCAAAGTTTACGCCATCAGCTACAACAAAAATAACAACAACAACAGGAGAAGCCAACAAAACTGACGACTAAAATCAATTGCGACGTTAAACTTTAAGACCCCATCAAAGGGGGCAGAGGGAGAGAGAGAAACAGAAAAAGGAGGAGAGGGTGGTGCGAGAAGGGGGCACAGCTTTGTTTTGGCTGTCTAGCTACCAAAATTGAAGGTTTCAGCTGCACTGAACGGACGGGCAGAGAGAGAAGAGAGAGAGAGAGAGAGAGAGAGAGAAAGAGAGAGACAGACGTACTCAGACCGACGCGACGACTAGAAAAAAAATTGCAATCGACCGTTGCCAAATTCAATGGATTTTACTTTTCGCTTTTCAAAACTCAACGCTCGCTGCTGTCGTGACCAATTAGTGATCCGACCCATGGGCGGAGAGTGAAGAGTGGAGAGGGAGGTGGCTTGCTGCAGTGCAAGCTTAGAGCGGATGCAAGATGGAGCAGGGAGTGGGTGTGGGGTGTGGAACTGTTGGGGGCGCGGGCGCGTCGTCGCGCAGGCGCACGTCAGGCACTTGCACCACTTGGCCAGGAATAGAGACAGCAGCAGCAGCAGCGAGTTGCAAGTCGCCAGTTGGAAGTTGCAAGTCGCGCACTTTACATTCAAATATTTTGTGACACAAAACGTTTGTTGTTGTAGTGCCGATGGAGTTGCGACTGCAGCTCTCTGGATATTTACTTAGGCCTTTGACTATGGCGAATTTTGGGCGTGTTCGCCAAGCGTTTTCTATGCCCTGCCGCCTGTGGCATGCAATGCCTGTGGTTGAGGTTTTATTTTTTGGTAACAATATCGTTTTATTACTTTGAATTTCCTGGAGTTTCAAAAACTGAAAGACAGCAAAATGGTGGGAAAATTGTTGTTGTTGTTAAAAGCGTTTGAGAAACTTAACCAAATTTAACTTAATAATAAAATTACACAGCTTTCGCTCGTTTAAAATTGCATATTTATTTATTTTTACAAACATTAACTTCAGTTTGGGAGTTTATTGAAAGTGCAGCGGAAAAGTTAATTGGTCACTTTTGATATTAGCCAGTTTTGAAACCAATGAGTAAAAGCGTTCACTCCCAAAGGTATTACCACACAAAGAATTAGTTGAGGTATAAGTCTTTGTCCTGGCTTTAGATGAACGTTAGATTTAGAAGTGACGCTAAGAAGCGTGAATGTGCCATCCGTATTTGGTACAACTGTGGCATCTGAGTTTCCGAATCTAAAGTTCGTAGCATTATAAGCAATACAACTCAAGTTTTCTTTATCGGAATCATCATATTCCAGGTAGTTTTTGCATTTTTCCGGCGACAGAATATTTCCCTCAACATACGTCAACTGCTTTGGGCTATTGTCCAGGGAAGTTTTTTCGTATTCATCACCTTAAAACAATATTTTAGTTTGATCTTAATAAATGATGAGCAAACTTACTACCAATCCAGGTGGAGACAATAATTGGTTCGTTGCTATAATCTTTATCTGCAACAGGCAGCAAGGCGGGTTGCACAAATTCATCAAATATCAGACTATTGGGCAGGCCTATCAGTGCAATGTCATTTGCAAAAACTTTTATATACTCAGAGGTTGTTGTCATTTGTTGTCGTCCCAGTTCGTTATCATCATTTACGTACGTAGTTCCAAAGTGAATATCAACTGAGGCACTACAGAATTTTAATTAATTTGATAGTATAATTTGTTTTAAAAAATACCAAAATACTTACACATTTTTAACACAATGAGCTGGTGTTATAATAACCCTATCTGATACTATAACGCCTCCACAGCTACTACCATGGGTACTATTAATTTTATTCCAGAGATATACCTCGTACGGAAGTTGTTTTGGTCTTGCAAATTTACCATTTACAAAACTCTCTTGGGAGTGCATTTGAAGGAATACACATGCCCAAAGAATAAGCTGCCAAGTAGAAAGAGCCATGGTTGAAGCTTTGAAAACTGATGACAATTCGAAGCAAACTTTGAGCTTATATAGTAGTACCGATGTAGTAAAGTTTTATAATTTACGTCTTTAAAAGAAACAATGACATTCAATCTCAAATGTGCTATCTTTTCATTATTTTTAATATTATGGAATTCGAAACTTCTGTTCACCTATTTTTTAGGTATGTCTATTATAATTTAAACCTATCAACTACGTACGCCTTTAGCAGAAAACTAAAAACTTGCGCCTGCGAGAAATATTAACTGTCATTGAATACGCCCACATCTCCACATGCATTACCAACTCTCTGTCTTTTTAGAACTTTACTGCTTCTTTAACTAAAGGACATCCAATTATCTTAAAACTTAAATTTCCCGAACTTAAAGTAGTTTTTAAAAAATAAGTAAAGTAAATAAATAAATGATGGGAAGAGATGGTAGAGGAATGAGACGTCTGAAAAAGACATCTAAAACACTGACTAAAGTAATGGAAAAGGACAAAAACGGATGCTGGCAACTTGAAAATCTGCTGAAAAATAACTGACAGTGTACACAAGCAAACACTAATTGCTGTAGAATTGCTAACAGACGAAGGCAGCAGCGCAGGGAGACATAGTAGAACAACAGTGCTGGAAATAAACCTTGCAACAACAACAGCAACAGCAGCAACAGCAACAAAAGGCAGCAAACAACTCAATTAACACAACAATTTCGCTGAGTTGCGAAAATCTTTTATTTTTGCTTCTCTCTCACTCACTCTTTTTCTGACCGATTCCTTTTACGTTGGTTTCCAAAACCTTTTTACACCTAACCCCAAGCCGTTCGACGATGGGTTTTGGCATTGGCACTTGATAATGCAAATGTATGCAACACTCCAACTTCAAGAGAAGGAGGAGGAGGCGGAAGAGGAGAAGGAAGAATGCGACGATGAGCAAAAGAAAGAAGTAAATGGCACTGACTGTGAAATCACAAAATCGGAAAGCTCTTTGAAGGTGTCAGAGATGAGATTTGTTATTTCTTATAGTATCTTTTATAATGGAATATAACAAAAAGGATGTATCTCATAATATAATATTGTGTTACTGCTGTGATAAGAAAAGTTCAATTAGTCTTCTAAGCGTTAGCTTACGTCAATTTGCTGTAACTTTGTTGCAATCTGAGTGTAACATTTTCTATTTTGTTACGATGCGTTTGTATCTTGCAGATATGTGAGCAGAGCAGAGCCATCAATGGTGTATCTATAGAGAGGTGTGGACTGCTGTGACAGGTGAACGGTGAAGGGGAGTTGTGCAGGGGGTATGAGTAAAACTTAAATTGCTAATACCTGACATGGGAATGTTTTTAACACTTCAGTTGTGTTTGGACAACAGCAACAATGCCAACAACAAATGGCAATGACTTGGCCAAAATAGCATGCCACATCATTGGCAACTCGCAACTCTCTTGGAGTCGCATCTCGCATCGCAGTCGCTGCTTCGACACAAATGCAGATGCCCATCCTCATGCATTTATGCAGCTTGTCTTCGGATCCTCTGTTAAGGCCTCCACCACCTCCTCCTCATGTCCCCTTTTCGTCTCTGGGGCGGCCGCAATGCGCATATATTTATTTGCCAAGTGTTCAATGGCTTTGATCGACGTGCCTCGACGGAGGCAGCAGCAGCAACTAAAGAGGCAGTGGCAGAGGCAGGGGCATCGGTTGCTTAGGTGTCAGCTAGCGGGTATTCTTGGCCTTCGGCAAGTACAAATCAACGACGACAACAGCCAAACAGCCAACAGCCATCAGACAACAACAACCAGCAGGTGTTGCACTTTGTGCAAACAAAGACCCCCAAACCGAAACCCAAGCCCAGAGCCAGAGCCAGAGCCAAGCCAGAGTCGGAACACCAAATTGATTTGTCAATCGTTGAAAACCGCAAAAGTTGCGCACACATTTCGCTGGCATTTGAAAGTCATTTGAATATATGCACCTATGTATATATATACCTATATTTATATACATATGTATGTATAGTTTGACTGTTACCAAAAGCCATGGTACCCATGGTGCTGAGCTCTCGATATTTTGCTGCTCTTTCGTTGAGAAAGTATGGCGCATTACGACGAAAAGCTGCTGGTTGCCAGCTGCGAGTTGTCTCCGTCGCCGTCGCCGTCGCCGTCTCTTCGTCGCTGACGTCGCGGACGTCGTCGATGTTGTCGTTGTCCCTTCGCCAATTTGTTGCTGACACTGCTGACGACTTAGCCTTAGCCCCCGCGAGAGAGAGAGAGAGAGAGAGAGAGCTACAGGGAGAGGGAAATGGAGGACCAGGACTGGGTTTGGCCAGGTCTGGCAATGAAGCGCATAAAAACTAATTGATTGGATGCCAAGATGTTAAGCGCATAACGGCAGCAACAACTGTTGCCTCTGCTGCTGCTGTTGCCGCTGTAACCAAGAGCAACAGTTGCCGTTGTGCCATGTTTGAGGCGTTGTCAGTTGGCCGGGCTGGTCTTGCCTCGACTTGAGGCTTTTCAGCGACTTTTATTCAATTTAAATGCGCTTCCAGCGTCAATGTGTTCGCAGATAGACCCGCCTGAAGCCATGGCAGTTGCCCGAACTGTTGCGTTACTGCTGCTCGCTTAAATTAATTATTTTTTATTAACTTTTCGCTTATTGATGACATTTTTCAAATTTCCAACATTCCCACAAAGGCAACTGCAGCATTGCAACTGCAGCACAGCGACGTTGCTTGTTGCAATTTCAAATTTGTCGCATGCGATTTTTACACTGATCGTTTGGCATTTTTCTTAGAGATTTCACATAAAACTTAATAGCAAGTTAATAAAATTATATATCCTTGATTCGTTTTGGCATATTTTTATATTGATTTAGTTCCGCGAATTTTTTAGCACTTGAGCGGAATTATAGCATTTTTTGAAACCCAGAACTTTGTTTTGAATCTTAACTTACTTAACTTACTTAGAGTGTAATTAAAGAGACACCTTTTTTATTCTATCCAGAAGCGAGTTTGACTAAACCCAACAGCAAAATAACCAATGTACATACGCCTAGCTTCGTCTTTATTCATTTCACTATTGCCGTCTTTATATTCCTCGTTTTAGGGCAATGAACTATTTGCCATTTTAATCCAATCCAAATAGGATGAAACTCGTGTCTCGAAAGACGCGACTCCTGGCAAGCATTTTCCTGTGTTATCAGGGAAACCAAAAGAATTGATGCCGACCAAGGTAACCGATCCATCCGCGTTTTCGTTAACCACTGCTCCACCAGAATCTCCTATGCACACTGCGCTATCATGCGACACCATACAGATCCAGGTATCTAAATAGAAGTCTGATTTTTCCAATTGAGCGAATTGTGCTTTGCAGTTCGCTGGCGATAGAATTTGTCCCTTAAGGTACATCAACTGTGTCGGCACAACGTTTACAAGTTTGTTGTTCTGCTGTATAACTATACATCGAAATTTATAATGAATCCGTTAAATAATATGTGGCCTCACCATTTACAATGCCCCAGCCAGAGGCAAGCACATTTGCATTACTATAATCGTTGTTGGGATCAGGCAACTTGACAGGTTGTATATATTCATTAAATATCAATCGTGAGGGAAGTTTTATCAGTGCAATATCATCGTTGACGAAACCAGTGTTGTTAAATTCTTTGTGTACCGCAATATTTTTGGGAGTTACTGACAAACGTATCTGGCCCACTTCATTGATATTAGCTATATTCACGGCGCCACAGTAAATTTCGACGGATTCGCTAAGAAGTTGTATAAGATTATTATACAATATAGTATTTTAGCACTTTAAATGCAACTCACACATATTGCACGCAATGAGCTGCTGTCAAAATTAACCTGTCGGAGATTATAGCACCTCCACAGCGCGTGTAATGGTTAGCTGCATCCTTGTTGTGTAAAAATACTTGATAGGGAAATCGTTTGGGACTTGCATAGAGACCATCCACAATTCGTTCTTGAAGTTGAGCTTGAGTTTGGTATTGTAAGAGTACAAATGCCACGACAATAATTTGCCAGGTGATTCCAGTCATTTTTTACAATCTGCAGACGGCTTGTAATAATTCTCAAGCTTTATATAGTGTAGTAGCTTCCAAAAGACACGTTTAAGGCTTCACGATTCTAATAAGAATTACGACAGTCTATTTCATTTTCTATTATCTGTTAGGTTTCTTTATTGCTGACACGTTTCAGTTACTGTGTGTAACTTTTTATATAGGTATTACTCAGGAATTGCATACAAAGTTTCTTAGGTAACGGTTGTTCTGTTGCATCTTCAGGCCCTTTTTTCGGCAATCTCTGACTGTTAATCGCGTCAACTCTTTATCGCGCGACGGTAATTCCACTTTCTGCACACCAAGGCAAGCGAAGAGAAGAGAAGCAGAGGCCCAAAGAAGCAGACGAAGAAGAACGAGCAACACTTGAGCATTTATCAAAAGTTATTGCAAATTAATTGCAATCTACCCGGCGCAATCTGCGGCATCATCTCGAAGCGATCCCGAGACCCCATGGCATTTACGGCTGTGGCTGCGGCTACGGCTACGGGTACGGCTGCTGCTTACCAAAATTTATTGATGCCTTATTAGCTGATAATCACAATCACATACGAAGGGCGACTGCGACAGCAGGACTGTAAGACAGACTGCCAGCTTGTCAGGCTGAGCGAGACTGCGAGGCTGAAAAGGTGCGTCAGCGAACGGTTTAAAAAGGCCTCTTCTGCATCAATCGGCTGTGGCATATTAAAGTGCATTAAGATAATTGAAATGGCCAATATAAAAATGTTTTCCCTTTTCGCGACTGTAGAAAATCAGTTTACGGTGTTAAAAACTTGTTTAAAGTGTTGAGTATCGCGCTTTGGGCCATTTCGGTTGCAAGTCTTGACGTCAGGATCACTTAAGAGATATGGAACAATACATCAATGTGGCTACAGTAAATACTTTACGCTTGCAAAGGGCACCGAAAACAATGTACAGGAAAATTTATAATAAAATTTAAATGTTGGTAACAAGGGTATATACCGTTTATGTGATGCTTGCAAAGAGTTTGACATAAGAGTTCTAGGTTATCTACAGTTAAGTCAACAATCATCAGATTGTCTTAATAGCTTAACTGTTAAATTGATTCTGCAATTATCGGAGCAATCAACAAGAATGTTCTTTATTTTTTGGTGTGAAGTATTATAAAGTCGAGTGTACATAACTGTAGCTTTCATTTCTTTTTGTTCTTATACTTTTCGGGTCTTTCCTGGAATCTCACATACTATAGTATATAAATGTCTGCATTTCTTGACTTCGTTGAGACGTTTTTCAATTTTCATATTTCTCATGCCTGAAGTTGTGATTTAGTGATTATATTGCAGAAGAATGAGGAGAGTCTTCACGGTTTCTGTGTCTTGTAGTATATGTGAGTTATTAAAAGGCTTTCTTCCGCTGCTGATAAGCCACGCTCCACACACAATGGATGCCATTTAGTCTTGTGTGTTTGCTTGCCAGTTGATTTAGGGCGCTGGCCGGCATTGGTGCAAGGAAAAAGCAGGACAAGCAAAGCAAAGATGAAGACGCGACGTGTTCGCATGAACAAATCAGTCAGAAGAGATGCAAAGAAAGCTCTGCGGACAAATGCAGTTATAATGTGTCTGAGTGTGTGTGTCGTCGGTTTATGGCCACGTTTACGAGTTGGTAATTGTTTGGCTAGCTACTTAGGCATCGGTGCAATTGACGCGGCTCATAAATCAACAGCAGCAGCACGAAGGGCTCAAGACATTGCAACGGGACCAGCGAAAAACCTTGGAGAGCTTAGGCACAGAGAGACAGACATGTTGACAGTTGTGGCACCAGGAAGTAAAAATGTGTGTGGTTTTTTTTCCAGGAATTTTTGAGGCGTAGCAACTGTTTGTGACATGTTTTGATTTGTGTCGCCAATGTTTATGGGCCTTGTAACGTAGTAAGAGCGAGCCAGACCCACCAGATGCAAATGTAGATGCAGTGCCGAATGGTGCTGGTCGAGTTGCCCGCGCTTTCTCTCTTGCTCTGTCTCTGTTTCGCGCGCTCTCTCTAACGTCCAGCTAGAATATTGTTATCGATGACATTAATAGCGATTGGAGGCTTTCATCAATTACAAGACTCCATTCGACATGGCCCATTCGATCGCGGCCTACGCATGAGAGAGCCAAGCCAGAGCTGGAGCTGGAGCTGGAGCTGGCAAATTGTAAAATATTACAATGCAAATGATTTGAAAGCCATGGCACATTGTGTGCTCGTTCATGATGTAAGCGCCTGATAAAGTCGACGAGCGAGAGAGACTCCAGAAACGGCAGAAACGCCTTGGCCCAGACATTGCGGCTTTCTGCCGCGCAACATCAACGCATTCAATGTCTTGGCTGTGTACAACTTACAACAACAACAACAATGGCAACAACAATGCACAGACAACAATAACAGACAACAACAAACGTTTAAGTACTAGTAATTTCGCGAATACCGTTTTGGATTTTGCTTTGGATTTAGGTATCGTATCGGGTTTGCCTTGACCACCAGCCACGTTGTGCACAGTGGGCGTAAATGGATAGCTAATTGCCAAGCATTAAATATTATATTTTAATGAAGCAAGCTTATTTATCTCTTTTTTCTTTTGCTGCTCTCTTTTTCTCTCTCACACACTCTATATCACTATCTATCCTCTTACCACTCACACATATTTCACTCAGCTGGCCCACTGTGCAACGCTGGCAATCAAGTCAACTACAGATCAGCTCCAACTTCATCTCCATCTTCTGCTGCAGCTCCTGCCCCAGCTCCATCTCAAGTTGAACTGTATTAACTCTTGTCTGTCTGTCTGTAACTGTGACAGTGACTCCAAGTCGTAGTCGGACGCAGTTGTTGGTCCCAAGAGCGCCAACTGTTGCTGTTGCCGTTGCCCTGTGCTCTGCGCTCTGTGTGCTCTGTTGCAGTTGCCGCGGCTGCTGTCAGTTGAATCTTCCTGTTTGCACAAACGTCACGTTCGAGTCACGTTTCCACCTACCAACTGGGGGCCCCTCATCAATGGGCCGGCACTTAGTTGCAGTTGATGTTTCCCACAAATTTAAAGGCCGTCGCGCCCAATGGGCAATGGGTGATGGGCGAATCGATCAAGCGGCTCAGCGGCTCAGCGGACAAGCGGAGTATGCGGCTCGGCGGTCAAATGGCCGCTGCTCGCTGGCGTAACGCAACAATTTCGCAATCACCTGACAATGTGACAGGTAATAGTCGTGTCCACGGCACGGCATAGCACCTAGTCAGCTAGACAGAGTCGGGCTAGTTGCATTTGCATACGCCGGCACTGCTGGGCTGAGCTGAGTTTGGATGGCTTTTTGGCCCGTTTGTGAAGTAATTTCAATGCCAGTGCCCCAAACTCCTACTGTGATAAGTAATTGCATTGCGTTCCATACATCGCACACACACATACACACACACACACAACCACACACACACACAACCACACACACATTTTGGGGCAGGCTTCATTCATGCTTTGGCCTCGACGGAGCAAATAAATTGTGCAGATTCTTTGTGGCACTGAGTGTTGCTTGTTATTAGAAGAAAGGCAATTTGCAAACCGAAAAAAATTGGAACGATGCAGGCATAACTAAAGCTGTAGCATGGAAAAATTTGAAATTTTTTGAAAATTTTGCATTTGTAATATTTTAATGCAGAATCAAACTAGAGAGCAAACCATGAAAAAAATGTTATTCCTCATGAAAATCGGATGAATTTTGACAAAGTTATGAGAGTTAGAAGAAGTGGAAAGGATGTTAAAACTTTGCAAGGGAAAAATTTGAAATTTTTTGAAAATTTTGCATTTGTAATATTTTAATGCAGAATCAAACTAGAGGGCAAACCATGAAAAAAATGTTATTCCTCATGAAAATCGGATGAATTTTGACAAAGTTATGAGAGTTAGAAAAAGTGGCGGGAATCTTAAAATTTTGCAAGGGGGTAGCATGGAAAATTTTCAAATTTTTTTAAAATTTTAGATTTGCAATATTTTAATGCAGAATCAAACTAGAGGCGAAACCATGAAGAAAATGTCATTCCTCATGAAAATCGGATGAATTTTGACAAAGTTATGAGAGTTAGAAGAAGTGGCGGGGATCTTAAAATTTTGCAAGGGGGTAGCATGGAAAATTTTCAAATTTTTTTTAAATTTTAGATTTGCAATTTTTTAATGCAGAATCAAACTAGAGACCAAACCATGAAGAAAATGTCATTCCTCATGAAAATCGGATGAATTTTGACAAAGTTATGAGAGTTAGAAGAAGTGGCGGGGATCTTAAAATTTTGCAAGGGGGTAGCATGGAAAATTTTCAAATTTTTTTAAAATTTTAGATTTGCAACATTTTAATGCAGAATCAAACTAGAGGCGAAACCATGAAGAAAATGTCATTCCTCATGAAAATCGGATGAATTTTGACAAAGTTATGAGAGTTAGAAGAAGTGGCGGGGATCTTAAAATTTTGCAAGGGGGTAGCATGGAAAATTTTCAAATTTTTTTTAAATTTTAGATTTGCAATTTTTTAATGCAGAATCAAACTAGAGACCAAACCATGAAGAAAATGCAATTCATCATGAAAATCCGATAAATTTTGACAAAGTTATGAGAGTTTGAAAAGCATTAAAATTTGATATATTAATAAATTAGGCGCAAAAGAAACTAATGCAAGTTACACCCGCCGACAGAGCTCTCTCCTGCTCCACTTGGAAGATCAACGATCTTCGGAAGCCAGGTGAATATGCTGAGCCTCAAAGATCGTCTGCCAACTGATTGCAATTTGAAATATTCAACGAGCGCGCGGAACAAGCAGCAGCAGGAACAAACGACAAGAACTTCTGTTTGGGCTGGACAGTTGGGCGGACACGGAGCCAGGACAGCGACTAAGTGAAGAGAGAATAAGAGACGAGAAGATGGACGGGGAGAGGGGAAGAGGGGTGGTTGCGGACTGCGACCCAAACATGATTGGCATGCGCCCAGTACCAGGGCCGGTCGCAGTCTCCAACTCAGTCTGCTGCTGACCAGATCAGCCTGTAATGAGCACCTCGCCTGGTCGAGCGCTCTGTCTCTGTCGCTCCCGCTCCCACTCCCTGCCTGACTGTGTGTGGGTATGCGCCTGGTCGGGAACTACCTACCGGCAAGATCAGCGATAAGTTGAGCCTGCTCATATACGAAATGGTTTTAAATTTTTCGTCTAGTGTTTGATTCTTATTAAAAGATTGGCGAAAGCATCTTACAAGCGCATTGCCAATGTCGTTATGCAGCTACCCCCCACACGTACCTCTCTCTCACTCTACGATAGAAACTGGATACCAAACCCAAATCACACTCCATTCACAATTGCAAACAGAGAGAGAGAGAGGGAGGAACAGAAACCCAACTTCTACTGACTTCTGCATACAATTAGCCCACAACAAAATGCGCCTGGTAATTTATTTAAATCTTCAGCAACAACAATCAACAGTTGCAGCAAGGCTTGGCTAGCAAAAGATGGGAACTTGCTCCAGAGATTGGCCAGCTGGGCACATTCTATATTTATTTTTCTACACTTTTCATATTATTTTTCAATTTTCATTGATTTCCTACTTAATTTGATTACACATTTTGCCCACAAAAAGCGTTGTCCGCCGCTGCTCGCTGCTGCCGAAGCGTATAATTGAGAAATTAAGTGCACTTATAAAAAGTGCATTTCATAATTAGGAGTTGGTTGTCAGCGTGCAACAGCAGCAGCAGCAGCAGCTGCAACAGCGGCAACAGTTGCTAATTTATGCCATTTGCTCAATGCCAATGCAAAGCAGCCAAGCGAAGGACGAGCAGGAGAGCAACAACAACAAAAGCTGTGGACAGTAGTCGAGAGGGAGAGTGAGAAGAAGAGGTAGAGGGAGAGGAAGAGAAGGGTACCAGGATGAAGTGGAGTCAACTTGGTCACCATGCGGCGGCTTGGCCTGGCTTGGCTGGCGGCCACTTATGAAAATTGGATTTTTACACTCCATTCTTGATGGAATGTTTATTGAGCTGTCATGTTGTTGTTGTTGTTGTTGCTGTTGCTGTTGTTGCGTTCGACTCGTTTCGACTCGGCAACAGGCTCAATAATTTAAATATCAAAATTGTTAGCAATTTGCACGCCCAGCGGTGCGTTGGCCGCTAGCAGCAGTTGCAGCAGCGACGGCATCAGCAGCAGCAGCGTTACCTACAACAACAACAACAACAACAGCAACAATTGCTAATCAAATTAAGCAATTATCTTGTTACGAACACAGACGAGCAACATGGCAGCACATCAAGTGTCCCGATTGGCTTGGTCCAGCCCCCTGGGGTCCACTAGACACCCCCGTAAACGCCCCTCCCCCCCATTGGCACAAGCACCTGCGGGCTGCAAAGAGTATTTCATCATTGGCTATCAAAGGGTATTCGTTTTATACCCTCTGTATATATACTATAAAAATAGCTCACACCTTGAGAGTCCAGGCAAGGCGGCGCGTAGCAATAGGCGTTGCATGGGGCGGTGAGAAAGCAACAACAGCAACAGCAACAGCAACAGCAACAACAAATGCAAAGTGCCCATTGTGCGATGGCATAAAGCCCGCAGAGTTTATAAAGTCATAATAATGCCAGGGAAAATACGCTTAAAATGCAATTTATCGCCACCAACAACAACAATCCGGCGAAAAATTGATGAAGGCGACAGCAGCAACAACAGCAACAAGTTGCCGGCTGTCCGACGAACTGACAGGCATCAGCGTCAGTCATTTTAGCCAACTGCAGCGCAGGCTGCTCTCCTCCTCGAACTGCGACTGGGAACTGGACTCGGACTTGGACTTGGCCTTCCTGCGGCGTTTTTAGCTTGACGCCCGCCCGAATGTTGTTGCGCGTTGCACGCTGCCCCGTTGCAATGGCAACGTACAAAATTAAGACATTTTATAAATTGCGCGTTGCCGTTGCTGTTGTTGTTGTTGTTGTTGTTGTTGCCGCCTCTCGACTTGGCGCTGGGACCGAAGACAACCCTTAATGTGTTGCGCGATTCGTTATGGCAACTGACCGAAACATTGGGCCATCAACAACGGCAACAAGCCTTGAGATTGTCCTACTCATCAGCAACAAGCAACAGCACCAACAGCAACAACTGCACAACCAGCAACAGCAACAGCATCATCAGCAACATCAACATTTGATTGCCATGCAGCAAGCTCTCGTTGCTGTTGTTGTCGTGGTGTCTGCTGCCATGGCCTGCCACATCTTTAACCTGCGAGATGCTGCTGCAACATTTGAATGTTGCCAGCGATGCGTCAAATAAGTTTTTGCCAGCGTTTGCAGCGCTTGTGCCACACCCATCTCTCTTCTTCTGCCGCTGCAAAAACGTAATTGTGTTTATGATCATCTATTGCGATTCTCTTTCTCAGCTCTGGCAACAGGTCACGCCCTCTTGCCCCTCCCACACTCACAAAGCTACACACACGCACACACTCAAGAGCTTTCCCTCTCCCTCTCGTGCTCTCTCTTCTGTCTAACGCATGTCAATGAGCCTGGCCAGGTTCCTTCGTTTGAGGAAGAGGAAGAGAGAGAGAGAGAGAGAGAGCGAGCGAGTGAGGTAGGCGGGGGGCGTTGGCTCTGGGTGTGTTCCACACACTTATCTCTCTCGCTCATATTTATGTTAATGTGTCTGTGCGCCGAACATCAAAAGCGAACGGAACGCAATGCCCAACTAACGGTGCAGTTCAGTTCAGTTCGGATCGCTTTCGACTTTAACTTCAGCTGCGACTTGCACTTCATTTTCATCTTTCGCTGTGGCAGGAAAGTGTCTTATTGGAAAATTTATGTTTCCTTTGTTTTTTTTTTGGGGTAGGCTTTAATTAATACACGTGTGCGGGGGAGAGGAGTCTCATAAAAGCGGACCATAAGCTGACTGGGTCAAAAGTTTTAAGAACGCCCCCAAGCGAATAAAGAGTTTTCAGGTATGCTTAAAAGAAATATCACTCGAACTTTGCTCAGTCAATTACGCGCACTATCTGCGCTGATTTACAGGCGCATTCCATATAGTCTTAATTATTCCGAAAGTATTCATTATCTCCAGCAATTAATACACCTGGCAGAGCGCCTTGGTAAGTAACTTGGCTTGCACTTGAAACTCAATCAGCCTGCTTTGAATAAGCTTGCTAAGCATGATTGCCACATGTTGCAGGCACAGGCACAGGCACAGTCACAGCCACAGCAGCAACATCTACGGCAGCGTCTACAGTGGCGGCAATTAAAAGCATTAAACGTCTCTGACGCTGACTGATGCGACATAAAAACAACCGCAACAACACAGCAGCAGCCACAGATGTTGTTGTTGTTGTAGTTGCTGCGCCTCTTTTCTGTTGTTGTTGCTGCTGCTGCTGCCGCCCAGCACTTTCAATCTCATCGTGGCGGTTACTGCCTACATGTTGTTGTTGTTGCTGTGCTTACCTGGGCAGTGGTTCGTCCCTTTCCTCGCCGCTGCCCCCTTATCGCTCCCCACTTCTGCAGCTTTTTCTACTGATTAATCACTTTGGCGCGTATAATAAATTAAAAATTTCAGCAATTTTGAAAGTCAATTAATCATTGAGAGCCTCCGTTGCTTGGCCGTTTGCCTTTGTTTGTTATTGTTGCTCTTGTTGTGTGTTTGTTGCTACCTTTTTTGCTGCTGTTGCTGTTGCATAGACAACAACAGCGACGCCAACGCCGACGTCGACTCAAAAATGTCAGCCCATGACTACGCGCCGCACATTTCAGATGATGATGAAGTAGCTGACGCTGCCAGTGCCGCTGCCGCTGCCCCTTTCTTTGTCCATGTTGTTGTTGTTGTTGTTGTTGCTGCTGCTGCTGCTGGTGCTGCAGTTCAAACTGGACGGCGGCAGATCAAGACAAGCCGGCACTCAAAACCTACTGAGGTAGTTGGTTCTTAGACGACGATCGCGCTGGTCACGGGAGTCGTTAGAGGTGCAGCAGCAGCAGCAGCCGCTTATGGCAGGGACTGGCTGGCACTTTCTTCCTGGCAATGGCAATGGCAACGGCAACGGCAACGGCAACAGCGCGACACATTCAGCAGCATTGATAAATGAATGTGAGGGTCAGTTGTAGCTGCTGCTGCTGCTGCTGCCTCATTTCAGCGGCAACAACTTTCGAGATATACGCGCATTTGTCAGATAAAGCTGCAACGCCTTTCCCATTGTCAGCTTGCCACCGAGTTGATGTTGCTGTTGTTGTTGTTATTATTTTCATTCTGTTTGCTTTGGCCCCGTAAAATATGGCCCCGTATCGCAAGCAGGCAGCGAGTGTTGAAATTTCAGTTTTAATTTAAGCGATACGCAGGGCGAGTCCCAGCAAGTTAGCCCTCCCTTCCTCTCTGCTCCTGCGTCTTGACTCCGCTCGCGAATCGCGCACGAAATGAAGCCATTTTCATATTTATGAATTTGGCCCCTTATCGAAAACGCTTCAATTGGCCATCGAAGCGAAGCGGCAAATTAAATATGGGCAGCCATAAACGATACTGACAGCGGCTGAGGCAGCGGCAGAGGCAGCAGCCCTGGCAACTTGGCCGCTCTCCATTTGGGGCATCGTCTGCGGCTTAGCTGAGTTATTAAGGCATCTTTATGGCCAATCTCAATGAGGTGTGAAGTGCAATCGTTGTTGGGCTTTTTATTGAAAAGAAAGAAAGAAAAAAAAACACAAAGCATATTTTATTTGTTGTTTTGCACTGATCGATTGCCAAATGAAAGGTGTGAAGCGGATAAAGCGCGAATAAGAGAAAGAAAGATTCTTTGTAGAATTGCAGAGAAATAACAGGCAAATCTGGCGGCTTTATTAAGCTTTCTGCTTCGCTTTGGCAATATTTAATATTGCCACATGTTGTTGCTGCTGCCGCTCTCTGACAGTCGAGGTCGTTCACTTGTCGTCTTAATTAAGTGCGTGCAACATGGGGCAGGCAACACAACTGCAGGGCTTAAGGACATTTTGACTGCGGCATTGCGAGGGCTGTCAATGAAATCCCTTAAGCCGACAGTTGCCGATGAACTTAAGTTCTTTTACGGATTCGCTGAGGTTGTTGCTGCTGCTGCTGCTGCTGCTGTTGTTGTTGTTGTGCGAAATTTGCATATGCATTTGCAATTAAGTGACCTTCTTTGCCTGCATTCGATGTTGCCTCAGCCGCTTGAGGCCGCCTAATGATAAATGTTGTCATTTAGTTGGGGCTGCATGTGTAATCAGCGTCATGTTACTAACGGTTTATTGTTAACAAACAAATGGTTCAAATGGCGTGACTTCCTGCCAATTTCTTGGCTCTTGCTGTCATTGCTGCTGCCGCTGCCGCTGTTGTTGCTGTTGCTGTTGCATTTAAATTTGAATTTGGGAATTTGAATCGAATTTCGTTTTGTGCCAAGTGCCAAAGCCAAAGCCAAAGCCAAATCGGCGTTGCTGGTGGATGGGCCCAAAGTCGAAGACGATCGCAAAATTCACGCCATAAGTAGAATGCGATTTTCGCGCGTTGTTGTCGTTGTTGTCGTTGTGTCTCTGCGGCAACTAGTTGCTGTTGCTGCCGCAGCCGTTGCTGTTGTTGTTGTCGCGTGTTGCATCGCTTGTTACGGTGCCCAAATATGAGCAACATCACGAGAATCGTGCGATTTGCCTTGCATATATTTTACAATCCTCTCAAAAGCAGCAACAACAACAACAACAACAACAACAAAACGAACTGAAATAAGCCCAAGCCCAATTCCAAAGCGACGACAACGAGGCACATCATTACTTTGGTTAAAGGCGGAGACAGGCAAAGATCATAGGGGGAGCGCGGTAGTGGCAAGGGGCAACCTTTGGCTGCACACACAAGCGAAACATAATGAAGTTATTTGTCCTGAGGCCTGGCGAAATCAACGCACATATCCTTTTTGGCAATTGCAACCGCCTGTCGCATAAATCATTTGCCACTCGCATGAAATTGGGCATAAATTTGCTCCACTTTGCCAGGCAGGCAGCACTGCAGCACGCCGCTGACGTTGGCTTAACGAATGCGGCAGTAGAGGCTGGCGGAAGTTAGAGATGAGCGCGTGTTGCGGCTTAAAGTGATGTGGAGCTTGCTGATTTAACTTTAATTAAATGCTGCAAAATTCTAGCCTCAACTCACGCACGACTCACGCTCCTATCACTAAGGCACCCACATGCCGCTGGCACATTGTGTCCAGCTGAACTTTTTGCCTGAAATTAGCTGCGAATTCGGTTATTAAAAGCGGTAGAGGGAGGGAGAAGAGGAGGGGATAGGGAGCGGATCAGAGGGGTGGGGGGAAGTGACTTGTTGAGTGCAAGGACCCAGACCCAGACCAAGACCCAGTTCCAATTCCAATTCCAGTTCCAGTTCCCAGCACAGTTCTCACTCCGATCCAGACCCAGACCCAGTTTCTATAGCTGCTGCCTGCCGGACTCCATGGCTGCTGCTGGCTTGCATGGTGTACCTACCTGCTGTGATAAATCAACGTGAGACTAATGCGAGCTTAACACGCGAATTATGATTTTGCAAATGATGTGCATGGCAGGCGGGGTGCAAGGGGGCGGAGGGCGGGACAGGGTTGTACCCTTGCTTGATTGCTTTATAATCGCCACGACTCGCCTTGCCATGCCTCAACTTTCAAGTGGCATTTAATTGCAGTTTAAAGGAGTCTTCCAGAGGTGCCACTTTGGCGACCTCTTGAACTATCGATAATTAGTTTTACAGCAGCCACAAGACAAAATCAACACATGCTGTCCCCCAGCCCTCTTTACGCTCTCCCTCGCACCATTTTCTGCTCTATCAACTACTTTGGCACTTGCCACACTTCACACACACACACACATCTACCTACAGCTGACACAGAGACCCAGTCTGGGCATTTAACCCACTTATTATGACGGCCATTTATAACGACAATTGCCATGGCAAGCGCAGGCAGCGTCCTGGGGCGCGCCTTTAGTGTGGCTTCATTGGGCAGTGGGTTGGTGTGTGTGTGTGTGCCGTGTGCTGCATGTTGTTGTCGCCATCATCCTGCTGCCACTGCCACTGCTGTTGCTGTTGCTGCTGTGTGGGCGTCCTTTTCACCCGCACATGTCGTTTATTGCCAACGATTGCTGCTTCTGTCGCTGCTGTTGCGGTGGCCATTTTGTGGTTGCCCTTGTTTGTTCACTGCCGCGTAGCAGTGTTGCTCATTGTGACGGCTGCGCTAGGTCGACACAAACAGAGTCATGGCCAGGCCTTAACCTAGCCATCCCTTGTCACGGCAACACAAGCAGCAGCAGCAGCAGCAACATCAACCGACAATGGCAACGCTTTGCATGCAATTGACTCACACAGCTCGTTGCTTTTTACTGTCCCAATGTGCGTAATGGAGAAGCAGGAGGTGCACGCACACACACACACACATACACTAACATATTACAGATGTAATAGATACAGGACATACATATCGTGTGACATTGCTTTTGATAAAGAACCAGAAAGCAACTTAAACTTTAACCTCAAACCAACGACTGCAGTTGCTCTTTAACTTTAGAAGTGAAGCAGATATGAAATGGGGTAACTCTAAAAGGCTCTTTAAAGAGCGAATAGATAATAGATTTCCAATGCAAATTTATCTTTAAAGTCAAATCGTAACAAGCTTATACAAATCATAGAACTAAATGTTCTAGAAATATTTCTGAATATATCTTTTGCTTGGTGTTAAAAAACAGTTTTTCAAACATTCAAAGATCCCTAGCAAATTTGTTGATTTATTGCTGTCTCATACGGCCTGCACCTGTAAACCGAACATATTTGGCATTACCCGATGACAATGTCTGCATTTTTACGCATTGCTAATCCCCCGAGTTGTTTCGGACTTATAAGCCAGCATTGAAGCTGAAAATAATGCCAATACAATGCGATATCATAAATATTTTATGCACTGTTCAGTTGTTGTTGCTTTTGATGTTTCTACCTTGGCTTTTTGCATACATTTTGTCAGACCTTATAGCGAATGCAGCCTATTAGGCTGCATATTATGGGGGAATATGCGATGCGAGCAATGTATGCAGGCAGGCAGGCAGGCAGGCAGGCAGGACGGCATGAGGCCAAATAAATAACAGACCAAGAACGAAGTAGGTAGCAGAGAGGGGCAAACAAAAGCCCTGAAAGAAAGGAATTTTAACCCTTTTTATGATTATGAATGCACGTCAGCATATTTATGTAAAAATTATGCAATTTGCTGCCGTTCTATGCCAGTGCGTTGGCTGCCACGAGAAGAGCAAGTGCAGCAGCAGGAGGGGCGGTGCATAGAAGGAGCCAAGAGTCGAGAGTCGAGAGCCAAGAGCCAAGCAAAGAGCCACATCGGTTGAACTTAGCCAGTCAATCAAAAGTTGACGGGCTCGTCACAGTTGTCGCTGCCGCTGCAAAAGGACAACAGGCAGAGGCAACTTGAGCGTAAGTGCAAGCAAGACGGCCAGAGTGAAAGAGAGGCGAAGCGGAAGAGAACCGCGAGAAATGCATCTTTCTGAGCAATTTGCAAACCAAAATGAGTATTAAAATTTATGACGAGTTCAAGTCGAAAATGGGCGATGGATTGAGAGATAGGAACGGATGAGAAGTATTCATAAAAATAAAGAAGGGAATCATCATTGTGTTGTTGGGCAGTATGCGGAGGCCCAGATGTTGCCATAAGAACTGTTAATAGCTTGAATATCTTTAGAATATTTGTTTACTCGAAGAGTATATGGAAATAGATCTTTAAGATTAGGATTAATTGAGGTATATAAATGGAATATTTAATAGTTGGTAGGGCAATTCTAAGAGGTAAACGCTAAGGAATCTTTTCAGAAATATTAAAGAAAATTTTTAGGCGACCACAAAAAAATTCTTTTGAATACCCTTAATTATTTCTCTATATTTAAATATGCCTTAAAAATATTTAACGGTTATATATGCAGTTCATCGCTGGGTCATCGCCTTATATGGCATACAGATCATACTTTCAGAAATTAGCATTTCTCAAGAGCGGATCAGAGAAGGATCTGTTGAGCATCTGTTCCATGGATCAATTTTTGGCATGCGTATCATGTGAATTTCGAAGAGTTTGTATGAATGTCAAGCGGAGTTGTTGTTGCTGTGGCTTTTGTTGTTGTTGTTGTATTTAACTTGTACTTGGGTTTTTGATTGAAATTCACGTCTTTGTTAGTCGCTGCAGTTGTCGTTGTTGTTATTCTTGTTGTTGTTGTTGTCACTGTTGTTGGCATTGCCTGCAATGATTGCTCGCAACTTTCACCAACAGTTGTTGTTACACATTGTTGTCGTTGTTGTTGTTGTTGTTGTTTTTGGGGCAGCGTCATCGTCGTGATGACTTGCTCGCTTGCCCTTCACCCTTGGCCCACCTACGGCCGGCGACGTCAACAGGGCCAAAAGCAAATTGTTAAGTTATTTGTAAATTTCGCTGTACGTTGTCTGTTTGCAGTTTGAGTGTGTGTATGTTGACTATGTATTCAGTTGATTTCGAGGCATGTGCAAGAGAGGTATGCAATTTAAATACCCTATAAAAGGAGAATATCGATGATAACAGAAGAATATCTGTTGTGGAGTATTTTGAATATTTTATTTGGCAAACTTTAACTCTTTAACCTTAACTCTCTCAGCTCCCAAGAGTATCTACAATTCGCCTGGGCGTAAAAAGAATTTTCTTTTTCTTTCCCGTTGTGCTTTGGTATCTTTTGTATTGTGTATTTTATATGCATGCATTGCGAATTTTTCCCAAGCAAATCCTTTTGGCAAATTGTATATGCATCATAAAAAGACACAAAGAAAAACACCAACGAATTTTTCGAATTAAATAAATTTTACATTTTTATACCCTGTAGAAGATAGTGGCGTGAAGCAGCGCTGGGCATATGCATGGGGAGAAAAACCATGTAAGTGAGAAATTAAAGTTAAGAAATTAAGATAGACAAAAGTTAATGTTCTATTATATCAATTGGTGCTAGAATTTCAATAGATCTTATAAACAAAGACCAATGTTGTATCTATACAAAAACCGTGGCCTACTTTTAGGCTGACTTTCCACTTTGTAGACATTATTTTTCGTATCTTGTACCGTAAAGCTTTACACAGTTGCGCAGACACACTCTCACAACTTGCTTCTTTATGTTTTCATTTGTTCCGAAAGTCCTTTCATGTGCAGATTTTATGTTTATGCCGTTTTCTTTTATGTTTTTATTTGCTGGCTTCCTTACCTGTCTCTTCTTATATGCTAATTTATTGGCATTCTTATATGCTATGCATTGGCGCAGTGAAATGTTGTTGAAAATGGGTCAGCTTCACGTAGCTGCCTCCTATTTCCGCGCGCAAGTACAGTCATGCATGACATGCTACACACACACACACACACACACACACACGATGACAGTTATGCTAAAGGATATGATTAGCATGGCAATTTTGAGATGTGTGTGTCTGTGTGTTCGCTTCGATAGGGTTAAGCGAGAGTTCACTCAGCATAGCTATCGACTGAGGCACTTAAGGGCATTATCGAGTACATAGTGGAAACGGAACTGAGGCTGTAGCTGTAGCAGAAACTCCATTTCATTTATCTTATCCACAGTGCAGAGACCCAAGGGTCATATTGTGCTTGGCCAGGAGTAGCAACACAGTCGGAGCCAAGCAGCAGCAGCAGCAGCAGCTGCTGTTCCCGCTGTTGTTGTTGCTGCTGCTGATAAAAAAGCTGCACATGAGAACGCGGCAGCTTTAGTTTTTCTAGCATGGCTGAGTATGCATGTATGTATCTATGCGTGTGTGTGTGTGTGAATGAAATTTGCGTTGTGTGTTAAAATGTTATCGCGCTTTCTCGACATTTGCCGGAAAATATTCGACAGGCGAAGCGCAGAGAGTAGCGCAGAACGAACACCAGAGCGACGCCTCCTCCACATGCCAGCCAGTCTGTCCGTACGCCTGCCCGCCCGTCTGCCTGCCTGCCAGCCCGACTGATGGCTTGGGCCGGGCCAAGTGAACTGCTGCTACCTCCCCACCTCGCCACCTCCCTATCTACCCTACGCTCTTGAACCGCATTCGTAATTGGACCAACACATTCAACTGGCAGCTGTAATTGTTTTGCTGTTGAGTTTTCGCGGGCTGCTGCAGTGCTACACTGTACTACAAAATAAAAGAGAGGGGGAGAATATTAAATGCAAATGGTAAAGTGATAAAAGTAAATTGTATAATAATTGTAAACGAAAGTTCTCCGGCAATGTTGAAACGAATTTGCTTGTTGTCTAGTGTAATTTTCCATTGTTCCACTTGGCACGCTGCTCTTCTGTGTATTCGTGTAAGTGTGTGTGTTGGGGAAAATTGGTAACATTTGTAAGTTGAAATGAAAACACACGCGAATAAGTATGTTAACAGTAGCTGCCCGCAATTGACCTGCATTTCTTATAGCTGCCATGCACAGCACAGATTGCCAAAGTTTCTTTCCCATAGTGTGGCATCTCTCTCTCTCTCGCTTTCTCGCTCTTTTTGTCTGTCTCTCTGGCTGCACACCTGTCGCACTTGGCCATTTTAATAACTCAATTTTATGGCCCTGGGCTACAGGTTTTTAGTTGCGGTTATTTATTTATCTATGTGCAGATAGCTTTGGCCATGTCCTTTTACCGACACGGCCGTGATTATTGGCTGCCGGTGAGAGTATCTTCCTCGCTGTGCTATCTCTCACTAGCTCTCTCTCTGTCTCTCTCTCTATGTCTCTCCCGCGCTCTTCCTCGCAACGTACGTTGCCAAATATTTCATAATTCATTTTGAAGACAACCTGGTCACAGGCATAAAAAACGTTCATGAATGCGCATAAAAAGTTTTATTACCATTTCACAAGTTGGCCTAGCGTGCTGCATACTGTTAACCTGGCTAGCACACTCACACATACGCGTTCTCCATTCTCTCATATTCTCTGATTTGCCTATTAACGTGGCTCTGGTGCGCCATAAATCTGTGAGATAGATTTATGCGGCCTACATATATGTGTGCGAGAGAGTGTGTGTGTGTGTGTGTGTGGTTTGTGCGTGTGTATCTCTCTCTTTGTCTATCTTTGGTGGAAAATCAGAGCTTGTAGCTAATGCTGTATTTATTTGGTACGTGTCGGTCTTAACATTCAATTTTCCACAGTTCTCTCTCTCACTGTCTTCCCCTCTCTCCCACTCTCTCTGACCCATAAAGCGGCCTCCTAAAGGTTCCCCCTAACGGTTTCACACTGTGGGCCTATAAAAAATGATGACATTAAGCGTAGAGCATGTTGCCGAGATTTACCACAGATAGTTCAACAGTTTTGGCAGTGGGCAACCACTGCGTATACGCAACATCCATGACATCGACGACATCGGCAACAACGACAAAGTTCAATGATCAAAATTGCGATTCCCCATTGACATAGGCACCAAAACGGCACAACGCACTCAGCTCAGTCCGCAAAGAATCGATCGTTGTTTCTGGCAAATGTGCGATTAGGGATCGATTCGCATTGTTCGTGGACAGAGAACATCGCCAGCAAACAGCGCACAGCAAAGATTCTTGTCAATCCCCCAAGCTTTGGTCATAAATTTATGCGACAAGTTTCTGGCAAAGTCCGCCAAGATAGATGCGCAAGCTGGCCAGGCAGATAAATGGGAAAATTTTGCGCTCTTTGAATGACCTACGGCTGAGCAAGACAAGCCTAAGTTTGGGATAGATCTTATAACTTTTTCCAAAGTGCTTCTACGTTGTGCATAAGATTGAACTTTTTACTATTGCTGCCTAAAAGGTGCTTTCTATTGCTAGCAAAAACTTCCTGTCCTATTCCTTCATTAGTTTCTCTATAATATGCATTTGTCTGACCAGGGTTACCACCGAAAAGGCCAACTTGGCCACCTGCAAAAGAGAACTTCATATAAAGGAAAATCTTTTCAATAAAACAAAGATCTCACCTCAATGTTGGTCTTTATGGAGACGGCAAAGATGCCACCTGCAATGAACTTGATCGACTGCTGCGACTGATGTAGAAAGTAGAAAACAGTCGATTGATAACGTTTGCTGGCATCAACCCAATTTGAGTAGAATATGGCCAAGGTGAGATCGTGACAATCGTTATCGATCAGTTCGCAGAGATAGCAAAACGGAAAGGTTTCAATCATTAGCACAAAAATGAAGATCGATGTTGCCAGCCCTGTCCAGAGAGTGGAGAAAAATAGCAGGTTCAGACTGGCCAAACCCAGACCAACACCTATGACCAGAAACTGGGCAAAGATGGTGCCCGATATGATAGGTCGAAAAAGGTCACAGAATCTGCAGGGAAAGACGGAGCAAGTATTCAGAGAAATCGAATCCATTGAACTTCTTTAACTTACTCCAGTATCAGCTTGTGATCCTTGATGCATCTGACCAACTCGTCATAGGTGTTGTCGTCCGTTTCTTCCAGTGTTGTGCGTAGTCTTTCAACGCGTTGTATCAATAGCTTTAAATGGGTGCGTAGAAGAAAACTAAAACACAGTGGGTAAAGATCGATCATCTGATCTGAATAGACGGCAGCGGAGCCAACGAAATATTCCACAGTGGCGGCAGTCCAAAAGCTCTTAACACCATCACGATAGTCCACAAAGGGTAAATAGAATCCCCAGGGGGTGGAGCCAGTAAAAATGGAGCTCAAATAGGTCATGGTAGCGTATCCAAAGTATATGCTCTGAAACATCAGATATAACCAATTGCAGAGCATCACACAGCGATGTACTGCAACCTGTTCGTGTTCGGTGATGCAGCGTTTGTCCATCTCATCGAGTAGAATCTTTGCCTGCACAAATCGGTCCATACGTGGAACCATGACGGCGATCTTTACAGCTAACCCTGCCGCATTGAATGCCACCTGCGCTGAGGTGAGAAAATCAGCGGGCGTAAAGGCTTCGAAATCGATGAAATAACTTGAGAAAAATGCAATCGGTAAATAGATGGCCATCATGAAGATGATGAACACACTCCACATCATGTAGAAGCAATAGAAACGATGCTCTCGCGCTGGTGGTAGCCAACCCACCCATTTCATGCCCAAGTCAAGATACTTGTAGGCATAACGGGAAGGAAAATAATTTCCCTTTGTGGGTTCCTGCAGATATTTAAATACCATTCTGGGCGAAACTTGAAAAGAGGACTGTACAACTGACAAGGAATTAAGAGCTTTTTATATGCGATTTTGTCGTGGGAAGTTAACCTTGCGTTACGTTTGATACACATGCAATTGTTCTCAGGGAAAACATTTTTCTGTTGACATTCGGCACACTCATCAATTATATCAGCTCCTTTGGGGGTCCTACAATGTAATAATAGTTGGTGAATGTTGAAAATACTGTTACGATTGACAGCTAGGCGTTTCCAAGCGTTTGATTGCATCAAGTTTTTAGTTGAACCTGATGTAGGACCTCGATTTTGCATAAATAATCTCTGGGGCTAAAAGAAAATCTAACTGGGGCTGTCGCTAACCTATGAGGCTAACTGAAAACAGATTTTTTTTTTTGCTTGCTTGCTGCCATTTTCATTGCATTTTCCGCCATATGTCTGCATATCTTATTCACTCTGCGTTGTCGCTGGTGAGTGATTTGAAAGGGGCGTGGCCAAAAGTGCCGCATGACTGCGAAAATTTATGCAGTTTTCAATGCCATTACTCAGCTGCGGTTGATACTGAGACTGTGTGTGTGTGTGTGTGTGTGAGTGGTGCCCCCCACTGGCGATTGCGGCCAGTTGAGCGATAATTCTCGAAACTAAATGCTACCAAATTAGTTTGAAATTATCTTGTGAAATAAATCGCAACGCTATGAGGGGCTTTTTATTGCATTTTATGAGCGCAAATTATTCATTATTTGCCCGCTTAATTTGCTTCCGAACTACGAGCGTTTTGCTTATGACTCGCCTGCAGGGGGTTTTACAAAAATTTTTGAAAAACAAGAAATAAATCCAAGAAAAACTGGACTGGTGAACAATCGAGTTAGCATCGGAAAACGGCAGCAGCAAAACATGTGGGCCCGGCCAACCAGGTGGTAATTATTCTTTAAATCGTGCCTAATTACTCAAGGTGGATTGCTTTGAGATTGTAACGTACAGTGGCGGTGGGGAAGTATGTGCACAGACAACGGGAAAATTCAATATAGAAATACGATCCAGCTGGGGTTGCAGCTTATGTTGCTTCTCAATTCTTTATGACTGTGCACTGACTTATAGCGGACACTGTGCTGCCACTAGATTTATATGTACATTGTCTGGGCCAACTGTTCCGTTTTGCTCTCAGATCGCAGCAAAGAATTCAATAAACTGAAAACGTTTTTTTTTCAAACTTGCTTCCGGGCTTTTTGTTTTGTTTTTTGGTTTTTGTTTTGTGTATTTTTTCACGTAGACTTATGTTTTCTGGCGGTGTATTTTAGCCACCAACTGTGGTTGGCATTTTTATTATTGTTTGTTGTTGTTGTGGCTGTTGCTGTTGCCTGGTAGCTCTTGATAGCCTTGTGATTTCGCTGCTGAGAGATTTGCACCGCTTTGTCGGCCATGATAAATACACGAAAACATTTTCAGGTTTCTTTTGGCTCTTTCCACACTCTTCCCTCTCGCTCTCTCGCTTACTCGTTTTTCGAGCATTCTCTGCTCTGGTGGCCGCAGGACAAAATGCCAGGCCACAACCAGGTCGCAGTGGCTGTTGAGTCAACAGTTTAAGACACAATTTGCGCGCTGTTCTTCTACTCGTTGTTGTTGTTGCTGCTGTTGTTGTCGTTGTTGTTGCAACTCATTGGCACTCAGTCAAGAGAGGCGGCGCATCCGCAACAAATATTTCAAGTTAGAAGCAAACAACTATGACAGCACTCAAAGGACTTGCGGCAGCAGCAGTAGCAGTAGAGGCAGAGGAGTGTGAGGGGGGCAGCAGCAGCAGCAGAAGTGCTCAATGCGATGCTGGACCACACCTTGACTGTCGTTGATGCTGCTGCTGTTGTTGTTGCTGTTTGGGCATTCTGGCGACAATACATCAAACAGCAAGAGAGCATTGGAGCAGCGGGGGTCGTCGCTGTGTTGACACTGACAGAGGGCAGCAGGAGGAGTAGGCTCTTTGGCTCCGGCTCCAGCTGAGTGATGACCGCGACAATGGGCAAAATCGAAAGCCGAAAGAGAGACTGACAAACAGACAGAGTGCAGGCACGGCGTGATCAAAACTTCCTGGAAATTAATTAAAGCTCTAACCAAGAACTGTGAAAGGAGAGTCAAGGGCAGGGGGCGAAGAGGGGAGTGAAGCCAAAAGACTTACTGCCGACTTGGCTCAATAATTATCGACGCTTATCAAAGGCACCGTTACAGATGCGCGCGTCCACATGAGCTGGCCACCAAGTATGGTGCTGCTGTGGCGGCTGTGGTGGCTGTGTCTACTGCTGCTGCTGCAGTTGCCACATGTGGCAAGGTCTAGCTGGAATGTGGCTGCTGCTGCTGCTGCTGCTGCTGTTGCTGTGGCGGCCTTTGTTCATTTCGATGCGGCGCAATTAATATTCAACGCCGTTGGCTGATCATAATTTACGTGCTGAGTTTACGATGCGACGCGACGCGACGCGGCAACTGCAACTGCAACCGGCAACGGTTGCTTGGCACCAGTGCGCGCGGACTCCTAGGCCGCTTGGGGGCGTAACCGCCAACCGCTAGCAAAGTGGGCGTTTTGCTGTTACAAGGCGAGTCAACAATCGAGGCGAACCTAGTACACTGCCACTATAGGGTGTATATGTATGTATATGTATGTGGTCTGCCCATGCATGCGCTATTTACATTTGTAAGCGATTTACACATGTTTCTGCACATGCGTGCAACCGCAGGCTAAACTGACTGCAAAATAGAGAGAAGAATCAAACAACGAAAGCTACAGCCAAGTGCAGCTATCTACCCTTTCCTCTATCAAGCTAGAATATTTTTAATTTTTTGGCTGAATTAGGACACCTTGGCAGGGCTTTTAACCTTACTTTCCATTTACTAAAAAGTTACAATTGTAGCTGAAATTTTAGTGGACTTGTTTATTTATATCACTTGACAAACTAAGCTGTGACTCAACTTACTCTGAGCTTTTATTCTCTACATAAATTTACCACTTACTCTTTCTCTCTCTCACTCGGAGTGTATTTTTTTAGCTTATTTTTGCTGGGCCACCCATTGTCATTCGCGCGCTGCTTTGGCGGTTGCCCCAATTTATGAGGCCTGGAAATAGGGTTAAGAGTGACACCCAGGAGACCTACATATGCCACAGCTCATTTGCATTTGCAGTCGGCTAACGATCACAGCCTGGTTTTGGTCTGGTTTGCCGTCGTCGCCTCGCGTCGCGATCGTTGAGCTGCTGCTGCCACGAGTGAGTGAGTGGCAAGACCCGAGACTGGCGGCTGGGCGCGGCGACAGAGCGCGCAGGCAAATCTTCCTTCAGATAGACCAGACAGACGTCCGACTTTAGGCGGGAGGTCCATTTTGTCAGTAAAGTCAGTCAGTCGGTCGCCTTGGTCGATTGCATCGCGTAGTTGCATTTCACATGGATTTATGCAGTCATTCGCGCCGCTCTTGCGATTTTTCGTTTTGGTCTGTTTTGGCATTTCGAGTACGCGGTCGCCGCCGCCGCCGTCGCCGCGCTGGCTGCGGTTATCAAAAACCCATCGATGTGGGGCCCTCGCTGGCAGCGGTCATTAAAATATATATGACACCCACAGAACCACGACGTTATTCTACTTCTCTCGCTCTCTCTTTATTATCTCGCTCTCTTTGCTTGCCTCTCGCTGTGGCATCAAGTGGTTGCGCTTGTCTTCTGCTTGCTACGGTTCGGTTCAGTTCCCTGTCGCGTCGTCATCGTCGTGTGTGGTCCAATTAATTTTTTGGATAGAGCAATCAACATGTTTCTTTTTCGGCGTTCCAACTGTATGTAGTTGTTGTTGTTCTTTATGGCTGTTGTTGTTGTAGTTTTTGTTGTCCAACATGTTGTTGCACAGGTCAATTTGTGACGTCAGCGTTGTGTGTGGTCCGCGAGCAAGTTTCGGGGTTCGCTCTGGTTCTCTGCTCGTTCGCAATTAGTTGCATCATAATCGCTAATTAGTCTACAAGCCACTTTACTCTGGCTTGGCTTGGCATGGCTTGGCTTGATTTGTCGACTTTATTTGGCAACCATTCTGGTTCTTTCTCCCCCACTCTTCCCCCTGCCACGTTGCGCATTCTTCCGTCTTAATTAATTCGATGCCAAAGTGCAACGCGTTACCACTGACAGCAGCAATGTTTGCTGCTGCTGCTACCGCTGCGCTAGGCAATTGTTAACCCAAATTTGACGCGCCAACAGCCTCTGGCTAATTAGCAAAGTGTGCCTGGAGCCAGGCTAGGCGGCACAAGCTCGCCAGCTTGCAGCCAGCCGCGGGCAGGCAAGCGGCAGGCTGCCAGACTAGGTGGCAAATAAGGTAATTTCGACATGTGGTTGCAACGAGGAGAGCGTCAAAGGGGTGGGGGGACGATGCAGGGAATGAGCTGCAAATTGGCAAAGATGAATGCTTACGACGACTTTGGTTTTTGGTTTTTGGCTAACGCAGAGGTTGCGGTTGTTGCTCACACGCGCTGGAGTAATCCACTTAATCAAGGCAAAGACCATATGCCGCGCACAGAGGGAATTTCCTTAATTTGGTGCGGCTGCAAAGGAAATAAAAGTTTTAATCAAAAGGCAAAGAGGGGTAGAGGGGAATGGAGAGAGTACTGAATTTAGGGACAGTTACGCTTAGAGAAATGTATATGCCTAACCCATTTTATTCTATAATCATACATATATCATTAAAATTGTTCAAAATGAGACTATGTAAAACTACATATCGAGCTACTCCTCATGAGAAATCCTCTAGGCATTTCCATCTAATTTAGTACTCAAGTCCACTATCATTAAAAGATCTACAATACTATATGGTAGGAATAACTTTGCCTGTTTTCCATATTCCCATTAATATACAGAAGGAAAAAACAAGCTGCTCATTGTCGATGCAAGTGTAATGAGTATCTTGAATTGGGCGCAAAATATGCGGCACATATGCGCAAGCAAAACCCCTGCTTGGCTTGGCTTGGTTTGGTTTGGGACTAGGAATATGTAATTCAAGCAACAGCCGCATTCAGCTTCCAGGTAAATACCTTGGGACTTGAGACGGCAAAGGCAACTTGAGTTGCGTCGTTGAGTTGTGCGGGAGGTGGGAGAAGATGGAGGAGGAGGAGGAGGAGCAGTTGGAGCAAGGCTAGTGGGAATGGCGACTTGTCACTGGGGCACTTTAAAGCCCGCCCGCTCCGCCCTTACGCGCGTAGTCGACAATAAAAGATAATCAAGCCGAGTCCGGGCCGAGTCTGCAGAGCTCCTTGGAATAAATTGCCATGTTGTTACAATTTCCTCGTGTTGCCGGCATAAATTTCGCGGCGGAGCGGCATGTGCAGCGGCAGAGGATGCTGCGACTGACATTCTAAGGTGCAACATGCAAATAATTAATAGCATTATAAGATGCACTCACGAATCTCACAGCGAACAGTGCTGCGAACAACGCTCGGCGTTGTAATAATTCAGCTAACTATGGGGCATGCAGCATGTGTCGCGTCGCCTTCGTTGCGGACAAGGACAATAAATGTTTTTGGAAAAGCCGAGCAAAGTCACGCTTCGACATGGTCGCGGACATGCTGCTGCCGCTGCTGCTGCTGCTGCTCTTGGCCTCGGGAATCATTACATAATGCCAGCGAAGCGAAGGTGTTAATGCAAATGGCCAAATATGCTAATGACTCTAATGCCCCGCGTGTTTGGGCCAAGCTAGGGCCATGGCAGAGATTTTTTGCTTTATGTTGCAGTTAGTTGCAAACACGTCGAGCTGGAGTCGAGACGGGGCAACATAATTGCCACACGTAGCCGCTGGAGCTGCGGCAGCTCGTGCAAGTACTCCCTGCGTCTTTCTGTACCTCCTCCTCCTCTTTGGCTGTCTGCTCCACTGAAGTTGCATCTCTTTAGGTGGTGCCGCTTTGGGTCAGCCACTGCCACAGCCACAGCCCATGGTGGCAGCCATCGAAATTGAAGACAATCAATGCGCCTGTGCCTGACATTGATTTATGAACTCGTGGAAAATTAGGCAATGCCATGTTTGGTAACAGCTTCGCCTCTTTGCCAGTGCTTGCTGCAAAGTCATTGAACCTGCAACAGCAAGTTGCACATGTCACTTTCTAAAATGCCCAGAAAGGTTGCGAGAAAAGCAAAAGAACTTGTAGAACAAAGGTAGCAAGAAGATAATATTTATTCGATAACCAACGACTTCCTTTTCGGCTTTCATCCTTCTCATTTTCCGTTCCACTCTCTTTCGACTCCTTTTGCCGTAAAATTTTAAATTAAATCAGACGCTGCTTGGGCTTTTCCAAGCCATTAACTTTTCCGCCAATTTCTCGCCATTTTCTCACAATAATTAAGAGCGGCACACTACATGCAGTGGCTTTTCCTTTATTTTCATACGATCTGCAGTACAGTTATGCTATATATACATATGTATATATTCATATACGTAGCTCCCCTGGCGACAATTGCAAGATGTGCAGACCGTTTAATAACTTCGATAAAGTTCAATAACCGCATTCACTTGACAGTTGGCCATATAAAGCCAAGTGAGAGAGAGAGAGAGAGAGAGCGAGACAGTGGATGAAGAAGAACAAATGTACACAAAAAACCTACAAGTTAAAATGCCTATGCGGGGTGGAAATGACTATGAAGATACGCTGTAAAGCAAGAAAAGAAAACTGAACACATAAAGCTGATGCAAATCGAAAAATTCCATGCAGATTTTCCTACTCAATTCTCATTTAATTACTCAACTGTCTATCAAACTCTGTCTCAAAAAATATAGTCTACAGGGTATCAGAATTGGCATGCGGTTTATTACCAACACCGAAAACGAGTTAAAATTGTGTCGAAAAAATTGCATAATTTGTGTGACGTCGTCGTCGTCGTCGTCGGCGAGCGGGGTCCCGCAATAAAATGTCATTTACGAGTGCGGCAACAACAACAACAACAAGAACAACCAGCGAGATCGACGGCATCAATATATGCGTATATATTCATTTTTTCAGTTTTTCATTTTTATATAAAATGCACGAATTTTAATTAATTGATAAATTCGGTAAAGAGCGAAGGAAAAACGCAAACGGACAACAACAAAAAGCGCAACCAACTGCAGCACAAGCTGATGAGCAGCAGGAGCAGCAGCAGCAGCAGCAGCACGGAGGAGGTAAGGAGAGCAACAAGGCTGGGGAAGTGCGGCTGTCAATTACGACGAGGACAACAACAATAACAACAGCAGCAACGATAGCTCCATGCTTGGAGTGAAGCTGCAGCTGAAGGCGACGCTGTGTTCTGTATTCCCAGGCTGCCCTTTTGTGGTGGCTTCGCCTGCTCCACCGTTCCCCCGCTCCTTTGGCAGCACTTGAGCTGCAGCCGCCGCCGTCGCCGTCGCCGCCGCCCTTGGGTAGATGGGCGTTAATATTCATGAATCGAAATAATTTGACAGTTTGGGGCAACATGCGAGTATGTTGCCAATATTTATGTTTGCGCTGCAGCAGGTTTTTTTTTTGTTGCCCTCCCTCTCGCTCTTGTTGTTGTTTTTGTGAGCTGCCTGTCAAATGCCGCTCGATACTTGCCTGTCTTCTACATCTCCGGTCGGGCAGTCTCCTGTCTCCGGTCTCCGGTCTGCGGCCTGCGCACTCCACTGTGCACTGCGTGAGGCGTTGGTGAAAAGTACTCGAAATAATTGACAGCTGTGGCTGCCTTTTTTGTTAACATTCGCGGCGCTTCTTGGCTTCTTCATCTTCTTCTTCTTCTTTTTTCTGCCTGCCTGCCTTTTGCTGACTTTTAATTGCAGCTTTTTACAACTCCCCGTTGCGCGGCTTGAACTGCTCCTCGAACTGCCACGTTGACCGGCTCACATTGTTGCTGTTGTTGTTGTTGTTGTTGACTTTTCGCACGCGCGTCCTTCATCCCACAGTCGCAGTCAGTCAGTCAGTCAGTCAGTCAGCATGCTCAGGTATTGTCATTAAGTCATCCGTTTGCCTGGGATTATCCGCATCTGCAGTTGCAGTTGCAGTTGCCATTGCCATTAAAGTTACCGTTGCCACTTTTAATAGTCACATAAACTAGACGCCCTGACATTTATGAGCCACAGCGAGCCCCCCCTTTCGCTCTGCAACTCTGCCTCTGTCTATGTCTTGCATCATTTGCCCATAGAGTCCACAGCAGTGCAGAGTGTGCAATCAGTTGGCACTTAAGTTGCGCCAATCAAAGCATAAAACGTGTCTATCGATGCGTTTTCCTCTTAGATCTTGGCGACGCGAGCAAATGTTGTGCTTAAAATTTACTAAGTTCATAGGCAAAAAATAGCGTTTTATGATGAAGACAGAGGTGAGGTATTTGATTTGGAATTGTTAATAAAAATTAGCAAACATTTTAGCTGTGAACTTTGGCTTTCAATTGTGTGATAAAACCAGGCAATCGACAACGTTTTCTAACTAAATGTTCGCATGACAAATTAGCTTCAATTTGTCTCACATAATTTTCACATAATTTCCTTAATAGTTCAAGTCTTGCTAGAGTTTGCTTTCCGACATGTCTACCCTCATTCAAATAGGCTCCGCCCCAAGTTTTTCCTATAGAAAGATGGATTGTCATGTTGTCTCTTCATTCGCTGAACTCATCAAGTTTCCCAGCCAATCAACGAACTGTCTGCCTATCTGACTGTAGTTGCCTAACTTGACATGTTCCACTGTCTGCTGGCCCTTCTTCCTCTTTCTCTGCATAGTTTGCATGAGGAGCAAAGCACTTGGACAACCCCTTAAAGACACACTTGGAACATCTTGCAGGGAGTTATACTTTTTCGTATACCAATTAATTGAAGTGCAGTTATAAGTCTGCCCATTGCTTGTGCGCGGAGTTGAGAGACCTGTGACATAGGCTCGCTAACAGTGAGAAAGAGAGGGAGAGTGAATGAGAGTGTAAGATAGAGAGAGCGAGAGTAAGGCGTGTGCGTCCGTGCAACAGCTGCGTCCGCCCTAATTGTTTTAATGAATTTGCTGCGGTTTTTGCGCAATTTGCATGCAACTTTACCATTACAAGGGCCCGACAGCTGTACGCAGTGCGGAGAAGTCGTTCGCAGAGAGTGAGAAGGAAGGAGGCGCTAGGGGGAAGGGGGATCGTGTTCGGCATTAGTTTGTCACTGCATCAAAATGACGCAGAGTGCAGTTGAAGCAGCGCCAACGGGCAACGCGTTGGCCGTTTTACTTGGCCAAGAGGCAGCACGCAAATTGCTAATTGAAAATAAATTGCACTTTAATTTGTTATGATGAAAGACAGGTTGAGAGAGAGAGAACGAGAGAGAGAGTGGGGGCAGTGAGTGGGGCGTAGAAAGAGTCAAGAAGGATAGCTGTTTTGCGGTTGATAAATTGTGCAGAAGCTTGTCACAGAGCTGACCACAAAATGACCAGGAGATCGGTCAAATTAAAGATTCGACACGCCACTTTCACTCGCCAATGTGTCGCAACTGCGTCAAGGGGTGGAGCAGGCAAGGGCGGTGCTAGCGAGGGGGGAGATGAAGTTGGCTTGCAACCGGTAGCCATCGCCCACACTCCACATACTATAACCCACACCCACACCCACGCGCAGGCCGCAGCGCAAACCACAACTGGCAACTGCCAGTCATAAATTGTAACCTATTTAACCAGGCCGAAGGAGTTGGCGACAAAGCGGGAGCTAGAGTGGAAGAGAGGGGGAAAGGGGAGAGAGGTGGGCAAGCGAATGCCGGGCGTAATAATTTTCAGCTCTAATTGCACCACTGTGTGCGTTGCGAACCACGGTACGCTGTGGTTGCTCTTGCTATTTTTGCTGTGACTATTTTGCATTTAATGAAATTACAATAAACGCACGTTGCACGTTGCGCGTTGCGCGTTGCATGCAGCAGCAAAGCAGCCGCCGTTGTCGTCGTTGTCCACGCAATCAGCAGGCGCATTGGTTGAGTGGAGCAGAGGGAGAGATAGACAGGTAGGGGAGAATGGAGCGGGTGATGTGTAGGGTGGTGAAGGGGTTAACTCGCGTGGGGGAGGGGAGAGTTGTCATCGTTAGCAGCTTGCACCACAAAAGCGTCCATTAGTGCGTTGGCGTTTCTCGTCTTTCGCTCGGGTCTCCCTATCTCTCCACCCCACTCTACCTCTGTCACTCTTTACTGCGGGCATCTTTTTGGCTTTGGTCTCTGCTTGCTTGCAGGTAATCCCCATTATTAGCGCAATTAGTGCAACCGCCGGGGCATGCAGCTACGCTATGCCATGCTCTGTGTATATGTATGCGACCATTGTTGGGCCTCCAATGCGGTTAGAGCGAAGTAGTAGACGTAGTGCACTACTTAGCACTGATTGCCAGCATAAAGCCATCGTCGCGAGGTTATTGAAAGCCGCAAGAGAAGGCTGTGAATAAATTGAGCATTTGAAGGAGATTTTCAGCGTGGGTTGTTGCAGTGGAAAGGCGGCTCAATAGAAAGAGAGAGGAAGTAAATTAGAAATGCAGCTATATATGTACATAATGAGGGGAAAATAGAGGCATGGGGTAATCAATTGATAGGGGAGTTATAGAAGGTATTTGGAATATAGAGCATGACATCAATTGAGGCTTATAAAGATATGTAGTAAAAATCTACCAATAAAATTACAACTTTCTTAAGCTAAATGTTGTCCAAAAGGAACTAAAATTATAGCAGACACTGTAAGCTATTAAAGTTACTGCAGTTATCATAAAAAATGCACGGGAAATGCAAATAAATTCTGAACTAATTTATCACATGCGCTACAACTCACGCCTCCCCTTTCATGGGCTTTCAACTGTTCCCAGCCAAACGGCAGCTAAGCCTGCGTGGGCCATGCCTAATCCGACACTTGCCACCTACAAACAGCAAACACCTGTTGAGCAGCGACAAGCAAGTGCAACATATTAACATTTCATGTTCCCGGGGGGAGATGAGGAAGATAGAGAGGGGACTGGGAGAGAGAAAAGAGAGGGGGAAAAGTCGTCTTTATAATAATCATCAGTGCAGCGCATGAATATCAAAAGGCAGCAGCAGCAGCAGCAGACCGTTTGCCCACCTCAATTACCAAGCTGCTGCTCCTGACGTCCGATGCGGCTACGTGACGCAGCCCACAAAAGGCTGTCGAAGTGAGAGAAAAAGAAAGAGAGAGAGAGAGAGAGAGCAAAAACACCTGTTGCCCCACGCTTGGCTACCGTTGGCTGCAGCACCCCCTGCAACACCTTTGCCTCCCCCACTTGTGCGCCGTTAATCGCCGCACCGCATAACTTGTTAACGCTGACAACGACAACGGGATTTGAGTGCTGATAAAAGTCAGTAATGGAATATGCCAAGAGCTCTACGAGCAGGGGGTGTTGTTGTTGTTGCTGGACGAGTGGGCGGTCTGTCGCCTGCTGCTCGTTTCGTATCGTTCGCTCGTTCGTACGAAAAATCAAGAAAAAAGCATATTTAATAAAATGACAGTTGCTGTCAGACGCCGTCAAATATTGTTTGCCATTCAGCGACAACTTTGCTTGCCGGGCACGAGCTGTGGCTGAGTCGCTGCTGAGGCGGACTTGTGGTGTAGAGTCTGTTGGTCTGTGCCTGCCCGGGGTAACCCGGCACCAGCACCAGGACCCAAAGGCAGAGGCAGAAACAAACAATGCGAAAAGGCGAATGGCTATTGTCGTTTCTACAATATTGTTGCAATTGTTATTGTTGTTGTTGTTGTTGTTGTTGCTGTTGTTGCTGCTGTTGTTGCCGTTGGTGTATTTTGTCATTGTGTCTTGTCGCCTGTCTTGGCGGCCTCTTATTGCATCGCCTGCGCTTTGCATAGCAAATGGCCAATTAATATTATCGTGGGCGTGTGCCCATATACCCGTCCAACTTGAATATCTTGAAAATATCTTTCGCGCTGACGATGAAGGAAATGTTATGCAAGACATGCACGTATTGCAAATTGGTTAAATTATGTGGTTAGATCGGGTTCCCAAAGGAATCAGCAGTTGCTCTGCGAGCTGTGACGGATGAGAAAAGTTGAAAGAGTTATTTTTCGCCAAAGGAAAATCCTCCACAAGAGTTGCGCATAAACTTTCTCTAAGAATCAACTCTTTAAAAGTTTCTCATTTTATAACATGCAAAAACCATATTTGTATGTAGAGTGCAGAGACACTTCTTGGCTTGGCTAGGCTCGGCACAGGTTCTCACAGTTACTGCCTTAACTTGGCTATGTAGGTTAGATCGACGATAAGTTTGGCATCTGCAATTGTTGTGGCAGCAAACCAAAAATTATCATAACTAAAAATTATTGTGAATTCACAGAGAAATGCGCAGAGATATTCAATTGAGTAAAAATGTTGGAAATTTGCAACAAGGCAGCGCCAATTGCACACACACACACAAACACACACACACAGAGCAATGGCAGCACTAAAGGCAACACAAACACAAACAGCAACAGCAACAATAAACGGCAACAATAACAGCCGCGGCAACAATAACAATGGCAATGTCAAAGACGCTGCGAGGATGCAACTATGAAAATTGCGTTAGAAATCTGCAATTTATATTGCTGCGGTGCCCCACACACAAGCAACGGCGGCAACAACAACAACAACAACGAACAGCGCAGGCTGAGTGCACAACACAAATACGATTGCTATCCGCGCACATCGACTGCTTGAACTGCCCCAACTGCCACCGGCGTACCAGGCGATCCTCTGAAGAAATAGGCAAAAATAAAGCTAAAGGTGAATGTAACGAAGTGGGAATGCTCTAGGATTTACTTAGAAACTACTACTACTTTTCCTACTACTGCTTCTACTACAACTTCTACTACCATTTCTACTCTTTCTACTTCTTATACAACTTTCACTACACCTCTTTCTTTCCCTACTAATTCACTAAGCTCACTCTCTTAGCTCACTTCCAACTTTAACTCACAGCCTATGTACCCTATTAGTTAGTGCATCTCAAGGAGCAACAGCCACGTTCGATAATCACAATTGTTTGCAGCTTGTGCAGCCTCAACGCATTCCGGCGTCTGCTTTGTTGCTGTCGTCGATGTTGCTGCTGCCGCCGCTGTTGTTCCTCTTGTTGTTGTTGCCGTTGCTGTTGCTGTTAGCTGGGCACAGGAAACATTGGAAAATTGAGCATGGAAATGAACGCGAAAAAAGCGCAAGGCACACACAAACAGACAGCAAAGAGGGGGAAAAAAATGGCTAGCCAAATGGCAACGGAAAACCTCTTCATTCAAGGCGTCCGTCGTATGTCTTTCAACTCCCTGCACTGTCGTCGTCCGCGTCCGCGTCCGCGACTCCAACTCCAAACTCCGACTCCGATTGCTGTCTCATTTCGTATGCGCAAGGCGTTTGCCAGCGAGGGAACATTCCGCAGCCTGAGCTCGAGAACCCAAGCCTAAGCCCGAGGAGCCAGAGGAGTCTAAGGCTGGTCAAACGCCAGTCGGCGGGCGATTTGTTGCTGCGCCAAGTGGAGCAATTATTGCAACTGTAGCAACAGCAGCAGCAACAACGGCAGCAACAGTTGCCGTTGAAAGTTTTGCTATTTATTTTTTTGGGCTTTCAGGCTGTGTGTGTGGGGCAATGCATCAATGCATATGGGGGCAAGCCTGGCCAAGCCCCATTGACGTCGACATTCGCATTGGCACCGCATTCAAATCGATTTGGTACGCATCTTCCTGCAACATGTTGCGGAAACAGCTTCAGCTTCAGCTCCAGTTGCAGTTGCAGTTTGCAGTTTGCTGCATTTGCGGAGCATGCAACAAGAGCGCGCCAAATTGATTTGTTGCTGCTATAGTGTTAATTGCCAGACCACGACTAGGCCAGACCGAATCAGGAGTTGAAGGCGTCGTCGACGTCGTCGTCGAGCAGCTCGTGTGGACATGAACTAACTGTAAGTTGGCTCAGGTGGAATGTGGGGCACTGGAGTTGCTCGAGAGTAGGCGGAGCGTGAGAGGAAATGGCAAGCAGGAGAGAGTAAGATAGAGGGGAGGGGGTGAGAGAGTGGGAGGGATGGGGGCTAAGTTGCAATTATGAAGTACGTGTTCGAATGCGTCGAAAGCTCGCAAATTTCTAATGATGAAATATTGCAGAGAGGCAGCGACAACAACAACAAGAGCAGGACTGTGGCAACATTGCCAACAAGACTATCAAATTAACAAGATCGTCGCTTCCGGCATACAATTGCCAACTGGGCGAGGAGGAGGAGGAAGAAGTGCAGAGCGGGAGGCTCTGTTGCTGCTATTCAATTGAGTTGCGCATTAATCTTGGCGCTAGAGCCGAGCTGAGCCAAGCTGAGCCCGAGCCCGAGCCCGGACCGAGACCAAAATTTATGCCAAGTCGGGGACAGGCGACGAGTGCAGCAGATTTCACGTCAAAACTCATGGGTGTACAAATGCATCATTCTGATGGTCATCATCAGTCTCTGCCTATCAAACAATCGACAAAACAAACAGCGGCAGCTGCTGCTGCTGCAGCAGCGGCAGCAACATGTTGCCCATAGACAAGGCACGTTGGCGTTGGCAACAATTACCCCAGAGCCAGCGAGGCGGACCCAAGCCCAAACCCAGACCGTTTTTGTGCGACAGTTTTGTATGTGCGAGTGTGTGAGTGTTGGTGTATGGGAGTATGGGAGCATGGGTGTGTGTGTTTGTGATTGCTGACTGCTACAAATTTCAACGTCGCACAAAAAGGCAGGCACGACAGCAATCTGCACTTGAGAATCTAACAGCAGCAGCAGCAAACACCACAAGGAAGTTGCCTGCCACCGCGTGGCAATCGTGGCAACCTGTTTCTGTTCTGCACTTGACCATGCTACACTACACACTACACTGCCATGCAACATGTTGCCGAATTGACAATTTCGCTGCGCATGCGCAGGCAACAGTTGCTGCCGCCACTGCCGCTGCCGCTGCCACCGCCGCTGCTGCCTCTGTTGTTGTCAATTGTCAGTTGGCCGCGTTGCTTGGGTTTATGCAAATTGCAGCAGCTTTGGCTTCTTTGGAGGAGACTACCATGACCATGACCACTTCTACTACTGCCCAGCGACAGCTTCAGCTGCTCAACTGCTCAGCTGCAGCTCGAGTTCCAGTGGGCGTTTGATTTCAATCGCAAACATTTTCACATATCCCCAGTGCCCAGGCCAGCCCCCAGTTTCCACATTGAGGCGAGTTCCAGCCTGGCTTCCATATGTTGCCCGGGTGTCGACAACGACAACGACGTAGCAACTTGGACACAGTCGTCCTGCTTTGGCTGCATTTTTATTAACGGTTTGCAATTTCGATTTTATGTTCAGTTATATTTTAGCCCAGCTCGTTATTTTTCATTGCGCTGTGCTGTTTTTTCTCATATTTGGCCTCTTGATCTTCTCTCCTTCCCAATCTCGTTCAGCGCATTATTAATAATCATTTTTCACTACACGTCGCATTTCTTTCCTATTTTTTTCGGGTGTTGATCTGTCTGCCTACGCATTACAATTTGTTTGGCCTCCACGTCGATGTCGATCGTTGAGTGTTGATAATCAAACTCCCCCTACACAGTTTCCCCGATTGCTGCACCGATTGACAACAACATTGCCACCAAATTCCGTGCCCCGCCTTGCCTGGTGGCCAGGCCTCTATCGAGTCTCTATCGGCATTTGCTCGGCTATCACGTAATTTGATCTTAATGCGCATCGTGTTTATTTATTTCTTTTCTTTTTGTTCCCCCAAAAAAATTAATCCTCCACACTTGTAAGAGAGAGGGAGAGAGAGGGAAGGGGCGTAATATTCAATCGATTTATCGTGTGGTTGTTAGCTGTCAAGTGGACGGCATTAGTTGTCGGGGCAAACGCGACGATGTCAGCGCAACAAGATGTGACACTTGAAATTGGGCATGCAAGATTTGGGTAAGTGCGTGAGCTGCACATGAGTTAGGAACTGTTGCAAAGCGTTGCAAGGTACGGGCTCAAAGTTGACAGATATAACAACGAAATTCTCTACTCTAAAGAACTGAACTTTCATTACTGAACTACGATTCTTTCAGAATTTTTTTTATAGTGATTTTAATTCAACAAGATAAATATGTTTTATGGTAAATATAAACCTGGATTATATTGATTGTCTGATTCTTAAATATATATTTACCCATAGGATGGTACATACTTCCTCATATAACCAATATACCCTGCCTTTTACCCTCTCATAATTATGCTAGATATGCAACTGCAGCTCAAACTGCAGCGGCATTCAAATGCGGCGCACGTCTTTTTGGCTCGTTAAAAATCGAACACGCACTCGAACAATCGAACTATCGAGTCACATTGATCTATGTCGGGGCGTTTGGGGCATACAACTGTGATATGATTCACGATTGGGCCATGAGGAATGTCACGATTTAATAGGCTTATCGGCGCTGCATTTCCAGTTTCCAAGCTATTCAATTCCTGCGTTGGCAGCCCCGCGCTGCGTGCGGTCTAATTATTTTATTACGAACTTGCCAATGGGGGCGGGGCGGAGCAGGGAGATGAAGGAAGGTGGCAGGGTGTGGCATATTTCAATTTTAATATTTTCTAATTAAAATTTCAAGCTTGCCCCTCATGCTCACACTATCGATATTTAAGATCTCTTTGGGAGGCAAACGAATAACTTTGGTTTTGATTTATTACAAGAATAGAAATATAAATAGTATAAATACATATGGTATGTATGTGTGGCATTTAGAAGCCTTCGCGCACGACGGGACAGCACCATCACCTGTCCAACACTTGCGTTTTTACGAGTCTCAGTTGCCCCTCCCCCCTGGGGTACAAGGTGCTAGAGGTGAAAAGCCACGCTTTGCGCACGAATTTCATTTTCCATTTTCTGATTTATTTTTTCCCGTTGCGAAGGCGCCCCTTGTGCATAAATTTTTCTGACCAGTTCTTCATCTGCTTCTAATATGAACTGTAAAAACTCACCATAATTTTTAATTGTACAAATTTATAGCCCAACTCGAGACGCAGTCTCAGACGAAGCTGGAGACGGGCAAGAGATGCCTGCCGTCTAGCCGACAGAATGATGCAGTGCTTCGTCGGGGCTGTCGATAGCGTTTGCGGTTCTTTTGTCCACACTATCGGCTCTCGAGTATTTTATAACCGATTTATAGTTGACCAATGCAGATAAATAGCGCTGCGCCATGCCGACCAAAGGCAGAGCGACGCGGCGCTATTAAAATCGAATAAAATCAATGTTTTTTCCCCAAGTTGGAAAACATACGATGTTTTTAATGAATAGTCCAGGGTCGTAAATCAGTAATGTATATGGTACCCTACGGGCAAACTGCCCACATCTCACGGACAAAGTTTGATTGGCAATAAAATTTCGTTGTAATGATGCATTTATAAAAATATAAAAATGCATGTTTTCTTTTATGCTCACAGCGCGATATTTAAATTAATTTTACTGCACATATCGCGGTGAAACGCAGAGAACCATAATTAAAGCTTTGCTTTGAAACTTTGATTTGATAACGGCAAAGATAAAATTTATATTTTCTATCCATTTCAATTCCCAAACTTGTCCGCAGAAAAATTCTGTGAAAAGTTGAATGCGTTGCATGCCTTTTTTAATCAATGTAGCAAGATGTTTATTATTATTAATTATTATTATTATTTATTATTAATTTGATAAAAATAAATAATATAATATAATAATACAGTACTATATAACTAATTATGCAGTGGTGACAATTCTTAAGTTGTAATAGGTATGGTATAAGTTGCAACGATTGTGAAATTGTTTACCTACCACACAAATATTTTGCATTCTGTTGTAACTTTCGATCTTACGGAACTTTTCATTAGGTTAAAACACTTTTCCAGTTGCAATATGTTCTTATGGGACCTACTTGAGAATGTTTTTATCAACTAATTGTTACTAAACTTGAGTATAAAAGCCAATGTGCAGCCTTGCCAGCTGTGTCAAAGAATTCAAAACATGCGACTGGGTAAGTTCAATATTGAGGATATACCCTGCAATCTATATTATTAATACCGCCAATCAAATTCAGTTAATATTATCTGGATTGGTCTGTTGGCCTTCTCACACGCTTTGGATATCTGTACAGATCAATATTTCGGACAGAAAATGGTTGATATAGAAAATCCTAAGTCGTACTACTTGTGTCTGGGATTTCTAGGAAAACTGCATTACAATTGTGATGAGGGATTCCGTTTCAATGGAACGCAACAGAGATGCATTCTCAGTGCAACACCCAAGTCAATGACAGTAGCTCCATCTCAGAATTCATCTGATTCTGGGACAGTTGGTCCTAAGAATGTGATCAATATTAATCAAAACATTACAATGCATAAGCCAATTATATTCAATATTTTTGGATTCCGCGCACGCACAACAACAATAGCACCAATTGTAACGACAGGTAATCATTTGCTTCTATTATCGAACTATTTGTGACCCCACTCTCTGTGTACAGTGTCAACAACTACGACAACAATTACTGATAGCAGTACAGAGGGTTCTTCTTCAACCTCAACAGAGGTTACTACCGAAAGCAGTACGACTGAGAACTCGACTACAGATCTAACCACCGAGAGTTCCTCTTCGTCGTCAACCGAGACGGCTAGCACTACCGATAGTTCCACTACGGATAGCACTACCGAGAACTCCTATTCCTCTTCTACCGAGTTAGCTAGCAGTACTGAGAGCTCATCCTCATCTTCCTCATCGAGTACCGACAATACGACTGAAAGTTCGACTACAGACAGCACTACCGAGACCTCCTCTTCCTCGTCGACCGACACTGCTAGCTCTACCGAGAGTTCGACTACGGATAGCACTACCGAAGGTTCTTCCTCTTCTTCTTTAAGCACTGAAAGTACAACTGAGAACTCGACTACAGCTAGCACTACCGAAAGCTCGACTACGGAGAGCACTACAGACAGCTCTTCTTCATCTTCGAGTGCCGACAGTACGACTGAGAGCTCGACTACTGACATCACTACCGAGAGTTCCTCTTCCTCTTCTACCGAGACGGCTAGTACTACCGAAAGTTCCTCTTCTACAGAAACTGCTAGCACTACCGAGAGCTCAACTACGGACAGCACTACCGAAAGCTCTTCGTCCACAAGTATCCATAGTACGACTGTGTGCTCGACTAGGCAAAGCACTACCCAGATCCCTACGACTACAATACCATGTACCACAGCATTGCCATCAACTGCTGCGATTTCATACGATCTAGAGGTTGATGGTTTATATTAAATATCTCTTTTTCTCTCTCTAGATGTTTCGATAAGAAGCGAATACAATGCTAAATGCTCAATAAGAAACATGAAACATTTACGTTTAAAACCATAAATAAAATTTTAAACCATATTGGCAACTTTTGAATATGATTTAATATGGCAATGCAGAGCTGTAACACTCTGACCCCGCACCCCACACCTTTCATACATTCAGGCACTGCAACTGGCTGCGTCTCTTGCCGGTATTTTAGATAAGAGCATGCATGGCAAAAAAATGTTACGCATAAACAACGAGACAAGGAACAAAAGCCAACAATACACAACACATTGCATGCATAGGTATGCGACCTTAGTGCCCTGTCGCCCCGTCACCTCTCGTCCCTTGCCGTTCAATCGTTCCCCAATGATTCTCATATAAATTTCGACCGGGGGCTCATATTTCAATTTCGATTTTTGAAAACGATGTGCGAGAGCTAAACGCAAACAAACAAACAAACTAACTAACAAACGAACGAAAGAACAAACAGACAAACAGACGACAAAGCAGGCAAATAAACAAACAGGAGAACAGCGAATACATTGAATGCGTTTATCCCATATGGAGATATGCTATGCATGGGTTGGTGGAAAATAAATGTATATATATTTCTATACCCTGTAGAAATGACAATGAGGTTAAAGGGCGTGCTAAAGAGTTGAGAGTCATTAAAAAAAGTATGTATATAGATAGAAAAGGTGAGATATTAAAAATCGAATTAAAAAAATATTTTAGAAAATCTATCTAAAAATTGATTTAGAGAACCAAAAGGGTATCTTTCCATCGATTCCTCTTCACTTGAAACGCAATTCACTTGTTTTATGCATGCGTGCGTGTGTGTGCGTGTGTTAGTGTACGTTAGCATATCTATGCATTGGACATGGGGTCCAGTGTTTGGGGCTGGGGGGATCTGTTTCTGTTACGCGCTGCGACGAGCTACGCGGTGCGACGTTCGCATAAATGCAGCAACGCGACAACTTTTGCCCTTGCCCATTTGATGCCAATTCCGATGCATGGTGGTTTTTTGTTGTTGCTGCTGCTGCTGCTGCTGTTGTCGCCATGGAAAATGTCCAAAAATGAGGCAGAAACATGCGCATGAATTTGGCGCAACGTAACATACATACATGGCGGACTAACAAGTTGTCAGTTTGGCCAGGAAATGCCACGCAAATAAATGACGCACTGCCCGTTGCGTCCGGCCGGTGACGGTGCCACATCATCCCTTGTCGACCCGACTTTATAGATTTGGCACGAGGCATGCAGCTGCCAGCAATTGCCATTTGCCACCGGTGGCCACAGGCTCTGAATGTTGCAACATGACAAGCTGAACCTCTACAGCAGACCTTTTGGTCTGATTTTTTCAGGCAAGGTGTTAGGCACGTGAGGCACAACAACTTTCGCGCCTTGCCTCCCCTGGGGGCACAGACACAGGCTGCATATTTGCATAAACATGCAACGTGTCTAATACTCGCGAGGCCGACTGCAAACTTCCGTCTCAAGGCCAAAACTAATACGTAAATTCAATTAACCATTTTGCCTAGAAACTACGAAAACACGAAAAGGGCGTGCACCCAAAAGGCAAGGGAAATCTAAGCAGTTCAAGTCGGGCTGTTTTAGCCGCGTTATACTAACCAAGTTGAAGGCAACGCGGCAGTTCCTGCAACAGAAGAAGAGAAAGAGAGGAAGTCATAGGAGGCTTGGTTACCTACCGCGGCGGTCCGCGTGGGGCAACCAAAAATGGTTGACGACGCCGACGACGACGTCCGCGGCGGCGTCTCGCAAGTGGCGTTTTGTCAAATATTTATTCGCAGACGATTCTACCGTCTCTGCCGACGGCTGCCAACGTCTGCTTCTGCACCTTGTTCCATCTCTCTCTCTCTCTCTCCTCTTTCGTCGACTCGACTTCACGACTTTTATTTAATGAATTTCGCAAATTTTTTGATGCAGCATCTCACGCATGCGAAAGGCGCGCGCAGTTGACTTCTGCTGCTGCTTCCTCTTATTCTTTGCCAAGTTCTTCTCTCCAACTTGTCTCCGCATACACGATGTGCAAATAATTGTCTCAATTCTTCAGATTCTCCAAACTGCGGCTACCAAGTTGTGCGCTGAATGAGAAGGGGGCACCTGCAAAAGATTATCGCGCTGGATGTTTAGGAACCCAAAGGTGCCACAGGCGTTGCTTAGAGAGAGAGGAAGAAAGAGAGGGCTCCATATGCGAAACATTTGATCGGGCATTCTCAGATAGCTAATAATGTGAGAGAACATGCATATTTTGGGCGGAAGCTGGAAATAGCAAAGGGTTTCAGAGAGGGGATAAGTATATGCAGAATTTTATGGCATAGTATGCTCTATATAATCTGCTTATTTTAGACCTTTTAAAGCTTTAATTGAATCAGGCTTTAGGAGGATTTTTAGCTGTTTTTCCTTAAGAAGCACCAAACGAATTTTAGTCATATATTTTAATAGCATTGCGTAGTCTACACGATCTATGCGAACTTGACTCGAACTCGTAGTTAACTTGGCCATTTGGGCGCGTCGCTTTTGCCAATGAGCCTGGCCAAGAAGCGTGGCCCTGAAACAACCAAAGAAAGAGAGAGACTCCGAGAGCGCGTAGCATGGCCAAGTCGAATGGCCTTTTGTGAGCCGAAAATAAAAATAACAACAACGGCAACGGCAACGGCAACAATCGTCAGTCAATTGCAAAACGATTTGGGGTATGCGCGACAGGTATGCCTATGAGATCCGACTTCGGGGGCTTCGCTCTCTGTTTGCAGGTTGAGGTTCAGCTCAAGCTGGCGACAATTTTGCAATTGTCTCGACTAACAGCAGCAGCAACAACAATGACAACGAACAACGATGGAGGTCGTCGTCGTCGTCGTCGTCGTCGTCGTCGTCGTTGTTGCATTGCTCGCATAGCCGACAATGAAAAGCGCCGCAAATTGCCGCCGCGTAGCCCAAGCAGCAAGTATCAAGCAGCAGCAACTTGCAACTTGCATACAAAAATCTGTTGTTTTTAGCTTTTCGGCTTGATAATTGCACATTGAATGGAATCGCGCAGTCGACGCAGACGACGACGGCACAAATTGAATGGAGGAGCAGCGGAAAATGCTGCCAAGTTCGCGGTCAAAAAGCATTTAATTGTCGTTGTTGTTGTTGCTACTGCTGCCGTTTATGCGCTTCTTCCCGCCTTGAACCTGTGTCGATCTTGGTAGAGGCCCTGTTGGGTCTTTCTCTGTGTGTGTGTGTGTGTATGTGTGCAACTTTGCAAGGGTAGCATGGAAAAATTTAAATTTTTTTTTAAATGTTACATTTGCAATATTTTAATGCAGAATCAAACTAGAGGCCAAACCATGAAGAAAATGTCATTCCTCATGAAAATCCGATGAATTTTGACAAAGTTATGAAAGTTAGAAGAAGTGGAAAGGGTAGCTTCAATTACGCGCTGCGTCGTCATGCTTCAGAAAAAGAGAGAATGGGAGGGGAGAAAAGAACAAAACTAATTAATAAATTAATTATGCTATTACAATAATACAAACATAGTCTCACACACACACATCTCTCCTGTGTGTCGCGGCAACTCACGCACTTTAATTATGAATATTTACATGCTGAAATATGCATGCACTTGTTGTTGTTGTTGCTGCTGCTGCTGCTGCTGCCACGGGAGTTGACTTAATTAGCCACCCAGTGCGGCAAGGTGCACACTCTTGAGGCAGGTTACTGCAAGCCGCCAGGGTTGCCAGGGCATGACATGCGCTTAAGCTGGGCGTGCTCTCTTGCCTTGCCTTGCCTTTGTTTTTGGCAGCTAATTAGTAAAATTTGAATACACTTAAAGCAATTCGGAGAATATTTCTATGAAGCATGAAGAACTGTGTCTAAGTGGGAGAGCCAAGTAGATGGAGCGATAGTGGGGGAGACACAGAAAGAGGGAGAGAGAGAGAGATAGAGATGGCATGCATATGATTTGAATTTTATTCACATGTTAACAGTTCTATTATCCTTGTGGCTGTATCTTTCGCTGGCCTCAACGCCCTCCTTCCGACCCCAATGAACAGACTCCATGGCCTCTCTTTGCCTATGTTGAGGCCTATGCCTAGGCCCCACTATGACTATGATATATCGCGGCATTTACGTGTGTGCGCCCAGGTAAATATATCAGCTAGGCAAGGTCATAAATATTAATTGTGTTTTTGGTGTCTGTGGGCAACGCGCGCGGTTCAGGAACTGGAACTGCCTTTAATTTTGCATGTCTCGCCTGTGGTTGGATAGTGTAACGTGTATGTGTGTGTATGTTGCCTGTGGCCTGTGTTGTTGCCATTATCAATCGATCGAACGCGAGCTGCATTTGCTTAACGTGGACGACGCCGACGACGACGACTCTCCACTTGAATCAATAACAACAACAAGCACTACAACAACTATGAAAACAACAACAACAACAGCAGGAACAACAGCAACTCTTATGGTTTGCCAATATTGTTAATAAATATTCCAGATTGCAGTCTGAGCAGCATTTCTATCAGCGCAACTGATACCCTGTAGGAAGGGAAAGGAATTTCATGTTGTGTATTTGGTTTAATATCTTTAATGAACCAATATAGTATATTCAAAGCCATGTTCTATTTCTTTATGTACTATGCTAGGATTCTATCTAATTTTCCAAATGGATTTCAAAATCTGCGATGAAAGCTTTGCCTCTAAAATTTTCTATCATTAACTGCAAAACGAAGCGCTTTTCTAATAGGCAAAGCAGAGAGTCGAACTGGAGTTAAGTTCTGTAGGAGTTGCAAGCGATTCGAGTCGGGCAGAGCCAAGCCGCGTCGAGCCGCACTGAGCTGAGCTGAGTTATTCATAAGCGTGGCGCTGCTGTGATTAATATCCAAGGAATGCAGTTTATTGTTGTGCGGCGTGGGGGGAGGGGCAGGTGGCTGGCGCTGAGGCGTGGCAGCAAGAGACACATGCAAGTGCGAGAGGAGGAGCAGCATATGTGTGTGTGTTAGCCAGGCTAAAGGGGGAGGCAGAAGGTGGGAGGGGGGCGCAGAAATCGCATAGTCAACTCTGGAGTTCAACGCAAATTTGTGTGCATTATTTTTGGTTGCCGCAAAGCTTTTTTTCTCGGCTATTTTAGCTCAGTTATAAATTACAGCGGCCCATAGGCAATACGTGCCTGTGTGTGTGTGTGTGCGAGTGTGTGTGTTGCATAATCTTTGTGCTGAAATCTTTGGCATCCACTTGCGCATATGCAGAGGCCACGCTGCAAAGGCAAGTGCAGCTCCAGACTCAGCACCCAGCCATTCCCCCCTTCCGCCCACCCTTCATCGTTTCACTGCCTATTTTCTTTCCCCCTTGACCAGCCGCTAGAACAATAGCCTAGGCGCGCACAATGGAGCCGCAGCGGCGGCGGCGGGAGCGTAGCTGAAGCTGAATGGCCGCCACTCTCATAATAGAGTCATAAAATTTTAGTGCGCCGCTTGGGTAAATTCTCCTCTCCCTTGCACCCTCTCTTGCTATTCCCGCTCTCTCTCTCTTTCGCTCTCTCTCACTCCCTGGGTCCGGCCTCAACCCCCTGTGGCGCCTTGGACATGTAACCGCATCCCAAGTGCCAGCTTTACCAGCTACCAACCCGAACCCGAAGCGAACTCAAGCGAGAGTCAAGTCCAAGTCCAAGTCGTTTCGCTTTGTTGGCCATTGTCCGTTGGCCATTTACTTGGCCCATAGAAATATATAATTGTGATTAATTATATGACATAAAAATGTTTTAGATTCAACATTTTGATGCATTTATTAACCGAAAAATCACTTGAAATGAGCGGTTTTTAAACATTGTATGTTATAAGGTATGCCTTGCCTCCTGCTCTCGGGACCCTTAGGCACCCAGCTCTCGGTGCACAGATCTATTATCAGTTGTAATAAAAGTTTTGTGCCTTTTTGAACATTGCAACTGGGCTTGAAGGCAGGCAACGTATAAAACCCATCATCATGAATACTTTTGAATAGTTTTCGAATCATTTTCCATAGTTTAAGTAAACAAGTAGAGTTGGCTTCGAAAATGTTGATGATCGTATCGTTGGATTGTTTGAACGTTTGATCGGTGCCTTAATTGAGTTCATAGGCTGTAACATGTTGCAACAATCATGGCTTTCCACTCGAAAGGCTGTGCTGCCTCTTCTTCAGCCAGCAACAATAGCGCACTTACGAGGCAGCAGCTTCGTTATCACACAACATGCCAGCACATGGGAATTGTTGGGTTGTGCGCGCCTGAAGATGCCGCCTAAAACAATGAATGGGAACAACAACAGCAACGGCAGCAGCAGCAACAACAACAACAACAACAATACATCAATTGTGCCTAGAGAGGCATTTCATGCCCATCAAATGCATTGACATTGAACAATTGCGCGTAATGTTGTCGTACACTTGACAAGCGCGCAAATTGTAGTGCTACCTGTGCCAGGTACCAGGTACGACTCAAGACGCAGCAGCAGTAGCTGCGGCAGCAGCAGTTGCAGTTGTGTTTGGCCAAAGCGAAAGCTTGAATCTCGATCAACGTTTGGTCTAGCCGAAAAACACACACAAGGAGCTAAGTTCGATATGTGGCAGCTGAAATACCCTATAATTTTATGAGATTTTTAATATATGGACACAAAGAAGATATTTTTTGGCTCATGCTTCTTATATATATACTAAGTTGAAGCTCTCTTGCCAACCGCGTGTAAATAATTTCTTTATCTTCATTTAGTACATTTTTCCATTGCAAATCTTTATACCAACTTTTTTCTCTACATATCCAAAGAAAGCCAAGCTCCATTAGTACAGACAGACATCCACTTTTACTTACCAAAACTCTTCGAAAAGGCAAGCTACTCTCTCTCAGGAAGTACTCCACACACACACAGCAGACTGAACAGAATTTGATGGAAATTGTCAGAGTTGTCTGTCGCGTAGCGGTCGTCAAAGTCCTCAGCTTCGTTGTCGTTTTCTCGATTCGACTATGTTGCCGGGGCCTAATGAAGCGGCGACATTTGCTACGTACTACTATAGTAGAGCCGGACAAGTAGTGACATGTCAGCTGCAATCGCCATTTGCCAAATATGCAGCGACAAGTCTCCTCTAAATGCTATCCAGATTAATAAGCTCCCTCTGCATCTGAGAAAGTGTGTGAGTGTGTGTATGTGAGTGTGTGTGTGCGAGTGTGCATGTGTGGGTGACAGAGAGAGAACCCAAATCGAGTTCAGGTCGATAGATAGCAAAAGTCAAAAGTCACGACGGCGACGACGCAACGTTCTAAAGGCTCCGATAGCTACGTTCTCGTTCACTTTTAGCCAAATTTGGTTTGGGGCAATATTTTTCGCGAAGCCGTTAAAGATTTGCGCAACGAGAAAAACTGTAAAATGCCATTTTCCAGCCTTAAAAGGAGCTGCAGCCGCTGCTGCAGGAAAAAGTAAGCAAAACGCACAATAAAAAGTGCAAACTTTGTTGCCACAGACAGCAGCAGCAGCAGCAGCAGCAGCACCGAGCAGCAGCGTGGAGAAAACCGCAATGTGCCGCACACAGCAGGCGGCGATGTGGCATGTGGCATGTGGCCAGGCCTACTGAGAAATCTATTTCGAATGCAGAAATTCGAGTTATGAACGCTTTATATAGCACAAACTGCGTATCGGTAACCTAATTAGGGGTCGGCTCTATAATTTTCCTATATGCATTGTTTATAGCATATACCATAACAGCAATCATCGCGTCGCAGTTGCAGTCGCTGCCGCTGCCGCAGTCGCAGTCAAAGCGATGCAGCTGGAAAAATTCTATTGTAATTTTCATTTTGTGGGCGTAACTTGGCAATTACTTGGGAAATATTGTCGGCGCAGGGATGCAGAAAGCAGGAAAGATTGGAAAAATCAGAAATTTTCAAGAATGTATAAATAAATAAATTATAGAACAATCCTTATATGGAAAAACAATAGTTAAAAATATACAATATTTTGCTTAAATGTTGTTAAGGATTTTTTCCAATACTTTCTGATATAGTGACAACTTTTCGATTGATTTGGCAACCCTGAAAACGTCTCTATATAAGCAACCATCGCTGTGATGCGCAATTGTCAGTCTTCTTTTAAGAACAGTTCAATGGATAACTGTAAACCTGCCTCGAAACAGAATTGGAAGCATCTTCGAGAACATATTGAGGATTATTGGTCGGTGCTACATCGGCAAACGCAGCCCAAACACACATCAATCTATTACAATAGGCTGCATCTAAAGTAATATCATTATTTCCGACTTAAGATCTGTATACAATGAACTTTTCTATATATGCACAGAATTTGGTGGTTTTATCCCAATGCAGAACAGTTTCGTCTACCTCATCGACGTATCTGGCATCTATTTGCCATGTCACAATCGAATATATTTTTTCTAACACTCATATGGGCTGTGCCGGAAGCTTTGGATGATTTTGTGCAGTTGGGACAGGATTTGCTATGGATTATTGGAGTGCGACTAAGAGAGAGAGTAGGATAATCTTCGGGCTTTCTGTTAACCAAGTTTCATTTTCTAGACCTTCTATCTGGTATTCAAATGGCATTATTTGTTCTTCTTTGCGGATGGCGCAGATGAGGTTATCGACGGCCTGGATGAGATGCATCGTGAGCCACGGAGTGGTTCCACAGAGTTGGCTATACGCACGGAACAGCGTCGTATCTTTGTGATCGAGTCCACACTTGGTGTGGCATGGCATGTGGGAATTGCAACTTTCACTTTCTTGGCCCTATCCCAGCCTATATGGACAAAACAAGACCTACCGTTTCATGTGGTCTTTCCTTTTCAGTGGCATGATCCAATCAATCATCCGATCTCACATGCCATTATCTATGTGTGGCAATCAGCTGTTTGCATCTATCACATGGGTTGTATACTATATACCGATCTATATTCTGCCCATTCTTTTGTTCAGATTGCAACAAATTTGAAAATACTTTGCATGGAGCTACGAGGATTGGCCACACTGTGTCAGGGAGATGATCGCAAGTTTCGCATGGAGTTAGGTAAACTGGTAACATTTCATCAAAGGATTATTGCAATTGTGGATCGCACCAATGAGGTATTCTATTGGCCCTTGATTATGCAACTCTTCACCGCCTTTTCGTTTATTTCGCTGTCGACTTTTGAGGCTCTTGTGGCACGACGTAATCCCCTGGTGGCAGCGCGTTTCATATGCTTTATGGTGTTGTCCTTTTGTCATCTCTCCTATTGGTGCGTGGCTGGCGATTTGGTCACCCAGGAGTCACAGCAAGTTGCCTTCGCTGCCTACGATATCTACGAATGGTCACCCTGCATACCCGAATTGCAGCGCGACATAAAGTTCATGATGCAACGCGCACAGGAACCAATGTGCATGGCCCCGACTCCATTTCCAGCCTTCAATCTGCTCAGCAACATGGCTGTGAGTCAAGGAAGATGTAGCCAAATATTATATTATATATACATTCGATCTACCTTTCAGATAGTCAAGCAATGCTATAGCATACTCACCTTGCTGCTGGAGTATCTGGATTAGTGTTAGTTAGTGTTAGTTTTGCTTAGTTTCTTGTTGAATAAAATACTCTTTAATTAACTTGAACTAACTGTGCTCTTAAATAATCCAATTCGAGCTGCTGCTGCTCCCCTAATCCTCTCGAGCTTACCCGGCGTGCTCGTTAATCGCAGCTGCCCCTGCAACCAATTGACGGTTCATTTTGGTAGCCAAAGTTGATGGTCGCTAAACTATTTACGTTTTCCAAATTATGTTGTACCCTGGAATTTGCAGAAGGGTATGCTGTGGGTATGTCGAATGACTGATCAGGTTTGTTGTCTTTGAAAAGAATAAATTGAGGCTGAAAATGTAAGAGTATCGTTTCATTTTCTTCTCGCATTGCAAGGTTTTCTCCTTTGCTCTATACCCTGTACCACAATTGACAGCGCATCAGCAATTCGACCTGCTCAAGCCTTACCTCATTCCTTGCTTATTTATCAATAATTTTGGGCTGCCCGAAGAAAGTTTCGACGACGCCGAAGACGCCGACAAGGTTTCATTTTATGCATGCGACCCCGTAAGGTCGACAGCGTCACTCCCCCCCACTCTTCGCTCTTCTTCTCCCCTCTTTGTTCTATATTCCCCAGCAGTTGCAACTTGAAGCCAGTCATAAATTGCATTTGTGTTGGATTGTGGAACGTGCAGCGTGCAGCGTGCAGCGTGCAGCATGCAGCGCGGGGGCAGCAACAGCAGCTTGGAAGCTGGTTTGGTTTGCTTTTGGTTTTGGTTTGCTTTGTGTGCTGTCTGTGCTCCGTCATTAGCTTGATTGAATCTTATTGTTGGCAATTAACCTGAGCAGCTATGAGGCCAAGCCAACAGGCAACTGCAGCAGGCAGCGTGCAGCAGCATGTGGCAGCATCCCCGACTAGCCATGGATAATAACTTCATTTGTTGCAACACAGCATGACACATGACACAACATGTCACATCTGCTTATGCCACAACTAATTGCCAGCGACAAGTCGCCTCAATTAATTAGCAAACGCCAACGAAGCAGCCCAAGCAGCCGCTGCAGTCTCTGTGGCATCCACATTTGCATGCCCGCTCAAACGTGCAGCTCTCTCGAGGATCGGCTGACGATGACGTGCCTAGCTAGGCAAGTAAAATGTAAAAACAAGCTCTCGCATATTGTACACCAAATTTCACTTAGCCAATCCCAGCGAGAGAAGACAGCGCTGCAGACAGTAAACGATGGCTAAGTCGAACAGCAAACGATTTGTCAGACAGGCATCTCTGCCTGCTGCTCCTGCTCCTGCTACATCTCCTGCTTCTTTGTGGCTCATTTAAGACTCCACTTCCTACTTACGTTTGAATATGCGCAATTGCAATTGCATTTTGCCAGTGTTTACTTACTTAGCACAAGCGCAGCTCCAACTGCGCGCACAGTGGAGTAAATTGTGTGAGTGAAATTGAGAGTTGGGAAAATGTAATTGGAAAAATTAAAAGCGAAAAGCTTTTTAGTCTGTGCTTGATAATTTTCTCCTAGTTTTGCAACTCTTTTTCTTGCTGCTTGTCCCACTGTGCTTTGGCTGCTTTGGCAATCGCATGCAGATGCTGCGCGCCTTTGTCATGACATGACAGCAGCCTAATTCATCATTATGGAGCTACACGGCTTGCCTGCCTCCTTGCCTCCTTTCCTCGCCTGCCTGCACGGCGCACTCGGTCCTGAATGAGAGTTTTGTCGCGACTTTCGCTAGACGTTTGCATGAGGCACAGCTCCTTCTGCCCCTTATACTCTCCCTCTCTCTCTCTCCTGTCCTGACTAAGCATCTAAGCAGCGATCTCGTTAGACGGCGTGCCCGTGCCGCAGCCATGTGGCATGTTGCTGTTGCAGCCTCTCCTCTCAGTGATTCATTCATGCGCAGTAGTTGAATTTTTCGCTTGCATGCAACTGACAATCACAATGATGATCATAATGATGATGATGATGATGCACGAGAGAGAGAGACAGAGGCAGGATTAGAGAGGGGGAGAGGGGGGACAGGTAGACTCTGCTCGTTGATTCGCCTGTCGGCATCGACGACGACGACGTCGACGACATTATCGTCAGCTTCAAGTCAGAAGTCAGCGATGTCAGTCGAGTCTGTCTCCATCTCTCCCTGTCGCTCTCACTCTCTTTATTGTACTTCAGCTTATCCGACATTGTATCTGACGGTGTGGGCTTGCCCCGGCCAATGGAAAGTTATTGAAAGCCTGTAAACGTCAATCTATTGTGCCTGCTTGTTTTTCCCGACAAAATATACATATTGCTATAGCTTTGTAGAAGGTGGCACAGTTCAATTGCTTTTGCCGTAATAAATCAAACGAGACAAGAGCTGAGTGCTAGCTTGGGGTAATTAAAGCTTAAGATATGACTATCTAAATTATATTAACCCCGAAAGAGCAACAACAAGAGCTTAGCTACTTTTGTAATTGAACTTTAAATTGAACTCATTTTGACCTAATTAACACAAAATCAATACATGTTTTCATTCAAATTAAGCTTGCTGTGCTTTCATAATTGTTTTATAAATTTTTCAAAATCTTTTTTTCCTATAGTATGCCATCAATTAGTGTTTTCTCTGCTTTGCCCTAGAAAAAAAGGTGTCAACTGTGCAGTCGAGTGCGCTGTTTGGTTAATCAGCGAAGCGTTTGTCGTACATATATGGCAAGCACGACTTGATTAGCAGGCAACCTCATATGCATCATCTAGTAGTAGCTCGTGACAAGACATTCTACCGATTGGTTTTGGCCAAAAACTTCTGATTAAACTTTCGTTTTGCGGCTGTGGCTGCTGCTGTGGCTGCTGCTCATCAAGCGCAAGGAAAATGCACGAAAAACAAACTCAAATTTGTTTGTCAAACAAAGCAAAGTTGGAAAGAGGCTGAAGAAGCAGAACAACAGACAAGGCAGCCCCATGTTGCTGTGTCCATTAAATTCCACGGACGGTTGTCGCTAATGAAGTCATAAAACCGCATGACATTTTCTCGCTGCCTCCGCCAGGAAAGTCCACACACACACACAGACAGATCTCACTCGGTTTTTTCTCTGTGTGACGATCCTTCGTCTCGTCTTGTCTCGTCTCGTGTTTTGGGCGATGTCGTACACACAATTGTCTGCTTGGGTCTGGTCCGAGTCTCTGGACCCCTGGACCTGGACCTGGTTCAATCGTTCCAATATGCAAATGGACCTCCGCCCGCTGCCACCCACAGACAGCGCGACGACGACGACGACGATCCAAATGTCCATATGTCCATATGCTCGTATCGTCCCACAGAGATCTTTCGCTTTCGATTGGCTTTACGACGTCGTGGCTTAAGCAGTGGCAGAAAGAGAGGGTGCAGGGGGGATGCTGGCCAATCTGGCTGCGCTTTATTTTCGGCTTAGCTTTATCTTGCCAACTGATTTTTTGTGCATTTCATTTCGTTCGCTTCGTGCTGCAAATATGCAAAAATGTTGTAAGAGGCGAGAGAGACAGAAGTGAGAGAAAAGAGAGAGAGAGAGAGAGAGAGAGAGAGAGCGAGAGAGAGTAAGAGGCTGAGTAAGCGAACGGCTGCACGTCCATGGCACACGTTTCGAGGGCCTTTCGTGTCATAAATGGCATAAATATTCCATTTTGACCGGGCAACCTAAATATCTCTTGAAGCACTGCACAAGGAGCTCCTTGCACCGCTCCTCGCTGTCATTGATTATGCAGCATAAGCGAAAAATTATAACAATGTGCGATCTGCGCTGCGGCAACTTTCACTTTTACGCCAGCAGATCGCGCGTTGCCTTTATGAAAATGAAATTAAATCGTTTTTCATTTTTATGCATTTCGGGTCGCAGTCAGCGCAGAGATAAGGTTTATGGCAGCTCCGGGTTCAGGCAGAGAATCCTACAAAGAGCGCAATTAAAGTCTGCCCACGTTTTTGCAAACTCAATCAAGAAATTATGTGCACTAAGGGATTATAACTGGATATCACATATAGTCGTTATGCATATCCAATTGTCGCAGCAATTTGCATGAAAAAGAATAATAACAATCAATAGGCGAAAAGAAATAAATAAAATTAATTTCATTAATGCGTTGAGCAACTTAATGGTTTATTCATTGCTGCAATTTGCTAAATGGTTTTCCAATAAAATTAAAACAAAGCGTTTACGATTGTGTTTTTTTTTTTCTTTAATGTATTTATTTGTTTCGTTTTATTACTTTTCTTGCATTGTTTTCTGCTCTTGTCTGTTTGTTTGTCTTTTGTGTTTTTGTTTTCTGTACTATTTGCTCGTGCCTAATTTATTGTTGCACAATTTAATCGAATTTGTTGGATGAAAATTATGAGAGTTGTCATTGTTTACATTTTCCACATAATTAGTTGAGCTGGGTAAGTAGGGGGAGGAGGGGGCGCTATGCTAAATTGGAACATTCTGAGTTGCATTTAGTTTAGTTAGTTTGCATTTGTAATCGCTTTTCTATTTATTTATTCAAGTTTTGATGTTTGAGTTATTAATTATATAGTCGCTAATTATGCTTTATTCTTTATTATCGTAATCGCTAGCAATATATCATTGTTATTCGTAACGTTTATTGTTATATTCTGGGAGAAATTCAAAGAGGGGAAATTGTGCGCATTTTATGAATAAATATTTAAAATACAATATTGCAGTTGGTTGTTTTTTTTTTTTTTTTGTTTTTTGTCCTATAACTAATTGAATAGGCTTAATACAAAAAAGTCGAATAATCGAATTATTAACTGTAAACTTTCGAGTTAATTTCATTTGCATTTTTTCACTGTTTTATTTTTTTTTGTGCTGTTTTGTTTTGTTTCCTTTGTTTAACTACTAAATAGTTTGTACATAGCAACATTATGACTTAAATGACTAGTCTTTGGTTGTTGTAAATTGTTGTTGTTGTTGTTGTTGTATTGTTGAAAAATTAAAACTTGAACTCTGAAGAGGAATGTACCGTTTGTTGTAGCCGGCAATTATTCCAGCCTATATAATTAGTTTAGTTCTTAAGTTGTAGCAACTTTTTTTGCAATGCGAAATTGCCAATTGGAGCAAATTGCGAATAAGTACGTATTTTATATATATTATATATAATTATTTACAGTGTATTTACAATGGCGCAAGTTAAGTACTTTGTTCTTGTAGTTGTTGTGGATTAAGCTTATTTGATATGCATGACATGAATTTATTAATAACTTGTTTGTGAGAGAGGCTACTTTAAATTTGATTGTAACTGGGAATAAAATGCAATTTGTATTATTATATAGTAGTTTATTCTGATACTGAGTTTTTTCTCTTTACGCTGATTTTCCTTTTTGGGGGATTAAGTCCTTTCATAAAGGCCCAAAGAACATTTGCCAATATTTGTGCAAAGCTTTTCATTTTGAGAATTTAAGTATTCCTTTTTGTTTGTGTTCTCTTTTCTATACTTCATTTGTTTTTCTTTTTCTTGTGCTTCGTTTTTTTTTTTTTTTCGTTGAGGGGGTTTTGTGCGCTCGTTTGGCTGTGGCAATCTAAACTATTTGCTTTTGTAATTACAAAACAAGAGGAATGAAGTGAAAAGCCACAAAGTTTGCTGCCATTTGCAGCCCGAGAACATGCCGGCAGATACCAGTTAACACACACACACACACACACACACACCATGACAATGGCTTAGAACGTAAATGTCTATTTAGGACCCGAAAAAGTAGCAAATTGTGAAGCATTTGTGTGACTAAGGGATACCCTGCAATGCAGTTGGGGTAAAGGTATAACTATCGTTATACTCTGTCTGAGGCAGGGAAACTAGCACGCCTACTAGTTTTATTTAGATACTCAAATGTGATAGCTTTGCTAATGTGATAGTTGCTGCGATAGTTTCATCGTTTACCTATATAAACCCATAGAATGTAGAGTGAGAGATCAAGTACAAAACTATTTGTATCTCTGTTAGATCGTTTTGTATCGGTTACGTTATGTTTCCCTATCAATGTCGTCTGCTATACGCGCCTCATACCCTTTGTAAAGCTTTTAGCTGTAAAGCACACACAGCCAGACAGAGAGACAGACAGGCAGACAGACAGACAGACAAACAGAGAGAGCAACACTCACACTGTGACAAGAACGATTTAAACTTGTGGCATCCATCGGCAGGAAAACAAAAAGCACGCCCTTTATTTGCTTTAATCTGACAAAATCCCTGTACTAATGCCGAGCGGCAATAAAGGATAAAACGTGCCAGGCATGTAAAGAGCAGAGCAGGGCCGAACAGGGCAGGCCACACAGTGCAACCAGGCAGTGTAACCAATCCCCCAATCCCCTCCCCTCCCTTTCCTTGCTGTCTGCTCTGACTGTCTGCGGGTTTTGTTGGTTTTCGATAGTTTGCGAAAAACGGAAGTGGAAGTGACACTAAATTCGTTTCGGTTTTCCCAATTGCAGACACCCAAGCCCAGACAGGCAACAGTAGCAAGCGCTAAGTGTGTGTGTGTGTGTGTGAGGGGGGGGGGGTAGGTATCCTTGGACGCTTATGAACTGGTTTGCGCTGGGGCACACAAAAATAAACTTCACAAAATGTTACGTGTAATCCTTTTTATGATCTGCACCAGAATTTGTGCGCCGCATTTTAAGCAGCAACAAGACTTGCGGCATGTTGCTGTTGCTGCTGTAGCTGTAGCTGTAGCTGCTGCCGCATGTTGCCGTGCAACATGTCACTGCCAGATCCAACCGCTGCTCAGGCTACGCCGGCGACGACGACTTGAACGCGACCAGGCGCAGCTCGCGGCTGCATCTTCCTCTCAGCTGGCGACCACCATGGTGCCGGCCTGCGGCCAGTGGTTGCTGCTATTCCCACTCGCACTCCCGCTCGCCCCCTCAATGGGCGCTGGCGATGACGTGACCGACGACATGGAAACGGAGCTGCTGTGCTGCTGCAATGGTTGCAATGCTTGCAACTGCTGTGGTTGATGGTACTCGGGCTCCTCGTACGCGGCATCCTCATCGCAGTCATGCGGGTAATGTGGCAGCGGCAAAGGCGGCGGTGGTGCGTGATGATGATGATGATGATATGGATGGAAATAGTGTGGTTGCTGTTGTTGCTGCTGGTGCTGCTGCTGCTGCTGCACCGCTGCCACTGACGGTGACACGGACAACATGGACGCGGATGTGGCCGCCAGCGTGGGCGGTAGCGTTGGTAGCGGCAGTGGCAGTGGCAGGGGCAGCGGCAACGGTTGCAAGCCGCGTATGCTATCCGCCGGGTGTGCTGTGTAGATATTGCTACGTCTCAGATGATTGTTGTTGTTGTGGGCGCTGCTGCCGGCAATTGGAGCGCCGCTGCCGCCGCTTTGGCTGCCCGCGCCGTTGCCGTGGGCGCGTTTGTTGCGCGACCACCATTGCACGTGAGTGTCTGTGCGGAGAGGGAGAGAAAGAGAGAGAGAGAGATTAAGAAAAAGAGAAGGAGATGAGATGCTGAGAGCTAGCACAAATTGTTTGCAATTGGGGCAGGCAAATAAGGCTAAGAGGCACAGTGGGCAAAATAACAAGTTTTTCGAAAGCTTGCTACTTCAATTTTGTATAGAAATTTTGTTACTATGTCTACTGTGCTGTAGATATGTTCCACTTATATTTACTCTGCACTGTTGTTGCCAATTTGCCCCACTGTGCATCTAAGCTGCACTAAAAGTGGAGTTTCACAAAGCAATCTTTCTGCTGGGCCCACTGTGGCTTGCCTAGAGGCAACTTAGCCGTGCTCTACTTATACTAGGCCTGCACAGTGCTTGCAAGCTTGCCCCACTGTGCAGCTGAGCCGCTGCTGCTGCTCCTGCTTGCCAGTGTTTACTCACCATTGCGATTATTTGAGCTCTTTTTGCGCCGACAACGCACCACGGCAATCATGATGATGGCACCGAATAGCGCCGACAGCACCGACACAATGATCAACGTCAACGGCCAACCCAGTTCGGTGGCCTTTTCTGCAGGGGCGGAGTGAGAAAGAAAGAGAGCAAAAAGAGAGTAGAAGTGTGAGAGAGAATGCGTGTGATAGAGTGAAAGGGGTTAGCAAACATTTTTTTGCATTGAACTGTAGCTTACCTATCGTGCCCTCGAACATGAATGTGCTCTTGGTGGGCATGGCCCAGGAGCATAAATCACATGTGGTTAGGCCATCGCTCAGCACAGGCTCGTCCACGAAGAACGGAGGACGTGGTGGCGGTGGCACAAAGCGTCCATTCCACAGGCCCTGCTCGCTGGCATCGAAGGCCATGGGTGAACCAAACAAATCGTCATCGTCATCGAAGATGTCGAATGTCACGTCGCCAAAGCTGCTCAAATCCTGCTCCGCTGAGCTGGCCACCAAGCTCTCAATCCGCGGCGGGCTAAATGTTGGCAGTGAGGGTAACGACGACGACGACAACGCGGAGGATGCAGAGGATGCAGACGAAGAAGACGCTGGGGAGGAGGAGGAGGAGGACGTGACTGCTGCGACTTGATTTACTATGTAACTAAGGCGCGCATCCTGGATCCCAGTGACCATTGTCGTCGTTGTTGTCCTAGTCCTGGCGCTAACGCTGATGTTGGCAATTGATGGCATGCTGTGAGCTGAAGCAAACGGCGGGGGAGGCGAAGGAATGGAGAAAAAGCGAATTTTGCGCCTTCGGAACAATCCTTTGACTGCCACTTAGAGCAGCTGCCTGATGCACATGGTGAACGGCGCCAGCCTTGCTGTGGCCTGTAAAAGAGAAGAAGAAAGAAAGAGAGTTATTATGTTTGTCTTGTGCAGAGCGGGGGCCAATTAAAGTCTTAATTGTGCTGTCAATACGGCAGAGCCTGTGCCGTGGCTTAAAGGCTTTCACATTTCACATTTTTCATATCTTTGGGCTCAGCCTAAGCCAGCAGCGGCAACAGCTCGTGCTAATATCTATGTCGCGGAGTAGGAGGAGGAGGAGGAGCAACTTCACGTCATGCATCACATGCCAAAGCCACGTCAGCAATCGTTTTTCAATGACTGTTTTGTACCTATTTCCAATTTGTATCTAGCAGATACACGTAGCTACTCACGTCAAGAACCCCGACGCCGCTGCCGCCGCCGTGATGTATCTTTTCAGCTGGAAATTGAATTTTTGAACAGCATTGGCAGCTCAGCTAGATACAACAGACTCCGCTCCCCCCTCCCCTCACCTAGCTCAACCCTTAGAGATACAAACGAGAATTGACAGCTTGACAGTTTGATATCAGTCTGAAAGTCAGCATTAGTTACAGTTCCTGTTCCAGCAACGATACACAGACACACACACACACACTCCCCAGGCGGAACTAGCTATCAGCTACCTAGAGGAAGAGTCTCTCTCTTTCTCACTCTTTCATCATCTCTTTCTATCGCTGGCCCACTTGACTAAGCGAACTCAATTTGCGAATCGTTGTGAAACAATAATCATGATAAATTAACACTAATTTGCAAGCGCCAAGTGCAGCATTTGTTCATTTAGCCCCCCCTTCTCCAATCTCCGTATAGCCAGTGGCGCCGTGTGAACAGGGTAAAGTCTGTGAACGAAGGTATTTCGCAGGCCTTGGCTAAGTTAAGCTAATGAAACAAGGTGCAAATTGCGCTCGATTTGCGTGGGATACAAAAAAGTCATGGGAAACTGCAAGTTATGGTATGACTAAGTAAATATTTTCAGTTAAATTCAATTTAGCTAAAACTAAACTAAAGCTGCCCCTCTGCTGCTGCGCCACTGTTGCGAAGGCTTTAGCTATGCAGCACGTTTCTGGCATTAGCAAACGATGGGGAAGAGAGAGGGACGGGGACAGTTGGCGAACTTCAGCGCCAAATGAAAAATGCAACTTCAGGTGAGGTCTCGACGCTGCCAAAAACTACCTGCGCAACTACCGTTGCACCTGCCACACCCCTGAGAAGAGAGACAGAGAAAGAGAGAAAGAAGAGTGCAAGGGGTAGGTAGTTATATGTACACCTTAGCTGGAAAACTTTTCACTTGCCAAATGGTTAAATAATATTTTTGCCATTGCCCAAGCAAGTTGCAACTCGGTAAGGCAGGCGGGCTGGGGGAAGCACAAGGCAGGACGGACGTCATCGTCGCTGGTGTTGCAGCGGAGTAAACGATATTTAGTCATTCTCGAAAATGAGAAAACGTGATGCGCATAAATTGACGCAGGCCAAACAGGGAGAGAGCGAGAGCGAGAGAGAGGGGAAGAACTTGCTTCACGCAAGCGAATTGCGAATGCGAATGAATCTTTTTGAATGAATGAACATACTCACTCACTCACACACACCCAAGCTTGAGCTTGCCTCTACCTGGTTGTGCAAAACGGGTTGCCCATTGCGCGTGTGGGTGGCTGTAATTCCTCTTCGGTGCGACGCCGCTGACGTTGGCTATTAATAAATTTTGATTTTGTTGCATGCCTCAAAAAATAAATTGTAAAGTCACGTGAGTTTCTTGTCTTTGATTTGCCTTCTCTGATATGGCAGGCGCTGTCAGGCGCGTGGAGTCATCTACTCCTCCTTCTCTGGCTGGGCAAATGTTGCGACAGCTGTCAGCTGCCAGTTGCCACAGCCGGTTGCTCCAACTGCCAGCTGCCTGCTGCCTGCCGCCTGCTGCCTGCCACATACCCCGGCAAGTGCGTGGGCGTTGAATGTCCAAAACGTCTTCAGTTTCAATCGCTTTTTGGCTGCAGGCGGCGATGTTTGCCAATTGAATGGAGACGCCCACAAAAAAAGACAACATACAATATACATTTGTATGTGTGTGTATCTGCGTGTGTGTGCCTTACAATGTAACTGTACAATTGACAATAACAATACAAAAGAAGAAGCAGAACGACAAACAAAACGCGCGTTGTGCATTGTTTGGCTGAAAAGCAATTACACATGTCCTGCGATTGCCTGCCTCGTCTGGTGTTTTTTGTATTTGTGCAAAGTATTTACACAGGCACAGCACACACACACACACACACCCTCCCTGCCCTTCCTCTCGCTCCCACGCAGCTTTTTAATTAGTGCAAATGTTTGAACATTATTTTCGCATATTTTTATTTGCCTTGCGTCGCATAAAATGTGTGTAAATATGAATCGAAGAGAGGGGAAAGGGACTACGCTGCATATTGAAATTTAATACGTTATGTAGCGATGCGCAATGTGCACCCTATGCACCCTATAACACACAACTACATAAATACATGGGGAATTGCCAAAATGTTTGCACTGCCAGTTTGGCTTTTAATTTAATACAAAAATTGCCTTTTTCCCGCCCCCCCCCCGTATGCAAACAACTCCCATGTCATTGCTGCAAATTGGCTATTGAGCACGTAGCAATAATAATCGTAAATCAAATAATTAATTATAATTAAAGCAAAGTCCGGAAACTTCCCAAAGCCAAGTCTAAATTCGAGAGAGAGAGAGGGAAATAATTGCAAAATGTAATTGAAAGGAAACGCCAGAAACAGAAATCCTTGAGTGTCTATAAATAGCAATAGAAGATTATCTGCTGTGTGTAAAATGGAAATGGAAAATCATATTCTGCTACACATCATATTTGTTTTTCTCAGAAATACCGAAATATGCCAAGATAACATTATATAATGGAGCGTCAAATTTGTGCACATAAACAACATGCTTGGCTTGAGAATTGTGTGTGGGAATTAAAGTGTGTGGCAGTATGTGTGTCGCTGTGTTAGTATACTGTTTTTTTGGCAGTGTGCGGTCAGGAGACAAGTGCGGCAAGGACTGATAGAAAAGGCAGATAGACTGCTGCCGCCTGACACCCACAATCAAATTTGATTTCACTTGCTTGTCTGTTCTCCGCACTCTCTATACAAGGATGCGCAGAGGAAGACAGAGAGAGAAGGAGAGAGAGAGAGGGACATCCATAGAACGTGCCTAGAATTTCATCTTTTTTTTTTGTGTGCTGGTTTGTCTTCCTTTTTCTGTTGAGCAACTTTTGCACAGTGGGCAAGTCATCATCAACTCAATTCCCTCGGAATGGAAACAACAGCAGGCAAAAGGGACAAGCCAGACAGACAGACAGATGAACTCGACTAGTCGTAGGAGCTGATGCCATAATTTGCACTAATAATGAACCAACTGGGAAATAGAGTCGACTTGGCCTCTGGCTGCCTGCCTCTGCCTCTGCTTGTCATGATGACTGGGCAGCCTGCCCCGCCTGCCCTTGTCAGCTCTTGTGTCCGACCATGTGTCGTAGGTAATGGCATAGCATTTGCACCCAAAGTAATTGAGTTAACTAGCAAAAATATAATGACATTTTCAGTCGGATCAAATATGAAGACAATGAATGATGAATGAGAGAGCGGGGGGAATACATTTTCAGTTTTTACACAACAAAATTGAACAGTTGAAAGGTTGACATCATCAGCCATAGAAAATGAGATACCCGAAGGGACAAAGGGTATTCTGTTGTTAGGCGCGCTCAGCTGTAGCTTTCTTTACTAATTTTTTTTCTAATGGTTGTCCAAATCGAAATGCTTGAAAATTGAAATTTTATTTAAATAACAATGCGATAAAAACCAACGATAAAGAGAGAGACAGAGAGAGAGAGAGAAGATTTACATTAATTATGAGACCGAAACAGATTCGAAACATTCCAAAAATTTGAAATTGGAAATACTCAAAAAAACTTCAAGAGATCAGTTGTAGTTGCATTTCGAAAGCAAATTAGTTGATTTGTATGCGTGGAGCGAGAAAACCTAATAGAGTTGTATAACAAGTCGACCGGAAAAACTGGAAAATGAGACGAAATCGGGAAAAGAGGGGAGGGGTAGGGAAAGAAAGACACTTCAACAACTGATAAACTTGACATTTTATTGCCAATTCGCATTCAAATCGATGTAGGGCTGCGATCGGGACAGAATGGATCGTTGATTTTCGTTTAACATGTGTGCGAGATAATGAAGAAAGGAATGAGAGAGAGAGAGGAGAAATGGAAAGAGAGGGGGAAAGAGAGAGGAGATGCGAGGAGCAGCTGATTAGATAAGCCAAAGACGTTAGTTAAACATGAAATTGTCTCTCGTTTTCAGTTACGGCTAAATAGAGCTATAAAACTGTAAGCTAGAAATTAAAGAGAATTGCGTAGCCTGGAGAGATAAGCTGGGAGCGTAAAGTGAATTCCCCATAGAGAAGGCAACTATTGTGAACAGCTTTGAGCTCTATAGAAGAAAACAATTTTAACTAAGTCGAGGCTTAAGTCAAAACTGATCAAATGTGCATAAGAAAGAAGTTGAATACCCTGTAAAAAGACGCTACTACGTGGGGTATATTAAAATTACCTTTTCTGTTTGCCATGACAAATTAAATATTTAGAGCATTTTCCACTGCACTGCCTGTCACACCCTTTGGCCATACCCCTTCCTCTTGCAGGGTATAAACAAGCTAAAGCTGACTGCCAAACAATTTCAACAAATTTTGAGGATTGGCCACCGACTGACGCTGACATACCACACACCACAGACACCGCACACACAGCGTGTGGGAGCTGCTTGAGTTGCTGTGCCCCAGCTCCGACTAGCTGCCTTGTCTGTCTTGTCTGACTGTCTTGCCTGTTCCCAGATTCATAATTTTCGACAAACAAATCGCTTTATAATCCCTTTTCAAACACACAGCAGGCAGGCAGGCAGGCGGGCAAGGAGGGGGGAAAAGGGAGCCAAGCAGAGCAGACACTTGGCTTCATTCTAATCCCGAGCTGTCAATAAGACATTAATGCCTCAGCTTCACACACAGCTCAGCAGCGCTTGAAGAGGATTTGGCTGAGGGTTGGAAAATGTGAAGTGGTTCAGCGAGAGTGGGAAAGGAAGAGAGAGACTTGAGAAAGATAGAGACAGAGAGGGAGTTGGAGACTGAGTGATGTGGGTGATCGAGTTACAAACTCAGCGCTAAGCTGCACCGCTGCCTTTGCCTTTGTTCCACGCGCGTCATTTGATGAGTGAAAAAGGATGCCACACACACACACACACACACACGCACAATCCTACGCACTGCGGACTACACTTGTTGCAAGAAAAAGAATGGATAAAATTTCTATTTGCTTTTTCTTCTACTCGAAATGTCTTTCAGCAAAAGGCGCAGCCACTTGAAGATTTTTGTTGTGTACGTTTTATGATATCCTCCTCCCCCCGTCCACTCCAACTCTGGTTGGTTAGTGTAAAATCTAATTTAGACTTGCAGCTGTGGGGTGGGAGGAGAAGGGGAAGAGGGAACAAGCTGGAGCTGTAGTTGCAGCTTCTTAAAGCTTGCCAAGTGTCTAATGCAATTTGCTGGCGCACAAACTCAATAAAGAAGCCAGCCAGAGGCGTGGCAGCAGCAGGGGTAGGGGGCAGGCGGAGGAGAGTAGAATGGGTGGGGTATTCTAGTATATGTTGGCAACAGTTGATAGATTTGCCAGGCAGCCGCGGGCCACACACGCAGAAGGAGCCAAGCACAAAGCCCTGCACAGGCAGGACTGCGAGGAGGAGCAGTGGAAGATGGAGAGAGCAGGCAGAAGGAAGCTGCGCGATGCCTGGCCTGGACGGGCTCCAGGTGCTGCGCTGCCGCTGCTGCTCACCTTTTGCCCAGGCACTTTGCTTGCAATCATTTTTCTTGCTTGCCTGGAAAACTGAACATAAATACGAAGGTAAAGAAGGAAAGATTGCGAGGAGAATACGCACAAAGGCAGCGCTGCAGGCGCGCACACACACACACCCATAGAGACAGGCACACAAAGACGGTTGGGTTAGCTGGGGCTCTCGGGTCCCAGAGGCCCCCCTCAATAGAAATCATCAGCGAAAAGTAATGAAAAGCAGCAGAAAGCGCAAAATAAATACGAAAATCAATATGTAGGCGTAAGCAGCGGCAGCGCCAGCGCGTGTATCCATGAGATACAGATACAGCAGAGTACACTCAGCGAAATTTAATTGTAAGAAAAATCAATAAAGTCAAAGAAATATGCGCAGTCTAAGCAGCTTCGCTTTAATTGCCTGCCAAAATTTCGCACAGTGTATGCAGGGGGAAACAGGAAACATAAAACGAATTAATTCCATGTTGTTAGCCCTGGCTGCTGCTGCTGCTGCTGCGTCGCAGTCTAATCGAAAAGCAAGTGAAAACAGGAACGAAATACCACGCACCCCCCTTCCCCTCCTACACAGTATAACAATAACTGCTGTGTGAGTGTGGGCGTGGCAAGCAAGAAACATGTTTAGGGCGGCCAAAGCACAGACACACAAAAAGGCACAGCGAACACGACAGAAGACACAAATCTTGGCACATAAAACAATTAGCAGTGGCATAGAGTCAGAGGGGGGCGTAGAGCAGGCATACGGGGGGAGGGTGTCGAGGTTGCCTAGGGTGGACAGTGGGCGGATTATATGGATTACGAGGCGAGGCGTGCAGAGAGTGCGAGGGAAACAAATGACAAAACGCCAGCACAAATTAGTCAGCTCGACACACACACACACACAAACATACACGGAGACACACACACACATACGTAAATATTGTTTTTGTGTATGTTTTTCTTTGGCGTTTTACTTGGTCAACTGCAAAATTTATGAATATTAAATGAGCAAAGGCCAAGCAAGGCCCAAATAATTTATAGCACATGCAAATGCCTCATATATCAAGAGGCCGTGAAGTCATAAACTAGCAGCAAGCTCGACCTCCCCTCTGCCGCCCACAACTCTTTGCGCAATGTGACCAGCGGTCAGCAACAACAACAAGCACAACAATGACAAGGATAACACAATGTCAAGCTGAGCGAGCGAGCAAGCAAGCAAACGCAGCAGCAAGACAAACAATTTTCCAATCGCCAGCAAAACATTTGCCATGACATTAATGGGTCACCAGCTTCCTCGCCTGCCCCTCCCGTACCAGGCACAATTTAGGGCCTACATCTATCTAGGCTAGGCCATACATATATAACGTATTTTCGTATTTTTGTTTTGTCAGGCAAAAAGTGATAATACCACCAGCTGGGCAGGCGAAAGTGGCGAGAGGGGGAGGAGTGCCTGGCTTGCCTGCCAAAACAATAGATTAACGCATGTCCTGACCCTGCCAGCGCCATGGGGTCAGCGCAGCTGCCAAAAGGTCAAGCCAGACAGGGCGGAGAAGAAGAAGGCTAATGGCAAAGTAGAAATAGCTGAAGATATATTGTGTTAGCTGGCCAAGCTTATCAAGTCATCTAACAGATGAGCATTCAAGTGGGCAAACTATCGAAAAGGTGCATAGATATTTACTCCCCCCTCCCCCTCCCTCCTTCCCTTTCCCTAACAATGCCCTTTTATAATAGACTCACTTGACTTGCTTCAATTAAATTATAAGCAAATAAATTTCTATATTAACTTGGAACCTTGAGGTCGTAAAACACGCAGCATCAGCAGCCTGTCGGCTAAATAAACCCGAAAGCAGTTAACAATATTGGCTAAGAAAACGTCAACAACAGCAGCGGCAACAACAACAACAACAAAGGCAACGTAGAACATTGACGAGCTGAGGCCAAGCTGAGGAAAATTGCCATCAACTTTAATTGAGTTGAAGGAAAAAGGCCGAGACCGACAGAGGGAGAGAGAGAGACACAACGGTACAAAGACAGTCTGAAGACATGCCGTGCTGGGGGGCGTGTCAGACGAAGGAAGGAGGGGGAGGGGAAGCGGGAGATAGACTGAGCTTAAGCGGAAGAAATTTTAGCAAATTAGATTGTTTTCCACTTGAGTTCGTTTTAACGCTTTCGAGTCGCGCCAAGGAGTCGCTGGCAAAAGGCAAAGACAGTCGAAGTTGGACTTGAACTTGTCTGCTATCTGTCTCCCCCTCCTACCTGGCACAAAAAGAGGCTTGAGCCAGTTTTCCGTTAGGTTCGCTTTTGGCACAATCATCACTCACTCAGATCTCAGGCAGAAAATTGATGATAATAATCGCACGTAGCAAAGGCAAAGGCGCAGGAATTGGAACTGCTGGGCAGAAGGAGGGGGCAGTCTGTGGCCAGCGGATTACACGCTGATGCCCAGCAGCTGCTCCAGCAGCAAACACCTTGCGCTGCTCAAGCGGCGGCGGCGTCATTAAAAGCGGCTTGCCAAATGACATTGTCAGTTTGGGGCGAGCGCTGATTGAGCAGGAGAAGCTTCCCCCCCTTTCCTGCAAGCCTGCCAGCAGCAGCGACATCTGCCCTGGCGCAATGCCACTTCCTTTTCCCTCCCCCTCTGACTGTGCGTGCTCTGCTTGTTCTCAGTGTAGCTGCTTTTTTTTATCACAGCGACAAAAAATGATGCGAATTTATCTCTATTACAGTTAGCTGCCACGCCCACTCTTCGGCAACAACGCGCCCATCATTTGTATTGTTGACATGCTGCTTGCGTCGAGGGGGCTAGAGAGGCGAGGGGGCAAAGGCATGGGCGTGGCACATGGCCATGTGATACGCGCCTGATACGCAGCTCGAGTCTCGACAGCTGAGCGCGCGGCTAAGCTTTTTTTTTCGCCCTCCGCTCTGGCTAAAATGATTGATGGCCGGGCCGCTGCTCTACTTTAAAATGGCCAAAAAAAAGAGGGAGGCAGAAAAAATGTTGTAGATAGAAAAAACATGGGAAATAACGACGCAAATTGCAAAGCAAGCGGAATAATGGAAATGGCAGCGATTCGACAGTTTTACGATAAATTGAGAGGGGCAGGCAGAGATGTGCAGAAGGAGGGGTGTAGGGGGAGCTGCAGGAAGTGTACTACAAAGTGTAATCACTATGAAAGCAGCTACTGACCTCAATTGCTAAAGCATGTAAGTTTTGCTAGCAGAAGAAAGGGGAAGAGAGAGAAAGAAACTAAGAAACAATTTTTCATATAATTTTCACTTAAAAGGATATCACGTTTATATAGTTTTCCCCCCAAAGATTTCCCACTAAACTCAGCTTAGCCCGAAAAAGCTTTCAGCGGCTTCTCTCTGTTTAGTGACTTCTTTCCCAGCTTGGCAGCTTTAATTAACCCATGAAAAGAAAAAAAGGTTTCACATTCCTCCATCAAAACGCATAAACAATAAACAATTTTCCAAATGTAAATATCATCAGAGATTGTTAACATTAACTGTCTAATTTGTTGTCATTTCGACACAGAGCGTAGCTACTTCAGTAGACGACAGCCAGGCAGGCAGATAGCACCCAAAGAGGGGCCTGCAGCGATTCTGGCTTAGCTCAGTGCCCGCCGTCTCTCTAACATCTTCAGTTCTCAGTTCCCGCATAGTAGACGGGAACTAACTAGAAACGTGTTTGGTAGACCCGCACGCTAATAACTCGCTTTTGACGTTTGAGGGGGGAAATTAATGACAGACGAAACGATTTTAGCCAACTTGAATCACATCAAAGCGCAGAGGGACAGTCAGAGCGAGAGAGAGGGAGAGGGGGCATAGGCCAACTGCCAGCAGACACTTAAATTTTGGACAAACATTAATAAACTGTGGGCTTTTAAGTGTGCGCTATACCCTACGCTTTACCTCAGTTCTCTCTTTCTCTTTCCCTATCTGCCCCTCTCTTTGCCCCCTCGTAGAACAACTGCATGCATAATTTGCTGTCCAACGGTTTCCACTAAAAGTTTTCACGAGTGACGAGTGAGTTGGCCCAGAGAAAGAAAGAGCGGAGAGGGGAGGGGGCAAAAGGTTAGGGCAGCTAAGAGGCTAGCGGTCTACCGTTTGGACTGCGTCAACTTCTCTGCTTGCAGATGCTTTTTGCACCCCAACTATGAGAATGAATATTTCTTTTTCTCCGTTTCTTTTTTTTTTTGAAATGGAGACGACATGAAAAACCTTTTATCTAAAAGTGTCCGAGCAGAGCAGACCGAACGAACTCTCTGTCTGATGTCTGTATTAGTCGCTCGACTGCGACTGCAACTGGAAATTAAGCGGCAGACAATAGAGAGAGAGAAACAAGCGAACAAGCCAAATAACGAAGAGCCACCAGAACAACAACAACAACATGGCGCGGCTCAATAATTTGTGGTTGCATTTCGGGAAAGCAAAGTGTAGGAGAAGAGAGCAAAGAGAGTGAAAAGAAAGGAAAAGAAAAGCAACAAGCCGAAATAGCCGAAAAAACCGTCGACTATTTGCTGCCACAGCCGCTAATTTAGTTACCAACACCCGCTGCAGACGCAGACGCTGACGCGGCTAACCCTCATGTACCTGCGGTTAGAGCAGGTCCCTAGCAAAGCAGCGCGCCGAGACTACAGCAACAACTCAGCACAGTTAGTAGCAGACGATGTCGACGCCGCCGCCGCCGCCGCCGCTGATGATGATGGCTAATTAGTTGCCCCAGCCCCTGTCTATGTCCCCGACCCTGCCCCCTCTCCGCCTCTAGTTCTATCAATGCGCCACCGAAAATAACTCTATTTCTCTAATAGCTGCCCACTTGTCCGGCTCTCCCTCTCCGTCTCTCTCTCTCTCTCAGTCTCTGCCTCTCTCATAGTCTACCTGACAGTTCCATTGTTATATGAAGTGAAAATTGCTGCACATTAAATGGCAACTCTGCTCTGCTCTCGAAATTGAACTCTTTTTTTTTCGTTGTTGTCGTTGTCGTTGTTGCTGTCCAACCGCAATTTAATTGCTCTAATAAAAGTTGAAAAATTTTTAATGCTAACGCGAACACATTTGCCCAGCAATCGGCATTAATCAGCATTGGGAAAAGTTTCACAGACAGACAAACAGATGAACAGACTATAGTGTATGCATATGGTGTGTATATAGTATCTCTGCATATCTATTCGAGCTTGTGTACTATGCCTGGCTTTGTGTTGCTTTAATTACGAAATTTCTGTTTGCGGTTTGCGGCGTTTCAAAGTGATAAAAGAACAGTAAATATATATGTGATGGAACTTTATAATGGAACTACATATAGTACATAATGAAACTTGTATTGTACATACAATTTTCTACTTATATTCCTTATATAGACCTTTCTCTTTTTCTGCATTAAGTTTAGACCATATTACCTTGTTTACCAAAATCTCGCTTTTCTAGTTACGGAAACCAAGTCATTTAGCTTAATCACTCCTCATCTAATTTCCGCACCATATTTCAAATCCTTAACTTTTACTTTAGCAAATTTTCTTTGCATTTTCATGGCGTTTCACTTCATTTTGGGGGCAACCTCAAAGCAAATCCAATTGCCAAATATGCAAAGCGTATTAAATTTCCTTAACTTGTGCTGTCCCTCCCTTTCGCACACACACACACACACCTTTCACAACCTGCACCTGTCTGAAATTAAATGCGAGCGGGCAACACCTAACCGCAGCTTCCCTCTCCCTGCCCAACCGCTTCCTACTCCTTTCCCACTTGTGTCTATTTGTTTTAATTTTGTTGCAAACATTCATTTCTGGTTTGTGCCCCAGAAAAGTCGCAAAGTTGCCAAGTCGCCCACGCTTAGCTAGAACAGACTCCGCTTTTGCTACCCTCCCCCCTCTCCTCCTGCTGCCTACACCCACGCTGCCCCGCGGCTCAGCACAGCAGCCTTTGGCAAATGATGCGTGAAATTCAATACAGCAGCAAGGCAACAGTAGGAGAGTGAGTGGGAGGGAGAGGGAGGGGGGGGGGAGGGGGCGGGGGTGTCCAAGTCAGCAACGGGGTCTGTCTTGGATTGGGGTTTCTGGGTTTTGGTTTTTTGGGTTCCGTTCTAGTGTAAACAGAAAACCACAGAAGGCATTAGGCGACTTGCTGGCAGGATCAAATGTTTGTCCCTCTCAAGGATACGCCCACGCACACACTTAAGTGGGCGTGGTCGGGTTCGTGGCCCCTGGCTAAGTGTTTCTTGAGTTTGCCTTTTTGTTTTTCGCCTGCTCGTCTCATGTGTGAAAAGGCATCAAATGGCGTTAAAAATGCTTAAGTACACGCGCACACACACGCACACACTCACACACACACACACGCAGTGACTCTCACAGAGACGCCTGTGCCAAGTGTTTCGGGATTCAGGTTCAGTTTTGGAGTGCGGCGCAAGCGTCGCAAATGAATTCCATTGATTGTCGTCGCCGCCTGCCCCTTCTTCCCCCCTGCCCTCGTTTTGTATGACAAGTTGTTGTCGCTTCCTCTAGCTGTTGTTGTTGTTGTTGCTGCTGTTGTCTCTGCCTTTGTATGACTTCTGTGCCGCTGTGCCACGCCCCGCGCTCTGCGTGCTGCCACTCACCTGCCAACGCGACGGCGACGGCGACGACGACGTGTCGCTTCGCGTCGCAGCACAGCGCAGAGCGCATCGCCCGCATGTCACATAAACCGCAGCAGTCTCGCTCACTCTTCCCCTCCCCCTCCCCCTCTCTTTCTCTCTTTCTCCCTCTCTCTTGCGCTACTCCTGCTGTCCCCGCTCAAGTGAAGTGTGAAGCGGAAACCAAACAAAAGCCGCCTAAGACAAACTGCAGGTAGACAGACTGAGCCGCAGTTGCCACTGATCCCCCCTCTCCCTCTCCAGGCAGCAGCTTCAGCCACTTCCCTTGTCCAGCGCTCTCCCCTCTCACTTCGCTTTGCTCCCCCACTCTGCTTCAGCTACAGCTGCTACCTTTGGCATAAGCAAATTTTAATATGCATATACACAAAGACATTCTTGCCTCCGCTGTCGCTCTCCCTCCCTCTTGCCCCCTCTCTTCCAGCAGTCTGACAATTCTGCCGCCTGAAACGCTGCCAATCTGCGGCGCTTGAGCTTTTCTCACTTTGCGTTTGCTGCTGCTCTGTTTGCATTGTCATAAAACAAAAAGCCGGGAGAGAGAGAGAGAGAGAGGGATAGAGAGAGCGACGAGTCGCGACAGAGAGAAAAATCTCAGCGGAAAACGAGCTGCAAATACGTATTTTTTTTTGGTCTTTTGTCCGGCATGAGTTACCTTTTTCACACCTCGCAGACCCCTTGCTCGCCTCTGTCTCCCTCTCCCCCTTTCCCAACTAGTCAAGTTGTTGTTCTTTCTCACACAACGTTTTACGCTCCACAAACTATCCCCAACAACAACAGGAACAGCAAAAGGGAGTAGAAATTTTGGCGCCTGAAACGCCCCGTTTGCCCCTGTCAGGCGTGTCCACCCCTTGACGGCCTTTTTATTTGAGTTGTCGCTGTTGCTTACTTAACAACTTGTCGCCTCGTCCTCGCCCCCCTGGCTTGCCACTCCTCTTAGTTACTCTACCCCTGCTGCTTCTTCCTCGAAAAAAATTGCCATGTCCTTTGGGCAGCAGCATAAAAAGTTGACACGGGCTTCAGTTCAGCTTTTTTTTTGCCCTTTTTTGCATAACTGGCTACAAATTTCTTTTACGTTGTTAGAGGGAAGAAAGAGAGGGGAGAGTAAGAGAGAGAGGGAGAGAGAGGGTGTTCACTCGAGAGGGAAACTAATTTTTTGACACGCGTCGAGCGTTTTTCACTCCGTTTTTTTTTTTGTTATTTGCCGAATGACTTGCAAAATTCGTTAAGGTGCAAGGGAATAAAAAAGACACAGACAAAATTGGCAGTAAAATTTGTAGCTGGCATTCTTTGCCTGAGTAAATGATAATAAAAAAAATGTGCAGTGAAACGTGAAATTATGTCTGACATTAGAAAATTCTTTGCAGAACAAAAAATTTCGTTTTATTTTTGGCAAAATAAATTTAGCTGCCAAACAAAGTTGCCGAAATAAAGCTAAGCAACTTTAATAGAATTGTTTACACACACACACACACACGCAGGCATAAAATATAGTTTGCTCTGTGCACAATCCTAAACTTTATAAAGAAACTGCACACACACGCAGGCACACGTCACGTAGCCAACATTTCAACCTGTTATCCTTCACAAAGAAAAGCTAGAAACTTGCAAACGAAAAATGCCAATCTTCTTTTAAGCTGTTGAACAAAAACTTTCACTTTGTTGCCAAGGTGCAACAGGGAAGAGGGAGAGAGAGAGAGAGAGAGGAGAGGAACGATCTACGCCCCAAGTTTAGCACAGGCAACAATAACGGAATAAAAAAGAAGGACGCCAAAAAGAAAACTTCTAAAAAGTTGCCGTATTAAGTCCATTTAACCCGCCATTGAACTTTACGCCTCAATGGGGTTAAGAAAAAAAAACCGAGCAAACAAAAAGGAAATTCAAGTGGAGGCTGGAAGAGAGAGAAGCAGGGAAAGAGGGAGCAAGTTGACGAAAATCTACGCAAAACCGACAAAAACTAGCAAGTTCTTAAAAACTTGCCAACAACAAAGTAAATGAGCAGCAGGAGGAGGAGGCAGCAAGGGGACGCAACTGAAGCTGGCAAATGGACAAGAATGGAAAATGAAATGGAAAACTTTGTGCCAACAACAATTTTGGGGCACACTGCAAAAAGAATTCAATAAAATAACGCTTTCTGTCTCGCTGCCTATGTTTGTGTGCCTGTGTGTGTGCGGGGAAAACTAAAAAAGTTTTCTATGCTGCCACGCCCCCTGCCCTCCACAAGTTGAACAATGGCTGTTGGCGCGTGTGAGAAAAACCACAAAACTACGAGGAATGCCAGGAGAGCAGGCGAGGCAGTATAGAGGGGGCGTCAGTAGGGGCGTGGCACACAAGTTTGGGCACACTATTTGTACTTAAAACAGATCTATTGTTGTTGTTGTTGTTGTTCTTGTGCTTGTTCCTTGTCTGCTTACAGTTGCATGCATACATATATACTATATATATACAGCAGATAGATAAGAATTTTGGTAGGGGAGGTGGAAGGGAGAGATGGGTAAACTACATTGTGAAGCTAGCCTGCTGCATATTTTGCGTGGAAAAGAAAATGGCGCTACCGCTGCCAGCATATGCTGCACAATGTGCACAGGGGCGTAGTCGGAGGGGGTGTGGGAAGATCGGCGGGGAGATGTGAAAAATGGCACTGCTGCAATCAATTGCAATTCCCTGTTAGATAAGACGATTATTAGAAGCAAGCAATGTTTGCTTGGCAACGTAACCCCTCCCCCCTCTCCTCACCCCCTGCTGCCACGCCACTGCCAGCTACGCACAACTAACTATTATCGCAAGATAAATGCCAGTCTCCCACATAACTAAGGCTTAGGCAGGCAGACAAAGAGAAAGAAAGGGAAAGAGAGTGAGTGTAGAAGAGAAAGGAGAGAGAGAGAGAGAGAGAGAGGGAGCTAGCAAGTGCGCACAGCTGCAGACAAAACTGCAAAGCCGGCAGCAGCCTCCTCTCGTCAGCTTCGTCGCATCGGCAAGGATGAGCAGCTTGGCCGAGCGTAAGGAATCGTTGGCATTGTGGCTACAGCTCTGGCTTCCACTTGATTGCGGCAGCTGCTGCCACTGCCACTGCTGCTGCTGCTGCTGCTGCTGCCATAACGGCGCCTTGGAATTTTAATAGAGCAAATTTCACAGTGCGCAAATGCCGAAGCTGCCTTTTCTTTTTTTTCATAAGTATTTTTCCAGCACCAGCACCAGCCCAGCCCAGGCTGAGGCTCAAGCTCGAGTTTGGTAATAAAACTTGGCAAATGAAGTTTAGCAAAGTTTTTTAAATGCCTTTCCACCAGGGAAAGATTGCCAAATTTATTGTGTATGTATGTTTGCCTAATGAGTTCAAACAAAGAAGCAGCAAGCAGAGGCAGCAACTACTCCCTGATCTCTCTCTCACTCTCCCTCTCTCTCTTTGTCTCTGCTTAAAGCTACAGGGAATTTAAATAACGTCTTATATCGCAGTGAATATATTGTAAATTTTGCGGGTCGCAGAGCCTACGCACTCTGCTGTGTCCTTGCGTCCAAGCAGGAGGCGCGTCTTCTTGCCCCATCGTAATAATAATGACAACGCCTACGAGCAGCGCCGAGAGCAGCACACGCCCACGCCCACGCCCAGTGCGACGCCCTCAAGGTTCACGCCCACAAAACATTGCGTGGCGCGGCATGTCTTCTTCAGTTTCAGCTTCAGCTTCTTCTTCTTCCTCCACTGTGCAAAATGCTAAATGGCCCCAAAGGACCTGAGCAAAGGACGTCGAAGCAGCTCGGCCAGCTTTTTGCAAATTTACGATTATGATTATTACAAGTCAACGTTTTTTTGCTCGTTCTCCAACTTCAAGCGAGGGTTGGATGAGAGAAATGTGGCAGAGTGTGAGCGGGCGTGTGTGCGAGGGTGTGGGTGGGTGGTTAGGTGTATACGCCCTTTTGCCTGGACAGCTGCTGCTGCTGCGAAGCTGAGTCGAAGAAGTGCAAAGAATGCGTCAAAGTATTTTAGCACTTGCTGGGAGAAGGGGGAAGAAGACAAAGAGAGGGGAGTGAGAAGCGTAGCTAGGGCTAACAAAATGTACAAGCAAAAGTTTTTTGGGGACTACAGGAGAAAAAAAGTTATTACAACTCTAGGCGGTGTCTTCTTCGACTTCAAGGGCCAAAGGGGGCCCAAGCCATTGACCTGCTTGGCCACAGTTGGGGAAAGAGAGGGAGAGGGAAAGAGAGAGAGACGCCGCTGGAAATCGCGCAAATTCCATGGGGCATAATAAACGTAAGATAAAAGTCACAAAAGGGACAAAAATTATATAATAAACTCTGCACCAAGTGAAATTATTGTATTTTGTTGTGGCAAGAACGCAATGAGGAATGGCAAAGGCAGGGGAGGAAGGGAAGGAAGGAGGGAAAGAGAAGCTGGGGATGTAGTGCGCTGCAACTTGATGTAACTAAAATAAAACAACTTTGTGTACAGGTTGCAAGGGCACAAAACGTGCAAGAGGAAGTGAAAGGGGTGGGAAGGGGAAGGGAAGAAAGAGGAAGGAACGAGAAACAGAAAGAGAGAGAGAAACAAAGAGACAGAGAAAGAGAGAGAGAGTAAGGATGACAGAAGCCCAATGAAGGGTAAAGTGAGCTGGAGATGAATGAAACTGAGAAGCTGAGATGCTGCTGGCAGAACACTTTAAGCTTTCAATGGATTATTCAATACTATAGCAAGCATAATGACTGCATCGCTTAGCCTAGGGTATCTCACATACCTGTCATCTTAGAGTTTCAACAATTTTTTTCGGCCCCAAAAAAACTTTTCCTACGCGAGACATTTTACATTTTGATATCGCGCAGAGGCACTCAAAAAAGTTTAGCTTGCCTCTCCCCTTACTCCCCCTCCCATCTCGGGTTCTGCAGCAGGTACTGCTTTACCAACGGGGCTGGGCTTTGGACACACCTACACACACACACACACACATACACGTCGGGAGTAAGGTATAACAATAACTCTGAGCAGAGCAACGCGCTGAGGCTTATCAAGTTGGGCGCATCGAATTCGGTAAAAAAAAATAAAACAACAATAATAACAACAACAACAACAACAACAACAACAACATGGAAAAAGTGTACACAAAATACCAACAAAATACCAAATCATAAAAGCATGACGACGAGCAATTTACCAAAAGCCAAATACACAAGACGAGACGAGACTAAAGGCAGCAGAGTGAGATTCAAATCGAGAACGTGCGCCAGAGAATCCCCTTCTCCCTATGCCCCTAAAATACATCACAACTTCAAGTCGATTTATATATGAAATGAAGTAGGTAACTACTCAAAAGGTACGCACAGGCATAGGGGGTGGCAGGAGGGAGGGGTATAGGGGGAGGATATAGAGAGAGAGAACAACAACAACTACAACTAAATGATTAATGATGCGCGCTGCGCATTTCACTTTTCTTAGCTGCTGAGGCAGCCTCAACTACAACTACAACAATTGAGAAACGAGAGAGAGGGAAAGAGAGAGAGAGAGAGAGTGAGAGAATTCTGTGTGTGTTTTTTCACGAACTTTGATTGCCGCTTGCTTTCTAAGACTTTGCTCGGTAATCACTTTGTCATTGCCATCATTTTTCAGCATCAATTGTTGCAGTCAGAAGAAAATTCACTTTTCCAACTCTAATGGAATTGAGAGATACAGGCAGACAGACTGACAGACAGACAGACAGACGAGAAGGGGGAGAGAGACAGAGGGAGACAGACAGCTAAAGCCCATGCCCAGCCAAGTTGTCTGCCCTGCTCCACTGTCAGTCCAAGTGCACATTGTATGTCGATAGGTTCTCTCTTTCCTCTCCCTCTCTGTCCCTCGCTCTCTGCCTTTTGCTGCCTTCTGAAGTGAAGACTTCCCTGGAATTGGCTTTCGAAGCTTTGCGCGCGCGCCCTGCTCTTCTGGGCGCTCTTTCATGTGCGCCGACCCCAAGGCGCAGATAGAAACTGAAAACCGAAGCCGCAGCCGCAGTCGCAGCTGAACCCAAACCGAACTTGCCTTCGCCCTTCTGGGCAGCATCTGCCAAACTTGTGCATTGTAGAACAAAAGATCAAAGTCTTCAGCTCGCTCGCACGCTCTCTCTCTCCCTCTCTCTCTCACATAGGGTGTCTCCCCCTCTCTTGCTGTCTAACGAGCTGCCTGCCAAGTGCTCTGCTTATTGCTGTGCATAATCGAAAATGTTACGCTAAATGCTAAATGCATCGATCCGTGAGCAGCGAGAGATGCCTGCTGCAACGAATTGTGGTACGCAAATGTTGTTGAGGCAACTTAGCGCCTCGTTATGATGAAGGGCCTCTGCCTCTGCCTTTGCCTCTGCGCTATGCCAGGCACTGACAAGCAGCTCAGCCTCACTGATTGATCTCTCATTTTCGTCTACTTTCGTTCTTGGTATCCTGCAGCGAGTCGAAGCACGATCGATGATGGAATGATGTTGGGGCTCTATAATGCCAGTTGCGTACTATAATAAGACAATGATGCGTAGTAAAAAGGGTAAGGAAGATAATAAAGAAACTTGGCAAGAGAATTAGGAGAGAGAGAGTGAGGGAATGTGCAGACAAAAATACCTTGAGAAGCTAATAAAGAAACTTAGCAATTGGATTGGGGGAAGCTGAGAGCAGTGGTGGGGATAGTTGAGCGGTTAGGATGCCTTATATAAGACAAGATTTATAATATTCTATACTCAATTCTGAAACCTTTAGAAGGGATTAAAAGAGAAACAAAAGGAGAGGAAGAGGGAGAAAGTGTAGAAAACTAAAAGAACCAAACATGGTAGATAGGAAAAGGTGGTATGAGATGGTTCTGTGCGTTACGGATTTACTGTAGAAGGCCGGAAAATTTTCAATAGACCTGTTACAAGACAAAAGTCAAACAATTCCTTCCCTTAGTTGACAGCGAAAAGAAGAGAAGAAAGAAGAAGATTTTATATAGAATTAACAAGACAAAAGTCAAGCCGTTCTCAGCTCAAATTCCCCACTTAACTTCCTGCTATATTTAGCAGCTAATGCGAGTTAAGCTATAAATAGAATTTCGGCGAAAAACTTGCCACAAGACTGCGATGCAAGTTCAAGTGGAAACTCACCTGGTTCTCTTTTCCGTGTGTGTGTTGTTGTTCTTGTTGCTGTTTGCTGTGCCAATTAGACGCCTCGTCGCGTTTTGGCCAATTGGAATGTTTCACCTGCTCGATTTGTCTCTTGGCTTAGGCTGCCTGCAGCGCGCTCTCTCTCTCTGTCTCCTGTTGTTGTTGCTGCTTGTCCTTACAACGCGTTTGCCAGCGCGTAATCCAAGAGGGATGTGGGGGGGCAAGGATAACGGTAATTAAACCGCAGGCTGTGCCGCATTCAGTCGGGTCGCCATTGCAATGCAATGCTTTGGGCCAAGAATGTTGTAGTTGTTGTTGTTGTTGTTGCTGTTGTTGCTTGTCGTTTGGGTTATTGGCCGCGCCGCTTAGCTTGACACTTTTCAAACTTTTTCTTTTGGTTAGTTAAACAACTTTTTTTTTTGCTGCCCGCACTTGGCAAAGAGACACACACACACACACTAATACACACACCTGCACACGCGGGCGCACTTGCAGTATGCGCTAATTTTTTTTTGCTGCCGCTGCCTTTGCTTGCTTTACACTTTTTGCCTGCGCTGCGCGTTGTAAATCTTTGCGCCGCGTGGTTGTTGTTGCTGTTGCTGTTGTTGTTGTTGTTTTAAAGAAATTCTTTTGCTCAATGGCAAAATGTTTGGACGACGACGATGTTACAACGACGACGACGACGACGTCGTCGGCTGATTTAGCTTTTTTTCCACTTTGCTTTTCTCTCCTCCTCGTTGGATTCTCTGTTTTTTTTTTTTTTTGTTTGCAGATTTTCTTTTTGCCGGATCTCTCCTGCTCAGCTCGCAGCTCGCTCGCTCGCTTGCGACGGTGTTCTTCCGCAGAAACAAGCTTGGCCCCGGCCCAAAGCAACGGCGGCGGCGACGGTCGGTGCAAGGCAGGTTGTGCTGCAAATGCAGGACAGGCACACACAGGCACAGGCGAAGGCGGAGGTGGGGCACGCCTGCAACAGCTACGTTGCTTGCTGCCGCTGCTGCTGCTGCTGCTGCCTCTGCTGCTGCCTCTGCTGCAACAACAACAATCTACAATCTGTTTGTGGCATTAAATCAGTGAACCAAGACGCGCAGCCAGATTTGTTTATGCGGCCAGCGCGTTTCCCTGGCAACCGTTGCTGCTGCTGCTGCTGCTGCTGCCTCTCTGTGCCACAACCACTGCCGCCTGCTTGTTGCAAGAGCGTTGCGAATTTGTATTACAAATCAGCACTTACAGCTCAATTAACGTGAATATTTTTTGGGGCTAGCACACACACACACACACGCACACTATAAAAACACTGCAGATCACAATTTGCGACGGACTACGAATATTACGTATACGTTACGTTTAATAAATTGTAACACGATTTATTTATTTTCTTTTGCTTCTTCTCTCTCTCTCTCTCTCTCTTTGTTATTTTGTCTTCCCCCTTTCGGCGAACCGGTTGCTCGAAAATATTTATTTTGGTATTTTGTTTGCCTGTGTCGGTATTATTGTATTTATCTGTCCGGCTTTCAGTACCGCACGCCTCGACGCTTCACAGTGAACAGAACAAGTTGCGAGTTCGAAACGCTGCCACGCTTGCCACTCAATGCAGCCGACAGTGTTGCATGCCCTGCCAATTGCCGGGCAGCAACGAACATGGCATCGAACTCGAACATGTTGCATGGTTGCGTGCCGTGGAACAGCGGGAAACCAGTGAAACACTCAGCGCGTTGAGTGTAAAATTCCGCTGAGTGAGTTCCAATTGGAGACGCCGCACGGCGGCAACTCGGTCAGGTGTTAGAGCCGTGACCGCTGAGGCAGCCTCCGCTGCTGCTGCTGCTGCTGTTGCCGCGTCTAATTGTGAATGATTTATGTGGGTCGTCGCAGCGAGCGCCATTCTTGCCCCTCAAAAGAAAGTGAGCTGCAGCTGCGGCAAGCGGCAAGCGGCAAACAGTGCGCGCTTTACAATTGAAATAAATTTAGCCGCAAATATGCAGAAATAGCCGCAGAATCCTCTAAGGTCGTTGGCTTAACTTTCAGTTCCAGCACAAAGGATACTTTGGGAGCGATAAAGATGTGCTTTGTGGAGGGAGAGTGTGTGATGTGGCAGATACTCTGTAAAGTGTAAAAAGAGATAGGGAAGTGTTATTAGTAGAAAAAGATGACAGAGATACCCTGTAAAATATAGATTTATCTATTTATGGAGAATTTAGATAAATTTAAGATTTCTTTAGATTTTATTGAAGGAAGCTGTTTTATATATGTATGTATAAACTGATTTCTAACTATGTGCTATATAAGACATCAATAAAGAAGACCACCAAATTTATCGTAGGGTAGCTCAGTACAAGAGCCCCAGAATGCGATTAAATGCACTTAATTCAAGAGCTTGTCTTACTTTGATTACCACTTGACCAGTTGGTTTCCTGCTCTCGCTCACTTAATATGTTGCACACTTCCTGCTCAATTTCGACATACTCCTGGATTTTTGCAGGGTATAATGAGCCGAGAGTGCTGTGCGCTCTTTTGCCTGTTAAAGAGTCGGAATTACCGAGTTGTAGAATGACTCAGCTGATTGTGAGTGTGTCTGTGGTAAATCGCGTAGGTGGACAGCGCAGGGACTGGAACAGCAACAGGGCAGCAGCAGCAGCAGCACCAGTAGAGACAGACAGACAGAATAAGGGAGAGAGAGAGAGAGCTGCAGGGGGGGTTGAGGGATAGAACGGGGGATTACCTGGGCACTCGAGTGCACCTGTTTTGTTATGCAAAGTTTACCAGCTCTTTCAGGTGGCTGCTGGCATGGAATATTCAATGCGGAAAAGGACGCGAAACGTCCGTTTCATTTGGTCTAATGTGCAAAGTTGGCCCTGCCACAGCACAGAGTTGCCCTCTCGACCTGCCCTCGCTTAAGCCACACACACACACGAGACACACACACAGCCCACTCCAGTCATCATCAGGTTGCAGGCAATGGGCTTATAAATACATAAATACACTCAGGTACTCCTCGACTGCTCTATTAATAGAGTCAAGCTGCAGGAAGGGGATGCGGGAACTTCTGCATATGGTTTTAAGCGAGTTTTGTGAAGCGATTAAAATAGATATTAAAATGGAATCAGACTCTATGATAAACCTCTGGCATAATTATAAACTGGAAGGAGGAGCAAACTGAGTGAAAAACTTTTGCTGAAATCGTTTTAAGCTGCATATTGCGATTTACTTTTCCCATTTCTGTAGACGCATATTTGTCAGATTTTTTGTTCTTCCTTTCGTACATTATCTAAAATACTTTCCATAGCAACAACAACTACAGCAGACGTCGACGACAACTTGAGTTGGGACAAACCGGCTGACACTCTCAGCAGCAGCAGCAGCTACGGCAGCTAGACAAGTTCAATGCCATGGATGGGCATCAAGTTGAGGCGATTGCACTGAGGGGCCACTGGGGCCACGCCCCACACCACAGTCTCCCTCTCTCTCTCTCTTCCTCTCTCTGACTGACAGCCACAAGAGACGTCCAACGTTGTCGTCGAAGCATCGTAGCTGCCGTAATGCTTTGCTTGGCCCGGGTCCAGTCACAGGCCCAGGCGGAGAGGAATGATTTATGAGAAATGGCAAAGCGCAGCGGAGACGATGAGCAAAGTCAGAGTTGGCAGCCAAAGGATGAGGTTGAGCCAGCCCAGCGTCGTTGTCTGACGTCAAGAAGGTGGAGCGCCAAGACAAACAATTGACATTTGATGGATGCGTAACTCGTGCATTCAAATGCGGGAGGAGCGGGAGAAGAAGGCATGCAACATAAATTTGACAGACCACTGGATGCCGCAGACGCACACTTGGACACTGGGACACATGGACACAGTTTGTCGCAGGCGTCGGCTAATTGTTATTGATAATCGTTGAGCAGTTATGTCTCTCTTCGTTGCTCACGATTAATTAGTCCATCAATAAGCAGGGGCAGGAGCAGAGGCAGTGGCAACAGGGCAGAGTGGGGAACAGGCAGCAGGCAGCAGGGAGTGGATATCCAGTCGTACCAGGAGGCCCTAATCAGATGGTCGCGGGCAGCTTCCACACGAAGACCTTTAACTTGAATTATGTTTTGGCATACTCATTGTCTGCAGGCTCTGTTGCCGCAGTCTAACCATGTTGCCTGTTGCCTGTTGCATGCCTCCGCCTCCTCTGCCATTGCCCGCCTTGGAAAATCACGGCTCCATCCTGCGCCTAACTGCAAACAAACTTCTCTATTATTGATTTATACCTTTCAACGATTCTCTGTATTTATCATGAGTGCAAGCCACATTTATCATTAATAATGCCGCGACTGCCTCCTCAACGGCTTCAGCTTCAGTTGGAGCTGTGGCAACCGCAACCGCGCTGCTAGACGCAAAGTGGTAGCCCAAACGAGCGGCAGCCCCCAAGCATCCGCAGTGCAAAGGCAGCTGCTAGATTCTAAGCGGGCACAGTGGTAGCCGAGCTAGCGAAAAGTGCGTGAATAATAAATGTGGAAAGAAGTGTAGGGCATAAAATATTGACGAATGGAAGGAAAAACATGTAGAAAAAGGAAGGAAAGAAGACGTAACTTGCCACCCACAATAACTTTGCTAAGAATCAGAAGATTCTTAGCTAGAATGACATCAATAAAACTGTCGATATTGTCATGTCTGCCGGTCCTTCTGGATCTCAGTTATTGGAAGAGCTATAGCTATAAAATTTGGTGACAACATTTGTGTTAGTCATAGTCTTTCAAAGTTGTTTCGATCATGGTTATATTTATTCTATAAATTCAATTCAAACTCAATGAATTTAAGTAGAAGCAATCGATTATGCCCACTGTGCTGCAGCGTCACTCTCTGCCGGCCCAATCGGCAGGCACCCCCGTTGCGCCGGCTGCGGCTGCTGGCTGGCTGAGAAGTTGTGGGTCCATTGGGCTGCCTGGCGGTCTGTCTGTCCGACTCGAAGGTTGAGGCTAGAGAGGAGAGTTAGAGCTGCGATCATTTTCCGTACATCATTTCTATGGTGTATTTATTGCCTGGTCGCAATGATCATCGCCCTATCTCGCTCTCGCTCTCGCTACCTTGTGCTGGGCCTCCATTTCCGTTGACTGCGCTAAAGTTCAGGCCCAGCAAAACGGACGACGACGACGACGACGGCGGCAAAATCCATTTTGGGAAGGTGATCTGTGGGATTGTGCTAATGTCAAATCAAGCTGTGCCCCCTTGTTATTTAGCCAAGGCAGAGGCAGAGGGAGAAGGAGCTGCTGCTGCTGCTGCCGGCAAAACTAAACTCCATGTTGATTTTATTGTAAATTGCATTAAAAGATTGCATATAAAGAATTTTATTTATCACCTCGGTTGTTAGGGAAACGCTGTTGGAGACAAAAGTGCTGCAGCCCGCCACCAGCTACAGCCCCTTGCTCCCTGCGCCCCTTGCTACCCGCTGGGGAGGCGCATTGTTGCCCGCTTTGCTGCTGTTTTGTTATTGTTTGTCTTGGCATGATCTCAAGGTCTTCTCCCTGACTGTGCTGCAGTTCTCGCTGTTCTCGCTTAGCCCCCATCGAAGGTGTCGCTTTTTTGTTTAGCATGCTGCATGCACCATGGTGCTGCTCCTCCTCAGGCTCCTTCTCAGCCTGCTCAGCCGTCGGTGATCTTTGCCAAATTTGTAAATGTTCTTTTAATGGAATTTGAACACTTGCTCTGCACTAGGGTTTTTGCTTTCGTAATTCTCTGTGATTTAAGTAGAGCCTCGAAGACTATGTAAAGATCACGTATGTGTGTGTGTGTGTGTGTGTGCAGCTCGATGGATACATGGGGCTTGTCAGTGTGACAATCTTAAGGAATTACAGGCAAGCAACGAGCCATGAAAAGAAAAAAAAAAAAAACGAACCGAGGCAAAAGCGCAGAGAGAACATTTTAGTTTTAAATGTAACCACAAAGTGAAGGGTTAGCCAGGAGTACGTGTACGTATGTATGTGTGTGTGTGTGTGTGTGCACTTTAATCGGAGCAATCGAATCGTAGCCGACCTTAACTTAGCTAACTATGCCGCGCGTCGCCTTGCCATCGCATCGCCTCGTTGCGGATCGATTTCACAGAAGCTTGTTAAACGCAGATGCTGAATGCCAGATAGAATGCACCAATGCAATTGCTACAAGGATGCAAAATCTCTGCAAGATTGCAGTCAACGAAAGAAAAATGCCAAAGATCTAAGCGAAACGAGAAACGAATAAAACTTTTACTGTTCTCAGGCATTTGAGAGTTTGTTTTCTCTTTTTGAGTGGGAAACTTCTTGAGGAAACCTTTAGAGAGCCCAAAAAGCATGCGGATTGTATCCCAAATTTCTATTCTTCAAGAACATATAGACACTTTAGAGTCTGCCTCGCCTTCTGATAACAAGATTTTAAAAATTTGCAGGATATACATTTATCAGTTTTTTTCTCTAAATATATTGCTTTTATTGCATCATAAACAAATCTCGGCAAACCATTTTGAATTTAACTCTTTAGTTTGAAAATCCTTTTTGAATTTCAAGCAAATCGCTTATTTGGTTCACCCAAAAAAAAACCTCAAGTTCCCATAAAGAAAATTCAAGGTATTTGTTTGATAAATGCGGCACACTCAACCTGGACGACGACGCTTCGTCATATTCAAAGCTGCGCACACACACACACACATTGGCACACCAAATGTGGAACAGCTAAGCTAAGGAATATGTGTGTGTTTTGACAACTCGATGCACTTGAGGAGGAAGAGTAGCAGGAGGAGCCAGGCAGGGAGGCTGGCCGCGAGGAAGTTGCCTTAAGTAGTTGCTCGGGCCAAAATGTAAGGCTCCAAATGCCTTTTGAGAAAGCGAATTTGCAGACAAATAAATCAAGCCACCTATTTCCAAAGCGAGTGAGTGTGTCCATTGTGTGTCCATGTGTATCCTGGTCGTCGGGGCTGGCTGCCAGGCTGCCAGGCCTGGTCATTGGGGTGCCGAGCGGCTAAAAATGGCAAAGCCGGTTCAGAGATTGAGAGAGGATCGAGTGGAGGTGTGTGTGTTGTTGCTGTTGTTGTAGTTGTTGTTGTTGTTGCTGTTGTACAATGCAATTGTTAACAAGCAAAGTTATGCGAAGCGAGCAGAAGAGCGCAGGGAGGAGGGGGAAGAGCAGGAGGGGGCAACGCAACATCAAAGGGCACAGGCAGAGCCTTTTTAAATCTAGTGAAGATGCTGCGCGAAAGCGAAGCGAAGAGATGCGAATAAGGAGGCTGCTGCTGCTGCCGTTGCTGCTGGAGAAAGACCAAGGCGATTGCGCGAGGTCACCGGCAAAGGCGACGACGACGACGACGACGACGGCGATGGAGAGACTCTGCCCAGGGGCTGAGCAGGGCCTTAAATCTTAGCAGCTCGAACATGACAAAGGATGTGCAGGCAGGCCGGGCCAGCGGGCAGGCAGGCAGGTCGGTCGGCAACGGATGCGGGCAAAACGGAGGCGATTGGCAGAACGAACGTGTAGACGAAGGTGTTTAACAAACAGCAAAACAAACAATTGTAAAACAGCAACGACAACAACAACAACAACGACAACTGAAAGCGAGGCGTGGCTGGCATTGCACGCCCACGCCCCTCTCGCTTGCCCCCTCGGGGCAGCTTGCAGGGAGTGACCTGGCAGAGAGAGAGAGAGGGAGGAGAGCAGAGGGAGCTGCTGCATTTTATCAGCGATAAAAGATCTGCGGAGAGAGCGCGGCAGAGAGCGAGGGAGGCGAGTGTAACCCACAAAAATACGTATCCCGATCCCGATGCCGAATCCGAATCGCATTTTTATGCGGAAACACACACACAGGGCACAAATTGAAATTCAATGCGAAACAAAAGTTTCAGCCTGGCTTAAATTGGCTTTGGCAAATAAATAAAAAATTGCCCCGGCCACAGACACACACACACACACACAGCAGAAAAGGCAAACAAAAAATGCAAAGGCCAAAAAAGGCGCTTTCAAAATGTGTGGGCACGCCCACATTTTGCCAGGACGCCCCCCAAAAAAGAAGAAAAGGGCACGCAGAGTGATAATTCGCAGGAAGGCAGGAACAGGGACAGGGACAGAGGGCAGGTAGGCGCTTGGGGCGTATACCCGATTGCAGCTTGTTAACAAGTGTTGGCAGTTTAATTGACTCCAACTAACTCTCTCTTTCTGCCTCTCAGTGTGCCTGGTGGGCTGCATCCTGGCCACAAACCAATCAGCTGTCAGCGTCAGTGTCCTACTTAGCCGCACGCAAGTGTTGCTCTGTTTCCTATTCACTCCGTGCACTCTGTGACGTCACACACTCTGACCAGTTGCACACAGTGGGCAATCGATCGCCTTGTGTTCCTGCCGAGCTGTCGATTAATTGCGCTATGGCATTTTTATTAGGCCAATGCCGGCCAGAACGTTCACTTCGATAATCCTTCACACTTGCAATGGGCTGGGCAGTCTCTCCCTCTCACCCAAAGGGAGCCTTATAAATGGCTGGCAATGATGACGCAGGAAGTCGCCGCTGCAGCGGCCACAGCCACAGCCCCAGCTAACTGTGTTATAAATGATCTTATTAGCTTTTTTGAAACAAGACATTCTAGAGATCATTATTCAACGGCAGCAGCGGCAGCATCCACAACGATCTCCACAGCACGCAATGCTCCAGCTGTGGAGGCAACTGCTGTGGAGGATTGCGTGCACCGGCGGCAATTAATCATCGCACACCTAACGCAGGCAGCACGAGCAGCAGCAGCAGCAGCAGCAGGAGATGCATATTTGAAAATTTGCAAATCATAAGGCGGCGGCAGCTTGGACTTGGGGCTCGGGATTCGCTTGCTCCAACTGGCCGATCGATCTTGGCGTCGCTGCGCTGCTGCGCTGCTGCCGCCGCCTGCTGCACTTGCTTAGTCAGCGCGCTGCCCAAAAACGCCCCCAGCCAGGTTCAGGTCTCAGCCAAAGCCATTGCCATTGCCTGCTCCGTCTCAGCTTGAGCTGAGCTTCAGCTTGTTCGATTCGGCTGCGATCGCTGATTGCATTCCTTGATATCTCGGCAGAGGCAACGATTGCCGCTGCTGCCGATCCTTGCGCCGCGCCTGGGAACAGCGATGCGCGGCGCTTTGTACGTGACACTCGTTTGTTGCCCCCCCCTCCTTCCACCCTCCTCCTCCTGCCCTGCCTTACTCCCCCATCTGCTGCTGCTGCTGCTCCTGCTGCGCTCCCTTAATAATTAATTAATGTAATTGGCCTGTCGTTGTTGCTCGCGATAATGATCTCATCGAGATGTGTGTTTCAGATTTCGAATTCAATTTTGAATTGCACTTGGTTCGCTCTCCCTCTCTCACTCTTGGTCTCTCTCTCTCGCATTCAAGCCACGTCCCTTGTAATGGCTTTTTTCGGCACTCATTGCGATTTCCTGCGCTGATTAGACTGCTTTCTTTATACTACACTCTGCTCCAGGTAATTTGAATTTCTACGGCAAAGCAACAGCTACAATGAAAGAAATGTCTGATAAGGCAAGAGGAAACGAACTGTGCATACTTTGTGCATTTCGTAAGATTCTACATAAGATTTACAGTTATTTTAGCAATATAATTAATGATCTTGTCAATTGGCTGAGGAACTTAAACAGGCAATTGGAAAAGTGTTGCCAGACTGAGCTGAAAATAATAAATATGAAATTGGTTGTGTATACACTTAAGTGCCAGAGTTGCCAGACTAACTCATAAGCTGATATACAGGTCCATAAAATATCGATAAATCGATAATTATTGGGTTACCCAACTGCTTAAAAGTAAATACCAAATCAATTGTGCATGCACTTGTCTACCAGAGTTGCCAGACCTACTCACTTGCTGACTGCACATAAGCTTTGCCGCACACACACACACACACACTCGCTGGCAACCTTGATGCGACAATTCGATTAAAATGTGGCCCAACCTCGAAACTAATCCCGTTTCCCAGTGCTCTGCAAAGAAGTGAATGTGCGGCGCAACTTTTCGGCATTCCTTGCCATAATTTGCGGCAAGCGACTTTTGTCACCCCAACCGACAAAAAAAAAAAATCAAATGTCAAAACCCAAAGGGGCGAGGTCATAATGCCGGTCCTGTCGCGCTCTCTCAACTCGGTCATAACTATAAATTTTCACGCACCCAACGCGGAATAATAAAGACAATAGCAGCCAATTTTCCGCAACAGCTACGGCTACAGTGAATATGTAATTGAATTGAATTAGATAAGGGGAGCGCGAGGGTTGGGGGGAGGATGCTGGGAGGAGGAGGAGGAGCTGGGTTTGCTAGCTGCTGGGCTACGTTCGTTTTGGCGGAACCCAAAAGGCAAATCTCGGCACATGCGGAATGCTGGACAAGAGCAAACCATGGTGCATGGGAGCATTGCGTAGATTTCACGACTGGCCGCCTCGAACCAAATATAGCAATAGTCAAACACACACAGACACGCACAGTACAAACACAACCACACAAACACACAGAGGGACATGCTGCGTGGCCCCGCGGACAATGCACAATACGTATACGCACAATTCTCAGGCCACAGTCAAAACGGACCGCCAAATGGGGAGTGTCTGATGCAAATACCCTGTAAAATTTGTAGGTATACATGTGGGTAGCATGGCGAGGGAAGTGGTTGGACAGGACATGTATAGATGGGGAATAAGAGAGCTTCAATTGAGAGTCCTTCAATACATGTTCTATGATAAATCAAACAAAATGGGAAATGTCGGGGCGAATACCCTGTAAAATAGAATAATATGAAGCGGAAATGAGCTGAGATTGTAAATGACAAGAGGGCTAGCCGTTAGGGAGGTGTCAAATGGGCAATGTCAGAGCAAATACCCTGTACAAAAGGTGACTTGAAAGAGAGTAGCATCAAAAACGAATCATTGAAATTGGAAAAGGGTATACAAAACTATACTTAAGTAGTACAGAAAATTTGAAATACCTTTAACTTCTGATAAAGGGCATCCCGTAGTCGTTGTTGCCCACTTGCCTTACCTTTTCAGCTTGTTGCGCTATTGTGCTTTGAGCTGCTCGAGGCGCACAAAATGGGCCATGCAACTGTCTGGGGGCACGCTTACGGTTAAAACTCTCGCGCTGTTGTTGTCGGTTCTTGTTGTTGTTGTTGTTGTTGTTGTTTGTTATTGCTATTGGCTGGGTGGTGCCCGAGGGAACCGTAGCCGGCCGGGGCGATAGTCGGAACAGATATGGCTGCCGTTTGTCGTCGTCGTCCCTGCCACATTAGATTTCGAGCAATACCGGGAAGCGGATCGCTCATGAATATATTATAAATGCCATTTAATGATATGTATTTAAAGACAATTCATAGCTGAAACCACAGAGGCAGCGGCAGAACGCCAGGCACAGACCCCAGACCCGATCCCTGGCATTCCATGCCAGAGGCCAGGCAGGAGGGTAAGGCAGGGGGCAAGCAGCAGCAATCAGAAATTGCATCGATATCGAACTGGGTTCAATGTTTTTTCCAGCCCATAATAATTCTTTCTTTCAATGGCCGGCAGGAGCGACCCGAGTTGCCCCTCCCCCCGCAAGCCTAGTCGAGGGGGACCTCGTCGTCCGTCGTGGAGCTGGCGCATTTCTTTTGTGCAGATTGCACATTTATGCATTTTCAATGAACAATTTTTATGCAAAAAGTGAACAAGTTGCACAATTTACTCTTGTAAAGAGACGCGACTCGCGTCCAGTGCAGCCGCCGGAGCCGGTCCTGGGCAATTGTTGCTCTATAAAAGTGGCTGCTGAGGCCACTTGCTAGGGGGGTGTAATCGTTGTGGCAAGCAGGGAGCAGCAGGGAGCGGGGGCAGCGGGATTAATCTGAGCACAAGACCTTGCCTTGCCTTGCCTTGCCTTGCCACTGCCTCTGCCTTGGCTTGAGGTCTGCGGCTGCCCTCGGCGAGCCAACGAAAAGGCGACATTGGCTCGGGGCAGGTGCGCCTTAGCCCGACGAGGCAGCGCGGGCAGGGAGTGGGGAAAGAGAGGAGGGGCGTCTGTGGCATGGGTTGGCAAAACGCACTTCATTTGAATTTCATAATTTCTTTGTTAGCTCCAATTTATGGTCACGGTTTGCTGGGCAATTTATGGTCATAAGCTACGGCAACGAAAGCGAAGCAAAGAAGAAGAAAAACAACAACAACAACAACAAGAGAAGACTTAACTAAATTAACGTTAACGATACGAAATGGAAATGAAAACAAAGTTATATCGCATATAGGCAGCATTTACATATGTAGCCCCAAACTACCCAAAGGATACTTCCCCAGATAATGTTTGATTTCTCTCTCCATTTAGCGGTAAATTTGTAGGGGGAGCGGTTAGGGGATACGACACACATAAAGCGTGACACTAAGCGCTCTTAACTTTTCAACGCGACGACATCGCACAGCGCATTCTCAGGCAATTTGAAGTAATGAAAATTCTTTCCAGCAGTTCCACAATTCGAAAGTCTCTCTACGAGCAAGCACTAAGTAGAACACAGGCCATTTAACTGTCTGGAGTGTCGGGACTGTTAAGAGGCAAAGCCGCTGCTGATGTTGCTGTTGCTGTTGTGGTTGTAGACACGCCTCTGATTAGAAAAAGGCAACACCTGTCGCGGCTTTTGATCGTTCTCGCAGTTGGTGTTGCTGCCGTGTTGTTGTGGTCGTGGCCAGGTTGTCCAATGTCAGACCCTAGACTGGGCAAAGAGAATCAGTCGCAAAAAGACCGAAAAACCAAGAGGTGTTGAAAGAGATGTGTTTTGGCATGCATGGCGCAAAGATACCCTGTACAGAAGTGGTGGGTAGGCAATTTATGGCAAGAAGAGTTGATAGAGAGAAATAAAATGATTGTAGTTAAGGTATTTGATGGGTTATACATAGGTTTTCTATAAAAAATTGGAACTTGCAATACTCTCTATAGCCTGCTTGCACAGCCTACAGGGTATTTAGCAAAAACACGCGCTAGGTGTATATTTTCACAAGTCATGACATGAGCGAATGTGTAGCCGGCATCCCAGAGAGAGAGAGCCTGGACAAGTGGACATGCCGGACACACTAGACATCCCGGACACATTGGACACCCTGAGCAACTGCAGGAACTCGAAATGGCGTGGCCCGTTGGCCATTATCAACGCCGTCGTTGATTTGCGTTTAGCTCGCCCGGCCGTGTCGGTCGCAAGTTTCTTCTGTGAACGTGCGCGCCTTAATCAAACATGGAGGCCGCCATGACAAGTCCATGGTCTGCTTAAATCCCTTCTGGGCACAACAAAAGACTGACCAGACACAGATAAAGAGAGAGAGAGAGAGAGAGAGCGAGCGAGGGAATCCGAGACGAGACGCGACCGAACCCAACCCCTTTTCGGTGCCCGTACGAGCGCCAGTTTGGCATATTTTCTAAACAACTTGGCGCATAAATCATTTGGGGCGGCAGCCCCGGTTGCCTTGCCACACCTCCAACGACAGGCAGCAGCTGGTCGGGTATCTGGATGGGCTATGGATGGGATTGTGTTTGGGATTGCGATAGCAACGAAAAGGGTCCAAGGAAGCTGCAGCTCACTGTGCAGAGAATTTTGCGTGCAACAACGACGACGAGTTGCAACTAATGAATTTATGATGAGATTCTGTGCTCAGCCAAAAAGCCAGTAGCCAAGTTGCAAGTTGCACAGTGCGGCGGAGCAATTGCAACCAGGTTTGGAATTGAAATCGGGGGGCAGACCCAAAAATACAGTCGGAGCAGCAGTTGTAGGAGGAGAAGGAAGCTGGCACTGCAACTGACTCAGTGCAGTGTTTTGATTTAGGAGCTGGAGCTGAAGTCGGAGCTGGAGCCGGAGCCGGAGTTGTGCGGGGCGTTGACCGTTATCATGGCATTTTTATGGTAGCCAGACATGCCGGCATCAAAAATTCTATTACGTGGCAGCGTTTTGAATAAAATACGGGAACGACGCCAAGCCCAGAGCCAGAGTCAGAGCCAGAGCCAGAGCCAGAGCCAGAGTAAAGCCAAACCTTGTTGAAACACAACACTTTCGACTGTGGTCAGCTCCAGGAAGGAAGCAGCGCAGCGCAGCGCAGTGCGGCACAGTGCGGCTGCAGCGACGCAACGCAAGGCCAAACCGCAGTCCAGGTTCGGAGTTGGTACTCTTTCTCTCTCTGTCTCTCTCTCTCGCTCTGTGTTCCTGTCGCCATAATTCAAAAAACAGCAACATTCGCACGTAAAATGTAAACGAAACCATTCGAGTGCAGCCAGAGAGAGGGCACAGTGGGAGAGAGAGAGAGGGCAGGGAAGGGCAGCGGGTACAAAACAAACGACCTGGTTCTGTGCCTGGACAAAGGGCAGTCATTGGGATGTTGCTTGCAGCCGGTCGAGTTGAGCTGGGGCCAGGCCAGGCCAGGCCAACGAGAGGGTTAAACAAACGTCGCACGCATAACAAGGAAATCCTTTGGGACCGGGACCTTCACACACGCACACAATGCAAGCGAGACAGAGTCAGAGAGAGAGAGAGAGAGGGAGAGGGCACTACCTTCATTACCATTACCGCTCTCTGTCTAGCAAGGCAAGGCACAACCAATGTTTGCATTTCTGTTCTGCTTTTCGGCATTTTTCAGCAAATAATTGAAAGGGTCGACGGGTCCAGGCCGTACAGGCAGTGCAGGCAGTCCCGGCAGTCCAGGCAGGCCGATTCACCAGTGAAACCATCCATCGTCGTGGCCAGTTCAAGTGCTCTGCGCACTGTCGATTACGTTTTCAAGTACTCTGGCCCTCCCTTGCTCGGTTTACTCTCTCTCTCTCTCTCTCCCTTTTCCTTTGTCGCTGTTGCTTTGGCTGCTGGTGTCCTGCCTGATCCGGGGTTAAATTGCATAGACAAATTCGTAGGGTTTGTTTATATTTCATTTGGAGATTCTGATTGGGAACAATTGTGCGAAATCTGAAAATGAAACTGGATTAGGATTATGCAAGCTTACAAGATAGGGAACGAAATTGGGAAAGAGAACAAAGGTTAGATGGTAGCTGTGGTCAAAGCAGGATAAACATAATCAGTTCAGGGGCTGCAAAAGGATTTGTTAATAATATTAAGAAGTAAGAGGAAAGAGATTGAATGAAGTTAGGCGGAAGCTTCCTTCAAAGTTCGTGGAATATTCAAGAGATTTTTAAAGTAAATATATATAATTTTAGTTCTGTATTTATTTAAATATTTTTTTTTATATATACAGCTGTGTTCTTAATAATAGCAGTGCTTATTAGCTGCAACTTTAAACTTAATTTTATATATGAAAAAGTAAATGAATGTTCACAAATTAAATTTTGTTTAAATTTTGTGTTTATTTTAAACAAAAACAAATCAATTTATTATTCAAAGTGTTGTTAATTTTTTTTACATTATTAATTAAAACAAAAAAGTGCTGTTTACAGCTGTTCTTAGCAATAGCAGTGAGTAACGAAAACAGTGGAATTACAGTCTCTGGACAGTGAATACTAAGAAATAGTATCTTTATAGATGCTTTCTCAATTGTTATTAAAAATATTCCCATTTTCTCTTTAATTTCAGCTCGCGTTCGGCTTGCAGCATTCATTATGCAATCAGGTAAGTTGCTCAATTTTGCATATACCATAAGTATTATATTTATAGTATATAATTTAAGCCGACAATTTTTCGCGCGCTCTCTTCGAGGCGACCTACTTGGCATTGCCCGCAAACTGAAATATGTCACACTTAAGAGCGTCGGCCAGCTACGGCATATGACAGGCGTAATGAAGTTTTTAACAGCGCTTTTAGCGGCTCAGTGCCAGAGGCGTAGAGGGGCAGCAGACAGGGGGTACAAAGATGAGACGGCAGCGGCCACTGAAAATTATAAAAAATGTTAATGCCGCGTTGGCCTTTTGCCTGTCTCCGCTGTTGTTGTTGTTGTTCCGGCTGCCTCATGCGGTGCATTTCGGCTTAATTTGTTCGCAGAATACAAAAAAAAAAACAGAAAAAACAGAAAAAAACGAGAAACAGAAATATGAAATATAAGTTAATGAAGTCATTTTGCGGCTAAGCTCGTCCGCTCCGCTGCCCCGCCGCCTTGCCCGCATCACCCACACAGCGAGCGAACGAAACGAAACTGAAACAAAAATAAAGCCGTAAAGCCCAAACTGATGATTTATAAAAATAAACGCAAGATTCCAACACCCACACAGCAACGTGAACTGGTCAGTTTTGAAGTGTAGTATTTTATTTCGAGTTTGGATTGAGCTAAGCTTGGGCTTATCTGTTGGAGCCCATCGGCGCTGCCATCGGCCCACAATTGAACGCATGAAATTCTAATTGTAATAAGAGTCCAACGACGACTCGACGACCTTTATCGAGGTGGGTTTTTGAGGTATTTAAGGGACGCCAACGCGACCAGACGGCGACGACGACGCTTGCAGCTTGAAACAATAAATAACAGTATTTTTTCACGTTTTTTTTTCGAAACAATTAATACGCGTCGTCGCATCGAGCCGGAAGCGTCCCACGCAATCGGCTCAAACTTTCGCCGGGTGCCGCTAATTAAGTGTAAATCACTTGTAAATCGTTGGGGAATTAATAAATCTTGAACGGAAATTGGTTCACTCGTTATGCAAATGCGCGAACTTTGACCGATGTGTGTGCGAGTGTGTGTCTGCGCGCATTTGCCTACGATAACAATCACTCGTCTATTTTCTGTTGCTGTTGCTTTTTTCTAGCCATGTTTGCTGACCATTTTTGGTGCGTCTGCAACGGTCAGCTGGCTCAGCCAGCTTAGGCCTCCGTCTGGGCAGCATGTCTTCGTCGTCGTTATAATCAAATGCAGTTGCTCCCGAAAAATTCAATCAACATATTTCAGCAGCACTAACGAATTTACAAAATAGGCAAGCCAAAGGATGCGCCGACTGTGTGTGCAGCCAGCCCATTGACGATAGACCCAGCAGCAACAGTAGCCCAGGCAGTGGGAGATGAGGCAGCAGTCAGAGGGGAGGGCGGAGAGTAGCAGCCGAGCAGGATGACGATGATGATGAGACGTTGGGTTTGCTGTATCGGTGTCGGTATCGGTAACGCAGCTCTCACTCGCTCTCTCTCTCTCCCTTACACACACACACTTCTCTCTCTCACTTTGTGTGTCCCTTAGCTAGTGATGTGCGCGTGAGTCACGTGACTCTCACGATAGTATCAAAGTCAGCCTCAGCTTGCTACTAGTTCTTTCTCTCTTCCAACGACACTCTTTCTCACGCCACTCCCAATCGCCATCGTGCCACTCTCACGCTCTCCACTCTAGCTGCCATTCTGGAGTCACCACTGCGTACGCTGATTTTGTGCATTTTTGGAGCATCAGGAACACCGCAAAACCAAGTCGCCCGACCTAACTGAATTGAAAACCAACTGTACTCCCCAAAAGCCCAGCTCGCCTAGCTTGACCACTAGGCAAATCTGTTGACCATTTGGCCACCAAGCGATGCTGCTTGCAACTTGCGGCTTGCCTCCAGTTTGCTGCCGCCAGCTTTGGCCTGCGAGTCTCGCGTCTTCTGCAATTTGTAAACATTTCCATATTTGGTTTTTCCTGCTGCTCATCTTGTTGCCGTAGTTGTTGTTGTCTGTGTGCTGCCGGCGGCGGCAGCAGTTTTCACTTCCGTCTTGTTGTTGTTTTACTTTTGGCTGCAGGGCAAACTTTGCTGATTAGAAGCAGACGCTGAAAATGGAAATGGTGTGAAGAGTGTGTGAGAGAGAGGAAGAGGAAAGGCGCATATGAGGGCTCTGTATATTGAAGGGACAGAAGAAGATTGCCTGGGGCTTTCCTTTTAATTATTAAAGGGTATAGCAAAGTCCAACCAGAGGAAGCTTTAAGTCTGCTTGCTATATAAGTTGACAACAACTTGAACTATGCCTGTCAAGCTGATCCATGGCTGTTGCTGCCTCCTTTGAGAACTTAATTCTTCCCAATGCCTTCCTCCCTGACTATGCCAATAAACCCACAGTACTTCCCCTCTTAACTGCAAACATAAAATTGTCGATCTTTTCGATGCGCTGAATTCATTGAGGGAGCTGCTGCTTGCCTTCGTTCTTGAGGAGCAGTCGCAGTAGCCGCCTCTGAGCTATGCCAAAAGCTGTTGCAATGTTCTTTGTTGCCCCCCAAAACAAGCCATACAAATGCCACAGAGCACAGCCGGCCAATCTATGGCGGCTGTGGCCCTTAATCAGGAGACAAGGCAAGGCGAGGGCTAAGGCGAAGGCCTGGCGAGGAATCTCGGCGCTCAGAGAGCGAGAGCCGGGTTTAAACAACTGCGCAAAGATTTAATTGTCGTGGCAGCTGTGCTTAACGTGCTGGGGCCGGTTAACCTCCCTCCCACTGCCCTCTTCCCCACTTCGTTGGCTACTGTATGCGCTAAATAGTTAGCATCATTCTTATGCCTTAGTTTGCCTGGCCTGAACGGGGGGAGGTGAAAGGGGAAGGGGAAGAGAAGGAGACGCGCATGCCAATTGGCAACTGGCCGCAAAGTAGCTAAAGAATTGTCATTTAATTGCGTCGCATACGTGATCGAAGCATTTGCAGTAGCTACTTAGACTCCTTAGCTCTTCTTGCCTTGCCCCACATCTTGAAACTTGGCTAGGCTAGGGCATAAATTTTATGCGTCTGCTGCTTGCAAAATACCACGCGCATGTTGCAGTTGCTACTTGTCTCCGCTCTCTCTCTCTCTCTCTGAAAACAGGCAGCAACAATTCGTTAATAATCCAAATTCCCACATCGCCTCCTTGGCCTGGCCGCCTGCCTGTCAATTATTATTATTTTTCATTGGAAAAGCCAAAGCGGAAAAATGAAATGCCAAAGAGAATGCAGTCGCAGTCGCAGTTGGAACTGAAGCTGAAGACGTAGTCGAAGTCGAAGTCGAAGTCGAAGTCGGCGTCGATAGTTGCTTCGCTTTGCGCCTGGTCAGGCAGTGGACGCGATCGAGTCGAGCTTTGTTTTACCCCCTCTCTTCCACCCCTGCGCCTTTTCTAATGCGTTTGCCACTTACCAAACACTCTGTTAACCCATTGTTGCCGTCGTCGTCGTCGTCGCAGCGCGCGTGATTAAATCTGCCTGGAAATTGGCCTTTGTTCTGTGCGAGAGGCTACCGAAAAAAAAAAAAAACAAGAAGTGCTGCACACGCATCTCAGCTGGAGTAAAGAGGCCAATAGAGTGGGAGAGTGGAAACGGGGGAGGGGGGAGGGCGACCAACTTACCATAAAGCACCGTTACATTCTTCCGCTAACAAACAAAACAAACAATGCATGCGAAACGCGCAGTAGTAGGAGAAGGCCAAGGCGCAGGCCAGGCTCATGCGTAGCCGACGCAGCTTTCCAATTGGACTGCCCTCTCTCTCTCTCTCTCTCCCCTCTCTGCTCTCCCTGTGTAATGAGTCGATCTTAGGTATTTGTGCAACCAATTCCAGCTTGTGCATAGTTCGAACTTAAATGCATATCGCGAGTCCGCGGAACATTCCTAGGTCAGTGTGAATGCTGTTTTCGGGCGTCTCTTTTTGGCTGGGCCAAGCTGACCACGCTGACCACGCTGGCTGACCAGGCCGGCTGGCAATGCATTTTGGTTAATTAAGCGCGTTCCGGCGGCGATTTCCCGCTGCTTGGCAACCAATTAAGTTGCCGCCGGCGCAGATCCGCAGACTCATTTGGAAGACGGGCCAGGCTTGGGCAGGATATTTCCTGTCAGTGTGTGTGTGTGTGTGTGTGTGTGTGTGTGCATGTGTCGGCGCGTATAAATTTCAAGCAGCTGTGGCACAGCGCCTTAGTCTGTGTCTGTGACTGTGTCTGTGCCTGCCTCGGCCCACGGCTTTTGCGTTTTGAGTCCCCGCACTAGGAGTAGGTGTCATATTTATAATTTACAACATTAGCTCGCCATGGGGTAGCTTCGCAATCTTGCTAAATTTATGCATAAAGTAGTTGAGGTTATATATTTTCAACCTTCCCTACCCCTTGCTTACCCGCCCTCTCCCCCCTCTTCCTGCTGCGCATATGTAACACACGTTTACGAGCATGTAAAATGCGTGTATTTTATTTCTGCAGCCTGCCTGCCTGCATGCAGTGCCCACTGTGCTCAAATTGCCCCATTGCCTATGATGCCCATTGCCCATTTGCCCATTGGCAATTTCTGCCCATTTTGCCCATGGGTTGCTAACGAGCGAGCGCCCTGCATGCAGGTTAATGCTAATGTCGGAGATGAGACGAGATTCCGCAAAGGCAACGCCGGCAGCTGCCCTTGGGAACCCGAGAGAGAGACAAGGCGTGCAAGTTTCAACAAAAAGATGGTATATTAAAATACCAGCCAAGGCAGACACCACATACATACATAAGTTCATCTCATAGCGAAAGAAAGCGAGAGCTGCCATAAATCAAAAGCGAACTAAGCCAAATAAACTGCGTAAATTTATTTAGTTTTCACGCAAAAAAATATAGTTATATTTATTTAATTACCTTAAACATTTAAATATTAAATTTTAAATTTTTAAATATTTTTTAATTATTATTAATTTATAATTTTATTACATTTTAATTTTTATAAATTATTTTTCTTTGTTTTTAAAAATTCTATTTGGAGTGGACTTCTCTTAGTTAACTAAATATTGAAGAGAGTTCTGAGCGAAAGCTTCTGCTCCCTACTTCTTCTTTAGTTCGCTGCTTATCTGCTTCACCTCCAGATCCATATCGGCGCACACACACACACACACAAACTCACTGCCAACGTTGTCAATTAAAAACGCCGAAAAACAACGCAGCCAATTTGTAATTGAAACTTATCTTGAGTTGAGAAATGCGTTAAGTGCATCGGAATGCTGCTGCCCATCCCAGGGTTGCGGCCAGGCAGAAAAGCAGCCAAAAAGAGGCAAAAAAAAAAAATACTGAAAACAGAAAACCGAAATGCAACACAAACAAATGAAAAAAAGGCGAAGTTCATTTTCAAAAACCAAGCCCCAAAAAGTCATTTGCGAATTCAGCACCGAACTGCAGTTGATCTTTCTCTCTCTCGCTTCCTACCTTTCTCTCCCTCTCTCACACGGCGTTTGCTTAACGGTTTAAGTGGCAATCATTGGCACCGGGCGCGCAATGATAACAACAACAACAGCAACAACAATTTAAACAACAATACCAAAAAAAGGCAGCCGAAAAATCAGTGAAAGATCAGCAAACAAAGCCGGGAAGAATTGAGAAGAACCGAGAGAAACCCAGAGGAACTGAGAAGCAGCCTGGCAATTACCGAATTCCGAAAAATGAAGAAATTTTCAAATAAACGAAACAAAGTTTTATATACTACTATACACAGAAAAGTGAGAACTCAACTGCCTAACTGGATGTGGATTGGACCCCAAAGTCCTCGGGAAAGAATCGGAGTCAGCAGTGCAGTCGCAGCCCCGGCAATTACAGTCAAGCGTGGCCATTGCCATGGTATGGATTATGGACGTCCGCCCGCTCTGGCCATATACCCATTTACTTAGCCTTTTTTCACTGGAATTCATCATTCAGGTGAATTAACTGGCAACTGTGCGGGGCTTGAGAGTCTCTCGCGACTTGGCTGAGCTTTTTGGGCAACCGCTCGCTCTCATTCACTTGCTCTCTCTCTCGCTCTTTCTTCCTCCCTTTCGCTGGTATAGCAAATACGGCCATGGCAATTTAGTTGTCATAGCACTGGAAGAATTATCGCTTGTGGCGGGCGGTCCACCAAAAATTTTGTTGTCAACTTGGGCAATTGGACAATGGGGAGAAAAAGAAGAGAGAGAGAGAGAGAGAGGAAAGAAGAGAAAGAGTGTAGACTCTGCAGCAGACAAGGTCGGACAGTGTGAGTTTATTATGCTCAAGGCAGTGAGGAAAGGCAAAATGTTATAGGGTATATAAGGCATAGAAAAATTTAAGATAAATAGGAATAGTTTTGGCATGTCTTAGATATATAATATAACAGTAAAATTAGTCGTAAATTATATAAAAAGTTTACTCAAATTATAACAAAATGTAGTTTGTAAAGCTGTGTCTGCTCCTTACAGGGTATGGCTTAGTTCATATGTTCTCCACTCGAAACATTTTGGCAACTTCTGGCCGTGTGTTTGAGTAATTTGCCAGACTGGACACACCGTAGGTGTTGTTCGGGGCTGGTTCGAAGCTTTCACAAATGATTATGTTTGATGTGCAGTTAATTTGCACTCACTGCTTGGAACAATGGGAATTGTAGGGTTTCGTAGAGGATTACGCGAGGCAAACTCAGCGGCGTCAGCAGCGACGCATTAGGAGCGCTGCCTCGTTTCGGGGCAACTGAAGCGATGAGTGGACCTAAATAGCCGTTATGCGGTCTTATTGCGCCATATTTCATTAGGCATGTGTGCTCCGAAAAGAAGAAGGAGATGCAGGCGAAGCAGGAGTAGCAGGAGAATCGCCAGACGGCTGTCCGCAGGAAGGCATAATCTCTATAGGCCACATTTATTTCCATGGGTCACTGATAGTGCGGCTATCAAAACACGGGAACACTTTTAAAATCGCAATGAAAAGCGGCAAATGGGATGCACGCGCTAATAAAATGCCGATATTTTATGGCCCGCTGAAGTCGAAGCTGAAGCTGCAGCCGGGCCAGAGAGGGGCTGCAGAGGCAGGAGAGGAGAGGAGAGGAGAGTGTAGAGTCTGCAGAGGATGCGCGTTGGAGGCGGCAAGTGTGAATGTGAGCTGCGCCGTTGTGTTTTGCATACGCTGCTTGGTTCGGCTCGGCTTGGCCTGCCCCCGAGGCGCCACAAGATCGTCAGACGGGCGGGCGGACAGCGTGCCAGATCTTTTGGCCACAGTGCCCACACACACACTCACACATACGCACACATAGTCCGAAAATGAATTGCAAGTCATCGGCTTGCCTGCCTGCCTGCCTGACCATATCCAGAACACACGTCACTCTGTCTAGGATAAAGCCAAAGCCGCGGCAGCCTGGCGAGACTGAGCGACTCCGCGAGAGACGGAGACAGTGAGAGAGAGAGAGAGAGAGAGAGAGTGCGGGCATGCACTGCGACCGCTTAAGTGCACATTACTCGCATCATTTGTAATGCTAATCAAAGCAGCTGCAGTCGGAGATGGCAGCGTGACACGAGAGCTAAAGAAAACTAAAAGAAATTTTACAAATATTAAGAATAAGCAAAATTAGTTAAACAAGTGTCATAGCTAGCATAGATGCTCTTCCTTTCTTTCCCTTTCCTTAATTGTCTCTCTCTTTGCCCTGCTTTCTCTCTGGCCCTTTCTCTTAGAAGCTCTTCTACTTTAACTTAGTTTCTTCGTTTGTTCCATCTCTTTTCGCCTCACGCTGCCATCACTAACTGCCTCACGCTGCACTGCGCGACGTGTGTCTCGCTCAGGCCTTGTATCTTGAGTTGTGCGCGAAATTAACCTACATATAATGCTATGCCTTGTGCTCTGTTGCTCTGTTTGCCGCTTGACAAATCTGCACGCCTACCCTGATTGCCAATCGCAGCGGCAACAAACAACTGATAATGACCGATTGGTCGCTACAAATGTACGAGGTAGGTATCCTTGCCTCAGCGCACGCTACAAGTCCTGCTTCTTCCCTTCCCTTGTCACCTGCATGGCAAGCATGTTGGCTGCTTCAATTAGGGCAGAATGGACAGCAACGAGGTACCTTAAGTGTGATCACTGATTAGCTTTATGCGGTGGGTGTGGGCTGAGGATGCAAATGAAGCAGCGATTGCAGTGCACACACTGTGTGCGTGTGTATTTGTGTGAGTGTGCGAGTATGTGTGTGATTTGCTTGCGGAATGTGGTTCGCGGCTGCGTGTAGGGACAGTGAACCCCCACAGTAGACTAGGTAGTTCTTCTTCTTCCCTTCTCCCTTTCTTCCTCTAGCTCTTTCTCTCTCATCTTAGTAAAATTTATTTAAATCTTAAGCATATTCTGTGCATTTTCCACTCGTAAGTTTTCCCTACTTCGCATTGAGCTCAACTTGACTGTTGCAGCAGCATTTATGGCCTTTCTCTCTGGCGGCAGCTTTCGTTAGCCACACAATGCTCAAAAGCCATAAAAATCACTTTCCTAAATCAAACATATGCACACATACAACGCACACACTCACACACACATGCACACATAACCTACAAGTAAAGTCATAACAGCAAATGTACCGTAAAGTAAACATGTACCCAGCACTTAGCCATATAAAGTCATATGTGGATGGAAGTAGAAGAAAGCACTTTGTGGAAATGCCGGCTCAAAAGCAACGTAGCAACAACAACAACGACGATGGCAACAATGCGGAGCAACAACAACAACAATGCGCATCATAATCGTTTGTAGCGACTAATTTATGATCTTAATGGCGTCTAATTAACACCATTTTCCACAATTGAAAGATTTTCCATTAAATAAAACACTTTATGGAATTGCCCAGCAACACGCGCAGCGTTTGAGCGCGCGTTCAGTGAAGCAACTCATCCACAGGCAGAGCGGAATTTTGCCTGCTTCCCGCTCCACTGCATCGCTGCACCCTGCTTCGCGGTCTACGCTGGGCGGAAGTTCTGCACCTCAAATGGAGCAGAGTAGAGCAAACAAAGCAACAGCAGACCCCAAATCAAGGGAGGAGAAGACAGGAGCAACTCCGGGTCTGGCCTGCAAATTGACGGCGCTGCAGCGGCGAATTGGACAAAAGTCGTAGACGATTCTTAACGCATGAATGGCAACAGGCGGCGGCACTTGGAAGAGGTGAGAGTGCGCCTCGGTTGGGGTATGCAAGACCAACAGATACGCTGCGTGGTGGTAGAAGAAGCAAAAGGGTTGCAACGAGAGCTCAAGTTGCTTGTCGAAGCTGCTCCAGAACATACCCTACTTAGTCGTATATACCCCAACTGCTCGCTTACCTTTTAAATTTCTACATAGAGCAGCATTTGAAATGCATTTCGTAGTCAGAGTCAGGGGCAAGGTTCCTCTCTCTCACTCTCTCCGTCTAGTTGGGTGTCCAATCGCTTGTGACGAACGCTGCGATGCGATCTCTGACGGCGGCTTCGACCGAGTCACAGTCACAGCTGACAACTCACTGAGCGCGCAATGATTAATCGCGCAATTGTCCAACGGCAACGGCAGACGGCAAAGCCACACAGTGCAGATACTAAGGCAACAGCAACAGCTACAGATACAGATACATGGCCACGATAGAAGACAGTGTGGCAGGCAGGCAGGCAGAAAAGGCAGCTCGATCGGAACTGCTTCAACGTTTTCTGTGCCCTTTTTCTGCTAGTTTTAAGGTTTTTAATTGCAATCAAAAGTGTTGCCGGAAGCCATTTACAAAGCCCTGTCAACGGTGCGAGCAGCGCCGGCGGCGGCGGCGGCGTCCACTTTTATCGGGAAATCAATCAATGAGGCAAACGCATCGCATTGCATCGCATTGATCGAGATCGCTTTACGCTCTGATTGAAGAGCGTTTGCAACGCGTTGCCCACGCATGCAACAACAACAACAACAAATTGTGACCGAAATCGAACCCGCATTGGCATCAGGCAAAGAACGTTTAACCCCCGATGACACTTCAAGCGTGGCATGTAATTGAATTAAAAAGTTGCCACAGCTGATTAAAATTCCGATCGAGAAGAGACTTTTCTCCCCTCTCTCTCGCTCGATCGTGGCCTAGGCATGTTTAAAATGTGGCACCTGCAGACGCAGCACGTTTTAGGTCTACAACCGAAAGAGAATGAGCTTATCGCGGCCGCATTGCGATCGATCTGGAAAGTGATTGGAAGAAAAAGCGAAAAGCAAAAAGCAAAAATCTGAGAAAATGTCTAAGTTGAGGAAAAACTAGCAGAAAATGCTGCTCAACAAGGACGGGCAACATGCCGGGGCCGCAAGACACATTCTCAGCAACATCTCTACCAAGCGATCAGCGATCACCGATCACCGATCGTCGTCGTAGTCGTCGTCGTCGTCGATCGCCGACGGTGACATCTTGTCAACTCAAAAATCATGATCAACAAAATGTAGCAAAGCAATCCGGACAGTGCTTGGGGGTCTGTGCCTGTGGGTACACGCGATCATCTCTCGCTCTCTCTTTCTCTCGATCGTTACAAACAGGCAGCGGCAGCGTATTGACAGCAGCCTGGTAGGTTCACACATAAGTGAGGCATCATTCGAGACGTCATTGGGAGCGATTAAAAGGCGCACACACTTTTTAAGGAGTCGGCGATCTTCGGACACACGGTGGTCGCTCTCAAATCTATGATCTATGTGATCTCGCGCAGTCACCTGTCAGCAACTGTAATCAGGCCAAATATCACACACACACACAGCCACACAGACACACAGAGGATCGTGGTGAAGTTGAAGGCGGCTGTGGATCATCAATCTTGTGCAACAACGGATCGTATAACAGCCTGGACAGCGTGTGTAATACGATAGGGAGACGAGATCTCAACTCGCTCAACTGTTGATTGAATTATGGTGCAAGATAACAAGGGTAAACAGATTATAGTTTGCATACACGTATAGAAGAAAAGGTTAAAGAAATCATTATAATTAACAATAATTATTATAATTAATAGAATAGTTTCAACAAGATAACAAGAATTATCGCATTACGCTCGCGCCTTTATTACCGGATCGAAGCGTAATACGCTCGTTTTAAATGCCATTGCACGAAGGAGGCTCGTTAAACCACAATAAAATGTTAAGTTGTTACCGTTTAATTCTAAAGTGAAGCACTTTACAAGGCGGAAAGAGGCTCTTAAAGCCAGGCCAGAGTCGACAACAAGCTACAACTATAGTTGTTGTTGTTGTTGGCAACTGCAACGAGAGCAGAGCGTAAATCTTGGCCGGGACGCAATTCAACGGTTGTAAACCAGCTGGCAGCGGGCTAGTTACCGATTTATTGATTTTAATTGCAACCCGAGACGTTTATATGCCATAAGAATGCACAAAAGGCAACGCGAAACTATAACTGGCTGCTAGGCGCCAGTGTTGCCAGATGGTCCATTCAAAATAAATAATAAAACGAAAAGAATAAGCTATAATACAAATTTTAAATAATATTAAAAACAATTTGAATAATTTGCTTAATTTATCTAAATTTTTCAACTTCATTTTTAACTTGATGCAATGCGGCAACACTGGCAACACCAAGTGGCCAAGTCGGCTCTAGTCATAGTTTTGGACAAGTTGAAAACAAATACCACTGCCAGACAGCAAGAGAAAGAGAGAGAGAGAGACAGAGGGAGAAGAGGATGCCCAAGCAGATTCTCCTTGCTTGGCATGCGAGGCAGGCGATGGAGTAGCGACTCCATCGGGAAGAGACACCGGGGATCCCACAGAGCGTGGGGCATATCATGACATTTTATTGTGTTGTCAGATGGAAAAGTGCTTATTACGCATGCGCGACGGCGTTTGCAGCGACGTCAGCGGCGCTGCTTTTAATTGTGGGGTGCCTCGAGACGAGAGAGAGAGAGAAGGCCTTGGGAAGCCGGGCCAGGAGGAGAATTGCTCAGCTAGTTTGCTGTTGTTGTTTGCGTTTGTGCTAGCGATTGTTTTACAAATTAATATTATTTTATGATATCGCGTTTGTTTTGCTAATTGTTGCATGTGTGGCGCAGATAGCATTTCAGGCCGCCAGCCAGGACAGGACAGACAGACTGGGTAGACAGACAAATAAATAGCTAGAAATGGCTAGGAGGTATAGTACTGCATGAGAGGCAGCCCCGTCCGGTAGCCGGTGCATTTTGACAGTTTTACGAGCTCGGCCAGCGCTGAAATGAATACCTGCTAGACGAACACGATGGAGAAGAAGAAGAAGACACTCTGTGCCGCGCACTGCGATTGCAATTGGGAAAGAGCAAGCAAGGGGAGGGGGGTACCTGCACTCGGGTGTTTGTGAGTTGTGACCATGTCCGCGGCGAGGAATGCGCCAGCCACCCAAACATAGGAAGCTTCTAATGAATGCGTAGGCCATGGACAATAAATTGATGCTACACACACACACACACAGACACAGGCAGAGTTCTAGCTAATTTTGGACGCAAACTAACGAATGGCTTTGACGGTAGCTGTCGGACATGCTACGTAAATTTGCATCCCGAGTAAAATGTAAGCGAAGCCAAGCTGCGACAGCAGAGTGCGCTGAATTGAGAGCAGAGAGCAAAAAAGAGAGTAGGTGAGAGAGAGAGGACAGTTTATAGTTTCCTTGTCATTCTTTGCTCATCCTGTGACTCAAGTCAAGCGTAGTTGGCCCGATAAGACACGAGTTCTTTTTGTGCCCTTTCCATTTCCAGCCCTTTGCGATAAGTTTTCACACTCTGTTTTTCCCTTAATTGTCAAAAGGTTTTCTTTATCTTTATGACAACAACAGCAACAACAACTGCAACTCGAATGAGCGCCGGCAGACAGCCTGGCTGCCATCAAGGGTACCGGCCAAGTCGAGTCGTACCAGGTCCCTGGCCAAACTGTCAACTGTCAGTCAGTCAGTTTGGTTCGGTTCGGTTCGGTTCGCTTGCTCGACTGCTCTCTGTCTGTTGTTGCGACTCCTTTGCCCCACTCTCCCTTACTCTCTCTCTCGCACATCAATATCGGGGTTTCTCTCTCTCTCTCTCTTTGTGTGTGTGTTTGGGGCATGTTACTTTGCCTGCTGATAACTGATATTTGACAACTTTTGATGTGCTGACATTGACAGCGGCAGGCGGCCCTATGTCTGCTTCTGCAGTGCCCACTGTGCCTCTGTGTGTGTGTGTGTGTGTGTGTGTGTGTGTGTGTGTTTGTCGGACATTTAAGAAATTGGACAGCTGCTTCTCAGCAGCAACTGGACAACTGACGCCATGCAAAAGAGTTATGCCAAGTGTTTTTTATTTATAGCCAACTTTGAATGGCTTAGCGCACGCTCTCGCATAGGGACGAACCATCTATCTATCCATCTTTCCGTCTATCCATCTATCCATCTATCGAGCATTCATTGCATTGGACGGCAATAAATCTGTGCATTATTTATAGACGAGTTGCAACAAAGCAAAGGCATAGGATTTGTGAAGGATTTCAGCTGGAATTGAAAACTTCTATAGTAGATGCCTTGGCCCAAGCAAAGCGTATGAAAATTCAATATTTTGTCGATATTTCAGTTAATATTCATGTAAAACCGTTTGGAAATGGATTTTTATACTTATTTTGATTTTCCTTATCGATTAAAAGCAAAAACTAAAGTTTTTAATTTTTGAAAAAATTTTGAAAATTTTTCAAGGGGGTAGCATGGAAAAAATTGAAAATTTTTCAAAATTTTAAAATCTAATTATTTTGTTGCAGAATCAATCTAGAGGTCGAAACATGAAGAAAATGTCATGCCTTATGAAAATCTGATGATTTTTAAGAAAGTTATGAGAGTTAGAAGTTTAATGTGGATGCTCAGTTCCGGTAAGGGGTGAGAAATGAAATTTTTGAAAATTTAAGATTCTTTATATTTTGATGCCAAATCAATCAGTCAAGATTAAAACCATGATTTTCAGTAGGAACTACCGATCTAACTATAACGTAGCCTGCCACCTTTTTCCCAGGCAGCTCAGCCTGAAATTGATAAATTTACCCTGAAAACATAACAATAAACCTCGTTTGCCGGTTGATCATTTCAATAACAAGCACTTGGTTGCGCTTCGCTCTGCCACATGTGGCAAGCTGTTGCTGTGGCCTTCCGGTAATGATTATGACCGGAGCGACGAGCAAAAGGTGCGTTAAAAATCTCATCGCAGGAGAAAAGAGTTTTTATTGAAATGAGAGAAGCTCGATCGAATTGTGCTACAAATGAACTTGTTTTCATTCCAGCAGCAGCAACAACAACAACAACAACACGAAGGCAACATGCAATTTGGGTCTGCAAAATGAGACCTGGGGTTGGGTCTTTGATAGCGCCGCGCCAACATTTAACGAGGTGGTCAAGATTGTGCCAAAAAACGATGGGTAATTACAAGACCAAGAACAGTGCGTGCTCACACACACAAACACACACACACAGAAGCCCATACAGACTAGCACATGTGTGGGGCACTTGGGGCATTCCGTTTAAGTTGATGAATATGAATTTTGTGGCAAGTTTTATGAGCTACCAGGGGAGAAAATCAGCGGCAATTCTTGATTGCACTGCTCCAGGGAGAGGGAGAGGAGTAGGGAAGAGAAGGGGATAAAGAGGAAGAGCCCAAGAATTTTGCTGTAATTTAATGTAACGATTTTATTAGCTACGCGCACAGTGAGCACCGGCTATGAGGAAACAGAATGTAAATGATTGAAAATGAGACAGGTTGGGTGTGCAATTTGAAATGGCTTAGAATTAGGGGAAATTTTAGTACAACTTGCAGTTCAATTAGTTCATAACAAAGCTAACTGCTTTTTGGAACTGTTCTTTGTAGCCTGTCTTCACTGTGCTCGCAATGTTTTCTAATTATTATGAGCCTGGGCAACCTCATCATGTCAATGCAAGCGAGAATGAAAGAGTCAACCTAATTACGAGTATTAATAAACGCCAACGGGTTGGATGTCATTGTCAGCGGCAAAGCCCCCCCCTTCTATCCCCTATGCATTCCCTCTGCCCCGCCGCCGAAACACTCCCCCAACTGTGAAGTGGCTGTCATCATTTTAATGCCAACTCGTTACTTTATTTATCATCAACATCATTTGGAGCTCGACACTGACAGGCAGTCGGCAGACAGTAGCTACGGCAGTAGCCAACTACTACAACTCCACTTAGAACCTAGAGGGGGCCTCCATGGAGGAGAGGGTGAGAGGGAGGGAGGGAGCGCCAGCCCAGCGCCCGTGCCCGTAACATTGACTACGGCGCAGATAAAAGCCTTTCCATGTCGCTTCAAATTTAAGTTTTCAATTAAAAAAGACATAAACTGCCAGTGCAAGAGTGTGTGTGCAAGTGTGTGTGTGTGTGCCTCCTTGTGTGTGTGTGTGTGTGTGTTGCAACTATGAGTGACGTAGCTGAAGCGCCGATTGTAAAGTAGTTCGACTTTGAGACACAGGCGTCATAACTGTTTTTAGTGCCGTGCAGACACACACAGCAGGCCAGCTAAGTAAACTGAAGGGGGGAAAGGGGGCAGGTAGTGCACCTAAACTGTTGAACAGCACTGTTAATAGTAGAAGCCGCTAGAAATTGAAGACCTATGTTTGATATAAAATAATAAAAGTAAGCTCCTTCCCCCCTCCCTCGATTAACTTTTAGCTTGTCTTAACTGTTTATATACATTTGCATCGCTTTCCACCTTATTATACCCTTCGGCCATTGCAAAGTGTTCAAAAAAGGGTATACTAAATTTTTGTAAAACTATGTAACAGGCAAAAGGAGGCGTGGCAGACCCCACAAAGTGTATATAATCTTGCTCAGCATCACAAGCCGAGTCGATTGAGCCATGTCCGCCGGACCAAAGTTGACATAAAGTTCTCTGAATATTGACCTTTGTTTTTAGAAAGTTAGGAGAAGGGTATCTTACTGTCCAGCAGGCTAGAGCTTTTCTTGCTGTTTCTTTTAGTATTTTGTTCTAAAAGTTTTTCAATGAAAAACCTCCACCTTTAGCTATGTTTGCCTGGCGTCACCATCAACATTATCATTTAGGGAAAAAGTTCATGGGGAATGTGTAGCATTTATCAAGTTTTATGACTCCATTTCAAGCTGAGTGCTTCGCTGGCGCTCTCTTGCTCTCTCTCTCTCTTACGTTTCTCCCTCTCTTTTTGCCCCAAATTTGCTTGAATATGCAAATAGCTAAAAATTCGTTTCTTTTTTGTTTTTCAACACATATTTTTGTGTAAATTTTATTGCTCTGCCAACACTGAGCTAAACTCTCGAGACTGTGAAATGTTTTGACTATTTCTGCGATAAAATATCTAAACTGCAGCCCATTGTGCGGGTCGCTGGGAACCGCAGATGGGGCAGCGCGCACTACATTGTTAGCTGGGACGCAAAACGAGATCGGGTTGGGTCGTAGACCTTGTGGCAGCTAGCCTGAAAAAGATAAAGACAATTATTATCGCCATTATCGCCAGCAACAATTGTTGTTGTTGTTGGTGTTGCCACTTCCTAGAGCGGAAAATGATATGCTGGTTCCGTGGCACAGAATCGCATACAAATTGCCCATAACCATCAATTGGCAGCAGGAGCAACTACAGCCACAGTCGAAGACGAAGCTGCCCCGTTGTGTTTGCATTAGAATGAGGCACAGGCACAGGCACAGGCTGCACTCGCTTGGGCGGAATGTCGATTACAGTTTAACAACAGCGCTTTGCGCGCTTGCAGCCCCATTGATTTAAGAGAGATAGATAGAGAGAGAGAGAGAGCGGAAAGATCGTGTTGTGATCTCGGCGGCCATAATTGTATTTTCGGCATCGTTTTGCCGATTCAATGCAATTTCGACAAATGGCACTCGCCACATGCCACATGCCACAGCTGCCGCTTCTGCTGCACTGTCGGTGTCCATTGTTTTGCCTCGATTGTTGTCGCGGCTTCTGTTGCCCGAATCTCTAGCTCTATAGAAGCATTCCTGGTCAGCGCATCTAATTGTAGACTTTGGTATGATAATTTCAGGCCCCCGAACAGGCAGCGCATTCATCTGGGGAATGTTTGGCAAAAATGCTAAACGATAGAAAAAACAGTTGCTGGGATAGTCTAGAATGCAAAAATATATTTCAAAAAATTCAGCAAATTCATATTTCAACTGAGCAAGGCATATTTCAAAATCGATTATAAAATTGGAGACTTAATAGGGTCGTCCATAGAGATAACGCATGCCCATTTCATTGGTTGCCGCACGGCACTGTGGGCACTCGGGACAGCGACGCAGATAGTCGGCAATGCAAGTGGAGCCAAAGAGATGTCCACATGGCAAACAGACCAAACGATGTGCGCTCTCTGCACTCCAGGGTTCCAGGCATATGGAACACGATAGATTGATGTCATTGTCGCCACGCAACTGCTCGATTTGCTGCTCCAGCTGCAGGCAACGCATATCTCGAGCCTCCAGTTCCGTTTTCGATTGCAGTTGCAACTCTTCGATTTTCTGCAAATGTGCCTCCTCCTGTCGCTTTAGATCGTCCAGGAGCTGTTGACGCTGTTTGTCCTTTTCTATTAGTTGATGCTGCAAATCTTCGGAGACTGCAGTTTGCACACAATTATTTGTGCTTACCTCTTCCAGAATATTACTGCACAGTTCACGCAAGGAATCGATGTCGTTGACGTCTTCCTCATCGCTGGAGGAGTCATTGGTATTGTCAGTATCATCGTCGGTAGTTGACTAGGGAAAGGGAAAGTACCGGCAATTAACACTTAGTTCTCCTCTTATCTGTACAATTACCAAATTACCTTATTGCCTTCAGGCTTAGTCTGCAGCTTCTTCAGCTTAGCGTTTAGTTTCTGTATATTTTGCTCAATATCAACTCCCATTTGCATTGAAAATTCTACTGCAACTTTTTCATTATCCGGATTCTCGGTATTTTGCGTCTCTTTTTCCAGCAGCGTAAGTTGTCGATCCAAGAGTAAAAGTTCCTTAATAACTTTTTGCATTTTCCCCACCAATGATTTCTTCTTGTCTTGAAGCTTTTCCGTGTCGCTCTCCATATTGCTCATGGCTATAGTTTCACTTTATAACTTATACAGACAATTCCTGAAATTCAATAACAAATTGCGTTTTTAAAGTAAAGAAGCTACAAGAATTATGTTCAGGCTGCCAGACTTGCGGACAGAAAATGCCCAAAATTACGTTACATTTAAATAAAGTTGATCTGCAGTGGTCTGGCAACGTGAGCATGGAAAACTTATGGGAAGACCCAACTTAAAAACAGAAAACATACAACATTGGATGACATTTTAATTGACTTTATCCGCTGCGATTCCATCTAAAATGAAGTCAGGTCTGCTATATTTATGGACAGAAAACAGCCAAAAGTAGCGTTAGATTTAAATTAGCTTGCATCGCTGCGATCTGGCAACGCCGAAAACGCTTTAAATTGAAATGAACTTGATTTGCCGCCATCTGGCAACGCTGTCGGTGCATTAAAGTGTGTACACACAAAGTGAGGAACAATATCTTTTATGAAAAGATCCCAAAGTAATTAAAAACTTGCAAATACATTTCCGATAAAGGAATTAAGTGACTGAGTGGGAGTAAAGAGTAGACAATGCTATTAGCTTATGGATTTGCATACACAATGTAAGCCTCGTCTCTCCCGCTCTCTCTCTCTCTTGCTTCACTTCTCTTACTCTTGACAGCAACTCTAGCAATGAACTGACAAATGCTAAATGGGCTTTTTTTCCCCCTGCTTAATAGACAATTCATCAATTCAGCGCCCTTTTGAACAAACTGTCAACTGCAGTTCTCGTCGAGAGGCAGAGCCAGCAGGACGACTGCCTCTGCAGTCGCTCCATTAGCCATCGGAAGGAGTATCAGGAACGATGACGCTAGGCCCTCGATAATTGCGCTGTCACTTGGCTGAAGACATGGCAATTTGTGGGCATAAAAGCGCGCAAATTTGTTATGAGTTCCCTACTTGGTGTGTGTGTGTGTGTGCTCCGACGACCTGCTGCACTCGGAAATGGAGTTGGAGACGGAGTCCGAGACGTAGCTGATGGCCGTTGATGAAATGGAAATGCAAGTAGACATGGAAGAGAGAGGAAGGCGTGTGGTGTGGCGACTCACAAGTTGTTCGCATTGAAATCCATTTAATCGAGCCATCATAGTGCGGCATGTCTCCAGGTTCTACCTCTGCTGCCGCTGCTGCTGCCAGCATTTGTTGATTTATGAAATATTTGCCGGCTTTTGCTGCAAATGAAAATGCATGGAGCCGGCGAGTGCCCAAGCTCGACTTCAAGCTGGCTCCCCCCCTCTCTCTCCTGCTGTCGCTAAGCAGCTAAGAGGCGTTGCACATAATTTGCTTTGATCTGTTTCGCATTTGGAGAGCTGTCAACCAGCTCTGGCAGACAGACGAAGCCGAAGCCCGCCAAGTAGAAGAGGAAGAGGAAGATGTAGAGAAGGCATGCAGCATGCTGTTTTGGCGTAGGTTTTTAATGCCAATTGGACAGTTTTTCGCAATCAACTTGGCCGTCAAAATTAATTTGTTATAATAACAAATTGAAAGTGCCCATGGAAATGTGCAGCTCTGTGCACAGATTAGCAGAGCAGAGCGAAGAGAACTGGTTGCCTTTTGAGTTATCGATAGTCGATTAAAGATCGAACAACAACAAGAGAGAGAGATCCCTCTCCCCACAAAGGTGACGCTTCAAATTTATACGATCTTCAGAGCAGAAATCTAAAACAAACACTCGAGCAACAAACACACACACACACACCTCACATTTCGTAGCTTCTCAAGTGATTTCTTACCTTGGGGGCCCAACAGAAACTGTAACAGACGCCCCAGAAAAAGAAAATATATGTTAAGAAAACAAAATACACAAAATGTATAACAAATTGGTTGCCCGCTCCCAACATCGATTGTCATTATTATTATCAACGTGATAAGCCAGCGGAGACGAAAGAGAGAGGAGCGAGAGAGACAGAGAGAATGAAGGCAAGTTCTGAAGCTGATCTGCTCTGCTCAGCTCAGCTCAGCTGTCAGCTGAGACTACGAAATACTTCGAATGCACTTGAGACATTTCTCTTGAACCTCAACGCCTGCCACGATGCTGTCAAAATATTTCAATGCGGTTTGTTTGGTGCCCCCTTACGACGCGATGTTCCCGTCGCGACGTCGTCCACGTTTTTTTTTTTTTTATCACTCGGCTACGGGTCTTTGGGGCCAACTTGTTGTGCGGTCTTTTGATGAGATCTCAATATGACGGCTGACTTGCTGTCTGTCTGTCTCTCAGTCTATCTCTTTCACTCTGTTTGTCTGCCTGTGCGTGCGTGCGTGTGTGTGTGTGTGCTGAGCAGTTTGTTAGACAAATTAAATCTGTTATTTTCTGTTTTCCCAATACAAACGACCAGGCAGGCGGCTACGATAAGAACGGGCTTCTAAGTAAGTGAAACTTGTTCCCACCTCGCACCTCGCACCTGTCTCCCATCTCCTCTCTCCAGAGCTGCTGCATTCCCATGTCGCGCTGTAACCACACCAAGCTGATCGGTTGATCGGGCGCATGATCGGATGATCGCACTGTGTGTGCAACGCTCTCTGCAACATATTCTGTATTCTTGTATTTATAAGGTTTCTGTCATTTCTGTTAAGGATTGAGTTATTTGCCTGGGCCAGCCCAGGCTGGTTGGTCTCTGGTCTCCGCAGCTCCTCAGCGCCTTGGGGATGTTGTCACTTTTTTGTACCTCCACATGCGGTTGTTCTCGTTGTTGCTGTTGCTGGTTGTGGCATGTGGTAAGGCGATACTTTTCGCCGCCTTGTGATTGTGAGATAAAAGTGCCAAGAGAACTAAAGGCATGCAGCATATAATGCAAATATTTGTATAAATCATACTGGGATATTTTAATGATATTGCAAAAAACAAAGAGGGAAAAATTGTTCTCTATTTTTGGTATTTTCTTTTATTTTCTTATTGTCTACAAATATTTATAAATATTTAATTTAGTTTCTATCAGCAACAGTTTTTGCAATATTCATTTCTATTTTGGGGGGTTAGGGTGTTAGAGCAATTAAATTTGCAGCTGCAGCAAACAATAAAACAAGTCGAGGCCAAGCAAAATATATATTCTATATAATATTTAATTGTTATTGCACAGTGCAATAAGCAGAGAGAGAGTTTCGAGTGCAACAAATTGGGGCACAAATTGCACCAGGCAAATTCAATTGCTTTAGTGCCACTTGTCTCTGTCCCTCTCTCTCTCTCTCCCTCCTTTTATAACGAAATTCATTTGCATGCAAGGCAAACAAAAGCGGAACACAAACAGGACCTTAGGGGAGAGAAGAAGGAGACAGCAGGATGCAGGATGCAGGCATGTCGCCCGATGATCTTGGGCAAACATGAAAATTCAATAAGCATAAGAATTTCAAATTTACGACGAAATTAACAATAATATTGCAGTTGTGTCGCAATGGGCGCTGAGGGCGACACGACACGAGATGCAGCAACGGCAGCAGCGGCTGCGGCAGCAACTCCTGATGCCGATGCCGACTGCGACTGCAACTGCAACCGGACAAACGTTGTGGGGACTCCCCGTTGCTCGGCGCTGCGACGAAACAAAAAATAAAGAAAGGCGCAACTTGAGTTGGTTAGAATGTTGCGCTATAAAATGGGGTACATTAGCTAGATAGGGAAGAAAGAATTCTAAGATGATATAGGGATATGACATAATGTTAAATATTATATGAGCTATGATAATTCTGAAACTTAACTGAAAGCAATTTAAATTATTTATTTATTTTATTTGAAAGTCAGAAAGATATGAATAATTATCAAAAATAAAAAATAAAAAATTATAATATTAAATAAAATTAAAAAAAGTATATAATAATTACATTTAAAATCCTTAAAATTCTTAATAATTTCAAGCTAATAAATAATATAATTTTATGCTTTAATTAAAATTTAAAATAAATGAAAAATTAATACAAAATTGTTTAAAATAAAAAATTTTATAAAAAAAATGTTAACTTATAAAGCACACTGAAATTTTTAAAAATTTCCAGGCATAGAAGGCTAAAAAAAACGTTCAGCTCTCAGAAAATTCTTTCTCACACCATACAAAGAGTATCTGATGTGCGTCTACCCCCTTCTCATTCGCTTTTTATGGCCTAATGCATTTATTTAATAAATTCATATACTACATATATAAAATAAGAAATGCTGCACAATGCCGCCGGCCGAGCACATGCATCTTGAGATATGCTGCGAAGCAAGGCAGGCAGGCAGGAGCGGGAGGGAGGTGGATGAGATGGAATAAGCTAAACTTGGTCTACGACACGCACACGGAAATTGGCAGTTGAATGGGCAGCACGATGGGTTGCCTAAGAGACGGAAGAGCAGCAGACAGGGAGGCAGGGGGGCAGAGAGAAATGGAGAGGGAGAAGGAGGCGGGGCTGAGTAGGAAACGGATTGTAAACAATTTTATGAGCTCGCCTGCAATAATCTACGCAATTTTATTGACACTTTGCGCTTTTGTTGTAATTCATGCGTTGCCTTTGGGTGTTTATCGCGCCGCGGGCGATCACAGTCGCCAAGTTGTGGCAAGTGTGGCAACTGTGGCATGACTGAAGTTTGCGAGAGAGAGAAATGGCTTGCCCTAAACACACAGCGACAACAACAACGACGACTTTCTCCATGAAAATCTCAATCTAATATCGCTGATAAGCGCAAGCTCTCCCTCTCTTTCTCTTCTTTTATTCTGGCTGACATGGGAATGCCACAGGTTGTGCCCATTTGCAGGTGGCAGCCAGGCGGCCCTATCTGATTGTCACCTAGCGCTTGACTAATGAACGATGCACTTCATGGTGGAAGGGGCGGGGGGAGGGAGTATAGGCAGGCCATTTGAGATAACCCTATCGAAATGTCAGTCTTGAGTAAAACAAGCTATCTCTTTATGGCATCTGTGCTACTTAATTGAGCCACTGCCAATAAAGCTGCCGCTGTGGCAACTTCAGCTGCAGCAGCGGCTAAAAGCCTGGCCAGCAGTTCAAGCGATCTGGCTGAGAATCAACCGCAGCATAAAACGCTTTTGCATAATTACAAAAATAAATTTCAAAAAAAAAAAAAAATGCAACGAGTTATTGGGTTGCTCTCTGTCTCCCTCTCTCAACTCTGCGCGATTCGCTCGCGTTGTCGTTTTCAATTTTAATCGCTTGTCATAAACTGCAATCGCATTAATTTCCATCACCCCGGCCTGGCTCTGGCCCGATCCGACATGCAATTATATGTAAATAAATATTTATTTAAATTCCTATTTATTTATTCACAGCCTTTATTGCCCCAGCTCTCACAGTACTCACTGCACAGTTTGTTCAATAAATTACAGCGAAAAGCGCGTATTGCAGTTTATGACTTGTATTGATTTAGTGCCGCTTTTTATCGGGCCAAAAAACAAAAAGAGTTACGTATGAAATATGCCCAATGATGCGCTCAAGCGCTGTAGTCAGTAAGGTAAACAACAGTTGGCAGGTTCCTGAGAGCACATATTCCTAAAGTATCAAGTATTTGGAGTGACATGCTGTATATGATACTATAACTCTTTCAGTAAGACATTTCTAAAATTTTCTCTATATCTCTATCATAATTTCTTTCCTTTCAATCCACTCTGCTTCTCTCAATTAGTTTCCTTTCTCTCTCTCGAAAGCAAACCTTTCTAGTTAATGAATTCCAAACGCTTTTAACACAAATGTTTCTTACTAAAGTAGCCTCAATTTAAGACAATTTCTTACACATTTATTGAGGGTTTTTATTTGTTGTTGTTGTTTTTTTTTGGGGGTTTCTCGTAGTTCTCACATTTTCAAATTAAAGAGCGTTATTATTGACCTTTAACATTTTCACGCATGAAAGTTGTGTGAGAAACAAGAAAAAGACAGAAAAAAACATTCAAATTATGCAGGGAATATCTTGCTTAGGGTTTGGCTTTATACGTTTCTTTCTCAGGTATTTCGATGTTATTTATGGGTGTCTATTTTTCAGGGACTGCTGCTGCTGCTGCTGCGGCAGCGAGTGAGGCGTGACTAATCAGGCCGCGCTTCGGCAGGGCAAACGGAAACTTTTGCCGTGCTTTGCTAATTGCCGTGAAGGCGCCGCGTCAGATACAATATAGACATGGCTATATCTATGTGAGTATGCAAATTCGAAGCTATATATAAGGAGAGAGAGATGGAGGCAGGGAGCCACAGCGAGTCTGAGTCATTAAAGCCAATGCAAATTGCGGCAACAAGTGCAATCGGTTGCCTCGGCCCGCAATTCCAGCTTAATTATCATAGTGCACCAAGCTGCAGGCAGCCTCTTTCCCCCCCTCTCTCTTCGCAGCCTGTGTGTACAACCAATCAGCGGCAGCAAGGCGCTAAATGAGCCCAAGTCGACTGCCAAGTGTCACCAGCAGCCGCAGCAGCAGGAGCAGGAATGGGGGTATGTGGCGGGGTGTGTGCCAGGGAGGTAGTCGGTCGGGAAGTCTCCTAAAGTGTTGCGCTAATTTTATATGCAAATTATGGCAAAAGCGCGGCTTGTATGCTAATTTGCAGTCCGCGCTCAGGCAGAGGAGAAGGGGAAGAGCGGCAGGTTGCGATTCCTGATTCTGGTTTGCCTGCTCCGCATGGCCACTTAACACTCTTTTTAATGATGTGCACTCTCTGGGTGCCTCATACAGAGAGAAAGACAACACATATAGCAAATATTTGGAGAATGCTGCACAGCTGGCCCCGTTTCTCCCCTCTACCTCCTCTTTCCATTCTTGCCTGCTGTAGTTCATCATCAACGCACTCGGGTGTTTCGGGACTTTTATCTGGCGCAAAAGTGTGAAATTTTGACGCAACGTCAAAGCAATTTTTCGCTTCACATTGCCACGATATGTGGATCAGTCGCAACGAGTTGCAGGGGCAGCTGCATGGCTTGGCTCGACTCCTTTCACCCGACGGCGGCGGCTGTTAATGATTTTTGAATACTTCACGCTGGGTTCATTTTAACGCCTCGCACACACACACCTTGCCCTGCCTCGCCCCACTGTGCCAAAATGTTTCGTGCATTCTTCATATTTTTGCATGCAAATCTGCTGCGCTGTCTTAATTAGATGTGCCACATGCAACGTGCAACAAAGCACACGAAAAAATGAGATCTTATATTATGTGACATTTTCGGGGCATCTCTCTCTCTCGTGTATATATAGTATGCCCATGCGATATAGCTATCAAATTGTTTTTAAGTGCGGTAAATGCCGAAAATAAAAACTATAATTATAAAGCTGTCAGAATAAATCAGTTCCAGTCGAAAATCATTACGGCAACTGGGTCAATTCAGCGCTGTGTTTTTTTGGTCGAAACAACTTTTGCAATCAGCCAGCAAACAAGCGACGACGAGACAACAAGGCAACAACAGCAACAACAACGACTAAAGAGCACAACAGGCAAATACCTAGCATGTAACTAGACGAATGAGTTGAGAGGGAGAGAGACAGAGGGCCAAGCTTCGTTTAGCAGAACATTCTAAAAAAAATCTTTAAAAATAAATAGTAATTATTGAAGAGCGTATAAGACCACAAGAACACCCTGTAGAATTATTTAAATAATTTTTTTAATTTAATTTAATATTTTCAAATGCAAGCAACAAATTTTATTCTCAGCCTTTACAGGGTATGCTGCCTAAGTAATTTATGACCTCTCGATTACAACAAAATACAGTAGAATATTTATCTCACTTATCATTACACAAGCGCATGCAGCATGCCCCTCCATTTTGATTACAGGGCAGCTAGAAATCCCCCCCGAAAAAAAACTTCCAAAAAAGAAGTAGAAACAATTTATGAAAATTTATAGAAAACGCCAAACGCAAATCAAGTGTTACTAAATTGTGAATAATGACTCCATTGGCGCGTCGAAAAACGCAGCACACACACACAGACACACACACACACACAGACAGCGCTGTGCTGCCCAATTTCGATGCTACAAAAGGCCAATACAAAGTCTAACGAATCTAATCAAAAGATAAACTCACGCGCGACGCCGTTGCTCGAACGAATGAGGTTCCGATTGAGGTGCCCCATGGAACGAGGGGCAGACCACCCCGCTCCCCCTCCCGCTCCCCCTCTTCCCTACTAACGAGTATTTTAAAGTTTCAATCAAAAATTCGTTACACTTAGCCAGGGGTATGAGGGAAAGGGGGTCAAAGTGAGAGAGAGAGCGAGATAGAGACAGGGAGAGAGTGCGACAGAGAGTGTTAGCTGGTCAGCTCGTGCAGCTAATAAGCCGTGGCTTACATAAATGCGGCAACAATCAACATTTTGGCCGTAGCAGCAGCCGTGGCAGCAGCCGCAAACATGAAATTATGATTTTTATTGAGGAATTCGCGCAGCGGGCGGTGTAATTAATCAGCGCGCCAATGGAATGAGATGAGCTAAGGAAAGAGTGAGAGAAAGAGAGAGAGAGAGAGAGGGATGAGATTGGGCAGGGCGGGACGTTGCGACTGGAAGCGATGCAGCGGCGCGACGCGTCGCGTGAAACGGGCGAGGTCGAGTGTCAGCGCGCAAGTTCGGGGTCATGCCGCTGTGCGTATGAGTAATTTACCCCCCCTACCCTTTCCCCTTCCCCAACGCCGTTGCACGCCCGCTGTGAAAGTGAGTTTTAACGGTAGTTGCTGCCTAACAACAACAACAACAACAACAACTGAAAACGTTCAGCGCGCGCTGTTTGATTTTAAATTGTTGGCATTGTTTGTTGCCTGCTTAGGTGTTGGCCACACGCACGCACACTCGCACACACACACACACACCTACTCACTGGCTTTTTCAATCAAAGTCTTCGGCGGCCGTTGCCGCCGCATGCTGCACTTAAGCCTTGCCTAAATTACGCCAAAATCGATTGCAATTGCGTCGATTATCGTCGCGGCGGCAAAGTTGGCCGAAAACAGAAATTTATCGCCCGCAAATGCATTTCACGCGATATTTATGTAGTTTAGCCCAAAATATATTGGCGCAAGTACAGTACATATCGCTCGGTCTTCGATTCGGACTATGGTCAGCAAAAGCCACCGGTTTTAAGAGGCCGCCGCCTGGCTGGCTTGCTTGCCATGTTGCCTGCCTCTTATCGCGGCAATTACAACGAGAGATTTATATGGAGACCGATCCCCCTTAAGTTGCTCCCCCCCCTCTCCTACTGTGCACCCGCACGCGGCGCGTTCCGAGTTCAAACGTTGCCAGCCGGCAGCCAAAAACGTTGCAACTAATCGGCAACTGTTTCGCTTTGGTTGCCCTAACCCAAGGGGGGGTAGGGTAAGGTGCAAGGGTGATGGGGTGTGCCAGATAGATATATATTCTATATAATAAGCAGTTAACATATTTATTATTTCAGGCCCAAAAAATTTGATGGGTAGGCAACTTCTTTTCCCTCTTCAGTTAGTGTATTTGCCACTTCGACTTGCTGATCTACGTTTTCTCTCTCTCTCTCTCATTACTTTTGTTTTTTCGTGCCACAAATGTCGAATTAAATGGATTTTTATTGAAATCAAGTTGCGGGCCAATTGGCAGCACTCAAAAGAGGCAGAGAGAGGGAGAGGGAGTAAAAGAGAGAGAGGGCGAATGGGAGGCAATTGCGAATGCGATGGAATCGATAGAATCTAATTGGCCAAGATAGCTAAGAGAGGTCAAAGCAATACGCAGCTGCTGGTAGAGTAGCTACACAGCTGGTCTAGAGTTGTCAGGGCACTCAGTGTGGGGTATTCATAGCTAGGAAATAGAGTTGTCACCCCACTTTAAGAGTAGAACAAGTGCTACAGGGTCAGAGTCTTTCATTAAGCATGGCAGATGCCGCAGAGCCAGAGTTGCCAAGAAAAGGAACTACTACTCACACTAGAAATGAAATAGAGTTGTCACCCCTGCAGTCAGCTCTTATTATGCAGTACAAGTGCGCTACGAGAATACCAGGTACTTTACACTGCGAATAGAGTTGTCACCCATCCCGTTTGTCATCTTGTATTATGCAGGGCAAGTGCGTTGTTAATTGGCAGCCGATCTTTATCTAATCGCGCCAGGAACTGCAATTCCAACTAATTACGTAGAGGAAGAGCAGAAGAGAGAGAGGGAGCGGGAGAGAGGAAGGGGGAGGGGCAGGCAGGAGGCGGATGTGGACGTGGCTGGGCTAGGCTATGCCACAGTGGAGATGCGACTGGCGCAATGATTTATACGTTTGTAATTTTCATTGGAGCCCACGAGCTGCGTCCAACTGATCCGCAGGGAGAGTGTACAGCAGTGTGTGTGTGTGTGTGTGTGCTTGCAACATGCGACAGGCGAGGCAAACATGGACACTGATCGCCCAAAAGGCCGGCAGCGTTGTCCAAACTGGGCCTAAAAATGATGATGGCCTAGACTCGCAAGCTCCATGGAGACTTTGTGTGTGGAGCGTGCAACGTGTGCAACTTGTGTGTGACACTGCAACAGCCGTGCAACTAATGAAGATGCGCGATGCATCATGCGCTTGCCAGGCAAGCTGGCGAGCTGGCGATCTGCCTGGCTTGCTGTTTGCCTCCTGCCTCCTTGTGGCACACCAAAAGCCCAGAAGCAATTTTCGTAATCAGAGAAATTCATAAAAATTAAAAGAGTCATTTGCATGTTGTTGCAAGCTGGTGAGGCACCGGAGAGTGCGAAGAGTGTGGGGCACAAGCAGAGCAGCAGCAAGCTGCGGCACGTTGTGGCAAAGTAATGCAAGAAGGATTTGCAACTGCCACAGACTGGTTTGCGATTGCTCTGCGAGTGGCAGAGATAGAGTGCGAGAGGGGGAGGAGCTGGGGGGCTGGGGGGCTGCTCTCGGCATTTGGGTGTAAAATAAAGGAATGACTAATTTTTCAACGTTTCGACGAATGATAAATGTGGCATGTGGCGAGCCCGAGAGCAATCATGTTGCACTGTCACTTGGCCAACAGTTTGCCGTCGCCAGCGTCGCCGACCGCGTCTGCGTCTGCTGTTTCTGCTCTGTCTGCGTTTGCTTCGCCTAAGCTCACATGCTGCAGCCACGACGACGCTGGAATTGTTGCAACGTCATAATTATCCATCCACGTCCTCGGCCAAGGCCCTGAGAATGAGTAACGACTCTCTGGCCGGCAAATGGACAACGCTCGAGTCAGGCAGCAGTTACAGCTCCCAGTCAGGTTCCTACTCACACCTCACACCTAAAGAGAGAGAGAGAGAGAGACAGGGAAGAGAGCGAGAGATACATCTGCAGTTCATTTACGTACCCTATGCGAGTTGCTGCCGCCACTTGGCATTCCGTTGTTGCCCCCCAACGGCAACGGTTCGGAAATTTGCATTTTGCCAAGTGACGAACGTTGTCCTTTTTCCTTCTTTTCCCCTTTGTGTTTTTTTTTTCACTCTTTTCCCATTTTCCTGCCACGGCTTAAGCCATTAAGCAGGCTCGTGACAGCAGCTCTGATGCCAGAGATTTAAGCAGGCAACAACAAATAGAAGATATGCATGTTTATAGTAATACAAGAGATATGTTTCATAGTTAACAGAGTTAGCTGTAGTTGGGGGAGCTTTAAAGCTCACTAATACTAGTGCAAATGAAGGGAGACATGTACAGCTGTGTTCAGAAAAATAGCAGTGCTCATTAGCTGCAACTTTAAACTTAATTTTATATATCAAAAAGTAAATGAATGTTCACAAATTTAATTTTGTTTCAGTTTTGTGATTATTTTTAACAATAACAAATCAATTTATTGTTGAAAATGTTGTTAATTTTTTTTACATTATTAATTTAAACAAAAAAGTGCTGTTTACAGCTATTCAGAAAAATAGCAGTGAGTAATGAAAACTTGGGAATTAGTTGAAAAAAACATTGTAGAACTTTATAAAACTATTTTAATTTGTTTGCTTGGGTTAGTACTTAGTCGTGTACCCATTATTATTTATTACGGCCTGGCATCTGCGAGGCATAGAATCCACCAAGTCCTGGCAGCGCTTGACAGGGATCCGCTTCCATGATTGTTGAATGTATGGCACGATGAGGTGAAGTGAGCCTTAAGCTCTCGATCCAATAGATCTAATTGGGGTAAAGGCTGAAAAATATCTATAAAAAGTTAATGAAAGATCAGCAAACTTATAAATGAGCTTGCTGTAAGTTAAAGCTCACTGAGTAAAGCTCATTTACATTCAGTTATATGAGCTAGAGTTGCTCCCACTTCAAATTAAACTCGCCTCATCAAACTTTACCCGATGCCAAAAAGCATTTCTAGGCTCCGCAACGCTTTTCAAGGTGGTCCAACGACGACATTTCTCATTTTGAAGAGCCTCAGCAGGCAGGCAGCGGCGACTCAAGTGCCAAGTAACAGAAGATGATGCCCCGAAGGAATCATTTTATAGTCATCATCGGAAGTAGTACAAAGGCGAGAAGCAGGCGAAGGAGCAGCAAGGGGAGGGATGGGAAGGAGAAGCAGCAGCGGAGCCACAGCCAAGCGAACCGGACTAGCGCGACGGTTAGTTGGTTAAACTAGTTTGGCATTTTCATTTTCAGTTGTGTTGTACGCTACCCTCCCTGCCCTACCCCTTTCCCCCTCTCCATGGCTCCCTCCATGGCAAGCCTTGGCAGGGCATTTAATGAAGTCATTAAAAGCGGCGCGTGTGGCGCGATCTCAAATTACTTCGCATAACCGAAAATTACACACAAACGAACGGGAGGGGACTCTAGTAACGCCAGCCTAGCAAAGGGACAAAGGGAAGGGGAGGAAGGGGTTACTAGGACGCGCCCAGAGCTTAAAATAAACGCGAGCAAAAGGCAAAAAGGAGCTGCAGCAAAGGGGGGCAACAACTAATGGAGGACTGAACTGAGCGACTGTCAAACCGGTAGACAAGTGAGTACAGCAGCAGAAGAAGAAGAGGAGAAGAAGAGGAGAAGTAGGAGTAAGAAGCAGCAGGAACAACCTTCAACGCTCAGTTGCATCCGCGAACTAATGGACTGTGCAAAAATGAGTGACGCAGCATCAGAGGTAGCAGCCAGAGAGCACCCAGTGGGACTGTGAGCAGTGAGCTTGAGAGAGGGAGAAGAGCAACACAAAGGCAACTACAATATATAGTCAGTCTATAATGCTGATATAATTAGTTAACTCACAACGCAAATGGGCAACCTACGAGATACGAGTCCAGCTGGGCTAAGCAAGCGCCAGAGCAGCTGCAAGGCATGGCAAGTCTTTATATGAAATGGCCATATTTAGATAAGGTAACGACAAAATTTTTACAATATATTGTGGAGTCGCCTTCGCTCTCTCTCTCTCTCTCTCTCCTCTCTGGGAACTGCTGAGAAGGCAGTGAAGCACACACGAGATGAGAGTTAAATTCGTGTTGAAATAAATTAATTGCGCTAACTTGCAACTCATGCGGCACACACACGAAAGACTAGCGTCCTGCCCTGTGCTGCCCTGTCCTGCTATTGGGCCAAGGCCTAGACGCGACACACACACAGACACACACAGATACGCACGCATGTTGCATGCTGCCACAGCAGTTGAAATTGTCGTTGCAGCAACGGCTGCCTGCAGCAACGCGAGTGCCATCGATCAAAGTCTGCGTGCAGTTTGAGTACTCGCAGCAGGCTCAGCCTGGTCAGGGGGGGAGGAGAGGGAAACGGCAACGGGGAAGAGGAGGGAGGAAGATTTGAAGTGGATGCTGCTGCTGCTCGTCTCAACGTATTTTGTCTCGCCTCGAGTCAAATGTCCACAAATTAATTTTCTTTATTAAATTTTCAGCATGAAAAATGACGCGAAAAACGCTTCCGCATGCGCAGGCGCGCGCACACACAAAACTAAATTCAACTCAGGTGTCGACCAAATGCCGCTACCTGTCTAAGCCAAGCGAAGGCATCAGCCTCTGCCAGAGCCTGAGCTTCCAGCTACAGCTACAGCTACAGCTTCTACAGCTGCAAAGTGCAAGTCCAAGTGCAAGAAAAACGTTGTCTTTAATTTGGCTAAGACAATGTGCCGTTCTGAGAGAGAGAGAGAGAGAGAGAGAGAGAGAATGACAGAGAGGGGTATAGAAAGATACCAACCGGTAGCCAAAGTATTTAATTGTTGCTGCTTGTGAATTCCTCAAGCGAGTTGATTAATTTGCCAGACAGACGCTGAGAAGGATGCGTAGATAAAGCAGAGAAACTAGAGAGGAAAGTATAAAGAGAAATTTTAAAATAAAAATTACGTTAACAAGATATTTTTTCAGTATATAAAACAATTAAGGAAATTCATACCTTCAATTTAGAGGGAACTAGGGAAATCTACAGAAAACTTTACAACAAGAAAGGAGTCCAATTAACACAGTCAATTCAACTCAAGAGGAGCTTCCATAAGTTCTTTACCATGCCTAGGATAGCAAAGGAACCTCCTCAAATATCATTCAAATCAAACCGAGGCTAATCAAACTCCGCTCGAAAAACACGCAGCTAATTAAGAGCCAATTTGCAGCTTAAAGTCAAGTAAAACGTTACGATTTTCCACAAAGACGTAAGTCGCTCTATATAAAACGCGCAACAACAAATGAATCGAAACCGAATGAACTTTAATGAGCCAAAAGGTCCAGAGTGGAGTGGGTCGAAATGCGATGGGATGCGAGATGAGATGGCGGGGCCAAAAAGCGGCGAGTCATTTCCACACACAACTTCAATTAGGCGCGAGTTCAATTCAATTTCGGAGCGCAGAACAGAGAGAGAGAGAGAGAGAGAGAGAGAGACTGAGACAGTTGTAGAGCAGACAGGGCAAAAAGGAAATAATAAGGCGTAACTAAATAGGCGCTTTAGTCTATAATCATGACACAATTTCCGCCGCAGAAAGACAGCAAGAATGGGGGAGAGAAAGAGAGAGAGGCAGAGAACAGAGCGAGAGGGGGGGGAAAGGAGTGTAGTCAGGAAGTTCACATGACTTTTGGCTTCTTCAGCGCGAATGACTTGGCAGAAATGTATAGAAGAATATTGGAGCATTAATTCCATTTTCAAAGCTCGCGTCACAGTTGAGAGTTCAACGTGAAGTGGTCTCAGAGAGAGGAGAGGGGGATGCGGGGGGTAAGTAGCGCACTAAATGATGATGATGATTCGTAATAAATTCAATATTAACCAGCATTTCGTACGCCTGCCCCGCATTGTTTGCCAAATTGCCAGCGGTTTTTTTTTCTTTCTGAATAGTTTGCCGGTTGGAAAAACTGTGAGGGAAAAATATGTTAATTTCAACCGACTGGGGCAAGTGTCACTCAGTGCGTTGCACACGCAGCACACACACACACATATGACAGGTGCACAAAAGAAGTTGAGGTAACTCTGGCTCTATAATTAAGTCGCTTAAGTGCTGTAAATGCACTTGGCTGAGAAGGCGTGGTACAGGGTATGCCAGAGTGCGAGCACTTACTATGCATAGGAAGTGTTTGGAGTGTGGAGTGTGGATTGTGCGGTTCCTGTCCGCATAATTTGTGAACAATTACGCTTTGTAATAGCATTTAATGACTTCATTTTCTCTTATTTCTCTCCGTTTGTCTGTAAATGTAAATGTAGCGCGCGGCAAGGCAAGGCAAGACGCTTTTTATACCACAAAAAACAGAAAAATTGCGATCTTATCGAAGGGTTTCGAGATGCGTCAGATAGCGCGACAAATGATACTGAAAAGTGTTGAGCTGAATGGCTGAGGAAGTATTTGTAGAGGAAGTTTATTTGGGATATAGAAAAGGTATATATATAGGAAATGGTATAAGGACCTTCTTATATTCCTTATATTATGTCTTAATTATCAGTTTTTCAAAATTTTATATCAATCGATTGATACATTGATCCTGAATAAGTAAGTCAATGTTTCCAAGATTCCCCCAGGACTATGTAAACTCCCCCGATCTCTTCTTTATCAAAGATTTTAGAAAACGGAAATTATTTATTTTATTTCCTATTTTATATATTGTCTTTTTATCAACAAATCTACTCAAAAACCAATTCCAACTCGATTGATTTATTGATCTTCAATCGGCATGTCAAGTTTTCTAGGAATTCTCTTTATTTTACCATCTCACCTACTGCCCATAAATCGCTCAACTCTTACATGCCTCAAGCTGGCAGTGCGATACCCTGCGCCTTATCCACTTCAAATCTGTTTTCAACTCGTTAACACTTTGATGACCCTTTTTGGGCACAACTAATGTTCTATTTGCATATGTCTGTGTGCTATGTCTTTCGTCCTTGGGGACTACTAAGTGCAAAATAACTCGAAGAAGGCAACGACGACGGCCACAACAATTTGTTGTTTGTGCAAATTGCAAAAAGCTTTTAGCATTATCGGAATGGTAATCTGATCCGATTATCATTGACTGGTCACATAAGCAGAGTAAACTACCCGAAGCTCGAAGCTGCTGACTAGCCGCCTCAAACTAGCGATCAAGCAAGCACACAGCCTAGCCATAGACCAGTTCTTAAGCCCTAATCCATGGCGATGTCATTAAAAGTATTTAAGAGCCACAGAAAGAGATGGCAGAGAGCAAGAGTGAGCGAGAGGCAGACAAAGTTGGCAAAGTTGTTGACGTTGCATTTGACTCGATCCCGATGGAAAATCGTAAACATCACTTTGCATAAGAAGAATGCTCCATCAATTGCAAAGACTGGGCCTGCGCCTGGGCCACATCGTCGTCGTCTCTGGGCGCGCTCTATCTAAAGTGATATTAATTAAAAGATCATTTATATCAGTGCTCATAAAATAGCAAAATGTTAACCGCCACACGAAAAACGCTGCTGACATACGATGGCCTCATCAGTGCCACTCGGCATCAGGGCGCAGTAACGGATGAGGATGCGGTTCAGGTTGAGGATGTGACTAGGAGGAGAGATAGAGATAGAGAGAGGTGGTAGCCAAGGCGAGTGTGTTTAGGGTAAGCAAGGCGACATTTTCATGCGCTTACAACAGGTTTGAGGTGGAATAACTTGGAAAGTACTTGAGGAATTGGAATGATTTTGAGATATGTCATACTGAGAGGTAAGACTAAGAAGTATACCAAGTTTTAGCAGAATTGCCCCAGTCAAAGCTGAGTTACGATAGAACATTTGGTGTTATGGATGTGTCATAGCGCGACTAATGAGCTGAAATTTAACAGTCAGCTGATTTATGCTATAAGCAAGCATCTTTCTTTAGGTTTTCGCTCTTATACACCCTCTACTGCCCTCCAGTTAGGGTATTTGCAAGTAGTATACGCGTGTTTTAGGCAGTAACTGCAAAAGAAGTTGTCGCTCAGCGCGTTGATATTTATTGATACTGACAATGAACTCTGGGCTGGCGATGACGATGACGATGGCGATGGTGAGGATGGCTCCTGCCTCCTGTCTCCTTCCTTCTTCCTTACTTCTGCGACGTCGTCGGCTGAAGATGACAAGTTATGCAAATCGTGGAGACACTGAGATCAAAATAAACTGTACGCACACACGGCAAACACACACTCGCACACACACTCGCACAGTTGAGTGGGCAAGACAAGGACAAGGTCATGGCTCGACTGGAGTCTCAGGCTGAGGCTGCGACTGAGGCTGTCCGAAAGGAGTGCAAAAGTGAGAGATTGATGGCGAAATTACTTGCAATGTTTGCGCTCGTCAGGACTTCAGAACGGACGGAGCAGCTTCGGCTACGTTCCGAAAACGTAAACAAGGCAGCGGCGACTTAGACAAATGTCGCGAATGTCTTGTCCGTTCCCGCAGCTGCTCCTCTTCCCCCCCCGTTCTGATCAATCTGCAACGCCTACCCGAAAGCCAAAGCCGCGACGGCAACGGCAACTTGGACTTGAGCTTAGCGTCTGACAAACCTGTCTGCCAGGTGGGGAGAGCAGGAAGAAGGGTGGGAGGGAGGGGGGGGACCTGCCTTTGCCTACTTTGCGGTGCGCGCGCTGTGGCACATCAACTTGTCGCTGGGATGGGCAATGCCGCCGGACTGGGTACATCGACTGGCTATGCCGGGACTGGAGGACTGTGGACATGCGTACAGACGGACCGTGGACTGCGACGGCGACTGGGTTGGGCTGGCTGCCTTCAATCAGTCGAACGCAATTCGAGTTGACAACATGTCGCAAATGCGTGCGGCAGGTGGGGCAGGCAGCAGAAGAAGCAGCCTGGACTGCATGTTACAACATGCTACACTCTTATGATTATATAGATTATATTGCCATGGCCACATGGCATCGCTTCGCGTGGACGTTGCTCAGCCAGTTGCAAGTAATCCGCCAGCTCCGCCACATACCGCGCGCGCCTTCCCTTGCCCTGCTCCTTTGCCTGCAATGCTGCAGCGTGATTGAAAGATTGAGTGCCAGGCACAATTAAAGTTCTGCTGCATGTTGCATGCTGCATGTTGCACACTCGCAGCGACAATTGTCGCAGTCCCAATTTGGCCAATGGAGCAGCGAGCAGAGCAGAGCAGAGCAGGTGACCGCCCAAGCCTTGTGCCATATGAGCTGACACTTTGAGTTATCTGCACACGTAATTGATTTGCCGCATTGCCCCTGCGTTGCCCCGCGTTGCAAGTGGCAACTATTAGCCGAGCCCAGAAAGTGATTTCCGTTGCAACTTGCATGTGGATTATGATGGATCTGAGCGAGAGTGAGGGGGGTGTCTTCTCTGAAAGATGCCAATGGGATGGCTCATTTGACAGAATTAACTTGAGTTGGTTCAGATGGATCTCTTGGATGATTCATCCCATGATTTGATAGGATAGTTGGGTTGAAATATTCCTTTCTTATTTTGTCCTTAATGTGTTCACTTGGTCAAGTGTAAATCTTCTCTCTCTTCATCTATCTCTATCTAATTTATCACTTGCTGACTCGTTAGCTCCCACTCTCTTTTTCTCTGAATCTGCTCATCCTATTCACAGTCTTCCTTTCTTTTTCTTATCCTTAATCGACGCTCTCTTTGTTTTACGTCTTCCTCTCTTATTAACTCTCCAGTTCATCCTCCAAATGTTTCTCTTTCTTCTCTAGTTTCCTTGCTATAGTTCTCTCTCTCTCTCTCTTACATTCACACTTAACGGCTTTCAGCACTTTCACACACCGGAAATGCTGTAGAATTGCATAAGCTATAAGTTATATATTATGTGTTATGTGTGTTTATCGGCCCGATAAACTAACTAACATGTTTTCTTTGCCTGAGCTAAAACAAATCATTAAATACATCAAACGCTTCGCGTTGGCCTTCAGCGTGTGTGTGCGAGCACCTGTTCAGGCGGAAGTGCGCGGCTGCAGGATGCAAAAGGTAGACACTGCGTAGCACCCTGCCTGGCCTATGCCTCCTCCTCTCCCGCTCTCTCTGCGTCTACGGGATTTACAACAAACTTATTAAACAATAAAATTAAAGACGTTGTTGAATATTTGCCGTAATTTGAGATTACTCGAGTGTTGCCTCATGCCATAAGCCTCCCCCTTCCTTCTCTCTCAGTGCTTAACTCTTTCATGTTCGCTGCGCGTTGCCAACTTTTACTGCAGCAACAACAAAGCGCAAAGGAGATGCCAAGCAAGGCAGGAGAGGGGAGCGGGAGTTGCACAAAAGCCGCAGCTGTTAATGAATGGCAATGGCTTTGTTGGTAATGGAGTGTTGGCCATAATGCCGACTCTGCCTCTGCCTCTGCTGCTGGCGATGGCGATGATGATGAGGCGCAACGTTGACACTCGCCAGCGCAAGATAAGCGCGATAAGCAAAAGGCCAAAGCTGTCGAACTTGTCGCCTGGCAAAAGGAAAGAGAGAGAGAAAGGAGAAAGAGGAGGAGAAGGAGGAGCAGCAGAGAAAGAGGCCACAGCTTGCAGTGTGGCAATTAGGCCTGGTCAAGCAGAGGCCTGCCTAGTGCAACTTCAAGCTGCAATTTACAGGGTATTCCCCGCCTCGTGACCAGCCCCAACTGCTGCTAATGTTGTCTGTTTAGTGAACAAATATTTGACTTTGATTTAAGCCGTTGCGCTGGACTTGTTGGCATTGTCTTGGCCTAGGCCAAGGCGACAAATCATGATTTGTTGCACTGAGCTGAGCTGAGCTGAGGCTGCAACTCGTTGCCAGGGTTGCCAACGCATTCGTAGCTGCGGCGTCAACAATGAAATTGTCAAGTGTTGACAAATAAATTTGAGGATTTCGAGGAGATTTACTTATGCTAATGAAAGACACTTGTCACAAATATCCACACATAAATCCCGCTCCCCCGCTCACTCACACACTCCGCTCTCTCTCTCTCTCTCTCTCTCTCTCTCTGCCTCTCTTTGCGGCATCTTCTTTGACAACGACAACGACAGCGACGTTGCCTTGCATAAATATGCGACTCGAGGCTGATGTTGCTGCAGCAAGTTGCACACACACACACACACAGCAGAAGAGACCAGAACTGTGGCCAGTTTCTATGTGCCGCATGCAGCATGCAGCATGTTGTAGTGTGTGCAACATAGCCAAAGTACCGTAACAAATTGCCAAGTTAAAGAATTTGACGAGAGATGCAAAATGAGCGAGAAAAAGTTGTTCGTGGAATGGAAATGGAAATGCGAATGCGAATGCGAATTGTGAATGTGAATGTGAATGGGTATAGAAATGAGTGTAGCAATGGGTATGGCATGAGTATGGGTTGCAGATGGGTGCTATGAGTTCTATGGGTTCCTTGGGTTGCTCTGTGCTCGCAGCTCCACATAAATATTTATGAATGTTCCAAGTGAAATGACAGAATTCATTTGTTGTGTTCGTCTTGGCCAAAAAAGTGCAACAAGTTGAAATGAGCAAAGAAATAGACTAAAAGATGCTCTGTAAAAATACAAAGAGGGAGTAGAGATTTAGTAGGACTTGCAGTTGCCATGTAAGGCCAGAAAGAGACGCCAACTTTACCTAAATTTACAGAATATGCATTTTTTACACGTTATTACAGGGTATCTACGGCTTACCTAATGCCCTTATGTTGCCAAAACGCATACTAGGCGAGGATGAGAAGAATTATATAAAACTAGCCGGCAACTCTTGTGGTTTATATAGTTCTGGGAAGTCTCTTAATTGGGAAACATGTTTTTACAGGGTATCTGTGGTCATCTTTGTAGTGTTTTTCCTAATTGCCATGCAGGCATTTCATTTCTTTATTTATAACATCTAATAAACATCTCCACGCAAGAAGATGCGCTGCCTCTCTCTCTCTCTCTATCTCCCCCTCTCACTCTTTCGTTAAACTCAGCAGATTTCACACGCTCATCAAGTCGCGCTAGAAAATCCTTCAGGTAAACGCATCCAACTTTGTTGTAAGGTGTAATAAACGCGCTGCGGCGGCGCCAACATTGTAAAATAGTGTAAAACTCAACTCAGGTTGTGAACTCTATAGGGTGAACTCAGCTAAGATAAAACAATAAATTTCTAAAATATAACCACAGTAAATTGCATAGTGCGCACCCACTCTCTGCCCGTCCCTCTCCCTCTCCCTCGCTCTCACTCAGCTCGCGCACAGAGCATAATTGAGTAATTAAGCGATAAAGCGCTCAATGCAAACGAAACCTGTTCGTGCTCGGACTCGCTCGACTCGGCAAACAGGTTTGTGGAACGAAACGGCAAATGAAACGAACTGGAAACCGAAGCAGTCGAGCTCGCTGGTGTTCGTTCGTTTGTGTTCGCTCTCGCACGCGGTTCGTTTGCAACCTGGTTGCGGACGCAACAAAGCTGAGGTTCGGCTCGAGTGACAAAGCGTGTGCGCGGCGTGTGAGTGCAGCAGGCAGCAGCAGCCAAGCAGCCAAGCAGCTTGAGTGAAACGCGCTGGCTGCGTTTGGAGTTAGTTCAATTTTGGCGCTCGTACGACAAAATTCGCCGCGGCCGCTCGCTCGCTCGCCTCGTTCTGTTCTGTTTCGCATTTCGTTCGGCGAGCGCGTCTTTATTCGCCAAGAAAAAACCGCAGAAAAACTAAAAAGTTAAGATCGCAAAAATCGCTTGTGTTTTTCGCAAAAATTTTCCAATTCGAATTTGAGTTCGTGTTGCGTGTCTTGTGCTACAGAAAAGTGCCTGTGCCTCGAAAGAGCTACGTCTTAACCCTAGGCTGCCTAACATATTGCATTTACAGTTATTTATTATAATCGAAACACACACACACACGTAGGTGAAGCTTACAAATCGGTGCCAAAACATGTTGTAAAAAATTTGTGTAGTGTAAATTGCAAAATAAATTTTTGAAAAGTGCAAAAAAAAAAATATAAATAATAAAAAGCGTGTTGCATGTGCTTCAAAAGTTTGCTGCAAATTTGTATTTTGCAATCTGTTTGTTGTTGAATTGCCAACGCCGTCGCTGTCGTCGCGACGCCTGCGCAGCTGCAAGTTCTAATTGGATTTACCATATTTTTTGCGGCACGCTGCCAACGCAGGAAACGGAAGCGGTTGCACGCCATTTTAACGTCTGCAACAAAAAAAAACAGAGAAAAAGGTAAAACAAATTCGCACATAAAGTGAAAAGTTTCGTTGATGCAGAAATATTTCAGCTGTAATTAGCCAAAACATGCACTCAACACACACACTCGACAAACACTCAACACACACACACACAGACATAGAGAGGGCACATAAACACAAGTCGTAAAGCCGCAAACCTGCCAAAATTCATGTCAGTCTGTCAAAAGCAGACAAAGTGGGGAAGAACAGCAACAACAACAACAACAACAACAAGTGGAAAGAGTTGAATGTGTTATTACAAAGTTTTATTACCCTGTAGAAAGTGAGAATTGTGAAGTTTTTGACATTTTAATAAATGAAGCGAAGAAGTTGTCTAGAAAAATCTTTGTAGGAATTTTTTGAAAACAAAATTTTAATTTCACATATAATAAAATATTATTTTTTATTATTTAAATTTATTTTAAATATTTTTCGTAAATAATTCAAAAAAGAAAAAATGATAAGTTTTACGGTTTCTAATTTTATTAGAATGTAAAATAGAAAGAACTGAGGGAAAAGAAATCAAGTAGATTGTACTCCCTTTATTAAAATATATTAAATTATTTAAAAATTAAATTCATTATAGACTAAACTTTTCCAAATATAACTAGCTCACTTACAACCCAGCTAATCCCCAGCCCACCCCCTTTTCCCAGGGTATTTTGACAGCTTTAAGCGACACTTTGACATTATTTGCAGTTTTGTTTTGGCTTTGTTTTTGCTTTGCTGTGTTTTGCCTTTGTTTTTCGAACTTTGTTTATCTACTTATGTATCAGTTGTATCTGCTGTTTGTTGTTGTTATTGCTCGACTTTATAATACGCAATGATTAAATTTGACAGTTGACAACATTTCACGTTGTCAGCCATTTGAATGTGTTAATGTTCCTTGCCTCATGCTGCGTTCCATTTCGATTTGTTGTTGTTTAATCTCGTTGTTGTTGTTGTTGTTAGTGTTTGTTGTTGTTTGTCGTGTGCATTTCTCGTATAAATTGACAATTCAACTGGCGTTTTACAACACACACAAACACACATACATGAAACATGAACATGCCAAACATATCAACATTGACCCAAGGTGTGTGTGAATAGGAGTGTGCGTGTGCGTGTGCGTGTGCTACAAGCCACTTGATGTTGGCATAATAAGTACATTAACTAGAGCATATAAAGCCCAAAATGACAACGCATTAGGCCCACTTTACAAGGGCGAGATTTAATAGCTTACCCCTCCCCCTTCCGTCACTACACACGCTTCTTTTTATAGTTTCTTTTTTTTTTTTTTTTTATAATTGTTGTTGTTGCTTTTTTGTGCGTGGTCAGGGTAAAACTAGGGTAAAATAGTTAAAGAGTTGAGGTTGAGAATTGTTTGGGTATTTTTAGTATAATTTGTATATTAGCTGAGAAGTAGAAGAAATAGTTAAAGAATTAATGCTAAGATTGTTTAGGTTATTTGCAGAGGTTTGCCAAGTAAACTTCGTGTATAAGTTTATATATATTTGTACCCCAGAAAGAAGTTATAGAAGTACTTAAAGAGTTGATAGTGAGTTAGGGAATCTTACTTAAATTTGGCCTAATTAAAGCTTATAGTTATTAGAAGCTAGCAGACAAAACCCAAGGCAATCGTTTAAGATATAAGCGAAGAAACTTAAAACAATCTCAGTTCAAATTTGCCCCAATTACAGCTCAAAGTTATTGCAAGTATTCCTGGTACACTTAATAAACATAATAATTTCCGGCAAAATATATATCAAAGCAATCTGCAATCTAATTAAAACCAAACAGCAGCTGTAAAATATCTAAGCAAGTTTCCCTCCTCCTCCTATTATCAGTCACAACATTATGATAACAGAGAGAGAAGAAGAAGAAGAAGAAGAAGCTGTAGCAGCTACCGTAGCGCATATCACACATGCATAATAATTAGATTAATGCTATCTCACTCGCTCTTACTTGCTCGCTCTCACTATATCAACCTCATTACAGCAGCAACAAAAAGCAAAATAACAAAATTAATATTTGGCCAAGAGGAAGAAAACTAAAGCAGAGCAGAAACTGAGCTCAGCTTGTGGCATGATGATGATAGTGTAATATAGCCAGGAGCACGTGCGGCATTGCATTAGTATTAACTGAACTGAACTGAACTAAACTGAAAGTTAAGCTCGAAGAGGGAGAGAGAGAGTGAGAAAGAGAGAAAGAGCGAGCGAGTGTGCTGCATGTTACAGCGTTGATAGTTTAGTTGCTTCCTCATTAATTTTGGCTCTTTTTTGGAAGGTCAACTGCGGCAAGAATTTACAAATTGTGGCATGCGGATATTTCATAGATATTTCTGAAATAAAGTTAACTTTTTTTGCATTTTTCATATTGCCTAAAAATTTCAGAATTTTGTTGGAAATGCAGTTAGCTTTTTTTGCTATTTTTATGTAGCCCAAAGATTTCTATAAACTCTTTGGAAAATATATATTTTTTTAATATTTGGCAAGCAAAAGCAAATTTGATTTTTAGAGTTAGCTATTTTGCCTTTTTTGCAAAAGTCCAGATTTTTTTTAGCTTTTTTTTTCATCAAAAACAGCTTTATTTGAGTCAGAATAGTCCGACTGCTCAGCACGTAAGTCGTGAAAGCCAGCAAGCTGCAGGCTCACACGTTACGTATACGCAGTGTAGGAAAGGGGGGAGGGGGAAAAAGTTTCAATTAGTTGACGGAAGTCAGAGTTGAGTCGAGCTAATGCCAATATATAATAAACACACGGCAAGATAGCGAGAAAGAGATATGTGCAGCTGAAATGCCAATGGAGATCTGTAATTAAAAGCATGACAATAGTTGCCAGAGCTGATGGGGCAGGGCAGCAGCAGCAGCAATGGCAGCTGTCACAGCAGCAGCTAGCACAACAACAGGGACAAGGAGGGGATGGGAAGGGGAGTAGCCCGAGCTAAGCACCCCACAAGCTCAGCGCAGACATCAAGATCTCTGCGAGTGAAACAAAGGTGTCTGCGTCTGTCTGCCTCTGTCTGTGCACTGTCTGCCGTTAGTTAAACTCCCGTTAGCAGGCGAGCTACTTAACTGCCCCCCTACTCCTCTCTGCCCCCCCTCTGTGGTGGGTTACCCCTTTCTAACAGCGTCGCGTTTCATTCATGAATATGTTTGGTTTGCTTTGCTTTGCTTTGCTTTGGTTTTTCTCTGCTTTTTTTACAAAATTCGCACACATGTGTTTGTATGTGGCAAGGGTTGTGCCACAGAATCCGCCCCCTTTCTCCCTCCTCCCTTCCTCCTCTCTCTACTCTGCTACCCCCTGCTTCGGCTTGGCAGGCGGTCTCAAGTTCAAGTGCAGCTCGTGAAGGCTTCCTTCCGCTGCACTGCTTGTCCCATGTCTAGACAGACCAAGCTGCCTTTCCGCTTACATCTCCCCTGCCCCCACTTTGTCCACTGCCAAGTCGAGTTCAAGACGAGCAAGACACACACACACACAAGAAGAAGAAGAAGAAGAAAAGAAAACTTTTTTGTCGCCAACAACGAAATGAAAACGCTCGCAATTTGAATAAACATTAGACAATGCCAGGGAGGTAGGGGAAGCAAGAAAGAAAGAGAGAGAGAGAGAGAGAGGGAAAGAGTGCGCAAGAAATACTGCTAGATGCAGAAATACAGATAGACTGCACAGTGAGAAAAAGCCAAGGGGGAAGGCAAAGTAATTTAAAAGATATCTAATTCTATTTGAAGATGCACTGAGAGAAGTAAGTGAGAGAAGTTTCTCAGAGTACTATATAAGAGCATAATTTCTGAGAACTAGATGAGATATTGTTGTCCAATTTTTAGCTCGATCAATTCTTTTGCTCTTTTTTTTGCGCAGTGTATTTAAAAATTGGATCATTTTAGTTGACTGTTTTTCTGCAGTGCAGCTACAAATGCCTGAGTACTTGAAGAAAAGTTTAAGTTTTTGCCAAGTTTTGTGCCTCAGCTCTTGCTACTACTCATTTCTCTCAGTGTAGTCAGCTGCAGCAGCACAAAGTATTAGAATAAAGTTCAATTTGCCTTGACCTCACTTCAACTCACTTCTTTAGCTTCACTTTTCTTAAGCTGCCACACATTTCTCTCAGTGTAGCCAGCAGTGAGAATTATAATGGCGCTGTGGTCATAAATTAACAGCCTCACCATCAGCATCAGCATCAGCTACAGCCAAACGAGCCGACCGAACGGCAATTTTATCAACTCAAATAAATAAACATAAAACTATATAGTATATGTCCAGAGATAGATACATAGATAAATAGGCAGATAAAAGTATTTGTGTGTGTTGTGTATAAACAGCCTATCGACAGAGACATCAACGAGTTCGTTTATAAAGGCGGCTAATTTGAATTAAATTCAAAGACAAAGAAGAAGAAGAAGAACCTGAAACGAAGCGAGCTACAGTCTACAGATTAGTGTAGAATCCCAAAAAAAAAAACCTAAACGAAACCAATTCCAAAGCTAAAGCCGAACGTGTTGCAAATATGTTTTGGAAATCTAAAAATTAGTCGCTGACGGAAGTCGTCGCAGAAATCTCGTAGAAGAAGAAGAAGCTCCGCACGCCAAGTTCGTGCTTAGGCTTAGCCGCTGCGGCAGTCAAAGATTTTGGCTTAGTCGAGCTGAGCTCAGCTTAAAGGGCGATTGCTTAGTTCTTGCTGGGGTGCTTATCAGAGAGAGAGGGAGAGAGAGAGAGAGGGGGGCGCTGTAAGACCTTGTGCTCGTTTTATGTAATGTTTAAGCTTGTTGCACAGCGCAAAACAGAACACGCGCTTAATGCGCTAAAAAAAAGTTTACGGAAAAGACAAAGTTGCACAAAGCAAGCAAAAGAGAAAAAGGGAGAGAAAATAAAAGAAAGGAAAGGGTAGAAAAAGTGTAGAAAACTTTTTGTCAGTTAGTTTTGGCACGTTTCGCTGACAAAAGAAAACAATTGTCGAACGAGCGAGCGAGCGAGCAAAGATCTAACAGAAAAAGATAAAGAACTTGTAAATGGCATTAAATATATAAGTAGAGAGAGAGACTCTCAGACTTTCCCACAGTTCCCTCTCCACAATCGAGTCAGTCTCAGTCTCAGTCTCCGTCGTAGCTATGCAAATTGCGCTCTTTATCTAATCTATAAAATTGGCACAAATCTGCGCATATGCGTAGACGAAGACGAGCCATGTTATAGAAGAGTCTATGCCAAGCTTTATGGCTTAAATGATGTGCAAGTAGTGCGAGGCAGAGGGAAGAAGGTAAAGGCATGCCAACGACTTTGATATGGGCTGATGATGAGCTCCAATTTCGAAATTATACCAAATTATTGCCAAGCTGAAGAGGGAAGGGGAGAAGGGAGGAAGGAGGAAGGCAGGAGGCGGTGCAGCAGCTGAGATAGAGTTAAAGAGCAGCTAGCAGAAGAGACAGAGGGGGTCAGAGGGAGGTGGACAAGGAAAGTGAGACAGACAGAGACATACAGAGAGAGAGAGAGAATAGTAGAGAAAGAGAAGAGAGGTAAAGGAAGAGTTACGGCCAGGCATAGCTAGGGAGCGAGAAAGGGCTGAGGAGATGCAGAAAAGGCAAATAGGAAGAGAGTAGCTGAGAGAGAGAAATAGAGCGAGAAGCGAAGAGAGAGATAGGGCGAGGTAAGGCTAGTAAAGGAAGAGGAGGAGCAGCAAAGGAAGCGCTTTGAAGCAGCAGAAAAAAATTGAGTTTTAAATTTTCAGATTTGGTTTCATTTAGATGAGTTTAAATTGTCGCTAGCGCTTGTAGTTTTTGTTGTAGGTTATGTTGTTGCTATTGTAGTTGTTGCTGTATCTCCCTTTTGTTGCTGTACCATATTTGTTGGTGTTGTCGTTGTACTTGTTGCCTCTATTGTTGCTGTTGTTGCCGTTGGGGTTGTTGTTTTTGTTGACGTTGTTGCTGTAGAGGTTGTTGTCCTTGCTGTAGTTGTTATTGTTGTTGTTGTTGCTCTAGAGGTTGTTGGAGCTGCTTGTTGTTGTTCTCGCTGTAGTCTCTCTTGCTCTGCTGTTGTAGTTGTTGCCTTGTTTGTTGTTGTTCTCCCTCTGTGTAGTTGCTCTCGTTGTTGTTGCTTGCAACACACACACATAACAAGTTAATTTTCATGTAAATTTTCTGTTTCTGGGCCCGGCACTTTTTTCGGCCAGCCTTTCATTCTCAAAGCCGAACAACGAGCAGCAGCAGCAACAACAACAACAAGAGGAGCAGCAGCAACAACAACTACAACAACAACCGGTTAACATAATCACTTAATTTGCCGATTGTGCTGGCTCTGTGCCTGAGCTCGTTTTCGGCTCGTAATCGTGGGCGCGCTCTCAGCTAAAGAGAGAGAGAGAGAGAGAGAGAGAGAGAGAGCTAAAGACTGAGAGAGAGAGAGTGATGGAAGGGGGAACAGGGGAAGAAAATGCCTATTTAAATGAAAATGTGAATACGAAGCCGTAAGCGATATCGATACCGTTTCCCCCCGTCCTACCCCCTGCTCCCCATATCGATGTCCCATTGCCAGCTTAGAGTGTCAATATTATTAAGTGATGATGTTTCAAACGTTTTCAATGCTGATAAACGAGCTGAGATGCGATAAAAGGCAGCGAGAGACAACAAAAAAAAAAATGGGAACAACAAAAGAAGCAAAGAAAAAACAGAGAGAGAGGGAGAGGGAGAGGGAGAGAACTCTAAGCCGAGTTGATAAATCGTATGTGTATTTTTGTCGGGGGCTACCAGAAAATAATTTACCAAAAACTAAAACCGGCAGCAAAAAACGTGTAGAATAAATAACAAAAAGTGGCCAGAAAAACAACAGAAACAAAAAAGCGACACGAGCAAAAACAAAACAAACGCAACACAACAAAACATTTGGCAAACACACAAAACAAACAAACAAAACGCGAAAATAAAACGCGAAAAAAAGCTAAGCAAAAAATTAAAACAAATGCTTGAGTTATTAGCGAGCAGCGACGTCGACAGCGACTGAGGCTGCGGCTGCGGCGGCGGTGTCTTTGTCGTGGGCAGCGCGTGGGGTCAGCTTATGCGGGGGAGGGGCGTCTGCATTTTCGCTCTCCCTGCCTCCCTCCCTCTTTCACTTTCTGCTTTGTTTTCGTTTTTATGGAAAGCTTGCAAAAATAGCAACACGTGAAAACCGCAGCGAAAAAAGCAGTGCAAAAAAAAAGAAGCGGAAAGAAAGAATGAGACAGCAAACAGCGAGAAAAAGAGAGACAGCAAGAAATGTTATGCGGACGCCACGAAAAAAATCTCTTGACGAAAATAAAAACTAAAATGCAGCCAGCACTCACCCAGAACATTAACTCGCGTGTATTGCACACGGGCAGCAGCAGCAGCGGGGCGAGGGTAGCTCGAGGAGTTGTGTGTGTTTTTGTTTCAGATATTGTTGTAATTGAAACAGCAAAAAAATCTACAGGGAAATGAAAAAACAAGAGCAGGAGTAGTAGCTTTTAAAATGACTTGAAAACTGGCTTGAAAAAAGCTGTTTGAAATTTTTAAATAATTTTTATAAACTCAAAAATATATATAAAATTTTAGTATGCATTAAAAAGTTGGGTATGTGTCGTAGAAAAAATTGCTACAAAAATTTTTGAAAACTGCCGAAGCTGTGCTGCATGCGCTGTCAGTCTTAATAGAAGCTCAAAACATAAGGCAATCACAACTGCTACGCACCACCCTCGCTCACTTTGAATGTCTGGCTGACTGTCTGCACTTCACTGCCGTTGTGTGTGCGGGTGTGTGTGTGCGCTTGCTTGGTGCGTGTGTGTGTGTAGCCATGCATTTATGATGATTTGAAGCTGAAGCTCTGCAAGCATCATCAGCGAGTCACAGTGCAAAAGCCGCAGCCGCAGCCGCAAAAGCAAACGCAAACGGATACGCGGAGCAGCGTTAAGGCAGCTTTAACTATAAATAAAACCAAAAGACAACAACAATAGCAGCAGGTAGGGGGAGGGAAAGAAGAAAGGAGCAGGGGCAACACGAGCTGTGGCGCACACATGCGAATGCATCAAAAGTTGCACTAAAACTGAGAAAGAGAGAGAGAGACTCTGAGGAGGCAAAGGGTGAAGGGGAGTGAAAGAGGGGAGGGGGGGGGCGGGTAGTTACTCCGGCGCGCTGAAGCAAACAACACGCAGCGCGCACAGAAAAACAAGGCAAAATAATAATACAAATAACTATAGATGCATAGATAGTGCGCAGCGATAGTTAGATGGACGAGCCTGGCAAAGCCTGGAGAGGATGCGCAGCCGTTGGCAACATCGTCATCATTATCATCTTTGTTGTTGTTGTTGTTGCCGTTGTTGTTGTGGCGACGACGACGACGACGCGCCGTTTGCCATAATTGTTTAGTTAGCTCAGTTTGCCCTAGCCTTGGCCCACCTGAGCTGTGGCTGCTGCCTCAGCTGCCTCAGCTGCTGCTGCTGCTCTTTGTGCAGTCATGTGCAGCCAAGTCAACGCCAACGCCGGGCACAGAGCCAGAGCAGAGCAGAGCGCAACGCGCAGGCTTGACTCCCTTTGAGCCTGGCTAAAACCTGATTATGAGTGGCTGCCCCAACATGTTGTGTATTCTAACACGCGGCGGATGGCGTCGTCTCTCTCGCTCTCTCTCTCTCTTTCGCTGGGGCAAACAAAATGCGTCTTTAATGCAAACATGCAGCAGCAGCTTCCTTTGAAGTTGCTCCAGAGCGGGGTGAGGAAGGGGGAGGGGAGGGGTGCTGCGCCGCCTGAGCTTGTTGCATGTGCGTACAAAACTTTAAACAGGAATTTTAACAACTTGCTTTGTACTTTGCTTGTTGCTCGAACAACAACGAACAACTGCAGCAACATCGAGCAGCAACACAGGCAACAACAAGCAACAACAACAACAACAACAAACATGCGCTCCTCAGATTTATATAGAAAATTTCTATGCGTCGCTGGCAGAGCCCAAAAAGGAAATGCATGCCGAGGCCACAAGCGGACGCAGTAGACGTTGATTCCCCCATCCCTCTCTTCAGGAAGTGACAGGGGCAGAGAGGGGAGAGGGGAGGCAGTCTGCATGCCAAACAACGTGCCAACAATGACGGCGACGAGCGCTGCCAATTAGAAGATTTCATATTTTTTTTTAAAAAGATTTTTTTTTATTTATTTTCTTGCAATTCAATTAGACAGCTGGCAAGGGGGTTGTGGCAGCTTGGCGTGAAAAGGTCAGAGGTAGCAAGCGGTAGAAGGAAATACAGAAGTGTCATAGCAGGCAGTAAGTGTGTGTCAAGCAGGCAGCGCGTTAGAGAGAGAGAGAGAAGACCAGAGAAGTCCAATTTGCACCCTAAGCTGCTTAGTTCACGTTTCATAGCAAGCAGCTGCTGTCAGACACACGCGCAGTCTAATTATTTTCCCAGTCTTGTCTTATCGCATAAGTTTGCCGCTCTGCTCAGTCAGTTTATGAGCCTGGGAAGCTGCCCTTGCGCCCCACGTAACCCTCTCCCTGACCTTCGCGTTGTCTATAAAAAGCAAAACAAAAACTAACAAATATATTTACTATATATAAAACCTGCTGCTGCTGCTGCTGCTGTTGCATAACGCTGAGCTCATTAAAGCTACGGCACATCCATCAAAATTCCAACAGATTTTGTCATATAAAATGGATGAGGTCAAAGTTGAAGCGTTGATGACGCTGACGGCACATCAAAGAGTGGAGAGAGAGGGAGGGAGGAAACGAACTAAAAATATGTGTATAAAAGAGACAGCTAAATATATGTTTAATTAATATATGCAGTCCGAAGGGGGAGGCACAGAGGAGACAGACAGACAGCTCTCAGTCTCAGTCTCATCGCAGCGCCAACTTGTTCAGTTATGGCGATAATTATGCAGAGCTTCACCCGCGGCAAAAGTTGGCCAAAACTTGACGCGACGGGTGGTCAGCAAATCAGCTTGAGCAGCAACAACAACAACAACGGCGGGGGCTTATTTTGTTGCTCATTAAGTAAAAAAATGCTACTTGCAGCAAACATTTTAATTATCAATGCGAAAATGAGACGCGCCGTCGAAATCGAACAAGGTCAGGGCTATAAAAAAAACTTTTGTTGTATCTCCGCTTACAGCCTGGCTAAATAGTTGTGGCTGGGAACAGCTGCTCCACATACATATGACATACGTACGTTTGCTTGTGGCATCTGTCTACATCAAAGTCACGTTTCACATTTGGCAGCGTCTTGTTACACATTTCTCATCATAATTCGTTGCCGAGTATGTTGAGTGTTTGCTACACGTTTTGCTGTTGTTGTTGTTGTTGTTGTCGGGGGTCTCGAAGTTGTAGCCAGCTCAAGTGATGACACATCAAGGTGCGTTACTCAACTCCTTTTACTTTGCCAGCCACGCAGCAGCTACCTGCCACTTGATGTTTTGCGAGGGGTGGCGGTGGGGGTAGTAGCCAAGGTGCTGAGTATGAGCAAATATGCAAGTTAAGATATTTTGGCAGCTGTATGTTTGCCAAAGCTGGCAAAGCACTTATTGAATATTAATTTTTAATGCTCCAGTGGGGCGCACTGGCAATGAATGAAGTTTTATTGAATGAAATATTGAATGAAATTTAGTTTTAATGCGTTTTAATGCAAGTTAGGAGCAGCGTGGGAGCACTTTTCTATAACAGCCGCAGTGCTGAAAGGATAAACAATAAAATATTAATGATAATGCACTAAAACTGCATTTTCATAGGACTTTTGCTATAGTGGGAGACCTTAGGTACACTTTACCACAACGACCGTAGTGCTTTAGCCCTTAAGAATTCAAGAATGTGCTCAAAAATGCAAATTTTCTGATTTAAGGCCACAGTGTGCAGACCGGCACTACAGTTGCACTTTCCCGCAACGACCGTAGCTTAGTATGCTAGTCACACAGCTTGCTGTCTACCGCCTGCAGTCTGTAGCAGCCAGCTTTTGCATGCCTCGCTTGCATTCACAATTATCGCACGAGCTGTCACATTCCCATTACAATTACAGCAAAGCAAATAAATAAACAATAAATAATAAGCAACGAGAAAATAAAATAAACAATAAGCGACACAAGTTGCAGCGCTCGAAAAGCAGCTATGGCAACAGCAACAACAACTACAATAACAATGACAACTGTCTGGCTGCAACGGCTGCCTGACAGGCGACAGGTAGAAAGAACACAGGCCAATCGCAGTGCCGAGTTTCGTGGCATGCCCCACGATTGCCCATGGCTGCCCATTGATCGGACCCCTGGGCCCAAAAGTGCCCAAGTCGAGACACCTGTGTGCCCAGGCCGTGGAAACGTGTTCGCACGCCAGCGTCGACTGAAGCAGCGGCGTCGGCGTCGGCGTGACGCCAGCAATTGCTAGACAATGTGACCTTTCTATAAAGCCAAGCACACGGACGCAACACACACACACACAGAGCACACACTCCCTCTCACACACAGTCTCTATCTTTTGCCCTCTCTCTCTCTCTTCTTTTCTATGGCGACCCCCAAAGCGCAGCGCGCACACCCACCCAAAAGCCTTGTCACTTGCAGCGTCGTGCGTCGCATGCGTCAATTGCAGGCAGGAGGAAGGCAAAGGGGCAGGCAGTGGGGGAAGGAGTGGGGGGCTGGGGCAACATTGCCTTGCTCATCAAATTCTCGCATGTTGCCTGTCAAAGCGCTCAGTGACAAACACACGCACACGCGGCAAAGACGTTGACGTTGTTGCGGCAACTGCAGCTGCTCCATTCTGCCTTACTCCCTTCCCCTCTCCCTGCTCCCTCCCTACGCCCTGTGCTGCCTGCAATTCCTCTGAAAAATTCCACCAGTTGCAGCAGCAGCCGCGACATTGCTTCGCTTTTTCTTCTTCCCTTCCTTTTTTTTTGCCATAATGTTTTTATGATGACCCACGGCACACAGCCTCCTGTTGGCTGCAGCCCCCCTCCCCCTCTCCCTTTCCCTGCTTCCCGCTGTCATTGCGCCTGCCTCTTTGTCTACGCTATAATCCGCTGCAAGTTGTCTTTATTTTTCGCTACTCGCCGCAATTAGCTGCACTGCCAAGCTAAGCAAGAGTAGCAAGGGAAGCTATGAGGAGGGAAGGGATGGGGAACGGAGCAGCTAAAGCGCGGGCGAACTCTCTGCGGGCACTCGCTGTGGCAGACACTGCGGCTCTGTGGCATAAAAATTAATTGAAAAAAATTATTCAGCCAAACGCGCAAAAATGCAATGAAATTTGAGCATCGATTGTGGGTCAGCTGCAGCTACACGAGCGCGACTCATCGACAGCTGCCCCCCCAAAAAACAGGCTCCACGTAGCGCAGGCACCACTTAGCGGCAGCTGCAGCCAAGGTAGAGCCTCGGCTGCCTTGGCTGCTGCGGCGCGCGCAATCCATTTCAATTGCCGCTGCGACGCGTTTAAGATTACGCAAGGCGATTAGCCTGGCAGCTGGAAAATGCTGCAGTCCCCCCTCTACACTCTTGCCTGGCCTGGCCTGGGTAAACTTGTTTATTAGATGCTCCTATTCTCGGGCAATCAGCGGCACGTGCCCTCTTCAAAACCAGCCCCCCCCTCCCCCCTCTGCTCCACTTACTCTGCTGCTAACTAGCCGCACGTATTCGCTTGCGCTTGACTTTGTGAAAAGCGCGTTGAAAAATCGCTCGAAAGTCGCTTGAAAAACGCTACGAAATGCAGCTAGAAAAACCTGGCCATAAATTGTTATTATGGCCGTAGAAAGATAATTGCAATTTTAAGTAGAATAATTAAAAATCAATGTTACTAAAATCGCGCTGTCAATGCGTAGCGAAGCGAAAACTTGAAACTTTTGCCAGAAAGTTTTTCTCGCTTTCTTCTCTCTCTCTTTCTCTTTTTGTTCGCGACTTTTTCTTGCACGTTCTACGCAGTCAGCAAAAACGAGCGAACAAAGGGAAAAAACTTTTAAATATATTAATCAGTGCATAAATGACAAATTGTCAATAGAAATAAAGGCAGACTGAAAGGCTGTGACAAAGAGAGCGAGAGAGAGTGGGAGAGAGGGAGACAGGCCAAGCGGCGGGGCAAGTGCGCTGCGTGGGCGGCAGCTGCTGCTGCAATCAACTCGACTCGAGACGATGCAGACACAGCGCAAACAAAGTGCAAAAGCTAACAGCAACAGTTAGAAATGGTATTAGATGATGGACGGCAGGATATGCTGTAAAAGTGAGGAAAAATAAAAAAAAATAGAAAATAGAAAATATTTAAAGAATTTAAAAAATTCATTTAAATAATAGAGAAATTAATTCTAGAAATATTAAAAATATTTAACATATTATATTATAATCTTAAATACTTCATAAATTTATTTTTCTAATTTATTGCCATAATATAAAATTAATATAATATTAAAAAGATATTGCATATTTTGCTATGCCTCAGGAATTTCTATTCCAACTTACTGCAATTGCAAGGAATTCTTAGTCCATCTATCTATGAGTAATGCATGCGTGTGAAATATTGTTATAGCTGTGCCATCATATCATATCATATCATTATCATTAGAGCAGATCTCTTTCCCTCTCACTCAAATCGACTCAAGTTGCACAAATGTTTTCAAGCTGCATAAGAGAAAAACAATATAAAATACAGAGAACTATTTTGTTTTATCTGCGTATCATATTTATAAAGTTTAACCATATTTCCAGCTGTATTCGCTGCACCCTTCCCCCTCTCCTTCCTAGTTTCAACACTGTCGAGCAAAAGTTATGCACGAAAAGTCATAAAGTTTTGCGCGAGGAGCGAGCGTTGAGTTGAGTTCAGTTGAGTTGCGTCTGCAGTTGACTTTATTATATCTTTAATCCCTGCTTGCATAGGGTATAAAAAGCTAAAACTGCAATTACACACACAAACACACACACACACACATGTTTGCTTGTGTGTGTGTGTGCGTGTGTTGCCGCTGCTGTAGTCAAAGTTGACTCTTGACGCATTTACAAGCGTTGCCTGCGCTGCCTGCGTTGCCTGCGCTGCCTTCGTCCATTCTGCAGTGAGTAGTGTGGGAAAAGTGGGCGTGGCCAATGGGCATTAAACGGTATTTCAACTTTTGCTCAAGCTGCGCTCGCTTGATTTTATTTCATTTGAGTTGTTGCCGTTGTTGTTGTTGTTGTTTTTGCTGCAATTAATTGACGAGCGACCAAAAAATAAAAGAGAGAGAGAGAGGGAGAGACGCGTAGCATCTAAAAGTCAGACAAATAAACAAACAGACAAGCGAGGAGGCAAGGCAACAAAGCGGCAGCAAACAGAGACGTCATCGGGGTCGACGTCATCATGTGAACTTCTGTCTGGACGAGGCAAATGTTGCTCGTGTTGCTCGTGTTCTTTGCTGTGTCTCTCTCTCTGTCTGTATCCATATCCTGTGCGCTCTCTCTCTCTCTCTTTTAATGGACTCGCCCTAATCAAGCTTGCCTCGGACTGTGCCGCGCTGTGTCTACACACATCTTCGTCATTAAGTTGGCGGCCTGGCAAATTGATTCATTAGTCAAAGTGACTCTTATTTAGTAAATAAGCTGCAAAAAGAGAGGAAGAGCAGCAGAGGCGTAGCCAGGGGGGGTTAAAGAGGGGAGTATGTAAAGCAGGCAAATCTCGGAAAGGCAAAGTAGGCGCAGCTAACTTGACAAATGACTAGAAAAGTTCCCAACCTAACTTCTCCTTGCCCCTCTTTCCCTTCAGTAACTACGCCCCTAGTCTCTGCGACATTTGCATTCCCTGTTCTCTCCCTCTCAATCATTCTCTATCAAATTGCATTTGATTTGTTAATTGAATCTAGCTTTTTTCTAGCCAAACCAAGCTAAAACACGCCCCCCGTTATGGCTTAAAGTTATTAGTCGCATTTAAGTCGTTCGCGCTAAACTGGTTTGCTGGCCAATCTCGTCGTAGGCTTTTGGCGCCCCCCACTGGTTATCAACAAATGAGCCGCTTGTGTCACATTTTCTGTGCGTGTGCCCCGTAGCCAATGTGGCCATATTTATGGTAACGGCAACTATTCTGGGTTTATTTTTATAGCCAACAAACATTAATGACAAATAAAGCGGGAGAGCAGAAACCTGTTAACCCTTTTGCGGCATCGCTTCGCATCGCATTGCACTCCCACGCAACAGGCAGACTTGCTTATTGGCTCGAGATTTGGCCAATTCCCAGGCGCAACCAGATAAGTTGGTGGCCAACTTGGTCAACACTGGCTACATATCTGACGGCGTCGGGCTGCACCCTACGCATTTATGGAACACCAACAACAACATCAACGCAATCTGTTGGCCATTTGGGTGCGCGCTTTACGCGATTGCGAGCGACGCGACTAATGACTGCGTGGAAAACCAATTGGCGGCTGGGAAAAACTAATTAGCGGGACATGGTTTTTACTTCGAGGAAATTGGAAGTGAAAGTTGTTATGAGGTTAACGGAAGTTTTCAGAGAGCTGGGAAAGGCTTTGAGAAGCAGCTGAAAAGGCGCAGGAGTAATTGATTTCTTTGGAATGAAGAGATGCCTTACTATCTGAAGCTTAAGTTTTGCATAGAACGGCTAAGGGAATTTCAAAAGTTGATTAAGAAGCAGAGAAACTCACTTTAACATGAATACAAAAGAATTGAGAAGCGCAGAGAGAGGCGATCAATGGGCTCCTATGCCAAGAATCATCTAGAAAGGCACAGGGAACTGCATAAATTATTAATAATATGATTCAAAACGATGCTTCCGACTTTAACTGGAGTATTAAGGGTCTAAGAATCACATAGAGCGGCTTTCTCTTGACGGGCTTAGTCACATCCTTTCTTGAGAATCTCCTAGAAAGGCGCGCACGAAATGATTCACTTGGCAGCGTTGCTCACTTTTACTTTTCGCAATCAATTCGCTCGATGCGCGCTATCAACTTGTACGCATCCACACACTGTGCACAATCTGCAGATGTAATCTATATGCTCGCATATCGACAGCAACAACAACAACAACAACAACTGCAGCTGCGGCTCAGAGGCGGCACCCAGCTCCAGCGTGTGTGTCACCTTTTGCGGTTCTCAGCGCGTCCGCTTCACGTCCGTCTGTCTGTCTGTTCGTCCACGATGTCAGGCGTAATTTTATACGATCAGCTTTCGATTTGGCGAAGCCTGAGGTTAAAAATTAACATGGCCAAAGCGGCGATAAGTACAGATTGCTATAGGTATTGCTATGGGTATTGGATGGGTTTGGCATTGGTATTGGTATCGATATTGGTATTGGTTTTGGTATTGGTATTCGTATTGCTTCGGCCCAATGTAATTTTGTGGTTTTGGGCAACGAAAACTGGCAGGAAAAAAGCAGAAGAGGGAGAGAGAGAGTGAAAGAGCGAGAGAGCAAACCAGAGTGCAATTGATATGCTCGGTCGCCGACAGAGGACAGTCGAGGGCGCAAGCGGATTCAGATACGCGCTCTCGGGAATTCGACTGCGGATTCGATTGTCAAAGCCAATTGTTGGGCCATGTAAATGCCAAGCGTTTGTGTCTTGAAATATGCCTGCGGCTTCCCTCTCTCTCTCTCTCTCTCTTGCTCTCTCTCCTTTCTCTTTCCCTCTCTCTTGTTCTCTTTCAGTTCGTTTTATGCGATATGAATTACACAAGTTTCCTGGCAGCGTTTTTATGGACCTTTTCCTCTTTATTATTATGCTGCGTGTGTGGTGTGTCTGCGAGTGTGTGTGTGTGTGTATGGTGTGTGTGCTTCTGTGTGTGCCCTTGTCGTTATAATATAATAATTAAACGAATTGCCAAAGTGTGTCCGCAACAGACGCGCGTTGTTCGTCAGGCTCTGCGATAGCCTGAGGCCGTTTGAGATGACAAAAAACTATTAGGGATGAGAGTGAAGAGTGACTATCGATTGTTTAGTTAGTTGTTAAAGGAGGGACTTTGTTAGACGGACAGGATATACAACACAAGCTGCTTATCTATTCCATTCTTATAGGTTCTTCTTTTGTCAGAGAAGGGAAACTCAATTAGAGATGAGACTAGCACGCATACTATCGATTGCATATATTAGAGATGAGAGTTGCCTAGATGTTTAACATTATGCATACGCATGACAGATACTTCAGCTTGAGACGAGCTGCGTTCGGTATATGTTTCTCCCCCTTATTTAAATTCTGCTCCAGTTACGCTCCCTCACGCTGCCATCTCTAGCTGCAGCGACGCAGTGCTGCCAGCAGGGGCAGCATTAAAACACAGACCCAGTTTTTAATATGTGTTCCCTGTGTTCCATGCCTCCGTCTGCTTGGCTTGGCTTGTCGAAAAAGGGTTTTATATTATATATATTATTTTCCTTGCCGGCTTTACTTGCTTTTATTTGTTCTTTACACTCGAGGTGTCAATTTCAACGCCCTTTTCCTTTGTTTGCCTCATTGTACAGGGGGCCTGCCGAGTACTCTAAATACATTCAAATATTACCCTCGTTTTTAATTTCAGTCAAATTATGCGAAATACACTGTGCGAAATTTGTTATGCGCTCGAATGGGGTGGGCGAAGCAGATGAAAAAAAGAAAATCTATAAATATTGCCAGCGTGTTGGCCTGCCACACCCACTGTGCGCACACACACGCCTACAAAGTGTTTAACATAAATATTTGCAAATTTCTCGAACAACGGCGACGAATTAAAACACATGCATAAAACTCGTATAAATTGCCTTTGACTTCTGCCTGGGCAGGAGGGAGAGGTGGGGGAGGAGGCGTGTCAGGCAGGAGGAAGTCTTCTTTTGGGGCGTTGGAAATCAGCACCTCATCCGTTTGCTCAGCTCCTCCACAACGAGGCATGTGTGCTATGAATGCTGCCAAGTTCTTTATTTTCCTTTTTGGGGTGCGGCTAGAGTTGAGAATGACTTGGCGGGGGGTGGGCGTGTGTGCGTGTGTGCGTGCGTATGTTGTTTGGAGGGCGTGGCAGGCAAGCAGGCAGGCAGGCAGCATCATTGCCGCACATATGAGGCAAGAAGATTTGCATGTGCTTCACGCAACTGACAACTCAATAAAATGTCGCTATTTTAATTCCCTCGCTCTCTTTCATTCTCGCTTTGTCTCTTTCTCTTTTGCTGTCGGATGTGACAAGACGCATGTTGCTTGCCGCAGCATGTTGCATGTTGACGCGTTTATTGCCATTAAACATTCGTTTTGATGCGTTTTGATACCGGGAAAATAAAGCACATAAATATGGGAATAAAGCAGCCGCGGGTGCCTGGGAGAAAGGGAAGAGGTTTTAGGGAGGGGGAAATCTGTAAAGAAAAGTTCAGAAAGCCACAGTCAAAGGACACTGATAGTAAGATACCCTGCGCTAAACTTTCAAAACCCGTTGCAAACATCAAGATCTGCTTCAACAAAACTTAATTTTGGGCTAAAAAGCATTTCAAAATCGATACCATCGATAGGAGTTCAAACCTTCACATCCAGCCACAAATGAACCATTTTATAGAATCACTGAGAACTGCTGACAAAAGCTGCAAGGCTATAGTATAACCAGATTATTTGTTTTTTTGTAATTTAATTTGGCTTGTGCAGGTGCGGCAGCTTGCTAACAATTCACATCCTCATAAAGACAACGTGTTGACAACAAAATTAATTCAAATTAGCTGCAGCAGCAGAGGATGAAGCAGAAGAAGAAGCAGCAACAGCAGCAGAGTGAACAGAGGAAGAGCCACTTGCACAGACTTGGAGAGACTTGCAAGGTTAACTGAATTTCAACAACTTTCGCTGAGAGCTTTGCGTGTTGCAAATTAACCCATGCCTTGCCATGCCTTGCCCCAGCCCAGCTGCAACAAAAAAAGCAGCTCAATTACTTGCAAGCAGCCCTGGTGGCTGTGGCAAGTACTCACTTACTTACAGGGTATACTACTACTTCAACGAACTCGTGTAATTGCAATTTGCCCTCGTCTGCATACTGCATAATTATTGTCGAATGCGTTTTTTATGAGCTGCCGACATAATTGGCCTGATTGGAAGATGATCTTTGCGTGACGAGGCTCAGTTCGAGTTGGGTTTTTGAAGTTTTGGCTGCATCCTCTCTGGACCTGGTCGAAGCGCCATAGAAAACTTGGCTGTACACAACGTGGGCAGCCAGGCAGGCAGGTCGACTCAAAGCGTCGCTGTCTAACATTCTGAAGTGAGACATTAATCTCAGTTAGGTTTATCTTTGATGCATAATAAATGAGGCGCTTTTAGCCGGCGCTGCCGCTGACTTTACTAGCTAAAAGCAGCTATTTATTAATGCTCAAAATGAACTGGCCAAGAAGTGAGAGAGACAGGAAGAGCAACCAACACCACACCACGACGTGGACGACGTTGGCGATCTTATTAACCCAGTTTCCATCGAGTTTTTCCCCCAAAAAATAAGAAAAAAGACAAGGAAAACACTTTTCTCTCTCTTCTCTCTCTCGTTTTCTCTGTTTGCATTTTGCATTCCTTGCCTCGGTTTTTTTTTTTTTTTTGTCGCTAAGAAGAAACTTTTGCTGCCGAATAAAAAGGAAAATCTGCACAAAGTAAACACACACACACACATACAAACAGTGGGGCAAAATTGCAATCACTTTAGAGCACACGGTATCTGCTGCTTCGTCGCTCAGTCGGACCCTGTTTAAACAGCTGCCGGCATCAATCTTCTAATGCGTTCAAAATTTTGCGCTGTTGCTGCAATTTTATTGCCGACACGAGGGAAAGAAGCAGCAGCAGCAGCAGCAGCAGCAGCGACAGCCTCGTCGTGGTGGAGTGTGTTTACTTTTGCTTTGCTTGCCGGCTATACCCTAACAAAGAAGGTGTTGACTGGGTCAACAAGACTGAGGCTGGGCTGAGCTGGGCATAAAAACAGAGCAAAAATTGCCGAAATTGTGTTGCTTTTCTTGGCAAGGGAAAAGTTTTCAAGTAGAAAAGCATTAGATACTCTTAAGCAAGGTGTGCTCGAACTATACGTAAAGTAAACGAAACGAAACTTCGGGGAGTTCATAAAGTTAAGTGTGCGTTGCCAAATCAAGTAAAAGCTGCGGAATTTATCTCATAGATACTTTCGAAAGTGCAACAAATCAGTTTATTATAAAGTAAACGAAAGTTGAGCAGACAAAAAGTCAAGAAATTTTGGCAATAAGAAGCTAAAGATATGTTTTATAACTTGAAGATACTCATCAAATGCAGAATTAAAGAGTAAATACGTTCTATATCTATAAGATATGGCAACAAAGTATGGACAGCAAAGCTTCTAAAGTAAACAAAACTTAAGCAGATCAATAGGTTTAGGCATTTCAATCCAAACAAGCCATAGATACTTTCTATATCTCTAAGATACTTTTGCCAGAGCATCAATAGTCTCAGTTTCCAATGAAAACAAACTGAACTTTATAGAAAAATCAGCATATCACGTAAGCCAAGCCTTTGTTTATGCTATTCTAAGCAGACAGGCAGGCAGGCAGCTACAAAGTATCTTTGAGATACTTTTTCAAGGGCATCTCGCATTCACTACACCCGAATTTCTACTTTCCTCTTTTGCTTGAGACCCGAAAAAAAAAACGTTGCCTGCCTCCGCCTGTGCCACATTTGAGCCGAATTGACTTGTTGTCACGCCCCCAGCACCGGCGGCAGCAGCAGCAGCAGCCCCCGATGGCAGCGACATGCAAATTTATGAAAGCCCAAGCGGCCCGAGTGTGTTTCGTATTATTACCTTCCTTCGCTCTTTTCTTTTCTTTTCTTTTTTTTTTTTTTTTTTGGCTTTGTTTCGCTGCTCGTATATTAATTTTTTTTTTCGATTTTGGTTTTTGGTTGCTTTGCCTTTGGCGCTGCGAGCGAGCGAGCGAACTGGAGCTTGTTTCGTGCCGCGCCGTTGTTGTTAATAATTCGCTCGCATTACGCGCGATCGCGAGGAAGATGTCGTCTTAATGACTTCATTAATATTGAGTAAAACACAAGGAGGGGGAGGGGGAGATGAGGAGACTGAGGAAGTGAATTGTGTGGCAGCAACGCGAGTTCGCGCTCAATTGCCAAAACCCAAAATGCGCTTCACTTGCAACATGGTGCACTGCTTGTTCTGCTTCTGCTTCTTTCACTTGCTCTGCTTCTTCTTCTTCTCCTACTTATTGCTAATGTTCGCCTTGTTCGCGTTATTATTTCCGCTGTGCGAACGTTTATGCGCAACTCTTACCTGCAGCTCTCTAGACATGCCCATCTCTTATGCTCTCTCCCTCTCTCTCTCTCTCTCGCACCGCAATTAAAATTAATTTCAAACTTAAACGGTTAATTTAATAAAAATGCATTAGACGAGGCCGCTGCTAATGCCGGAAAAGCTATAAAATTATACACGCTGCGCTGCCAAAGAGAGAGAGAGAGCAACAGCAGCCGCAGCTAATGATGAGAACATTGCGAAAAAGTCTTTTATATTAATTACATTAATTAAAGATTTCGATCAGATAGCAACTGCGTGAAGATAATGCTGCAAACTATAGAGAGGGCTGAGTCTATTAGCGTGAGGTGAGAGAAAGTGGGCGTGCAAGAACTGCTGGCTGAGACTGTGCTTAAGCTGAAGCTACAGGCTAGCGATTGTGTAGGGTATTTTGGGACTATGTGGCGTATTTATTCTAACTTAGCTTAACAATTTAGGCAATTACTAAATTGTTAAAGACATTATTACTCTCTCACTCTTTCTTGCTTCTCTTTCTAGCGTATCTATTGCAGCTGCCTTACTTGGTGATCTCTTCTCTCTTTATTCATCTATCAATCAACTACTTTACTTTCCTCTCTCTCTCTCTCTCTCTGGCTTATCTAGCTCTTTACGTATATCTCTATCTCTCTCTCTCTCTCCCTCTCCCTCTCCCTCTCTAATTACCATCATTGCAATCTTTTCACTACAAAGTGCAAATGATTCACCCTCCTTGCACTATGGCAAATCTCTTGTATTACTTTCTCAGCCATTAAGTTGTTCCAGATCTGCAGCAGTTATGCAGTATCTAGGCAAGCCCCTAGCTCTTTTTGGGGCTCGATCTTCGCCTGTCAAATGTAGGTTGTTAGTTACGCCCCACCTCGCCTCCCCCTGCCCACTGCGGCTGTGGGTCGTCGTCGGCTCTGGGCGTTAAATACAGGCTGCAGTTTCTACTATACTAAATCAGGCATATTTCTCAACACCTTTTGGAGTTCGGGGCTGCTGCTGCTGCTTTTCAACCGCTCATTAAAAACCATTAAGCAGAATATTCAGCTGTGAAAAATTATGGCGTAAATGATACCGCGACAATAAACGATCTAGGCGGGGAGTTGAGGGGGAGGGGGGTCTGTGGGGGTGTTGCCGACGTCGAAGCCGGTGCCGCGAGCTGAACTCGAGCTTAACTCGGTTTCTGTGTCATTTTCTTGTCTGCAAGTCGAGTTTGAGCGTCAAATAAATTTTCGTCTACAAGCAGAGTAACAACAACAACTACAACAACAACAATAACTACAACAACAACTGCGGCAAAAATATGCACACAAAAATTATTCCCATTGGGCTGCGTTAGCGCGCAACATTTGCAACAATTTGTTATTGGCCATTTAAGCCGTTTGTAGCAGTTGTTGTTGCTGTTGTAGTTGTTGCAGTTATTGTTGCAGTTGTTGTTGTTGCTTGGCCGTTGGCCAGAAAACTGTTGAGTGTTAATGACATTTTTATGTTTTAACGCTTGAAAACGCCGCCTCGGCACCGGCCTCTTTCGACGTTCAATTTCGCGTGGAATGGGAAAGCAAGTCCAATTGGAAAAGCAACTTGAACACGGCCCACCCCTCTCCCTCTCCATGTCCTCCACTCTCTACTCCATTTGCTCCAATGTCTGGCCAAGTGCAGCTCCGATTCCCGTGTGTTTCTGGCAGCTATTTGGCATTTGAAATGTTGCAAAGTTGTCGCGAGTTTTGCCTTTGAGTAATTGACTGCTGCGCAAGTGTGGCATGCACCATGGCAGGTGCAAGGGGAGAAGAGAGGAGAGGAAGAGGATGAGGCAGCCCAAGGTGTTGCCTGGTGAAGTGCAGTTTGCCAGTTTGCCCAAGTCGTGAAAGGTGCCTCAAAGGTTTATTGAGTTTTCCCCGCTTTGTGAAGGTCGACTAATTGAAAACGAGTGAAAATCGTTGACTATTGCTTGTGGGGCAATCCCTTTAGTGGTTTGAGGAAGAGAGAACTTTGAGAAGAGAGAGCTGAGTAGAGCTAGAAAGATTTTGCAGAAAGGTAGAGAAATGGAAAGGGAAGAAGATTTACTGCTTGTTTAATTAGATGGTTTTTCCTGGTGAGAATGGATCAATGCAGCTTACTCTTTCTATCTCTCGTTTTAGGTCTTTGCTTTCTCTCATTCTTTTTGCATAGTTTCTATATCTCTCTGTCCTTCTCTATTTGCCTCTCTTGCTCGACTTATCACGCATTTGTTTTCTATTTTATAGGCCTATTTATTCTATCTTTCATTCTCTTTAGTTCTTCCTCTGTTTTCCCTTTCCTGCTTATCTCTTTCATTCCCAGTCACTTCATAGCTTTCTCTCTGTCATTTTCTACTTCTCTCTTTTCCCATGTCTCTTTCTGTCTTCCGGTGTCTCTTTTTCTCTCCCCCTCTCTTCCTCTTCTTCTTTCTCTCTCTCTGTTCCCGCTTACTCTCTTCCTGTCTGTCTGTCTGTCTGCCTGTCTGTCTCCCACTCGATTGAATTCAATTCGGCGTGCAACTTGTGTCAACATTAATTAAATTTCTGCGCACATTTGCAAAACTTTTGAGCAGCTAATTGGATTTTGCTTGCAACCAAAACAGCAACAACAGCTGCAACAACAACAACAACAACAACAGCAGCAGCAGCAGCCGCAGCGGCAGTGAGTGGAAAAAGGAAACTAAAGCAAATTCGCGTGCAACCGCGCACTAATAACCAGCGAGACAAACCCAATTGGAGGACAACGGAACACAGAGAAAAAAGCGAGAAAATAAGAGAGAGAGAGAGAGAGAGAGAGAGAGGGAGAGTGAAATAAAATGAAATGAAATAAAATAAATAATCCGCAGCAAGTTTCCTTTTGCAGCTCCTTCTGCTGCCGCCGCTGCTTCAGTTCCTGCGGCTTCTTGTGCCGTGGCAAGTTTTTCAAGCGCAAACGAAAAGAGGAAATGCTCCTATTAGTGTGTGTGTGTGTGTGTGTGCGTGAGAGAGTGTGTGTGTGCCAAGGTTGTTGTGCATATTCCTTTGTTTCAGGCTTCACTGTAGTTTTCTTTGGCCATTTGGTTGGCGGCGCCGTTGCCGCTTTTTTTTAATGATTTACGTCGCTTTAACGAATTGAAGTTCGGGGCAGGTGAGGCCAGTTAAGAGAGAGAGAGAGAGAGAGGGAGAGCGGGGACAGGGTGTGAGGTCAAGAAGAGGGGCAGAAGGCAGGAACAGAGGGCAGCTACTCTGTGGCAATCTGCACGTTTGTGCAACTGTTTGACTTGTCGTCTGTTGACTTGCTTGGCTCAAGTGCGTGTGGGTGGTGGAGAAAGAGAGAGAGAGAGAGGGGGGATAAAGAGGGAGGGAGAGGCAGAACTACCCCTACTAACAAGCTGCTAACTCCTGCCCTGCTCTACCTGTACGCTTACCTGCTACCTCACTTAATTTCTACCCCACTCCTACCTCACTACTTCCCCTACTCCTTCCTCTTCTTTTCCCCACCCTCACTTCCTCAACCAGTGCAACGACTTTTCTGCTGCACTTGCTGTGCCTGTGCCCAAAAAACACAAGCCTCGCTCGAACTAATAACACTTAACCCAAGCTAAGCGTTAATTATGGCAAAACTTTTCCGCTAAAAGCGGCTAAAAACCGTTTCCCCATAAGACACACACAAAAGCAGCTACTGAGACTTGCCCCCACTCTCTGCCTCTCTCTCCCTCTCTCTCCTCTCACTCTCTTTCTCCGCTCTGTGCAAGCAAAATGCATGTCGCAACATATCAACAAAGGATGCAGTTTGCCTAGACGCAGTCTCCACTCTCCCACCTCTCCACTCTCTTCTCCACTCTCTCCCCTCTTCCGCCCCTACACTCTGCAGTCTACACACCGCTCGCTTGTTTTGGTTGTTTTTTGTTTGTTTTTTTGTCGGCTCTGCAGACTTCAGTCAATGCACTCTCTATGACGTCGACGGCGACGACGACGTCCGCGTCTGACTGCACAAAATGAAAAAGTTTCGAAATAAATGCTGAAATCCAAGGCCCAAAAGGAAAAAAACCGAGCAGAACGAAATAAACTGCATAGGCTCGTTAGGCGGGGCATGCTGCACTAGCAGATGCGCTGTAGCAAGTATTTAAGGGGTATACAATGAGCTAGAATATCCCTAGAATTAAGCAGAACCTTCATAAAATTTTTAAAATATTTTTATAAAATTTTCCACTTCTATTGCCCGTTTACAGGGTATTTCCTGAGTCAGTCATTACTAGAAAATTCCAAAAAAAACGTAGAAAAAAAAGCACGTTGCATTTTTGCAAAAAGCTAAAAAAAAACGATTATTATTAACGCCTGTTGGATATGCCACAGGACGATGTCTGCCTCGGCTACGGCTGCAACTCCAACTCCGACTGCGACGCCAGCTTCGACTTTAGCTCGGCTCAGGCTACTGTGCACACACACTTTGCGTCATGTTGTCGTCGCTGTTGCACGTTGTTGTTGCATGTGTTTTTTTTTTTGGTGCATTCGCCTGCAGCAGCTTTGGATGCAAAATGCATCTGGGCAAAAAACAACGCAACGAGGCAAACATGTCGTCGCCCAGGCTGCTGTTGCATTGGGGGAGTAGGCGTAGCTGGCATGACTGGCAGTCGCTCGGAGTGCCTTGCCCCCTCCTTGCAACCCGAGTCATTAAGCGCGCTGTTGCACTTGAGCCGGCTATAGGCTCCATGGCATTTGGGGAGTGCATCCTGAGCAGGCTCGTCGGACGTTTCTCAGTGTGTCTCAGGCAGTTGCAAATTACGCTCTCAGACTCAATTGTCTTGCGCCTCGGAGACTTGCATGGCCCCCCCAAAAACAACAACAACAACAATAGCTGCATTTAACGCAAGCTGTTGCCGGCTAGACAGACAGACAGAGAGAGAGAGGAGGGAGGAAGAGAGAGTGGGACAGACAGACAGCCGCAGACGGTCACAGACTTGGACGCTGACTTCAAATTGCATTGCAGACGCTGCAGCCTCAAACCAAAGCTTTCCTAGGGGAGCAACTCAGGGAGAGGAGGGAGAGGGAGAAGGGAAGGAGGCGTCGCGTCATCGTCGCGACATGCACTTGAGAAAATTTTTGTATATGTTCATTAGAACGTGTTGCAAATGGTCCTTGAGGCGCCCTGAAGTAGGCAACACTTTTGGAGTGCATGAATTTTTAACTTTCCCGAAAAAACAAACCATGTACAGTTGTGCACGCATTTGGTTAGTCATTTTCGAGCAGAAGAATTTCCACATTTTCAAATGAGTTACAAAAGAATTTTATTGTAATTTTATTGAAATTATTTTTAATTATTTTATTTTACTTTAAAGAAATTTTCTACTTGTGTCGTCATGCAGAAATGCTGAAACCTCAAAATACTGTTAACGCGTATAAAAATAATACCAATTTTTTTTTTTTATTCTTTTCAGAACTCGTTCATGTATTTATGAGGTATGTAATAAAAAACCAGCTATTTGCATATAATATGTATTTTTATAGAATCAACATTGAAAGCAGCTTACGTTGACGATAAAGAGTCGACAAAAAAAATATCAAAAAAAAAAATCGGAAAAATAAAATTCGTAAATGAATCTATTATGACAAGTGCGTGGGCTGTGGCTGCCTGCTGCTGCTGCCACATGTGATGGGGGCATGAACGACACGACCATCATCATCATGTCAAACGGCAGCCGCAACAAGCTGAAAAGGCGTAGCACAAGAAGAAGCCAAACAAAGAGATAAACAACAAAAAAAAAGAAAGAGTTAACAACATGCCAAAAGGGCCGGGCCGAAAATGGGTAGTTAAAGCCAGCATAATATGTTAACATATAACACACACACACACACGCACACAATGCTGGCCCGGCAAACGGCAGCCGATTATGTCGATGTCTGAGAGAGGGAGAGACATAACGCGGCATTGATTGACAACTATGTTGAAATATGAAATTATAAATTTCGTAAATAAAGAAATAGGAGGAAAACAAAAGTTAAGCGGCTTTATAATCAGGTAATTGCCGCAGCTATTAGGCCGGTCGGGCGTGGGCCCAACTCAATCTACGGTCAACGATTGAAGGTCAATGACAACACGTACTTAATTGATTATTAACCGACAATGTCTCGGACTCGGACTCGGTCTCCGGCTCCGTCTCCCCCTTCTCGCCGCGCCCCCTGCCTCCATCTACACAGTCTTCAGCTCGACTAGATTGAAGAAACATGTTTTAATTTCATGCTAAAGATATCGTATTAGTATCGGAATTTTAATTGCCAGCAACTTAGCCCAGCCTTGCCGCCGCCGTGTCCGTTGTCCGTGTTGCACATGAACTAGAAAAAAGTGTTATTAACTGGAAAAAAACTAAAAACAGCAACTGCAATCGGGCAAATCGAGTTTGCTTTTATGTTATTGTTATTGCGCGCGCTGTTCTGCTCGCTTGTGAAGGTGCCACATAAGTAATCCATGCCACATGCCACATGTGCTGCGGGCCAAACAATTTTCACACCAAGCCAATAGAACATAATTTTAGTTGGAGCAAACCAGAAAAGCAGAAAAGCAATCAGTGCAAGGAGTTTAGTTTCAGGAGATCTAGGAAAATATATGGCAACTCCTGGCCCAGAGTTCAATATACTCAAAGTGTAAGAATTGTAATGGGACACATCTCATATCTCTGAACTCAATCTCGATCTGTATATTGATATTGATCTCCCACTACGAAAACGCATTCCATTGTGATTAAGTAAGACAAGTTTTCAACTATCTTGTAAATCATAAATCTTAACACATACCAAAACGATTTATAATTAATGTGCACGTCGACAGGGGTCAATAATTAACAGTCTGTCTCGCTCGCGCGCACACACTCTCAAATTTGTAAACACTATATAGACCCTATGCCATGCATAATCTACCTCGCTCAGCTGCCATAATTAATCGATTCTTTATTTAAATCCCCACTATTTGTTTATTTGCTTAGATAACTTGCCAGCGATAGCCGAGATGTTTATTAATTGAACAGCCTCGAGATTAGTTATAATGTCAGTTGTTTTTCGAGAGAACACAATTTGTTGGCTGTCGGTGCTGCTAGAATAGTTAATATAATTAATTTCTTGAAATCCCAAGTTTATTTTTTAACAAAATATATTGACAACGTGTAAAGCAAGCTATAGGGGAGTTTGTTGTAGAACCAACGGATCATATTCTATACCCTGTAAGTGCAAGGCAACCGGGTATGTGGAAAACTTAAAAATTGCGAATATTTTCGTTATTTTCGCCAATTTGCCACAAAATTCACTTGAAATTGCATTTTTATACTAAATTTGATTTGTTTTATCGATTTGCATCAAAAAATAAAGAAAAAAAATTTTTTAAAAATTTTGAAAATTTTGTAAGGGGGTAGCATGGAAAAATTGCAAAATTTTTGAAAATTTTAAATTTTAAAAATTTAAATACAAAATTATTCTAAATGTCGAAACATTGAAAAAAATGTCAACCCGCATGAAAATCGGATGATTTTTAAGGAAGTTATGGGTGTTTGAAGTCGAAGAAAGGAAGGAATAAGGCAAGGAGACTTCAAAATTTTTAAAAAATTTAACATTTTAAAATTTTAATGTAGAATCAATATAGATTTTAAACTATAAAGTATATGATATACCGAAGCCAAATCAAATATTTTTTATGAAAGCAATGCGTATTGAAAGCTGAGAGTCAAGTGCAAACTTGCTGTAGAGTATTTTGGGGTATGGCAGCTCTTTCTCTCCTTATCCCTCCCTCTCTCTCCCTCTTTCTCTCTCTCTCTCTGTCCGATAATTACTATGGCAAAACTGTGCAGAGCTTTTTAGTTTACGAGCGAATAAATGTAATTGGATGCGCTAAAATAGTGGTTAGCCATATGAATACCCATGCGAGTACCCAGACTCGAGCCGTGTGAGAGCCGCCAACAGTTTGGCCTGTCATTGCGTGCGTGTGTGTGTGATGTGTGCAATTTGCAAGCGTAGCGCAGCGTATAGAAAACTGCGCATGGGCGCAGGCAAAACGTGTCATCATCGATTACGCTGAGCCGGGCACAGCGCAGGCAAGCCAAAGCAAAGCCAAGCTGAGTGGAGTCTAGTGGAGCCTCGCACTTGCCTACAGCCAGGAGCGGCTGCAGGAGCTGGGCAGGAGCCGCAGCAGCAGCAGCGATTGCTGGCAAACAAGTTGCTGCCGTTGCTGCCGCTGCTGTCTGCCTGTTGTTGCCAGCGCTTTGTGTTATCGCATCAGGAGCTATGACGATGACGATGATGATGATGACGCCGGCAATGGCAAATCCCCCGGGCGCGTAACTCAAAGCGACAACACTTGACACTAATTAATACATACGCATCAAGCGAGCTGAGCTGGGGCGGCACCAAGGCAGCCAGCCTCTGTACTCTCCAATCCCCTGGCCAGCTGGTGTAGCTGTTGTAGCTGGTGTGCCGCCACCCACTCGGCACGTCGACGCGCTCGTCGCATTTCAATCAAGTCCACGTCAGGCGAGGCAGTGCGTCAGTTAGTCCGTCAGTGGAGTCAGTCAGCGTTGAGATTCCGTCGTGATAAAGTTGTTTGAAAGTGTTTGCAGCTAGCAGGTTGCAGTTTTTAATACACGCACGTGCACACACACTCACACACACGTACACAGGAGTATATACACAACAGTTGAGTGCTTAACTGGCACAGGCAACAGGGAGCAGGGGGAGGGAGAAGGAGGCGGCATTGTGCCGCTGGTGTTGCCAGTTGATGCTTATCAGCTTGTCGCCTCCGTTAGCTTGGCTTAGTTTCAACACGCAGCCAGACAGACAGAGACAAAGCGACAGAGAGAGAGAGCGCAACACAGACTGATAATATTTACCGTTGCATTTCCTATGCGACACCTTTGCTCGAGCGATGCAACAGAGACAACATTTATGCAGGCAGGGGGGAAATTATAGGAAATCAACCTTATGAACCGAACTCAATTGAGTGTGAGAGAGAGAGAGAGAGACAAACCGGAAATCCATTAACCTCCAGAGAGTGAAAGGGAGAGCGAGACAGAGAGGATATGCACAATTTGCTTACATAATGAGCTCAAAAAGATTGCCAAAAAACTAGCGAGAAATCTGTCAAATTATGCGAGTAAATATGCAAATTTTTCATAAGGTATTTCCTCTCTGTTGCTCTGTTATTAAGTTGCCCAGGTGCCGCACGGCATGGCCACGCTCATTATAAACCAATTAAAGGGGGTATCATGATTCAATGGGGTCATATGCATAACTGACTGACTCAACTCGTATGGCAATCAGTCATATTCATGTTTGGGGTATATCAAATCGAAAAGCCGAAAATTTGTGGCATGATCGATGGTCTTTGACTTGGCCTATCGAACGTATTGAAATCGAAATCGGCTATCGGAAATGCTGCGATAACAATGCCAAATGAGAATGGCATTAATTTTCGGGCTCTTTTCGGCTGGTTTCGGTTCGCTTTTTGGGACAACTTTGACACTGCAAGCGCTGAATAAACGCTTAATTAACACTCAATGGCAACGGTAAATGAAGTCAGCAAGCGGAGTGAAGGTGCTGGGGGCGGAGGTGTCTACCAGTTGCAATTGCGGCAATTGAAGGCGCGACGAATGCAACTCAAAAGAGCTGAGAAAAAAATTAAAGTTTTCAAAAGTAAACAACGCAAATTGACATTTTGCCGCCTGCTCGAGCTAAAAAAGCTAAGGAAAAAAATATATAAAAAGAAATAAATGTTTAGTTGCAAGACGACGGCAAGCCCAGCAGGTCGCCAATCGAAAATGACAGTTGCAGTTATTTCTCAGTTTTCGGTTTTGGGTTTTGGCTTTTCCGACTTGGCTGGCAATCGCTGGAAATCGGAGAGCATAAAAGTGACTAAATGACTAAACTTTGGTGTTCGACATTCGGCATTGAATGTGGCTGGTTGCATGTTGCACGTTGCCCATTGACTGTTGACTGCGGCTTGGACGTTTCGGCCAATTGGCAGGCGGGCAAAAAGTGAAAAGTCTCGCAACACCTGAGGGCAAGGAGTTGCAAGCAAGCAAGCAGGCAGGCAGCAGCGGCAGTTGCGTCATGCTGCCCCACACAATGTGGCACTGTCTCTGTGTGTGTGGGTGCACTGTGAATCGATGATCGCGTTGAAATCTGTTCGCATGTAACGTTTAAATTTGTTTGGAAAGTCTTCAGCGCGGGAAATCGAAGAAAAACCCAGAGGAAACGCCTGCTGCCGCCTGTTGCTGCCTGCTGCTGCCTGGCATCGGCTTTTCATGCCTTTTTGAGCAAACAAGAGTTGCACGATTTTCTTGTAATTTTCCGCCAGGCTGCGCGTCGCACTGTCCCCGCGGCGCTGCGCAATGCCGACTCCCAATATAAATCTCGAATGTTTGTTTAATTTCGTGTGTTCAATCGCCGCGTTTTTTGTTTTAATTTGTCGTAAAAAATTGCTCGAATCGAAGCGAGTCGAAGTCGAGACGAAGTCGAAGCGAAAAGCCGCAGGAAAAACCCCAAACGAAATTTGGCTAATTGTGTGGCGATCATTGCTCATTACGGCTCATTATTGTCTCTGCTTCGTTGTTGTTGTTGTTGTAGTTGTTGCTTGTAAAGTTGTTGCAGCTGGGGTGGTGCAACTTGCAGGTTCTTGTGTTGTCTTCGTGTTGCCTGTTTTTTTTTTTGTCTCCCCCTTTTTATTGTCATTGATCTTGTAGCAAGATTAGCATAGATATTGTTTTCTATTTGTGATTAGATGTCGCTGCACGATTTTGTTTTCGCTAAGTTGCTGTGGAATGTTGCCAGCGGTGAATGGGATAGAAGGGGGAGGAGGGGCACCCTAACTAGTTGGCGAAACGGTTCTTTAAATGCCAACATAAAATAAGACGTTAAGAGCGCCAATTAAACGTAATGCGTATCAAATCGAATATCATTTGTTCAGCCAAGCCATCAGCCTCAAGCAGATTTATGTGGTTTCCGGCAGACAAAAACAGGTTTCTCTCTCCTTCTCCCACTCATTGAAAATTCCCAAAGCTATTAATTAAAATTTTAGCCACAATTTTAGTGCATCCTGTTTTGTGTCAATTGAATAGGGTGTTAAAATTATGTTAAGAGGCTTTTGGGGGCCATAAAAGTCAGCAGGTTCTATAGGAACTCAGCAAGGGGTGAGGCTAGGCTGATGAAATTTGATATAGTTGTTGACAGTGGGTTAAGGTATAATATAAACCATAATTGAGTAGATAAGATTACTATATCATATAGAATAGTTCAAAATGTAGAAGGAAATCATTCAAACTTGCCGTTTTACTGTCTAATAACAGACTTTGTTGAATTTACTCGTTGATTTTACGATATAATCCCGTAATCATAAAAATCTTTAAGCTCATAACTTGCCAAGGGTATTCACATTTCGACACGCCCCACAAAGAGCTACCTGTTCTCTCAACACTTCCACCATTTTTTGTATGCCTCATCGATGGGATAATATTCGGTTTTATTAATAAAGTTTCTACATAGTTTCAAAGCTAATGAAAGGCGCTCGTAAAGTCGATGATTAAATGCCAAATAGAATAATCAATAAAAAACGCGCCGTTTTTTTTTTGCCTTTGTTCAACATTTTGTCAGCTGCTTTTTGTCATTTTAGGCAAATATTTTTTTTGGTATTTTTTTTTTTGGCAAATATATTACAGATCATAAAATGCAAAATACCAAGCGAAACTTGATTTGCGGCGGCGAAGTCTGACAAATGGTTTTGGGCAACTTTTGATCGCCGCACACGAAACTGGCTGACGAAATGAGGCTCATAAAGATTTCAGCGGCGGTATGCGACAATGGGCAATGGGCAACGGGCAATGGGCAATGGGCAATTTTATGATATCTCGTATGGCAGTGGGAATCGATTGGCATCGGGCCATAAAAAGGAACTTGAATCTATACGATTTTATGTGCACGCTTCAAATGCCGAACCATTGTTTCAAATGGTAAATAAAATAAAATTAGCCAGAGAGTTGAGAGTTTGCCTTTTAATACGCTGTAAGCATGGAAAATAATCAAAAAAGGGTATGCTAAATGTATGGAAATGTATGTAATATGCAGAAGAAGGCGTTACAGACCACAAAAAGTGTATATATTCTTGCTAAGGAGTCAATTAAGCCATGTCCGTCTGGTTGTCCGTCTGTCAGTCTGTTCGTCTGTCTGGTTGCCTGTTTGAACGCGTCGATCTCAGCAATTATAAAAGCTAGAGACACCAATTGTTGTTTGAATATTTGTTTCGGTTTTATGAAATTGAGCGCAGGGTATCTTACAGTCGGACACGCTTAACTGTTGCTTTCGTTACTTGTTTTTTCTTGCATATGACAAAGCATTGGATAAGTTTTTACGACTTTCGCTTTTCGAGGGGGCAGGCAGACCCCCTTGGGGCAATCAATGTGCTGACTGTGCTGTAGGTCGCAACGCCACGAAGCCGACTCCGTTGCCGACTCCTTTCTCGCTCTGTTATGAAATATGAAAAGCGCAATGTAAAATGAATCCGCTGCAAGTTACAAATCTATGCAGCACGCGGCACGTTGCCGTTGCCGTTGCCGCCGCCGCCGCAAAGGCGATACAAATCGAAGCTGGCGATCATCGAAGCTGAGTTGCCACAAGCGGCTGCGGCTTCGGCTGCGGCAGTGGCAGCTCCCTCCGATCATGTTGCACTTTCCACTGCTGCTCTGCAGTGCATTTCATGGTGGCAGACGGCAGTCGGCAGTCGGCAATCGACTGGTGGCAGGTCTCCTCTTGCAACAACAACAAATGCCTGTGGCACAAATGCCCGACATAAAGGGCAAGAGTTCAGTCAGTTGTGACTTGCTTCGACTCGGATCGCATCGACTTGGCTGCCGCGCAGTGAAATTGAAGCATCAGTCGAAGCACTTTGGCATCACGTTGCATCAACAAAATATCCTACAAATATACATACATATATGCATCTCGTATATATCGTATGGCAGGCGATATGCATGTTCATTTGCCACAGTCGGGAGGAAAATTGAAAGTAATTGTCACCTTTTGAGCGTGGCAGGGTAGAAAGTATGTGTGTTTGTGTTTGTCGAGGTTGCTGCCATGAAAGTGAGGTTAAGTTGAAGTTGAAAAGTGAGGTTAGAATGGGTCTTGAGTGTCGAGTGAATCGCAAATGGGGATTACAGGCGAATAAACTTATTAGTTTTGCATTGGCAGAGGCTCCTTAACAGCAGCTGAGGTTAAGTTCACATAAAGTGAGGTTAGGTTCGACTTAAAGTGAGGTTAGCGTGAAATATTGTAGCTTATAATGGTTTATTGGTTTACCTTATGCGCATGTGTCACTGCACGTTGTGCCCCGTGCCTCTGGTGGCATTACTCATCCTTGCGTGCGCGCGTGAGCCTAGATGAGCTTGCCACGACCAATTAACTAGCCGACAGGCTGCCGCTGCCGCTGCCACAACCAACAGTATGGTCTCTCTAATAAAAGACTTGCAGAAAATCATAGCTAGCACCCCCGCAAAGCAGGCACAGCTATTGCACTCCCTCAGCTCCCTCCCTCCCTTGCTCCCCTGCACAGTGTGCAACATGCATTGCCAACGGGATGCATGTCGTGGTGCATGCAACACTTACAGCGAAAACAAAAACAAAAAAACAAAATTAAACGCAAATCGCAACCAATCACAGAGATTACCCCCACACACAGACAGAGAGAGAGAGAGAGAGAGAGAGAGCATAGGCAGAGGTAGCTAGCAAAGGCAGCGCGCCCCCGCTCAGTTCGTTACAGGATGAAGTGGAAAGGCAGCTTAAGTAAGGCAGCTAGGGGAAGGGGTATGAAGAGGGGAAGGGAGGGGAAAGGGAGGGGGGGCTACAAGCAACAGGCGCTTGCATTGGTATTTTAAACATTGCCAGGCGCATAATCAAAACGCTTAAATTATAATAACTTTATTAAGCCTCCACTGCGGCGAGTGGGCAAAAGTGAATTCGTTGCCAGCACAATCACACACACACTCACACACGTGCACACACACACACATATGGAAGCTCGTGTGCTCCCCTCGCCTAGGCGAACAGGTGTAGTGCAACAAATGGCAACAGGTAACAACTTGAAAAGGCCCCCAAACATAAAGCCCAAGTTACGAGTTGCTCCCCCTCTCCCTTGCTCTCTCTCTCTCTCTTTCTCTCTTTGTCTTTTCCTTTTCAAGTGGTTTTTACTTGGTATACACTTCAGCATTGTTGTTGCTGTTGCTGCTGCTCGCTGCCTGCTGTTTATGATTGTTTTTTCATTTTCTCAAGTGATGAGTAGGATATCTGTCTGTTCCTACAGCACAGTCGGTACAACAACTATGGCAACAAGCAACAACAACTACGAACACAACAAGCTATTTGCGACTCACGACTTTTCATGCAATTTTGAATTTAAAATTCTTCACACACTCTTTTCATTATGTTGCTTCTCCAGCTCTCTCGCCTGACTCTCCCTCCCTCCCTCTCTCTCTCTCTTGCTCTGTGGGCTGCCCATTGGCCTGGCCCGCCATCGAAGCCAAAAGGCAGCAAAATAAGATGCTACTCTTGTGGCCATCTTGAAGTGCTTGTTGTAATGGACGAGTGTGTGTGCATGAGTGTGTCTGTGTGTGCGTGAGAGCATACATACATGTGCATGTGTGTGCGTGTGTGTGTGCCGAGGGTGCCACTAGAAGAAGACGCCTCGCAATCACGCGCCATTTACGTTTTTATTGGCGCTGGCGCTGTTGGCAGATCACAGTGGGATAAGTCGTGCTTGAAAGTGGAACAATTTTGAAGTGAGAGTAGAAAGTAAAAGTTGAGAGGAGAAAGATTGCACGAATAGTTGATTAAGTTGTTCTTTGGAAGTCGAAGCTCATTAAAGATTATTAAAATAAAGCAGAGCAGTCAAAATTTAGTGCAGAAGGTTAAGTTTTCTTTTTTTTATTTAAGTTTGCTGTACAAAATTCTGGAAAAACTCTAAAAATTATCTTTTTTGACCTTCATTACCTTTCTATCTTTTTAACAAAATTTCTGACTGAGCTTTTTGTCTGTTTTATTTAACATTTACTGTGCCTATTTATTTTACCTCGCATTTCATCACATTGCACCACTGTGCGTCCACGCACTGGGTATTTTGTGTTGGTGTCGGCGGCGTTGGCCATGCCAAAGATGATGATGATGCCGCTGACGACGTCGACGATGACGATGACTGTGCTGCCTGCCCTGCTCAGTGGCTTAGCCCGCTTGGGCTGTCGCTGCCAACGCTGTTGCAGTTGCAGTTGCTGCTGCTGCTGCTGCTGCTGTTGCCACGGCCAGAGCACTTGGTGGTCCAATTCAACGAATTGACTATAATCAGTCTAGTGGCAAGTACTTTTCGAGTGCCTACTCATGCACTTCTGTGCAACAGCAGCAGCAGCAGCGACAGCAGCAGAAGGGGCAAGGGGCAAAGGGGCCAGCTGGATGTGGGAAGTGCAACCCGCTGCTGCTGCCGGAGTTGTTGTCCAGTTTGAAGTCGGCGGCAAGTTGCAAGTGGTTTTTGCCTCATATGCAAATGTTGCTGCCGCTGCCGCTGCCGCTTGCGCCACACGGTCTAGAAACGTCAGAGGAGCGAGACAGACATAGCGCAGCGCCCTCTCTCACGACGCACGGAATTAATTTATTACATACACTGCAACAAATTACGGCACTCATTAATATGTGCGGCAAGTTTTCGCTGCTGCTGTGGCTGCTGTGGCTGCTGCAGCAAGTGTCGAACGGGTGAGCAACAAGGGAAGCTGCGGCACGTTCGAACGTCTGGGGGCGTTGCATGCCCAGCAACGTCGGGACTGCTCTCTCTCCCTCTCCTTCCCTCTCTTTCTCGCTCATACCTAATAAATCTGTAATTTGTAATTAATGTGAAAAATGGCCGGGCGAGACGCCAAACAAGCCTAAATTGTTATTACGGCCAGTGTCGAGTCCAGTTTGCCTCATAAAAACTGCACACACAACGCATGTGTGTAGTGAGTGTGTGTGCGTGTGTGTGTGCGAGTGTGTGCCTGGTATGTTGTGGGTCAAAGCCATAACTCTTCGACAAGTTCGGCAGTTGGACAATTCGCAGCGCCTGTGGGCCAAGTCTCGGCCTGGCTAAGGCAGAAAAACTCATGTTGGCCACAAAGGCGACTCAGTTAATGTTCGTGCTGTGTTTCATAAATATAAATTAAGTCACTCGACTAACGCAAAGCGCGTGTTTAAGACTTGAAAACTTGGTCAACACACACACACACACACACAGAGATTTACCCAGTAAAGTCTCTTTTGCCTTGGCCTCCCCCGGCTTCCCCTTGGCGATGGCATATCGCGCTATTGTGCGCTGAAAGCAACTCATGCGGCGTGATTAATATGGAAGATGGCCAAAAACAGATGCATAGTATAGCAGAACGTATGTGCGAGAGAGAGAGAGGGGAGAGAAAGAGAGGCAAGACAGGAGGGTCTGTGACAACTTAATCAACTTGGAGACAGTGTCAAATTTATTTACCTGTTGGGTTGCTTGAGGGTGAAAGAGATAGTCAGAGACTGTGTGAGAAAGTGATAGCTATCTGTAAATATATGTGACATATCTAGACTATATATCTCATATATATTTAATGAAAGATCCTTTACTAGATGCCAAGATGAAACGTTCTTATAGAGCTGTTAAAATAATAGACGAGTAGATTCTCTTTACATAAATGAGATGTCTTTGAGAAATTTATAGAGTAAGACGCATAGATTATAATTGTAATAAACCATATATCATACATATCTTATCTTATGTATCGTATAGGAGATTCTTTTAAACAACTTGCCTCATTCAATCGATTTCTTTCGTTTCTCTTTCAATTATCCATGCCATATTCTAACTAACTATTACTTTCTCTATATGTAAACTCTTTCCCCACCCATTTGGCGTTTTCTTTCGTAAAAACAATAGCTGCAAAAAAACACAATTAACCCATTAAAAACACTTTGAATTCCACCAGACAAACAAATGGGCCACAAAAAGGTCTGCACGCTGAGCCACGCATGATTGATAATGGTCGAAAAAGTCGAATACCCCCTCTCCCTTCGCTCTACTCCACCTCTGAGAAATAGTTGGTTTTCCATAGCCAAAGCTGACCGCAATATGTACGTTTGGTTGTAGGAGTTGCGTTTCATAAAGAATTCGCACTTTTGCCCTCCCCCTCCCCCTCACAATTCGTTGCGGTTCGATTGCTAACCGGTCAGTGGACGGTATCAAAACAATTTTTTGATCATGGCTGCTTGAAACAGTTGACGGACTACGGTACAACTTCAATGGAGCAAAACGTGAGCTACCAAAACAGAGACGTGAGACAACAACAACAATAACGTTTATATGGCTGATGAGCGGGCGCCTTTGAATACGCGCAGTAAGCCACGATAAATATGCCTCCCCCCTCCCCCCCCCTACTCCCACCTTGTTCACTTGTGATATTTATTTTTTTCTCAACGAATCAATCACAATGATTATGATAAATGATTTCGGTTTTTCACTATTTTTATACATTCATACATATTTTTCGGCCTTTTGTCTGCCCTCTCTTTCTCTATCTGTCTCTCTCTCTCTTCCTTTTCTTTTCGGTCTTTTTGCATTATTACGCCGCGTAATGGCCGATCAGCGAGTCGAGTTGTAATTGCCGGCTTATAAATCACAGTGAAAAGATATAATTTCTGTGTTAGATGATCTCCCGATCTCGAGATGGAGATGGAGATGCGAGACGAAGTCTGTAGTTGATTAGCGCATTTGTGCGATCTGAGGATGGGAGTCGAGTCTCAGTCAGTCTCTCAATGAAGTTTCACTTTTTCTACTTCACTCGTAACTCGCTGACCCATTGAACTGGTAACGCTTGGCGCAGCAGTTGCCATTTGCTATTTTTATTTTTCTCTCTCTCTCCACTATTTAGCTAACGGTGGTTTTATTAGCCTTATCGCTTAGCTGGAATCTTGTTAAGATACTTCATTAGTGTCACAGACGGACGCCTACCCCACATTGATTAATGTGCGTCAGGCCGGGTAGCGAACGTGTAACTAGGCGGCACTAGGTGGACCACCAGCAAGAGGCAGCCTCTCTCCCCCTCTCCACCACCTCTTCCCACTCTAGTCAAACCTGAACCTGACTCACACTGTTTGCATAGACAGCAGCAATGCTGCCACGCCCCTTCCATGTTGGTCGCCTGCAATTTGAGGTCTTTATTGTGTGGAAAGGTGGAACTGCATCATTACTTAGCGCCAAGAGCAACTTGAGCCAGCTGTGTGCTCCAGCTGTAGCACTACCACATAAGATGGAGCATGCTGGAGTTGCCTAAGTCCCGCGTCTTGGATATACAGCTAGTCTTTTTAGCCACAACGAAACCTGCTTTTGGCTTTGGCTTCCCCAAGTCGAGCTAAGTCGAACAATGTCTCTGAAGTTATTCAACTTATGCCATATTCATAATTTACCAACTTAGCCGGGGGACAACTTTCAAATTGTGCTAACAAGCTGCTACCACAAGTTGCAAGCTAAATTTGACAATATTTGGCAATAATTTTAGCGGGTTTTCTAATGGCTTGTGACAAGTTTCATAATAAAATACAGCACGACCAATGTTTCTTTTTTTTTTTTTGCTTTTTCAGTCTTCTGGCCGGAACACCCAAGTGGCGGCGATCCATGTGGCTGACGCAGTGAAGCAGCAAAGCGTAGAACGAGAGAGGAACAACTGAGAGCAGGCACCTGCTAGAGCTAGAGAAGTCGCCATGTTTCCACGGCTTGCGGCAGCAGCAGCAGCAGCAGCAAGCGGCGCAGATGATCTTTATCAGGATGCCACCACAACGTTGCGTTCAGCGTTTCCCAATTCTCGCCTAGATTCTCTGGCGGCGCATCCCACGCCCGCCGGCGCGCAGAATTTCGGCCTGGATAGTCAAGTGGATGCGCCACCGTCGCCGCCACTGCCGCCAGGCGAATCCTCCGACATTGGCTACAATCCGGCATTGGATGACGATTGGTGGTCCAATGCCATCGAGGTGGACACATTCGATTCGCCGCTGGCCTTCGATGCCAGCGAGAATGGGTTGTGGAATGGACATTTTGTGCCGCCACCGCCGCGTCCGCCCTTTCTGGATGAAAGCGTCGCCGCTGACGGCCTGACCACCTGTGATCTATGCACGTGGGCCTGGCAGCGTAATGCCTACTCCCTGGATGGTTCGATAGGTAAGTAACTACATGCACCACCTTAAGCTGGCGATGAGTAATGGAGCCACTAGCTAGCCGGGCTTAGCCTGGCTCATTGTAGTCGCGTTTTTCAATTAAAAACTCAGCCCGTCCTCCTCTGCCCAAGCGAGGAAACTCCCTGCCCCAAGACAATGCCCAAGTAGGCTCCGCTATCCCGCGGCTGCCATCGATGATCGCTGATATCAATTTATCAAACTGATGTTGGGCGTGCGTGGCGCGATTGCTTTTCGGAGTGAGCAGACTACCCTACTCCCCCCTCCTCCTCCTGTTGCCGAATCCTCCCAAAGCGTTTGCAAATTTAATTTTGCACATAACTCTTTGTGGCACAGCCTTTGGCTTAGGCGTTGCAACATTGCAGCAGCGCGCAGATCTCGATGCGCGATCTGCAGGATTCGCTGCTGCTCCGCCTGGTTGAGTCGGATTGGGTCTGGTCTGGGTGCACTATCGCTGCCATCGCCAGCGCGAGTCATTTGTCTCTGCGCTTGTAAAATTACAGCGAGGTAGGGAGAGGGGAAGGGGTGTAGCTTAGACGAAATATCGTCTTGTATATACGATATATATATATCTGTAGCTGATGGTGGGCGTGTGCAGAAGCAAACAGCTCCAAGCTGCTGCCCAAGCTGCTGATTACAACGCGCTGGCGTTTCTTTAATTTAACTCCCCAGCTGAGCTGAGCTGAGGCTGGAAATAAAGTAATAGACACTATCTAGGTGGGGGCTATTGAATTAAAGTTGCGCCAGATCTTGTCGCTAAATGGATGCACAGGAAACGGAAGTGCAGGGGGAGAGACAAAGAGAGAGGGGAGAGTGGGTGAGGCCTATTTAAAAAGTTGTTAAAAACTCCAAGCGAAATGCGCCAGAAAAATGCAAAAAGCGAATACCAAATGAAAGTCAGGGGTGGGAGGGGGACAGGGGAAAGGGGAGGGAGGGGGGCTGCAATTTGGGTTTACGCTTAGCAGGAATATGGCATGGCATTTAGCCGTTTGCCGTATTTGATTTCCAGGAATCGCTTTCAGCGCAAATTGAAGTCATTATACAGAGGGAGAAACAGAGTGAAAGAGAGAGAGAGAGCAAGAGAGAGAGGGAGCGCGAGCGAGCCCGTCTACAGCTGGCCGCTGTCCGTGCTGGGGTTATTAGGCTAATTATAGAGTGAGGCCCCCATATGGAACTGGATATAGTCCGACTATAAATGGCTTTATTCATGCCGACTGTTTGTCGCGCCATCGTCGTTGCCGTCGCGTCGTCTGCTTGCCGCAGTCAACGTGTCAACTAATTTGCAACACTCGCTGCCAGTCAGGGAAAGGGGGGAAGGGGAGAAAAGCTGGCACGCCTACCTGGTCAGTTCCCTGGAAATACCTGCGGCTGCCGCTTTGGCGCTGTGTGAAGGGATTAAGCAGTTTCAGCAGAAATGAAACAGAAACAAAAAAAAAAGAGCTGAATTTTTTGACTAATGTCTTAATTTTGTGCCTAGCTGTGTTTCGGCCAACACACACACACACACACACACACACACACAGGGGGAACGGTCTCACCGAATCGTGCCTTGACTGCAGCGAATGCCATTCACTTCGCTTCATCCATTGCGGGGCCCTAGCAAATTGACTCTTTGCATGTCGTGGTGCCTGCCTAGGAATCGGAGTCGCAGTCGGAGTCGGAGAGGTTTCTGGTTCCTTTGCACACACACACACACATACACAAATTGACAGCTGAATAAAATGTTATTATATTTACACCATAATTTGCATGGCAATTAATCAAATGGCATGCAAAATTGTCTGCCAGCCCAGGCAGCAACAACAACAACAACAAAAGCAACTTTAACTGCCTGGCAAAAGTGCCAAATGTTACACAACAATTTTTCGTTCGTTTTTCTGCCTTTTTTTTGCGACACATTTTTGGGTGCCGTGGCAGAATTCTCAGGAATTTTTCTTTCTGTTTTTTTTTTTTTTTGGCTAAACAATTCTAAGTTCGGCATATCAAAAGGTCGAAGCCGGTCGGTAAATGTCTAAATTATGTGGTAGAATTTTTGCACAGTGTGGCAAGAGGTGAGCTTGAGCTAGAGATGGCAGGGCAGAAGGATAGAGAAAACAAATAGGTATTAAATAGAAGCCATATGAAAACTATGCACCCAATTAACTTGCTATAGTTTTGGACTTTGCAGTGAAATAGAAATATGCAAGGAAATATATACCAATTTCCCTATAAGTTGAAATCTAGAGATGGTTCTGCGAAATAAGTTAGAAATATGCAAAGAAGTTGATCGGTTCATCCACTCAGAACTAGAGATAATTGAGAGAAGCAAGTTGGTTTTGTAAAGAAAGTATTCAATAAATCGGCTAATAAACTACTTACAATTTTCCTTTCGATATTTATCGCACTCTCATCTCTAACATACATTCCTTCCCCTCCTCCAGCTGCTCTCACCTCTACCTCGTCACTTTATGGGCAAATTAAGTTCACCGCTTGATTATTTCGAGCCGCATATTTTGCGTAATTTATGCGCTTCCTTCCCCTCTTTCCTCATTCCAAAGATTTTTCGACTCAACAGCCACAACAACAACAACAACAATGGGTATAACATGGTCGACAGCAATAACAATAATAAAAAGGGTAACAATTCGGCATTCCACAAATATTTACAGCAATTTGTAGCACAATAAAAATAAAATGACCGAAGAACCCCCGAAAAGGAGAAAAGCCCCAGCCAAAAAAGCCAAAAAAAGCATGAAAAACAACTTGCCAAACAAACCACACACCCAACACACGCACACAAAAAGGACTCTTCACTTTGACTTTGGGCGCTTACAAATGTTTAACAACAACAACAGCAACAACCACAACAAACAACAATGACAAAAGGCAACGTTCGTCTGTCCCTCTGTCCGTTCAAGGGAGCAGCAGCTGTTAAAGGCCAAACTTTTGATATTTTTATTGTTGTGGCGAAATAAACATAAAATCGCATAAATAAATTTAAGCACAAGAAGCAGCAGACACTTGCTTAGAGCAAGTATGAGTTGAGGACGCCCCCCTTATATCATAAATGCTATAATGGCATTGTGTGTGCTGCCATAAATATTCTAAATCCAATTATTGATAGATTTATGCAGAGCAAAGCCATAGAAATTGATGCAGATTAAGAGAGAGATAACAATGCGTTCGAAATTGCTTAAGGCAATGCTTTGTTAGAGCAGCTGATGCTGCCCACTGTGCGGTGGAGGGGGGAAATTACTTCAGAGCAAGTAAATGTGTTGAAAATCAAGTGACTTGCAAGCTGAAATACTACTGTATATGAAAGTGTTTTAAAACTTCTTAGATGACTTTAAAAATCAATCAAAATCAACTACAAATTACTTTAAAAGCAGATTTAACCTCACTTTTCATTCACCATAACCTTAAAAATGAAGCTATTCATTCGATCAAAGCGGTTTCAGGTTTGCCATCCTTAATAATCGTATAAAATTTGTAATCTAGATGCCAGACTATTTAAAATAATTCCTAAACAACTTCAAACCCTTGCCCAGTGCTACCCCAGCCTTCCGGTCAGTGCTGCCCACTCAGGCGTGCTGCCAACTTATCGCCATGGCGTCAGCCCTTTGCGCTGGCAAAAGGCAAAGCGCAACCGCAATATAATTTTACGACAACTGCGCTGCACATTAGCCGCAGAAATCGGATATAGAGATTGAAAGAAACTGGCTACTTCTCTTTTTTTTTTAGCGGGGCAATTATGATTTTTAGCCTTTTCCGCGTCGTTTACTGTTCCCGCTGCTGCTACGCCTCATGAATTCTGCGACTCGGTGGCATTTGTGCACGTTAACGCCTGCTTCGAACTAATCTGCGGATTATGGAATGCGAATTGGAGAAGGAATAGAGAGAGAAATAGGCAAAAAGCAAAAAAAAAAAAAACCTAGCGAGAAATAACCGCAAAAATCGGTCCGTGTTTCTTTTGACGAAAAACTCTGCTGCGAAGCAACGAAACGGACCTCGTTGTGTAAGCGGAAATGAGGGAATTCTTCTCATGTTTTGTTGCTTTTGCGGATTGTTTTTGTTTTCCGTTGCATGCTGTTGTTATTGTTGTTGCTCTTGTTGTTGTTCCTGTTCTCTCACTCGTATAATTGTTGCAACGCACTGCGGCCCGCAGCCATAAAAAGTAAACACGAGGCAAGCCAAGGGAGTTGGGGGCAGGAGCAGCTGGAGGGGGCCTGGCAGCAGCGCGCAGTGAAGCAGCGAGAAAACTTATTTGCTATTTTCATGGAATTTTCATAATTTCTGCTTCGTTTGTTTGAGTTCACTTCATCTCCCTCTCTCGCTCTCTCTCTTTTGCTTGTTTTGTTTTTGTGGTTTTTACTATGCGAAATGGTAAAAAGTAAACAAGATGCGCCCCGAAGATCGAAAAATTATTATTACAGCCAGCAATATGCTAGATATTATATGGCAAGCAAGACTCCTCTGTGTGTGTGTGTGTGTGTGTGTGTGTGTGTGTGTGTGGGATGCCAGCATAATATTTTTAACTTTGTTTACATTTTGCATTTTTATTGTGGCGTCGCCGCCGCCTTGTGCATCTTGCGCTGCTTTTGTTGCTTTTAATCAATTAAGGCGAGTCGGCAAGTGGGTGGAGGTAGGGAAGAGCAGAGCGGGGGGTAGGGGAAGTGGAGTAAGGCAAAGGAGTTTGCCTGCTGCTGGACCACACACAAAGCTGCAGTTGGATGCGGGCGCCAGACAGCAGAGCGCGAGTAGAGAAGAAGCCTGGCAGAGCTGAAGTAAGAGAGAGTAGGGGCAGTAGAAGCCTTTGTAACCTCTCTTCGAGGGGGCGCAACTTAATACTAATAGAATTGCTGAAATGCTGATTAAAATAGTTTCACTTTTTAATTACAATTTATGCGTTTTTCTGACTGCGCCTCATTTTGTTACTAATTATGTCGGCATAGGCGCGAGGGAGCGGCCGGGTGAGTGCTTGCTTACCCTCAGGGTGCCCACAGACAAGATCAAAGGGGCCTCAAAATACACAAACAAGCAAACACCCCTACACACACGCACAACAACAAGTAGGAGATGTCAGCAACACGCCACCGCAAAAGAAATCCAGAGAAACATTGTCTCTCTCCCACTCTCTCGCTCTTCCTCTCTCTCTCAGTCAGGGTCGCTGTTCAAGTAGGAGTCCCAGGTCTCGGGTCTTCGGTCTCCGGTCTCCGGTTCTCGGCTCTTTTTGTCGGCGACACCAACATCAAAGGAAATTTTAGACGCAGTTTTCCTGCCCCAAAACATAAACACAAACAGCCCAGACACGGCGGCGTGAATTTGTTTTCGCTGATACCCTAAACAAAGGGTATATTAATCGGAAGTGCGTTAAATAAACTACAAATTGAGGAATTAGAAACTATATTCCTGGAATCGCAAGAAAACTATAAAATGCATACAAATTTATTTTCTTACTGCACTTGCAAATGCCAAAGTAAAGCGTATTTACAGTTCGTCTGAAGCACTTGAGAAATTCTGCTTAGTTTTGTGGAAAAATTAAAAATCAATTTCCCTAAACTGCTGCACCTCGCCTGCCCCCTGCCCCTGCCCCTCGTGCAGCTCATTAGCAGCGCATCATATCACAAAACGGTTTTTCGGTTTTTTTCAAAACTTACGAAATTTTGCACCGAGGCGACAAATTCTTTGAAAGTCTGCCAAGGCGAGAAATGCTTGGGAATCTTTGGAGTGGGTGGGGCTACCAGAGAGAACTATGTGAGGGGAAGTGTGTGTTATTTTTAGTGCTGAAAATGTAATTTACTAATGAGCCGTGCGTATGCGGAATATGCACATAAATTTCGCCTAATTGAAAATCCATGCGCGGATAATTATGACTGCCAGGCCAGGGCGAGAGCTGGAGAGAGAGAGAGAGAGGCCCATATTATACTAGGCTAAAGTGGCATATTAATTATTGATGAAGCGCGCAGATTGTAGCATATTTTATTAAACGCCCCAAAAACAGGTGGGAAATTAGTCGACTGTAGGAAATTTAAAATTGAAATTGATAGAGGAAAATGTTGAAAATTATAGGAAATTTGCTGAAAAGGAAATACGTTGCATACAACACGTACTTTCCGTTATAGTACTAAATTGCTGCCTCTCTCTACCGTAAATCTCTCAACTCCACCTTCCGCCACGATTCGAGGTCAAGGGTTCTCAGCGTTCAAAGGCAGCAAATAAAAAAGTCAGCAAAAATAATTCTTTCAGTAGTTTACAGCGATCATAAAAGGCTCTCGAAAGAAATCCATTTGCGTATGGAATTCGGTGAGCTAACAGTAGTTTTGCAGCCTCGTACTTTAACTATCTCAACTTCTGAACTTGCGCAATTTCCATGCATGAAAATTGAAAAATTTAACGAGCTTAACCCAATGACACAAAGATATACAAACAACTATATGGGGGAACTGTCTCTTAGAGTTCCTATAAAACCCGACAATGGAACTGCAAAAGAACTAAGACTGAAGGTGCAAACAGGTGTGCACTGCGATCGTTATGCCTCACCTGGACAGCTGCCCCCTTTCATTCATGTCGAGTGACCTGAGGGAGTCATAAAACCCACGTGGTATGTAACATAGTTTGTACTGGAGGACTAAGATCATAAAATACGTTTTTATGAACTGACAACGCGACAACTGACGATGCAAACAAACAAGAACCTCAAGAGAAAGAGAGAGAACCTAGCTCCCGTCGCATGTTTACTATAACACCTAATGTTCTACTAATTTGAAATATGTTTACGAGTTGAGTTTGTTTGTTAAGTTTGTCTTTGGCTTGCATTTTATGAGTCGTTGTGCCTTGTGTTCTACTGTTTAAATTCTGATTAGACGATGCGTTCATCTAGATAAACCTGGCCCCGTGTAACTGTTGACTTTGCGACGAAGCGACGTGATCGTGGCACAATATGAGAAAGAGAGAGCGAAAGAGTGGCCCTTTGCCTAGTTACATTTCTCTGGGGGTATTTTGCATAGCGATACGGATCAGGAACAGTTAAATTTGTGCCCTTTTACGACCTTCTCTCTCTCTCTCCATGTTTGTTTAATTGTCTTTTATTGTCTCGCATTTGGGGGGAGAGTTTCGTTTTATTATTTACCTAGTTGTGTCAACAAGCTGAAGATATACCACAAGCATGTTATAGTCTCTTGACTATATAGATATGTTGTGGCTTGCCCTGGTAGATACTTTCTATACGCAAGATAAAGTTTATGTGCGCTATGGGGGAATTTATTAAAGAAGTTGAGGTTGAGTTGAGGCAAGTGTTTGATGGAGAGAGAGAGAGAGACAGAGAGAAAGAAAGAGATAATCTAATTTGAACATTAAAATTTGTATAAGTAGAAACTTTTTATGTTCACACAGAGAACTTTGCTTAGCCTACGGTATACCCTACCTCCCCCACTTTCTCTCTTTTTTTTCACAGCGCATAAAACATATTAAAATCTTTGAGTTCTTTGCTAATGTGTCATATAAATTATCACCCGAAAAGAACTGTAAACTGGTGCATAGGTTTTCCATTAAACATGCGTGGGGAAAAGCAGAATTTATTTCCCCTACTTCTTGTGGGTGTTTGTCAAATTTTTTATGCATTTTTCATAGAGTTCGCCAGACGAAAATAAGTTGAGACACGCAGCGCACAAAATAAACAGAAAATTCTGATTTTTTTATATGCTCGAAAAGTATAAAAATCTCTGGTTTTCTGCACCAATTAACGGGGCTGTGTAGGGCCTATGTCTCTCTCCCTCGCTCTCGCTCTCTCTCTCTCTCTTTCTATTTTCTTTTCAGAGTTTTTGCCTATTTGTTTTTCTTGGGTTTGTCTGGGCGCATTGAAATTTGATTTGCGCTTCATTTAATCGGCGAATTTGCATTCGCGCGTTTTGTTTGTGTTTCAGAGAGAGAGAGAGAGAGAGAGAGAGAGGAAACAGAGAGAGGTGAGAGGGGGCTACATTAACATTATCTCAGGCCCAATGTGGATTCTAATTGCCGCTGCCAAAAAGTTGTGCGACACAAATTAGGGCGTGAGTATGGGCTGTGTGCGTGTGTGTGTGCACGCTAAGGGTGGGGGCGTGGCATGGTGCAGAACACAAAAGATTTATATTTGCGCCAAGTTTTTGCTCAACTCGAACTCCGTGCACGACGCATATACAAAACTAATTAAAATTCAACTTGGCAAAAAGTTTTTTAGCCTTAGCAATAAATATTGTAAAATATGCAGGCAGGCAGGCAGGCCGACTGGACTCTACCCATGCCACGCCCCCTTTATAGAGTCAACGCCAACGCCTCGATTCTCATTTCCTGGCAAAGTAGAGCATTTCTTGAGTTTTCCCCATGCGGTTCCATTTGTCATTTGACTGCCAAAGTTTTTTGTGTGTGTTTGTGTTTCTCCCTCCCCCAAAGTTGAAGGAAGCCAAAAGAAGAAGGGGTGGGGAAGAGAGAGAGGGGGAATGGGAAGCACAACTTAAGCGCAAGTAAAACCCAACTAATTATTTCTGCAGCAAGAACAATTAATCTTGCTTTAAGTCTCTACAAAATATATGTAGCAAGGCAAAGAAACAACTGAGTTCAATAAAATAGAAACATTTACCTGTGAAAAATCGAAAATATTGAGAAACTACTACCTGCTCGAGATCAAAGGACAAAAGGTGGAAATGTTTGTGTGATAAAACTAATGAGCAAAGGGAGAGCAGACCAGAAGTAGAGAAAGGGGAGAGGAAAGATCGTGTGTCGTGCAGCACATAAAAATGTTGTCACTTCAATGCAAAGCGGAGCAATCTGTAGAAACTCTAGAGAGAGAGAGAGAGAGAGAGGTGGGGGGGGCCTCTAAAAAGGTTTCCATTTTCCAGTGAAACTTCATAAAATTCAATTAAGACATTTCAACGCTTAGATAGAGCCATGGATAGCTTAGCATGAGATAGACGCAGCACGTCGCGGGCTTCTAAATAATTACAGAAATGTTTAGTAGATAATTTGTTGGCATTGTTATGCAAATGATACAGAGAAGAATGACTGGGTGTGTGTGTGTGTGTGTGTAGGCTGATCCGCGTGTATTCGTTTCATAATTGAGACATTTGCCGCAACACTCGGGAATTTGGTTAAATTAACTTCGAGAGAGAGAGAGAATCATATGCAAATCTCTTTTTTGAAACGCTCCAACTGTTTCTTTCTTCTGGGTTTCTGCATATGAAATGAGTGTAGAAATCTACTATGGGACAGCTTGTTAATATTATTAATAACTTCTATGGAGATTTTCGGTTGTTGTTGTTGTTGAGGCGGCAACATTCTTTTTATTTCATTTTTTCGAGCGATTTCCAGTTCGTTCTCCAATTTAATTTGCTTTGCTTCTTTGCTGCGTGGCTCGCGCGATCCTTATCGGGCTTGGGTAATGCCTAATTTATGTGGCAACTTCAGGTCTTAATTTATGCATGCGGCTTAAGTGAAATGCGGCCTCTCCCTCTGCTACTAGTGGCAACTCCAACTGGACTCCTTATATCATTTTTCTTCTGCTCATGCCCGGCGTGTTAATGCACTAATTGTTTTTGGCAATTAATCAATGTTTATGTGGGAAAACTTTTCGTGCCCACTGTAAGTTATTTTACTTTTCCGCTCAAATAAATTATAATTTTTAGTTGACAAACCGTAGCTTTCTCTCTCGCTCTTTCTGTCTCGCTCTAATGTTAAATTGAATTCACCCCACTGTGTGTTTGCATAATTGAATTCATTCTGCAGCTGACAGTAAACAGATTTTGGCTCTCGCCTTGTCTGCCAAGACATATCACGCAATTGGCAAGACGCCAGTGTGGCCAACTTGGCCAAAAGGGGCCAACACAGTTTGGCAGCAGCAGCAGCAGCGGCGGCGTCAAGCAGCGCGTTGGCAGTAATCAAGTGCAAGAAACTTGGCAGACGCCAATGGAAATTAAAGCGGGGTTAGAGGTTGAGTTGAAAGTGCAGAGAAATTGAATTGAAGTTAAAGAAGAGTTCAAAATTGATTTCCATATGAAGTTGGCCATAGTTGGCACCCCAAAGGAAGAGAGCAGAGGCAGAGAGTGAAAGGAAGAAGAGAAGCAGCTAAAGAGGAAAGAGTTTAGGGTTATGTGCCATATAAACTTGCTCATAGATTGAACAACTCTTCCGCCCACGAAATGAAGTCATTAGAGAGCTACCAAGTAAACCAAGCTAATGAGCGGTAGAAGTGGTAGTTGCTTTAGTTGCTGTTGTTGTTGTTGTTGGTATTTCTCGCACCTGCCAAAAAGTAATTTACCAAAAAAACAAAAAAAAACAAACGAAAAAAACGAAACCGAAAATAAACAAACAAAGCAACGCGCGCCCCGAGGGGAGAATGGACAGCGTGTTGGTATTGACCACAAATTAACAGTTGCAACATTTCGTCGGCTCTGCCTCACTTCCTCCCCTCTCTTACAACTCCCTGTCTCTATCTCCGTCTCACTTGGCTAGAACAATTTATGTAAAACACAAAGCGAGGCCATAAAAAATGACGAGAAATGCGGCAGGCGACGCGACGCGTTGCTGCTGTCTGCAGTGCGTAATTACGGCTCGCATTACAAAACACACACACACACTTGTGCAGGCACACACACACACGCACGCTGCGCATTTGCACTTAATTGTGGCGCTTAATTAGACCAAAAAGGTGCACAAAGAGCCAGACAATGGCCCAGAGCGTCGCTTGCGAGTGCCGAGTGTAGCGCAAGGCGGAGAGGGGGGAAAAGGGTGAAAGAGGGAGGGGGGAGGGGGAGATTCACCTGCACTCGATGGCAAATGCATTTACATGTTGACTGTGCCAGCAGGCGGCCTGCTGTGCGCCTGTTTGACGACTCAATTGGCTTAATTGCGTGTAATTGTTGTTATTGCAACTAAAAGGTAAAAGGATTTTGGCCCACAAACGCAAATGCCGCCCGCTAATGACACACGCACACACACACACATACAGGCACACAAATTACTCACTTGTCAGCGCAACAAATTACGAAGCAACCCCCGCTCTCTCTCTCTGTCTCTCTCTAACCCCAACCCGCCTGCCTTGCAATTAAGTGGCTAGCCACAAAACCCCCAGCCGACCTGGCCAAAAGCTTGGCCCCTTTGAAAACTTTTCGAAAATTTCACGTGAAATTCTCCAGTCGAACTTCTGTTGAAATTTTCGGCATACGCAACGCAGGCAGCGACATTTCGACATTCGCATTCGCATTCGCATTCGCATTCGTATCTGTATCTTGTATCTGCTGGCGCCGCCGCTGGGGGTCCTGTCGCTGTCGTCTCTGTCGTCTGTCTCTGTCCCTCTTCCGCTTGCTGGCTGTCCGCGCGCTTGCGCATTCAATTTAATTTTTATTTGTATCTTTCTCTCATTTTATTCTCATTTTCGCTGACAATTTGCAGCGGCTGCAAAAATTTTGTGCGTTTTTTAACGACTTGCGAAGCCAAAAGAAGGAGAGAAAGAGGGGGGAGAGAGAGAGCGAAAAGGGAAGCTGCCGCTTGACCCACGCATGTTGCACTGCTCGTTGTTGTTGTTGTTGTTGTTGCTGTTCATTTGATTATCGCCACTGTCGCCGTGTAATTTATTATATTGACTTTTCGTACACTCTCCGGCAGCGGCAGCAGAATACCCCCTTTTGCATGCCATGTTATGTGGCCCTTATTTTTATGGCTTTAACCTTTCGGGCCGCCGCCGCTGCCGCCACGTTGTCGACATTATTTAATTTGTCATTTAATTCGGTTGCCCGAGAGGTTTCGCAAAGTTATTCGGGCCATATGCTGCGCATAATACGCGCTGACTCGCTGTCCCCACCCCCCCCTCCGTGTAAACGAGTGTGTAATGAATATATGGGGGGTATTCGCCAGCGATATAAGTTGCAACTCTTTCTCGACATTTTGGCCTACATATGCTACTTCCTTTGGCGAAGCGTAAGTTGTTTCTTTTCTTGTTGTTTTCTGCGCTTTCTTCTGACATTTGACTTCACAGCTCAGACTCGGCGCAGCTCAACAGCTGCTGTTGGCAAAGAACTGAAAAATATATACATAAAATATAACAGCAAACATTTTGGAATAACTGACAAAGTGTTGAGAGAAAAGGAGACAAAGAGAGAACGAGAGAGAGAGAGGGAGAGTAAGAAAGAGTTTTCCTTAGGAAAGGTTCACAATTTATTTAGTTATTTTTATGCCGAGGCAAAAGTTTAAACTTTGAATACTTTGCTTAAGAATTCCCTTTCAAGACTTTAAGTGGTACATTTATGAGGGCGGTGGGCGTGGTATGCAATATTTATAATAATATTTTAAGTGCGTAAAGTGTAGAGTAACCTCTATGCCAAATTTGGTGCCTCTAGCTCGCAGAGTTGCTTAGATAGAAGTGTTCAAACAGACAAGCAAACAGATCTACATTGATTCTGTGTGAGAAAATATATATAGAAAGGTACTGCATATAACGCTAATTCCCGATATTCACATACCCCATAGACAACCTCTGCATATACCCCTTAAAACTCTTTCAAAAAACGTATGCAAATGCACAGCATAAATGATAACCCTTTGCCATAAATGTTGTTTGCAATTTTAAATTAAAAGTTATTTATGCTTTATTTGTCGCATATTTTAACTCCCAAATGGTCATGTAGCGCTATATATATATATATATATAGGTATATAGTACTTTATCATTTTGTGATTTAATTAAAACTCCAACAGCTTCAATAAACTATTTCGCTCTGTTTATCTCTCACGGGCCAAAAAAGTCCTTCTAATTAATTGCAGCTAATCAAATTTGGTTTATCTGTCGCCAAAAGAGTCGCCCACTGTACAGTGGCAGCAGCAGCAGCAACACAACAACTCGTTGGCCAAAAGTGGCCAAAAATGCGCTAAATCATTTCTTAATTGTTCAATTTGAAAACAAATGCGAGCATTTAATTTAATTGTGCGGAACGTTAATTGAGTCGTATTCGGGGGCTCCAATTTTTGCGAAAGGGGGGGCGCAAATGCCCCAGCCACGCCCATCGTCGCCAGCTATGCCGCGCCGCGATTCGTTGTTAGATAAGGCAGCCAATGTTGTTGCTGTTGTTTTGGCATTTTTGTGGGGCAATTAAAAATGCCAGCGGCGGGCGACAGTTGCAGCAGCTGCAACTCGATTGCAACGTGGGCCGTGCAGCAGCAGCAGGCATGCGGCATGCGGCAGTCGTCGAAATCGAATTCGAAATTAGCATATGGAAAATGCATTATGCGATAAACGTCGCCAAAAATCGAATGAGCTCCAAATCGATGTTGCCACATTTGGTTGCAAGCGTCGCGCTAAGCGAAGCGCTCATAAATCTTCATTCGACTGAACGAGCTAAAGGCTGCCAGCCTGCTGCCTGCTGCATTGCCCTGTCGCCTCATCAATCATCTTGCCACAGATCGATTATTACAATTGCTGACAGACGAGAGAGAGAGAGAGAGAGAGAGAAGCTGCAAGTTAGCGGCGGCGGTTGCATCTGCGGGCAAGCATTTTGTATCTGATGGATGTATCTCGCAAGTCTCCTGCTGCTGCTGCCGCTGCCGCATGCAAGCCCAGTTTGCATTTCCATGGAAACTGTTGCAGTTGCAGTTGCAGTTGCACAGTTTGCACAGCTGCAACAGTTTTGCCTCTCGGCTGTAGTTGCTGTTGTTGTTTTCGTGTCAGGTCCTAAAAGTTCCAAGAAAACCAAAAGTTTTGCCATGTTCTATGCCAAAAGTGACGAGCCAACTGGCTGGCTAGCTTGCACCACGCTGCTGCCCATTGTCCATGGCCGGGCTCAGGCACGAAATTATTTTAATGAGTTGCCAATTAGACCAATCCGAGGCAACCAAATAGATCAGCAACGGGGGCAACTTGCTAATAAATACCTGAGTAGCCGCAGCTTAGCCCCTCTCTCCCCCCTCTCCCTTCCTCTCTCTCTGGCATTGCGTGAGCCGACGCACACCTGTTGCATGCCTGCTTGGAGCCCCTGGCGAGTGGCATAAATAAGTTAAGGGCTTCCTCCGCATCCCTCTGCATCTTCTGGCGAAACGGGAGCAAAGCCAGCGCGCACTTGGCCCCCGTAACTTGTGTCAGACCATGGCCTGGTGGAGAGTTTACGAGGCAGTTGCCAAGTTGGCGGCCTGACAGCATCCGACAACAAACGCAGCGGGGCAACTGAAGGAACTCACATTGAACTCTCAAGAACACTCGAGCAATGAGCAGGGCAGGAAGGGGGGGGGAAAGACTTCAAATCGGAACTGGCCTGGGAAAGCATTGGCAGCACTTGAATTTCTTTGGCTTTTTCCGTACAGTTTTCCCGCCGACTTTGGCGGCTTTTACAGGTGTTGTTGTTACTTTTTATCGCCTACCGTTTCTCTTACAACTTGCCGCAATTAACGCTGGGCTCTTCATCTGTGCAACACTTGGCTGAGGCGCCGCTTATTAGCTTGTTTCCGCTGCTGTTGCTGCTGCGCCACGCCCACATCCTCAACTCATAAAGAGCAACAAGAAGAAGTATCACAAAATGGCTGCTTTTCTTCTTCTTCTTTGCTGCTGCTTCTTCTACTGCTTTGTTTGTTATTAATTACGCTTTTGCAGGCAGTTCGCCTCGTGGCTGCGTTTTCGGCCAATTGAATTATTACGGCCAAGACAATGGCGCAGTCTCCCTCTCTCCCTCACAGGGACTCAGCTGGGGCAGCAGTTGGGGCACACGATGGAGCTGCCGAAAAAAATGTAATGGCATTTGCTTTCATTACAGCACGGACAGCATAAATATTTAAGCAACTGCCAGCTGGGATAACGAGATGGCCGACAGACAGACAGATAGAGAGGGGAAGGGGAACAGAGAGAGAGAGAGAGAGGGAGGGGAGACAGGTAGCACAGGGTGTAGTATGAGTTGCAGGGAATTTATCAACGAAATTGGGTCAAATTTATTAAATTGTGCTAGGTATGAACAAATTTAGCTGGCAAAAGTGAAGTGAAGAACTACGCAGAGAGCAGATATGACTAGTGAATACCCTGCAATAGATATAGAAAATGGGAAAATATTAAATGTACTTATAGTTGAATACTTATGAGATACGAAAAGAATATACGTGTTACACTGAAAAATACCCTGCAAATCATAGTTACATCTTTAGCTGACTTGCGTAAAACTTCAGCTACAGATTTGTAAAGCAAACCACACTCCACTTCAACTTCTTCTTCATCTCTATAGATAGTGCATACCCCATTCTTTTTAACCTTTTATTCTGCCCACTTCATTGCGTTTAATTTTCTGCTACAATTTCGCTTTCATGGCTTTTATCAAAGGGATACCGCAGCGAGAGAGGGCTGACTGAAATATTTATATGCGTGTTGATTTCTGTTTGCTCTGAAATTGACCTTATACCCCCGGCACTCCTTACCCGCAACCCTCTGCCTACTTTGCCACAACATTACCCGCTTGCTTTAACAGATGTCCGCTTGCAGATAAGGTCTAGGCAAAAGGGTCAAACGGCACAGTCGCACATGCAGAGCCTGACCCCCCTCTTACCTAGTGGTATTCTTACTGGCCGACTCATTTAACGTAGGCCCATAAATATTCTAAATCACCAGCGGGGGCAACTTTTTGCCGACCTGCCACGCCGACTCGCCTGCCAGCCTTGCCTCGTCAGCCTTGCCACAAGCCTCAAGTTGTTAAGATAATAAAGTTTGTAATTAATTTTGCATCGTTAAATGGTCGAGAGAGTGAGACAGAGAGTCGAGAGAGCGAGAGGGGGAGGTCGAGTCAAGTTTTCTAGTTTAATTTCGCAGTTCGCAATTTTCCCCCCCAGTTTCGACTGTGGCAGCAAGTTTTAATCGCCTTTTGCTCAACGTGAACATCTTTTCGTTTGATGATGCCTAATTGACTTCACTCACGACTTTTCATTCATTCGGGTTCGGCTTGGGTTATATGTCTTTTACAGCTAGACGAAACACCTTTAGTATGATACCCATCTCTCTCTTTCTCTCTCTTTCGCTTGTCTCATGTGGGTTTCGCTGCGTTTGTGTTTCATATTCATAACTTTTTTTTTTTTGTGTTGTTGTTGCGAATTTATCATCTTTATCGCTGGCGCGTCATAAAAATTGCATAATCATAAAAACACATTACACCTGCTGCAACTACACCCTGCCTGAAACTCCCCTAACTCCGCTAACAATTCGTGTGCCAAGCCAGTTCATCTGGTTTTGTGTAATACTTATTACGTGTATCTGTTTTAATTGAAATTCTCCTCTACTTCTTTTTACAGATACCGCTGGCGAACTGGGCTGGGCATTCACCCTTATCGTAGTCTCAATCATATCGGCTCTTATAGGTGCTATTGTAATGGTCATAGTTCTAAGATGTAGAAGGTGAGTGTTGAAACTATAAGATTTACATATGTATTTCAAACTTAAATGTAGATAGAAAAAGGTTGCATGGCGATATATTGAGTAATAGGAAAAATAGACCGATAGTTTCTATGGCAGCTATACGATATATCGGTCCGATACCGTCTCATTTCGACTTATGTACAGCGTGTAGCAACAAGAAGCATGTGTACCAAGTTTCATGAAGATAGCTCTAAAACTAAGAGACTATTTTGCGTGACAACAGACAGACGGACAGCCAGACGGACAAACCGCCAAACGAATATGGCTAGCTTAACTTTCATACTGGCGCTGATTATGAATATAAATGTATACTATATAGGGTTGTAGATGAGGTGCGTTGCGAAGTTCTTCTCAAAATGAAGGGTATTAGAATACCTAATACAGACTTTTTCAACCAATTCCTACAGTCAATAGGGTATAACCATTACCTAGAATCATTAGTAAACTATCGATTTACCTCAGCGCCAAGTTGAATAATAAAAACAACACGCATTTGCAATTTAAATTAATCGCAGCGAAACAAACCATAAATAAAATGGCTAAAAACCGCTAATAAATAGACACATTTTGGCATTTAGCCGCAATTAGTCATCGTGGAGTTGAAGTACACCATGAAGTATGATGAATGTATACAGTATACACGTATATATGCATATGAGTCGTCGTCGTGGTCGCCTAGGCCAGAACGGACATTCAACTCGCGACGAGGAGAGACCCCAAAGACGACCCCGGCGATCCGTCATGGCGTGACATTTACAACGCTCGACAAATTGAATATATCTCTGCGCGAATTTATCAGTGATGCCATCTACACTTGTGTGTGTGTGTGCCAGTGTGTGTGTATGTATTTCCAAGATTTACAATGTATTTGCCCACACAACAACAAAACAACAACAACAACAGCTGAGGCAATTCAATTAAACCGCCCACAAGGCAAAGTGAGCGAAAATGAACCTTAAATGCGGCAGAATAATCGAATCGCAAGACAAAAGAACATGAAATTGCTTTATTACTTAATTGCTCTTTAAAATAAACATACAACAATAGCCACAACTGGCAACAACAACAACAACAATTGGCAACAACAAATGTAAACAGAGGCTACAAATTCTTTGCCACAGGCCATTTCTGAAGTTCTTGTTGTCCGTAGCTCTCACAGAGAGTGGGTCAGGCACACACACACGCACACACTCTCGTTAATCGCGACAAGATACATTTAAATGGACATTCATCAAGGCGTGGAAAGAGGGGAGAGCGGTGGGGGCTGGGAGTGTTGCGGCATGCGGGGGCGTTGGCCAAACACAACACGCGAGCTACGAATTAACAAAAATTTTCGTTGGCGTTGCGCAGGCGCCGCTGCTTCAGTTGCTGCCGCTGCTGACGCCGGCCACATGTCGCGTCCAATTAAATTGTCATGTTGTCGTATTTTGGCGGCATGTTTGCATAAAATTAATTTCGCAAATAATTTGCCAAAAGCAAAAGCAAACAAATGCACAAGGAACAAACACAAACACACACAGAGCAGCAGCAGCAGCAGCGAGACAAGTGAGGCGCGTGACGTTTGTGTAGGAGGCGGAGTAGGCGACTTGTTAGATACCCTAGCAAAGGTGGAAGGCATTAGGTATATGGAGAGACTGAGACTGAAGTTTTAGAGTACTATTTAATAGATAAAAGGGATATAAAAAAGTAGCAAGAGAAGCTCAAGAGCAGCGGGTGGCCTACCGCTAAATATAGGGTATTCTATAGTAGAAAAAATATATAAAATTTTAATTTATATATTAAAATTAAATAAATATTGAGTTATAGTTCAAAAATATAGGTTTATCAATTCATATAAATTATATAGTAATAGATAACGAAAACGAAACTGACTGAAAGTCTTTGCCTGCTTGCCTGATATACCCTGCCTGCATCCCAAAGACCCCATCAATACTGTAGTTTAGGCTATCCATTTCAAATCTTTTGTAGCACACAATTGACTTGTGGAGTGGACCTCTTAGGGAGGGGGGCGTGGCCAAAAACAAGCTGCAGTTTTGGCTACGCATTCACACGCTGCTTGAGCAGCTAAGCTGGACTTTGCTTAGTTTGCCTAGGCAGACAAAGTTGCAACTACCCGTGCACTCCCTCCCTCTCCCCCTGCCCCTCTTCCGCTAACATTGCAGATTGTCACGCTGTTCACCTTGCCGTCAGCTTGAGTCAGTCATGTTGCACAGTTGCAGCAACTGTTTCGACTCGGTTCAACTCGGGCGTCGTGCACGAACGTGTTGGCTGCCAAATTAGCGGCAATTACATGTAATATCGGTTACACCAAATTTGCATATTGATGCAATTCTCTTTCGATCCAATGACGCTATAAATTTGCCAGCCACATGTTCTACACTCGTTTGCCCGTTGGCCGCTGGCCGCTGCCAGTTTCGATTTCAATTTTTGTTTCTATTTCTATTAGTGTTTTTTTTTTGTTGTTGTTGTTGTTGCTTTATTCTCATTTAGCTGATTTTCGGCTGCTGCTGCTGCTGGTGGCACCTGCCATGCCAGACAGCACCGACAATGTTTGCTCAGTGTCTAGACATGGTAATGGTCACACCGCAAAATGTCTTTGCCGTCGCCTTTGGCTGCGGCTGCGGCTTCTCGACTTGTCGGAAAAACTGCAAAGTGCCGTTTGATTTGTTACTCTGATTGTTGTTGTAGGCTAAGAGAAATACTTTATAAATAGTTGGGGTAGTCTCACTTTGCTGTTTTAGGTGAAATAACTATTTTGAAATTCTTTTTGATAGTTGGGAAAAAGTAGAGCAGGTTTTAGTAGGGGGAAGTTTGATAGGGAATTGTTTGAAATTGATTAGAAATTCTGTTTAGCTGAAGAGAAGCTAGTGCAGACTACTTAAACTTGTCGATAAGGGAATTGACATTCGAGAAAAATAGATAATAAGGACAATACGTTTAAGAAAGGTTGTAGATCTCTGAAGCTCTAAGCAAAATCTACTTTTATTAGGAAAATCATTTTTTAAAAAATCAAAAAAATACTTAAAAGAAGCTAAGGTCTCTAAAATATTTAAAAAGAAACAATAATCAAAAGCAAAAATTTTCCTAAATTTAAAAAGTATCTAAAAACGTTAAGCAACACTGAAACAAACGCAGCAAACGAGTTCTCCAAGACGTTACTCAGTTTCCTCTCTCTCAGTTTTGACAGACAAGTTGGCAATGTTAATTATACAGCTAGGGATATGGTATGCTCTGCGCTGCCACAACCCACATAGAGCACCTACAAAACCAAACAAAAACAGAAAGAAAAACTTGGCTAAATTGCAGAAAATCGTCGCTTCGTGCTTGAGTTGCATTTTGGAAAAATGCGAGTTTCAAGTTGAAAACGTTTAATGCCTCAGCTGCCGCCTCAACTCGGCTCGACTCGACTCGAGTAACATAAAAAGGCGTGTTCAATTAGCATGCTTCAAGCTCGATTGCGGGAAAAAAGGTAAATCCAAAAAAAAGTCTGAGGAAAAACAAGCGCAGAAAATTGAACATAACGTTCCAAAAGGCAGCAAATAAAACAGAATATCTAAGAAGAAAAAACGAAAAGAAAACATAGTTGGAAAATTAGCGCAGAGCCAAGGCAAGGCCCCCAAGACCAAGACGACGTCAACTGCGACGGCAGACTGACAGGCGAGCAGACAGGGCGGACGGACAGACGGACAGAGTGCAGCACGGTGAGCTTGTTCGGTTTAATTGAATTGCAAAGAGAGAAAAAAAGCTAAAAACTGAGTAGAGAAAAAAAAAGCCAAGCGAATGCGAGCTGCCTCTCTGGTTACGACTCGAGGGTTAACATTATAATCGATCAAGGCAAAGCGAGCGGAGCAATCAAACGTACAACGGGTCGGTTAATTGATACGCACAATCTGGAGTAGCAAGATATATACGTAGTACTAGTGCGTATATATATACTGCATTAGGTTCGTGACCCAGTTGCGCTGCGCTGCGAGGCAAGTGCAAATGCTAAAGGGGGCTAAAGTTAATGGCAACGGTAATAGAAATTTGTGCAGCAACGTGACAGAGAAAGGAGCAGGGGGAGGGGAAGAGAAGCAGGAGGCAGAAGAGGTAAACGAGCTAAAAAGAGACAGTGGCAGCTGGAGGCCATGAAATCCGCCCCGATAATCCGGTTTACGCTACGCCTCGTCTCTTTAATCTAATCGCATCGTTTGTGTTGCAACAAATGGCGCATGTTGTTGTTGCTGTTGCTGTTGTTGTTGCTGCAACTGTAATGCAATTGTGTTGTTGTCTGTGGTATTTTCTTATCGGGTTTCGCTGCGGCTGGGGCAGTTTGTTTATCTGCGTGTCGCACGCAAAAACTGTATTTGCGTGGACAAGTTTGTGTCCTAAGTCTTTCGTATTGGCATTTGCCATTTGTCGCCCCCAGTCGCAACGTCGCACCGCCGCGACATTGAACAATTTGACATTTGCGCCTTTATTTTTCCATCGATTTATGTTACTAAGCTAATTCTATGTCAAACGCAACAAGTTGTCGTTATTAATTGCAAAACATTCTCTCTCTCTCTTTCTCTTATCTCTTTGCAGAATTAAATCAGCGAATGCCAATGGTAAGTGAAAACTAGCTCTAAGGGGGGACAGTAGGGGTAAGGATGGGGGGGATATTATCATGGTTACAACAGTCCATTAAAGGTACTTAAGATAGTCTGTCTGAGCGGAGAACTTTCCCATAGCGGCTGCAACTTGTTTCCGTCATCGATCAATTAGTCACTTGGTAGCGTTTTTTTCTAGCTACTAGCTACTTTTAATTAAGCAAGTCAGCGTGAGGTTCTGTGCACCCTCTCCCTCTCTCTCTCTCTCTCTCTCTTTCCATTTTTAATTGCATAATTCCAGCTTTGCGGCTCGCATGCAATTCACGGAAATCGCCAGGCAAGTGGCAACAAAAAGAATTAATTTGTCTTCTTCTACAAATTTTTGACGACATGTTGCATCTGCACTGAAGTTCACGTTCGTGCCACAAATCTGCAATCTGCGAAAAGCGAAAATCGCACAAAACCGAAAGCTGTACGTGCCACTGCCACAGCCCCGTGGCAGAGAGCTTGGGCACAAAATTTGTAGACAAATTAAGGCAAAGGCTAAACAATTGTCTTGCTTCGCTTCGCTTTGCTTTGCTTTGGCATTGGCCTTTCCTTTATGCTTGCATTTGTTGTTGTTGTTGGAGGCTCCCCTCGAGGCACGTTCGAAAATCGTGCAAGAAACTTTTTTTTTTTGATTTAGTTGCAGCAGTTCTTGTCGGTTTTAACAGTAGGCGAATTATTGACAAACGACTGTCCTGCTGCCCTGTCAGGCCCTTCCACCCCTTCCCCCTACATCACCCTTTCTCTCTCTCTTAGTTTGGTAAAAACTCTCTCTTTTCATTTGGCGCCAATTTCGCCATCTGTCTGTCTGTCTGTCCTCTGTCGCGCTGACATCGACATGCAGGACAAATTGTTGACGGCGTTTAATGTCAGCAGCAGCCAATTAGCTGTCCCATGAAAATCTCCACTTGCCAAGCATTCTGTTTGCCTTACTGGTTGTTGTTGCTGCTGTTGTTGTTGTTTCTCGTGTTGTTTACAGTTTGGCGTGTTTTTTATTGTTGTCGTTGGTGGCGGGCGGCGGCGTCGGCTGCGGCTGCGGCAGGCTGTAACTTTTTTTCGGCCAAAGTTTTTTCGGCTTGTGTGTGGTTGGTTTTCTTTCTTTCTGTTTTTTGTCGCTACGCACGGTTGCATGTTGCGAAAACAACAAAAACAACAACAACAACAACGCGCGCACAAAAACAAACAATCAACACAAATCGTTAAACTGTCAGCAGCTTTTAAAGCGCGTGATTATGTCGCAGTCAACGTCAACGTCAGCGTCAGCGTCGGCATCAAACGTTGCGAGGCACTGCGACAGGCGCCAGAGAGCCCCAAAAACAGTATTTTAAAATGCCAGCAAGGAAAATTGAAGTTTTGTTTTGTTTTTGTTTGTCTCTTTTTTCAATTGCCCAAAAAGACTAAGTGCAATAGGAAAGATAGAGAGGGGACCTGAGATTGCCAAAGAGTAAATTAAATACTTAATGTGCATAATGATGATATTATAATGCAGCTGCGCTGCAAATATCAAACCAAATCAGCGATTTAAAATAATGATAATAATAATAATCAGCATAAAAACATAGAAAGAACTGTGTGTGAAATGGCAAGTGACAGTTTAAGCTGCAAGAATGCTGCAGGAAAGCATATAAGGAGAAAGAATATAAAATGAAATTCAATATGTGCAGACATAAACAGGCTGATTGCGCTGCATAGTTAATTTTATAGTATTATTTAGTAGTGAAAATATATACGGCCTGCTTATTGTTTTTATAGAAATAATATACTTAACGCATTAGCGGCAATTTGGCATGTTCTGGCTGCAGTTTCTGCTAGTAAATGTTGTTATAAAATCACAAGAAATATCTTGATATAGAAAAATGCACAGCTAAGTTTAGCAAAGTTAAGCTTAAGTATAAAATATTTATTTATTTTAATGCTTTTTTTGTTAGCTTTTTTATGGTATTATTGTTTTAATAAGCAAATTTCTTGGAATATTTTTATACAGAAATATACACAAATTATTAATGAAAATGTATATAAAAAAATTTACTTTATTCAACAGTTTCCTAACATGTTTTTGCTATAAAATCTCTAGACATTTATTTACTAAGATTTTATAGTCATTTCTTTATTTTAAAATATTTTGAAATATATTCACAATGATTTTATAGTAATTTCTTAAACAGAAGTACCCCATTTTAATAGTGAAATTTCGCAATAAAAAAAAATCTCTTTAAATATCGAAATAATTGCGATACTCCATCAACTTAATTTCCTCAATTAAATACTGAATATTTTATCGACTTTAATGCAACTGCCAGTCAAAGCAATTAAACGCAGTCGAAGATGTCATTAGGCCAATTGCCTAACAGGCCAAATAAAACACTAAAATAGAAACAAAACAACAACAACAAATTCGTTGAGTAGATTAAAACGAAATTGCAACATCCATTTGCAGTTGGTGTCAATTGCATCTCGGGGGGGAAAAATACTCTGCAATTATCTTGAACGGCAGCCGCAGCAGCCACACCGGCAACTATGCAACTAGCTAGACAACGTGTCGTATGAGTAACAAACATTATTTTAATTATGCATACGCCGCCGTCGCCGCCACCGACACAAAATGTGTGTGTGCGATAAAAGTCGCAGATTGACATTTAGCATGGGCAACAACTGAGTCAGAGACAGACATTGGCATTATCTGTGCGCCTATTAAGACTTCATTACACATGTCATATTTGCCGTTTGCCAGTTAGCAAACCGAGTAGGGGAGAGAAACCCCCAATCTCCTGCCCCCACACTTTGTGCTTTTGCCTGTTGCCATTTTGCATTTGGTTGCCTGCCCCAACGGGCGACTTGTTTCACACAGCGTTTGCCACGCTCAGAGGGGGGAAAAACACACATACATTAAATTCCGAAAAACGCTCGTTAATATTTTTTTTGTTGTTGCTGCCGTTGCTGCTGCTGCAAAATATTTTGTTAACAGAAATTTTGCGGTTGCCGCTGGCGCTGCACGCAGATAAGCGGCATGAGATAAGGCCGCTGGCGGTAGCAGTTGCAGCAACGGCAGCCACAGCTAACTGTGCTGCACAGTGGTGCCAGTGGTTGGGTTTACTCAGCTGAAATGCATGTGCAGTCGAGCATGCCCTACATAACATTTCTACCAAGTTAGAACAGCCATTTTTAGCCATTTTCATTGGTATAACAATTTGTTGTTTTCTTATGCTAAAAGTTTTGCTAGTTTGTCCCACTGTGCCGTCGCCACAGTCGGCTAAAGTGTAAGTTCAATGCAATTGGCTGCAGTAGCCGCTGCCAACATCGTTAACACAGCGCAAAAACAGCCATTAGCCCGGGTCCGAATCTGAGTTGCAGTTGGAGTCGGATGCGGAGTCCAACTTGGAGTTGCAGTCATATCTGTGTCTCTCTCTCTGTATGCGTGTGTGTGTGTGTCGGGTGACATGCACAAAATGCATGTAGTATATGAGCAGCTACAAACGATAAGCTTGGCTTAATAAACGCGCTAACCAAAAACAAAAAGACAAACAGAGACAGTAACAGGCAAAGGAGCTTGCAGTTGCACTTGGAGTACGTAAATCATAAGCAGCAGCAGCGGGAGAAGGAGAAGAAGAAGAAGCAGAAGCAGAAATGACTGCATTATGCATGTGCATAACTTGGAAAATTGGCCATGTTGCCCCAAGGAGTAGCAGTTGCAGTTGCAGTTGCGTATGCAAACGCCGCTAATTAGTTGCGTTGCCCCCAGCGAGGCAAGCGAGGGAGCTCGGCAGCTTGCAGAGAGTGCTACGTCTCCATGTCGGGGGTAATGAGAGTGAAAGGCGATGCTGCGGCGTTAAAACCTGAGCACAGCTCAGTCATTAGCGCCAGCTTGGCGGATGTGTTGGAACAGGTTCAGGCCCAGGCCAAGCGATCGTCTGCACACACACTCTCTCTCTCTCTCTCACTTGCTCTGTCTCGCTCTAAAATTACTATAACGAGGCTTAAGGAATCTATAAAGATTCTGTTAACGGATAAGCAGTGCACAAATTGCTGAATCTAATGAATAGAACATTTTTATGCACTTCCTATATGAGGGTTAGGTTAACGATCACTGCACTGCCGTAACATACATATATAGAAAAGGTTTCATAAACTCAGGAATGCCATATCGGCGTTTTATAGGTTATGTTCGGGTATATATTTATTTTTATTAAAGACATAATTATTGTGGGTTAACGACGCTGGCAAAAGGAGTCACTGATTACCGGGTAATAAGGAAGCTGTGGATAGTTCCTTTAGCACATTGAGTTGCACATGATATATGTTCGTATGAACGGCTATATCAGGATTACGGATTATAGTTTGACGAAGAGATAACTAAGGCAGCTCTGGGTACTATAATAAAACATAATAAGCTATTAAAATCGTATAATATGCATATAGATACGCACGTAGATGAGGATAACTGAAGAGATCAGTTTATTATGGGTTAAAGATCTGGCGTTAAAATTGGGATAAACTGGATAATGGCAAAGACATAAAAGAATAGCAGTGCTCATATAGCTGCAACTTTAAACTTAATTTTTATATCAAAAGTAAATAATGTTCCCAAACTGTAAAATTACATACCTTCTAATTACAGGCACCTCGAGATATATTAAACCGAATTAGTTCTAATAGCCCAAGAGATGATCATAGCTTAGCAGCGGTGTTCACAAAAATAGCAGTGCTCATTAGCTGCAACTTTAAACATAATTTTGTATATCAAAAAGTAAATGAATGTTCACAAACTGGATAATGGGAAAGGTATCATATATAGAGAACGTTATGTTACTTTCGTTCTAACTACAGGCACCTCGAGATATATGTAAGCCCATGAATCCGAATTAGTTCTAATAGCCCAAGAGATGATCATAGCTTAAAGCCTTAAAACTATGGGCAAGAAATCACTGAACTCCAGTGAACCTCACAGTACTTCCTTTCTAATCTAAAAACTATAATAAACTATAAAGATACCATTAGAAATTCATATACATATATGTATATGCAGGATTACTCATGATAACTAAAGATCACTGCGGGCTTTTAGCCCTAAAACTTTGTGAAAGGAATCACTGATCACTTTGGTATCTCAGGGGCACTTCCTTTGCCATTGATCGGAACATAATGAGCTATTGAAATCGAATGATATATGTTATGTGCGCTGCTTTTTGGATCAGGATTACTCATGTAGTCGTTGAACCACTTGCGCAATATGAGATCATTCGCGCTGATTATAAAGGATCACACAGCAGTTTTTCCCAGCAGCGAACACTAAAGTATTTGGCATTTTGGCCCAGTCGACCAAGTCGGTTGCAGTTGCTGCAGTTACCCAACGAGCTGGCAGTGTGTACTCTCGTTGCCCCCTGCTTGCCCCCGTGTTGCATACACCAAACGTTGACAGTCGTTTAATTTACGCTTTGTTTGTTTTGTTGTTTGTTTCGCTGTTTCGCTGTTTCTGTTTCTGTTTCTCTGTTTGTCGCGCTCAATGAGGTGAATGTTTGATTTATCGCCCGATTATAACCCCCAAATGTCATAGATTTCTGCGTCTGCATCGCTGACTTTACCTTTTAGCCCCTTCCCCCCCAAAACATGCCAATGCAACTTACTCATGTGTGAAACGATGTCTCTCTCTCTCTCTCTCCTGGATTCGATCTCGCGCTCTCTTACAGGTGGTCGCCCGCAGCCGTGGTGGTGTCGCAATAATCGCAATGGCGGCGGCGGTGGTCAGAATCGTTCGCCAATCTCCATTAAACACTCGGCGGATAGCATACGCCGCCCCACCAGCAATTCGGGCGTTTGGACCTGGCTCGGAGGTAGTCGTCGCTCTTCGGCCGGGCCGGATCAGATTTGCCCGCCTTCAACGTCGCCGGCAGAGAATCATTATACACACATGGACGACGCCTACAGTCCGGTGGGCGTTAGCGAGGCACTCTATGCGGAACTGGATCGCGAATCGGTGCGTTCCGCCAATCCGTCGTATCAGAACACGGCGTACAGTCAGTGTGGCGAGGTGAGTGGAAGAATGAAATGGGCACCCTAATGAGTATGCTAAACACACATCTATTTGTACTCCACAGAAATACAATTTCCAGGCGCACGAGCAGGACATTCCCATGGTGGTCTCATCGGCGCCGAGCAGTGCCTACTACTCGGATTTGTCGGTGACAGCGATGCCAGGCGGCGCCAGTGGCAGCAATCAGGGCGCCTATGAGATAGTTGGCCTAAATGTTATGTCGCAGCCGCTGCCCAATTGGGAGCATCATGGCGGAGGAGGAGGAGGCGGCGGCGGCGGAGGAGCAGGTGGAGGAGTTGCAGGAGGAGGAGGAGGAGGACAACTGGCGCCGGGAGATGCAGCTGCAATGACGCAACGTCGCATGCCACGACTGGCGGCCATTAATGAGACGAGCACCAGCACGGTGCCCTCGGACTATGTCTGAGAGGGAGCAGGAGCAGCAACAGGAACAGTAGAAGAAAAAGAAGAAGAAGCAGTTCATTTTATGTAATTTATCTTAGAGAAGACTTTGAAAAAGTGGCACGAAAGAGGAAGAAAGTAAAACGAGCTTAAAATGTTAATGAAATACGTTAAACACAATCTTTATATATACATAACTGTAGCATATAGTCTATATATACAAATACAAATAGTTTGTACGTAAAGTAATCTATATTTATAGCATACCCTATGCTAGCTTAGAGTTAGCGTAGTCTCGATTCGTGTCTTTGGTTAACACATAAACACACACACACACGCACGCGCACGCATACAAACAAAGCAAAGCAAAACAGAAATATGTCTGACGATGTTGTTGCATGTATTATACATCTAGTTTTTACATAGTGTTAAACAACGATTTAATCGTGGGTGATATTTAGCCTAAAATATGCTATATTCTTATGTTCTATGTACTTTAAACATTTTCTAAAAATGTAAAAAACCAACAACAACAACAACCAAGCATTTTTCATGAGTTTAGAAATGAAACGTAACAGCCCCCATACAAGGTATCCGAAATCATATATGTAATACACACACATGCATACGATACAAACATACATATTTACAGCAATCATGAATTTAAGCTTACAGGAAAGATAAACAAATGAATCGAACATATTTACAACGATTTTAATATGCAAACAAACAACAGAAAAATATTTACGAAAACAGAATTATTTATACTGCATGCATATTACGAAAGAAAACTATATACACCACATACATACATACATATATATGAAATATATACATACATACCCACAGGCAGTTGGGATCTTTGCAGCTCTCTTTTTAGCTCTATCGACTCTACAAGTAGCACACAGCATCATATCATTTACATAGAACTCACACACGCACACACACTCCCACACACACACAAGGCAACTTTCCAAGCATATAACTTAGCTGAGAAGGATATTTTAGCTTAGTTTTAAGCGGCAGCAACGGCCAGAGCTGTTATACATATTAATAATTATTGTAATTATTACCGAATTTAATTTCTGTACATTTTTTGTTTTAGTTGAAAAGATATATGATTAAAAACTATTGCTATTTACATTCTGAATCCCAAAAAGAGCAGCAAGTTTTATTTTTAGATGGTATAAAATATAGAAATTCTAATTCTAAGGACGATTTATCATAGTCGTCCTGCTATGAGCCTCTTATGCTAACACTAACTAATCCTTTGCTCTCTCATTCGTAATCCAACTCAATGTCTTCTGCAGCATCCTCGTAGTCAGCTGACTCTGCAGCCATCTGCTCCCACTGTCTTTTGTGCATCTTTTTGTGTGCGCGCAGCGCTGCCTTCTGTCGGAAATGTTTGCCACACTCCTCGCACTTGTGTGGCTTCTCTCCGGTGTGGATGAGCTCGTGCTGCTTGCAGATGTCCAGCTGCGTGAAGCTGCGTTCGCAGTAGCTGCAGCCATAGTTTCTGGCACGCTCGTGCACCGTGCGCATATGTTTGTTCAGATTGCTGGAACTGTAGCACACCTTGGAGCAGAAGCGGCAGTTGTAGGTACGCTCCAGTGTGTGATAGTTGAGATGAATCTTCAGCTCAGTGCGCGTAGTCTTCTGCACGCCACAGTAGGAGCAGGTGTAGTTGCGTATGCCCGCATGGCGCATCATGTGCACCTTTAGCAACTGCTTGCTGGAGAAGCGAAGCTCGCAGTTGGCCTCCTCGCATGCATAGGGCAGCTCCGATTTGTCCTTGTGTGTGAATCGATGGTTTCGCAGCTGTGACATGGTGTCGAATACCTTCCCGCAATATTCGCAAATGTGTGACTTGTGCTCCTTGCCCAAATTGTGGCATTTGCGCATGTGTAGGGTGAGTGTGTGCTTGTGACTATAGCCACGATCACAGCCTGGTTCTGGGCAAGGATAGGGCATCTGTCCATGGCGTCGTTTGTGCGTAAGCAAACGCTGCTCGTTCAGAAACTGCGCGGAGCATATGTCGCATTTGTAGACGTTTTTTGAATGCTCTAGCGGGGTGTCCTAAAACAGAGTATGGTAAGTAAGTGGCCCAAAGAAAGTACTTCATATACTACTCACCTGCTCCTCATCCAATTCATCTTCCTCTTCTACAGCCTCGTCGACTGATTCGTCTTCTAGCACTTCTATTTCAATCTCTGTTGGCTGTACATCACAATTAAATTTCCTCTCATATTCCTCGACTTCCTTTTGCTCATGGCTTTGCTCCAGCACATCGTGCTCAACTGCTTCTGGACTCGTTGGCACTTCCACGTCGTAAGCTTCTTCTTGAGCATTACAAGAGGCCAATATTTCCATGCGCCACTTTGTGTCGGCAGCAATGCACTTGGCCCGAAACGCATACAAATCCTCGAGCTGGTCGCAACACGTCCGGCACAGCTCACTGGGCAGACGCTCCTCCTCACTGACGGGCAGGTCGGTGCAGGTGACGAACTTGTGCGCTAGCATTGGCAACTTGAGCATGTCGTAGCCAAGCGCAGTGTCCAGTGAACAAACACAAATGCGACACTTGGCAAATAAAGCCATGGACGTTAGTTATTAATTAAAAGAAATAAACTAACAAATAAAACCAAAAAAGTAGCGTAAACTGCAGTTGTCATTTGTTTTCATTCGTGCAAAACAGCTGATGGCAATGCAAATCAATTATCGATAACTCGCTAGGCTGTTAACAGTGGGAAGATAACAGTGGCTGAAAACGTATCGATCTTTACAGCGCAGCAACTCTATTTTAAACTGTAATAAATATTACATTTTAAATAACCAATTAATTCATTAAATAATTATTCTAAAAGGTTATAAGTCTGTTTATTAAATTGCATAACAGTTTACGCAAAAGGTGCATGACATGCAGGCATTATGCAAATTTTAAATGCATCCTCGGTAACAGTTACTCAAAATTGCCTAAAAAATACCACAATGCAAGAGCCCGAAAGATACTTGCTTACTGTAACAGGTCACCCCCCGCACACAATCATTGTTGTTTACGTTTAGGTACAAAGTTCATTTATTGAGAGACTAAAGATCCGACATGTTGAAATTGAATAACTGCGGAACGCGAAAAATCATCCTTGATGTGTGCAAAACCCGATTTTACTCGGCTTCAGCTGCAGTGCCGCAAACCAAGTTGCGTCCAGATGTAGCCAAGCAGCCGAAAAGAGAAAATGAATCTTTTATGGCGAACATCTTTCGTGGCACTTTGGTGTCGAAGCAAGTGTTCCCCTATCCTGATGTCTTGACGGTCGACCAGAAGGAGACAATTGACAGTTTTCTGGATCCCTTCGAGCGTTTCTTTACGGATGTGAACAACCCGGTACGCAACGATGAAACCTCTGAGATCGACGAGAACACGCTGAAGGCTCTGTGGGAGCTCGGAGGCATGGCCATCCAGGTGCCTGTGGAATTCGGCGGTCTGGGCATGAACAATACTCATTATGGTCGACTGTGCCAAATTGTAGGAGCCCATGATCTCGGCCTAGGCATTGTGCTGGGCGCTCACCAGAGTATTGGTTTCAAGGGCATCATACTCTACGGTACACCCGAGCAGAAGGCAAAATACCTGCCAAAGGTTGCCGCTGAAGGTGTCTACGCTGCCTTCGCCCTCACCGAGCCGAGCTCCGGATCGGACGCCAACTCCATCCGCTCTCGTGCGGTAAAGAGTGCCGATAACAAGTATTATATTCTCAATGGTTCCAAGATTTGGATCTCCAACGGCGGCTTGGCCGATGTATTCACAGTTTTTGCCCAAACCGAACAAATCGACAAGAAGACAGGTGAGAAGAAGGACAAGGTGACGGCGTTTATTGTGGAGCGCGGTTTTGGAGGTGTCACCAACGGCCCGCCAGAGAAGAAGATGGGTATTAAGGGCTCCAACACGGCGGAGGTGTACTTTGAGGATGTGAAGATTCCCATTGAGAATGTGCTGGGTGAGGAGGGTGAAGGCTTCAAGGTCGCGGTGAATATTCTCAACAGCGGACGCTTTGGCATGGGAGCCACATTGTCGGGCACAATGAAGAAGTGCATCCAAATTGCCACACAGCATGCCAACACTCGTGTGCAGTTCGGCCAAAAGATCAAGGAGTTTGGCTCCATTCAGGACAAGCTGGCCCAAATGAACATCCTGCAGTATGCGACAGAATCGATGGCATTCATGATCTCACAGAACATGGACTCGGACAGCCAAGATTATCATCTGGAGGCAGCCATCTCGAAGGTCTACTCCTCGGAGAATGCCTGGTATGTATGCGACGAAGCCATTCAGATTCTTGGCGGCATGGGATTCATGAAGGACACCGGCTTGGAGCGTGTTATGCGTGATCTGCGTATTTTCCGCATCTTCGAGGGCAGCAACGATGTGCTTCGTCTGTTCGTTGCGCTCTCTGGCATTCAGTATGCTGGCAATCATCTGAAGGAACTGCAACGTGCTATTAGAAATCCCGCTGCCAATCTGGGCTTCATCTTCAGAGAGGCCTCCAAGCGTGCCACATCTACCATCGGCCTGGGCGGCACCGACCTGAGCGCACACGTGGCGCCAGAGCTGAAGGAATATGCCAAGAATGCCGCCGTCTGCATCGATCTCTTTGGCAAGACGACAGAGACGGTGATGCTGAAGCACAACAAGAACATCATCAACGAACAACTCATTCTGAATCATCTGGCAAACGCTGCCATCGACATCTATGCCATGGTCGCGACACTCTCACGATCCTCACGAGCCATTAAACTGGGTCTGCCCACAGCGGAGCATGAACTTAACCTAACCAAAGCTCTGTGCCTGCAGGCATCCGAACGAACCATTCAACACCTGAAGAAGGCCTCATCGAATCAACTTCAGACAGAGAAGAAAATGATTGCGACAATCGCAGCAAAGGTGTGCCAGGAGGAGGGCGTGCACTCCACTGGCCCCATCGACTTGGTCTAATGAGCCAAGATGACGAATTACTTATAGGTTGCTATACTAATCCCTTTTCCTATTTAAAATCGAGCCTTTTAGCAAATAACATACCCCATTCAATTGAGTCTGTCGAATTATGAAATAAAAATGTTTTTAGAAAATTACAAATTCTGCAAGTGAACTTTGGAATCTAGAGAGATTAGAAACTAAATCGTCGCAGTAAAGTTCAACGTCTCAAGCGATGATAATTGGGTCTGTTCGATTAGGAGGCTAGAACAAAGTACTTGAAACTAAAAATAATCACGATTGCCAGACAAAATACGACTGCGTCTTCAAAGTGTTAACAAATGTGTATGTAATCTTTGGAGTTTCTTCAGGGTGTATTATCTATGTGTAATCTCTCTCTATTTGCAGTCCGTAGCCGGCGCAGCGATATCAATTGGCGCTGTTATCAGCACAGTTAGAATTTGCGGCGTGTTGGTTCCGGCTTGATCGCGTCGCCGGTCGTGGGATTTGCGATGTGTACGCAGCGCCGCTGGTTGGGTAAAGCGTTTGCCACATTCCTCGCACGCGTGCGGCTTTTCTCCCGTGTGCGTCATCTCGTGGTATTTGCGTGTATCCGACTTGGCAAAGCTGCGTTCGCAATAGCTGCAGGCATAGTCCCGTGCCCGCTCGTGCACGGTGCGCACATGCATCTTGAGATTCCCTGAGCTGTTGCACACCTTGGAGCAGAAGCGACACGACCAGGTGCGCTCCAACGTGTGATAGTTGATGTGTATCTTCAGCTCGTTCTTTGTCGTCTTGCACATGCCACAGTAGGGACAGATGAAATTCTTGATGCCTGCGTGCCGCCTAAGGTGCACCTTGAGCTTCTCCTTGGTGGAGAAGCGACGTGCGCACTCCGGCTCTGAGCAAGCATGTGGCAGCTCCGATTTATCCTTGTGCGTATAGCGATGATCGTTGAGCACGGACGACGAACCGAAGACCTTGCCACAGAATTCGCAGACGTGCGACTTTAGCTCCGGGCCGACTTTGTGGCAGCGTCGCATGTGCATGCTCAGTGTGGGTTTGTGGCGATACGACTTGTTGCAGCCCTCTTCCTGGCAGCTGAACCATGGACTTATACCCGAGTGCTCCTTCATGTGCTCCGACAGACATTGCAGGCTTTCAAAGGCTTCGCCACAACCTGACACTGTGCAGGGATATGGCACGAGTCCTTCGTGCTGGCGCATGTGTGCCTGCAGACGATGCTCTACCTGGAAGCGCATATCACATATGTCGCATTTCAAGGTGCTCAATGGCGGAGTAGACTGGAAAGTTGGAGATTAGAAATGAAGGATTTTTTTTAAGCGTTTACTCACCCCTTCAACAGTCTTTTGTGACGTTTCTATAGCATCCTGCGCTGTGGTTTCCACCTGAGGCAGTTCGATCTCGGGTTCTTCGTTTAGAGGTAGCGTCTTTTCTGGAGATTCACGTTCTATTACAGGATTGGAGCTAACTTCTTCCTCATCTGCGCCGAGCACAATTTCCAGTCGCCACTTAGCATCGGCTTCAATGCATCGAGCACGAAATGCATACAACTGATCTAGCAGATCGTAACATTCCTGGCAAAGTGCGGTGGGCAGCTGCTCCACATCCGACACAGTCAGGTCGGTGCAGCTTGTAAACTTCATCGCCAACATGGGCAACTGCCGCATGTCGTAACTCTCATCCTTATTTAGCTCACAATAGCATACCCTGCATTTAGATAGAGCATTCACCGACGTCATTGGCTAAGTTGTGGACTCTGAAACCTTGCTGACTAGTGTGTCAATCTAAACCAACGTCATTTATTTGTTATTCTTGTTCCGCACATCAGCTGTGCGTCGAATGTCGTTTATCGATAGGCTGATTTAGACTTAACAGTGGCTGAAATCGATTATCGGCGTGATGTTAAGGTGATTTTCAAATTGTAAAACATTTTGATTAATTTTATAGTTATTTTTATTAAAGTTATCGCAAAGCTTAACTTTTTGCACAGTTATCGTATACTTAGCTTATAAATAAGCGACTTATTCTATTCGAGAATTCATACAATTGTATTACATATTAGACATATCCACTTATAGTGTTTCCTGTTAAATTTTCAACGGCTGTTGTCGCTGCCGCTGGATTCCCTTTGCTTGTTTCCGAGTTCTGCCGCTCGTGAATCTTACGATGCGCGCGAAGAGCCGTCTTCTGTCGGAAGTGTCGGCCGCACTCCTCGCACTCGTGTGGCTTCTCGCCGGTATGAATGAGTTCATGTTGCTTGCGGAGAGCAGGCTGGTTGAAGTTGCGATCGCAGTAGGAGCAAGGATAGTTGCGGGAGCGTTCGTGCACAGTGCGCATATGCAAGTTGAGATTGCTTGAGCTGTTGCACACCTTGGAACAGATGCGACAGCTGTAGGTGCGCTCCAGCGTGTGATAGTTGAGATGAATCTTCAGCTCTGTCCGTGTGGTCTTCTGCACGCCACAGTAGGTGCATCTGTAGTTCTTGATACCTGCATGTCGCATCATGTGCACCTTGAGCAGCTGCTTGCTGGAGAACCGTCGCCCGCACTGCGCATCCTCACACACATAGGGCAGCTCCGACTTGTCCTTGTGGGTGTAGCGATGGTTCTTCAGCCGCCACATGGTGGTGAAGATCTTGCCGCAGTACTCACAGACATGCGACTTGGGCTCTTTGCCAAGCTTGTGGCACTTGCGCATGTGCACGCTCAATGTATTCTTATGGCTGTATCCACGGTCACAGCCCGGCTCTGGGCAGGGATACGGCATACGTCCGTGCTGCCGCTTGTGCGCTTGCAGGCGGTGTTGCTCCAGGAACTGTGTGGCGCAGATGTCGCACTTGTAAATGGTTTTCTGGCCGGGACTCTAAGAAAAGCAGGGGTTAATAAGAAGCAAGGTATACACCCTGTTAACTTACCTGGTCAATGTCCACTTGGGTGTTGGTTGATGGATTTGTTTGCGGAGCTAATTCCTCTACAGTTACTTCTTGCTCTGCTTCTACATTTTGAGGGGGCTCCTCTTCGTCTTCTGTATGGTCCTCCTCCAACACAATGGTTTCAATTACACTTACAACCTCTTCCACATCTTTACCGCCCTCATTTTCTTCGCTAAATGCAAGAATTTCCATGCGCCATTTTGTGTCGGATGCTATGCAACGGGCACGAAACGCGTACAGACGCTCCAATTGGTCGCAGCACGCAGGGCACAGCTCACTGGGAACGCGCAGCTCGCCGGACACGGACAGATCCGTGCAGGTTTCAAACTTGTGTGCCAACTTTGGCAGCTTACGCATATCGTAGCTTCCAGTGGATGCATCCAGCGAGCAAATGCACACACGGCATTTGACCGAGGTCGACATCGAAGCAGTGAGTCGATTTTTCCAACTATTTAAATGGTAACTTTGCTGAACAGTGTGCAAGCTATGTATTTATTTTTGTTTATACGAGAATCAGCTGTTCCGACAAGTGTTGGCAAGCGAATGAAACTGGACAGCAATGGTATTATTAGTGAAGGTCGTAACAACATGTTGCACTGTCGGTATGTAAAATCACTGCATCGTCGTGTGAGAAAAACGTTCGATAAATGCACGAGCATTGCACGAAAATAAACGATGTTCGATACACGATTGCAAGCAGCCGCCAGTCAGCTGCAGGGATATGCAGTCTTGCAGTCGCTTGCAATCGTTGCTGCGGGGTGAACGTTCTTCTGTTCGTGCTGCTGTGAAGTAGCATGACGTCACGCGGTACCCTATAACATTACACATCTTGCTGTGTCATTTACCAACACTGGCTGCCAGATTGTGGGTGGAATTCATTTCTTTTCTATTCCTCTTGTTGTTTTCTCACAAAAAACATGGATAAACCGAATGGCATACACTATATCGATCTCTCTAGCAACTTTATACGCTTTGACGCTGTCAGCCAGTTAACAAATGTTTTTTTCGATGACTCCAACAAACAGGTAACTGTTAATTAGTCATAGTCAAAAAGCAAAGTCATTTAACTTTTGTTTTTCAGATTTTTGCCGTGCGCTCGGGCGGTGCGACGGGCGTGGTAGTCAAAGGTCCCGTAGAGGACACTGTGATATCGTTTTGCATGAGTGATCGTGGCGGTGCCATCAGATCTATCAAGTTTTCGCCGGACAATCAAATTCTGGCTGTGCAGCGCAAGGAGAATGCAGTGGAGTTTGTATTCTTCCAGGGTGAACAGCCGCTGGTGCAGGATATCGTAACGCACCAGGTGAAGACGGTCATCTATGGCTTCGTATGGGTGCACAATCGCGAGCTGGCACTCATTTCCAACACAGGCGTTGAGATCTTTCAAGTGTTTCCTGAGAAGCGACAAGTGCGCTCAGTGAAGTCGTTGAGTATCAGCATTAAGTGGTTTGCCTGGTGCTGCGATGCCAATGTGGCGTTGCTCTGCACCACCGAGGGAAACTCATTGGTGCCCGTGATAGTCAAACAGAAAGTCATCACCAAGCTGCCCAAGGTGGACTGTAAGTTATCCCTTTTGAAAATCAATTGAGCCAGCTCTAATGTCTTTTCTTTGCAGTGGGCAGTCCCGCACGCGAGGTGCAGGAGAGTAAGGTTACCCTGGGCAGGATCTATGGCGTGCTGGCCGTGCTCATACTGCAGCCCAATAGCAGCTCTGGCATGTGGGAGGTGGAGGTACATCTTCTGAATGGCCCTGGACTGGCGCCACGAAAATGTCATGTGCTGCGACTAAGTTTGGTGGGACGCTTTGCCATCAACACTGTGGACAATATGATTGTGGTGCATCACCAGGCCACAGCCACATCGTTGCTCTTCGACATTGCCCTCAGCGGCGAGGTAATCGATGGTGTCACCTATCATTCGCCCATTACACCTGGTCGCTCCATCAAACCGTTTGGCCTCAAGCTGCCCTCGCTCTCTCCGGATGGTCAGATAATGCAGTGCGAGTTGTGTAAGTACGGTTAAGGCAAGAAATGCATTTAATTTACGAAAGATCTTTTGTTGCCTTTAGATTCCATCAACTGGGTGCTCTTCCAGCCCAACATTGTGATTGACGCCAAGCTGGGCTGCATGTGGTACCTGAATCTGTCCATTGAGCCTCTCTGCAGTCTCATCTCGGATCGCATTCGACTGACTGAGCTGCTGCTGCAGCGCTCCAGTGGCAAGCAGATGCTGCTGAAGGTGGTGCAGCAACTGGTGGATGAGCAATACAAAGGGCACGTTGCTGCCGGTGCTGGAGACCATCTTCGACAAAATCAACAAGATCTATGCGTGAGTTGGGGCACAATTTATATGAAACCTCCTCTGACATCAATTCTTTTCTTCTCACAGCTCCTGGGTGCAGTTGGAGCTGCAGAATCAAACGGCGCAACCGCCAAATGTCAAAACTACAGCTACCAAATCCACTGCACCGCCCATTGTGCTCATTGAGCAGTCGGACATGGTGCAAATCTTGCAGCCCATTGCCGGCAGATCCTATACAGAGTCCATCTTGATGCTGTATCTGCAATCGCTAAACAAGTACAACATTTCCGCCCAGGAGGAACTGAGCAAGTTGATCATTAGCGAACTAATACGTAATCGTAGCTTCGACACGCTGCGTCGACTCGTTAGCTATTCCATGCTGCAGGAGTCCAAGGCAATTGCCTGCTTTTTGCTTGCCCATTCCGATGTCAACTCGGCCATATCACAGGTGGCCATCGATATGCTAGGCAAGATTCAAGCACATGAGGTGAGTTAGCCTAGTAAAGGGAGTAGAATCTTTATCTAATCCTCTGACTTAGATCATTATAGAAGTTATGCTGGGCCAGGGCAAGGTGATCGACGCGCTGCGACTGGCCAAGAATTCGCTGGGTCTGGAGAAGGTGCCGGCGCGCAAGTTTCTGGAGGCTGCACACAAGACACAGGATGATTTGATCTTCTACAGCGTGTATCGTTTCTTTCAGATGCGCAAACCTGCGTATGTACGAAACCTTGGCATTTCCCAAAGGTAAGTGAAATCTCTTTGTATATTGAATATTCTCCTCAATTCCCCATTATTTTTACCCACTATTTACCCAGCCGAACAGTGCACCGAGTTTATACAGCACTATAACAATACCTTCCCGTTGGACACTGCCATTAGATCCCAGACTAGCTGAGTTCCCTAAGGCTTGCTCCTTGGTTTACTATGTGATCTAGCTGAGAGTTTGGGCTATACCAAACTGAGTCTATAAATAGCCTAAGATTGTATTATACTAGCATTAATAAAACTAAAAGGTATATGAGATGGAATTTTTGTAAGTTTCTGGTAATTCTCGAATATATTTAAATAATTTTGCAGTTACAACTTAAATAACATAAATTATACATATATAACGTTCAAATTGATCGATCTACAAGGAACTGAAGCAAAGCTAGTGACATAAACACAATATACATACGTAATACTCTTTGATCAGTTAAGCTATTCACAGACTTCTCGTATCACTTCCCACACTCTGCGATTCGACTCGAAGCTTTTGTTTACTTACACAACAAATTGGGATGGGTTACAATAAATACATAGAATGGCTTTACATTTGGAATATATAGATACATGGTAAAATAGGAATAGGAATAGGTAGGTAGTTGTAGGTTGTAGGTTGTCTAGCAGAAGCGCCTGGGCGGCGCCTTCAGCTGCAGCGTGCCCAGCTCCTGCTTGGCGGCACCGTTTAGCAAATGCTGATTCGGGCAGGGCAGACGCAGCGGGGTCAGTGCCGGCTGCTCTGCATCCTGTGGTAATTCGGCGGCACAGCGTGGACATTGCTTCACTCCGTCGGCTTCTTCATCTATGCAACGCTGATGCAGCGCATGTCCGCAGGAGCCAAGCACAATGACCTCTGACTGATCGTAGAGACGCTGCCGGCAGAGCTGGCAACGCATACTCGTCACCCACAGGCCACGTCGCGCCACTCGACGTTGCTCTACAAACTCCTTGTGCAAATCCTGACGCAGCTCATCGGCAGCCACACGCAACGCTTCCGTCTGCTGGCGTGAACTGATCAACATGCCCATCAGCAGATCCTTGATGTCACCAAAGCTACTCGACACGTTGTGCGTGTTCATAATGAGCTGCACCAGATTGTGCAGATCGATGTGCCGCGATGCCTCATGCAGCATGGACTTGGTTATGGATTGCAGCTCCTGCTGCGGCAGAATGTATTGCAGTAGTGCGAACCAGCAGCGCTCCAGTTCTTTCTCGGGCAACGTCTGCGCGGAGCGTGCCAATAGCTCGGCTATTTCCTTGGCCTCCTTGGCGGCGGCATCTGCGTTGGCAGCTTTCAGCATTTCCATGGACAGATCAAAGGCTTTCGCATAGCTCTCCTGCTGCTCGTAAAGGTAGATAACGGCGCGGTTCAACTGATGCTGCTCCACGATGGCGATGGCCTTGTCCAGCCGGTAACCTGTGCTGCCACGCAGGAATTCCAGCACTGCATCGGGTGTCTCCTGCTGGCAGTAGAGTTGCAGGAGCAGCTCCATCTGCGCTGGCTGTAATTTGCTGTGCCTTGCATTGAGGCACTGCAGCAGGCGAAAGAGCAGCGGCTTCTGTGCACTAAGCATCTCCAGCAGTTCCTCAATCTTCTCAGGATAATGAAGTGCAATTATACGCGTTGTCTCCTCTCCATTGATCTCCAGCAACTGTGGCAAGTGACGCACCAATTGCGCATAGATGGCCCGTTCCTTGTCCGCCACATGGCGCTCCATGTAGGCGAACATTGTCTCGTGTCGTAAGGGATTCTTAATGTAGCATTCGAGAATGTTGTCGTAGCGCTGCAGCTTCTCCAGCAGATACTCCACCACATAGTAGCAACTCGCAAGCTGCGCCAGCTTCAGTTGCTCCTCGTCGCTGCTGATGTCGGCGAGGCAATTGTTCGAGAGCAGCTCGTGCCAGGCGCTCTCCCGCTCGGAATGTTGACGTGCGCTTTCGTTGGCGATCTGCTCCTGCGCCAGGTAGCTGAGTACGCGCTCCAGTAGTTGCCTGTCCCGCGGCAGGCACTGCGTGGAGATCTGCTGTGCTATAAAGTTCAGCAAGCAACCGATTTCTGCCCACTGTAAAAAGAAGAATATTAGTTGGAGCGCACATCCTGGCTAGCTGCTACCTACTGTGGCATTTTCCGGCGTCATAATCTCGAGCAGCTGATAGATGATCCGCTTGCGATGCAAGAAGCCCAACTCGTTGTTGAACTCACGCTCCTGGAATGCCAGCGAGATGACATTGAGTGTCTCCCGCGTGTCGAACTTGAGCAGCGCACGCAGATATGGGTAGGGCAGCTCATCCTCCGGACTGGAGCTGGAGTGTTGTGAAGTCAGACAACGCAGCACATCGGTTTTTACCTGATGCACCTGTTCAGCGGGTATGTCGCCACTGGGAAATCGCCGTCCAGCCAGGCAACTGGAAACATAGACCAGCAGACAGTTGCCCAAATCGGTTTGTTCTGGCGTCAGTTGTGGCAGCAGCTCCATAAGCGGCGCCGTGTAGTCATTGAGGGCGCAGGCATTGAGGTACAACTGTGCCCGATACAACTTATGCCGCTTGACTGCCTTCAGCACCTGATTGAGATCCAGGCACATCCAGTCCAGCTTTAGTATAAGCTGTTCCAGCTTGGCGGGGGAATGTTGCAGCCAATAATCCACCAGAGCCTGCGATATGACCGGATTTACACTGTGTATGGTCTCCTGCTCGATATGCTCTGAAATGTGTTGCAGAAAGAGTTCCGTGTTGTTGTGCAATCGTTCCCAGAGCTGTGTCCACAGCAGATCTAGTTCGCCCACAGTGATTAGGCAATTAACTATGGCACCAAGGCAATAATCTGGAGCACGCGCAGAGTTGGCAATGTATTCCTTAAAGAGCATGATGATGCGCTCCTTGGCCTGTGCGCGCTTTCCTTGGGACGATCCGCAGAGGCCACGTAGCCATCTAGCGCCAGCTGACAGGCCTCCTGCCAGCGATGGTTTTTCACCTGTCAAGGGATAAGCAAAAGTTTATCTTTTACTCTTTATTCCACTCTTCACTCCACTCACCAAGTAGCTGATGCGTTCCGACCAGGTGCGCACGCCGATGATGTGCAGGGAACGTGCGCCCAGCACATAGAGTTGTGTGCCACGCGAGACCACCGAGTTGTAGCAGGCATTGGTGCCGGCCAAGGCAAAGGCAGGTGAGACATTTCCTCCCGTAGCGAGTCCCTTGAACTGCGCCGAACCGTAGACTAGGCCCGCATTGGCCATGTCCATGCACTCCAGCTCTCGACTAGAGCGCACGTCCACCAGATGGAGAATCTCCGATGTGTCCAGCGAGGCTACACACTTGGGTCCCAGCCAGTGGGCAGAGAGCAGGCTGCTTTGCAGCTGTACGTGCCGTAGATACAGCAAAGTGATGCGTCCATTGGCAACGAAAAGCTGATGGAAAAAGAGTTGATTCCCACGACCGACGACTATGACAGGATCAACGGATCGGCTGGTGTCTGCCGCCTGTATGAGCACCAGATGCCAGGCAAGTAGGGGCAGGCAGTCAGCTGGTCCTTGGAGCGCGTGGTACTTGATCACACGCAGACGTGGACGCACTGTGACAATGAAATATTTCGAGAGCGTGGCCAGAGCCACAATGCAGTATTGGTCCAGTTCATGGCGTCCCTGCACGTCCATTATCAGGGGCTCCACAGCGCAGACTTCACCACGTGCGCCAGAGAACAAGCAGCGTGAGGTGCAGCCGCGTATCCCGAGTTTACGAGTGAAGCTCAGCGACCAAACAGATCCTCCTGCATCGGCACAAAGTGCCAGGGAGGAGCGTGAGGTCCACTTGACATGCAGCACGCCCGTATTTGGGGTTATCACATCGAATAGCTCGCGCAGCACATCCCCCGACTGGGTGTCTATCATTGTAACCAATCCACGTGCGAATCCTGCTAGCAACCGCGTGGAATCCGCATTGAAGGCCAGACTGGAGACAGCGCCCTGACTGTGCTTGTCCTGGTGTGCCCAGCGCAGTGTTTGTGTGACATCAAAGTTTAATATGTGACCATGGGAGGTGCCAACGGCAATGTATGCAGCTACAGCGCAGGCACTGGCAGCTCCAGCATTGACACGCTCGGCAGCCGAGGCCAGTTGGGCCGATATGCCATGCAGCAGGGTGTACCGCATTATGGAACCCGAACCGCCGCCGCCACGTCCATCGGTGCGCACTCCGCAATCCTCGCCAATCGAGGGCGTTGGCGTAGCCCGCGGCACCGGCACACCCAGCTCGGAGGCCACATCAGAGTCCGCTTCGAATTCGCTAAGCACAGTTTCCAGCGTGGGCAGCACATCGGTGGGCGGTATGGCAAACTCAACGTCATCCAGCTGGCAGGGAATAGAAAATAAATTATTGCTTAGTCCTCCCTCTTTGTTGTTTTCATTTTTTCGACTCACATCTTCGAACTCGAAATCAAGTTGCAAGCTGTCCGTGGAGCCGCGATCCGACTCCAGCAGCGATTGCAGCGATGGTGCCTTCAACTCGGCCATGCTGCACAGCGTTGGGCCTACTTTTTGTTTAATTTAATCCTTATTTATAGTAAATTTTTCCTATAACTTTGTTCTTAATTTTTATCAATGAACGCCCACCATGTTATCGATAATCTATACTATGTAATGGCTTTACATTTATCGCTGTAAGTCAGCCGGCGCACGTACTGTTACTGTTAACTCTCGCTGTTAATGCGCTCGCATGCAACTCTGCTTCGTGTTCGCTCCACATCAGCTGAGAACCAGTTCAGCGTCGGTTCTCTCTTTTGCTTTCGTTTCGCTCTTTCGCCAGTTTCATTTTAATCTTTATCGTGGCCAGTCGCATTTCGCAAACGCGCTCGGAACTCGTCCGTGATTGAACATTATAATTAATTTAAATGCATAAGCAAGCAATCGAAATATGCGTAAAACAACAATAATAATTGACACTTGTGGGCAATACAAATAAAGTGAAGAGTGCGCGAAGGCCCCACCGGATGAGATGTGGCTACAACAACGCGTGTTGCGAGCGGCCGTGGAAATTTCGATTTTTGCATGTGTCGCGTTTGTCTAACGAAATCAAAAGAAACAACAAAGAGTCTGCCAAATTGGTATGCAGCGCCCCCGTGATTAATTCGTATTAAGATTGCAGCGATTATAAATAAATTTGTTTATTTTTATGATTGAACATTTCTTGTGCTTTGTTGCTGCTGCTGCTGTTTGTTTGTGTTTTTGGCTCCACACTCTCGCACGCGCTCTCTCTCTCTCTCGCACTCTGCGTCTCTCTCAACATTCCGCGCGTCATGCATTTGGGGAGCTGAGAGTGTATGGGGTGCCGTGACGTAAACAAATGCAAAAATAATGTAAAATACGCGAAAATTTCGAAAAATGGCAACAACAAAGTAACCGCATGCCGATGCCGCTGAAGATTCACGTGCCAAATATACTTTGTAGCAACAATAACAACAATAACAAGTAGAAGAAGCTGAATAACAGCAACAACAGTGAACGATAACTTTTTTGCGTATTGTGCTTTGTGCAGTCATTCGCTGCAAGGCCAGCTGAGCGCAACACGTTTGTGTTTGTTGTTGCTGCTGCTGCTGCTGCATGCGTAGGCGGCGTGCTGCGACGCACAACGAGAGTGACGCCAGACTCCAGACGCCCGACGCCCGACGCCAGCGTCGACTGCAGCAGAGAGCAGAGGGCAGAGCATGTGGCTGAGTGTGCGTAATTGACACATAGAAGCGACAGGTAAGACTAACAAACACATTTACATTTGCATTTGTATTGGTCTCAATGGCCTCAGATTGTGTCGGCGACCGTGTCGGAGTCGCTGTGTGCATGTGCGTGTGTGTGTGTCTGCGTCTGGCTTTGGCTTTGGTCTGCCGCCTGGTGTCAAAATTAACATAGTTAATTACCTGGTTAACTTTAACCAGCGCACTTATCAATTAGTAAATCGAAGAGCGGCGCCTTTACAGGTAATTTTCCGTCCACAACACACACACACACACATTACAGGCACACGTGCATGCAGAGTGTGTTGCATTCACACACACACAATCACAATTTCTTGTAGCTCGTCTCGTTTTACGTTTGTCGAGATAAGACAACAGCAGCAGCAACAGGAGAAATAATATCTACAACAACAACAGCAACAATAACAACAAAAGCGTAGCACGTTAATGACATTTCTGGAGCATTCTTGCACACGGCGACAGTAAACGGCGCCCCCCTGTCACTCCCTCCTTCCTCTCTCCCCTCTCGCTCTCTTTGGGTTCCCTTTTGACAGCTCCTCTTGTTCCTCTTGTCGTTCGCGCTAGTTTTTCCACATTTCTGTACCCTACACTTAAGTTGACGCATATCGATTTGCTTAATTACCTGGGCTGCCAACGGAAATGAAATGTTTAAAGACAGAGACAGAGAGAGAGAGGGAGGGAGAAAAGAAAGTGAATAGTTTGCTTTAATTGTTTGTGGTTTCGTTTCGAATTTAATTGGGAAAATCTTAGGGTGTTTTTTCAATAGAAAATCTTTGATAGTTTATTAGAAAAGTTGAGAGTTTTTGTGGTTTTCTTAAATCTTATAAACCTTTATGTAACTCCAGATTGAAGGGAGTAGAAATTTAATAGCTTTGTCTAATTAATTTGATATGCTTTAAATTTTTACCTTTTCTTAATAAGATTTTTTACTATTATTTACTAAAATATTCAAGGTATACTCTGTAGGTTTCTTTAGACTGATAGGGAAATTCTAAAGATTCCCCTACGAACTAATCTTTCATTCCTACACATTCTTCTATAGATCATGTTACTCCCTACCAATGCTCGTAAGTGCATTGCATATTCGTTGCATTTGCTTAGCTGCTTCGGTTTCTTCTTATCCTCCCTCTTCGCGTTTTCCTGTTTATTATTGTTGCCTTCGCTTTGTGCTCCTTTTTGACGCTGGCTGGCTTTGGCTTTGCTTTTCAACGTTGTGTTTTGGCCATGGTCACCCAAAATATTTATTGGTCAACATTTTATCTTTCGTTGTCCAGCAGCAGCAGCAGCACCCACGCGGCGCCGACCACGACGGGGGGCGAGGGACTTTGTGCCCCATTCGGGGGACTTGTTTTGGGTTCTCCGTTGTCGGTCGTGCGTTTCGGACGCCCACATGGAAATTTAACGCTTCAACGCGCTGGCGACCGGCGACCGGCGACCGGTTCAGATGCCAGATTCTAGATGCCGTTGTTCCATGTTCGTTGTCCGATTCCAAATAAGAATTTCCCGAAACGTGGTCAACAAGCACATAAATATCAGGGCAGGGCACATGCCACAAAAGGAGCAGCAACAACAACAATAAGCAGAGTATTTTCCGTTTATGAGTTATGAGAATTTTCCGTTAGTTCAGGCGGGATGGGAAAACTGTTGTGGGAAAATATCTTAATTTCAATAAACTTGAGAATCCCCGCCCCCGCCACCTGCCTTTTGTCTGCCCTCATTCCTCTTGTGCGCTTCATAATTTGTATTCAACATATTTCTCATATCTGAAACGTTTTGTTTATCTTATGTCGATTTGTTTATCTTGAACGGGCTACGTTATAGTCTTTCCGATTCGCTTCGCTTCGTATCGTTTTAGTTTTTATGAATCGACGGCGCTTGCATTGGAACAAATTTGCAATTGTGGGTTTTGTGTTTGCTGGGGAGGGGAGGGGCGGAAAAGTGGGTAAAACTTAACCCATTGTTGGCCACATGATAAACGATGGCTTGTTAATAAATCAAAGGCAATGCGAACGTGTCCTCTTGTCCGTGCTTCTGCTGTGTCCTGCCTCTGCTACTGCCTCTGGTGCTGGGACAAAAACCGTTGCTCGTTACAATGTCAGAAAGTTTTTGTTTGCAACTTGTACAGCCTTTGGCCGGGGCCTGGGTCTATTGCCTGACTTGCCCGGCTGCTTCGTGCTGCTGGCCAAGTAGTTGCTGTGGCATGCAACATGATTGGCTACTGCACTCAGCGCCGCAGCACACAGGATACTCGTATTTCATATGCCCTGTAGATTTATGAAGTGCCCAGGCAAACGGCAGGCTTCACTATGTTGCCAGAAGGGAGTGGGGGAGGGACTGGGGGTTAGGGGGCTCAAGGCAAGTAAGTATTTTGATGGCAGGGTGAACTGGTGACTGGCTGCCTGCCACACAAGGGTTACGACGTGTACCCCGTCTGCATCCTGTGTGCATCCTGTTGCCCCGCCTTGCCGCCCTTCTCTTTGGGCTGCCTTTGGCACTCTAATGATTTTTTATTGTTGTCGCTTAAGTGGCCCATTGTACAGCTGGCAACATATTGTACCCACATTGCCCACTTGATAAGGCAGGCAGCACAGCTCGCTCAGTGGCTGTGTTGCCACATGCCACACAGAGCTTGTGGCGCATCCACCAATCGACTTGCGAAACTTGTTCAATTTCCTATTTCCGCTCCCCGTTGTCGTGGTTGCCGTCGTTGTAGTTGTTCAACGATAACATTGCTAATTATACGCTCCGATTAGAGCACATTTAATTAGCCACAAAAGGTTGAGGTTCAACCAGGCGCTTATCATGATTGTTTCTCGGGACTTTAAGTGCGACTAAACAATCGCAAACAAAAACCTTGACTGATTTGTAAAACATTCGCGTTGAAAAGTGTTTACAATTTTGTAGTGTGCTTTGTGCTGGAAATCTGCAGTTGATTAATGTAGATGCTGAATAGGAATCTTGTGTTGATTGATGTAGCATTTCTGCAGCTATCTTCCCTTTGATTTGTTTATTTACAGAGATTTTTAGCTCTAGCTACCCTATTATATTTCCCTTTTTTTAGGCTTAAAATTTATGGTATAGTTTTAATTATTTTTGTATATTTTTTTCTAGTTTCCTATAACTTTTTTCTGCATTTATTTATATTGTTTTAAAATTTTTATCATTCTTTTTTAATTCTTAAAATTTTTTATTTATTTTTTGATATATTTCTCAATTTATTTATTTATTCTATTGATGAAATAGAATTCAATTCAAGAAATGCCAGATTCATTTCTGTCTTGCCTGTTTCTCTTTCTCTCTCTCTGTCTCTTGCTCTCCCTCCCTCTCTTTCTTTCTTTCCCTCAGCAATTAATAACTAATTGAATATTTTAATGAGCACTTGAGCACTTTATTTATCGTCACATCATCATAGCTGATGATTTATTTATAATTAAGTTTTTATGGCTTTTTTGTTGATGAAAAAAAAAAAAAAAACAAAACGTAGTATAAACAAGTTTCAATTGTCCGAATGAATTCACATGTTTGCGAAGCAGTTTCTAATTGTGCATGCAGTTTTTTTATTTATTTCGATAATTAAAGAACAATTAAAATTGAAGATATATGCGAAAACAATGAACTCGCATTATTTACTTAACTCTTATGATCATCGCTCATTCAGAGCGTAGATCATTGTATGCGCTCGAGAAGAATCAATTGAAAACTATTTTCTGTGCAGTCGCTTCGAGAACCCATTATGATCTATAATACTATGGCATCTGGGGCCTGCTTAAGGGTTCTGTCGTTGCTATTGTCTAGTCCCTTCTACTTCTGCTGCTTCTTTCCTGCATTCACTGAAAATTCTTCTGTGAATGCGGCTTATGTTGCACAGTAGCGCTGCGAGCTGTGCTGCCTCTGCCTCTGCCACATTCTGCGCGACCAGCAAATGCATTCGGCTTAGTCATTATTTGTGTCCCCCGCCAGACGTACCCCTCCGTCCTCCCCTTCCTAGTTTGCGCTGCTTTTCCGCTGGCGTATCAAAAGCTGCTCTCAAAGGGCAAAGCTGGAAGGGAACAGGAAGGGGGAAGTAACCCAAACTGGTTCGTCTTCATTCTTAATATGCGCACAAATGATTTGCTCGCCTTGTGTTTGAGTTTCTGCCTTTGCGCTGTTCTGTTTATTATGATCTGCTGGCGGCGAGACAAAGCACAGAAGGCAGCAAGCAGAAGGCAAAATGCCAAATAAGCTGCATGAAAAGCGCGCAGCGGCGCCAGGACCTGCCACAGGCAATGCGGTGGGAAGGAAGGAGTTGAGGATAATAAGCAGTGCGACCTCCTAATTCGCAATGCGCCCAAGCCAAGCGATTAACTGACTTCAAGTCGGGACGTGGGCATTAGCCAAGCAGGCGTGAACTGCGCCACCCACTCCTAAGCCAGCGTCGACTTTGGCTTATCCTTTATACTGAGTTATGAAAGAGGCAGAGAGCTGTATAGGAGCTGCTGCTGCTGCTGCTGTTGCTGTCTGCGTCATCGATTGAAATCACATAAAACTTATTGTCGTGGCGTAGCTAATTAGCAAAAAACCACACACAGGGCGCAGGTAGACATCACTTCGGTAGCGGTTCAGCCCGCGCTGCGGTTGGGCGCTGCTAATGTCTGCGCTAATAATTGCTTTGTTGTGGCTGCGTTTTTGTGTTTTTGCTTGTCCTGCCTGCGCCGTGTCGCAGTTTTTGCCTAATTTCAGGCGCAAAAAACTGTCCCGCAATTGTCCCGCAATTGTCCCGTGTGCAAACGTTTTGGACGGAAAATGCGTAGGCGGAAAATGCTTTTGCAACTGTTTGTCAAACTGTGCAGCACAGTGGAACTTTGATAGCAAGAACTAGCGTAGTGTAAGTTCAAAATGAAAGTTCACTTAATTTAACTAGGAATTTTCTTTTTATTTTCTCATTTGTTTAAAAAATTTCTAATAATTCACTTTAGGCGTGAAACGTATAACAGGCTTAAACCCGAGCCTAAAATACTCTACACACTTTTCATAATTATTTAATAGAATTTTTATATATTTTTTCATAATTTTTGAAGGCATATTTCTAGTTTAGTAATCATAAGAACTCTTTACTTAATTTTTTAAAATTCTTTAAAGAATTTACAACAACGCATAGCAGGCAGCAAATCAAGCTTGAAATCTTCTACGCACTTCCCACAATTACTTAATAAATAGTTTTATTATTTTATGCCCACTGTAACAATTACTAAAGAACAAATTGCAGCGTGCCGCATAGTGTGGCTTAAACTGTAAACCGGTTGGCAGAGAAAGAGAGAGAGAGGGGAAAAGAGAGTGCAATTGTTACGTGTTACGCGCGCACAAATTGCCGCAGCGCACTGCAGGTTTCCATTACCATTTTTCCCTCCCATTTAGACCCTGCCCCCGTTTTCCTGCCCCTTCTCTATACCCACTGCCAGGGGTTTTAGTATTATGAGCTCTTATGTTTCAGCTGGTAATCTTCGCTGGCAATTACAGCTGTCCGCGTGTAAACTGCCGCACTTGCCGCAGCAACTTGCAATGCGATCCAGGGCGCCACACTCCGCTCTCCCCTCTCTGCTCTCCTCGCTTCTCTTCTCTGCTCTCTGTGTGTGCTGCATTTAAAACGCTTCAAAATCTTTAGCAACATTTTTGACGATTTCGCCAGCTGCCTTGCTTTGGGGTAAGCTTCTTCTGCGCTTTGTTGCAGCTTCTGCTCTTGGTTGTTGTTGCTGCTTGTGCACAACATGCCGCAGCTGGCCACAGGATGCGCCCATTTTGTCCGTTATTCGCTGGCGTACACACACATTTTTCACTTGGATTTTTACACGCTGCGCTTTCCATTGCTGGCCCCACTCTCCCTTCCCCTGCCCCGCTCGCCTTTGTCTCTTTTCATCTAGTTTTCTTTTGCACTCGAAAGTATGCGGAGCAGCCTTTGTGTTGTTGCTGCTGCTGCGGTTGTTTAAAAAATTTGTACACTGCGCTTAAACAACACAACGAAATGGCATAAAAATAAAATAAATGTTTCTGCCGCTAAGCCGCCTCTTTGTTTATGTGTGCGTGTGCCAGTGTGCGTGTGTGTGCGGGGCAAGGCGTGCCCAAAGTTTGCCTCAGCTGCTGCCGTTGCCGCTGCCGCTGCCGTTGCTTTTGTGTGTTTTCTGCATATACAAAATTTTTCACAATTTTTTATATTTTTATTCTTTTCATGTTTTATGCGTTGTTTGCAACGCACACACAGAGAGAGCGAGAGAGAGAGAGGGAGAGAGGAGAGCGAGCGAGACTGTGCCACAAGCTGCAGAGACGCCACGCATGGGGGCTGCTGATTGCTTTGTTCCGGCGCTTAAGCGCCCCAAATCCCCAACAGCAGCGGCACTTCTGTCCCTCTTCCCCTCTCTTTCTCTCTCCCGCTGCTGACATTATGTTTATGATGCCTGCAATTTAATTCATGCATTTATTTATTTATTCATGCGCTGCCTCAGCATGAATTAGTGCACAGTTTTAGCGGCACTGTGCCAAATCAATTAACTAGCCGAAAAATGGCTAGGGCGCGGGTAGTAAAAGCTCGCATTAAATTGGCAAAGTCAGTGGGTGTGGAAAGGGGGGGAGGGGGAGGAGGTTCTGCAAAGCCAACAAATCAAATTGCGAATTACAAAATTGCCTGTTGTGGCAGCAACAAATGCCAATACAAGCCGCAAGAAGTGGCCGCCAGTGGCAGCAAACAGTGCAGGCAGAGAGGGGGAGAAGAGGGGGCGCTGCTGGTGGGCGTGTCACATGGCGCTACGCTGACATTTAACGCATTTAGTTGTCGGTTTTGTGCCGTGTTCGTGTCGGATTCTCTCCCTCTCTCTTTAGCTCTGCCTTTTTGTTGCCTTTGTCACAGACGAAATGAAACGTTTCGCTGGCGCAGGATAAAGGATAAAGTGTGCGTGACGTGCAGTCAGCTAACACAGTATTCCACCCGGCCCCCAACACCCTACACCCTGCCCCTGCCCCTCTCTCTCTCTCTCGGTCAGCTAAAGCATTTTACTGTTCATTTATGTGTCGCCGTTTTAGCAGCTAAAAACTTTGTGTGCCTTTTGTGGACAGAGGGGGAGGAGCAGGAGGAGGCAGGGAGAGGGGCCTGTCAGGCCGGAGTGGGAGCACGGACTGTCAGGAAAATGTTTCACTGCACGCCATAAAGTCAATTTGTAAAGCGTCGCTGGCGCTGCTGCAGCCATGTTTGGTCATCAATGGACTGGAAAGCTGCCTCGTCTGTGTCGTCATGGCTAACAAAAAAGATATCACATTATCTGCTGCCATAGCTGAACGAATCGTGGGTAAAATGAGACTAAAACTGTAGCACCGCGATTTGGCCAGAGGGAATGATAGATGATATAGTATATCGTGTGCGGGTGTTACTAGTTGCATTTAAAGTGGAATTTCGCAATTGAAAATGGCTGACAGCGCACAGATATATATATATATAGCATATATATATGCCTGTAACCTATCCCCTAACTAATTTCAATTTATATGCAGCGCGAATTCTAATCTATTTCCCGCTAAATTGCAACTCATTTGAAAACGGGCTTATTTGTTTCGCATTTATCAGATTTGCCCTGCCCTGCCACCTTTTGCACTTTGTTGTTAATTGCATTCACAATCGTATAAGCACACACACACACACACAACATACACAGAGATTGAGAGAGAGAGAGAGAGAGAGAGAGAGAGCTACGACTGAGAGATCACAATCATTTGGCACATACGCGTGCCTCAATTATAAAAATGCCCTGGGGATGCTTTGTTTGGCCCCCACATTACCTCACTCTAGCTGTCTCCCTTACTCTCTCTCTCTCTGTCTCTCTCTTGCTCTGCTTATCACACACGCACGCCCAGCTCGAGCAGCCCCAATTGGTTTCACGTCCCTTTTTAAAACGCATTGACTCGTTTTAAGTGTAATAGAGTTGCCTGCCAGGCACACACACAGTCCCACACACACACGCACACACACACACTATGCAAATGAGTGGCATACAAAACCAATGGCAATCATTGGACACACACACACACACACGAACACCAAAAATTTACAACAATAAAAAGCGATTTAACACACAAAGCATTTGAACCCGAAACTGCAATGCGACAGGAGAGCAAAAGAAGGAGGAAGCAGAGGCAGAGGCAGAGGCTTGTACAGGATATGAACAAGGACCTGCTACAGGCAGCCAACAGGGGAATAGCAAGCAGAAAGGAAGAGAGAGAGAGAGAGAGGGGGAGTGGGAGAAGGATGAGAGCAGTCTGGACAAGCCAAATTTGTGCTGCAGCTGATAGATCCTGTAATCCTGCGTCGGTTGCTCTTTGACTGCTTTCAATTGGCAGCCCAATTGGGCAACAGAGAAAGAGACATAAGTAGAGGGGGAGAAAGAGAGGGAGAAGAGGTTGCAGAACAAGCTGCTCTGTGCGTGTTAATTTAGTTTTGTTGTCAACGGGCAGGCTGCCAAAACAATTGAAACAATAACGATACAAGTGAGACCAAGTGAAAGAGACAGAGAAAGAGATAAAGAGAGAGCGAGACAGTGCGGGCATTAATTTGCCATCAAGAACAACAACAAGTACAGAAGGCGCATTTAACATGCTTGTAAAACCACAAAGTGTGTTTAGCGTTTGATTAATTGCCAGAGAAATGTGCGAATGCCTTCCCACCTCCACCCACCTCCATTCACGCCATGCCACGCCACGCCAACTGTGGCTGCTCCCCTAAGCTGCCCGCCTCAGGCTAAGTTAGTTGATCTGGCAACGCTGTGGCGGCCTTTGACTTATGCGCAAGGACCTCGTGCCGTCTCGTCCCTGCTCGGCTATTTCGTTAACAATAAATAACGCTTGAGACAGCGCCAAGGGCTTTTGTTTTGCCCAGGCAAACTCTCGAGTGGCGTGTTCCCTTTGATCTGGCGACGAGCCTGAAACGTGCGAAAACGGTTACGGCCGAGAAGCAGGGGGGGCAAAACAACCTGGGCAGATTGATGGCCCGGCGTCGTCTCCGTTGTCGTCCCTGCCAGAACAAGCCAGGCCAACCAAGGCAGGCAGCCAACTTGTTTGCCTTTCATAATGAATGCGGCTTGGTGCCAAAGCAGCAGCAAAGGCCGAGCCAGAAGGCGGGCAGGAAGCAGGGGAGCAGGCAGGCAGCAGCTCGAGACACGAGCTAAACAGGATGTGCACACACACACTCGCACACGTAGCAAGACATGTGCATGTGTGCAGGCACTCCATTATGTTGGCAAGCCCACAGCAAGTTGCTGTCTCGCTCTCTCTCTCTCTGCTCCCGCACTTACAACTTATTGATCAAATATCGCATGTCACTAGCGGGGTTAGAGGGCAGCAGGGGGGGGGGGCATGACACTCTCTACCATAAAAGCCAACTAAAAATGCCATTTAAATTGTCCTTATATACTGTTTACTGTCATGTGGCAGTCGCACTGTCTCTGTCCCTCTCTCTCTCTCTCTCTCCCTTCTGACAGCATTTCCAACTGTCATTTAGCTTTGGCTCTGCTTTGTTTTTTTCCCATCATTGTCATTATGATTATCCCTCGTCGCTTATCACAGAGTGTGCGGCCCTGCTAATGTCCTGGGGCCACACTAACAATGCCAATGCCAACGGACAGTGGATTTTAAAAACGCGGCACAAATAAATTGGCCTAAATAATAAAACAACAGACGAGCGAGACAGCAGGAGAGAGGGAGAGCCAGCGAGAAAAATGCGGCAAATTTTTCAACTGCAAAATGAAAATTGGTTTCAGGGTCGCGGCGAGGTTGCGCAAGGCGCTGGGAAAGGGAATGATGAATTAGCCGAAACTTGAAACCCAAATACTCTCAGCAAATGCCGCACAGTGGTGGCAAAATGTGTGAAAAATTACGCCAAAAAAGAGAGCAGCAACAAAGATGATGAATGAGCAGAGAGAGAGAGAGAGCGAGGCAAGTCGAGCTAATAAGTTGGTAATATTTATGGCAGGCTAATGTAGTTTCGAGCTATGCTAACTAAAATTTTTACAGCTAACGCACCACTGTGCCTGTCGTCTGTCTCCCCTCCTATGTGCTAGCTAAGAATGCATTAAAAGTTTTATTGTTGTTTTTGTCTGTCTGCCTCTGCCTCTGCCTTGTCGGCCATATTTGTTTGGCTTCCGTTTCCGTTGGCATTGACGTCACAGGAAGTTGCCACATTAAAAGGCAGCAAAGTTGTTTTTGCCCCAACTTCTCTACCCTCTACCCTGGTGGATAAACGTCATTATTCTCAACAGGCTGCTGCCACTTGCTGGAGAGACATGGCTGTTTGTCTTGCCCCCCCTCCCCCTGCCTGGCTTGTCTCATTGTCAGCTTTGGCCCTGCCCCTGCCCCTGCCCATGTCTCGCACAGCTGGTGGCAAGGTGCGAAGCTACAAACGATTTTCCTTGTTGTTGTTGTTGTTGCTGCCGCAATGACCCTCATTAACTTAATGGTCAGTCATGTCAAGTTTTTCGTCTGCCGGACGCCATTTTGTTGTCTTGCCTAATGCAGCCAACCACATGGCACAGGCGTTGTCCCTCTCTCTCTCTCTCTCTCTCTCTCTCTCTCTCTTTCCCATCAATCGTGTGGCGCAAAATTTCATTATTTCTACATTAATTTTTGCACATTAAAAATTGTTTTAATGGCTTTTGGCTTTGGCTCTTGTGACGCGGCCAATTAGAAAATCAATATGCAGCACTTTGTCAAAAGTTAATTCAATTTGCCACTCGAAACCAGAGCGAGAGAGCCAACAACAACAACTAATGTAATTAATGAACGTAGCCTGGCGCCGCCTGCGCAGCTGTCATTTATTGGCCTGAGGTTTGAGCTACATTTTGCTTTTTATAATGCATTAAAAATAGCACAAAAAATGTCATTAAAAAAATTGGGGGCAGAAAAAATGATGGCAATTTAATTGTTTGCTTCGCTTTAATCGCATTGAACCCACGATTATGATATATAGCCTGCAATACTGTAAAGCAAATGTTGTTTGTTTGAGCTGATTATGGGAAAGCGGCATAAGTAAAATATATGAAAATCAAATACTTAATTAAATGTATAAATAAAACGCGTAAAGCATATGATAATTCATAACATTTGCAATAACAACAAAAGAATGCTGATTATGCTGTTCACTGATCTGTGTGTTAATGTTAGCGTGTGTGTGTGTGTGTGTGTGGGAGAAAATCTACGCAAAATACATTTAAATGACGCCATTGACAGCTGTTGTCGAGCCACAGTGGGCCACAGCGGGGCGGGGTGGGGTGGATATGACCATTAAATGGCCTATAAATGTGTCATAAAAGTCTCGTTTTGGCTGGAATCACAGTTATCAGTGTAGCACATTGTGTGATTGTGATTATGTGTGGATGTGTGTGTGTGTGAGACTAAGATGATGGCACAGCTCAGGCCTAGCTGCTGTCTGCTTGGGCGCACATTGCGTATACGCAATGTTGCTAATGCTCTGCCCACTAAGCTTAGCCAAAAACTAGCCACATTTTATTTATGGGCTGCAAAAAACGACAACTACAACAACAACAACTACAAAATGTTCTATGAGCTTTTTTATGTGTCGAATGTGAAGAGGAAAAAAGGAAAAACATTTCTAATATGCGAGTTTTATTTTATTACATTTTATTGCACATAAGTTGGCTGCCAAATGCGTATACAGGGGCAGGCGAAGAGAGAGAGAGGGGGGGGGGGGGCTGGCAAAAGTTGCCAGTTTTCGAGCTCGTGTCCTGGCCACGTCCTGTGCGCGTCCTGAGCACGTACAACGTATCTCCGTTTCCGCAGATAAACGCGCGCATCTGTGAATAGGCCTTGACTCTCTGCCTGCCTGGCTGTCTGTGTGTGCGTGTGTGCGTTTCCTTTTAACAAAATGTTTTGATTTCCATTGGTAGACAGGATGAAGGACGAGACTGTCGGCCAGCTCAACTAATCTGTTATCCTTGCAGCAGCTCGCCCGCTCTTTCAGTCCGTCTATTTCTCTCTTCCCCCTTCTCTCTTCTCTCCGGTTCGTTCTGCCTCTTTTCCTTTCTGCTTTTTTGCTTTTTCAATTCATTTTATTTATTGAAGCATGAAAGGCGAATCTTCTGCTGTAAACAGATACAGATACGCAGACAGAGACAGATAGACACACACACACACATGCCAAGTTACAGATACTCACAAGAGATAATAAAAGCACAATATATGTGCAAAGGAAAACAGCCGACGATTTCTTTTTTTTTTTCGTTTTGGCTATTTTCGGCGCAAAAAAAACAAACTCAAATTGAGATGAAAAGCAGCAGATTTCGCTGAGGCGACACAAAGTTTACGCCGCCGCCATCGTACGGCAAAGCCAATTAACGTGTCTTCTTTTTGATCGCAATCTTTGAAGACATTGTTTTTCAAGTTTCAGACATATTGGTTATTTTGTAAGCAGATGTAATAAGGCTTATAGTTCTTATAGATGTCCAAAAGGTAAAAGAATTTCCTCTTAGGTCACGTAGAAAATCTGCTTGCTTCCTTTTCCTTTGCTTTGTTCATCTTTATAATCCTTGCTAACTGAAATTACTCTCATCAATTAGCGTGTTAATTGTACAATGCCAATTAATTTCAGTCCACACAGAGAGGGAGAGAAAAAAGGAAGAGAGAGAAAAAGGAAACTGTGTGAAATAGTGACTTACACTTATTTTGTAGCATACTTTTCAGCGTCTTTTACTTCAGGCAGCTAATTAGAGGTTGCCTTCGTTGCTGACTTCAAATTGAGTCGAAATTCAATTTGGCCAATCATCAAAAAACGCGAAAAACAAATGTGAAAAGGCCAAGGCACGAGCAGTGCATAAAAATCAAGAGAGAGGAGGCGAGCAGAGGAGGGGAAAACAAAAGCGAGTCAACAATCAAGTTGCCTTGTTGACTGCCCGCGCGAGTGTCGACAACAACAAAATGAAGTGCAATGGACATTGGCAAAGAGGGGCTGGGGCAGGGGCAGTCATGGATAAAGAAAGGGAAGGGGGTAGGAAGTAACAACTGAAGCAGCAGCATGCGGGGCAACTGTAGCAGGAATTTGCAAAGGATTCACCCAGGAACATAGTCGACGATGGCGCTAGAAATGACAACAGCGCCAGCAGCAGCAGCAGCAGCAACAACAACTTTGCTTTGTTATTGTATTGTGTTGTTGTTGCTCTCTATTTTTTTCCATTCTGCCTCCCATTGTTGTGCTGTCCTGTCGTTGTCCTTTCGCCGCTCTCTTTCTCTCTTGCCCGCCATGGGCAATAAAAGCGGCGGCTTTTTTTTTTCTTGCTCTGCCTTAGAAATTTCCAACTCGCATGCCACACGTTTCTCGGTCACTGACATTCTCTGTGTTGCATGCCGCGTACGTTGCACGTTGTAAGTTGCAAGTGGCAAGTTGGGAGTCGCCAGTGTAGCGTGCCGCACAAGTCTCGGGCGGAAAGTTGCAAGTTGAAAGTTGATTTTGCTGTTTTGCATGCGTTAAGCTCGCGCCCGCAGCGACTTCTGTGACAAAATCTGTTTGCCGTTGACTGTGGTAACAAGGCTACAACAACAACAACAACAAGTAGAACTGTTACAAACTGAAGTCACAAACACAACAACAATAACTTGTCAAGTTGTTATAATGTGCCGCCATTAAAAAGTATTACGAATTCGTAGCCACAGTGGGTGAAGTTGGCCAAAGCGACAGGCATTTACATTGGAAGTTTATTTGGGGAAGAAAACAATTTATTTTTATTTATTTCTTATTTATGTTTAATCTATATTTAGTTTCAGTTATATATTAATTTTTTAATATTTTATTTGAATTAATTATAATTTATTTTCTATTCAAACTCTTTCTCTAACTTGTTGTCTTTCTATTTATTTCAGATTTTTGCAACGTTTTTTCAATTTATATTGATGAAATGGATTGTCATCGATAATCTAAGAAATCGGTAAGTATTAAAACATATATTTACATTGAGGTTATGTAGAAAATTAATAGTTAAATAATTTTTTAATATTCTAAAATAATTTTCCGTTTAACCTTTTTTCAAGTTGGCAACTTTGTGGCATTTCTTAGTTTATTTCATATTTCTGTCCCTTGGTATGCAGCAAGTTGTGCAATTATTTAGTCAAATTCTGCCTAAAACTTTTGTCATCCTTGCATATTTGTAAATTTTTTAAATATTTTATTTAATTTTAAATAAAATTCTGCATAAACTGCAATCCCTTTCATGTCATGCATTTCCCCGCCCTTCCAATTCCTCATTCTATCATCTGCTGTCATTCTCAACCTTCCGTGGATGGCAACAAAAGAGCAATCTTTGGAATTGCTCTTAATTGTTTATAAATTTTGAAACAATTTACCCGCACTGCGGCGGCACCTTGAAACTGGCATCCTACATACACATACACAAAAAAAAGGTTGCAACAAAAAAAGAAAGAGCATGGCATATTTACACATGGCCTTTGGCATTGTTTGCGCTGGCATGCAAACATGTTGTTGTTGCCCGAGTTGTTGTTGCTGTTGCTGTTGTTGTCCCTGTTGGGTTTGGCATCTAAAATAGTTGGCGGCCTTCTGTTGTGGTTACGTATTCTTCCTGCGCTGCAATTTTTGCTCCATTTTTCTAGCGTCGCTTTTCTTTTTTGGGTTACGTCGAACACAACAATATGCTGTGCTGCAGGGAGGGGAGGGGGAGGCAGGGAGATTGTCTGGCAGTCTAACAATGTTTTGCGTGGCAACCAAGCCTCTCAGTCCAGTACGCTGTCCCGACGGGGCGCTGCGCCCACTTTGCAGCCCCGCAGGCCTTTTGTCGTCCGCCATCTTTTTGTAGCAGCTGTCGGCTGTCAATGTTGTTGTTGCAGCTGCCGCTCTTGTTGTTGTTGTTGTTGTTGCACTTATGAAACTTTTGCAGCCAAACCCTCTCGATGTTCCCCCCCCTGCAACCCTCCTCGTTATGTCAACTGCCTCGATCCCGCTGTACAATTTATTTATAGCGAGTTTTATTGCTAGTTCAATGACTGTCATTTGGTTTAGGGCTCAGTTTGGCTCATCTCCCGCTGCCGCCTGCCTCCCTCCTGCCTCCCACGCTGTCTACAAAAGTGACAAAGTTAAATTGACAGAACGATACGCTGCCAGGATAGCTCAGCAGCAGGAGCAATCTCTGTTTCGAAGCCAACCGGGGAAAACTTTATCAAAATGCAATTGATTTTGAAGCAGCAACTTTCATTGACCCAAATTGGGGCAAACAACTCGAAACGATTGTCCATTGTTGCCACCGCCAACTGTCGCAATACAATTTCATAAATTTCATTATTGAATCCCCTTGGCAACCCTTAATTCTGCCCAAAAACGAAAAAAAAAAAAACTTTTTCCACTGCTTCTGCTCTGCGAAAACTTTTGCCACTTGACAAAAAAAATATATATCAATATATGTCAATCGGAGGGGTCAGCCAGACAGAGAGAGAGAAGAGAGAGAGACAAAGATAGAGAGAAAAATATAAACTTTTGCAATAAAACCAATTTCAATACCCTGTAAAGCGTGGGTAGTTTGCGTAACCAGAAAGTTTTCTCTAGATTGCGTTATAAATAAGAAATTCATACAGTGATTTATTGGGGTTAGAGTTTCAATATAGAAAAAGGTGCTAAGTTATTTATTAGGGAATAGTTTCAGTGTAGTAAAAGGTGCTCAGTGATTTGTTAAGGGAAAAGTTTTAGAGATACTCAATTATTTATAGGGGAACACCTTCACACTAGGTATTTCCTCGTTCATCACACCTCAATCCCAGCTCAACTTGAAACTGTTTAATTTGCTGTGCGGAGCTTTGGCCATCGATACCAATGGACTCGTTTCGGTGGCCCACCCAATCTCAGCTGTGAGTTCGCCCCCGAAGTTCCGTTAGCAATTGGTAAACATTTTCCGGTCAATTTGCTGAAAGTTGGCTCGAGCCTGGTCTACTCCTACTCCCGCTGTAGTTCGCTATTCGGTTTCGAGACTCACACACTCTGCCAACTGGCATCGATTAACTTTTGCTGGCCGACTAAAAGTTTCAACGTTTTTGTAAATAACGCACGGCAAACACAAATTTTAACTTAAACTTTTGCTTTAGCTTTGCCAGTGTCTGTCTGCCTCGTACACCACTCCCTCTCTCTGTCTGTCTATTCTGTCTGCCCCTCGCAGTTTCTTCTTCATTATCAGCACTCGAAATTGCCAACTTCAACTGGCAACTGCCAACTTTGTTAGTAGATTTGTTTTTAGAGAGAGTGAGAGGGTGATACATTTTCGCAATCTCTCATAAAGTGTTCAGGGTTCGTCGGCTCTTTAAAGACATCTCCCTCTCTCTCTCCCTCCTCTCCCTCTCCTCTCTCTCCATGTTTGCATCGTAAATTTTCTGTTTCTGTAGCAATTTTCGTTAACCTGCGCGAGTTTTGTCAGCTCATTCAAAAGCCCATAAAAAGTACAATAAAAACAAGCAGAGCAACAGTTGTATACTACTCACTGCTGTATACCCTGCAGTGCATATTGAGTACCTAAAATCGAGTATATTTTCGTTATTTTCAACATTTGAATGGGAAACACTTTGCAAATTGATTTTTATGCTAATTTTGGGTTGCCTAATCGATTTAGAGCAAAATCTAAGAATTTAAATTTTTGAAAAAATTTTGAAAATTTTGCAAGGGGGTAGCATGGAAAAAATGCAAAATTTTTCGAAAGTCTGGGATTTCTAATATTTTGATGCAGACTTAATCTAGAGGTAAAACCATGAAGAAAATGTCATTCCGCTGCAAAATCGGTTGATTTTTGAGGAAGTTATGGCCATGGCAAGTTGAGATAGGGAACTAAAGGGGGTACTATGCAAAGTAGAAAATTTTTAAAAATTTTATATTTATAATATTTTTTAAGCAGGATTAATCTGAAGCTCAAATGACAATAAAAAAGAAAGTCCCCAGAAAAAAATGATGAATTTAAACAAAGCTGTGACTGTGCATGGGCCATAAAACAATATACCCCACTGTGTGTAACACGAACTACTCCAAGTTGTGTATGCTCTGCGAAATGAGTTTGTTTTCCTTGAAACTTTGTAGTCCAACCTGAGGGATTTCCCTGGGGAATATTGCTTTACGATGCCATCGAAGTTAACAAATTGCATATTTATTAAGAACTTACAAGTTCTTCTGCCACTGTGGACAGCGTGTTTGCTAGTCGACCAGTTCAATTCTTAATCGTGACACGCATTGTGGTTATATTTTAATTTTTATTCCACATTACGCATACGCCACGTTGCGGCGCATAAAATATTTTGCCAACTCATATGAAAGTCTCTGTCGCTTTTAATTTGCAGCTTTAACGAGAAATTGTTGAAATTACTTGATGCGTGCGGGGTGCGAGGGGGGGGGGGTAGATTATTATGGAAGTCGCATCTGATGACAGTTAATATTTAATAGCGTTGCTAATTTGATGCGACCGACTCTGTTACAGCATTCCAGCCTGCCTCACTCTGTCCCCTCTGTCATTTTTGCCGCACTTAATTGTGAGGGAATTTTTTCTAAAGAATCTTTTGCCGTTTTCTGGGTCGTCATGTCATCCATTTTATGTCGCAGAGCACAGCGAAAAATGTATTGCCATACATACGTTCTGCCTCCCTCCCTCTCAGTCTCTCTCTCTCTCTCCTCCGTCTCGCTCTGCCTGCGCTGTTTGTCATGGCAAGTCACGGTTTTTATTCAATTTGAGGGCGAAAACTTGTTCCCCGTTCGGCGATTTATTTGTGTCATAAAATTATTAGCAACTTGCAACAACGACAACAACAACAACGAGGAGGGCAACTCTAGAAACTATCATAATTTTTGGCTTGTCAAAGTTTGCAACAATTTTTCACGCTTTCCGCCGCCGGAGACGAAAAAATGACGAAAAATGCGCTTCAATATTTTTGCTATGCAGCTAAAAATTGCAGTCGGAAAATGTTGCCAGCGAAGGAGGCCCCTAGGCTGCTCCCTATAGGGAGGGGGTGGGGGGGCTATGGCTATTCCGGGACTTATGCCGGGTGTGTGTTATTATGAGATATGAAAAATTCAGTTTTGCAGCAGCTGCTGCCGCTTAAATTTGACTCGCTTGCTGCAGTTGTTGTTGCTGTTGTTGGTGCTGCTGTTGTTGTTGCTGCTCTATTGCGCTTGTTTAATTAAGCTACGATTTGTGGCATTAGATGAAAATTAAATTATAATTTTCGCAAAATTTCTATGGAATTTTATGCGCAACTTTTGTTAGTATTTAGACATCATTATTGTTGTTGTAGTTGTTGTAGTTGTTGCTGCTGTCTATGAATAATTACAAATATACAACGAAACTGGCGCACACACTCAATTTGTGTTTTGTGTTTTAATTAAGCCATAGTTGCCATAGTTCTCATGTTGGTTATGGCCATGTTGCAATGCACTAAATCAACATGGCACAAAAGTTTTCGGACAGCAAAATGCATAGAAAGCCTTTCGGTGGTTTACGAGGTAAGTGCGGTAGGGTGTGCATGCGGTGGGGTATGCCAAGTGTGTTGGCAAGAAAATGCTAACTAGTTGGGGACATTTCTTGGGTTAAGTTGCAGGGAATATCAAATATGCTGCACTCTCTCATTCTTGCTCTGCATTTAGACAGCCTTGCCAGGCAGGGTATTGCGGATGCGAATACTGCTGCGCTGTTGTGACTAGCTTTTTTGATTTAACCCACAATCTAAACAAAATATTTATATGTAAATAGTTTGCAATTTGCACAGGTCACTCTCCCTCTCTCTCTTTCTCTCCCTCACTTTCTGCTGCACCTGCAAACAGAATTTACACCACAAGCTCAGCAATTTTGAGTTCTTAAAGCAAAACTTTCGGTTGACAGCCAAACTTGGCCAGCTGCGCTGCACGCTCTGTGGCAGTTGCATCTGCAACGCTTGGCTACCCCTGCCACCCACCCGTGCTGCGGGGCAACAATCAAGACCGCAAAATTGTTTAGTGCTGGCAAGAACTAAAAATGCGCAGACCCAGGGAGCTCAGTTCGCCCAGTTCGCTCAGTTCGCTCGGCTCGCTGTGCTCTGTCAAATATGCAGAGTGCGGGAACAACATCATAATGCGAGTGCTCCGGGCACATTAACATAATCGGACGCAGGCGGCAAGCGCAGAAATGCCACTGCCACTGGCAGCAGCAGCGACTACAACATCATTTTCATTTGCACTTCACACACACCCCCCTTTTCCTCTCCTCTCTCTCTCTCTGTCTTTGCTGGGTGAACTGCGGCTGCTCCCGCAGTGTCAACAACGCGGCGCAGGCTGCTGCGCTTCGCCATTGTTTGGCGTTGGCGGAATAAACAACGCGGCGTGTCCAGTGCAGGCAAACGAATGACTGCCAGAGGGGCAAGGTGGGGGGGAACTGCCAGAGAAACCCGCAAAGTTTTAGCTTAGCCACGCCGCGCTCTTCCGTCCGTACGCCCGCCCGCCCGTCCGTCTGTCGGGGCATCCTTCGCTGACTCCTCGTTATGCACGCGCATAAATCAAAACAATAAAGTTCAAGCGAAAACAATGACGTTTCCCCAGCGCAATGTTGTTGTTCTTCCAGTTGTTGTTGTTGCTGCTCCCGTTGTTGTTGTTGATCATCATGATGTTGTTGATGATGACTACAACGATGTCGTTGTTTGACGTTGACGTTTGAATGCCATTGGCGCGCTGGCAGCTGCAGTTCGCCCATCGCTTCATTGTCCAGTCTATTGATGTGTGCTGCGACAAATTATGTCATTGAACTGCGGCATGCCCCATGCCACATGCCCCCAATTCGTGTGCGCTGAAAATGAATGATTATGAATTGCAGCAGCAGCGAAGTGGTTCATGATGATGTTGCCGCTGCCCCCCGTCCGTCATGAATAATATTTATTTGATGTATTTGTTTAGTTGATTTGGGAAATAGGAAAATGGGAACAACCCCAACCGAGTGAGATTTCTGCTAGCGCATTTTTTTCCAATTTGTTTAAAGTGCAATTGTAAGAGAAGAAATTTCAGACTTGTGTTAGAAACGATAAATCACGTCGGTTGTATATAGCTTTGATGAATGATGCGTTGCAGCGAGAAATATTTCCTTATAGTTTTACAATCTTAAATGTTGGAAATCGTACGAAATCATTTTATTAATTTTATAATATGCGAAATTAAGTCGAAAAGTTGCATTTTCATTAAGCATACGCCGCGTGGTGCTAGGCGCAGTTAACATAAATTTAACGATTATTAATGGTCATTAAACAGAAGGCCAAAAGGCAACTAGAAGAAGCTGGGGAAGAAGAGCAAAGAAAAGGGAAAGGGAGGGGGGGCTGGAAATGAATGCGACTAATGGATAAAATATTTTTATGATGGCCGCGCAACGACTCTGTCAGGCAAGCAAGCACACACTGTCTGTCTCGCTCGCTCTTCCTCTCTGTGTCTCTGTCTCTCACTCGTCTGGGCATAAACTGGGCCATTATTTATTGCTTTTACATGAGTAGCAGGCCAAAAAGGACATGCCCGAAAAGGGGCAAACGGAGCGAATGAGGTCGGGAAATCGGCCTACAAAAGGCAGGAAAAAGGCACCGAAAAATGAGAGACAACAGAGAAGGAGAAGGAAGAGAGGGGAGGAGGAGCAGCAGCGCCAGGACAACAGCGAACAGCACGATGACTATCGCTGGCAACGCGTGACGGGACACTTTGCGGACGCGAACGCGGCCTTTGTGTATTAATGAACGGGCACGCGGGCGCTGTTGGACACGGTGCAGAGCAGGAGGAGGAGGAGCAGCAGGAGGAGGAGGAGCAGCAGGAGGAGCAGGGCGTAGGACAGGGCAGACCATGCGCCGATTATACGGCCAGTTGTGGACAGACGCCACTTAACCCAGGCAAGGGGGTGGCAAGAGAGGGTAGGGGGAAAGGAAGAGAGAGAGGGAGGAAAGAGGAAGAGAGAGAGGAAGAGAGTGAGAGAGAGGGGAGTGTAAAAGGAAGAGTGACTCGTTTGGGGCGTTCAGAATCTTTCGCTGGTGTCATTAAAGTCGCCTCGTTGGCGTTGATGTTGATGTTCATTATGATAATAAGGTTGTTGTAGTTATTGTTGCTGTTGCTGGTGTCACTGTTGTTGTTGCTGTTGGTGTTGCTGTTGGCTTTGCTGGTGTCGCTGTTGTTGTACTACGGCATTGTTGGGTTAACGTTGCGTGCTTAAATGTCGCCAATTGCGTGTATCACTCTCAGCTGGCTGGCTGCCTGTGTGAGTGTGTATGGGTGTGTGTGTGCGTAGGTGTCTGTCTGCCTGTCTGTCTCTCTGTGTATGTGTGCGTGTGCGTGTGTGTCCGCCCAGCTGCCTGCCTCTGTGCGTATCATAATTATGCAGCTGGCTTAATTATAAAATGTTACTCTGCAGTTAACCTGGGGAATTAATTTATACACACACTGCACACACACAACAGCAACAACAACAACAACAACAACACTAGCGTAAACAACACGCATTACAGCAACAACAACAACAACAACAACAACAACAAGGCGCAACGTGCTGTTGCCTGTTCAATCACAACTTGGTTTACAGTTAGCTGGACACGAGGCTGCAGGCACGCTGCGGCTGCTTGGGGCTTTGGGGGCCTTCATTATGGCATTGAGCTTAGGTTCATTAACTAATTTTAGCACACACACACACACACAGAGGCACACACACCCAGGTAGATAACACACCTAAACAACATAATAAATTGATGATGAGAGCAGCGAATTGCATGGGAATTGCACCAAGGGATTTCACTTTGGGTGTTGCAACTGAGTGTGTGCGAGTACATGTGGGTGTATGTGTGAGTGTATGCATACATGTATGCCTGTGTGTGTGCGTGCCTCTGCTTGGGTTAAATGATGCGCTCAATGCTGTGGGCCATTTGAAAAGCTGCAGCTTTCTGTTGGGATATTTGACATGAGCAACAAGCCGAAAGGGATAGAGACAGACAGCTAGACAGAGACAGAGATAGCAATGGAGAGCAACGTCATGGGAATGATGGAATTTTGTTGGATTTGCATTTGCAGTTCTAGAGGGGAAAGGGCATTCAAAGAAATGTTGGGGGGAAATGCTCGTAATATCATCTCATCTCTGTCTGAAATTGGATTCTGGAAATGCCAAAATTGCCAAATCTCGTGCCCTGCTGGCCCCCACTGAAACATTCATACATACATAGATTTCATTACCCATTTCAATTTTGGGTACTCATAATTGATTTAATATTCATGCTACGACAACCATGTCGAGCACTCAGTCACATCAAAGGGCAAGTTGAGCCTTGTTTGTTTATTTGTTTGATAAATTCATATTCGGAAATTCTATTAGGTTTTGGCTAAAACATTGGCACAAATATTCGCCCATTTGTGTGAGTACACTCACACAGTGCATTAGTAAGCTTATTAGTTCAATTACAAATTGCATTTGCTATGGTTTTTAATTGGCTGTGTGAGTACACTCATAAATAAGTGCATTAGTTTAATTAAAAACTGCAGTTAATTGGTTTTTAAATGCGCTTTGTAAAGGCACACATTTTATGTGAATACACTCATGAGTGTTTGTGAATGCACTCATGAATAATTCGAATATGAGCTCAATTTCAATGAAAATGCTTTAATTTGCATTTAAAAAGCCTTATGAGTACACTAATGCATATGTGTGAGTGCACTCATGAATACATTTATGAATAAATGAGGAAAAACACCAATATGTCGTTAAACCAAAGTCTTTCGCTCTCTCAACATTATAAAAGCACTCATGAATGCTTATCTCTTGTGCTCATGCTACTCATTTGAATAAGTACAAAGCATTCGCATTCGCATTCGCCAAACAAATAAACTCAGGAACTTGCAACAGCTCATCCTCATAAAGGGGGGCAAAGGCTTAGTGCAAACTTTCAACTTTTGAGTACTTTCTATCGTTTGGCTTTTCGGTTAGTTCCCCCAGTTCCCTAGCTACTCCTCTCTTCCCCCCTCTCTCTCCTTGTCCTTCTCTTGGCCATATCATAACAACATATTGTGGGTCATATGCGAAGGCAACTTTTACGTTGTGCGGATATTTGTATTTGCATTCAGCTACAGCAGCCACAGCAGCAGCACACGCAGTTGCAACAACAGGCAAACAACAAATAGCAACAACAACAAGCGACAACAACAACAATTCAAAAACCAGTTACACGCCTAGTCAATTACACAAAGAACCAACAACAGCGAAAGGCAACGGCAAACGGCAACGCCAACGCATCGTTAGCATCATCAGCAGCAGACTGTCTGCTCCGCCACGCCTCCTTTACTCTCTCTGTACTTCGCCTAATCCCCACTTTGCTCCAACTCCTGCTGGCTTGTCTGCAATTTGAGGCTTTACTGTCACTCACCACCAAGCTGCTGGCTCTCTGGCTGGCTGGCTGGCTGGTGGTAGCTCGTGTGTGCGTGGGCTCAGCTCCGGCCATGCCGCAGCCCACGCCGAAAATCTTAGCCAAATCGGTTTGACTGCACTTGCCTCCGCCTGCGCCTTCGCCTTCGCCTTCGGAACGGGGTGTGGCGGGCAAACCACAAAATCGCTTGCGGTCGAAACGACATGCTGCCGCTGCCGTTGCTCGGATCACACAGCAATGATAAGCAGAACCAGAACCCAGAGCCGAGCAGCAGCAGCAGCAGCTGCACACAGACCTAGCGCTGGAGCGAGAGATTTGAGTGCGACATTGACACAGACCGTGGCACAGACGTAGGTTAAGCTGTTGTTGCTGCTCTTGTTGTTGTTGTTGTTGTTAGACAAGACTCTCTGGTCGCCACGTGGGCGTCCATTAAAGTGAATCGTTTGGCCCAATTTTGTTGCGCGACACAAGGCACAGTGGAACGGAGGGAGATAATTTTCTTATGGATTAAATAGCCATAGCAAATATTCCGATTATAATCAGATTGTAACAGTTTACTATGGGAAGCGTGTAACTAAAGTTAGCAAGGGCTATTTATACAGTATTCTGAAAATTAATACTAGCTTATCGTATATACATTTTCAACTATTAAAATTCTCATTTTGGTCGATTCTTTCTTTGCTAGCTTTATGATATGATGGTCTAAATAAAATGAAATTTTGACAGACTTTTATAAATATATTAAAGATTATCTTTAGTAAGTTCAGCCATGATTTCTTGAAATATAACAAAATAAACCCATATATTCTATGCCAGCTATACGATATATCAGTTCAATCCGACTCTTTCCCTCCTATTAAAAAAAATGAAACACCACAAAGCAAATATGCAAAGTTTTATCAAAATAACTATAAATTTCACAGACAAACAGCAAAATCAACTTATCGATCAAGAATATATATGCATTATAGAGTTAAAGGTGCCTTCTATACGATGAATACACAAGGTTAGCTTAATCGACCCAAGGCTTTAAATATCTCGTTCCGCCCACAGGGAATTTCCTACACCAAAAGTGCCGTCACTTTTCGCTCTTCTATTCCACTGTGCGCTTAGGGGATTTCCGCCGCTAGGCTTTTATGCCTCGTCATGGAAATCTATACTCATGTATACTCGGCGTAGTATTCGTTTCATAATTATTTACACGGCAGAGCAGAGCACTCGACGCTGCTGCGCAATGAACTGAAAGGGCAGATAAGCCGCAGCGAGTCGACGTCGACGTCGGCTTAGAAAATGAATTCAATGCCAAACACAGCACAACAAACTTTTGTGGCTGCCACGTAATGACGTCACACAGTTTGTTAATTGAATTGGGTCGCAGGATGCGCAATGAAAAAAAAAACTGTTGTTGATAGAGAAAACTTGTGTGCAGTGCAGAGAGTTCTCATTAGCCGAGAGTTTTTTTTCCATTTCTCCCCTCGCACAAATTGCAGACTGCAACACAAGTGGAGAAGCTTCCCCCTCCCTCTTCCGCCCCTCTTGAGTTGCTTCAGCACTTGAAGGCAAATGAAATAAAATCAAATTGATGTAAAATACATTCAAACACTTTGGCTTTGCTTTATTGCTACGCTTTGGCTACAGTGGCGTAGTATTTTTGGAATCTGGGTCACATTGACGATGGGGCCACAGCTTCACCTGTCTGCCTCCCCTGCTGCTCCTGCCCTGCCCTGCCCAGCCCACTTAATGCTACAAATGAACACATTGCAAGTGTCTCCTTGAACAGCTCTTCGGTTGGACCATTGGCAAACCGTACACGATTTGTGTTTTAAGCACGCTTCCAACTGTGGCAAGTAGGGGGGGGAAGAGGGACGAGGGGGGCTCTAGATCTGTCTGTTTGTGCATAAAAGTTTTTGTTGAGTGCAGAGCGAGAGACAGAGTAAGAGATAAACAGAGAGAGACGCCGAGAAACTGTTTGCTAATGTTTTAATTAACCAACAGCTCTAAAAGGAAGACAGTTGCCCTATATGTATCGCCCTCTCTCTCTATATGTCTATATATGCTATCTTCATATGTGCTGTGCTCTATTTGTCTTTCCCTCTCCCTGCTTGTATAAATTCCAATTCGAAATGGAAGTTCTTTTTGTGTGTCTAACATGTTTCATGTCGAATTCCACTTGAGCATTTTTCGCAAATTGAAAATTTCCTTATACAGGCATAAGGCAACCCTGGCCTACCCTGTGCCCTGTGCTGTGACATCTCGCTTAAGTGATATGCGAGTCGCATCTGACAACAAACTTTAACAATAACAACACAACAACACTTAAGCAAAAACACTTTGTGTGTAGGCAAACACTCTGCATGAGAGTCGCCAAGGGAATTGTCAAGTTTCTCGAGCGGAGGGTGCGGGGTACATAAACAGATATGTCCAAAAATTAACAAGGCAAGCAACAACAAAAATTTCTAGATGTGCCTTGTAATTGTTACAAATTTGAGTTTTAGCTACGTTTTATGATAAACTGCAAACTGGGGAATTCTTCTGGGGTTTGACGGGAAAATTTAATGAGCGAGAAAATTTTAAGCTAATTTTGTGGATGAGATAATGTGATAATGAGTATGACAAATATGTGTAGATCTGGCAAGGAAGTTTGGTTTAACTAACTGGGGAAATGTGTTAAGAGTTTTTAGGAAGTTTTCTTTTTAGTTTAACAGGTGAAAAAATTTTCTTTCTCAATTTAAACGAAATTTTCCAACTTCCCAGACAATTTTCCTTCTTCTATTCTATCAGTTTCTACATTGTAACTTCACATATGGAGAACTACATTAAATGCACTCTCCTCCTCTTTACGATCTTAGACTTTATAGCAACCTGATTACCTTGCACACTGCCACCTACAACACTCTCTCTCCCTCTCCCTTCCCCTCTCTCTCGCTCTATCGTGCTGCCGCCCACGTGTTCTTGCGCTGCAACTTCATAAATCGAGAGAAACCTCAGCACATGCAGCAATTGATGTCAGTCGCATTGATTTACGACGACATAAAAGATGAGCTACAAAGCGAAAACAGAGGGGGAAAGAATTAGAAACTAAAAAGGCCAAAGAGAAGACAGACAGACAGATGAGCAGACAGACGAGCAGACAGAGGGACAGACAGAGATAGACAGACTGAGGGACGGCGCGTTAAAGTGTGAAAACTCATTAAACGCACACAAATTGTTTATCGAGGGAACAGTTGCCCCAAACGAGTGGAGAGGAGAGTGTGTGAGTGTGAGTGGGGGACAGCTGAGAGTTGCAACGCCTACGCTGCGTCAGCGTGTGCGACACTCCAAGTTGCATAAGCCAGAGTAAACCGTAGCTGCTGCTGCCTGCATTCATTCATTCATCAGTCAAAATGGGCCAGAGTCGAGCCAGAGCCAGAGCAGACAGAGAGCAGTCTGGCAATTGTCTGGCCAATGAGTCTGAGCCTGAGGAGAGGAAGGGAGTAGAGAGGGGGGTAGCTGGGGTCGTCAGTGGGTTAAGTTAGATGCCAGCCTGCAAGTCATGCTTGCCGGGAGGGGGGGGGAGGGGGGGACTAAAACTCTCTCGACTGTTGGCGTTGCATTCAATTTTCCACAGACAATTGATTGTTTTCTTTTCTTTTTTTTTTGTTCGTTTCTTTGGCTTTTCTATTTCATTTTCAGTTCAGTTTTATTTTGTTTTGTTTTCTCTTTATTGTTGCTGCTGCAAGCAAAATCAACACAAATTGAAAACGATTATCAATATGTCTAGTCTGTCAGACTTGCGGGCTGGCCAAGTGGGTGGCCGCAGTGCGACGAAGGGGTGGGGGAGGTGTGAGGAGTTTAGTGAAGCGGCTGGCTTAGACCACGTATGTGTGCGCGCGAAAAGCTAACAAAAAACGCGAAAGGGCCGCAGACAAACAAATAGCACAAAACAAAGCAACAACAACAACGAAGGCAGCAGCAAAAACGCTGACTGATAAATGGGCAGTCAAAAAAGCGCGCGCAGCAGGAGAAATGAAAATAAAAAGTGCAACGGAAAGAGGCAGGAGGGGAGGGTGGGGGAGGGTTCACATAGTGAGGCACTGCATGTGGCAGGGCAACACACTCGGCTTGTGCCTGCCTGGCAACTTGCTGGGGCACACTTCTTATCTTGTTGTTGCAGGCTGTTGTTGTTTCTACTACTTCCCCTACTCCTCCTCCTGCTGCTGTTGTTGTTGTTGTTTCCACACACCAAGCAAGGCATCCATAATCGATTTCAGCCGCTCTAGCACTATGTAAACTGTTTCGCTTTGCCCATTGCTATTTTGGGTCAGCCTCATTAATGTTCCACAACTGTTTAGATAAATCGCAGACGACGTCGATTAGTCAGAGAGAAAAAACAAGCTATAAAATCAAGCTAAAACTATGCTAAATTCGGCGAAATAATCAATTGGCTTAAAATGCCTAGGAAATCCCATAAAAATTAGCTAGATAATTAGACGAGCTACTTGCAATCGCAGTGTGCACCAAGTGCGTCTAGCTGCGCCTGCAGATGGTCTACTATGCAGCTCATGATTATAGCAGCAGCTGCTGCCCCTTGCTGTTGTTGTTGTTGTTGTTGCAACGCCAGCCACACGCCCCCAATGCAATTTAGAGAAATATGCTGAAGGGGTCTATGCCAGGCCAGAGGGGAAAGGGGGAGAGGCTGTGGAGGAGTTAGGTGTGTTTTTCGTAAACGATGCCCCAGCGGAGGAGGAGGAGGCGGCGACGACTCAACAATGTAAACAAAAATGTATCGTAAAATAAATAGTTTTCGAAACCATTAAATGAGCGAGAGAAAAGGCCAGCAAAAAGTGGCAGACAGAACAGAAGCAGCAGCTAAAATGGGCAGCAGCAGAGGTAGGAAAGATGAGGAGGAGAAGAGGAGGGGTTAGAGGAGGAGCTGGCAGCAAGCTGTGCGCGTTGCTGCCGCTGCCGCAGCCGTGTTAAAGATTCAGGCGCGAAGTTTGTGGCATTAAGTTTTCAACATGCTCAGCAAATTGTTTAATGGTGCTACCCCAAGTTGAAAGCTTACCCCTTTCCCCCTCACCCCTTTTTCTCCCCTTGCCCCTGTTGCCAGTGCCAGCATGGATACGTCTCTGGCAAGCAAATTGAAATAACTCGAGATGCAACTTTTTGGAGACATGTGTTATTAGCCCGAAAACACATAACTATTAAAATGCTAAACTGAGTGAGAACAGGGAAAAGGAGAGGAAAAGAGAGAGGGAGAGAGAGAGAGAGAGGGGCATAGGGTTGTCTGTAGAATTGTGTTGCAAACATAAATATCTGTTGTAAATTGAAAAGTGCATGCCACATAAATTTGTAGCTTCCAGTTACTACCAGGCACACACACACAGATACACGCACAAACACAGTGAGCCACAGCAGTTTGTGTGCAAACAGGGCGACAGTTGTGCGACAGGCAAATCGACAACACGAACAACAACAACGACAGCAGCAAAGTTGATGCAAAAGTTTAGATAAAGTATTTATGCCACACAGAAACCAGTGAGGCGGGTCGTCGAGCAGGGGGAGGCAGCAACAAGGTAGGGGTAGGGGGGCGTGGCCGCACGCTTGGTTGCATGAACAATTGAAGAGGAAATTAAACGAGTTTGCCTAACGAAGAAAGCAAAGTTCTTTTCTCGCGCAGCGCCTTAAAGTATGCAGCAAGCAAACAAACAACGACAGCGGCAGCCGCAGCAAACACACACACACACACAGACACAAACACGCGCAGACAGCACAAACTTCTGCCTAAACGACAATGCAAGCTGCGAGCTGCGAGTGGGCGTGGCATTGTCATGCGACGCCTTCTCCTTCCGCTTGGGCTAAACTTTTTGAATCAATTTAAGTTCTGACATTTTAATGATAAATTTGTAACAGAAGCAAAAAAAAGAAGAGAGAAGAAAGATAGAAGCAGGCCAAGAATGCGCAAAAGACATGGCCAGAGTTGTTGTTGTTGTTGTTGTACGAGTTGTTGCTGCCACTGTTGGCCTGTCTATCTGGCTTGCTGTGCGCTCTGCACGACTTGCTCTCTGACTGATGCCGCCTTTGTGCGTCAGCTGCCACGCCTCCGCCTCCTCCTCACCGCCCCTTTTGTTGTTGTGGCTGTGTAGTCGAGTTAGAAAAATGCTGTTTGTAAATTATTGCAAGTTCCGCTTGTCGTGGGGGCAGAGTGAAACTTCTACAGTGGCAAACGCATAAATGATTAAAGGAACGAAGCATGATGAACTTGCCACGCCGCTGCCGCACTCAGTTGCCATGGCTAAACTCCTGTTAAATTAATAAATACCATAAAGAAAGAAAGAAAGAAAGAGAGAGAGGAAGAGAGAGCGAGAGCGAGCGAGTTGCCGCTTTGTTCTACCTGCCAACGTGCTAAACTTTTCACCGTGGCTGCTAAAAGTTTCGCTATCAAAAATTAATAAATAAAAATCCCCATCAAAGTTGCCTTAACACGTTTTCGCTCTAATGAAATTGAGGGAATTTCTTATAGAATGAGAGAAAGAGAGAGAGAGAGTAAACAATGAATTCAATTCACTGCGTAATGTTTTAGTTTTTAGCAACTTAATTTAACTTAAATGCGAAGCAATTTTCCTTTAAGCTTTGTGTACTTTCAATTTGTCCGCGATGCGAACACGTGTCGACAAATGTTTACTCTCCTCTAGCCGGGACAAATATTGTCAGAGCATCCATAGAGGCGGGCCGCAGCTCCGTGCCACATCTCCGTGCCTCATTATTGACTCATTTGGTTGAGGCGCCTCGAAGTATGTTGTCATTATTTAGGCGACAGCCGCAGCCATTTGCAATTAAAGTAAGCCACATGTGCAGTTAATGGCTTGGCATACACACAAACACACACACACACAGGCAAACACACTCAGCACACACACACAACACACACACTCGAAGATATTTTGCGGCTGCTACGTTTTGTTTGCTGTTTTATCGGTTTTCTGTTTACTTTACAATCGAAGCGGACAGCAAATAGAATTGACAAGTGTCCCCAGATAGTTAGATAGATATATACTACACTACATCGTATATATGTATATAGCTAGATAAATACAGTTAGCTAGCTGGGGGCGTCGTCGTCGTGTCATCGATTAGTTGGCATAGACAGCGAGAGTAAATTAATTATAGTAAAGTGCTGTAGCGTAGACCTTTTATAGCACAGGCGATCTAATTAGATGGAAAATAGAAATAGAACCTTAACTGAAAAAGAGAAATAATTAGTGTAAAGTGACAGCAGGCCAAGCAGTCTTATTAGGCCTGCCTAGCCCTGGCAAAGTGTATTAGAAGTAGATGTAACTATAATTGGAACGAACTTAATTATAGCAAAGTGGAAAGCAAACTTTATAGTGTGCTTAGATGCATTAAAAATATAAATAGAATGAAATTAGTAGTGTAATTAAGAAAGATGTCCTAAAAATATAAATAATTATAGCAATTTAATTAGGAAGTTTTATAATTAATTAATAATAACAAGATAGAAAATTAAACAAAAATTCTAATCTAATTTTCTAATACCCTCAGTAGTTGCACATACCAAAATATGCAATAATATACTACTTGAAAACTGAAATAGAAATTTTATTTTTTAAAAATTTTAATTTAAATAAAATAAATAAATTATCGTTGGTTTTAAACTGGGAGCTCTTCTGTTTAATATACCCTTTTGTTACTCATTTTGAATTTGCGTAGAGCATAAAAATAAATATTTACTTTAAAGTGCTGGCCTAGTTAATTAGGCTGCCCCCTTGAGAGTGCATTAAAAATAAATTAAATTGCACGACAAAATGTTCATTAAATTTTATAGCAAACATAATTAGACTTACCCTATAAATAGTGGCATAATTCCGCTGCCTATCGCACTTTTTGTGCTATTTACACTCAACTCAATCGGTGCACTCTTTGAGCATAAAACTTAATTTACTTGTTTACTTTTCAATGAATAATATGAAATAACAATCATTTCTTTCTTTTTAATGTTTCTCATTCCCATTTTCAACTTAACTATTTACAGATAAGACATCGAATACGACACAGTCAATGCCTGATAGCAGCCCCAGAGGCTAGAGCTGCCCACTTGAAACTGGGTCTGTCGCATGACTGATAATGGCCCTCAGGCATAGCAAGAACAACAGCAACAACAACAACAACAACAACACAGAGAAGAGTAGGAAGCCACAATGGCCAAACAAAATGAATATTTGAAAATCTGGAAACATATCAAATGGCGAATTGAAGAGTGAAGTGAAGCGAAGAGAAAACTCTTTTAAATAAGAAAATTGGAAAAAAAGAAAACCTTATCAAGCAGGTGCCATAGCAGAAGAAGAGAGCGAAAGAACTCGAGAAAACATATCCCAAAAGCAAAAAAAAAGCTGCCAATTAAAGCAAAAGTGAGAGAGAAGTAAGAAGAAAGCAATCTAAACATATATACAGATAAATAGAGAGACTACAAATCGAGTAACCACCGAGCGAAAGTGCGACAACAACAGCAACAACTATGACAATATCAGCAGAAGCAACAGCAGCAACAACAACAGCGCCAGTTACAGCAACAGCAACAACAACAACAACAAGGAGCTTGTACTATAACCTAGCAAATCGTTTGCCTGGCAAATCGTTGAAATATGAAAAACTCATTAAACAGCCGCAAATGCAGTCACCGGGCAGCGGGAACGGGATGGTAACCGGCAATGGCAACGGCAACGGCAACGGCATCCAAACGGATGCCCTTACGGATGCGGATGCCGTAGCGAATGCTAGTACGGATATGGATGTGGATGTGGATGCAACAACGGATTGCGGCCATTTCAATAAGCAGCATTTCGGCAGCAGCAGCAGCTATGGCTATGGCTATGGCTATGCCACGCCCCCCGCCCACACACACAACATCACAGATCGCACAATGCTGCTGCCGGAGCAGGGCGCAGTGCAGGCGGGCAATGGCTTTCTGGCCAGCGGCATTGTCACGTACAAGGCCAAAAGCAACGGCTTCAATTCTACCTCATCAACGACGAGTGCAGGCAGTGGCAGCACCGGGCAAGGAGCAGGAGCAGGAGGAGGAGGAGGAGCCACTGGTTCATCTATTGCCAGTTGTTGTAATTTAATTGCGCGTCGCTGTTTCGGCATCAATGTGCGACGCTGCGTTCTGGCGCTGTTTGCCATCACCGTGGTTAGCATTTTCTACTACACGCATTACGTGGGCACCGACGTGTTCGATGGGTGAGTAGCGAGCTTTATATCCCTACCCTGCCTCCCTCCCTGTCAATTTAAAGCGTATTCCCATTGTATATAGCCCTTTTGTTTGTTGTGTGCGTATTTGATTGGATTCCAGTGGAAAAAGAAACCCAAACGATACGTTCGTTTCAGCTCCCTCTCTCTCTCTCTTCGCCTTTCAATATGCTGCACATTTAATGAACAGGTGTAACACGTGCCTCATGTTGCACGCAAATAAAATTGCGTGAAAAATATTCATGGACAGTTTTCGTAGAGGTTTTTCTTTCTTTCTGCTCACGAAACTTTTGCCAAAGTGAGGCAGGAGGACCAAAATGGACCCGGGGAAAGCAGCTTTAAAGAGAGCTTAAAACTTCTGTAAAGTGAAATTTCTCGTGTTGCATTATTCAACTAGTTTTGCTTGTAAATCTGGCAAATCCCTTTCACGTGTGAGAAAGATTGCAAGAAAGAGCTAAACAAAATTGTATTCATTTAGTATTTATACAACATTTCTGCTTAAATTTATAAATAACTTTGGTTTTGGTAATTGTCTCAAGTTCTTAAGCAGCTTTTCAGCTGAGTCTGTGGCAGCCTCTCTCTGCGATTCTCACACTGAGTACCTAAGAAGGTAGCTAAGCGAAAGTAAATAATTCTCTTAATGGGTACGTAGGAAGGCCTCTCTGTGCGATTCTCATACGGCGAGCCTAGCACGTAATTGGAAGAGTCTCTTTTCGGCCTCTCTCGGTGATTCTCATAACATTTTGCTGTACAGCTAAAGCTCTCTTCGCTTCTCAGAGTTTTCCATTGTGTGTTTGTCTTTGCTTCAACTAGTACCTCAATAATCTGATGGTTTTTTATTGATTTGCCTTAAAAGTTTTGCAGCAATTTTAAAGTTCCAGAACTGCCGCCTCTCTTCGCGCTTCTCATGCCCTGCAGGTGGACAGTGCAAGTTCACAAAGCACTTGAGCACATATATGCTTGTTGCTCTGCTACTTTATAAAGCAAACTTCTTGAGAAGATGCGAGCGAACTTCACTTGACTCATGTGTAGTTTATTCAACGCCTTTTTTAGCGCTTTGTAAAAGTTTTAACTACTTTTTTCAGCTGTTGTTGTTATTGCTTTCTTTTCTATTTTTGTTACACTCGCAGAATGATCAACGATTTTTATGTGACTTGTTTGCCCAAGTTTACCCAATGAGCCATCAGACTCGATGTACGACACGACGAAAAGTTTGCGCACCTTTGGTTAACTAAAAAGTTCCCCTAGATCCGAGAGGGGGAGGTAAGGAATGTAGTGCAGAGTTGCGATATGCAGTGGGGATAAAAACAAAAAATTTACTCATAATTTATAATTGCGCAGCATAAGTAAGACAGTGTGAGTGAGGGAGAGGAAATGAGAAAGAAAATGGCAAAAAGGTTTTTTCCGGCGTGTGTTTTGCACTCTTTCAGCAGGTTAGGGGGAGGAGGAAGGGTGGTGGCCTTGCATGCACACCTGCCTGTTAGCTACTTTTGCGCACAATTATGGTTTACAAAATAGTTCTAGAGGTGGTGCTGCCTTCCCTCCCCGCGTCCCACACTCCCTCTCTCTACCTAGCCCAAATGCAACACGCCTGCAGTGGCAAAAACAACAACGGACAAAGTTTTGATTACTTTCATCAGTAGCAGGAAAGTGAGCACGGCAGAAAGGAGGAGAGAAGAGAGTAGGGAGAGTAGGAGTTGAAGTTGGTTGCCGGATCGGGTTGCCGTTGCTGCTTGACTGTAGAAATAGTTATTTATTTTGCAAGTTGATTATTAAATATTTACTTGTCTGTGTTGCACTTTAAATTTAATTTACGAGCAAAGTTCATTAGTTGCCGCCCATCAATCAGGTAGCAGGTAGCAGGAGGCAGGAGTAGTTCTGGCCAGAATGACTATCTACGATGGCAATTCGAGAGGCTCAAGTCAAATTACTTGTGCGTCAAATCTGCTCACAGTTTTAATGAATTCAAATGCTCTAGACGTGCGGGCGGCGTGTGCGTGTGTGTGTGTGTGTGTGTGCGGGTGCATGCGTGTATCCTGTCCATGTTCATGTCCATCCGTCCGTTACGTGCAAAAAGCGGAAACATGTGACGTGCCTCCTGTTTCCCCATCCCCCCTCCCCTCTGCCCCGTCATGTGGTTGGCCCCCGGCGACAGGCAGTCGCCGTCAGTTGCTGCTGATGTGCGTGTTTGTTTATGCTGTCTGTCATTATTTGCTCACACACACACACAGAGAGAGAAACACACACAGTGAGAGAAACACACACAGTGGCAGCTTTTTGTTGCTGTTGCAGCTGTCGTTGTAGGTGCAAAACGCATTTTGGCAAAATGCAAAGCTACGTGATTTGCATGCAGTCATAACACACACAACCAAAACACACACACACACCCGCACTCGTACACACACACACGTGGCAACGCCAAAGTCGCCTGACAGCCTGCTATAATTGATTTGTAATGCTTAACATGCAAAACTCACGACAAAATTGTCAGAAACGTTGTGACATTTGCGGATTTGTTTCACTAGAGAAATAGAAAGAAAATTGTCAAAGGTAGAAGAGAAAACGAAGAGGGTAAGAAGTAACTGTTGAGTGTGCTTGACTATGAGATACCTGATAGAAGAGCAAGACACCATTTAAAAGTGGATAATTATTATACATAGCCAATATTTACGTTTTAGCTTTAAAATGTAGCTTTAAATTCGATTTATGTGCGTGCAAGGGGGCGTGGCCCAATTTTTAATCAAAGTTTACCTGCCTACAATAGCAAGACATATTGTTAACCAACTTGATAGCTGTAGCTCTTATAGACTTGGAGATCTAGGTGTTCATACGAACCTCGATCATGAAGTTATACACCTTGTGGGGTTGGAGATGCCTCTCTGTCTGTTACCTTAATTTTGAGCCTCAATACAGTTAGAATACCCTACTTCTCTATATGTTATGCGTATAAAATTGGAAAAACATTTCCATAAATTCGCCACTAAGCCGAGCAAGTCAAGGCAGCTCAAAGAAAAGTCATAAATAAAACTGCAGTTTAATTTATTTCAAGCCGCTTTTGACGCTTCAGTTTTGTCGCCTGCTGCATAATCCTTTTAAATATGTTTAAAATACTATGTGTGTGTGTGTGTGTGTAGGTGTGCGTGTGCGCGTGTTTATATGTTATATGCTGGCAGCCCTATTTGCTTTGCGTGTTAAGTGCGATAAATGCAATTTGATGTTCGAGTTGGCCTAAAGGCGTTGCGTGTGCCGTGCAGTGCAGTGCAGTGGGCGTGTCGCCGCCTTTAACTAACTGTATAACACTAAATACGTGTCGCTCCTCCCCCGTTTGCTCTCTCTCTTTGGATAATAAACACATAAATTACTCGGCCAGTTCGGTGAATTGTGCAAATATTTAAGCGTGGCGAGGAGACGGGGGTGGCAGCGGTTAGCTGTGCACTGTGGCGTATGCGTAATGCGCAAGTTTCGACTAGGTTAGCCAAGTTGTTGTTGTTGTTCTGCATTAATTGACTAAACATTTAAATTGAAAATGCGATTATAGATGACAATTGCCGCAGGCTGAAACAGCTGCCAGTGCGTGTGTGTGTGTGCGTGCGTGTGTGACGGTGCGTATACGTGTTTTCACTTTGAAAAGTGATTACATATGCCAAGTGCAGCAACTGCACGAATCGAACTCCGAAATGAAACCATTAGCAATCGTTGTGCGACAATTTTCATTAAGCGTTCTACGTGCGTCGTGCTGCGTGCGTTGTGCGCGCGTTACGCGTTGCGTGCGTCAACGGCTGAGCGAAATGCAATAAATAATTACATTTATTTGCTTTAAATGCAATTACAAACAAACAAACAGGCAGGCAGGCGATGAGAGAAGGGGAAGTGGAAGAGAGAGAGAGAGAGGGGGAAAAGCCAGTTGAATACGGAGAGCCTGACACATCCTGGTCGGCAAGTGCAGCGGCAACTTCATCATCCTCGTTCCGCCAGGCGTCGCCATTCAGTCGGCCATTTTCGTCTGCACTTCGCGTTTACAGTTCATTTGGCTGTCTCTCTCTTTCTCTTTCTCAGTCGCTGTCGCTGTCGCTGCCTCTGTCTCGGCATTTTCCCACTCATTTCCGTTGCAATCCAATTGAACTTGGCTTGCTTGATTTATTTAATTAACTTTTTTTCTTTCTCGCAACTCTACCCTTCTCACTCTCTCTCCCTCCCTCTCTCCCTGTCTGCCTTTAAAAAAAATTGGCTACGCCAGCTTGGCCGCAATCGTTTCGGGATTTTCATTTAAGCAGTGCGCAACGACAGGCGCAGCGCCTTTCTTTGCGATTCTCATTGTGTTTAAGTGGCTGACGTTATTTTTCATTGTATGCAGAGCAGACAGAGGGAGAGAAAGAGACAGAGAGTGAGAGGGAGGCACTGCGAGTTATTGCTAGCTGAAGAGGTAGCATATTGAACTGCGAATGACTTGCACTTGTCGTGAAATTTATGCGCGTAATGAGAGCAATTCAAACGAATTGTGTGGCACAGTGAAAGCGCCCACTTTCTCCCCCCTGCCTCTCCCCCTCTCAATTTATAAATCGCTTGTCGCAACTTTGGCTCTATCACGAATTTGCTTGCATAATACGCAAAGGATTCGCCACGCAAAGCTTTCTGCTCTCAACTCCAGCCGGATGTGCTTCTCTCTTGGCGCTTCTCAATTTATACAAATGCTCGCTTTGTCTTCCTCTTTGAGCTACGCTTTTTGCTGGCGCTCGCCAAAGCGAATAGATATGCTCTGTGTGAGGCGGGAGGGGCGGGGCATAAAGTATTGCACATATCGTTGCGCTGGATATTCGCCTTTTTATTATGCCGCTACGTTATACCCAGCTGCATTACGTATGCGCCACGTTGGCCGTGCCACACTTTGCGGCTGCCGTTGCTGCTGCTGCATTTGCTACTTTGCGAATTTATTACAAATTTTTACATACGATTTATTGTTTGAGCGTGCCGCCTTCGCACGGACAGGCGGGGGAGGAGGAGCAGGCAGGCGAGGCGTGACTGGCTGTGGGCGTGAAAGGTTTTCTATTACGCTCGAGGCGTGGCTTGGCTTGGCCTTTAAACCTTGCACACATAAAATGCCAGCCAGGATTGTGCATCGCCATCGAGCTGGGCAGGCTTTATGTGTGGAGGCCATGGAGTAGCGCGCATATTGTGTGTCTTCGGGTTGACTAATATGCGCTGGCCACACGATGATTGCCACGAACTGTTGCCAAGTTTGTTGCATGCCCGCATAAATAACACGTGGCAAATGCACAAAACTGACTTTTTGGTTTGCCTAATTTATGCAGCACCCAAAAGACGCGCCATAAGCCTCCCCTCCCCCTTCCCCGCCATCTTCCCCGCATGTTCCGCCTGGGCAGGAAACGGAAATTTGGTGCTGTGCACAAATAAATCAGCAACCGGCGGCGCAGCGAGCGAAAACAGGCCAGGTTGTGAAGCCAGCACACTGTGCGACTCTCTGTCTGTCTGACTGGCAGCCTTGCCCCACCCACCCACACACTCACACACAAATGTTGCACGAAATGCAAACAAGGCTATGTGTGCAACAAGAATTTCTTCATCATCTGCACGAAGGAGCCACAGCCAGAAGCGCTTAAAAGCAGTCATAAAAACGCAGTACGAGCTATGACGAATAGCAAATGCGCTACAAGAGGAGTGGAGGTAATAAAGAGGGAGAGAGAGGGGGAGAAGAAGCGAGCTTGCAGCAGCTTTCAAAGCGCAGGCAAGAGCAACTTTGTGAGCTTTTAATAAGCAATTTTGCTGGAGTTGTTTGAGACATTTAGCTTGTCTTTCTACCCTTCTCTTACTCACTGTTTCCTTTCTACCTCTTCCCTTCCCCTCTCTGCTCTGTCTCTTGCCTTTACCTTGCTTAATTAGCTGCTGTCCTACACACTTACTTTGTAGTTCCCTTCAACTTGCTACCTGCTACAGCTGCAACTATCTCAGTTCTATCTCCCTCTCCCCTTCCACTTTTCTCCCTTTGCTGCCTTGTCTGATTTATAGCATTTCTCTTGAGCTGCCTAAAAGTTCATTTGCTGGCATACGCTGCGATTATAGGGTATTTTGCCAAGAAGAAGAAGAAGCGCATAGTTTTTGGCTGATATATTCGTGGAGGGAGTGCTCTAATTCCCTTTCTGCATTGCTTTCTTCCTCTCTTTCTCTTTCTGTGTGTGTGCGCATAAATTTTGTGGGTGTGAGCTGCCTGTCGCAGTGTGTGTGTGTGTGTGTGTGAGTGCATGTGTATTTGTGTATTTGCTATCTAAATATTTTGTTTTGCCAGCGCAAAAGTTTTGCCAGCCTGGCAAGCAGGCAAGAAGAAGCAGAAAAGGTCCTGCCACAGGGCCCAGCCAAGCCGGACCAAGGCGAGGCAGCACGAGGCGGCGCTAGGCTTCTCTCTCTCCCTCTCTCTTCAGGCATGTTCGTTTTGTCCTGCCCATTTGCCGCATGCTAAAAGTATTTACATTTTTCATTGCAACCAGCAGCAGTTGCAATGTGTGTGTGTGTGTGTGTGCGAGTGTGTGTGTGTGTTGGCCAAAGCCTTTGCACGTTTCGCCCGGCTTGGCCTAATAGGTTTTTGTTAATTTTTCGGGATTTCAGCTTGAAAGGGGCTCAAAGGGACTTTAACACATGTTGCCCCCGGCAAGCCTCAGCTGAGGCTCTCCGCTTGTTGTTGTTGTTGTTGTTGTTGTCGTGCCTGTTGTAATATACTGTGTGTCTGCAGTTTGGCCAAGCTATGCGAAAATTGCATAAGCCGCATATAATAAAATGCTTTGCAGCTGCCGCTAGAATGGTTAGCCACACAGAGCAGGGGAGTGTGTGTGTGTGTGTGTGTGGGTCAAAGGTGAGCCCCAAATGGACTGCAAAGTATGAGAAAACTTTTAAAGTTGTCTCTCTCTCACTCTCTCTGTGTGTGTGGCATGCACCTTGTTGCCAGCTGCTGCGTTAATGAGTCGCAATGCAAATGAAGAAATGTGACACGAGACAGCAGAACAACAACAACAACAACAACAAAACAACAACTAGACAACATGACAATAAACTAACAACAACAAAGAGCAAGTCGAGTCCATTGTATTGGCAGCAACAGCGCCGACAGCAGCTGCTGTTGGTTTTGTGCTTTGTCTCTGGCTGCGCATATTGCGCATACGCAACGTTGTTGCGGCCTTTCAAGTTTCTGCATTAGTTGTGTGTGTGTCTTTTGCTTGCCCTCCCTCGACATGAATGCCTTGGCTGTGTACAAATTCTTGCATATTTTTTCTGAACTTTGACTTGCCCAGGCAGGCAGAAGATGCTGCCTTCTGTTGACACAAATAACTGCGTTGCCATTGACAACAAATATAAATAGTAGTATGCAAACTCATAGATCTCCCCTCTCTCTCTCTCACTTTCTTTGCAGCCTCATACAGCGCGACACGCATCCGGCGCCCATCATCAATTGCCGCATGATGAACTCGGCTGGGAAACACATACGTGATGCCTCGCCGGCGCCGGATCATCGCTCCGAGGCGCGACTACGCATCGATCCCAAAGTGCTGGTGTTTGTGGAGACCACCTACTCGGGCCTGGGCAGGGACATTGCCGAGCTGCTCGTCTACAACCGCATCAAGTAAGTGTGGCAAGTGTGGGAAAAGTGAAGGGAAAAGGAACCCAAAAGGAAACATAGACAATTAGCTCGGACAAATTTGCATAATTGCGACGAGAGGCAGCGAAACGATGCAATTATTGCAAGCCAAGCAGGGGCAGGAGACAGGGGGGCAACTGGCAACCGGAAGTGGCAACCGACACTAGAAATGAATTGCAGCCATGGTGCAAGTGCCAACTGGCCCGAGAATGGCCCAAAACGAGGATGCTGGCGCGAGGTTCTGCTATCTATCTTAGCTGCTGCAGTAGCACCGTCAGCCATACTCCTCCCCCCGCTCCCTACTCTTACGCCTGCTGCTGCATCTCCTCCTGCCTGCTCTGCTCTTTGCTGGCTGCTGCGTCTGGGCATTGTCAATGTTGACCCAATTTGGGCAGCTGCCCATAAAAAGGCAGGTTATGAAATTAATGCCGCTCTCTGGCATGCTATGCTCCAAACCCGCTTCCCCTTTACGCCTTACCCCTTCTTCCCTGCCCCGCTTCGTCACTCACTCGCTCGCTGCACGCCTGCAGGCTACAAACGGAGGAGCAAGCAAAGCATTCCGAGTTTAATTGGCAACTTATGCTTTTGTGGTCGAGTGGCCAGCTACCCTCTCATTCTCGCTGCCATCTCTTTTTCACCTTCTCTCTCTTCCTCTCTGGTGCTGCCTGCGGGCTCAGCCAAGCGGAAACCGCCAGCGTCATGTCTTCCTGTTTTTTTTTTATATTTTGCAATTCACATCTTACCTGAAACTAAGTCAGCAATTTTGCAGGCACTTCACAGAGTTGTCTACTCTGGTAGAGGGTATATTAGTCGGACTGTAGAGCTTGCTATTGCTATGTGCTGAAACTCTTGAGAATTGAGAGCTTTTGTTGAGCCTTCTCAGCATTTTTTAGGCAACTTAGACGCTCTAATGAGCTTTGGGCTTGCAGCTGGGAGCTTTGGTTTCATTTAGAACTTTCAACAGCTTTCCAATTCAGTCAGAAGAATAAAGCTTAAAGCTTATGCATTGAAGTAAGTTCACATAATGAGCTTTGAAAGCTTAAGACTTTCTTTTCACTTAAGCAGCTTTTATCCCCTTTTTGTAGCAGCTTGTCGCTCACAACTTTCTTTTTAATTGAGCAGCTTTTTAAAGCCCGCAACTTTACCTTGTTAGCAAAACAATGGCGCATTATTGTCTACTCTCTGCCGCATTCAGGACAACTTTTAGTTTGGTTTTTAATAAGCTGTCAAACTGCCAGCTCACGATTAAATTTAATTACTTTAGTCGAGAGAAGAAGAGAAAGGGAAAGAGAGAGAGAGAAAAGAGAGAAGTAAAAGTGCAGCGAAACTACTGCTAATCCCATTGTCCAGAGCATGTAAGCTTCGCCATTATTCCAATTACTATAGTTACCTGTCCCGCTTGCGCACACTCTCCCTCTCTCTCTCTTTCCCTCTACCTTCTGCCCAGCAGGCGAAAAAAAAGCGAAAGCAATTCTTTTGGCCAGCCTGGCAAACGCTTTGTGTGTGTCCAGGCCGCAATGACCGCAGGCTGCAGCCTTCTGCGAAAACCGCAATTATAAAACCAGCAGGTTAGGATGGACTAGGCGGCGTGGGTGGGGGGCGTGGCATAGTAACTTTTCAATAACATTTTTATGTGTTAGAATTTTTTCACGTTTTTCACACTTTTCACTTTTTACATGAGAAATTAAGGACACGTGTGCAAATTGCGGTTAGCAAAGCAGCGCCACGGTCCAAGCACAAGCTGGGAAGGAAGTAAGAAAGAGAGGGAGAAGGAAGGGGGAGAGCGAGAGCAGAGAAGTTCGCTGGGGTAGTTCACAAGTCAAAAGGCTAAAAATTTCAATTTGCTGCTGGCTTTGCCATTGTTGTTCTTGTTGCTGTTGCCGGAGCTCAAACTCAAAGCTTGCTTTGTGTTATATAATTAAATTTCGTCGTTATAGCCAAACTAGCTGCAGGCAAATAGAGAGGGAGAGAGGGGGGAGAGGGAGGACACCAAGGAGCTGCTGTAGCTGCTGCTGTCAGGCCAAGTGCTTCAACTCTAATGAGATTTCAAGTACAAATAGCTAGACGGTAGAGGCAAGGGGCGAGGCGGAGGGGAAGGGGCAGGGTTACCCAGAGTAACTGCTTAGCTTGTACCCTAACTGGCAAATCTATCCATCTAACGCTTTGTATATACCAGAGACTCCTATATCTTCCCCCCCATATCTCTCTCTAGTGGCTGCCATTGTCTCTGCGCACTAACCGAATATGCAACTGACTCTCGTTGGCTACACAACCTAATCAGCGTGTGTATGACTGTGTGTGTGTGTGTGTTTGTCGCTTTGTGTATTACTCGAGTTGTTGTTGTTGTTGTGTGCTTATCAATGACTTCATTAGAGCACTTCACTCGTCTCCATCTCCAGTTCCCCAACTTGCTGAGCCAAGAAACTTTGGCAAGAGCAAAGCAGACAACAAATTCCATTAACATTACCAGCTCAATCTCATTACAGTTGATGAGTGTTATAGTTGGCTGTGTGCGCGTGTGTGTGCGAGTGTGTGTGCGTCGTGTGTAAAGTGGCAGCTAACTTGCAGCATTTGCAGCAAGTTTGTTGCAGGTGCCGCTGTTGCCAGGCGACATAAGCAAGCTCAGTTTACCTATTACTTTCCCTCACTCTTTCTCCCACTCTCTCTCTCTCTCTCTCTCTGTCTTGCTTGCTGTGCCCGTCAGGTGCCACTTAATTATCAATTATTTATGAGCACGCGTGTCGCCTGCTCGCTGCAAATTGCACCCAAGTTGCCACTCAATTAGCACAGAAAAATGCGCTCGTTGACTTTTATGCTTCGTCTGCTGCGACAGGCAAGAAGAGACAGAGAGAGAGTGAGGGAAAGAGCTAGTGTGGGCGCTGCTGTTGCCGCTTGGCCAGTTAATTTTCATTCCCCAAACTCACCTTTTGCCACACTCGATTCCCTTGCTCCCTCTCTCTCTCTCCTTTGCGCTGTCGCTTTGTGCCCCAATTAGCTGCAGCTTCAAATCCTGACGTTGTGCCCCAATTGATTGATTGCCAAGTTTTCCCTCTCTCTCTGCCTCTCCTCGTCAATTTTGTGCTTGAGCAGCGCAGACAAATGGCTGCCGGCTGCCCCGAAAAGTATGCAAAAGTTTTGCGCTAAAGTTTTTACGCCTGAAAGGGCCGCGCCACGCAATGCGCACACGGGCCAAAAAGGGATGCCCCGCCCCCGCTCCCTGTCTCCCTCTATAGGCATTAACACGCCAAGCTGAGGCTGGGCGCGGTTTTGGCTCGGCTCATCTAATGCGCCGTGAAATTCTAATGGAATTTCCTAGGTAATTACGCGGCCCAAAAGACGAGGCGAATGGCGGCTGCGCTGGCGTTTATTAAATTGCCATTGCCACGCCCCCTGCTCATTGTGTGTGTGTGTAATAGCTACTTAACCTTATTTTCAATTTTTGATTTGGCTTTGTGTCAGGCAGCGGCAGCCAAGTCAGCCAGGAGCAGCAACGGCAGCAGGAAGTCATCAGCAGGCTTGTTATCATTTGCCGCGCCACTCACCTCGTGCTTGCCCCCTGCACGCATGTGTGCTCTCATGTGTGTGTGTGTGCCTGAATAATGTAGCATGCTTTGCGGCGCAGTCATAGAACCTGCTCGCTCATCCTTTGTTGGCTTCGTTGTTGGCGCTGATTGCGCCACTGGGAGCCCGAAACTTTTAAAACGCGAAAAGGCAGCAGCAGCAGCAGCAGCAGCAGCTGGGGCAACAACAACTACTAGGGCTGCTTCCCAACTACCTCGCAGCGCAGCGCCAGGCATCGCATCCTTTTCGTGCCATGTGCCATGACGTCAATTCGCAGACACATGGCAAACGCCATCAACAGCCACAGCCACAGCCACAATTGGAAGCTTGCCACGGCACGGCACGGCACGGCAGCAACGTTGTGCAGCTTGGCTGCTGACTCCGTCAACGAGTTGCCCCTTCTCTCCCCCTCTCCCTCCCTCTTCCTTAGCCTTCGCCTGCTGCCTGCGCTGCCTTGGCTCGTCATAATCACACCCTTTTGCGCCAATGTTTACTTTAATAATGTCGCGGAAAATTTTTATTTTCAATTTTTCACAAGTCAATGGAGTTAACCTGCTACGTTTTATGGCACAGTGGGGTGCATAGTGAGCGTGAGTGCACAAAATTGAAAATGTTTCTGAATTTTAAGAGAACTTTAGAAAAACTGTCTTTAAGCCTTTTGTCTTATTCCAACGAGATCTATAAACATCCGTCACTTGGTTAGGGATCCTCGCAGTAAAATATTTTTTCTTTTTTCAAAATTTTTAGAGGCTTTTCCCGCAAACTAAGCAAAATATCGACAAAACTTACATATACCTTTTCTCTTATTTTGTTGAGATCTAAAAGAATCCATCCAAACTAAGCGATAGCATCTTTTACATCTTTAATTTAATTTGTTCCTCTTAATTCATTGGGAAACTGATGAATGTTTTATCATGTTGAGGATTCTCAATAAAAAAATAAATTTAATTTATATGGAAACATTTGAAGGCGTTTTCTCGGAAACTAAATCAGATATCGAAAAACTTTATTTAAACATTTTGTCTTATTTTATGCAGATCTAACAGAATATAGCCTGGCTACAGCTTCTTGTAAAATAAATTTAACCAGGTTTATTCCTAACCCGTTCCACTGTGCCGCACAAGCTGAAGCTAAAAGTCGACCCTCTAGCAAATATGGCTATACAATATAGTCAACACAGACAAGCACACACACTATTCAACTCACACACACACACACACACACAGCCATACATCCATGTGTGTGTGTGTGTGTGTGTGTCGTATAAATAAAAAATATTTTTCTCTAGCGCTTGCCACGTGATGGGGCACATTGCTTGCTGTTATTCTCGTTGCCTGCTGCTGCTGCTATTCTCAGATTGCCGCTTCGATGAAAGATGCCTGGGACAGGGTGACAGCAGGGGGTGTATTCTGTCCTTGTCGCCCTCTGTGACAAGTTGCCTGCGCCGCGCCTTGGCCGGGGTCGGGGTCGAGCCTTGCTACGCCTTTGTGCGCTGTTGCCGCTTGTTGTTATTTTTCAACAAATTGGTTATTTTATTGAATTACTCAAGCAGCAGGCAGTCTCTCTCGTCTACCTCTACCTCTCCCTGCCCTCCCCCTGCTCTGCTCAAGCTTCCCCCCAGTAGCGAAGCGTAGCTGAACCCTCAACTCATTCCACATGCGCCTTGTCTGATTATATTGGCCTAAGCAGGCAGCGTTGTCGTTGTTGTCGTTGAGGCAGCCGCAAGTCGCGACGTGGCCTTTGCCCTTGCGTGTCTAGCCCGCCCACGCCCCTTTTCCCCTTGCCACGCCCCCTTTATCCGTTGCTGCCTTAAGTAGTTTTGCCGCGTATAATAAATTTTCTAGTTTAAACTCATTTATTGCCCGCGACTGGCGCTGACTACAAGTGCAGAGCTTCAAGTCGAAGTGGGAAGGCAGTCGCAGTAGAAGGCGTGGCGCCGCCCCCCCTTAACCATATAATGGCCATTTGTTGTATAATTTTCACATTGTTTGGTGTTCTGGCCAAGTCGTTTCTATGATATAGGCAAGTGGCTTAAAGAGAGAGTGAGAGAGAGAGAAACACTGCTGAGCCTAAGTGATGAGGCTGCCACACGTAGGTACACGCTGCGTATACTTAATGTGGCTATTATTGTAGCGGGTTAATGGCCAGCAATGGCTTAATTCCCTTTCCCGCCATGCTGGCATTGATTTCACCGGCTTTAATTCATTTTCATGGCAACATAATTATGTTAAAATATACTAATTGCCGTTAATTAGTGAAATTAATTATGCACTATTTATGTCAGTGTGTGTGTGGGTGTGTGTGTGTGTGTGTGAAAGCCGTTAATGTACTCTATGCGCAAATTAGAAATGCAGCAAATGCGATTTGGGCTAAATTGAATACAGGCAGGTAGAGAGAGAAAGAGCGAGAGAGAAGTGATATATGCTTTATATACTATATAGCCTATAGTTCATACTATATTGATTGCTTTTAGTTTTATTGCCCCAACACGTGCCAGTTTGCAACACGTGTCGAGCGCGCTGGCCACGACAATTAGCCAAAAGCTAAAGTTGGCTCAAACGCACAAGCGTTGCTGGCCAAAGCGTATTTGGCAGCTAATTGCGACATTTCTAGCAGCTAATCAGCGCAGCAACTTTTCTGAAGGCACCTAGGTGGAAGGAAGAGCGAGAGAGAGAGGAAGATAGCGTAGAGGGAGAGAGAGGGAGAGGGAGCGCTGCGTATCTGGCTTGGCCGCCACAACAGTCATATTAATTTGCGGTTGAAGTGCGGCGAGCTGTCACTCTAACTACCTCTCACTTGAGAAAGAGACTCTCTCTCTCTCTCTCTGTCTGTCGCTTGCCATCTCTGTCTGGCTAAGCCAAAGTAAATATTGTGGATTTTTCGATTAGCGGCGAAAACGCTCACTCGGCTCAAGCCCTGCAGCTTAATTTCCTGACGCAAATATCAACAAGGCGCGACAGGAGGACAGAGAGAGAGAGGAAGAACCAGAAAGAGACAGAGAGAGAGGAAGAGAAAGAGTGAGAGATACACGGAGTGAGATTGCGTGGCAAGCCAAAAGAAGATGCCACCAAGTTGAAGCCGACCCTAAAGCGCTCTAATGAAATTACAACACAGTGGAAATGGTTGCAGGGGGCGTGGGGCGGGCAGGGTGTGTGGAGGTGTGGCAGGAGGTCTGTGCCATGCCAGGGTTGGAGTCAAGAGAGCTGGCTAGAAAGTGTAAGCCAAAGTGGCACTGGGGAAGTCAACTAAAACTAAGCTCATTTAATGCGCTGCATAAGCGAGACAGACGGCAGAGGGACGCGGGACTACGGGGGGGGCTGACTACAGGAAACGAGGGTGCGACATACAACGGGAAATAACTGCTGCAGCAAGCGACAACAACAGCAACAACAACTACAAACAACAAACAAGCAGCTCACGTCGGCATTTGCAGTTTTACGTGCATCCCGAGGATAATTTAACACCTCGTACAAATGCAAACAAATGAGCGCGCAGTCAGAACACACACACACGCACACGCACTTCACTGTGTGAGTGTGTGTGTGTGTTAAAAAAACACACTTATTTACTTGCAAGTAATACCCGTTAATGGGTTTTTAAAACAAATCCGCTGCGGGCCTGTGCAATACGCCCCGGTGCGCTCAGTCAGCTGGCTCTCAGTTTATCTTGGCGCGGCAATTAAATTTCAAATATCCACACATGCCTGCAAGACAGAGAGACAGTGAGAGAGTGAGAGAGGGGGAGAGAGAGGGAGATAGCCCGCCAGCAAGTGCCATTCTGTAGTTAATTAAACAAACATTTTGGCAGCTGATAAAACGATTTAATTAATGCGCCGCGTTTCAAAAGGGTCGACACCTTGAAGTATGCTATGCAAATTTGGTAATACCCTACGCCATGTGGCTGTACGAGCTAGGTTAATGAGCTGGGTTAATTGGTAGTTCATTTGGTAGGCAGTGAAACATTTTGTTGGTATACTTTAAGACTGAAAGAGTTGCTTAACTTTGCTGCTTATAACATACTTATAAAGAGTTAGTTTTTAGATAAGGTTTACATACACTGTTGGAAAAAATAATAGAAACACGTTGGTTGAATCTTGGACTTTAAATTTTGTGCTCAGAACGAAAGTAATATTTTTTAATTTTTATTTTTTTTTAATTCATATATTAGTATATTTCACAATAAGGAACAAAAATATTTTTTTCATCTTTATATTAACTAAAAATAATTAACTTCAATTTTGGCGCTTGGAAAAAATAATAGAAACAAAACTCTTAAAACTAAGAAAAACTTCAGTTTTTTGAATTATTATTATTATTAACAGTTTATCCACATACACTTCGTACATAATTAGTAATTTAGTTTTACATGCAGGAGCAATTCGTGTTTCTATTATTTTTTCCAACAGTGTATATGTGTAGAACTTTCTTCTTTGTTCTGCAAATTGCTATAGTATGTTCTCTAGTTATACGTTTATAGATTAAAGATATGTTTTTAAGTGGCTTCTTCTCTACATGCAGCAGTTTCTTCTTTGTTCAACTCTTTCAATGTGCAACTGTTTCATGATTCTCTATATAAAGATTTAGTAAGTAGTTTCTATAGAAGGTTTTGCATGCATCTTGAACTTTATTCTTGAAAGTGTTTAAATATGTTCTGGATAATCTTTATAGACTGCGCAGATTGCTTTATAAGAGGTTCATCTAACAAATTCGACAGTATTTTTCTCTTTCATCCTGTTTTTTCTCACTTTATAGCTTTGCTTTGCCAATCTTTCCACCCACACACAACATGAAACTGTTAAATTATGTGCTCAGTTGCCACTTTAAAGATTAAACTGATCCTTTTTCCTTTGCAAACCCTACTCTACTTGATTTGCCGTTTTCAATCTGCTTTTCACACTTTATAGCATTGAGAAATGCGCTGAGCCCAAAGACAGCTTAAAACTTGTATGATATTATATGATTTCGCTTTATATGTAGATGAAAACGGGGAAGTTTTATGAGGCCTTTTTTCTCTCCTTCTCTCCTTATTTGCTGCTTGTTTTTCACACTTTACAGCATTGGTTAATGATCTGTCTCGTGTTACTTACTCCCTTCTGCCACAAGTGCATTTGCTGTTAAGCCTCCCCCTCCCCTCCACCTCTTCCGTTAACCGTTAACTGTCGCTCTATAGGCACTTCGTAGTGTATTTCCGTCGTGTGCTTTACTCCTTCTTTTTTTTCGCTCTCATCTTTGACTCGCTTCAGTTAACTTTCCATTATTTTCATCGTTGTCCTTGCGCGATTTTTCAATATCCCCTCGGACAAACGTTCCACACATATTTCCAATGGCAAACTTACAGGCCATATGCCTGTCCTGCTTCCCCTTTCCCCCCTCCCACTCTCTCTCTTACTCACTCACTCTCCCACACACTCCACCTCAATTCGAACACTTTTTGCGGTGCGCTCCTTTTGCCATGTGACACATGGTCTCGTGTTGACGCGCCATAAAATATGCAATGCATGCAGTATGTCAACCCGGGACCCCCTACCCCTCCCTCTCGACTCCCCCTCCCCCTCCCCCTCCCACCCACTCTCTCATCTCTCACCGTTGGCATTTTTCACCCGCCCGAGCTGTCTCTCCTCCGCCCCCGCAAAAGTCATTGCGTTTTTTGTCAAGCCCATCGCCAACGAAAAAACTATCAATAATGTGCCACGCCCCCCCTCTGACAGCTGCCCCATGCCATACATATACATATATATGAGTGAGAGCGAGGGAGAACATAAAATGTTTTGCCTTATGACTTTTATGCAGAGCGCGTCGAACGCGTTGGCCACCTGCAAAATATTTTAATATGCTTCAGCGAATTCAGCCAGGCCAGGCCAAGCCGAGCCGAGGCGAGGCCCGACACAAAAAACTGAGGCCAGATTCAGTTCCGTTTTTTGCGCACAGTGGCGCACAAAAAAATGTTTACACGCCGTGCGAAAAGTTTGGGGCAGCAGCCTCCCTCGTTTTTGTACGTTTCGCTGGGATTTCACGTGGTTTGGCATATTGAATCAAGTCGGGCCAAGTTTTTAAGCTGTTCAGTTAGCCCTCCTCCCCCTCCCACTCTCTTTTCTGGCTGCTGTTGTTGTTTAGCTTGAAACCCGCTAAATGGGCGTAACCAAGTTTTGATTGTGTATCGGGTTCAATTTGGTTGCTGTTCGGGTTCGCGGGGTTCGATATCATGTATTCAATCAAATGGAAATTCCATATCGCTGCGAAATATTTTCATATTTATGCAAAACTATTTACGCAACAGTCAAAGCGGGAGCTGGGGGCTGGTGGGGGGCGTGGCAGGTGAGTTTGCGGAACGGCAGATTGGCCAAATGCGGCGGTTTAGCAGGTTGCACGATGCGACGTCTCTGCCGCTTGGCCAGTTAAAATAATAACATTGAAATTGATTTTATTTATATATGTGTGTGTGTGTGTGTGTGCGTGTGTGTGTGTTGTATTTGCACAGAGGAAAATGTGCAATGCAATTATTGTTGAGGTTTTTGCCATGGCAAGCGCTGCTTGTAATGCAAATTGCAAATGAACACAAATAATGGTAAAAATGTTGAAGAATCTGTTTGGCTTGTGGATGAGGTGAGGTGAGGTGAGGGGGGAAAATGTCGTTAAATTGAAAATAAAAATTTTCCATTTTCCATTGCGAAGTTGTGAAATATTTATGCATATTAATTAGTGGTGACTGCGAGAGCAAAAGCAAAGCCTAATTAGACCAAAGTGTTTAATCAAATAGGCGGACATGAAATATTTACGAAATACTCTGTGGATGGGAGAGGGAAGTGGGGAGGGAATTTTAAATCTGCCAAATTGGTTGAAATGATATGCGGAATGCCAGAGACGATGTACATTAAACTTGATTGACAATAATTGAGTTGAGCTGACAGTGCAGGGTATAAGCGCGTTTGTAGTTGTTTTCATTGAAAGTACTCACTGTATAGAGTATATTCAAGTTGATATCTTAGCTGAAAAGGCAATTTAAATGGATTTTGTATGCTGTATGCTAATTTACAGGGTATTTTTGAGTTGCATTCAAAGCTTAGTTGACTTTTATAGCGGTTTCTACACTTACAGGGTATTCTTAAGTTGTATGCTCAGCTGAAAGACGTTCTGATATTACTTTAGTGGACATTTATTATGTTTTCTGCTCTTACAGGGTATATTCAAGTTGCTAGCTCAGCCTAAAGACAGCTTTATTCCAGTTCTATGCACAGGGTATATTCTAGTTGAAATTCATTTAGGTTTTTATTTATTAATTTTCCAATATTTACAGAGTATTTTCTAGCAGTTCAGCTCCTCGATTCTTGCCTTGTTTTCGCTTGCCAAATTATGGCAAAATTTAAGTCAGGCAACAGCCCGAAAATCCTCTTTGCTTCGGCGCCAAGTTTCCAAATATGTTATCATTTATATTGTCAAGTGTTTGTTTTCTTCCATTTTCCTGCACTTTCTGCTTCTTCTGCTTTTGTTTTCGCTTCTCTCTATCTCTCTCTCGCTCGCTCGCTCGTATTTTGCCATTTATATTAGCTTATCTGCAGCTAAACACTTGCAGTTTGTTGTCTCTGCCGCAGCGGGTTGCGTGTTGCAGCAAACAGCTTCTGACAGCTGACAGGCAGTCGTTCTCCCTCTCTCTGTCTCTCTCTCTATTAATGTCATGCCTGACATGCAGTTTGGCACCCAGTTCTATGCGCTCTGCTTCTGACATTTTCCATTTCTGATTGCATCTCAAATATTTAACCTCTCTTTCTCTCCCTCTCTCTCTTTCTTTGCAGATACAAGCTGGAGGTGGCTGGAAAGAGTCTGCCGGTGCTGACAAATCTGGACAAGGGTCGCTATGGCGTCATTGTCTTCGAGAATCTGGACAAGTACCTCAACATGGACAAGTGGAACAGGGAATTGCTGGACAAATATTGCCGGGAGTATTCGGTGGGCATTGTGGGCTTTGTCAGTCCCAGCGAGGAGACCCTGGTGGGTGCCCAACTCAGGGCCTTTCCTCTCTTTGTGCACACCAATCTGCGGTTGAGGGATGCCAGTCTCAATCCTGCCTCATCTGTGCTAAGATTGACCCGCGCCGGGGAGACGGCATGGGGTGCGCTGCCTGGCGATGATTGGGCCGTGTTCCAGCACAATCACAGTACCTACGAGGCCGTGGAGTGGGCACAGCGGAATACGCAGGAGTATCCGGCGGATAGTGTGGGGCAGGTGCAGCTGCCACTGACCACAGTGCTGCAGGATCGTGGCCAGCTGGATGGCATACAGCGCGTGCTCTTCGGAAGCAGCCTGCGCTTTTGGCTGCATCGTTTGGTGTTCCTCGATGCACTGAGCTACCTTAGCCATGGCCAGCTGAGTTTGAGCTTGGAGCGCATGATCCTGGTGGACATTGATGACATCTTTGTGGGCGAGAAGGGCACCAGATTGCGTCCGGATGATGTGCGTGCCCTGATTGCCACGCAGAAGATCATTGGAGGCATGGTGCCTGGATTCCGCTTCAATCTGGGCTTCTCGGGGAAGTATTATCACCATGGCACGCGGGAGGAGAATCTGGGCGATGACTTTCTGCTGCAGAATGTGGGCGAGTTCAATTGGTTCTCGCACATGTGGAAGCATCAGCAGCCGCATCTGTACGACAATCTCACGCTGCTCATGGCGGAGATGCAGCTGAACTATGGCTTCGCCAAGGAGCATAGTATACCCACCGACTCGGGTTACTCCATATCGCCGCATCATTCGGGCGTCTATCCAGCGCATGAGTTGCTCTATCTGGCCTGGAAGCGTGTGTGGAATGTGAAGGTGACCTCCACGGAGGAGTATCCCCACTTGCGTCCTGCTCGCTTGCGCAGGGGATTCATTCATCGAAATATCATGGTGCTGCCGCGCCAGACTTGCGGCCTCTTCACGCACACCATGTACATCGATCGTTATCCCGGAGGCAGGGATAAGCTGGACGAGTCCATACAGGGCGGGGAGTTGTTCCAAACGATTGTGTACAATCCCATCAACATCTTCATGACGCACATGTCCAACTATGGCTCGGATCGCCTGGCGCTCTACACATTCCAATCGGTCATCAAGTTCCTGCAGTGCTGGACCAACCTAAAGTTGGCCTCGGCACCGCCCATTCAGCTGGCCGAGATGTATTTCCGCCTGCATCCCGAGGAGGTGGATCCGGTGTGGGGCAACCCGTGCGACGATGCGAGGCACAAGAAGATCTGGTCGAAGACAAAGAACTGTGACTCGTTGCCCAAGTTCCTGGTGATTGGACCACAGAAGACGGGCACCACCGCCCTCTACACATTCCTCTCGATGCATGGCAGTGTGGCGAGTAACATTGCCAGCCCGGAGACCTTCGAGGAGGTGCAGTTCTTCAATGGCAACAACTACTATCGCGGGCTGGACTGGTACATGGACTTCTTCCCCTCCGAGACGTTGCCCAACACCAGCTCCCCCATGCCCACAGCGGTGGGTTCACCACGCTACATGTTCGAGAAGAGCGCCACCTACTTTGATGGTGAGGCGGTGCCTAAGCGGGCGCATGCTCTGCTGCCGCATGCCAAGATCGTGACCATACTGATATCGCCAGCGAAGCGCGCCTACTCCTGGTACCAGCATCAGCGAGCGCATGGCGATGTTATTGCCAACAACTACAGTTTCTATCAGGTAAGTGCGAAGGGAAAATGTGGGATATAGCAAGGTTTAACAGCGCCTCTCTATGCGCTTCTCACAAAAGTGTATTAAGCAATTGTTATTCCATTTGGAAGATTCTCTTAACGCATACAAATACCCAGAGCTTTGACTTCAGCTGCAGCCACATTTGCATCTTGCCACACACACACACACACTTACTACAGATACATTTGCATCTGTCTGACCATCGATCTGCTGCCTTCTCCTGCACTGACCCAGTGTGGGGTCACTTTTTGTGTGTGTGTGGAAGGAAGAAAAGCGAGCTTAAGCTGGTTTTTCTGGCTTTTGCTTGTGGTATTTGTTTCGCTTCATTAGACAACAACTGTCAGTCGCAGTGAGCTGCATGCAAATCTAATGAACATGCCACACACACACACAGACACTCGCACACACACAGACGGACGCTGCGAGCTTGCTGCAATTGTCAAATGCGATGTGGGGCAAGTGCAAAACGAAAAATTCATTTGGCGCCCCACAAAAATAGCTTTTCAATTTCATTTGCCACATGCCACGCCCCCCGCCCCCCCTTGCCCCGCTACTAATGTGCGCTTGGAAAAAACAACTTGTCGGCATCATTTTTCGATTTGCATGCAGAGATGCCTCTCAGGCGAGAGTGCCAAGTGGCATGTGGCGTGTGGCATGTGGCAGGCACAACTTGAATCGACTCGACTTGCAGCATATTTAGTTGCAGCAGCTGCAGCTGGCAAGCTTAACACGTGTTTGCCACCTGACAAACCACTCATCTTTTCTCTCTCTCACACACCCTCTGCATCTCTCTCTCTCTCCCTCCCTCGCCAGGTCATCACCGCCGGTGACTCGACGCCACGCGCACTGAAGGATCTGCGCAACCGCTGCCTCAATCCGGGCAAGTACGCACAGCATCTGGAACACTGGCTGGCCTACTATCCTGCCCAGCAGGTGCACATCATCGATGGGGAGCAGCTGCGCCTCAATCCCATCGACGTGATGAACGAGCTGCAGCGTTTCCTCAAAATTCAACCGCAGCTCGACTACTCGCATCATCTGCGCTACGATGTGAAGAAGGGTTTCTATTGCCAGGCCGTCAGCGAGAAGCGCAATAAATGCCTGGGCAAGTCCAAGGGGCGACAATATCCGGCGATGGATGAGCGCAGCGCCAAGCTGTTGCAGCGGTGAGTAGTGGCAACAACAAAAAAAGGGACGATGGGGGTGGGGGGAGGGGGGACTGCGGGTCGTATGAGTGATTTGGGTTGCTTTTTGGGCGACAGACAGATGACGACGACGACGACGACGCAGCAGCTTTGAGTTGAAGGATTAATGAACACACAGACACACGCAGAGGGGAGCTCTATCTCTGTGTGTGTGTGTGTGTGCTTGGTTACGGTAGATAGCATAGTTGATAGGTAAGAGAGGAGGGAGGGGGAGCAGCTCGCATTTTGCGGCCATGGAAAGTGCACTTTGCTGTAGAACTACGATTTGCCGGCATGCCAGCTGTCAGTGCTTGAAAGGCTGAGACTGGCGAATGAGGATGATATTCACCTAGCTGGCAGGGGATTGGGGGGAGAGGTACTCCTCATGGAGTGCCTGCCTGGCAGCTAAGCGACAGCGAAATCAGCTCGAGCTGCTTCGGCAGCGCATATGAAAAAAAGATGAGCACATGGAATGGTTTATTAGGCAGCCCCAACCTGGTAGAGCTATGCAATATTTATGGGGCATAAAGAGGAGGGGGAGAGGAGAAGGGACTGGATTGTTATAGGTAAGACTAGATTATAGATAGCTAAAGGGAAACAAGAATAGAGATCAAAAGTGAGCGGAGTTGGTTGTGGCAAAGAAAAAAGTGAGTAATTTGAGGAGCATAATATATAGAGGGGGAGTATTTGAAGAGTTACTCAATATTCATGGGGTGTGGTAGGTGGAATATGTTGAAGATAATCGAGAGCCAAAGGGAGTCTGGAGTGGGAGGAGTCTGAAGTAAGTTTACAGGAAGTTGAGGTATGTAAAGAAAAGGGAAATGTTTAAAATGATTTATTGGAGGCAGCTAAGAGTCTTGGAAAGTCTTGGCAAGTTTTTCATAGCCTGCTTATAGAAGTAGAATAAGTATTTAAAACAAGAAAGAAGCGAGAGAGAGAGAGAGAGAGAGAAAAAACAAAGTTAGGAGTCTTTAAGAAATTCAGAAAAAAGAAGAAAGATTAGAACAGCCAAAGAAAGGAAGCTTAGACTAGGAAAGAATAAGCTCTTTTTAAACTATAAGGAAAACTTAAGATTAAAGTAAAATTTCAAAGAATTTGTGGAATTTCAAAGACTTCGTATGTGAATACAGACATCAAGAATAGAAAGAAGTTAATTTAGGTTTAGATTAAAGAGAAAATCGATAAAGAAATCTGAGAAAGAAAAATCACCCAGAAAAATCGCAGTCACATTTTGCCTTAACACTTCATAAAGCATGCTTAAGTAATTAAGCGCCTAAACAGATACCCTGCCGAGCGTATTCAAATTATCAACTCATGAGGGTAGGCAGAGGGGTAGTTAGGGGAGGGGGTAGGGGGCAGGGGTAACCCTCAGCTGCGTCGCTCGGGGCGACTCAAGTGAACTGCAAACCTTGAAAATGCCAGACGAAATTTGCATTTCAAATGTTTCGCTCGCTTTTGCATAACAAACTCATCTTTATTGCTGTCTGCCTCGCACTCATGCTCTCTCTTTCTCTCTCTGGCACAGATACTATTTGAATCACAATACGGCGCTGGTGAAGCTGCTGAAGAAGCTCGGCTCGCGTCCTATACCGCAGTGGCTCAAGGATGATTTATCCACGGGTACGTGATAGCAGCTTCATGGAGGAGGAGGCGGAGGCGGCGGCGGAAGGGGCGTGGCTGGCATAGATATTGGAATTGGCTACGGCGGCAACAAATATCGCAAATTGCGTGCAAAACTCAGGAAACAATTGCATTGGCTGCAGTTGGCGGCGGCAGAGGCAGCGGCAGAGGCAGCAGCAGCGGCGGGAGCAGCAGAAACTATGCAGAGCAGCGGCAGCGACGGCGGCAGCGACGCCAACAGCAAAACAGCAAAAAACGCAGATAATTAGCCGCTTTGGACATGCATAAACTTGTTTGTTTCCTTTTGTCTCTGCCTCGTTGTTGTTGTTGTTGTTGTAGATATATTTTAATGATGTCGCTGCAATTGTCAGTTGAATATTGTAAAATACAAGCGAAAAACAGTTAACTAGCGTGTGCGAGCGAGATGGCGAATGAGTGTGTAAATAATGGCCTAGAAGATACTGTATGCATGTGTGTGTGCGTGTGAGTGTGCGTGTGTGCGTGAGAGAGATTATAATTCATAGGCTGCAGCATAAACAAAATAAATTGCATTCTGCCTTCGCTTTGTTAAATGTTTAAGCGAAACGCAAACTAAATGTAATACAAAAAAATAAACAAAAAAAGAAAGAGATAGAGAGGGAGATAAAAATCAGCTACAATTGGAATTATGCGCGCAATTTGCCCGACTTGATTCATTTTCATTCTGCATTTTACATTTTACCTCACATTGCGATGCGTTTCCCAACCGAAGAAGACTCTATAGGCAGCTTAATTAACTGTAATTATTTATGTTTTTCCAGCCTGTTGTAATATTGTTTATTTTTTCTATTTTTTTTAATCTGTTTTCCGTGTGCTATAAATATTATGTTAATTATAGAATATATATACATTGTGTATTCAATAAGGCTGCTATACTATGTACTAAGTGTATTATAAATGTTTTTAGTGTCAAGAAACAAAAAAGAAAACAGCAAAATATACGAAACGCAGCGAACAAGTCGAAAAAAGAAGAAGAAATGCAAGAAATGCTTATAGAATTAAACGAGCGAAACCTTTAGTTGTATGTTTAACGCACTAAGCAAAGCTCTATATAGTATATAGCATAGTTGGATATATATATATGTATATGAGAACTAGTTCAAGTTTAGATTCGTAATGCGACAATAATAAAAGCGAAAATTTCAATGCAAAGTGAGAAATTCTTTTTATCAAATTTAAAATAGCGCGCGTAAAAAGGGTGTGTGTCTCGACTAAGTGCTTAGCATGGCCACTGCCCTTTTCCGCAGTAGTGGCAACTCTGTGCTCTCATTTAACGAAACTGCACTCTGTACACTGCGAACTTAACGCAACTGTTATGTTAGCTAACAGAGCGCTGTAAAGAAATAAGTGTCAAAGTGTATAAATAAACTTTAGTGAATATTGGCACAATTAATAAAAATAGCTTTACAGCAGACCTGCAAAAGCTCCCAAATGTAGCTTTAGAGCTTTCACGACAGCTGCCCTGTTCGAACAGCAGCCCGGTCGCAATCAGCTGTTATCGAATTTTCGCACATACTGCATGCGATTGCGCCAAAAAGGGCTCTAACAGTTCGATTCAATGTTAACAGCAGTCTGTTATCAAACTTCATCGCGCGCGGTTCGGCTACGGCGTGTCGGCGTTGTGCGTTGCGGCTGCTTTCTTTAGAAATTAAGCTTTATAAATTTAGAACTTTAATTAATTAACCATCTAGCACGTGGAGAAAACCATCACAAGAAATAAGAAAAACAAATAACAGCCCGACGCTGCCGTTACCATTGTGTTTGTGTGTGCGTGTGCAAAGTGCAAATCATTAGTCCAATTGGAAGTGCCGAAGCTCGAGCGCAGAGCAAAGCCTCAATTCAATCCACAAAAAAAAAGTAAAAATTCGCGTAGTTAATATAAAGAGTTAAATCAACTGTGCTTTACGTCGTTCTCCAGTGTGTGCGTGTGTGTGTGTGTGTGTGTGAGGAGCATGTGCCGCGTTTAGTTGTTGTTCTTTTTGCCTGCCAGTGAACTTCAAAATACAAATCAAAACCGGTAAATTTTTTTTTGTTCTGCGATTTAATTCGCCTCTCTCTGCCGTCGCCCTCTCCCTCTCTCTCTCGCTTTACTCTCTTTGCCTTTTGGCGCCGCGTGTGTTGTTGTTGCTGCTGCTGCTGCTGCTGCGACACTGTTGCATTTAGTTGAACATAAGCCGAGAATAAATACTTTGTTTATTTAGTTTGCAATCTGATTAGTTTGCCTTGCCTCAAATGGCAATAAATCAAGGAGAATCTCGTGACTCTGTCAGGGCATTTGTTATTAGTTTTTTTTAAGCACGCGGTTCTAGATCGCAAATTAGGATTCTTCAAAATGCACTTTTGATTTAATTTCAACAAAATTTACATTAGAAATAGCTACACACAAAAATTCGGATGTTTTTATTATCACATAAAAAGTAAAACTTACAGTTTAATGCAAATATAGAACGAATATAACAACAACAACGATAACTGGCGCAGCAGCAACAACAACAACAAACACAGCAGCTACAACAACAGCAGCAACATGATTAACTCACACATTGCAGCTGGGCTTGCTCCTGCTCTCTTGCCCCACAGAGTGAATCATATTCGTTGTTGTTGTTGTTGTAGCGGTGATCTTGCGCGGCAAGTTCGACCACAGTCTAAGCAGCAGCAGCTTCTCTCTCAGTCCTCAGCCAGTAGTAGCAGCAGCAGCAGCGGCAGCAGCAGCAGCAGAAGCAGCAAAGGAAGCAGCAGCAGCAACATGTCCAAACACGGCGCTGTCCTGTTGGGTCAAGTTCGCTTGTTCATGTGCCGCTCCGGCGTGCAGAGCGTGCGAACCACGCTCGAGCTGGGCGGACTGCGAGTGACGCCGGTGACAACGCAACGTTTTGCAACACTGGTAAGTCCTATAAATATACAGCAATGTGCGTGTGGGTGCGTGTGAGTAGCGCGTGTCGCTCCGGGGGAGCATCTGCCTGCCATCTATGTATGTATGTACTTTCTGCCGGCTATCGAGAATTATAAAAATACACACACTTGTTTTTTTTTCGGACAGCGCATAACATATTAAATACATAAACCAATACACACTCACACATGCATATAAACATTTGTATTTATGTATTTACTTTATACAAGTTGCGTGAGCTTGTTTACGCCCTGGGCACAATTTTTTAAATTATTAAAATTTATGCTTGCTTAGCGAGTCAAAGAAAGAGGCAAACAAACACACACACACACACACACACACGCGAGCTTAGCACATATTTATTCTTTGCATTATATTCTTCTCTCAAGCTTTCTCATTACATACCTGCCTGACTCTTCTTTTCTTGCCAGCGTTGCCTTGCATTGTTGTTGTCCGTCCAGCAGCAGCAGCAGCAGCAGCCTCTGTCAAACCAACTTGCTCTCACTCCCGCTGCCGCTCTCTCTCTCAATTGCGCTCTCTGAACTGTGCAAACTTCACTTGTATTGTAGTTCGCTCCGTTTGTGTTTCGCCTTGTGCGTGCGTGTGTGTGTTTCGCCTTAACTTTTGTTGCTGTTGAACTTGGCACCTGCCTCGCTCGCTCTCGCTCTCGCCCACTCAACGGAGCCAAAAACAGCTGTCGAAAATTGTTTATCATTTCTATTTGCACGGGGAGAAGAAGAGAGCGAGCGGGAGCGGGAGAGCGAGCGGAAATGAGGCATTGTTTGTAGTTAATAAACGATGAAGAGCGCCGACATTTCGCGACTCGCGCACAGTGCATGTCAAACTGCCGCTTAGCTGCTCAAACTGTGCGAACACTCAGAAATTACGCGAGAAATTGCCTCCAGTCACAATGGGATCCACTCAGCTGTGAATCATTCAGCCGGCACGTAACCTGCATAACCCCTTCGCCCCATCAACTGAGCTGGCTTCCACTTGACTTTGCTGATATGTTTGTGTGAGATATGTTTATCAGCTGCTGCCTGCCCGTCTCAGGTGAGACATTTAACGCAGCCTACGCAGCCCAAGAACGAATGTGAAGCAGAAGCCAGAATAAAATCGCTTGTGTGCCCCACTGTCTGTCTCTCTGTCCGACTGTCTGTCTGTCCGTAAACATGCTCTTTTATGGCAAACACGATTTGCATACGAAATGATTAAATTCGCCGTTATTTGTAAAGGGAGAAGGGAGAGAGAGAGAGAGGGAGAATGCGTTAGCTTTTGTTTATTTTGCCTATGTAAGCGAGCTGTGTGAGTGTCAGTGCGAGTGGGAGTGGGACAACGAACTCAAGTGGGGAGGGGGGAAAGGCAAACAGAACCAAATACAATGCAAAATGTTGACAAAAAGTGTCAAACGCAGCGCCGTAAAAAAAGTTTTATCAGCAGCAGCGGCATTGGGTCGCAGGGTTGGGGGCGTGTCGAGGGCGGGCGAGGGTTCTCTGATCTTTGATACTAACCGGTGTAACGGCACATTATTTGCATGTAGCAGCTTGTTTCGTGCCGCGCCACTTAATTTGCATTTGTTTTGCTAGCTGAGTTGCCGCTTGCCCTCTCCCTTTCTCTCTCTCTCACTTCTTTGTGTCTCTTTCACTCCTGCTGCTGATTAGAGTAAACAAAAGCGCAGGCAATAGCAGAAAAAACAATGATTGCAGTGCACAGCACACACAGAAAGAGAGGCAGGCACTCACATGTGGCAAGTAGTTGTGGCAGAAAGGAGCAACCATTTTTGGCTCGCTTCCTGCCTCTCATAATTCTCTGCTTCGCACGTTCTTGCTCCACTTTTGTCTTTTATTTCTTTCCACTGTCGCTTTAAAGCTCTGCCATTGCTAACTGTAACTAAAGCTGTGCTCCATCTTTGCCACATTTGTTGTTTATTCTATGTCTCGCTCGCCCTCTCTCTCTTTCCCTCTCCCTCTTTGTTTTGGCTTGGCATAGCATAAAAAGTTTTATTGGCGCCATTCGGTCTGCCACACAACACAAAATGTATGTTAGAACAGCAGAACATGCCGAACCCTGACCCCCATTGTCTGTCTCTTTCACTCTCTGTAGCTCTCCTTCTCGCTTTCTGTCTCTCTGGCACTGAATCTGTTCGATTTCCCTTTGCTCCACATGGATTTTGTTCATGCTTTGTTTGGTTTGTTATGCTCGCTTCCTTCCTCCCATTTTTGACTGCCAGTACCTACAGAGGGAGGGCGCAGCAGTGCAAACCAGGGGGGCGCTGTGGGCGTGGCTGCGGCTGCGGTCAACAATTATTTTCTGGCCGTGTGTCTGTTGCGGTAAATAAATTTTGCATATGGAAGCGCGTTGCAATTGATATTTGATTATGGCAGCGATTCCATGCACCTAGCTGTGAGTGTGAGGGAGAGGGAGATAGAGTGAAAGAGAGGGAGTGTGTGAGTGTATCCTGTTGCATAAAACAAAGCCCCAGCAACAACAACGACAACAAGCGTGTATTATGCAAATGACATTCATGGCAAAAGAGTCGACTCATTGTTCGCTTCTCTGTCTCTCTCCCTCCCTCTCTCTCTGTCAATGCCTTCTCGAGATTTATGGTGACACACGAATCGAAATCGAAATCCGAAATCGGCATTGGGATCTATTAAAAAATACCACATTGCAACGATGCAAGCTTAAAACGAGTTGAGCTCGACGAAGCTTTTTTGTTTTTCTCGCAAATTTACTCATTCATTCGATTATTAAGCTTGAAAGGGAGGAAAGGGGGAAGGGGGAGTCGCACGTGAGTGAGAAGCTTTTGCTGGGGGGGAATTCTTGCAACGTAGATTTCCCATTTGTTATCTTAATATTCATGAGAGTTCTCATTATACTTTTATGGCTTGTCTAATCTCAGGTCTTCGAGGCGTCTATCGGTTCGCGGCGCACGCGTTAGGTAGAGTGTCGCCTTATAAAGATTGTGATTAATTATAAGCTGGCGATAAGATAATTTGGCAATATTAAAGAAGAAGAAGGAAAAGAATTTTCTTTAAAATAAAAGAATGGGATGAGAGATTCTCTGAAAATTTTATACATAAAAAGATTTTCCTTTTAAAAACGTTACCCGAATTTTAAAAAATTTTGCATCGAAATAAAAGCGCGTTTTCCTAACGAAAAAGAATCCCCAATGCCTTGAAAACATAAAATAATTTTCCAATACCTTTCCCATTCGTTCCCAACTCACTTTCCAATAAATTACATTTTATCTGCCTAGATATGAAATTCATTTATAGATACAAAATTCTTTTTGATATTGTCTTATCTATTATGAGGTTAAAACTATTTTCTGCTCCATTTGCGCTACGTTCGTAACACATATATTCATTTATTTATGAACTTTCTTTGGCAGAAAACCGCAAAGTTTTTTGCCGGCCCAGAACCTTAGCTGGCAACTTGGCCAATTAACGTAGTAGCTGATTCTTGTCTTGCCTTGCCTTGGCTTGGTTTCAGCTGCTCATAATGTGGCGGCAAAGCCAGTTGGCTGCCCATTGTGTTCAGGGGATCAGCAGAAATTTTTGTTTAATGAGCGAACTTAAAGCTCGACAGCAGCGCAAAGGGAAGTTCCTCGCTAGGCCATATACCCAGTCATCCCTTTGCCCTGGCAAAGCTTTTGGCTTAACTCGTTCGTTCACACAAACAGCAGCCGCAGCAAATCTGCATATTATACCATGCCTCCCCTCGTCCTTCCTCCCCCTTCTCCCCCTGCTGCCACAGTTTGTTTTGCTTGGAAAACTTATGCACATTTTCCCACATTTATCAGGACGCCGAAATCTTTCAGCTAGCTAAAGTGAGAGAGAGGGAGAATCTATTTGCATATGTAGCAGAGGTGGGGGAGGGAAAGAGAGGACAAGGAAGAGTGGAATGGTTGCAGTCTCAGCAGACTCTCCTAATTAACGCCGACACTGACAGGCACAAAAGTTCTCTGTCAGCTGCTCAAGTTGTATTCCCTGCGTATCCAACGGATACGAATGTATCTGCATGTCTGTCTGTCTCTCTGTCGCTGCCTGCATATCTGCGTGCGCCATTTCAATTTACCTTTTGGCCAATTGACTTGGCTAAGCTTGCGTGTTGTGCCACATTGCTTTGCACTTGACTTGCCACACAACAGAACAACGACAGCAGAAAGTGCTGCAAACCCGCTTTTATTACACAACTTGACTACGCCCCCCTTTTTCGCTACGCCCCTGCGCTCTCCCTCGCTGCTTGCATCACAAACGGCTATAAAAACACATGTTGAGCTTAACTGCAATTGTTGTCGAGGGTAGAGGGAGGAGGAGGAAAAGGGAAAGGGGACTGGGTTAAGCTGAAAAGTATCTGACACTTAAATTGAAATTGCAGCTCGTTTCCAGTGCAGCTCAAACTGTGCCAAGCTGCCTTCCCATCGTTATCTGTCCGCCCCGACTGATAACTGTTATCACCCGCAATTGACTTGAATGAATTGAATGAAATTTATGAATTTTGAATGCACTTGTTTTCTGTTGTTGTTGTTTTCCGCAACCCATTGAATCATCAACGCAATCGAATTAGAAACTCTCTGATTGCAGCTGCCATGCATAATTCATATCAATTGGCAAATCGAGTATTCCCATTAAGGGATTCCTCGATTCCCCCTTCCCCGCCTGTGACTGTGACTGTGATTCAAAAGTCAATTTATTGGTTCGCTTGTTCGCTGACCAAACAAACCTTCCCCTCCCCTTCCCCCTCCTGGCAAAACACCCTAAGTGCCACTCGTAACGCTCTTCTAATTTATATAGCAAATATTTAGATTGTAAGTGCGCTGCGCGAGGGAGCGTAACCCCTGACTAGAGCTGTGCCTGGGATTTCGTTGCGCCTGGTTATGCCCGAAAAATCTTTGCATAAATTTTCCCCCCTCCCCTTAACAATTTAAAAGGTTGAACAACAACTGAGGCCACAACAAAGAAAGGTTCCAAGTTAACTGCATAAAAAGCCTGTTAATAATTCAGGTCTTGTCTGAGGCCCCCCTACTCACTTGGGATACATCCCCAGCCGTGTCAGCTGCCAGGAGTGCAAATTTTCCTATTATATGCAAATTTTTCACTCTCTTCCCTAAGTTGCCACAAAATGAGCTACATAAATTGTTTGGGCGTTACTTTTGAGCTTACTTACTGGAGACACTGTAAAGGTCGCCAACTGCCAGTTAAGTAGCTTAAGTAGTTAATAAACTGGCATTATAATGGCATTTGTATAGGATCAATATAGGCAGGGGTATCTCTTAAGTTGGCATATGCTTGCTTTTCAATTTCATAGCTTCTACTTAATCCCGATTTACAGGGTATTTCCTACGCTCTACTTGCATTAAAGTTTTCTAAGCTCCGCTCCCTAGCTAGTCTAGCTTGCTTATTATGCCAAACCTGCTGAATTATGTCGTTTGCATGTCCTTTTAGTAGACAGCACAGCTTGTGGCGCGGCACGGGTCCACTTAACGTGCTGTTTCACTTCTTATTTTTTTCTATATTTTTACTTTCTTGTTCTTTTTATCTCTCTCCCTCTCTCTCTTTTGCCTGCCGTTAATAATCACGCGTCGTCTGCTTTCTATGCAGGCAGCTGCTCTCTTTTTGGGGGCCCTTCGTCCTTGAAGCTCCTGTGTGCGGGAGCCTCTTGGTAGCCTATCCTAATTGTAAGCAAATTAAAATCATTCGTGCAGAGACACGTTCGTTGCGCAAGGTCGATGTATGGCCTCAGTAGAAGCCTCCTCCTCCCTCTCTCCCTCTCTCTCCTTGTGTGAGCACATTTTTCTTGCAGATAGTCAAGGCGCTGGCAGCTGGCTTTGTGGTTTGCCCTGCTCCTCCTCTTCCTATCTTTATCTTCCTCCTTGCGCTGTCAAGCAAGTTTTATGCGCATAAAAAACGTATTTTTTTTGTGGGATATATTTTAAGTTTTTGTGTGCGGCTTTCATGTTGTGATTGATATAACACTTTCTTATCATGGCTTTATACAGAGAAAGATAGAGAAAGAGAGAGAGTCGTCTGTAACGACATGCGCCTCTAATGAGTGTGTAATTTGAGTGCTTTTTCAGGCACTTAGTTTGTGCGTTTTATGTGCGCTTTTAATTGACGCTCAGTTGCCCCGTGAAATATGCTTATTAATGCCAAGCATTTAGCATAAAGTGCAGACTCTGCTGGAGCACATCCTGTGCAGGCTCCTTTCTCTCTTTCTCCTTCTACCTCTCTCAAGTTTCATTCACTCGCTTTTAATGCCTCCATTTGGCTGGCGCCATCAAAGCGCTTCTTATGCGTCCTATTTCCGACACTTGAGTCGACTTTACTTTTTATTGCACGCGTTAGCCAACACTGGCAGCGGTAGCAGCAGCCTCGACAGCAGCAGGAAATGCTATTGACAGTCGCTGCCGGCAATTTGTGCTCTTCCGCCGAGCGTATAACTAGCAGATCCTGCCTCATTCCCTACCCGCTTCCTCTGCAGATTTTACAGTTTAATTAACTTGCATTTAAAGCGAGCTAAATATTCCTTCTATATTTAATTAAGTGCTCTAAATTTGCCTATGGCCTATGGCAAAATGTGACGTATACGCAATGTGTGTTAGCCATACGCAGTGTGGGCCAACCCCGTCGACAATAATTCAAATGTGTTTTAGCTAAATGCGTCGGTCGCAATTCCCATAACGTGCATTCGGGTGCGCAGCAGGGGTCAACATTCCAAAATGGGCTATAAAACATATAACGAGTCTGTGTAGAACTAGTGCAGGGGGAGGGGGGGAGAGAAGGGGAGCGCAACGCACTTTGTATAAATTACTAAAGTTGCCTGCGATCTTTGGGCAATGTCAGCCATGTTTATAACCCGTAAAGCAGACAGCCAGAGGGGGGAGGTCTCTCCTCTCTCCCCGCTTGTCTCATTTTATGCCTCAGCGACAAATTGTAGAAACGTTTTGCACTTTCTCGTCTCGTCGTTGTTTCTTTTCATTTTCGTTCTCAGAAATCCATTTGATTTTCTTGTCTATGGCACATTAATATCTATTCCACTGTGCGCGTGTGTGTGTATATTTATACATATATCGCATACTAATTTTAGTTTGTCTGCTTTGCTTATTTCGCTGCCGCTTTTATCTCTCGATTCTGCTGCGAAAACATTTTCTGAAATTTCGTTGATATTTTTTCAACCTCTCCGTCTGAGATGTGATGTGGCGCTGCTTTTCACCCATTTCACCTGCTCTCTGCTTCTCTGTTTTTTTCCACTCTCCCGAGTATATAGTAAAATGTATGTTTATTCGCTGAAGAACGTTTCGTTTGCTTGAATTTTTATACACTCTGTGCAAAAAAACAGAAAATCATTTCAGATTTTTTCTGTACTTTTTCTTTTTTTGTTTGTTTGCTGCTCATGCGGCTAATTTATTAGTTTCTCGCAGTCTTCACATTTATTTCGCTGCTTTATTTATAGAACGATATCGCGCCATATCATCTGCGCTTTGAGCTGCCTCGTTAAACTCGTTTCAAGTCACATTATGATTCATTAGGAAAGAAAATCCATAAATTCTAATTGACTTTCGGTTATATTGTGTGGCAAATATGTTGCAAACAATGCTTTGTGACATATGTTGCCGGCTTCATTATGTATTCAGCGTCAATCAAAAGCGTTAACAGATCCCACCCCGCCCCGCCCCCCGCTCGAAAGGGTTTGCCTGCCTCAACGCGACACTTGACACGCAAGTTGTGTAAAGCGCGAGCTAAAATAGTTAAAGAATGAAGAGAGAGAGGAGGGAAGGAGGGGGAGGGGAGAAGAGGGGAAGGGTTAGCAGCTGGAACTGCTGCCATTAACATTGTTGTGCGGGTTCATCGTAGTCGTCGCAGTACAAAGTGCAAAAACACAAAAGGCAAAAGTGTTCCCAGCTCTGAAAACACCTCAGAAAACTGTGCGAAATACCGCAACTAACTTTGTAAATTAAGTTTCGCAGATCTTTTAGGAACTATGTCAGACATATTTCACGCAAGTTTGGCTCGAAATATTTGCACAGAATTCGCCGTAAAGTATGCTACGCCAGAAATTCACCTGAAATTGCGACGAAAGATAAACGAAGAACTGCGATGGCATTTGTGCCTGGTGTGTGTGTGTGTGTGTGTTTTGCTACACTTACACTGTTTATTGTTATTGTCTGGCTGGCTTGGCAGCTCTGTTTTGCCTACCCCTTCTGCCCTGCCGCCTGCCTAGGCTGGGGCTCTTTTGTCAGCTGTGCTGGTTTTTCTCTACTTTTTGCCGTCTGTCTTTGTTGCTTTTTGTTTGTTGTTTGTTAGGCTCGAATTAGCCCATCTCGACACAGTGCCACAAGCGTCGGCACGTGGCTGCCACAATGCGGTGCACGAGAAGGGGGTGGCGGGGCACTCATTATGAAGCGATTCCTGCAGCATGTCGCATAGCTCAAGCGAAGACAACGCACAGACTCGACTCGACTCGAGTCGCACAATGTGACTCTTGTTGCCCTTTAAAGTTGCCCCCAAACGCAGATTAAGTTTAAACGAGTGCGAGGAGGGAAAGGAAGGAAGCACCTGCAACGGGCAGGTGTAATTTATGAAATAACATTTTCATTTTCATTTCCATTTGAGGCCATAAGATGAGCCTCAGCTCAGCCGGAAATGGGGAAGACGGAGGGCAGCGCAGAAAGTTTTCCTACGAGCTAAGCTGCTGCTGCGGCTTGCCGTGATTTTCAATTTACTCGGGATGATCGTAAAAAGACAAAAAAAAAGAAAACTTTTGCGCGCGTAGCATACTTTTGGGAGGCATTGTCTTATCTGTCGGAGCTTGTTAAATTTATGCCGCGCGCGCTCAAACGTTTCATTTGTTAACTTCTGATGCTGACAGACCGCGGCCAACTCAATTTGCCACAGAGTCGTGAGTTTTATTACGTTTCATTGTTGTTGTTGTTGTTGCTTTTGATTTGTTGAACTTTTGTCATTTCTCAAACTGTCATTTACTCAATAGTCGCATAGTCTGGCTTTGCTAGTTGTCAAAACATTCTGTCAAATTGTCATGGTGCAGCTGTTCGCACCTCCCTCTTCCCCCACACACACATCAATAATGTGCAGAGCAAACATAAAATCCGAATCCGAAATCAGAAATCATAAATTCCGCAGCGAGAAAGAATACGAAAAAAATACTTTGATTTATTGTCGAGGAATTATAGAAGCAGGTTTTGCCATACGGGCGATAGTAAGCGTAGCGTAGCCCTCATTTATTTGCTATTTAAATTTCAATTACTCAGCTTACCCCGCGGGGCCAGTTGGCGTTGCCGTTGCCGTTGCTCCTCGTTGGGTTTTCCATTTTAAAATTGCGAGTTTTGTTGAATTATTGAAACGCTTGATTGAAGCTGAGCGTAAAATCCAATCAGTTCACCCACACGTGCACGTGCAGGCACGCCCCTAGCGGGTCCACCTCCCCCAGCTACACACACACACATACAAACATTCAAACATGTATCAATAGTCAGCTGCATGCGTAGCTGGGGGAATATGCAATGGCATCTGGGTTTAACGAGGGCAACTCGAGCGGATTCTACATATATATTTACAAGTTCCTCGAGCAAAAATTTCCACAAAAAAAAATTCCAATTAAAAAGTTTGAAATAATTTATTTAAATTTTGTTGCGGTTTGTTTAGGCTTAAAAATGCTTTTTAATGTTTCCATAATTTTATGCAGCGCCTGAAAGTATGCTTTAAATTTTTCCCAGTGAAATTTGAGCTGCCTGATAAATGTCTTCTTTGCAAAGAAAGAAAAGAAGGAGCGAAACGAGCATAATAAGCTCAAAACGAGCATAGCCATCCGTATCTCTCCATCTCTCTCTCTCTCTGCCTGCTGCAGCTTCGTCTCCATGTCTTGCGTCCGTTGTGACTTCAACTTTGTCTTGCCTCGTTTCTTGTGTGTGTGCGAACGCGCGTGGGGGGTAAATGACAAGGTAAACAGTTACAGTTTCGATTTTATTTTGCGTTCTTCTCCCAGCTGAATTCGAATAATCAAAAAAAATATAACAAGAAATTTGAGCAAAGTCGACTTCGAGATACTCTCTGTAGGTTTACTTTTACAATTACTTTTGAAACAAAATAAAGTTCTTAGAAGAGTTTAATAATGCTCCCTAAAAATATATAGTCTATAGCATTTCGTAAAGTTTAACGTGCTCATTTTCACTGCGTGCCGAGTGCCAAAGCGAAAACTTTTCAGTTCTGGCCGTGTTTGCGTGCGATTGCTCATACGCAACGTTGGCCGCAGGCACACAGAAGTTGCCTGGGAGTGAAACGAATAAAAATAAAAATAAAAACAGAGCACGAAAAAAAAGGAGAAAAAAACGTTGCGTGAAATGTGGTGAACGCGTGTGATGATGCTCGGTTTGGGTTAGGCGTTAGATTTGACTCTTGTTCGAGCTGTCGTTGCTCCTCTTGCTGCTGCTGCTGCTGGTGCTGTCTACCTCTATAGCAATTTACTCGCTTCGTCTGGTACGCCTCATTCCGCATAATTTTCGTATAGAGCTGAGAGTAACACATGATGTTGCTGTTGCTGCAACATTTTGTGGCCTGCCCACGCTTCCCTCACGTCAAATGCCTCGTTTCGTTATGGGAAGCACGTGATTTCGCTGGGGAGCATTTTAACTTAATTAGGAACGGTTGAGGCAGTGTTGCGTACGCCTAGGTAGATAGACGGGAAGACCCGAGAGCGACACGTACACGTACACTGACACGCACACAGACACGCACATTGATGTAAGCCTCACTCTGCGGCGGCTTGTATAAATATTTACGTGAAGAGATGGCAGCCAAAAGATCTATGGCCAATTGAAGTCGCAATCAATAAGCCCAGAATGAACTCATTAATGTTAATTTAACCATCTCATTTGCGCATCTCTCTCCCTTTCTCTCAGCAACTGCGACCACAGCACAGAAGCTTCGCTTCGTCATCGCAATCGGACGATGGCGATGGAGGGAAAAAGCAGGACAAGCACAAAAAGCAAACATCGCCAGCGAGTGGTAAGTGAAGAAGAATCTCCTTAAATATTTATCCTGTCAAAATATTCTGCAAATATTTGGCTTTAATACGCTAAAATTGATTGGCAACAGAATCAGAGCGTGAGAGTATGAATAATGTTAAGCTCGTTTTTCCCCACTCCTTCTCCCATGGCATATCACAGATTCGAATAAGAAATCAAGAACAGATGATAAAGCTAAGATTAAGGTTAGGTGGGAGCGCTGCGAAGGCGATGACTGTGGTCAGAAGGGTTGGAGCAAGTATCCCGGCTATAGGCTAGCCCGCAGAGCAAAGATGTTCAGAAGAAATCAAAGGCATAAGCAAATGATGGAAACCTATCAGGCTTATCGCGAGAAATTAAATCGACAGAGCGATTCAATTAGGGACCAACAGGAGAGAATAGCCGCAACGGAATTAGCTGCAAAACAGAGGAAGGAGCACGAACAATATCGTGAGTACATGCAGCTAGTTATCTTCGATTTCTACATATATAGACACGGCATAGTTGCTTCTGTTGCATAGTAATGTCAAAATCTGATTTCAAGTTGTGGGAAACTATTAAGTCCTGGGCTGTGTTCAGGCGGAAGGACGATGGCAATAAGAAGTCGAAGCAGTAAGCCAAACAGAAGCAAATACAAATTCAGAGAGCGATTCGTTGAAATATTAATTTGAATATTTTTAGTAACTCATATTAAAGTAAATAATAGTTCACAATAGAGTTCAATTGGTTTTTGGCTTATTAGATTTGTTGAGAAAGCTTCTTGCAGGCATTGCATAATTTTTGTTAAATTAGCTCAAATTTTTCCATAATTTTCTTTCTCTCTTTTCCCTCTCAAATCTCGCTGTTTCCCTCGACTGTTGATTGATTGCTCATAAATTAGCATTTAGTTACAGATTATTCTTGGCTAATTTGCAATTTATGAGTGTAATTAGCAGAATTTGGCTTGGCTTAGCGGTTTCCCGCCATACCACCAAGCACTCTAGCCACCTGTCCGCCCTCATTAGTTGCCACAACTCGCGCAACTTTTGTGTTATAAATAAATTATAAAACAATATGCGACACAGCTGCCGCAGCTCATTAAATAAATAAATGTTTCATACATTTATTTGTTTATTTATTTAATTTATTTATTATTAAATATATAGATTAAATATGTAGGTAGGTAAATACAAAGTACATAGGGAAAGAGCAAAAACAATTTGAGCTCAGAGTTTTTCTTTTGATTACTAAGTATTCTTTTTGGATAGTTCTTTGTTTTGGCTTTACCTGTAAAGCTAAGCGACTTATATAGCATACAGTTTACAGTGTATATAGTATATAGATGTATATAGATACCTATAGTATAGTTAAACTTTACTGACTACCCTAAACCCAAAAGTCGTTGCTGTCGTTTACATGCGGTCGTCCAGGCTGTCGTAGAGCTCGCCATCCGTGAGTCTTCTATCTATAGAGTTGCCAGGTTGTTGTTGGGGTTGTTCTTGTGATTGCTGCTGCTGCTGCCGCTCCAGCTCTTTGGCCGGATCATAAACCTCAAATTCCTCGAACTCAATTTCATCGTATTTGCGTCTCTCGTAGATGCTTCTGTCATTGGCCACATAATGTCGCACCACTGTCTTGTCCACTATGGACGCACTGCTGCTGGCATTGCTCAGGCGTCGCTCCTGTGCGGTTGTCGCCTGCTGTGACTGTGCCTGATGAATCTCCACGGGCACAATGATTTGTTCCCGATTCGCAATGACTTCCGCTGCCGTAGAAGTTTTGACAGCTCCTACGGCCTGCGGCTTTTGTGGCTCATCCACATGGACGACAACATCGTTGTATTGTTTTGTTGATTTCTGATTGCCTTGGGGCGTGCTGAAGCCAACGGGCTTCCCTGCCTCCTTGCTGGGCTTAGCCAACGTATAGGCCAAATCGACATTTTTATTGCGACACACTTTCCCATTCTGTTGCTGTTGCTGGGCAGTGCCACGCCCCAATTCGAGGCGTATGTTCATGGCCTGACTATGATATGTAGTCGGTGGCTCCATCAATTGGCCATTCTGCTCCGACTGTGTCACATTTATGTGATTATTTACTGTCACTTGTCGTCGCTCGAGCAAATCCTTCGCAGCAGGGGCAGGCGGAGCAGGGGCAGTGGCAGCTACGGTGCTTTGACTGTTTATGGTCAACTGCTGCGCCGGCTGCTGCGCTGGCTGATTGGCATCGCCCGTTGGCTGATTGCACTCAAAGTGATGAACCATTTTGCGCACCAGTTCGCTGTCCAGATTCGTATCAGGCAAAACGCCGCCATCATCGCCAACACCACCGCCACAGGCACCCGCCAGTTCCAAGCGGCTGCTGCAGCTGTTCGACTTGACCAGTTTGAATTTAATGCCTGCAGAGGAGGAGAAGGAGAGGGACGAGAGCGATAAGTAAAAGAAACGGGCTCGCAATTTTGTTGCCTGCTCACCCTGATAGGAATCCTGTGGCTGCGGCTCTGGCTGTGGCGGCTCGCAGCAAACGTTGCACGTTGCCTCAATTTGACGCACTCGCGAACGCGTCGCTGTGCCTGCCACAATTCCATTTCCATTAATCAGCTGCTGCTGCTGCTGTAGCTGTTGTTGCTGCGGCTGTAGCTGATTTGACCCCTGACCCGCACGCGTTGTCAGCCCCGGCTCAAGCACGCGTCCGCCGTAGTAGGTAACCGTAGAGCCGCATTCGCGTATTTTGGCCAGCACATCCTACAAAAAAGAAGGGAAGGAGTGTGAGTGAGGATTATGGCTCGGAGGCTTGGTCAGCCAGGCAGGCAGGCAGCTTAATGTGCTGCCATCAAAGGTCCTTAATGGTCCATAAAGCCGCACGCAGCGCTGCTACTTACATTGCTCACATAATATGACTCGCACATGTCCGTCTCCTCCTCCACATCCTCGTCATCTACGTCGTCTACGTCGTCATCATCATCGGCGTGATGATTATCGCGCTGCTGCTGCTCCTCCTCTTCGAGTTTCTGCTGACCCACGCACCAGGTGCGTCGCTGGCCAAGCTTAGCTCTGGCCTTGGCATTGGCTGCATTGCTATTGTGTCGCCGCACCACGTCCAGCACATGAACACCCTTGCAGGCCATCATGGGTGATTCCTTGTGCGTAGCAGGTTCCACTGTCTGGTTGTGGCATTCCCCGCAAGGTGAGGACAAATCCCCGCTGGAAATGCCACTGGAGAGGCTTGCATTGTCCCAGTGCTTCACCTTGTGCTCCTCCAGCAGCTGCTCCATGCCCTTTGGTTGCTCATCAGCCAAGTTTGAGCTGCCTCCATAGCTGGTATCGATGGTCAGATAGCGATAGCCACGTGCTCGCCTGGATTTGGGACTCAACTGGCATGCGGAGCCACCGAATTTCTGCTGTGATTGCACCAGAATGCCCTGACCAGGTGTGGGCAGCACATGCTGCTCGAAGAAGCGACGCACATTGCGCACCGTATCCGGATCGGGTAACTCATCCTCATAGAGCTCCCTATTGACGCGTACAGGTTGATAGAAAAAGTGTCGCTTGGCTGCGGCGCCTCCTGTCCCAAACTGCCTTTGTCTGGGCTTCTTTGACGCCGTGTTCGCCACCTGCTGTGGCTGCTGCTGCCTGGGCGGCTTTGCAGGAGCTATTCTACTTGCCGTAGCTGCTCCCCCTCCCATTCCCACTGTAGCACCACCTCCCACTGTGAGTGGTCTCTCTATTTTGGTTCTCACTGGCTCCACAATGACCACATTGTTATTGCTCAGCAGCTCCTGGAAGCTGTAATCCTGCAGGTACTGAATGAGTCCATCGAATTGTGCCTCCTTCTTGTTCCTCGCTGTAAGGATGTTGCTTCTGATGAGCTGCTGTGACTTGAGCACCTTGTAGCGTATGTGATCGAATTGTGCTGCATCCTCGTCGCCATCCTCGTTGGGCTCCTGTGGCGCCGCACTGACAATGGTTGCCTTCTGTGCGCCATCGCCAAGCTCCACAATCTCAATCGAGGGCGGCATAATGCTGCAGTAGTCGCCAGAGGAGGAGGCAGGCGCAGGTTTCTCCCCTGGCGAAGAAGTGTTGCAGGAGGCGGAGCTGGAGGAGACTTTGTCGCCCAGCTGGAAGTGCAGGCGGGAATTGGGTTGCTCCGCTGTCCCTGTCGCTGCTGCCTCCTGCTGTTCCGGCTCATTGCCTGCCAATTTGTTCCAGTAGCATTTGACGGCGTCTACCTTCTGCAGGTATTCGGTGGCCACTTCGCCTGCCGCTCCCCCTGACACGTTGCTGGCCAGGCTGCGTGCACTGCTACGTCGCCGCAGGCTACCTACGATGCCGCCGCCGCCGCCGTTGCTATTGCCCGAGCTGTCAACCACATGCAGAATCTGTGGACGAGACATTTTCTGGCGTGCTGCAAATGAATCCCCGCTGGAGGTGGACAACACCTTAATGGGACGTGCCTTGTAGATGGGTGCTCCGGTGCTGAGCACGCGTCGCTCGGGTGGTTTGCCGCTTGCGGAGCTGCTGGAGCGTCGCAAGGAGCGTAGCGAATGCTGCACAGGATTGGACGTTGGCTTTGGCTCCTCGCGTATTGCCTCCGTTTGGATGATATTGTTCTGCGCGTCGGTTACGATGATGCGGAAGGGTAGCTGCTGCTGCTGCTGCTGCGGCTTCTCCTGCTCCTGTTGCACCACTTGACGCTGTCGTATCTCGTATGCGCGACGCTCGATTAACTTGCTGAAGTTGGCCACCTCAATGACAGGTGCCTCCTTGGGTTGTTCGGCCTGTGAAATGGACTCGCCGTTGTACTCGTTGTAGTCCTCTGTAATGGGCGGCGGTGGTGGTGGCAGTGGTTCCTCCTCCTGCTCGTCCCCTTGCGCCTCCTTCTCTTCGTGCTGCTCCTTCACCTGCTGCTGGGGCTGCTTCACTGCTTCCGGTGTCACTTCCGCTTCGATTGCTTGCGATAATTTTGTCACCTGCTGCTGCTCCTTGAGCTGCTGCTGCTGCTGCTGCCTGGTTTCCTTTTCTGCACCCTGAGTGGACAAGGCTTCCTCCTTTTCACGTTGCCGCTGCTCACGCTCCTCGTACTCCCTTTGCCTGGCCTTCTGATGGGCACGTCCGAAGCGTCTAATGGAGTCGTAAGTCTCCGCTTTGGTCACCTGTTCCCGTTCGCCTCCCTTCTGTCGCTTCGATTCCCTGCGCTGTTGCTGTCGCTTCAGGTTGTACGACGTCCTCAGCTCCTTGTCAATGTTCTCGCAGACCTTGAGACTGACTCCGATGTTGACATCCGGCAGGCTGTGATATTGATTCTCTGTGAGATTCGATTTGTGCGATGTCACAACCACAAACGAGCTGTCTGTGGCCTGACGCTTTAGCTCTGCAGGAGGTGGAGGCAAGGGCTGAGGTTGCTGGTGGTGCTGCTTCAGTTCCTGCTCCTGCTTGAGTAGTTTGCGTTTCTCTACGACGCTCTGTATGCGCGGCTTGCTCGCTGTGCTGGAGGTGATGCCGGCGGATGTGGGTGCGTGTTCCACCTTAAGTATCTGTGTGAAGATTTGCGTCTCTACCTTGGCTGTGCTTAGTAGGGGTTGCTGCTCTGCTTCCGCCTTCTTGTGCTGCTTGGGCTGTGGTTCATACACGGTGTCCTCTATGGAGATGGTTAGAACTTCCCCACAATCCAAGCTTGTGCGCTGCTCAAAGGATTCACAACTCTCTCCTATCAGTGTGCACTCCGAGCTATCCTCGGATGAGAGATACACGGAATCGTAGGCAATGAGCTTGTCCAGCGGTTCACTGTGAGCGCGTTTCAATGTGCCATCGCTATCGCTCGCTCCTGTTTCAGTGGGTGTGGTCAGACTCTCCCCTGTCGATTGCTCCCCCTCCTCCTCGTTCTGATGCTCCTCTGCTCGCAGTCTCTCCTCGTGCTCCTGATCCTCCTCCTCGCTGCTCTCGAAGCGTGTTCTCGTTGTAGTTGTCAGGCTAATCAGCTCGTAGCACTCTTCCACTTCCTCAGCTTCGCCTTGCTGAAAGATCTCCTCAATGTGCGACAAATCGTACTCCTGCTCCGACAACGAGGGACTGTCCGTCTGATCGTCCGAATTGCTTGTTGTGGTCTCTGGAAAGACGCTGCTCTGACTGTGCTCTGGACACGAATCGGCGCCCAAATCAATGTGTCGCTGCAGGCAATGATGATGATGCCCCACACGATGTTGCTGCTGCTGGCGACGTGATTGATAGATGCGTGGCCTGCTCTCACTGAGCAGCGTCACTGCCTGCTCGAGTGCCTCGAATTCTAGCGAGGAAGGCTGCTGGCTATGCAGCTCTGCGGCGTGACTCTGATGCAGTGAATTCTTGAAATAGTCCGAGTTCAGACTCTCCAAGTCGCTTTTGTCGTTGTGCCAAGGATGCAGTTGCTCGCTGAGACCCAAGGCCAGCGCATCCAAGCGTTTCAGATTGTCGTAGTAGACGTCGAAGTCGCGTGCTTCGCGCGGCTCGCGCTGCTGCTGTGGGCGTCGCTGTGGGCAGAGATGATGTGCGTGTTGTGGGTGTAGGTGTTGCTGGTGTTGTTGTGCGTGTTGTTGTTGCTGCTTCAAGTGCAACAACTGCTGCTGATGCGAATCACAAGTGGTTGCACCGCTTGTCTGGCTGAGTGCGTCCTCTGCCGGCGTTTGCTCGCCTTCCTCCTGCTGCTGCTGCTGCTGCTCCTCTGCTCGCTGCGATTCAATCGCTGCGTTTTGTTGTTGTTTGTTAAGCAGGCTGTGGGTGGGAAGAGAGAGAGAGAGAGAGGGAGAAGAGGGAATAGATTAAAATGATGCCATTGTTTTGCGACCTCGCTCAAACAATTGCGCTACGCTGACATTGGCCACGCAATCAATCTATCTAAAGCTATATCTATAGCTATATATATCTCATAAACCTCAGCTAAATCATGTGATTTGTCAGCTAATCAAGCGCGCAAACAAACGCAGAAGACAAATTCGTAGAAAGCGGCGAGAATTAGCATAAGATTTGGCGCCGGATAAATGAAGATGAAATACGTCTTAGCTAAGTGCGGGCAATAAAAGAGAGAGAGAGAGAGAGAGAGGGAGCGGGAGTGTGTGTGAGTGTCAGACACTGACTGAGCTGAGCTGCATGAAAGTCATGCCCCTATCTAATCTTTCATTATGCCACATTACGCAGCAAGCTCGCGCAGTGCACCACCACGCCCCACTCTGTGTGCTGCCACATCTTTAGCCACTTAGCTGACTTTACAGCTCACGTTGCACTCACTCTCTGGCAATGTTTACTTTAGCCACTTGACGCGTCGACGATTTGCGGCAAATTAAATGAAAGCCAAAGGCGACAGCAGCCAGCGAGGCATCTCCTGCTCCCACTCAGCTGTCATTTGCAGCGCGCGTGTGTGTGCCTGGAGAGAGATGCGAGCTAAAAGCTTTCTGCATCACATTCGCCATAAATCAGACAACGATGCAACGCAACGCAGCGGCTGCATGTGGCATGTGGCAGCCAGTCATGTTGGCTATTTACAGCTAAAAACCTTATTTACAGCTAAAAGTTCAACAACAAATTTGGCGCTGTCTAAACAAACACTCGTTTTTGCGGTCTTTGCACTGCTGCCAGCCTAATTAGTTTGTTACAATCGAAAAATGGTTAACCCACGCGTGGCCACAAAACCGAGAAACCAATTTTGTATTGTTAATGTGTATCGAATGGCAGCGCCAGCCTAACCTGTTGCACGTTGAGCTGGCCGAGAGCGTCGCGTAACAACTGAAAAGCCTCGGCGCAGGCAGCAGCTACAAATTGACTCGTTGACTCTAGACTCTACACGGCTGACGGGGCGTATGCGTGACGCGACTCTCTCTCTCCCGCTCTACACTGTCCAACAAACTAATTGGTTACATATAATCAAGCGTCGCAATTATGATAGATTTTGACAGCCTCTCGAGAGTTAATTGCTTTTTTTTCATGGGATCTAAACTTGAATTGAGCATGCAAACTCGGGAAAACGGATTTCCCATGTGCCAGATACAAGAAACAAATCATGATTTATAACGAGATTTGACAAGATTTTCACAGCAAACAAAATTGCCTAATTGCTGCAGTTTGTTGAACTATAAAAGCGTCATAAAAGCGAAGCCAGTGTGACTAGTGACGATTTTATGTGGAAACATTTGCAGTGAGAATTAGTTCTAGGTTTATGCTAAGAAGTCTTTGCCTTGTGTTGTGCAGTGTAGCAACATTTGTAGACCTTTAACTTCCTTTTTTAACTACAATCTGAGCTCATTTAAGTATCTTATTGTAGATCTTTAATTTACACTTTTAACGCAGTTCAAGTTTTTGTAGTCTAGTGTAAAACCCTCTAATAACCCTCTTGTTATCTACACACTAAACCTCTTCCCTTTACAGTCTAAAGATCTCTTGCCTAGTGCAGCCCTTTGTTGCCTCTCCAAACTTATCTTCCACCCTCAATCTCCTCCCCCACTCATGTAGCCCAGTGTCGGTCGGTTTTTTCGGCTTCTGTCTCACTTACCGTGGCGATTCGCGGAAAAAACCGCGATTAACTAGCCTGGCACGCGGTATTAGCTGCGATCGTCGTCTGCTGCTGTTGGCGGAACCAATTTGCAGATCGCTAAACGTCTCCTCACGTATCACGGCCAAGCTGCGCGATCTTCTCAAGCTGCACGATTCGCTGCCAAAATCCAAAAACGTCACAGTGGTTGTTGATGCCGCCGCCGCAGCTGTTGTTGTTGTTGTTGGAGCTGCTGCGGGAGTCGGAGTTGTCGCTGTGATTGCGGGTGTAGCTGCCGGCGCCGCTGCTGCTACTGCTGCGGATGTAGCTTCTGCCTCGGCTGCTACCTCAAAGTTGTCATTAACTGAAAGCAATTCGATTAATAACCACACGTCAAGCTTCAGTGCATCCAAGGTGGCAGCCCTTCCCCCACCCACTCACCTGCGTAGTTGCTGTCGTCGAGCTGCTCAAGCGGAGTTTCCGCATCGAAACGCCAATAGAACTCGGCTATGTCCAAGGCGTTCTCCTCACGCTCCAACTGTGTGTAGTCCAGGGAGCGTGCGTTCCTCAGCTGCCCCTGCCCCGCGCCAGCTGCTGCTGCAATGCCCACGCGGCACTGCGTCCAATGGGGCTGAGCGTGTGGCGTGAGTGGCGGCTGTAGATGATGCAGATGCGAGTGCGAGTGGGAATGCTGCTCGCTTTGGTGGTGCTGCTGCTGTCGTTGCTGCTGCTGGTGGTGCTGCAACTGTTGACGGTGCCGATGATCTATGCCAGCGCCAGCTGCGCCATGGCAGCTGGTGGCCAAATCAAGATGCGAAACGGATTTGTGCGTATGACGCCAGCCAGCGGCGCGTAGCTGTGGACAGCGTGGATCGTGTGTGGTTTGGTGGTGCTGCACCTGTTGCAGCTGCTGCCCGTTTGTGTCCTCCAGACGCACACGATCCACGTAATTATGCTGATAGCTATAGCTGTCCTTGCCGCTGTGGGGGAAGAGAGAGGGAAGAGAAGATAAAGAGGCCATTAGAGGAGCGTATGAATTGGGGCACTAGGCTATTCCTCCCAACTCAACCCGCAATTCATCACGTTTATCCATTAGGCAAGTTTCTGGCTAGAAAAAAAGTCTACCTAAAATGTCTGGCAACGATAATCATGAATTGTGCTCATTTATTTGTACGCCTAAGTACACACACACAGGCATGCACACACACACTAATACACACAAGCAGCAGCAGCGGCAGCAGCAACGTCTGCAGCGAAACACTTTGCTCATCGAAGCATTAAAGCCAAAGCAATTGCTTATTGCCTGTGCTGGCTGCTGCTGCCTTTCGATTGGGGCCCCCCTCTGCTTCCTCTTCCCCATTCTTACTGCAGCTTTACTTAGCCTTAAAAGGTTGCGCTACCTTGATCCTGGTTAAATGAAGCGTGGGAACTGCGCCAGCTTCAAGCAGCTACAAGGTTAGCAACAATTGCTTTGCTGCTGCAAATGGAAATGTACAATTTGCTTGGCCAAAGAAGTCAAAGCATTATGTGACGTCTGCCAAATTGTATGAGTCAATGGCAACAATTGAGTAAGCAATCTAGTTAGGATATTTACAGGGTATTTACTCGATTGTTGACTGTATTTAATGCTCAATTAAAAGCTGCAAATCTGCATACTCAATGCACAAAACTCTGGCAAAAGCTCTGACAAACAATGTCAGTTTTGTATGGTACACTCTGCTAGCTCATTTGCATACGCAGGGGAAAGGGAGGAAGAGGGGGGAAGGAGGAGAATAAGAGGGAAGGGGAGGCGAAACTATTACAACAATCAACTGCTTAGCTTGCACTCTTTCCAGCCAATTTAAGCTGCATTATTTGTACGAGTTTTGTGTGCAGGTATTTAAAGTAAAGAGTTCTAGTAGAGAGAGAGGGAAAAGAGAAAGAGACAGAGCAATGCAATATTTGAATGCTTGCGCTCTCTCACACACAACTGGCATGATAATTGCCTGAGCCCACACAGCTTAGAGCTGCCCTGACCTTATTGCCGCAGAGCAGAGAGCAGCGGAGAGTGAAGGAGGAGGAGGAGGGGAAGTAGAAGGAACAGCTGCAGCAGGAGCAGCCTGGCGCCTGCTCCAATGGGATAGGCAGCAGCAGCAGCTTCCCTTCTTTGGCCATTACAATTGCAAATGTTGCCTTTCTAATGTGCAACTATGCGAACTAAGCGCAGAATGAGAGAGAAGCAGCTCAGAGCACGCAGCACGTCAGGCTGCCCCCAGTACGGGATGCTGGCGCGCCAAACTGGCGGCGTCTGCTCTGGCTGCCTGTCTGGGGCAGCTGCAACTACAACAACAACTGCTGCTCCAGCTGTCTGTTTTATGCGCCTCGACACTCAAATTTTACGAGCTGCTGCTGCAGGCTGGAAAAGTGTGTGTAGTGTGTGTAGTAAAAGCAGCAGGAGCAGAGACGCAGGCCTGGTTTGGTTTATGTGAGGCAGCAGCAGCTCCAACTCAATGTGAATGGAAATTTTTGGCATAGGCAAGAAAGAGAGTTTTTTTCCAACAACCTAGGCTGATTTGCATTTTCCCAATCAATTCCGCTAGTGGCATGAAAAATACACACGCCCCGGCAGCCTGAAAGTATGCTATAATTTTTGCAGCCTCCCCGCGCCTGCCTTGTGTGCCGTGGCAAATTGCTGTGCATTGAAATAACTTAACATATGTAGACACATTTAACATACATAGCTTTACATATTATCATTCGTAGTGAGGTCAGACAGTGTAGCCGGGCAGCGCAGGTCAGAGGTTAATGCACAGCACACATATTTTCTTGGCCCTTTTTGCTGGCATTTTTTGTTTTGCAATTCAATTAAAAGTTAATTAGCCCACTGTCATTAGCGTTGCCAAATTCCGCGTAAGCTGCGCAGACCTCTCCCCCTCCCTTTCTCTCTCTCTCTCTCTCTTTCGCTGCCCCCTTTGGCGTGTACCAAGTCAGTTTTGCTCTGCGTTTCGCTGCGTGTTTATCTAGGCGCAATGATCTTTTGGCGGCATAGCCAGCTTATTGCCTCAAATATTGTCGCTAATTTTAGCGTGTTTGTTGGAGAGTACCAAAAAAAGGTGTGTATAAGGTGTGTGCGAAGGTGTGTGTGTGTGTGTCATTGTTGGCTTTCATAATTTGCCTAATTTTGCGCCACGTTTCACTGAGTTTTCCCCAGAAAGATTTAACGGGGGAAAGCTTTAGCTTTTGTTTGACAAAGTTTTGTTTTAAAGGGTATGCAGAAAAAAAGCAAATAAAATATTTTATGTGCCACATTTTTAAGGGGTATCCCATACACATGCCCTGCATAACTATGCAGACTAAAGTTTTATGGCATTTTTGTCTGAGCTTCTTCTTTTTTTTATAGCATTTTTTGCTGTCGTCGCTGGCGGCATTTTCATTTTAATTGCCCCAGACTATATATACTATATACACTCTCAGATCTTTATCCATGCACAGACATGTGTAGCGTATAGTCAATGTATCTTATACCCTGTAATTAACGTAGTTAATTGCTTTTTGATGTTTGCATTTCATGCATTTCGAATTCAACGCATCTCAGCTCGCCACAGCTCGTTAGCTTTAGGTTTAGCCATTTTTTGGCCAAAGTCACGTGTTGCCATTTAGCGGCATTTTGTGTGATGTGATTCAAGCTAAGTTGCGCTCTTTACGTGTGCAGCGTTTTAAATTTATTTGGCGCCAATAAAAAAAGCTCGCAGCGTATGCTAATTCCCTTTATTGCCCGAGAAAGATATATATCGCATATATAGTCTCTATCTGCATTCAACATGCGATTGCCAACGGCGTCAGCGGCTAATTAAAATGGCATAATTTATGCAGTGAAATGTAGTTAAACAAAAAAAAAAGCGAGTAAATGTTGAAGCAATTAAAAAAGTAAATATGAAAATCAATAAAAAGAGAAAGACACAAAGAGGGAGAGAGGGAGATAGAGAGCGAGAGCGAGACAAGACATGGCAGCAGTTAAAGCTAACTAATTTAATTATATGCAACAACAAAGCTAAAATTTATTCGTGCCAAAATGGAAAATGGCAAATGGAGATAGAAATAGAGAAGAGAGAGATGGAGGTGAAAATTCGCATGACAGCTTCAAATTAATTAACACAGAAAACTATTGAGCGAAAAACTGCACAGAAAACAATAAGCAGCAGCAACAAAAGCAACAACAACAAAAACAATAAACAATTTACATGCAGAGCAACACAATAAACGAAGCATAAACTCGACAAAGCAACAAAAAATTGAGAAAAAAAAGAACCGTAAAGCGAAATACTATATACGGTATATGCTATATATACTACCGACTCTATACGCTTTGCTTTTCGCACAGCATATTTTATAATTGCACAAAGTGGAATGAATAGAATAAATAAATAAATGAGTAGAGGCAGAGGGAGGTGGTTGAAAAAAAAGAGGCACAGGCGCTACTTGAACAATCAGAGCATACACATTGAAGAAGAGCGGCAAGTGCCACGCCCCTACCTCTTCCAGTTACTGCTGGCACTCCCCCGCGCACGCTGCCTCCCCCCTAGTCTACCCTACGCTGCCTCTGACCGTGCACGGCAAATGAATAGCCTAAAAGGCAGTTGCCAAAAAGCCTGATGACAGCACCGCAGGCAACCTACAACAACAACAACAAGAAAGACCACAGTGCCGACAACAACAGCAACAACAACGATAGGCAACGTCGCCAACACGCGACATTTGCAATGACATTTTCGAAAATTTGGCAATTTCCACGCTGCTGCTGCCATCGATGGGGCAACAACAACTGCAACAACAACAAAGCCTGAGCACAACGCGTTGCTAATGCGGCGCAGCGAGTGCCCACAGCGACAGTGGGAGTGGGATGTATTCGCACTGCTGGCACTCATTTCGTCGCGTACTCATCTCGTGTGTCAGGCAAGCGAACGACTCACTAATAAATGCTAAATCAATATACTACTTGCCTGCCCTGCCACCTCTTCCCTTTCCCCTCCCATCCACCCTTTTCCCTTTGGGCCAGCCACAAATTGCATTCACTGTACCCTCTTCTCCCCCGCCTCTTACTACCGCTTATTGCTGCATTTTGGCGTACTGGAAAGTCGCTCGTAAATCACATTAAACTTTGCTGCTTCTGCCAACTTTTATTACGTTTATGCGTTGCGCATTTTATGAATTGGGCCAAAGAATTGGTAATTGATGAACAATTTGAGAGGTACAAACAACTGCAGTGCTGCATAACTTTATAAAGTAGGCATAAACAGGGACTATTATTGAGTAGAGAAATGATTCATGAATTCCCAAAGAGGTGAAGTAAGAAACTAAGCGAGATCTGTGAAGATATCAAGTAAATGTATAAACTTATATTGGAAAGACAGTCAGATCTTAAGATTTTGAGTATTGAAAGAATAAGAAGCAATAATAAATGATCTTCAGATTATCTATTTAAAGTAAAGTAATGAAAAATGCCACTCTATATGATTTCACGTATTCCAGAGTTCATGCAACACATGGCATAAACGTAGAATATGAGTGGGAACAAAATTTCTTCTTTGCAGACGCGTAAAAGTGCATTTCCCCACGTTGACCGCAATTTCACACAAAGTGCATGCTGTGCGAGGAGGCGGAGGGCGTGGCTAAAATTATAATAAATGTCAAACATTATGCGAAATAGCCAAAAATATATTACGTACAAGAACTGAACAAGTGAGACTGATTGATAGAAGAATAAGAAGGGGGAAGCTGCAAATGATAATGATTGATGAGAGCACAAGTTGTGTGCGGGATGTGCTTGCAAATTGATTTTACCTATATGTAAGCTATATCTTATGTGCTGTATATGGCATATTCCCCCTCCCCCTCATTATGACTGACTGCAACTCATTAGACTGATGATACTTAATATACAATCTATTAATAACAATAATATTGCAATTATTTCTGCTTATGCACGTTGCCCCCTCTCTCTCTCTCTTACACTCCCCCTCGCACACTCTTTAGCCGCTTTTGTCTCTCTCTAATGATGCGCCCATTGTCTCTGTGCCGTAATTAATGGCCCTGTAGCTGCTCTCGGCCTAATGCGCGGCCGCAATTACCTTGGCCATGAGTCAATCCTTGTGACCAACTAATGCAAATGGGAATGGGGCGGGGGATTAATCCACGCATTGATTGTGGACATAGAGGGGGAAGGGGGGGGGAATCCAAAGGGGGCAGGCAACTTTAATGATGCTGCGGCTTTGTTTGCGCTGCCCGCAATGCAAACATTGACAAATTGAGTGGGTGTGTTTTTGTCTCTCTCTGCGTGTGTGTGTGTGTGTGTGTGTGTCCCTGTCGCCGTGTGTGTGTGAGCCTTGTTTGTTGTCTGCGCGTCTCTCTGTGTGTGTGGCTTGTCTTGTGGCGTCGGCGTAAACACTCCACAAAATACAATTGGGCTTTGACCTGGCACTATTTACACAGTATTTTTGGCTCACAAAGCAACTGCCCACTGTGCCGTGTACAGTGGGGGTGACTGTGTTGCCTTTTATTTATATTTTGCACAGTTTGTTGATTTTTGTGGTTAGCAAAAAAAAAACTTTGCTTATTTTTATGGTGCATGAAATTGACAGCAAAAATAACACAAACGCACGTTTGATTTACGCGCGCTCTCGCTCTCTCTCTCTCTCTCGCACGACGCACTCTCTCCCCGGTTCGCGCTCTTTCACTTGCTGCACTTGGTACACGCGCGCGCTCTCTCTCTCTCTCTCTGCCTCGGCTTGGCTTGCTGTGTGTGTTGTGCGCGCGTTTGCGGCTCGCGATCGACTGAACGCGGCTTTGGCGCTGCGACGCCAGCTACGCCGTCGACTGCGACTGCGACTGCGCAGCTGCGCGTCGGCCACAGTCGATCGCGTTTCATTGCCAAGCGTTCCCATGGCGCTAGCTCGCTCCCTCCCTCTCTCTCGCTGGCAAGCCGCGCTTAAGGTTAACAAAATTACATGCCACAGTTGCCACAGCAACAACAACAACGACGACAACAATGAGGCAACATTTTCATGAGTTTTTCTGTTTTTCGTGCTACAAAATTTCTCAAGTTTTTCATTTAATGCAATTTTTGAACTTTAGCGCGACACTTTTTTCTGTTTTCTTTTCTGATGAGCTTCACTTGTTGTTGTTGTTGCTCTTTCTTAACATGTTTATTTCTTAATTAAGCTGCGAATTGAAAAGTAAAAGTTATTTAAAGCTCAATTAAACCAACGCTCGCTCGACACTTGCTAACTTTTTGGCCATTAAAAAGCCCTTTTTGACGCTGCTGAGAATTGCCAACTGCGGCGGCGGCAACTGGCGCTGCTTCTGCTGCTAGCCGCATGTGTTTTGGCCCGCAAGTTGGCCAAGCAAAAGTTGAAAAGCGGCAGCCACATGCGACCCCCTAGGTGAAAGGTTGCAAGGCTTAGAGAGGAAGTGGGAGAGAGAGAGGCAAGACTGTGCCGCTTGCATGCCAAGTGGCAAGTGAAGCGGAGGCAGCTACCCCCTTGGGATGAATCAGTTGCTGCTGTGGGGTCAGTTTCCAGTTCAGCGCCAAGTGGCATATTTAATGCACTTGCCATTGTTTTATAACAATTTTTAGACTAGTCTATATACTTTATATAAGTTTAGTATATAAAAAGAATGAGCAGAGATCTTTGCCATAAAATTTCAAATATTAAAAAACCATTAAAAATACCCTCTAAACAAATACCCTCTCCGTCTCAGCTTGTTAATAAAAATGCAAATTTCTTTTTATTGCCTGCGCCCATTAAAAAGTTACACCTGCCAAATCTATTGCCAATAAAGAGAAATACTTTTGTAAGCCACTGTGCGGCAATTACTCGAAAATAAAAGCAAATTAAAGTCAGGTTAGCCAAAAAGTTGAGTAAGTTTTGGGCTCAATGCCAGCGCGCAGGGCGGCACTGGAGCGTTATTTGCCTAAGGGGGAGGGAGGGAAAGGGAGGCAGAGAGCATGAACTCGCCTGAACTCTGCATGTGTGTGTGTGTCGAGTACAACAAACACGTTAATTGAACTCTTGACGTGTTGCTGCCGCCACTCTTGGCTGGCTTGGCTTGGCTTTGACTATTTCGTCATGAGGCAAGCAGGCGTCACCCAGTGAACTGAGTGTGCAACGTGTGTGCTTTATGGAAAACAAAAGCAAGCGGAAATGCGTTACTCATACAGCAACGAAATGTTGCCAGGAAGTAAGCGAGCTCTGCTCAAAAAAGCAACTACAACAAAAGGTAACTTGCAACACACTTGACTCGCCTCTCGCACTCAGTGCGCTCTCTTTGCTCTTTTGGCTGCAGTGAAGCGCGAACATGTCCAAATGACGCAAAAGCGTATTACCAAAAGCAGAGCAGGGTGTACCCCCCACCCCCCCCTTTCCCCTTTTGCTGTTGGTCAGAATTGAGAATGAAGTTGAAAATGTTTTGACGTGTGACGACGCGTGGAAATGGCATGCAAAACTTTTCTACATGGGTCCCATTTCATTTGGGGCAGTTGAAAGAGCTGCAGGCAGTGGGAGGGGGAAATGAGCGTCGCCAGGGGAGCCACTCGAGCTCCGAGGGGCGGGCTCTCTCTCGTCTGTCGCCTTTTGTTCTCCCTGCTCAGCAGGCATAACCAATGAAACCCGATTGTTTTTCATGCTGTGTGTCACACAGAACCTTTTGGCTTTTTTCCCTCTGCTTTTTGTCGGCTTGGCTTATTTCGTATAAAGCATTTTTGCCGCCATTCATTTTCATGTCATAAATTAAGTGAAGTGGAACGCGAAATTGCTTTTTCATTAGCCAAACGCGAGTAGCGGATTTTATTCTCAAACGCGACATGAAGTATGCCGGATGAAGCGACGGAGAGAACGTACAACGAACGAAGTGAAACGGATTAAGAAACTGACAAATTGTGCGAAATACACATCAAAAAGGATGCGGAAAAGGAAATGCAGCCAGAATAAACGAAACAGTTTTGGGAGGAAAAAAATTAAACCGATTAAATTTGCAGCAACTTGAAGTGAAATCAATAGAAGAAAGAGACAGCGAGAGAGTGAGTGAGAGAGGCGAAAAAGCAATATCAACTGAAGCTGCTGCTGCAACTGTTGAAGTTTAATTTCAGCAAGCACTGTGGCTGCTGTTGCCTCTATTGCTGCACTGCGGCAGCTGTTGGGTCTGTCAGGTGGTGCTGCTGCTGGCGCTGGTGGTGGCACGTAGCATCGAGAAATTAATATGAACTGCACGCCGGACAGTTGAAACGGGCATTTGATGCAGCGACTTAAAAAGTCTCAGCTACGTTTTATTCACACAGCTCACCAGGGAGCCTGATCTGGGCGCCATCAAACGAGATGTGCCCCCAGTGGCGTTTAACATACGTGAGAGCATGTGCAGGGCAGGTAGGGGGAGAAGGAGGGAAGTGAGAGAGAGAACTAAAAGGTTTAGCTATGCAGCTGCAATTTAAACTGAATTTTTTCGCCTTTTTTTACATTTTACAGGGTATTTTGGAGCATGTGAGTTTCATTCTGAAGCGCTACGACTTCCGCTTCCATTTCTTGCACATTTACAGGGTATATATACAGGATATACGCGACTTATACAAGTCAAATGCAGCTGCAGCTTATGCTCCATGTTGCCCCTCGCTTTCGTTGCACTTTACAGGGTATTTTCAGTACCCAATACAATCTAGTTTCGGCTGCAAGGGTCAGTTCCAAATTTGTTTACATCTATTTGATGTTTGAGCGCCGTTTAGCTGTTCGTTCATTCCATTTGCTCCCCTTTTGAGTGCCCCATGTTGCAAGTTAACATTTGCAAGTATTTTTTTATTAAAAAAAAGCCGAGCAGAATCTGCTCGCTGCAAACATTTCGCATGCAACCGGGCGGAAAGCAACGCTCTAACGACTCAAATGTTGCGCCAATTTTCAGCTAACGCTAACTGCAAACGGCTCCCCAACTGCCTCACGCTCTCCCCCCTCTCTCTTCCTCACTCACTCCATCTCTCTCTCTCCTTGTGGGCCAAGGAGAATGTTTTAAATTTTGAATGCCAGGCAAATCTTGGCGCATGGCGGCGCCTCAAGGCTGCAACTGGCTTGGGCTAAGGCCGCGTCTGACTTGCTTCCTGGACGGGGGGCGCCCCTGTGGCTCCTGTGGCAAGCAGGCTGCACAATGGAGACGACGACGACGACACTGCATTCTCAGCTTAGCTTAGTTTGGGTTTTTTCTTTAGGTGAACTCTCTTTCTATTTCTCTAAGAACGTCAGGGAAATCCAATAAATGAACTTGAGAGCAGAGCAGAGAAGGGAAGAAGACGAGGGAGAGTAGAAGAAGCAGAAAGCACACAACACAACACGAGAATGCAATAATAATAAATAAAACATACATAAGCCTCCATGCTGCATACCTGCTAGCTGTTATCATAGCCACGCCCCCCCATGCCCCCGCCCCCCACTCTGCATATGCATAAGAAAATGAAAGGAAACTTTCTTTCTTTCTTTTTTTTGCTTCTGCACTTCATTTTCAGTTGTTGTTTTTCCCCTGGGAGAGAATCAAAATGATGGCAAACTTGTTTACAGCTTTTTGCCACATGTTAACTACGACACACTCGGGTGTGTGTGTGTGTGTGTGCGACAACTACTGCCACATATACAGACTGACTTTAAGTCAAAACCTTCAGCAACTTTTTGCTGCAATTTTCTGCGTCGACTTTTTCATTTGGCAAATGAAGCTGACGTTATGGCGCAACTTTTTCACAAGTTGAGTTTGAAAGTTGCTTGAAATTTCATTAATTGAATAGAATATTAGTGCATGTTCCAAGAGATAATGTGTTCAGATATGAAATCAGCGCAGTTTAAGCGATAAAGCCAAACTTTTGCAAGGCAAAGTTTTAAACTGCCTGAAATTTTAGAGTTTATTTTTAAACTAGACAAAAATTTAACTATAGCCAAGTTCTTAATTAATCCCCGAACAAAAACATATCATGCTCTACCCTACTAGTATGCTAATCCTCTATATATATCGGAGTGATAAACGACATTTAAAGCGCCCATTAAAATGTCACTTTCAAACTGCAGGCAATCCATTCTAATGTATTTTCTGCTCTTCTCTTTCTATGCCATACGAAAGTCATGCTATATATTATTATTTACTCAAAAAACACTTGCAACACGCCTGTTGCAGTTTGTAGTTGCAAAAACATTTGTTGTTTTTGCTGCTTTATTTTTTCTCGATTTTTTTCTATATATAAATAAACCCTTCGGTTGTTTGGTGTGTTTTATTTGGATATGTCTGTCTGGCAGCAGCGACAGCAGAAGCTTTTGAATGTAAACAAGACAAGCTGCGCCAGAGGGGGAAAGGAGAGAGAGAGAGCCAAAATTTATGCAAATATAAAACTGCATAAGGACTCAGACAAACACACACGCACACACACACACACACGCACACATGCAGCGCAGTGGCATGACAGACATTGCGTGTGGGTGTCTTTCGAGAGAGCGTGTAATAAAAATAAATAGATAAATCTACATGGCATACGAGTATGATATATGCTGCTCTTACATACCAGCTTTGCTACTAGTTTCTCTCAGTGTATTGCCGCCATTTGCCATTGCATTGCACATGCAACAATTTGCATAAGAAATTAATCAATTACCCAAGTGAAATCGCAGCGATAATCAGACAAGGAATTGATATATTTAGTAGCAAAAGGCAGGGCAAGTCAGAAGGGGAGAGGGGAAGAAGAGGGGGGAGTGCATGCATAACAAGCGCCCAATGCTGTCATTGACAATGTCGCCTGTCCCCCACTGTCCCCCTCGGCATTTCCTTCCCTCGTGTCTTGCCTGCAAATTGTCTTAACTTTCACTTGGATTCCTTTTAAAAGCCTCGCACAGACAATTTGTACTCTGCACTGCCTACGGGCTTATTTATGTGCCCTCTCTGTCTTTCCCTCTTTCTGTCTCTTTCTTTTACTGTTCTTTTTTCTTCTTATGCTGCTTTAGTTCAGCATGAAATTTGTATGTGCCAAGCACTTGAAACGCGGCGCGCAATGCGCATCATCATAAACTACAGGAAAATGCAATTATTTTCCACTTGTGAATTTAGCAAAACTTTTTTTCTCTCTCTCTCAACTAATTGGTAAACTTTTTGCAGAGGCTTTTCCTAGTTTTCACTGGGGTTTTCTACTGCTGTCATTGCTGCCTATTTTTAAGCCGCAAAATTATGTTTACCAAAAAGTTTTGCCAATTGCTAAGGGGTTTTTTTTTTGGCAAACTTTTTTAATGAACACCGACAGAGTCAAATGCAAATGGGAAATTCGCAAATTTCTACTCACACACACACACAATTGCAATCAATTTATATGTTTCGAACACATTCTAACAATATTTTTTCTCTCTTTCTTTTGCAGGTAAGTTGCGACACATGAAACAAAGCTGGGGAAGGTCACAGAATAACTGATAAGTATGCACAAAATAAACACACACACACACACACTCTTTCTCTTTCTGTCTCTCACACTTGGTACGCACACACGCACACAACACATTAAGACATTTTTATGGCAATTTCAATAAAAGTTCTGTACGTCATTGGCACGTGACGAAAATTTCAGAGCTTCTCCTCAAACTATCCCCACCTGCTCGCCCGCTCCTCCTCCTAGCCCAGACAATGCCTAAGCCTAAGCCCCCAGCCAAAAAAATACCATGTGTCTCAGCTGTAACTGTAGACATACTATATATGTATATTGTATATACACGACGTATGCATAAATCGATTTGTAGTCGACATTCTTTTGTTTTGTCTAACAGGAACAGCAGCCCAAACATTCCACGAGTCGTTAACAGGCTGTCTCAATACGGCAAATTTACTGCCGGAATGCATGCGGAATGCGCTAGAGGGATTACCTACCTACGATCTCTCTCTCTCTCTACCCCCGCTTTATATGCAAATGAAGCTGTGCGTCGCTTGTGCGTATGCAACGAAATGTTGGCGCTTTTTTTCCTTTGCAACAATTCAATTTTCTGAGAAAAATTGAATTTTTGGCCGCGAGCCTGTGCGCCATAAAATTGTAGCAGGCCACGCCCCCCTACTCTCCTCTGACGCTGAGAATTGTAAACAATTTGGGCAACTTTGTAGCACATTCATTGGCAATTTCAATTCATTGCGTGGGTTGCGGCGGCAGCAGAAAAAAATGAAGCATACTTTCAGGCGCGCCGTTAAAAAAGTTGACGAGTTAAGCAAAGCAAAGCCTAAGAAGTTGCTGCATAATTTAATCAGTGGCTTAAGAAAATTTTTTAATAAATTCTAAATCATTATTAAAGATTCAGAAAGCAACCCACACACACACACAACAAATTTAGCCTGGCTATGTGAAGCACAAAAGGCTGCCTTCGCGCTTAGAGAAGCTGCTGCTGCTGCAACAGCTTGACATCTGAGCGCCCCACGGTGACTGGCAGATTGTTAATGGCACCACCACACACACACACACACACACTAGTGCACACACACACCCTATGTTATGCACGTACGTATGCCACGTTCCTGTTATGACCACGCCTCGTCCATCTGTGTCAGCCATATTTCTTCTATTTGTGGGCATTTTAATTGGCGTTCTTTTTCCTCTCTTGTTTTCTCTTTCTATTTTTGCTGTTCCTCCTTTCACACACACTGCATATTTGCGGGGCTCCAATTTGCTGGCATTTCATTAATTGGAAAAAAGTGTTCTAAGCCTCTTCTTGGTCTTAAGCAACTCTTCTCCTCCCCCTACCCCAAATCGATTAAAACGCTTGTCCAACAGCGTGAAATGAATGAGAAAGACAAGCGCTAATTGTGAAATGGCAGAAGAGAATATAAAAGTGGCGCAGGGTGAAAATGTGTGAGAAACCTCAACCGGTTTTAATTTGTTTGCCCTTTGTGTTACACTTTCGTCCGGCTTCTTGCCAGGCAATTCAATTTAATTGCCGCGAATGTCCCTGGAAAAAAGGTCTCCCTACTTGTCGTGACAAGGATCTCTGGCAATGCACTTGGACCTGCTCTCGTCGCGCACATCAAACTTTATCCGACATTTTTATTTGTCTTTCTGCTGCCTGCGCAACACACGTACACACACACACACAGGGGAAGGTCCATGTTTCTGCTGTTCTTTCTTTCTTTATTTCCTACTTGGCTTTAAAGTTAAAACAATGTGAGAGAGAGAAGCCAGAAAAAGTTTGCTGTGCTACTTTGTGAAATTACTTTTAAATTGGAACAATTTCTGACGAAATTCTCTAAACAAAAATTGTTTTTAAAGTTGCAATTTCACTTTAAGGTTCAAAGTTTTTTGGGGTTTGCGGCAAACATCAATTGGGGAACTGCTGGATTGCAGCATGTTTGAACTAGTCCCAGGTTTATCCCTCTCTCGCCTCTCTCTGCGCTTCTCATCTAACTGACATACATATTGCCTGCAAATTGACTGTCTCTCACTTTATGACATCAAATCAGCTGCCTTTTTCTTGTGCCTGCCTTGTGGCCAGGCAGCAGAGCATTTGTCAAACTCATAAATTGTTGCAATAAGTGGCAACCCTGCCATAAATATTGATGTTCAGTTGAGGCTTATTACGGTTAGCTGCTGCTGCCTGCATACGTCATTGACTTTTATGGCCTACAACTGTCGGACATAGCGACAAAAAGGTTCGCTCTCAAGTGTCACCCCTTTCCCTCCTCCTCCTCCACCCACACACTTCACTTAGACATGGTTTATGGGCTTCGAGGTCAGCTTAAACTGCAGAGCTACCCCTAGGGCAGGCATATGATAGTGTAGTTTGCACTTGGACTTTGGACTTACCGCTTATCCCGCTGGCGTGAGGATGTCGACGTTTGTGACGTTCGAAAGTATCCGTTGCCCATGGTGCCGCCATAGCAGAGGCTGTGACTCTGTCCGGAGCCTATTTTGACGGGCAAAATGTGCCGGAAGCAGCAAGATAAAGATGATTGAAACCACGCCTGCGGCAGATGTTGAGCAGCGTCTGCAAAGTGTTAGATAATTTCAGCTTGAGTCTACTACGCAATCCTTGTCAAAGTTTTCAGCAATTAATTTCACCCACACACACACACACACACACACACACGCCCAAGTGGCGCCACTTTATGCCCGGGAGAAGCACACTTGAGGCGAAGCTCTCAAGGCAATCACAAGCTGCTGTCGCTCGAGCTGAAAATGTCGTCAGGTGAAGTGTCTGTCTTAGCCCCTTTCCCCTCTTTCTGTTTTATACTCTGCTTGTTTGTTTCACTTGGCCAGTTAAAAAACATCGACAGCAGCCCAAAATGGGATTACGAAGTGTGCAATTTCCGCTGTGCTGCGGCGCACACAACTCGAAGGCCAACCCAGCCATCGATTATGGGACGAAGCTGCAGCAAAGTGGGCGAAAGCGCAGGAAATCAACAAGAAGAAAAGCAGCGGAAAACAAACAGCCAAGTAGAAAAACAATGGAAAACATAATGAAGCGAGCACAGATTGTGTTATGATAAACTGCACTTCGTTAGTTCGGACGCAATTGCAACGTAATGCCGCAGCTGATAGACAAACAATGAGCTAGTTGAGGAAGCAAGTGGAGGGGAGAGTGATAACAAGGAAGAATACCTAAAGAAAACTTATCTGCTATACAACTATACAAGCAGATTAAAGCATCTAAGCTGTCAGCTTTAACTCCCCTCAAACTCCCCCTACGAAATTCAATCGAAATCGCTTTTTGGAACGCACTCGCCGCTTTCTGTTTTCATATGCGCGCAACGTGAAAACGTTTTGCTAAATTGTGTACAGAGCACACACACACACACATGATGCATGTGCAACTTGCGTAAAGCCCTTCCCTTTAATATTCCCCCACCTCCTTCTCTCTCTCTCTCTCCTTCGAAATGCAGCGTGCAAAAAGCGTTGCCTACTTTTGCGCGCCGTGAAGTTTTCGACTTTGTTTACATTTGCCGCGGCCGCTGCGGTTGCGGCTGCTGCTCTGTGGCTGGTTAAGTTGAGTCGAGAGTTGATTGTGTTGCTTGGGGGGGCGGGGCCAGACTCTTTAGTCGTCGAGCCAAGGTAAGGCCAACAAGCAATGTGCCGCATTTGAGAAGGGCAAAGCCAAAGCCAACGCCAACTAAAATATTAAAAAGAGCCTAAGCACAATGGATAACAAACACAATGCCCACTGTGGTTGCTGCGGTTTGTGCAGCACTCGCGCGCACACACAAACACACACAGAGAGAGACAAACACGCACAACTCGACGCGGCCATAAAGAAAAGCTTCTACTCTGTTCGCGCGTGTTTAAATTCGCCTGCAGCGGCAACTAAATGCATGCGGTCTATGAGTTGTTGCCTCTCCCTCTCTCGCTCTTCTTCCCTCTCGCTCTTTTAGAGTTCCGCTATTAATTAAAAGCATTTCCCTTGCAGCTTTAATGTGTCCAATTTTAAAGCAGCGCGGTCTGATTTTGAAGTAGAATCTAAAGTTGAAAATGGAAAGACGAGGCAAAGATCTTGAAATTTTAGAAGGGATACCAATTGACAAATTACAAATCATATATACAGTGTTTTCTAATGTTAATAATAGTCACTAACACACAACCACTGACTTTTTATCAATTAAAAGTCTAAAAAAATTTTTTTTTTTGCTTATCAAGATACGCACTGCTATGTTTATGAACAGCCAAAGACTGATGCTTCTAGCGAACAAAGTTGTTCATTTGCTTAATACTCGCAAATCTAACGGGATTTTTTCGTTTCTTCCTTGTACACATTCCATTCTACAATAACAATGCGTACAAATTGAAATATTCGTAACGGAACTTGAAAAAAAATCGCATTGCTTGATTGCATTTCTTGCACTACTATTTTTGTGAACACAGCTGTACCTTCAACCCACACAGTTTCCCCTTTAAGTAATTTGCTGCATTGGACGCTGTGGCAGTCAAGCTTATGCGCTGCAAGACACAAGTTTGGGCTTTGATTTGTGGCACCACAAAGTGATTCGAACTTGAAAGCGTCATAAAATGCGATTTATTTAATGTTTGCCGTGTTCAAATCTGCCAGTAAATTTATTGCCACGCATAACATAAATAAACAAACGAGGGGGGCGGGAAAGAAGAAGAGATGCACACAAACACAAACACACACACATAAAACTGTGTCTGTGTGTGTGAGGCTTGCAATTTCATAAATATTTGATTAGCTTAAAGAGGCAGAGACGACTCTTTTAGCCCCGTTTGTTGTTGTTGTTGTTGTGCACATTGTTATTGCCGTGATTGGCTTTCTTTGTATATGTATGTGTGTGTGTTGGTATTCTTAGGCTCTCTCTATAAAGTCATCTGGTCCATTTATTTAGTTGTTTTCTTTGGCTGTTAAATTAAAAGCATTTTGAGAGGCCTACAAAACGTAGCCGAGCATAACGAAGAAGAAGGACACTCGTAGATATTTTTATACAGGTTGCTGTAGTAGATCAAAAAAAAAGGTTCGGGGCACCTTTTTAGGACACTTCTCAAAAAGGGATAAGAGCTTCGAGTCGAGGGTTAAGGCATAAGAGCAAAAAAGATTCACTAAATGAACTAAAAAGAAAAACCGTAACTAATGCCAAGAATATTGCATAAATTTAAACGAATTAAATGCAAATAAATTAAATTAATTTAAGTGCTAAATCAATAATCCGTAATAATCTAACAAGTGTGCGTTCTAGCATGCAAAAACAATAATTCATTATTAAACCACAAATTCTGACCATGAATTATGCTTTATTTTTTTCCTTCCTTCCTTTTCATTTCATTCTGTCTTCATTTCGTTTCATTTTTCAAAACATTTTCTGTGTTTTTCTGCATGAGAACTTAAATCGAATGTGCTTTTTAACGCACAATCAGCGTTGGCAACAAAAGCACTCAAACTGCCTGCCTGCCACATGCCACTTCACCACACACACACACACACAAACCACCCTCTCCTGTCTGTGCATTAATGTTTTCCCTCTCTCTCTCTCTGTGTGTGCGTGTCATTTCCTGGTTTTGATAAATAAAAAGAAGATGTCGCTCGTCCTTGTGCAGCGCGTGTCTTCATCAACATTTTGCGGCCTTTCGGCACTCTCTCCTCCTCCTCCTCCTCTTCCTTTTCTCTTTTTTGTGTTTTTATTTTTATATTTTTAACACATTTTCCTCTGTCGACTTTGTTTATGTTTTTTTATGTGCATTTTGCGTGGCGTTAACTGCACGTGCCATCAATTTTAACTGCGCTTTTTATGCTCCCACTCACCCCCTCTCCCGCTCTCTCTGTCTCACTCACTCTTTGTGCTGTTTGCTTTTCTGTTTCATTATGCAAAAGAAAAGCTCTGGCGCTGCCTTTTTGTGCACTTTTCTGCCACGCCTCGCCTAACACCTTTTGATGGAAAATTTTTAATTTCTTTTTACTTATTTTTTGGCACGCCTATTTTTCTTCTTCTTCTTTTCCCCCACTTCGTCGTGTTGGTGTTTTCTTTTGCGCTGCGCATTCGCTACCTTCTTGCGGTTGCCAGGCAATGGGCACGAGTCGAAGGATAAGGATGAGCTGCATGTGAATTTCGGGCGCCTCAATCTCAGTGATTTGAGGGCGCGTCTGCGTGAGCGCGGACTGAGCGTGACGGGACGCAAGCAAACGCTAATTGAACGCTTAGAGACAACAACAACAACAACAACAACTGCTACAGAGGCTACTACAAGAACAACAACGCCAGCAACTTCCACTGCCGCAACAAGCTCCAATTTGTCGTCGTCTCGCCCCCGGCAACAGCAGCAGCAGCTCGTAAATTATACAGGCAACTCCTCTGCCAGTGGCAGCAACCACGCTGCGCCACCAAATGGTAGGTAACAGGCAACAGTCGTGGGTCAGGAGCAGCAGCGGCAGCAGCAGCGGCAGTAGGACTAAGACCTGTGCCGACCCAGCCGCTCCAGTTTCCGCCCGGCAACCTCTGCACAAAAGGACCCGCAGCTCTTGTCGTCGCTTCACGCTTATCGCGCCCCGCCCTGCCCCGCCCCTAACTGAACTTACCCGCTTATAGCCGCAGCTCTGTTTTGCTCGTGCTGTTCGCTTTTCTTTCAGTTGGCTTTTCACCTCTTTTAGCCTGGCTTTATTCCCGTCGTCGTCGTCGTCGACGTTGGCGTTAAATGAAAATTGTGTGCTTGTAATTTTAATGCATGCAGTTCTGTTTGTTTGTTAACTTTTTTTTTAACCGTGTGTTTTTATAATTTAATTTAAATGCTGAGTAGCCACACACACGCACACACACACGCACAGCCAAGTTAAACAGGCATGCAGCGACGGCACGCAGAGCAGCTACGAAATCACAGTCGAAAATTTTTCAGCACGCGGCATTTTTTAATAATGCAGCAAAAAAGGGACAATTTTTGCATGCGTGGCCAAAGGCAACTGAGCAGAAAAGAGGAGGGGGAGGGGAGTGGGAGAGGGAGAGGGGGGCAAGCCAGACTTGTGCAATCATGCAATGCGCTGAGAATGAAATGCCAGCCGCAAAGTATGCTACACATTTTTTAATTGGGCAAAGGCAAGGCAAAAGGACTAGCAAAAGGATCTACTATATATATGTATATATTATATAGATGCTATAGAGCAAGAGTTAGCTGAAGCACACTTCAAACTTAAAAGCAATCCAAGGCAGACCTAATAACTGTCCCTCTCTCTCTCTCTCTCTCTGTGTGTGTGTGTGCTAAGCACTCGACTAATCCCCACTTCGAATCACATTCGTATCGAGAGTCAAACGCTTTGCTGAAATACTATGCAAATGAATGTGATTTGAATATTCAATTAGCAGCAAGGACGAAGGTCATTGCAAAGGGTTGCATAGCCGAGCGAATACCCTGCAAACGTAATGTAGTGCGCAGCTGTGCGCGATTTGTTTGCACTGCGTCGTAGTAGAAGACTTAATTGCAGGCACAAGCACAGAGAGAGGGGGAGGGGAGGGTGTGAGGGAGAGGGGTGCAACAAAGGTTGACTGTTATAAATTTGCAGTCTGATTGCCGCTTGCATTTCCGCTGTTTGCTACACTTTGACCTCATTTCGCCATACGCCGCCAGACTTGGGTGTAGCGTGTGTGTGCGTGTGTGTGTGCGTGTGTTTGACACTTGTTAACCTGCTGCGGAAACTGCCTATTAAGTTTTGATGCGAGTGCCAGGGAGGGAGAGGGGGGAGGCAGTGTATCCTCTTTCTGCTTTCCTAACAGGAATTTAATCAATGTTTGCACACCCGCTATCTGCGGTTGCCGTTGCCGTTGCTTCGCTCGATGTTCAAAGCTTTACTAACTGGCACACACACACGGCAAAAACAACAAGCAGACCAGAGACAAAACTTTGCACGTGTCTGTGTGTGTGTGTGTCCTGTGGTTTGGTTATCTGCAACAAGCGTTGCCGCTTGTCGTTTGCAAAATTAAACTTTTTCGGCTTGTAGAGCATTGATATCCTTGCGCGTGGGTGTGTGTGTGTGTGTGTGTATGGGCTGTCAGCAGCTGTCACGGTGATTGCGGCTCATAAAAGAGACGCAATGTGGCATGTGGCAAGGGCACACACAACTTTGACACAGAGTTCATAGAACTTTTTGCTCTTCACTTTGCCGATGCTCTTTTTTACACACAACAATTTTAGTTAGTTAAGCTAGTCACTTCTTGTAACACACACACATGTGGTTTATAGCCAAATAGCTGGCTTAGGTTTATAGCCAGTTAGCTAGAGAGCTTGCCACGTACAGCCGCGCGAAAGAGAGGGAGGCAGGTAAACTACGCTGCGAAGACGCAACAAACCGAGACACACGTCTGCAAGCGCGAAAATCTGAAAGTTAACTGAAAATTAACACAAAAAAATCTCGAAACTATCAATAATAAAAGAAGAAGAAGCAGACGAAGCAGAAGTTAGCAGAGAAGCCGCAACAAAAAGAAAAGAAACACAGAGAAAAAGAAAACATAAAACCAACACATATAAAATTGTGTTTAAAATCCCAAAAAATCAAAGTGCATGAAAATAATAATCACAACAAGTGCGCCGCAGTTAGCCAAGCAACAACAACAACAACAGCAACAACAACAACAACGTGACTAGTTACCCACATTTCAGTGGCGCCGCCATTCAATGCGATTAAACTGAGGCGAATCTCTATTAGAAGCTGGCAAAGTGGCTGCAGAGAGCGAGGGGAGGCGCTGTTGTTGGTTACTTGCTTCGCTGGTCACTTGGCGTGTTGCATGTGAGAGAGAAGCAGCAGCAGAAAAGATAAATATATATAAATTAATTTATACCATATGCAACTTATGTTTGTGCTACTTCAGAGCCCCCGCCACATGCGACAAAGTGAAAACTTTTCGTTGAAACAAAAACAGAAAGAAATACTTTGAAATCTGTTTGAATTTTTTTGGTGTACGCCAAGCTAATTGAATTGCTGCAGCTGTCATTTGTGTGTCATCTTCAATCGAGGCACACACACAGACGCACGCAACATGGGGCACATGCCACGCGTTACGCCTGAGCTGGCAATTCGAACAACTAACTGCATTCAACAACCTTGAGTAGCTTCGCGGCGCGATAATTATAAATACAACTAAGAAGCGACTGTGCAACGCAATGTGGCACAATTGGCAGAGAACATAGAACAGAACTAGAAAACTGTTGGGTTAGGTTTAAAGTTTTGGGAGGGGGGAGAATGACAGCCAACTTTTTTGTGTTAGCTAATGCATTGTGATTTGTGACAAGTTTTCAACTAACTCCGTGTCTTTCTCTCTCTACCGTGCCACAGATGATGTTAGCTTGGAGTATGTGAATGGAATGCCCCATTTGACAATTCGCCTGCCCAGTCGCAACGAGCTGTGCCAGTTTGCACTGAAGCCCATCTCGCATACTGTGGGTCACTTGCTGGCAATGCTCAGGGAGGAGGATCGCGGCATAGATCGTGCTGCGATCATTAACAAGCATGGCGTGCGTATTGCCTCATCCTGCACCATTGAGAGACTATTGGACGATGACTTTAGGTAGGTCACAGTCTTAAAAAGATTCCTAAATCAATTGCTAATTCAATCCATGCAGCATACAGATCAACAATCGCACGCTGGAAGTGCAGCCGCCAGAACGTGAGAAGATAACGGTAGAAACTATTGACAAAATGGGAGATGTACGCAAAATTATAGGACAAGTGAGTGCAGATGCTATAAAATTTTATGGGAAACTTATTAAAGCCTTTACGTTATCCGGCAGCTCTATGAGGCCTTCAACGTGGGCGAGTATCAGCTGGAGAAGAGCAACCAGCTGGCCAAGGAACTGGAAACACTGCGCTATGAACTGGAGCCCCTTGAGGAGGTGCGTTGTCATCCCCCTACCTCTACTGCTTTCCATCTCAATTAATTTGCACTTTTTGTTGTTAGAAAAAAATGGAACTAGCCAAGAAGGCAGAACGCCGCACAAATATGATGACCTGGGTGGGTCTTGGCCTTATGTCTGTGCAATTTGGCATTTTGGCACGTCTCACCTGGTGGGAATACTCCTGGGATATTATGGAGCCGGTGACCTATTTTGTTACCTATGGCACCACAATGGCCATGTACGCCTATTACTGTGTGACAAAGCGGGTAGGTTGACCATTAGAAATTCCCTTTATACAGACAACTTATACTCTCCGTATCTCGCTCCCCCCCCAGGAGTACATCATGGAGAATGTCTACAACCGCGAGTACTCGCTGAACATCTACAGGAATGCCAAGAAGACGCAGTTCGATGTGGAGCACTACAATCGACTGAAGCGCAGAACAGCGGAACTGGAGTACAATCTGAGCCGGTTAAACGATCCCATCAATTTGCATTTGCCAGCCCATTTGGTGCGAACTCAGCTGAATACGCCGCCAATTGATGAGTCCAATGATTCGGGAAAGAGCAAAAAGGAGAAGAGTACTTAGAGAGGCCCCCCGCATTGAGGGCCTTACCGTCCGGCTAATCCCCTAACCCCTTCTACAGACATCGTAGCACAAAGTTATGAGTAGGCAAAGCATTAGGCAGGGGGGAGAAGCCCGTGACGTAGCCACCACCTAAACGAATGAATTGAAACTCACAAAACTATATCTAGACTCGCGCTCGCTCTATCAATCAGTGACTCAATCAATCAATCAGCCAATCAATCGATTCGATTCGTCATTTAGACAATGTTTAGTCGCGCACAAACAAGAACCGTGATCGAAATTATAGTCAACTTTATATTTACACAAAAAAAATACGTACATATATATTATTATATTTTTTAATGCATAAATGTTTTGGCAAGAAAATCGCTGCTGCGTTTACTTAAACTTGTGAATTCTTCTGTTTGAATTAAATATTTAGTTCTATTTATGTTTACACTTTAAGTTCTTTGTTTAGTTCTGACAGCGAACCACGGTGTTTGCCTATTGATTTTACTATTTAGTTATTTATTTTATTGAAAGATCTTTTTATAGGCTCGAACTCCTATTTGTATGTGTGTTATGTGCAAGTTCTAGTGAAATATATATGAATTATTTATTGATTATTGTTTGCGTTCCTCTTGTTGTTGTTTTTCATTTGTTAGAGAAATATATGAGAAAACTACGCTTGCTAAGGGGAAAACGAATTTCCGACTACTTTGTGTGGCATTTAAGTATTAAATACTAACAAGGAGTAGACCGATATATACTAAAAATAAAAGATATATGGAATTTTCGGACTTTCTTCAAGTAAGGCCACAGAATTCCAGCACTTATCCCGGCCAATTTGTAGCATGCTTTTAAGCTGACCGAACGGCAGTTTCCAAAAAGTGTAGCATACTTTCCGGCTGAATGCAGTATTCATCACTCCAACGAGGCGTTTTTCCAACGCTGTTTTTCTGAAAAGTATAAAAAGTATTTAATGCAACACAAGTAGATAAATATATATACATATATAAATGATAAAACATACGAGACATCAGATACTTAACCACCTATATAAACTACTATATATTATTTAATCTATGAACTCGACTCGACTTGCAGCGAGGCAACGTGAAACATGCAGTGAAATCTACTAACTTCCTCAGCTTTAATATACTTACTTAGCCTATATTATAAACTATGAACTAAACAAATTGTATATAAAACGCACCAACTATTCCATTAAGATTTTAACAACTACACAAACATACACGCATAACGACAACAACAACAAATACATAACGTAGTTAGTAAAGTTTACGAAATTCCTAAAAAATATTAAGCCGACAATGAAATCGATGCCATATGATTAGTGACAGCAACTTAACTGGTAGGGAATGCTAGAGAAATACTTGAATTATATGTGTAAATATGAAAAAAGAAAAAAACTGCTGTGTTTCATGACAACGTAAAGGTTATTTAAGATGACAACAACAAGAATTGTTTTGCGCAAAAAGGCAACAAGAATGTTATTTAGCTTAAAATTTAGTTTAGTATAAGCAACTGGGCTTCGTACAGTTTGGCCAACAAATGTTTTACGCTTTATCATTCAACAAATACATTTAACTCTGAACTCTGAACTTAGAATTGCAAAAAGGTTGTGTTGAAAACTTTATGCCTGTATCTACTACATAGTCTACTCTAACTTTATGTATTATAAATCCCAGTCCCTGGTCTCCCCCAATCACTCTGAAGCTTCTAAGCCACATTATTGCATAGCTTTTCAATGCGCTCACTACACACACACACACACAATCGAAGACGATGAAGAAAACTAGCACATTTTAAACACACAACTAACCAGATGAAACAGTGAACTCATAGATAAATACTACACACTAAGCCTAAGCATTATTCATAAATACTACAAAACATTTTGAAAACATTTGTGATTCAATTCGAAATTATAAACTAAATATTGTTTTTTGTACAAAAAGAAAAAAAGAAGAAGGAATCTTTACTTATAAATCCAAATCCAAACTTAACTAAATCACTTAAAAAGTATTTAACTAAAGTTCCCTATAATCGTTTACGTTTACAAACTCATAAGATTATTATTCCCCCATACATATACTTACTTAATTGTTGTAATCAACGCCAAAGACTTATACAAGATTTAACTACAACTACAACAAATTATACCCAGCCTTCTTTAAAAGTATTTAACATATATAAAATAAAAGAAAAAACCCTATGCTCGTTAAATATATATTTATATTATATAAATGCCCTAACTATTGTTAACCCAACTTGTAACCAGATATTCTCCTAAGATACATTCATAATTCTCAAGTACCTTTTTTCCAAAACCAAACCTAAAACCTAACTTAAATCTTTTTAACGAATTTATACTAAAACCAACTAATGAATAACTAAACCAAAAACAAATTATGATAAGTGCTTTAAGTATTAAATTGTTTGAATTTTGACTAAACGAGAAACAAAAGAGAACCATGCGATTTTTTACATTTATAAAACAAGAAATTTGTTTGTTAAATAAAACGAGTAAAATCCAGAGACCCAGCTTAAAAAATTGAAAACTAAAAAACTAATAAGAAATGAAATTAAACAATTCTAAACAAATTACGCAACAACTAGAAAACTGATTAAAAATAATAAAATAATAAATAACAAATTAAAAAGGTTAATATTTAATTAAAAAAAAAAAGTTTCGTTTTTATTTTGCTACTAAAACGTACAGAAATAAAAACTTCTACGTTGCTTAGGATCGGAATTAGGCGCAGCGTATTTCCAACCTAAAGCAGCGACTCGAATCTGTCGCATTCCATTTAACAAGCTCTGCAATTGGTCGACTTGGCTTGAGGAAGAGTGTGAGGCGATCGTTCAGTTGCAGCGGCGAGAATTTGCTGACGATCAGAGCCTTGGTGGAATCCCTGTACTTGCCCACCAGTGTCTCATTGCTGAAGCTGCGTCCTCGCCTGTCCGCCCACTCGTAGGTGTGCACAGCCTCGTTGGCCGCATCGTCTATCAATCGATAGCTGGGCTGGCGACTCGGATTGTAGCCCAGTTTACTGCATATCTCACGCACTTCCGCTACGCTGGGCGGCGAACTCTTGGGGAAGCACTTAGTATGCCAAATGCCGTAGGATTGCTCGATGACTTGACCATATTGCGACACTGTCTGCTTCTCCCCAGTCCAATAGTCCAGCTGCTCCTCCTGCAGCGGATGCTCGATGCCAAAGCAATAGCGTTCATCTTCCCCATTGGGACAATCGGGCTCCTTGTCGCACACAAAGTCACGAGGTATGCAATCCTCCGGAGAACTGTGGATGACACGAGTTATAGTCGGCACATTTGTTAAGCTCATGGCAAACTTACGAGCTGCATCGAAAATGATCCGCTGTGCAATTGCAGAGCACAGAGCTCTCATCACTCTTATCCCAGCAGTTGCGCTTGCCATCGCATATCTTAGACGGATCTGTGGCTCTGCAGGCAAGAAGTTATTAGATAAAGAGTTCTCTATATAAGTGCATAATAAAACTTACTGTAGATAGGTAAAGCAGCTGCAGATGGTGGGCTCATCCGTCATATCCTCACAGTCTGGCATATGGTCACAGAACTTGCTCTTGGGCACACATTTCGAGCTTGAGCGGCATTTCATTTCACCTGGCCCACAACGCTGTTGCAGCTCACGGCACTTGAACTCCTCCTCATCGCTGTTGTCATGGCAATCGCTTTGGCCGTCGCAGAGCGCTGCCTGCGACAGACAGGCGCCCAAGGGACAACGATGTGTGGAACAGGCTGGCGAGGGCTGCACATGGCTGCACTGCGGTCGTTCTGTAAAATAAAATGCAAATTGCAAATTGAATTTCATTTTAATTATGCACACATTAAATACCCATTATGTCCTGCAACGATTTGTATGCCTGCTCCAGTGTCCGCACACCAAACGGGCGCCTAAAGCTATGGCAGTTGGTGTTATTGTAGCTAAAAATGGCTGTGGGAAACCAGCCTGTGTGGGAGTGGCGACACACAAGCACACCCTGATCGCTGGGATGAATTTTACCAGCTGTGTAATTCTTGTGTCCAAACTGTGTGCAGGTTGTGAATTTCGAGAGCGCTGGCACCGGACTGGCTGTCACTCCGCCCACCAGTTCGACTTCCTCAGATATGGTGGCCATATCCTCGGCGCTAACATTGAGCATACGCATCAAATTCCCTGGAGGTTGCCTTTCCTGTAGCTGATAGCATGAGCTGCAGCTGGAATCGTTGTTCATTTTGGCTATGGCTACTGTTTTGACATGCCCAGAGAGATCATCATGCAGCACGCTCATGCACTCAACCGGTGAGCTTTCCTCCAACTGATCCAGACTGCGGGAATAAGCAGTTAAGCACTTTAAACTTATTAGAACCTTGCTTTAACTTACCTCTCCGGCAAATAGGTGGGCAGGACGTGATGTGTAAGCCTCACAGGCTGTTCCAGATGATACAGCAGCACGTTGGACTTGGGCACTGCCTCATAGCAGTCCACACGTCGAATCTGCTCGTGGGTGCTGCGATGCAAGGAGCGTTGGGTTTTGCCACCACCAAGCAGGGCACTTATGTAGTGAGTTTCAAAGCTGCAGAAGGGAGAAAATTAGAAGAGTTTATGTACATCCAAATTCCACAGCTCACCTAATGCCCGAGAGGCAACTCTCGTGTACTAGCAACCAATGCTTGTCAAGCAACACTCCCAAGCACCAAAGCTCGCCATTGACATAGACATCTGACAACCAGGGCCAGTGCAGCTCCTCAATAGCCTCGTGCAACTCATCCTGCACTAGCAACGTTTTGTTCTTCTTGCTCTTGATTAGCAAATCCAGGCGATCCATAATCTCATCCTTCTTTTTGACCATTTGTGCTGGCTTTTGGGGTTTGAAGTAAACATTTGGCTTGTTGTGCGTCTCAATTGTGGGCTGCAGTGCTGGCACCTCCTTGTCTGATTCCTGCTTTACTGGCTCGCCAGCACTAAAGGTTTTGATGGGCAGCGTTGAGTTCGAACGGGGATTACATTCCACATAGATGCCCTGACATTTGTTGGGCATGACACGAGCCTTTTGCGGCTGGGACAACATCCACTGCTGATGGCCATGTCGAGGGAGCACCACCTCTGAGCTGGATAAGTGTACATTGTCTCGCATAAGGCCAAGTAATGCTTTCCCAAAACGGGAATTCTCTGCAAGTTCAGGTGTTACAGGATGACTTTGCTGATGGTTAGCCAGCTCGGAGCTGTTGTAGAAATGTGCACCATGGAAACCCAACAGAGCACACACTGCATCTGCCGTTGTCGCCTGTTGCTCATGGAAACCAGTCTCGCTGGTGCAGACCACACGCCATAGGCCTTTCTCATTCTTTGAGAAGATGCCAGCGCTGCTGAACTTGGGCTGCTGATGCGCATCGAAGTGTACGTCGTGACCGTTGGTCAAGGCAACTAAAAGGAAAAGAGTTATAAGCTCAGCCAACTTGATTACCAATTAGTACTCACAGCAATCCTTTTCATCCTCATTGAACTTGCAGTCCATGACGTTGTCACAACGCTTGGCCAACGGCAGACAGCTCTTGGATAGCGCACAATGGAACTCGTTGTCTTGGCAATTGCCTGTATTGGGACATGGATAATTGAAACTCTTGTAGAATAAATGTTTCGCCTTCCAATCTTACCACAATTCTGCTCATCACTCATGTCTTCACAGTCCACTTTGCCGTCGCAGATGAGCACACTCAGCTTGCCCTTGAGATAGTCGCGACAGGTGCAGTCCAACTCATCCGTGCCATCCTCACAATCTACATTTCGATCACAGCGATGTGCTGCATCCACAATTTGGGACATTCTGCAAGGCACAAGTTGTTATAATTGAAATTCTAGCTATCGCTTACTTGCCAGGATTGCAACTTACTTCTCGCAGATGAACTTGTTCGGCAGCTGCGTCTTGGGCAACACTTTGCTGTGCTTTGTTGTTGCTGTTGTTGTGGCTTCAGTTGTAGTTATAGTTTTAGTTGTCTGCTCTGTTGTTGTTGTTGTAGTTTGCGTTGTGGTAAACTGATTTGTTGCTGCAGTTGTTGATTCTGCTACATTTAGTTCCAATGTTGTTGGCTTTATCGCTGTTGGTTCTGTTGTTGCGGAGGACGTTGAATTAGTTTGCACTTGTGTTGTGGCGCTTAATGTGGTTGGCTGCATTGGCGCTGGCTCTGTTGCCATGGGCAGCGTTGTTGCCTCTTGGGGTGTTGTTGTAAACTCTGCTGCCGCTGTCTGCGTTATGTTGTTGTTGGTCACATCAGTTGAACTTGATATTGTTGTACTTTCCAAGTTGGTTACTGTTGTTGCAAGGGTAGAAGCAATTGTTGTTTCTGTTGTCGGGGTGCATCTGTTGTGATGGCAGGCGGTGTGGTGTCTTCCGTTGCACTTGACGTTGTGGTCTCTTCCATAAGTTGATTAATCAGGGTGGTGAACTTCATGAAATCCTCCGTTGAAGTGGGCCAAGTTGTTGCGGCTTGAGTTGTAATTGACGAAGTTGTGGAAGCTATGGAAGATGATGTTTCAGTTGTTGTCGCAGCTAAAGTTGTGGCAGTCGTAGCTGCTTCAAGCGTCGTTTGTTCCGCAGTGGTTATGAGTGTTGTTGACGCTGATGTTGTTATATCTAAGTTTGCTTCAGCCTCAGTTACTGTTGTGCTCCACTTTTCATCAGTTGTTGTTGTTGTTGAGCTGTCTTCCTCCTCGATGTCTGCAAGCAGGTCGTCCGCTTCAATGGCGATATCCTGTCTCTGTTTGTTTTCCGTTTGCCCTGCCTCCTGGTCGAGCGGTCCTTCCTTTGCCAATGGATAATAGTCTGCCTCGGTGGTGGTGCTTATGTTCTGTTTGTTACCCACCATGTCGGGAATAAAGTTATAGGAACAACCCACTTCATCCTCACCGCCCAAGCAGTCAACGTTCCGATCACAACGGTAGCGTTGTGAGATGCAACGTTTGCCACCCCAGACGCACATGAATCCCGGACAGAGTTGCAGTGGTTGCTTGGCCGGCAGCAGTCGTGGCGTAGTGGCCAGCTCCAGCCAGTCCAGATAGAGTGCAACTCGTGTGTAGACACCAAACTCCTTGGGACGAGCACAACCATTGCCATGGCTGACGACTCCGGCAAGATACCATTCATCTGTGTTGTTGACACTGCGACAGAAGAGTGGACCACCTGAATCACCCTGACAGGCATCTCGTCCGCCATTCGGATCACCAGCACACACATCCTCCGATGCCTGATCCTCTGGATCGGTGCAGCGTTTTCGAATGGGCACAATCACCTGTCGCATAAGATCACCTGAGGGATACAGCAGGTTAGGTTAGAGTTAATGGAATCAATCTCGTGTTTACTCACTGCTTGGACCCTTTTCTCGAATAGCACCCCAGCCTACGACAGTGCAAAGCGTCTGCTCTTCCGGTCCCCAGATCCAATCTTCGCCGAACGTAGTGCGTCCCATGTCCGGCATGCAGATGGGCTTCACCCAACGATTGAACTGCAGTGGCGCAGCAACACGCAGCAGGGAGAGATCATTGCGCATGCTGCGGCGTTCGTAGGCCTGATGCACAACCACGTGGGATACAGGTTGGATTTGTGTAGACGGCGAGTAGCTTGTGCGGCGCAGAAGTCCAGCACGCACCTCGTAGTGATACTTGGCAAAGTTAATGACGCAGTGCGCAGCGCTAATAATCTAAATGGGATAGAGAGAACGAGATAAGAGATGAAAGACATGGCTGCTTTAGGAGCTTACCCAACGCTCTGTGTAAATGGTACCGCCACAGTGAAACTTGCCATCTCTGTAGATGGCCACGACGAAGGGCCACTGCAGCGAACCCGCATAGCTGCCGCCCACAATGCGACCTTTATCCGCAGCCAAGCGATCCCCACCAACAACTCTTCGCCTGCGTCGCAACTTTTGAATCTGGTCAGGCTTAGTGGGCAGGCCACACTGCGGTGCAGGACACTTGACAAAGGCGACGTGATCCACCAGTGTGTCCTGGTCATTGCGTCCATGACAGGCCTGTGCAAAGTGAATTCCTGAGTGTAGGGAGGGTTCAATGAACGGACCCGGCAACTTAATCTCCCTGAAGGTAATATTCAGAGGTTCATCCAAATGCTCCACTTCGCAGGCAGCAGCTGCCCAGTTGGCGCCGTTGTTGCACACAGGATACCAATCGCCACGATAATTCCGATACAGGAAACCCTCTGAGGCTGACACTGCATGAGACTAGGGTGACAAGTGTTCAGTATAGGCAATTTCTCTAGAAGATCAACGCCACTTACCATATGATGCGTCACATCTGTGATCAGCATGCTACAGTGCAGCTCATCACGTCCATTGAAGCAGTTCATGAAGCCATCGCAGCGCTCCAAGCGACTGTAGCACATGGAGAGCGTCGAGCGATTGTGTCGCGCATATTCCTCAGCATTTTCGTAGCACGAGTGCGCCAGAGATTCGCAGCCAAAGCAGCCAAGCTCGTCCTCGCCCATGGGACAATCGGCATAGCCATCGCAGAGACGTTCCTCTTCGAGACGATCTGCACACGTGCATGCTGACTCATCGCTGCCATCGGAGCAGTCAACAACATTGTCACACCAACGTGAGGCGTCAATGCACTCCTTGGATCCGTAGCAGGCCAATTGATCCGACTGTGAGCACTTGTGCCGCTCCAACGGCTGCTGCGGCACGCCCACATACGAAGCGTAGATAATCTGGCTCTGATGAGCTGCAGTGCCTGATTGGTTGGCGTGTCGCATCTTAAAGTTGGCATTGGAGAAACCTGACTGTCCGCCAGGTGAGAGATTGCCCTGAATAGGATTGGATTGCCCTGACTGTGCCTGAGGTTGACCCTGTGATTGATTCTGCATGTAGGTGCAATAGACCTGCTGCGGCCCGCTGCCTTGCGACTTCTGAGGCGAAGCATTTTTCGAAAAGATGTTGGGTACTTGTCCTTGGCCGCCGCCAGCAGAGCCGCCGCTGCTTGCGAAGAAGTTGCCAGTTGGACTAAATTGTGAATTCTGCTGCGGAACAAAGAAGATGCCGCCTCCAGCATTAGAAGATCCTCCGAAATGTGCACCAGGCATGCCCATAAACGACGGCGAGGGTGACCACATGGGCATGCGGAAGTTGGCAGGAGTCATGTAGAAGCAAACGGGTATGCTGGGCATGCCGAAGTTGGGATTGAACATGAACTGTGCGGAGGCTTTCATGGTCTCGCCAGAAACAGGGAATCCTCCAGGACCGCGGCTTGTGAACTGCACACTGGGCGAGGCCGTAAAGGTCTCCGTCTGACCTGCTGCAGCCTCTGCGGCGGCCTTTTGACGTAGCTTGCGTGCCATGTGTGCGCAGAGCGTGAGAAGTGGAGCATCGCCAGCTGGTGGGAGAAGAGAAGGGTAAGTTAGGTAAAGTCTTGTTACAATCTCTTACTTAGACTCACCATTCAAAGTCTGTCCACTGACAGGATTCAGTTTGGGTCCCATTTGTTGCAGGCTCATCGCATCCATGTCCGTGCCGAAAGTCTCAATGAGCTCATCCTGATCGGAGGATGCCTGTTGCTCGAACTGTTGCAGCCAATGCGTGCGATCGTAGACGCTGGTGGTGCTTTCATTGTGATGCAGCGGCAACTGATCATCATCGTTTGTGGTAGGCGTCGCTGTGGTGATTTCCTTGTGCTCCTGCGTAGTATCGGCTACGTTGGTTGTGGCCTTAACTGTGGTGCTCTCATTCTTCAGCTCTGATTGTTTCTCCTGCTCTTCTTCTTCGCTCTCGAGCATGTTCTCTCGACTACTGGGATTATCCAGCGGGTGCACAGCGTGTGTTGTGTCCAATGGTTGCTTGGTGGTGCTCTCTGTATTGACCTGTCTTGTTGTAGCTTGAGTGGTGCTGTCTGTATTAAGCTGCCGTGTTGTTGCTTGGGTGGTTTTATTCGACTCGCTGCTGTCGTCGCCGCCGTCAATGATCCAGCTGTATTTCAATGGCTTCGGTTTGCTGGTTTGCGTGGTTTCCACAACTTCGGTGGTTGTGCTTATGCTAAGCAAATTAAGTGAAGTTGCGGTGGTGCCAGGTTCCACAGGCTCCTCCACATCCAGTATCCAATCGTGCATTAGCTTGCGTGGCAGCGTGTCATTTTCTGGCGTCAATGTGGTTAACAGAGATTCAGTGAAGGGCTGAGTAGTTGGAAGGGTGCTGTCTTCCGCTGCTGTGGAGAGCTCAGTAGTTGCATCGGAGCTTTCCTGAGTGTGAGGATCAGTGTGCAGCTCGGTAGTTGCTAAGTGAGTCGTTCCTTGGAGCTCAGCTGAGGTGGAAGTAGGAGTATCTGTTGTGACTGTCACTGTGGTCTCCTTTGTAGTTACTGTGGTTGTCTCTTTTGCTGCAGCTGTGGAGGTGCGTTTTGCTATGGGGCCCCCTGTAGTGTGCACAATTTCTTTGGGTTTATCAAAGCGATCCAAAATCCAAGTGATGTCGTCAAAGGAATCCAGATCAGGCTCCTCAGTGGTCAAAGCTGACCAGGAAATGCTGGTGGTTCTGCTTTTTGGTGTAGTACTAGTGGAGCTGCTAGTGCTACTGCTACTCTTAATCTCTGTAGTGCCGCTTTCTGTAGTGATTGCCACTGTGGTATGCTCCACTGTGGTGGCATTTAGCTTGTCTGTGGTGGAAACTACTCTGGGGGTATTCTCTGCATACGCGTCCTGCTCATCGTGTCCATGACCATCGATAATCCAACTGATTTTCGCCGGTTTTATCTTTACCCTAACAGGTTTTGGTGTAGTCTCCGTAGTGCCATTTCCACTGGCAATGGAAGTGGTCACCTCTGGTCCATCTGTAGTCCTAGTCTTTTTTGCCGGCGAATAAGGCTCAAAGTCGTGAGACTCGTGGCTGTTTGAATCAAGTTGTTCCTTGATTATCGCCTGCATCTTATCCATTTTCTCCGTGATCTCCTTGGCCATTTGATACATGCGCATAAAGGCAGACATGCAATCGTCCTGTGTCTGCTTCTTGCAGCGCAAATACTCCGTCTCCAGTTTGTTCAATGCTGCCCTGCCTCGTTTGCTACGAACCCTTGTGCGCATCGCATGCATGTTGGCTTCCAGCTGCACAGGATCTAGTAGATCTAGAGATTGTATCGTGCGTCGATGGCGGAGTAGTTTCTGTTTCATGCGAAACTTAAAACGCAAATGCTTCATGCGCAGCTCCTGCTCCTCCGGAGTTAATTGATTGCCTATTTCGTTTTTCAGCATAATAACTTTGGGCAGCTGAAAGGGCTGCGATTTGGGACTGATCAAAAAGATATCCTCCTGCTCTGTGTGCGGTTTCAGCTTCTGTGCGTGCTTCTCATTCAGCAATTCGATTTGACGCAGTTGATCTGAGGAAGACACGAAAGAGACTTTAGCATGTAGCTTTACAATCAACATAGTCTACTTACCCATTCGCTCCACCACAATGCCATGATAGATCAGCGAAAAGAATAGCGTAAGCAGCAAAAGGCTGGATATGATCAGGATGCGTGTGCAAGACATGCGGGGCATAGGCAGACAGCAACGAGAGTGAATACGCTGCATGCGTAAGGCCTCCAGCTCTGGGAAAGTCAAGGTCCATGGTTAAGTTTCATATTTCACAATAAATATTTAAAATTATATTCGAAAGTGCTGGCGAAATGCATTCCTTGCACAATTCGCTTTCTTCTCTTACTTCATCCACACATTGTAGGAGTTTTTAGCACACGCACACATCCACGCGATTTTCGGTTTAGCTTTGCACAAATTTATGTTTACAAGTGATTTACTTTAACATAATTAAACACTTTTCCGTACAAAAAAATCCAACTTTTTTTATATTCTTTTGCGTTATTATATTTTGGTCAGCAAGTTTTTTGCAGGGCGCTTTCGCAATTCCTAGAATTGCTGATACCATAAAAAGCGAGTTCAAGCCAGCGAAATGGAAAGCGGTCTTGCGTATGGTGTGCGCAATATTTTAGCCTGCACTGTAGGCAATTATGTGAAAACATTTTGATTTATGTATAGTTTTTTCTAAGAACTATAGATATACGATATCCGTGGGTAATACACAACAAAAACCTAGACCTACCATCCAAACTGAGCTTCATAGCGGCGAATTGTAGTTGTATTCCTCAGATATATATAGTAAGCATGGGCATATCCTTTCTTCTTTATATATTTCTTTCACTTTTTGGTTATTATCAAACCAATTCTCTCTCTCTTTCAGCACAAAAGGGTATCCAATATCAGCACAGAAAACTTCACTTGAACACACAATAAAAAAATTATATATATGAACCCGTTAAGCGGATATATCAGATATCACTTGAGCCACGACAATTTCGATTTCGATTCCGATCGCGAGTAGATCTTCGGCGCGTTCCACCGGCAACTGAAGCCGTCGTTGGAGCTGGACGCGCTTATAAAGCCATCGGAAAGTGGATCAGACAAATCGACGACTTCGCTCGACCCAATTCCGTTTGTGCATTTTATGCTGCGCTTTGTGCTTGACAATTTTTTGGTTAATGAAAATGTGCAACAAATTGCATGTGCAGCAGAAAAGTGCAAGTGCAAGGGAGCCCAGAGCCCAAGCCAGAGCTTGATGAACCTAACTGAGCCGCCCCCACCCAAGTGTGATAAACTCATGAGGTGGGCAATATCAATTGATATCAGGTGGCAATGCCCCCTTGGGCCCGATTGGGGGCCAAGCATGCCTTGACTTATGGACTTGACAGTTAGCTTTTGAGTCGTCATTTTACAAATTCCGTACAGTAAAAACGTACAACAAAAATATTTTTTAGTTAAAGACCTACAAAAACAGACACGCAATAAATAAACCCGTTAATAAAAAAACCTCCATGAAAACTTCCGAGGAAACAGTCAGAACTTTTATCAAAATTTTATTATCAGATTTAATGTGAGTAAAGAAGAGTCTTAAGAGCTTAGTTCAAAGTTTACGAATTGATTATCTTCCCCTTTCGGCTCACATAGAAATCTTCCACAAAAAATTGATGCAAAATTCAGTAAAGTGTCTGCTTTATCAACTGCTGCGATTAGTTCACCTACCACAACGGGTGAGAAAAATGTGCGGAACGATTCTCTACCCTCAACAAAGCCAGAACGAATGGTAAGTCGTCTCTTAAATTAATAACAGTCGAATTTACGTTATAAGAAAAGAAAAACAATTTATTTCCTTCATGAGTTTCGTTTTAAAGTTAAGATTCGAATTCGATAATGTCTTCATATCGAGCAACTAATTATATAGTCTTTCAGTTCAGTTCAGATTTCACATGGTCACGATATAATAAGCGACTTCTAAATATTATGTAGTTAGATAATGAGTTGAAAATGTAAAGTTTATGTTCAGTTCAGGCATTGTCCGACTTAGACTTGCTGCTAGTGGGATACTGATTTTCATGGAGTATATCCAGCAATTCGCTAAACTGTTCCGGACTTATATTATTACTCACGCGCATCAGCAGAAACCAATCGCCGCAGCTGAAGCCGCTGAGGGCGCGCTTCAGTGAGGATTTGGGCATGAAGCGGGACTGAGCGTGTACCAGCAGAAAGCGTAGTCCGCGATGAAAGACAATGCAGAGGCGATAGAATACCTTCAGTCCAGCCAGCACAGCCATGAAGATGAACCATATCCACAAAAATAGAAAGATTTTCTCATTCAAAACGTTCAATGGCAGCAGGCAAAGATTGTCGCGATACTCCAAGGTGCCACTAGAGCCGAACTTCATCAATTGGCACTTGGCAATCTTGGGAAAGATGTGCGTGGTGATGCGCGTCCAGTTGAGCCAGTTGTAGGCAGGCACAGCGGCCAGTGCTTTCACGTAGTGCGACCAAAAGTTATCCAGAAACACATTCAGTAGCAGCATATTGACAATCTGAAATGTCACGGGACCAGTTAGAAGCTGATATAGTTCGAAGATATCACAACTTACACTAATGAGCAAGTTGAAAACTTCACAGAGTATATAGGAGACTAGGTAGCGCATGTGGGTCTCCTTGAAGTCGCTGCCAAAGTAATTGGCCACCTTTTTAAGATGTGAAGTTGTCTTCTCTGGCGAGGCGAGCGCATCGTTGAGATTGCCACAGAGATTCTTAAGGCGTCCACCTTCCCAGATTTTCCAGAGAAAAGCCGGCAGGTAGAATATAAACGATTGCAGCAGGAGCACAGGCACCACCCACTGATAGTAGCGTAGGTAAATGCGATCCTGTCCTGCTGCTCCCTCCATAATGCCCTCTGCATTGCTCAGCAAAGTCTCCTCCATGCTGCGATTCTTGTAGTATTCGTTATAGTCACGTTGAATACTTTTGCTTTGCATGTCCATCATATTCTCATCTTTGTAGTCGATAATGTACATGCCCATTGTCCAGCAGTGGGTATTAACAAAGTCCATTTCCTTCATATCCGATATACAGACAATGGGATCTCCGAAATACTGTTTCGAGGACAGCAGAAAAGTGAAGGCCAAGAGGAGTGCGCAAGTGCACTTGGCGTGCAGCGTGAAAACGCCATCGTATATGCGCACAGACTTCTGCTGCAAGTACTTGGAGAGAGGCTTGACAGCGGTGTACATATTTCTTAAATTTATTAGCAAATATTCTTGTCGATCACCTTTTTGTCACTTTATTGCGCAGCTTTGCGAATTTTCTTGAAACACGCGGAATTCTAACGGTTAATGCAGACCTAGTGATGTGTAATATTTGATTTTAAGCTTAAGCGATAGTTTCTAGTACCGATTAATATCTCAGCCCGCTGTTAACTGCCGTTGTACCATTTTAGTACACCTAACATTTTGCGTGTACACATTTCGGTTGCGTGAGGAGCAGTTCTGTACAGTGAGGAGCAATTCTGTTAAAAATCGAATTGATCAAAATCGTGTCATTTCTAATTGTGACTGTGTCGTCTAAAACGCTCCGCTCTATTACAAATCATTAATTCTCTACATCTTCACACAACAAGCATAATTAGATGTTTTTGTTAGTTTCATTAACAATTTCATTAATTGCTAATTGATGTTCTACAAGTGTTCATTCGTTCCAAATTGTGGTTCCGCGAACAAGCTCACACGCACACGTTCAATTGATTCCAAGATTCCAACAGAAAATAAGTGAACCAACCATACACATGTGTTTTTTTGTTTTTTGAATTTTGTATTTATTAAGAACTTTTCGTTGCGTTGTGCAGTTTAACCAACAGGCGAATGAAAATGAAAGAACAACTATCCGCGAAGCAGCAGGAGCGCAATGAGAAGAAAAAGAAAAAGCTCGCCGCACTGGCGAATCTAATACAAATGAATGATAGGGATCGCATACACGAGGCAGAGCTGGCCAAGCGACGGGACCACGACGAGCAAGAGGACGATGGGTTTATCACAGTGAGCAGCAAGCGAAAACCTCGAAATCGTCTGACCATCATGGCAGACAGCAGCAGCGACACGACAGTCATCGCTGCTCCTGCTGCCGTCGATGCTGGCGAGTCGGGAGAATCCGATGAGCCCGAAATCAAACGAAGTCGCAATCATTCAGCTGGCGGTGACAACACACTTGACAATATGAATACCACACTTACCCAGGAGCAGTACAAATCGCTGTCCACAGAGCTGCGACGGCGCAAGCGCGAACTAGAAAGCGTGCCCGCAGTGCATCTGCGGGAAATGGGTCGACGTGCTCTGCTCGAGATTCCGCAACAGGAACGCACACCCATCTTCCTTACAGATATCCAGCATCTGCTAATGTCGGCGCTCATCGGCAAGAAGAGTCCCTGTGTACCGGATCGCTGGTGCAGCGCCGACAAATTCCAGAGCCTCTCGCACAGCGTGGTCCTCATACTGGAAGGGCTGTCGCTCTATCACTATCTCTCCAATGAGAGCAGGTTCGAGGCCACCAACAGAATATTTGACACAAAGCTGGAGATGGTGCTGCCGCCCCAAGACGAGGGCAAGATTATCGACACCATTGCACAGGTGAGTCCACATAGCCAGACATTCTCATATGTCTTAATACTTAATCCTTTTCTGCCTTAGATTCCGCTGACCAATGTGCAGGCGCAGAAGCTAATCAACGAGCATGGTTCGCTGGAGTCGGCCGTGGAGCTGAACAAGGATCCGACGCTGTTCGTGAAGACCATCTTTCCCATTGAGAAACCAGCGCCGTCCACACAAACTGCAGACGCAACTGGTTTGCACCCGGATGATAAATTTCCACGTACCAAGCTGTTACTCTCAGCCCTCCAGATGGTCGACGAGGGCTACCCCATACCGCTGCAGGGCGAGCTGCATGCGCGCTTCAAGTCTTACATCTTCACAAAGAAATCCTATGCGCCCGTAACCGATCGCAGTCCCATGTTCGGCGTGGATTGCGAGATGTGTCGCACTGTGACGGGCGCCAACGAATTGACACGTATCTCCATTGTGGACGAGAAATATCGAACAGTTTACGAGACGCTGGTGCGTCCCATCAACAAGATCACTGACTACCTGACACAATACTCGGGCATCACAGCGGACATTATGGAGTCTGTGACAAAGAAGTTGAGTGACGTGCAGCGCGAAGTGTCGGAGCTGCTGCCACCCGATGCCATTCTTGTGGGCCAATCCCTAAACTCAGATTTGAATGCGATGCGCATGATGCATCCCTATGTGATAGACACCAGCGTGTGCTTCAACATATCCGGCGTGCGCAAGCGCAAGAGCAAGCTGAAGCACTTAGCCAAGACGTTCCTGCAGGAGAGTATACAGGAGAACGAGGATGGACACGACTCCATTGAGGATTCGCGAGCCACACTCAAGCTGGTCAAGATGAAGCTGGCCAACAGCATTGAGTTTGGCGACGAGATACTCACACAACGCAAACGTGTCCACGATGTGCTGCGCGCCAGCAGCGGCGATGGACTGCGGAATAATCTCTTCGCGCACGCGGCCAAGCGGGACAAGCGCACGGCCATTATTACCGTGGGCGATATGCAGCCCTGTCTCAAGGAGGTTATCGAGCAGGCCGAGCAATTGGTGCCAAAGGACACCAGCAAGGCGGTGCATGTGCATGAGGTGTCCACCACCAAGGAAGCAGTGCGCAAGGTGAGCGAAATTGCGCTGGAGAACGCCTTGACCATTGCCAATCTGCTGGTGCCGGAGCAGGACTTCATGCTGGAAAGCGCCGAGCGTACAGCGGCGAAGTTAGATGATTTCATCGAGCGTGTATGGAATACCGTGGCGCACAATGGACTCTTCCTTGTGCTCATGGGTGGCTCTGCCGAGTGTCAGAAGGGGGTGGCCAAGATAGCGATAAAGCGACTCAATGGCAGCATCCCGCCCAGCGCCCTGCTGACCACAGTGGAGACCATGAATTCTTAAAAAAAGAAAACCAAACACACACACACACACACACACTATATACCCTACACACACCCCCTACACACACACACACTCATATGTACAACATAGACTACATAACATGATACGTACATAGAATTAGAAATTCAATACAAAGTAACTTTATTTGACACTTCACACTCCCACACACGCTTCCCCCCCTTCCTCTAATCGAACACAAGAACACAAACAACAATGACAACAACAACAACTATGAGGGAACAGTCTAACAACAATTCTGATAAATTCGCGTTCAGTTTTCGCACACACACACACGCGCACACACACACACGTACGCACACATACATACATGTATATATATTTGTTTTTTTGGGCACTTGTAGCAAGCAGCGCATCAGAGTCAGGGTAAATTTGCTGTAGTCCTCCCCCTTTCCTCTCCCTGATGTACGACGTCTATTACAGCGAAAACCTTTTAAAAGCTAAAAGCGATAAAAAAAACGAGTGAAATCTTTTTGAAAAGCCTTGCGAGAAAACCCAAAAAAAAAAAACAAAACAAATAATTGAAAAAAATAACAAAAAAAAAAATCAAATCGAAAAGAGTAAGCAAAAAAAAACACTGACAATTTGTTTCGAAATATCCCCATAAACTAAATAAATCATGTTGTTTGTAAATTATACGAAAAACCCAGAAACCAGAGAGAGCTTATTTTCCTTTTGAAGAGATCTAAAGGTTTTCCCAGCTAGTTGTGAATGAAAAACATATATAATATATATTGTAGAACTATGAATATTGATTGTGTACATTGTAAGCAAACAAAAAAACAGAAACAAAAACAGAAAACAGAAAACAGTAAAACGATAACAGCAAATAAATCTGATAAATGTTGTTAAATGAAAATTTACAATGTGATTTTAATTAAGGAAAATTATTGTAATTTATTTCATGTTTGTTTTCATAAGTTTTCCTGGAGAACGCATTACGAAATTGCACGGGCGCCACAGCTGGATAGTTTTTTGGCTTGCTTCGGCTGCATTTCGGGCTGCTGGGATCTGACCTAGTTTCTGCCCGTTGCCATTGCCCGCATTTCATTTTTGTTTGTTTTCCCTATTCTGCCCTCTCCCCTCTCTTTTCCCCCGTTTCCCTCTTCTCCCCTTCTGATAACAGCTATAAATTTCCTACCTCACTCAACGCACCACTCGGTTGTCTAGGGTCTCCCTAAACTCACGCTCTCACTTACTCCCTCTCTCACTCTCTCTCGCTCCCTCTCTCTCTTGCTCTCCCGGAAAAGCGAAAGTGCTGGCCAGTTTTGTGCGTAGGCCCGCTGAAAACTGTGTCTTATCACACGCACGAAAATGTTGCGCCTCGCAGCGGGCGATTGCTCATACGACCTGTGGGTCAACTTGGCCACGCAGAGAGAGAGAGAGAGAGAGCAGCGCGCCTGCACTGCGCATGTCCCGTTAGCTGTGGAAAAACTGTGAGTGAATTTTTCCCATACACAAGGTTGCCAGATGCTGCGAAATAACAGGCTAACTATGTCAAAATTTAAACAATTTTATGTTAATAAATTGTTAAAAAAAAAAATATTATATATTTCCCAATTAAAATTAAATCAAAGCGCACAAGCCTCAGGCAGACTTACTGCAGGCACTGTCACACACAGTAATAATTGGCAAAATGGAGAAAAATGATGGCAACGCCAGTGCGGGAAATTTGGTGAGTTTTTCCCCCGCACTCGAAATGAAATTCAGTTTTTGCGTCTCGCGCGGATTGCTCAACTGAATTCGAAATGAGAGTGTGTAAAGCTGTGTGTGTGTGTGTGGGTGTGTGTGTCAGTGTAGGCTATCCTCTGGCAGGCACACCAAATATTTTGTTGTATACGCTTTTCGGCTCTCGAGCAGCAGAGACCTCATCATCATCGTCGTCGTCGTCGTAGTTGGCTTTCCATTTCCTTGGCACGTCGCGCGGGCTAAAATCGACGCGACGCGACGCGACGCGAATACGCTGTGTGTAATATTCATGCTTACAACTGCTGGCGTGTGTGTGTTTGTCCATGTGTGTGCGTGTGTATATATAGCAAAGATATAGCTCTCTGTTCGATTGTTGTGAAAGCATGAAATTGACCCAAACAACAAATGCCTTGGCCAGTTGATTGTTTAAACAGTTCGCGAACGCAATTTGGCACAGGAAGCAAAGGCAGCAAAGGCAGCAGCAATTGCAGCAGAGGTAAGTCTGTATAATCGACTGATTGACTATATATACAGTATATAAGTCTCTGCGGCTGTCCAGCTGTCTGACGTTTACGCAAATGGCAAGGCGTGCAATTGTCAGGCATAAATTGTGTATCCATGAGATACATGTAAAAAGGAAGCCCATGTGTGTGTGTGTGTGTGTGCCTGTCTGTGTGGGTGTTTCTCTGTGTGTGTGTGTGTGTGTAATTATGTGCACGCTCAAACTCGTTCAGTGTGTCAGTGTTTCAGGCAGGCAGTCGGCCAGGCAGGCACAACATCAGCTGCATCCCGCATCGCGCATACGCCGCGTTGTCAATTGTTACTTTGTTTTATTGCCTTTTTTTTCTGTGTTGCTCGCTTTGTTTAGCTCATTCGTTCGTTCGTTCGGCCCTTGGCACCACTACGACCCCAATCCTCAGCCCAAATCCTAACGACCATCGCCGCGCACTTGATATTGGCTATTGGCCTAGCCGCAGGCAAGTCTCAATCCCCCCTCTTCCCTTCCCCCTTTCCTACTCTTTATCTGCCTCTGAGTTTTTCCTCTTTGGCGCCGCTGCAAATGAAAATTTGTTCCGTTTGGTTTATTTCCCTTAGCTTTGCTCCAGTTTCAAGCACAAGCCACCCCCTCCGCCCACTTCTACTACAACTACTACAGCACACACATACACACACACAGCCCGCAATGCCCGCTCAGCCCCTTCCCCGCTGAACATGGAACATGTTGCGTAGGGCCTTTTTTTGCGCTGCGCTCACAGGGTGAGTTTCCTCCCCTATCTGTGTGTGTGTGTGTGCCTGTATTCGTTGTGGCTTTTCCTTTTTTTGCCACCAGGTGAAAGTTTTGTGCCCAGAGAGAGAGAGGCAACTCTCTCTCTCTCCCTTGCTTTGTTTACTTCATCTGTGTGAGTTGCGAAAGTTGCCTTTTTAATAATGCATATTCCCTGCTGCATTTCGTGACCGATATCGGGGCTATATATACATATATGCCATATTCGGGTAATGACTCAATTGCTACACCCGCGCTTCTCCTTCTCTCTTTGGGTTTTTCCTGTCTTTTTTGCTGGCTCGCAGCCAAGTAATACCACAACAACAACAACAACAACAGCCTCTTTCTGTCTCGCCTGCAGCTCGTCGTGCTGTTGTTGTTGCTGCTGTTTGTTATTGTTTTTCTTTTTTTTTTATTACTTACCGATTAGTCACCCGTGTTGCTGCATTCGTTATTGTTTTTGCGTTCGAATCAAAGCGAACGCTGCATGATGTCATGTCTCCCTGGAGGGACTCCTTATCTCAGCCGACCCCCCCCCCTCTCTGCTCCTTCTAGTCTGACTTAGGTGACCCACGTGCCGCCTGACTGCAAATCGAATTATCCAAATATTCCGCGCACTTTGCAGGGCTTCCAAATCTAATTTGCCAGCGCATATATGCTTAGAGTAAGACTCTCTAATTGTGGATATAAATAAGTTGGGCGCAAACAAGGCGCCTAAGTTTAGCTAAGACATTTTGGGAATATTTTGGCACAGGTTTTCACTTGCTTTATAAATAGAGCTGCGCACAAGCGGGAGCCAACGCACTCGGTCAACTTGATGTGAGACTACGAGTATATAGATTGTGGAGTACTAAGTATACTTACCATAGGTATGTGTAAGTTTAACAAACAGCGAAAGATTGCAAAAGCGATATCTAAAACAATATCAAAATTCAATATATATACATAGGTTTTATTGCAGCTATACGCTATATTGGTCCGATCCGGCTCGTTTCGACTTATTTACAGCGTGCAGCAATAAGAAGCCTGTGTGCCAAGTTTCATAAAGATAGCTTAAAAACTGAGAGACTTATGTGCAACAGACGGACTGACGGACAGACAGACGGACATGACTAGTTCGACTGACCCACACTATAAATGCTGATACTTTATAGGCTCGCAGATTTCTCCTAAGTTCTCTTCAAGGGCTTTAAAAGGCATCTGTTGGTAATGATAGTTAGTCTTTTTTTTCAGAAAAACTTCTTATAAAATATTTAAAAAATTCCAAAATAAATTATATAACAATTTTCGACTTCTTTGGTATCCATAGTTAATGCACGTAAGAAACTTATATGCTGTACTTCTTCTTAACTTAGATTTGCAACGCATTTTTTAAGTTGTTTCGCTTTGTTTGTTTGCGCCGGGTAAACAGTTTTTTTTTTTTCTTCTGGAGTCGCCGCCTTGTGCATAATTATGTTTAATTAAACTAATTAAACAGCTTTTCATCTCTCGCTACGCGACGTTGTTGTTGTTGTTGTTCTCTCGCACTTTGCTAATTAATTTCCCCTACCGGGGGTAAATATTTGATCAGCAACAACAACAACAACAACAAGAAATCGTATTGTATTGTAGGTTTTGCATATTTTGCGATCGTAAACGGGTTTTAATGCTCGACATATGTTCGCAGGGTAGTGGAGCAGGAGAAGGCATGGGAATGGGTAAGGGGAGGGGTTGGGATTGGGCCGGGTCCAGTGTCAAGGCAGTGCGTGAGCCTAAATAGGCTTCCGCTATATGTCGACTCATTAGCAGCCTCCGCCGCCCCGTTGAGTCACGTCTGTAAACATGTCAATAAGTAGAGCGGGCGAGCGAGGGCAGCTTGAGCAATCGCTGCGTGAGTCATGCGTGGCTTGTCTGGCGAATAAAGCGTAGACAATTTAGCTGGGCAGATTGCGTATTAGCTAAGTTGGAACTTGAGTTCACTTGGATTAGCTGGCAATACGAGCTGCTTGTGAGTCATGGAGCGTAGAGAGAGGTAGCTTGCACAACTAATGGGACAACCCTCGTTGAAGTGCACTTCAATACATTCGACTGTGCAGCTTGTTTTTACTACATGCCTCTCAGCTATACACAGCAGCTACATAGCTTTTCTCTTTTCACAACTACTGTGGCAACCCTCGCTTGCACTTGCACTCAAGCACCTTTGAGTGTGCAGCTCGTTTTTACTACGTTTTGAGCAAAACTCTCTGCATCTCTCACCACTTTCATAACTGCTGTGGCAACCCTCGCTTGTATGCACTTTAACTTAGACAGCTGCAGCCTTTGCTGCGACCTTGGCGGGCTTGCCTTGTGTGGCCTTTTTATAGAGCAGTTCTTCTTCCTTTTACCTCTTCTGCTGCCTTTTCCCCTGCCACCCCTTGTTGTCTCCTCACTTCTTCTCTCTGCTTCTTTCCTTCTTAGCTTAAGCCCCCCCTAACTCCTCTCCAAGTTCTCTGCTCCGTGCCTATTGATAGGCCTTATCAATAATCAACGCGCTTAATTCGTGCGCATACAAAGCGCCTCGACAACAATTACAGCTGTCAAATATCACACGCACACACACACACACACACACACGCAGACAGTATAAACACGGCACACCCACAGCCAGTCGCATTACACACTCCCACACCCAGACCCAGAGCAGAGCAGACGATCATCGGGCCATGCTCTGCAATCTTCGTGTTAATTTCTAAATCAAACATTGATTGTGGCCTCTCGCTCCCCTCTCTCTCTCCTCTGCCCTTCCCTCCCACGCCTCCTCCTGTTCTGCTGCTTCTTCTTTATTTTGGCACACAAATTTATTTATTTGCCTTGCTGTTGTTTGTGGAATAAATTCAATTGATAATTGAGTTGTCGAAGCGGAGAAGGGGAGGAGAGACGGAGAGACGGAGGAAGGCGGAGGGGAGGCGGAAGTGCTAGAGCCCATTTCCGCTGCATTTATCGGTAGCGTCTGCACTGAGTTCTTTTTTTGCAACTTCATAGAGAGACAGAGAGAGAGAGAGAGAGCAAGAGAGAGGGGACGGAGAGAGAGGAAGAGGGGGAAGAAGAGGGGGAGAGTTGGTTAGTAATGCGGGCATGTTGCTTATGATCTCACAATCTCACGCTCTGGCACTCTCTACCACCCTATTCCCCTTTACTCTCTCTCTCTCTCCCCTCTCTCTCTTTCCCACCCTCCCTCTCGCACTCTCAGCGCACTTTCGGCCCTTTCGAAGTTTAAATATTTTGAAAACTTAAGTTAATTTTAGAGCTGCTGGCGGCCTGCGCTGATTTATTTCCGCTAAAAGCTTCCTATCTCTCTCTCTCCCTTCCCCCTGCCTATATGTATGTATTGTATAACATGCATGCTATATACAACCGTTATTCACGACTTTCGTTATCAATTTGCCACAGTTCTGCCGCGCCACAATTTTCTTTGCATTGGGAAAGTCTTTCAGTCTCTGTCTCTGCCGCTGCCTCTGCCGCTGCCTCTGCCGCTGCCTCTGCGTCTGCTCTGCGTTGCGATTTCGATTTCGAATCTCCGACTTCGCTGTCGCCGACGCCGACGCCGTCGTCGTTGCGCTGCGGCAGCGCTGCCCGCGTTTGGGCTGTCGAAGCAGTCGAAGTTCTAAAAGCGCCGTGAACGGATCGTACCCTAAAAAAAGAGCCACAGCAAACTGTGCGCAAATTATTAACAATATATATAGTTTATAATGAAACATTGAAGAAAGAGACAGAGACCAATACACACACACACACATATGTACATCGGTTACGTTTGGTTCTATATCTAAATCGCATTTGATTGATTGATGGAAAGAGCCTTCGGTGATAAGCGGCAGCACATAAACCATAAAATGTAAGAAGTGCAGGGACAAAACGATATATAGAACAGTGTGACAGTGTGTATATATCAATATCTATATCATTTACCGTTACCACACACACACACACCAGACAGAGACATAGACAAGTTCAAGTGCGTGCCTTGAAAATGTTGAATATTTTGTTGTAGCTGCACCCCCGAAGCAAAAATATATTAGACGGAATGGTGCATCATAAAACGCACACGCCTCAGCAGGTGGAGAGAGATCGAGGGGGGGAGGGAGTAGGGATTGAGGTTGGCGGGGGGAGGTTGCCGATAAGCAACAGTTTCGCTTACTGCTTCAACTACGACTGTGACTTGGACCTGGACTTATGACTCTGCAGCGCATGGGGAGTGTGTTAATTCGCACATTGTGATCCACATAAAAATAGTCTGTGGTCAGCAAGGGGGAGTAGAGCGGGTGGGGGGTTGCCTTTGCTGCTGCAGATGATAAGACCATAAAATTTTATTTGCATACGATAATTTCTTTATAGCTTCAAGCAACGCGTTTGCTCAGCTACAACTGGAGCAGCAGGGAGTAGAGGGGGAAGGGGGGAGAGGAGAAGTAGGGTAATACACGTCTTGCTGTCGATGTCGACATACGCTCGGCTTTAGCCTCAGCTACATTTTTTCTTCCTTACAACTGTTCAAATATTGCTGTAAATATTTTGCTTTGCCATTTTTATTCTTTTTGCTTTTTTCCCTCTCATTTATTATTTTTATTGTATTTTTATTTGAACTTTATTCTTGTTCTTTCCTACGACTTTTTCTTTTGCGAATACTTTGCGGCAATCTTGGCGCGCCATAATTAATTTTGTTTGCATTCTACTTAAGGCAATAATAGCAAACAGGGAACAAGAGGAGGAAGACAGAGAGAGGGTGAGGCTGAGGTGGGGCAACACATGTGAATTGAGAATGTGATAAAATCGTTAGGTCTTTAAAACATCCATAGGGTTTTTCGGATTTCGCAGACAATGCGCTCTTTTCATATGGCGTGACTGACGTTTCTTCCCATAGATTGAAGGGTAAATATGTTATTGATGGAGTGAAGTAAAGGAAGTGTCTGTGGCACGATAAGGCATAGGGTATGTAGGGCACATACAAGTAGATATAGCATAGGATCTGCAGCTATATAGCTAAATGAATGAATGTTGCTTATAGTAAACGTTTATTGCCAACTTTGTGACCGGCTATTTCTGCCGCCTTAACCTGCCATAAACGAAAAGTTTTTTCCGCTCGCCTATCGCTTTGATAGATAAACAACAAACTATATATACGGCTACTAATCATAAATCGATTTCGTTTATAGTACACGCAATTTAATGCCGTTTCAAGTGACGTGTTCATAGAACATTTCCCGGCATTTTCGGGAGCTCCCAAAGCCCGCACGACAAATTGACACGGCAAATTAGACTGTCAGCGTGGGGCGAATGCGAAGTTCGCTCGACTTCTAGGGTTCTAGGGTTATTTATACTATGTAGGTATACCAACAACTACTGGAGAACTCGGGCTGACACTATCTGTGGAATGATTTCTTTATTTTTGGGCGCATTAGCGAATTTATGAGCTGTCACGCGCAACGCGTCGTGTTGGCCAAGCCAAACGCCTTCTTATTAGGGGCGGCACATGATTTATGACCACGAGATGATCAATTGCAATCGGTTTCGGGTTTTTGGGGGGCCAATCAATCGATCGATCGATAAACCGTTAGACCGAAAGAAATGAAATAGTATTTCCACTCTTAATCGCAGTAAAAATCACCGATTAAACTCATCGAGAGTCGTTAAACGATTTGTGTATTTAAGTGCGGCAATTGAGAGATAAAGTCGCGGCAGGGCGATAACATCGCGATGTTTTCGATTTCGATATATCGTAGCGATTATGAATTGCACAAAGTGGTGTAATAGGCTCTGTCTATGGCTGACTAAGAGCGAAAGATATGTATGTATATGGAACATATCTTGTGCTTCCCCCAATTCCACAATAGACCCCAGCACTATAGTATATCCCAATCGGGTTCTTAACAGTTTAAATATTTCTGTGAATGAATGCCAATTGGGCTTTGAAATATTGGCGAGAGATAAGCGAAAGTGTGGGCCATTAAATGCCAAGCAAAGCTACTTAACATAGATAACGATAGCGCCGAGGCACTCTTGGCACTCTGACGCTGCGATACTACGCTGAGAATGAGTCAAAGGGGGCTACCGTTTGGTAGATCGTGATATGATTAAGTAATAAGTTGATTCTAAGTTTCTTTGAAGGATTTGGCTGTACTTTGAACATTGAACATAGAACATGGAACATGGAACATAGAACATAGAACATAGAACATAGAACATAGAACATAGAACATAGAACATAGAACATAGAACATAGAACATAGAACATAGAACATAGAACATAGAACATAGAACATAGAACATAGAACATAGAACATAGAACATAGAACATAGAACATAGAACGTAGAACATAGAACATAGAATATAGAATATAGAATATAGAATATAGAATATAGAATATAGAACATAGAACATAGAACATAGAACATAGAACATAGAACAAATGCAATGCATTAATTATGGGCGGACACGTTTTACTGGGACTCCTTTACTGGCCCCCTAAGAAGATCCCTGAGCACTTACTTCACTCTCTGCCTATTTCGTAATACTCCCACATCTTTAATCACAAATAGGATCTCTGAAACTAGTTTCAATCTTCTTTCCTTTCTACATTTTTTCCCAAATTCATTCTAATCTCTTATCAATCTCTTCTTCTTCTCTCCCCTAACAGTTGGGCAACAAGCGGCCAGGCAATAAGCATCGCCAGCGAAACATTCCCAATCGTCTGGAGCAGCAGCTGACCAAGAAGGAGCGCACCACCAAATTGCCGCTAGTGGGCGCTTTGGTGCACAAGGCTGTGCGTGCACGGGACTGCGATAGCAACGGCGATAAACAACCACGACCAGCCACATTAGAACTGCCCATAACAGCAACAGCAACAACAGCAATAGAAACCCCTAACAACAACAACAACAACGACGAGATGGTTCTTCCTTTCGGTCTCGGCCCCGACGGCGACAACTTGGATGCCATTCACGTGGCGCCGGCACCCAGTGCACCTCCAGCTCCACGACAGTCGCAGCCCAAGTCCAACTACTCACGCGGTCAGACCAATATCTATTGCGCCGTGCCCATCATCAAGAATGCCTACATCGATTTCATTGTGGTCAATGGAGATGATCGTTACATGATACGCTGCGAGCGCAAGTGCATTCTGGAACGCAGCTTTGAGCTGGCCAAGCTGCTGCATGCGGGCCCGAACAGTGGACGCAAGGGCGACAATCACTTCCAGGTGTCCAATGTGGATAAGCATGACTTCGAGCTGATGGTGCGCTACATAGAGAAGCGCTTTCTGCCCTATCGCGATCACAAGCATCTGCTGAGGATTCTCGAGTTGGCGGATCGCTTCAATGTGCCCGATCTGGTGAGTAACAGAGGGACAAAGCCACTGCATCTATAACTAATCCTTGCCATTTGCCTCTGCTTAGATCGTCTACTGCATAAGCCAACTCGATCTCAGCATCTCGTGTGCCACCGCGCTGGACATCTACAAGGCGCTGTGGTTCTACCAGGGCATTGCGCTGACCAATCAGCATGAGACGATGATCAGCACCCAAGAGACTGGCAAACAGAAGTTCAATCGAGAGCGTGCCAAGGTGAAGGCCATGGCCAAGGCCAAGGAGGATGCCAAGGCAGAGGCGCTGGCACAGGGCCTGGAGCCAGGAGCCGATGACGACACGGCACAGTCGCAGCTCATACCGAATCCGAATCCCTTTACCACCGAAGACTATGGCGTCGCATTGCTGCACAACACGCTGCAACTGATCGATATGCAGGCGGAGTTGGTGCTCTCACTGCCTGCGATCAAGGATCTGCGCTACGAGGAGCTGGAGACGCTGGTCAAACGCAACACGCTGCAGTTGCGCTCCGAGATGACGCTCTTCGATTGCATTGCCGACTGGAGCATGGCGGAGTGCATGCGCAAGAATCTCGATCCGACGCCAGACAATCGCCAAATGGTTTTGGGTCCACTGTGCGTCATGCCGCGCTATCTGCGCCTCAATCTGGCCGAGTTCAAGCGTTGCTGCGAGCGTGTGGAGCTGCTCCCACCGCGTGAGATTGCCTTGATCTACGAAATACTGGAAGGTGAGACAGTTCCCCCTCCCCCCTTCCCCTTACCTTTATACACTCTCTCTTATCTCTTACTCTTCCCTCTCCAGGTAAGAAACCCAAGAACCTCACAGATCAGCAGACGGCGCTGTTCGAGCGTCTGCGTGCGCCACGCGCCGTGTGGGCGCAGATGCCGGTGCACCTCAGCGATCGCAGCAATCACAAGAACTACCCGAAGAAGATGCGTCGCGCTGCAGAGGGACGCAACCAGGAGGAGGGTTGCTGGGAGAAGGTCGGCATGAATTGCCTGCGCGTCTTTGTCTGCATCTTCGATTGATATCGCTGCAGGCGCAAGACTTGGCCCGCATAGACTTGTTGCATTAACGAAAATTAGCGCTTATGAATTACATATATACCACACTATATATATAGTCGATAATCGGAAGAGGAGGAGGAGCTGAGGCGGCGGGAACTGGAGCTGGCGTTAGTCTTATGGACATTCACACACACTCACTGAGTTATCCCATGTTGGCGGCACTTGGCTGGCCTGACAGTGATTTTATAGCAACTAATTTCTAACGTACTATAAACTTTATAGCAGCGTGTATAGGCAACTATATGCCGCATATATATGCTAGACTAAGGCGTTACATACCTAGCGAATGTAGCTTCAAAACGAAGAAGAGCTCAAAGAGCGAACGAGATGGGGGAAAAAGTTGGCGAACTGAAAGGGAAAACGATAAAGTGGCGAACAGAATCGCACTAAAAAGGAAAACAGGATGAACCCCAACAAAACAACAACAACAACTTTTATACAAACTTTATGCAACGTTTTGTAGCTGGACTCAAAATAAAAAAATATAAAATAATTCATAACAAAATAGGAAATACAAAAAAAAAAAAAATAAACCAAATTAAAAATAGCAAAACACAAACAAATTAGCTTACCTTCTGTGTAGGGTATAGGCAAGCGATATATATAATATATACTGATAAGCATTTATCATGGTTCTAAAAAAAGAAAACCGCAACAACAACAACAACAACCAATGAGAATATAGTATAATTAATCAATCACCGACACAACAAATTGATAAATCTTAAAAATAGTGCAAATTACGAGGTATTTTCAGCCGTTCAAGGGGCCCGGCCATAGCTAAAGCAAATTGTTCATTAACTTATGAGTGTGACTGTGCGTGTGTGTGTATTTGTTGTGTGTGTGTGTGTGCGTTGTTTTAATTGTTGTGCGCATATCTCAGATATCAAATTTATATAGAAAACTCTGTTGCTTGTTGCTCGGTTTTTGGCTTAGTAAATGAAATAATCACAATCAGATATATAGCCTAATTCCTAGCCGATATGTCAATATACTATGTGCATGTTGACCAAACACACAAATTGTTAACATAACTATGCATTTGATTAGTTTATAACGAAAAGAAAACGCGGCACATTGTTTAGTTAAGTTTTATATCGTATGTATCGTATATCGTAAATATTCCACGTGCTTCACTTGCGCATCTAGTTCGAATTTGCAAATTCGGAAATTTTATGTAGCGCCCCCCCCCCCCCTCCTACTTCTCCATCGTCACATTGAAAATGTCATTAAACCAAAAAGTAGTTCAATAAAGCATGTACACGATTTTCTAAAACAATCAAAGGTTTTCTTGTATTGCCAACAATATCGTAAATCATATCGTAACTTCTTCAGCAAGTTACATGTGCGTGACAAAAGCTTGCAGCGCTAAAGCTGGCGTTAGTCGAGCTGCAAACCAGCTGCAGCGAAAAAGGTGCTAAACTTTGCTAAGGTGTTTTGCTAAGTGAACGAAGAAGTTTGATAAATTCAAAATTTTTTAAAATTCTATTTTATTTAATATAGAAAAATATAATAATTGTTTAATAAATTTTGAATTTTATTTATTCTATTTTATTGCGAACCAGTAGCAACGAAAAGGTGGAAAACTCTGCTAAGTCAACAAAAAATTAATTTAAAATATTATATTTTATTTTAGAAAGAAAGCTGTTTAATTTGATTAAGGTTATTACTGATTTGATCTTTATTTTAATCAATAATTTATTTAATATCTTCTGAACGTATATATACATCAGTCAATTACGCCTTGATTTACTTGAATGTTTTTCCAAAATCTAGACTCCTCTCAAGTGGTTTCATCTGTCACAACCTTGAAAGTTCGTTTGCCTCGCCCTTGATTCTTGCCTGGGATTTTACGCCCAAAAAGATTTCCCATGAAAAACATCTCCATTTTCCGTGCATGTCACGGCACAGCATGTCCCGGTCTCAAGCAGCTTTTCACAGTCTGTGCAAAAGTTTTCGTTCCCCTGTCAAGCGACCCAAACTGTGAGCACAGTCAGCACTGTCAGCACTTTCGGCTTCATAACTATATCAAACGTCAAAATTAAAAATATAAGTATATGGGATTTAAGACGAGCCAGGCAGTGCTTACTTCCCTTACCCATCTCTCTTCTTCTCTCCTCTCTCTCTCGTGCTGTGTGGCAACTCTAGTGTTTGTGCAGCTAAGTAGCTTCAACAAGAGTCCACACTTGTTTTGCCCATTGCGCTGAGCAGCTGTTTGTCAGGACTTTTAGTTCCGTACGCAGAGCGTTTCAAGTTAGCAGCAGTATCCTAACACACACACACACACATGCAGGCACACACACAGTTAGTTGCACACTAAGCTGACCACTGCTGCCTCTGCTGCTGCTTCTGCTGGGGCGCGTCTAGACTCGGATGAGTGTGTTGCCAGTTAATGTCCAGCCACGGTTTGGACTTGCATGGACATGCACACATCTCAGTTACCCTCTGCACTCCCCTGCCCCCTGCCTCCCCTCTTCTGCGCTGCATCAGCTTACTCTACATTAATGTAGCATACATTTGGGGGCACACCGCAAATGCACTTGTCCAAGCAGAGCAACACACACCGCACACACACACGGACACACTTGTTTATACAAATGCAAAACAAAAACAAGTAACACACACACACAGGCACACACACACACACTCGCTTGGTCAGGACTGTCGTGCCGTGCAAACGCTGCAAAATTTATGATTTTATTTCACGCTTGCTTTTCATTAACGTTCTCTTTTGTAGCTGCCCTCTCCCCCTACAGCTGCTGCTGCCTGCCAAAAATTATAACTTCTTTTTGTTGCTGTTGTGCTATTCCCCCGTCGCGCTAGTCCCCCCCTGCCCCCCCCCCCCATCTCTTCGTCGCTCTGCCGCTTGTTAACCTTTTTCAAGTTGCTTTTATCAATGTTTTTTTTTTTTCGCCATGTTCTTTTCTACTAATTTTTGCGCACAGACGCTGACAGTGTACAGGGGCGCGGCGCGGGGGGCGGGGGGGGGCGTAACTGCAGCGCCCTAGAGTCAAATTTCCGCAAAAGTTATGCAGCAGTCGCCACGGAACAGGGCGCACACACAGAGAGAGCAAACGTTGCCACATTTTGTTGCCGCGTTTTTTTCTGCATTGGCTAAGCGAAAAGCAAATTGCAGGGGGAAGGGGCGGCAGCCAGTGGACAGTGGGTGTGGCAGTGGCAGTGGCGAGGTCAGTTGAGTTGCCACTGCTGCCGCACTGCCTGTCTGCAGGCTGTGTGCGCAGGCTGACCGCATATATAATTATTTCATATGAAACATGTATGTGCAAGGAGAGGCAGAGGGGAGAGGCACGTAGAACTCGCCTCGCCTGCGTTGGCTTCTCAAGGCAGCATTTCGCATATTTTGCACAAAAATCAGCAAAAGTGAATTAGTGCAAGGCAGCCAACTAGGCAGGGGAGAGGGGCAAGGGGCGGCAGGGGGAGGGAGGGAGCTGAAACTAAACCTGCATTGCAGTTGGTCGCCTAATGAAAATTGTTGTGAAATAAATCATTTTAAATAATTTTCATTTCTACATGTGGCTGCACACACAGCACACACACACACACACACACACACACTGCACTCGCACTCTCAGTTGGCTTTTAAAGTTTAAATTGAAATGAAAGCCAAGTAGCTGCAATGGACTTTGCACTTTGCCTGTTACTTCAGCCGTATCTAACTTTTTTGCAGCTTGCTAAATTGCGCTAACTGACCAAAGCGGAAGTTTCAATTACACACATCTACACACACACACACACACAGCAGCCGCAGCGCTGACCAGTGCAAGGCCACTGCATGCACAGCAGGAGAAGGGGAGGAGAGGAGTGGGGCCCTTTTTTGGCCCTAACAGCATTGACCTACACTGCGTATGCGTGCTCTGATATGACGCATACGCCCCATGAGCCATTAGAGCCGTCGCAAGGCCACAAATCTGTGTGTGTGTCTGTGTGTGTGTGTGTTAGACCAGCACACAAAAAGCGCACGCTCGGCGCACCAAATTATAGCATAAAGTTGGCACATTACTTGCAGCAGCCGCAGGCAGGCAGCAGGCAACGGCAGAGAAGAGAAATGAAAATGAATTTAATACCCTTTAATTTATACACTCTCTCGCACTTTGCATTCATGGCGCGCTGCTGGCTGCGAACTTAATTCGATTTAAATGCCTGTCAGCGCATACAGTGAGCGCGCTTAATATATGTACATACACAATGGACATGCACACGGACTACAGGGTATGCGGCGCGCTGGGTCAGGCTCGCACACAGCCAAAGTGTACCTAAAACGGATATTACTTTATCAAGCGGCATAAAAAATGAGCCAGTCCACCAAATCGCAGCAAAGAGAGACAGCGAGAGAGCGAGCGCGAGCGGAAGCAATCAGCGAAATTTATTGCAGAGTCTCCTTTTTGGCGTAACTGATGAAGTGAGAAACTGAAAGACAGTCGAGGCTAAGTCACAAGCAGCAGGCGGCGTGGCAGGCAATACAAATGTTGCGTGCGCCAAAGCAGAGAGCGGGGCGGAGTAGATGGACGGAAACGACAGCTGCTACTAACTGTAAGAAGTGCCCTACCCCCTCCCCCCCTTTCTCCCACCCCCCAAACTGTCAGCCATTGCGACCCCAGCGCGAGTTGCTGCTGCCGCTTGTGGCGTGCTGCTTTTTATTGCTTTATTTTTGTGCTTTTAGCTCGCGCTTAAATCTAAAAAGCAGTTGGAAATGTGCTTATACACCGCTTACAAGCACACACACCCGCACACACACACACACACATACAGAGTGAGAGAGTGTGGCAGCCATTTGAATGCAAATGCAACAACCGGAAATGAAACCGACAATGCCACTTATTTATCTTTGTACTTGCGGCTCTGATTTCGTTTGTGGCTTCAAGCAGTGTCTGCGTGGTTGTTGTTGTTGTTGTTGCAGTGCCTTGTTGTTGCTAGTGTTGCTGTTTGTTGTTTCATTTGTGTTGGCGCTCGCGGCTTTTTAATTAAACGATTTAGTTTTGTTGATTTAGGCAGCCGCATAAATTTTAATTGTAAATAATTAGCACCAGCTGCCCCCCCCCTCCTGCTCCCCCTTGAGTCTGCCCCAAAAAAAGGACGCACATTTTTCAATTTACATATTTATGAAAAAGAGCAATTAAAATTTTATTGGCGTTTGCATTAAATAATTGCACAGCAAAAGAGAGCAAAAAAAATGTTGCATGTTTGTTTGTTGCAATTGCAACGTGCACAGCTGAGCATCTCCCTGTCCCCCTCTCTCTCTCTCTGGCAGCGCGTAAGAAGCCCTGCTAGACAAATTTAATTACAAGCATATTGCGCACAATATGCGCCGCTGCATTTGTTGTTGTTGTTGTTGCTGCTTGTTTGTTTGTTCATTTATTTAATTGTTTGTCTGTTTGTCTGTTTGCATTTGCATTTGCCTCGCTTTGTTTATCGAGTTGTTTGCGCTCTGTTTGTTTGTGCTTTAATCACACCTGCAAAAGTTAAGTTTCCATTGAGAATAGTTTTTGCACTTTTTGCTAATTGCTCGAAACAGAAACAGAAAAGTTTACAGGGTATTTGGAGCATACAAAATGAGATGAATTTGATGCTAAATGCGTTGCTAACAAAGTGAAATTTTGTAGAAAGACTCAAGAGTTCGAGAGAGAGAGAGAGAGTGAAGGAAAGTTAGCTGGGAATGAAGAAGAAAGTTAGCAAAAAGAAGGCATAATTCTGAGACTGAGACTGAGAGAGATAAAAAGGTTGGTAGACAAATAGTTAAAATAGAAAGATGATAGATTAATAGATATGCAGATGGAAGTGTTAAAAGGGAGCTTGAAGAAAAGAAAGAGAAAGGGAGGAGCTGCAAGGGGAGAAGCAGAACAAGCTATAAAATACAAGGAAGAAAGAAAAGAAAGGCATAATAAAGTAAAAGAAGAAGTAAACGAGTTAAGCAGCTTAGAAGATTTGTAGATGTTAAGACTAAAAGGCAGAGCAATTTAAAGCCAAGAAAGAAAACAGAAAAGGAAAAGCCGGAACAAGAAGAAACAGAATAGTATTAAATACTTAAAAGAAAGAGAAGCATAGGAGATGAAGAAGAAACAAAACAAGCTGAAGGCAAAGCAGTTTCCCTTTATATTTTCATGTATTTATTAATTCCTTTCTTAGAATTAAATTCCACAAAGCTGCAAAGGTGTTGCCAGAGCAACTGCGGCCTACAGGCTACCTAGCTATCTATACATATCTATATATTCTATTATATTCCATTCCATTCACATACATATGTACATATGTGTCTGCCATTAAAGCGTTTCCCCCATTTCCATTCAGCCTTAGCTAAGATAATCTAGCAAAACTCTTGCTCCTGCCACGCCTGCTACGCCGCCTACTCATTACCAAGTTTCTGCCTCTCTCTTTCCCTCCCCTTTTCACTCTCTCTCTCTCTTCTTTTCCCTCTCGCATTGGCAACACTCAACAATCATTTGAACTAATCAAATTTATTACAGGAGACGGCGATAATTATCCGAGTTACGTAGGTTTTTGTTAAGTTTCCCTCCCCCCCTCCTCTCTCTTTTCCCTCCTTTCTCTCACTCGCTTTGCGCTCTTACTAACTGCAGTCGAAAGTAATAATAACCTATTAATGGACATTAAAATCGCTAGCCATAAAGCAGCACAGGAAGTGTAGAGGGAAAGGACAGAAAGAAGAAGAGAAAGAGGGGGGGGGGAGGATAAGGGGAGAAACGAGCCATAATGTTGAAAATGGAATCATGAAAAAATATTCATTGATTTTCTTAATTAAAAAATTTTGCCATCAACTTTTATGTTTATTGGCTTGACTTTTCTCGTGCCGCCCTCCCTCTCCCTCGCCCTTCCGCCAGCTCAAAGTGTTGCCCGCTTTAGGTTGTTGTTGTTGTTGTAGTTAAGCGCAGTTTGCTGTAGGTTAAGTAGAAATGTTCGTCGTGCCGCATTGTCCTCTTTGCCTCAGCACTTTGTGCCTCTTCCTCTTCCTGCTTTGTGCCGTCGCTTCCTGTGCGCATTATAAACTAATTACAGATTATGATGAAATCGTACGCCAGCGTCAAGGACCTCGACAATATGCAGTAGGAGGTGGGCGTGTGGGCGTGGCACGTGACACGGGGAAGATGCCGGCTAGCACTTTCGACTCGCACTTAAGTTTGTTTTTGCGCGCGCAAAATTAAAGTCGATTAATGAGATTTCATTACAGTGCAAAGAACTAGCAACGCGCCAGGCGTGGCACGTAATTGACAGCCTAATGAGATTTGTTAAAAGGATTGTCACGGCGGCATCGCGTTGGTAATTACCAAAAAGAGAAGAGTGCAGGCAGCCAGGAAAAGTGCAAAGAAAAAGTTGAGGGAGGTCAGCAAATGATTTCCCCCCTCCCTTTCCGCAGTTCTTGCTGTTGCTCGTATCAATTATGCAGCCAAAAATGCAAGGCAGAACGTAAACAAACATTTCAACAGCAACAACAACAACAAGTGCGCCTGCTAAACGCAGTAGGTCAGTAATTGCTCAAACCTTATGCCTGTGCAGACAGCCTAAGAGAGCGAGAGAGCGTGAGAGCATAAGTGCGTGAGAGCGCAGCACGTACTTCCTTCGCTCTCTTCCAGGCACGCGCGCTCTCTTTGCCTTAGCGCTGCCTGCTTTAGTTTTTAGTACAGAAGAGCGCAGCATCCCGCAGGCAGCCTGGCACGTGCTTGCGCTCTCTTGACTCGCTTTGCTCTCTCGCCGTTGTTACACGGCGACAAAGCGACAAATACGAACGCAGCTGCTGGCGATGCTGGTGCTCATATTACTGCGTAGCTTAGGCGTTTTTAGTGCTGATTACAACGCGTAGCCGTTTGGTTCATGTGAGCGGACGCGCAGAACTCTAACGAATTCATACAGAGCAGCAGCAGCAGCAGAGGCAGCAGCAGAGCTCAGCAGCCTCTGCGTGTGTGTGAGTGCGTGCGTGCGTGTGTGTGTGTGCGCGTGCGAGGGAGTCGTGTAACGACGCTCAAGGGCTGAGGCTGATGACGAGCAGAAGCAGCAGCAGCAGCAGCGCCGCGTGCTGCTCGCACTTAAAGTGAAGCGTGTAACGTGCTCGAGACTTTAAGTCCCCCCCGAACGAAACGAACTAAGCAAAGCAACTAACTAACTAACTAATTAATTAAGCAGCTAATTAATAAGCGCATTACACATCGATAATTATAGCCAAATACGACGATACAACGATACGACGAAATTAGCATAATTCAATGTAAACAGAAAGCAAACACTAACTAAACATTGCGACGGCGATTATAATTAATTAATTAAGGCAATAAACGTGCGCAAAACGCTTTGCGCCAAAAAGTAGGCAACAAATATTTGCACAGTGCAACGCGACGCGACGCGGCGAACCACAAGGCAGAACAAATTGAGGCGCGCATAAGAAACGCATTCAATAAACGTGCAGCAAAAGCAAAAGCAAAAACAAACAAGCAGCAAGTGGCAAGTGGCAAGCAAAACTTGCTGCAAGTGGAAAATTCTCACGGCGAATTTTGTGAGGAAAAAAGTTCGAAAAGAAACCGAAGGCAAATCGCAACACACACAAAATGCATTCGAGGCTAAAATTCTTGGCATATTTACATTTAATGTGCGCCGGCAGCATTTGCTTGTTGGAATTTAGCTCAGCTCAGCAACAGCAGCAGCTGCAGCAACAACAACTACAACAACAGCAGCAGCAGCAACAACAACAACAAAGTGCATCGTTAACCGAGAAAATACCATTAGGTGAGTCTGGCTTGGGGCACAAGGCACACACACAGAGGACTCGCCTTGAGGACTCGAGTTGTCGCTAGAATTCCGCTACAATGTATAATGGCAATGGTTATGGGCGTCTGTGTGTGTGTGTGTGTGTTCCCTAAATCGTTTTCAATTTTCATTTCACATTCTTTGGCAAATTTACCGAACATTGTCGTGCCTCAACTGCAAATTGATAATAAAAGTTAGCTCGAAAGTTTTTGCAGCGCATGTGTTAGAGCAAGACAGACAATGCTCTATTGATTTTGGGGCATTTTTGTAAAATATTTTCTATTTTTATTTATCGCCTCAATTAGTTCAATTATTTAGCTTCTTTCTGGCAATGCTAAAACAAACGCTTAGTTAGGCAAATTGATTGTATAAACACGCTCGGAAATTGTTGCTGCATTTTTAAGCTGGCACAAATCGGTTTTTTGCATTTTTAAAAAAAATTGCATGAAAAATTCAATTAGGATTTCTCGCAGTAAAGGCAAATTTTGCATTTTCAACATATGAAAAGTTTAATAAAAAGTAAATCGAATAAAGCGAGAGAGGCAGCAAGGGCCTTGCCTCTCTCTCTCTCTCTCTCTCACTTTATTTGCATTTTATTAATAATAGAAAATCCTCATGATTTGCATATGCCGTGGCATAATTGGAAAATCTGTGGCGAAAAAGCTAACGGGAACACTCACGTGTCGAGTGCGCAATACAATTTAACGTGTAGCCTTTTTTTGCTATTTTTTCCAGCCAAATATTCAGCTGTATTTGGCTTGGCTGCTTTCTTGCTTTTCGTTTTTCTTACTTTTTGTGCTCATTTTATTTTTTATTGCGCGCGCGGCGCCTCAGTCACTGCGCCTGCAGTCATTTTCGAGGGCTGCCTGCGCTCCCTCTCTGTGTGTATGTGTGTATGTTCGTGTGTGTGTGTGTGTGTGTGTGCCGCCTGCTAATGTGACAGTCATGCTGACTGGCATTGCACACGAAGCCATTCACCTGCTATGGCAGCTGTGGCTCCTCTTCTGCTGCTGCTGCTGCTGCTGGCAAAAGCGCAGCTTCTGCTGCAAAATTGCTGCATCAACACTTCGTTTGCATTAGAGCAGCAGCAGCAGCAGCACATGTGTGTGCCCCTGGTGTGTGTGCCTGGTGTGTTACACCATCATTTGTGTAAATATTTATTCAGCGCGCTTTTCGTTTAATATTAAGAGCGAACCGTGTCAAAAGCCGCCTAAATATTTAACGAAGCAAAAATATTCCTCCCTCCTCCCTTTCTCACTTGTTCTCTCTCTCACTTTACTCCCTCTCTCTCTCTTAGGTGCCATCTTCGAGCAGGGCACGGACGATGTGCAATCGGCCTTTAAATATGCAATGCTCAATCACAATCTGAATGTGTCGGCGCGTCGCTTCGAGCTGCAGGCATACGTTGATGTCATCAATACGGCGGATGCATTCAAATTATCGCGCCTGAGTAGGTGTTGCACACACAGTATACACTCCTCTATACCCTGCACTCCCTCCCACTTCCTCTTCTCATTTGCATAAAACAGCGCAAAACATAACAAAGCAAAGACAATACAATAAAGTGAAAGCACTCAAGCTGCTCTCTAACCGCTGCTACCCTGCGCATTAATTATGCGCATTTTTATTGAAAATTGCACGATATACCCTGCACCCCAACCCCCAACCCCTCTTCCTCTCCCCCTGCCCCTGCTCCTACGCCACTTGCAGTTTAATTGCGCACATTCATTTACATCCCGACCTAGACACTGCCACACTGCAGACTGCAACAGTTGCCAGCACACTCTGCTCCCTCTCCTCCCTCCCGTCTCCCTCCACACTTTTTCTGCATCCTTTCTGCACACCTACACACACACACACCTATACACTTGTATTTATTGCCGTGTTACCTGCAGTTTGCAATCAATTCTCGCGCGGAGTCTACTCAATGCTGGGCGCCGTGTCGCCGGACTCCTTTGACACATTGCACTCCTATTCGAATACGTTCCAAATGCCATTCGTGACGCCCTGGTTCCCCGAGAAGGTGAGTACCCCGAATACACATACATACACGTATACGTACGTAAAAAACGAAACTGTCATACGTAATTGATTTTGTGTGCAGTTATTTACATTTGATGTGGTTGCCTTTGCCACCATCGTAGCCAGCGACTCCGCAGGCAGTCAATAAACTAACCCCCCTACACATATCACCCCCTCCCCCTCTCTCTCTCCCCTCTTTGTCTGTGATGTGTAATGAAGTCAGGCAGCGGGTGAGGCAAGACGAGGCGAACGTGGTAAAAAGGGCAAAAGTTCGTAATGAAACAAAGAGAATTTTTGCGGAATATGTGCGGAATGTTTCACTGAGTAGGAGAAATTATAATTAAAGCTTCAAGGCGAGAGAAGGGTGGGGAATGGGGAAGAGTAGGGCTGATTTTCAAAGAATGTGTGACGCTATTTACATATGTTTTTCACTCTGACAAATATTTTCACACACTGCAAAAGTTGCTAAATATTGCATGGAAATTAAATGCAAAGCAATGCAAATAATTTAAGCAACTAAATAACTAAAATGAGCGAGCAAAAATGTGGAATAAAAAACCAAAACCAAAAACAAAACAAAACTAAAATAATTATGGGAGGGTGGCGAAAATAGAAATAAATTGTGTCGCCCCAAAATGGGTGAGCAAACAAATTGACGGTTGCATATTTGCGTTGGCCACGGCAACAAATGGAAAACAATTGCAAAAGTTGCCACTAAATTGCAGACAGACGGCAGTATACCCTGTAAATGATGGCATTCTTACTATAAAGTCTGCGTGCATTACGTATACGCACACTAAGCATACGCCCTGTTGCATTGCCCTTGCCCAGCCCCGCTTTACAGGGTATGCAGCAGCCAACCAATTGGTCAACCCCAAAAAACAATTATGCCAGCAACTCTGTACAACAAAATGGAAAATACAAAAACCTCGAATGCAAATAAAACCAGCTTCTATTCCAATCTATGTCAACTGACAACAGATTGAGGCAAGCAAGGCAAAATATATAAAAACAACAACCATTTTGTTGGCAGCGGAGAGTGAAATTTCAGCAGCATTTAATTTGGGTCAATCGGTTTGTAGTCGTTGTTGTTGTTGCCGCTGTCCGTTGCGACAGTCCGACAAGCTGGGCACGACATGAAACACTTTAATAATTCTACGCCGCCCCCCCCCAAGTGAAAACTTAGCTTGGGAACATATTCTTTGAAATAGTTGGCAACTCTAGCGCGCTCGCTTTCGCCTGTTCCCCCCCTCTCTCTCTCTCTCTCATTTTCCCTTGCTTTTTTGCGACGCTCATAACTTTTCATACAGCTCACTTAACAGCTTAAGCTGCAGTTTATTGTGTGCGTCAGGGGGAGGGGGAGAGGAGAGTGAGAGGGAAGAGTTAACTGGACAAAGAGAGCGAAAAAGTGGGAAAACCGACGCCATGATTCTAATTTAAACATCAACCTTCGAGTTGTACTAGGGGCATAAAGTGAAGTTTATAAAAATAAACTCAGCGCATAAAGTGGCAGCGCACACATCGAGCAAGGGAGAGAGGGGGGGGGCAGGGGACGGGGCTTGCCCCTAGCTGGGGTGCTGCGGCAGACGCTGCTGCTACTAAATCAAAAGCCAAGCACAAATCATAATAATTGTAATTTGAAGAAAATTTACTACCAACAACAACCGCAACAACAACCAGTTGGCGTCTCCCTCTCCCTCCCCCGCTCTCTCTCGCTCTCTCTCACTGTGTCGTTGTCGTTGTTGTCACTGTGCCTGGCACTTCACAAAACAAAAAGCCAAAGAGCCAAAGCCGGAAGACAATGCCAAACGAGGCAAGGCAAGGCAAGGCGAGTCGAGACGAGGCGAGGCGCTCCCTCGCTTCCCGCTCTACAGTGAGCGCAAAAAATTTATGATGCGCTCTTGGCCTCTTTTATTTCAATCACTATAAATCAAGATATGGCGTCGGCAAGCAGCAGCAAGCAGCAGCAGTCACAGTGCCTCACACACACACACACGCACACACACACTTGGGCCATGGCAGACTGCGCATTTGCGTGGCGCTTCGGGCAGGCTCTGTGCGTAAGCTAAACGGAAACGGGTCGCTCTGTATCTCTCTGGTGATGTACCACACACACACACGCGCACACACGCACATAAGCTCATACTTTACTTGCCAGCAGGCAGGACTTACATGTCCTTTGCGCGCTGTCGCTGATGCTGTCGCTGTCTCTGCTGCCGCCGCCGCTGTTGCTGTTGCTGGCAGCGTCAAAGCGGAAACGCGTTTCATTTTATTATTGCTTCATGTAGCGTGCACATTACATTGTTATACACTCCAGAGAGAGAGAGGGGGAGAGCGAGTGGGAGCGAGAGGGCGCTGTCTATAGCCCACCCCATCCACTTATGCGTCGCTTTGTTTTGCATACTTTTAGGTGCTTACCCCGTCGTCAGGCCTGTTGGATTTTGCGATCAGCATGCGACCGGATTATCATCAGGCAATTATTGATACCATACAATACTATGGCTGGCAGAGCATTATCTATCTGTACGATTCGCACGATGGTAAGTACAGGGGGGAAGCAAAGGGGATACTGTGGGGTCTTTGCCACATTATGCTTTTGTTTATTTTGATTTCATTTCACACTGTGCGACGGTCTTTTTGTTGTCAAATAGCTGCGATTTAATGGCACGAGGGTTGCCACAAAAGTTGCTCAATTAATTGAAATTAATGCAAATATTTTGGGCATAGTTTGTGGCGTGCGGAGCACGATAAATTGCCGGAGTTTTGTTGGAAGTTTTAAAAAGTTAATTAATCTCAAGAAATTATACACAAGTCTGAAGTGAGAACTGGTGTAAAATACCAAATGAAATATATGCTATATAAATTTATATAACTTGTAAAAAATAGACTTGGTTTTTGAGAAGAGACTCTAATATATTTTTTGTTAGTTAAAGGTCCTTAGAGATAATTGGGACAATTTCAAGGGAAACAGCTACAAATTCCAAATTAAATATGTTTTCAAGAGAATTTCAGTATTTTAGCCAGATTAGTACTTCGGGCAATTTGAAGATGCAAAAAGACTGTTGAAATTTCTTGATAATCTACATCAATTTATATGCTTACTTATGCCGTATATCATTTGCGAAGAGGTTAATGTTTGCTTAAGAATTTATTTCCGTTTAGGCAGGCTTTCATTTAATGTACTTCGCAGCAATTGAAATATATACCAGACCCTCAAGAAAATCCCCTTAAAAATACCAAATAAAATATGCATATTTTTTAATGTTTTATATAATTTCGAAAAAGGTTTTTCCCTGCTGCAATTTATGCGTTTTAATATTCCTATTTAATCGGCATTATATTTTAATGTATTTTCCGCTCAGCAATCGAGAATGACCTAAGACCCAATTGAGTTGCCTTTCTCCCTCTCTCTCTGTCTCCTCCGGCAAATGTAAATAGCAGGCAGACATCAAACACATGTCTATAACTAGGAGAGGCACTTTAGAAAACAGAGCCTCCCCCCCTCTGCCTGCCTCGCTTACTCCTCTCTCGCTCGCACCACTTCATTTTTATTTCTCTGTGTTCTTACTTTTTCTGCGCTGCTTTTTCTACGCTGCTTCCTTTTGCTAATATGTAATTAAATAAGCGGCACAAAGAGGACGCGTCTCCTGCTGCCGCACGCTGAAAGGGAAAGGCAGCCCAGACGCAGGCGGCGCAGGCTGAGGCTGAGGCTGAGGCTGCTTGAGTGCTCTCTCGAGCGCTCTGCAAGTGGTTCGCCTGCTTGAGCAGCGACAAGTAGACAGACAGATACAAACACACGCACACATATGGCGGCGGCGCACATGCCACATAATGTTGTTCTTGTTGTTGTTGTTCTTGTTGTCGTAGGCTGCCATTTTTGTTGTATTGAAATTTATTTCAAAGCAATTTCCTGCAGTCTACGTGCGTCTCCGTCTCCGTCGCCGCCGTCAGCAATTACGGCCAAAGATGAAGACATCAAACCAAGGACGAGACATCACACATACGTGTACGCACACACACACACGCACACCCATACTGGCACACAATGCCAGACTGTAGGCTGTTCTGTAAAAATTTCATATGATATTACGTATACGCCGCAGTGATTTCTGCGTGTATTATTTGCGCATTTTTATGCCGACGCCTTTTTTTTTGCTTCTTCTTCTCTCCTTCTCATTTTCTTGGCTTGCTCCGCCTTTTGTAATGAGTTCAGCAGGCTGTCGTTATGTGCTCTGCGCTCGGCTTTTGTGTGTCAGGCGAGTGTGTGAGTGTGCGATTGTGTGTGTGTCATGTGTTAATGACTCTGTGTGAAATAAAATTTATGACTTTATGCAACTGCTGGCAGCGTTTGGCCCTTTTTCAGCCTGCGCTCCCCCCCGCTGCCCACCCGTTGCTCTCCTTGCCTTTTTTCTGGCCTTTTTTTTGGCCGTTTTTTAATATTTGCGCCGTTTGCCCAAAAAAGTAGGCCGACATTGTTGCCGCTGGCAGTCGGCGCAGGAAAAGGAAATGCCGCAGCAGCAGCAGCAGCACGAGCAGTGGCAGCAGTGGCAACGGCAGCTTGGCTTGCTGCTGCCACAGTTGCTGCCACTGCTGCCACTTGTGCTGCCACAGCTGCTCCTGCTGCTCTTTCTGCTGCTGCTGCTGCTGCTGCTGCTGTTGGGTTTTGGCACTTTTGGCCGACTTCAGCTCAATACACGCTGCTTCAGCGGCATCGTTTACATTGTTAACGAAAGGCTGCTTCACAGCAAGAGGGAGAGCGAGAGAGAGAGAGAGAGAGAGAGTGAGAGGGGAAGACTTTATATTTTAATGCCGCTGTCAGCAGTTTGTTGTTATTGCTTTGTTCTGCCCTCGCCGACTGCTCTTATCGCTGTCGTTGTTGCCGTTGTTGTTGTTGCCCGTTACCGTTGTTCGTTAAACGAACAGCGCACACGGCGACAAATTGGTAGCATATTTTTTGGCGCATTCATGAATACAAAAGTTGCAGAAAAAGCAAAAGCAAAAGCGAAAGCAATACGCGCGACTACATAGGAAGCATTCAATAAAACATCATCGCACAGCGGCAACAACAACAACAACAACGCGAACGGCGGGAATCGCTGAACAAACAGCACGCACCCAATTTTATTATACTCTTGTTGTCCTGCTCGCACCCAGGCGCACTTTTTTCGGGGCTACGCTATTTATTGAAATGTTGCCAACGTGCCACAAAAAAGTACTTCAATTGTCTGTGCACTTCCGTTTCCTCTTCGGCTCTGTTGTTGCTGTTGTTGTTGTTGTTTTGTGGCCATAGCCAACAAATCATGCAGCCAGAAATCAATGACAATAACAACAACAATAGAGGGGGGTGGGGGGCGGGGCGCAACAACATCTGCGACAACAAGGACGTGCAACAAATGGCGCGTGAAAATGTTTTTCTGCGGCCTGCGGAATGAGAGATTGAGGCACTGATTGAGTGCGACTCACTGACGGACTGACTGACTGACTGACTGCGAGTGAATGTGCCCCGTGAGTGTATAAAGTATTCATAAGCAGATACACACACACACAGACACACACGCAAAGTAAACAAAATGTTTCGGTTGAAATAGCAAATAGCGTTAAGAGATAAATAAACATTTTATAGCATGGCATAGCAAGGCGATTCATATTCGCATACGCATTCGCAGCGAATCATATTCAACAGTTTTCTAATACAAACAGAACCTTTTCTCTGTCTCTGATTCAACTAAAGTTTCTGGGGTAGGTTTTCTCATCTGAATTCTTGAATTTCTTTGATCTATTCGATTGTTGTTTTGCTTTGCGGGCAGGGAGAAGCAGGAGAAATCGCGTTTGTTGGCCGCTTTACTTTTGATTGCCACAGCGTACAGTGTGCCACTCAATATCACTCATACGCCACCGGGCACTCACTATGTGTTTGTTTTTGTTTCGTTTCATTTCACTTTTTGCGCTTCTCCTTGCAACCACCCCACCGGCCTTTAGGCTTACTGCGCCTGCAGCAAATCTATCAAGAACTGAGGCCCGGAAATGAAACATTTCGTGTGCAAATGGTCAAACGCATCGCCAACGTAACGATGGCCATTGAATTTTTGCACACGATGGAGGATTTGGGTCGCTTCAGCAAAAAGCGCATCGTGCTCGACTGCCCGGCGGAAATGGCCAAAGAGATCATCGTGCAGCATGTGCGGGACGTTAAGCTCGGCAGGCGTACCTATCATTACCTGCTCAGCGGACTGGTGAGTGCAAAAACCAGACAGTGGGGGCGTGGCCGCCTTTAATAAGCAATTATTGCCAGCATCCGCTGCGCTGCGTCGTGCAGCTTTGTTATCCTTTTTGGGCGTTTTTCTCTCTCTCTCTCTCTGCTTTTTTTGCTGAATATTTTTTGCTTTTTGTTTTTTTTGTGCTACGTAGGTCATGGATAACCACTGGCCCAGCGATGTGGTGGAATTCGGCGCCATCAACATCACCGGCTTTCGCATTGTGGACACTAATCGGCGTGCGTTGCGTGATTTTCATGACAGCCGGAAGCGTTTGGAGCCCCTCACAGCGGGAGGCGGCGGCGGCAGTGGCGGCAATGGTGGAAGCAGTGGAAGCCTGCCAGCCATTTCGGTAAATGTTCAAAAGAATTGCGAGTTGCTTTTTACCATAGCTATTCCTCTATACAATCCGCCTACACTGCTCTCTCCCGCTCCTCTTTCGCAGGCCCAGGCCGCACTCATGTACGACGCGGTCTTTGTGCTCGTCGAGGCCTTCAATCGCATTCTGCGCAAGAAGCCGGATCAGTTTCGTGCCAATCATCTACAGCGACGCAGCCATGGCGGCGGCGGCGGCGGCGGTGGCTCCGGTTCGGCGAATGCCCTCAACGAGTCCAGCGCCCTGTTGGACTGCAACACTTCGAAGGGTTGGGTAACACCCTGGGAGCAGGGGGAGAAAATATCGCGAGTTTTACGCAAGGTAAGGCACACACACCCAAAAAAAACCCCTCGAAGCAAAGGCGAAAAATGTTGATGAAATAATTCGCAGGGCAAAGCGAACAAAAAAAGAGGGAGAGAGAAAATGTTGAAGAATTTCTTAAGAAAACATTTTGATTGAAACTTAAATTTCTTGCGAAAATGTTAAAGATTATTGCAAAGGGGGCAGGGGCGCAGAAAGGGGGCTGGCTGTGAGCAAAGCAAATAGTTGATGAATTCTTTAGCAACTTTTGACCTGCTCGCAAGTTATTTATGCCAAAATTAAATTGTGAAGCAGCAACCAAAAATTATTATTATTCTGTATTAAAATGTGGCCAGCAAAACTAAAGGAATGCAGCATTTTATTTGTTTGCACAACCTGTGGGACAAAAACTGTTTATATTGACTGTATTTTGTTTATTTTCAATGATATGACTCAGCGCGCAGTTTAAAATTGATTTTTATACATTTTTTGAGCTGCTTTATCGTTTAGAGGCAAAAAATGGACTTTTAAATTTTTTAAAAAATTTTGAAAATTTTGCAAGGGGGTAGCATGGAAAAATTTGAAATTTTTGAAAATTTTAGATTTGTAATATTTTAATGTTTTAATCAAACTAGAGGCCAAACCATGAAGAAAATGTCATTCCGCACGAAGATCCGATGAATTTTGACAAAGTTATGAGAGTTCGAAAACATGGAAAGGATGTTGAAACTTTGCAAGGGGGTAGAATGGAAAAATCTGAAATTTTTAGAAAATTTTACATTTGTAATATTTGAATAAAGAATCAAACTAGATGTCAAACCATGAAGAAAATGCATTCCCCATGAAAATCCGATGAATTTTGACATAGTTATGCGAGTTAGAAGAAGTAGAAAGGATGTTAAAACTTTGCAAGGGGGTAGCATAGAAAAATTTGAAATTTTCTAAAAATTTTACATTTGTAATATTTTGATGCAGAATAAAACTAGAGGCCAAGCCATGAAAAATATGTCATTCCCCATTAAAATCCGATGAATTTTGACAAAGTTATGAGAGTTAGAAGAAGTGGAAAGGATGTTGAGACTTTGCAAGGGGGTAGCATGGAAAAATGTGGAAAATTTTGAAAATTTTAGATTTGTAATATTTGAATGCAGAATCAAACTAGAGGCCAAACCATGAAGAAAATGTCATTCCCCATGAAAATCCGATGAATTTTGACAAAGTTATGAGAGTTAGAAGAAGTGGAAAGGATGTTGAAACTTTGCAAGGGGGTAGCATGGAAAAATTTGAAATTTTTTGAAAATTTTATATTTGTAATATTTGAATGCAGAATCAAACTAGAGGCCAAACCATGAAGAAAATGTCATTCCTTATGAAAATCCGATGAATTTTGACAATGTTATGAGAGTTAGAAGAAGTGGAAAGGATGTTGAAACTTTGCAAGGGGGTAGCATGGAAAAATTTGAAATTTTTTGAAAATTTTATATTTGTAATATTTGAATGCAGAATCAAACTAGAGGCCAAACCATGAAGAAAATGTCATTCCTTATGAAAATCCGATGAGTTTTGACAAAGTTATGAGAGTTAGAAGAAGTGGAAAGGATGTTGAAACTTTGCAAGGGGGTAGCATGGAAAAATTTGAAATTTTTTGAAAATTTTATATTTGTAATATTTGAATGCAGAATCAAACTAGAGGCCAAACCATGAAGAAAATGTCATTCCCCATGAAAATCCGATAAATTTTGACAAATATATGAGAGTTAGAAGAAGTAGAAAGGATTTTGAAACTTTGCAAGGGGGTAGAATGGAAAAAATTGAAATTTTTTGAACACTTAAGATTTATAATAAAATATTTTATCTTTACCACATTTTGATGCAGACAAAATTAAATGTTTAAATTAAGAAAATACAGTCGTCCCACACGACAATCTGTAGAATTTCTGACGGCTTTAGGAGAGTTGGAATTCTAGATTAAAGTCTTCAAATCTTGCAAGGGGGTAGCATGAAAATCGTCCCCACACGACTTTCGACAGAGCTAAGAGACTTTTAATTCCAGTCTACAGTTTTCTTAATTTCCACACTGCCTTTCGTCTTCGTCTTGAGTATTCAAAAGGTCCCTGGGGGGATGGCAAGTCTGACAAGCTGAAGTTGCCCTAGATTTATTTTTAAATGCGCGTCGAAAGATTCTTTTGCCTTTCTTTTTTTTAATCTCTCCGACCTGCCTCAATGCGTTTTGTTTTAATTTCTAATGCAGCTTTTGTTGCTGCTGCTCCCCAGTTGCAAACAAAAAAAAAATCTAGAAAAAAAACTGCAGCAGTTTCCGCTGCAATTCGCCCAATCCCCCAATTCCCCGAGCTAATCTCATTGTCCATACAATATTTCTCGCTTGTCTTTCACTCTTTCACTCTCTGCCGCTCTGCCTGCCCCTTTGGCTCGTTGGGCAGGTGGAAATCGATGGATTAACCGGCGAGGTGCGCTTCGATGATGACGGACGACGTGTCAACTACACGCTGCAGGTGGTGGAGATGTCGGTGAATAGCACGCTGCAACAGGTGGCTCTGTGGCGCGACGATGCTGGTTTTCTGCCACTGCACGGGCGACATGCGGCCGGCGCTGGCAATGGTGCCGGCGGCAACTCACGCCATGCAATGTTGGCCAATGGCAATGGGGATTATACACGGAATCACACCTACATTGTGACCAGTGTGCTGGAGGAGCCATATCTAATGCATAGGTCACAATCCGGGCATGGCGAGCAGCTGGTTGGCAACGAACGCTTTGAGGGATATTGCAAGGATCTGGCCGAGCTGCTGGCCAGCAGGCTGGGCATTAAATGTGAGTTGTGAAAAGTCAAAGAAATGAAAGTTGTTGCTGTTATATTCCCCTTCCAGTTGAGCTGCGTGTCGTGCAGGATGGCAGCTATGGCGCTGAGAATCAGTTTGCACCTGGCGGCTGGGATGGCATGGTGGGTGAGCTGGTGCGCAAGGTGAGTAGCAGAGGGAGAGGGAAGAGGGAAGTATGGGGACTTACATCTTGTAACGCTGTTTGTGCTTTGTGTGATTGACTCGCCGCCGGCGGCTTACTAGGAAGCGGACATTGCCATAGCGCCCATGACGATAACAGCGGAGCGCGAGCGTGTCATCGACTTCACCAAGCCCTTCATGTCGCTGGGCATTTCCATTATGATCAAGAAGCCGGTGAAGCAAACACCTGGCGTCTTCAGTTTCCTCAATCCGCTCTCGCAGGAGATTTGGGTAAGTCCATGCGCACAGGCAGGCACAGCTGCTGCCCCGAGCAGTATTTAGCACTTAAGCCGCTGCTTTGTCTGCTTCTTCCTTTCCCTCTCCCTCAGATGAGCGTCATCTTTAGCTACATTGGAGTGAGTCTTGTGCTTTACTTTGTCACACGCTTTCCGCCCCACGAGTGGCGCATTGTACGCCGTTCGGGCGGGGATTCCTCTTCGTCCTCCTCCTCGGCACAGCAGCCGCCGGGCATTATAGGTGGCGCACAGGAGTTGCACGACCCGCAGCAGCAGCAGCTGCCGTATGGCAATGACTTCAGCCTGCTCAACTCCTTCTGGTACTCGCTGGCCGCCTTCATGCAACAGGGCTGCGACCTGACGCCACCCTCCATCGCTGGACGCATTGCAGCCGCTGTCTGGTGGTTCTTTACCATCATACTGATCTCATCGTACACGGCCAATCTGGCTGCCTTTCTCACCGTGGAACGCATGGTGGCGCCCATCAAGTCACCCGAGGATCTGGCCATGCAGACCGATGTGCAGTACGGCACGCTGTTGCACGGCTCCACCTGGGATTTCTTTCAGGTGGGTGGAGAGTAAAGGGGAAATCCACTTACAGAGTACACAGCAGCTTCTCTTCTCTTTACAGCGCTCCAAGATAGGCCTGCACAACAAGATGTGGGACTACATGAACGCCAATCCGCATCTCTCCGTGCACACCTACAACGAAGGCGTGCGCCGCGTGCGCACCTCCAAGGGCAAGTACGCGCTGCTGGTGGAGTCGCCCAAGAATGAGTATGTGAATGCGCGAGCGCCCTGCGATACCATGAAAGTGGGTCGCAATATCGATACCAAGGGTTTTGGCGTGGCCACGCCCATTGGTTCGCCGCTGCGGTAAGTCAAGCAAACCGAGATAAAGATCTTAGCTATATACTCTTTGTTCTCTCCTGCTCCCCCAGCAATCGTCTCAACCTGGCCGTGCTGTCACTGAAAGAGAACGGCGAACTGCTCAAGCTGCGCAACAAATGGTGGTTCGACAAAACCGAATGCAATCCCAATGTGGACAGCCAGGAGACGTCCACACCCAACGAGCTATCGCTGAGCAATGTCGCCGGCATTTACTACATACTCATTGGCGGTCTACTGCTTGCCGTCATTGTGGCCATTCTGGAGTTCTTCTTCTGCCGCAGCAAGAGCTCACGCCGCAAGACACCGCCCAATGGCAGCGCTGGCGTCGGCGGCGTCGGCGTTGGCGGCATGTTGGGCTCCTCTACATATCAACGAGATTCGCTTTCGGATGCCATCATGCAGTCGCAGGCCAAGTTGGCCATGCAGGCGGGCAGCGAGTACGATGAGCGTCTGGTGGGCGTTGAGGTGGGTAAAGACACTAAAGGATACCCTACAAGTCACTCTCATACCCCTCTCTCTCTCTCTCTCTCTACTTAGCTGGCTTCCAATGTGCGCTATCAGTACAGCATGTAAGCCAAGAAACTCAGGCCAGCTTGACTTGTATATAAGACGAGGCTAACTAAAAACGACGCCAACGACGCTGGCAATCAACTTGAGAGGGCAGAGGGCAGAGTTCAACTGGCTGGCTTAAAACTGTACAGTATGATTATTTGTATTTTTGATATGTGTATACACTGGCGGAGTGCATAATAAACTAGCTGTAATTAGCGCTTAAGTGAAAATTATTCCAAATAATAAAGCATAAATTTTAAGCGAGACAGACAGAGAGTGAGAGAGAGCGAATCCCTTTCGCCCAGGCGTATCATTTACATGCTTTGGCTTTGGCTTTGGCCAATGCGGCGTATGAGTTATATACAAAGTGCGCACCTTTGCGTGCGCGCACGTGTGTGTGTGCGAGTGTGTGTGCGTGTGTGTGTTGGGTAAGCCGCTTAGCTGACTTAAAGTTTTAACAAAGCAGCTACGTCGACTGCACAACCTAAGCGGCTTTCAATGTAAACTTTGCGTTTAGCGCGCGCGCGCTCGACGAGGGTCCCAAAGGACTAGGAGGAGGTGCAAGCAGGGGGGGCAAGGGGTAAGCGTGGCACGTTCTGCTGGCTTCTAAATTATGCATGCACGCCAAGTTAACACAAACACGTCAACAAAGCCGACGTCAAAGCAGGCGCGGAGAGTAGCAAACATTTTTTTTCTCCTCTCCACATTTTAATTCGCAATTGAGCCAAATTAATACAAATAGCAGAAGGTAATGAGCAGCGAAATGTACTACCGATAATTGTTATTAGTCCCACTGTGTGCGTGCGCCTACATGTTTGCGGTTGTGAGCATTTAATTAGATATTGGCCATCAATTGAATCGGAATTTGAATTTGATTTTGAATTTGAATTGAATTTCGCGTTAATTCCTTGCAATTATTTTCCACTGCCTTTTGCATTTAACCAAATTGCGGCAAATCAGCTTTGTAAGAATTAGCCAGATTTCATTTTGGTTTACCCACCCTACCCGCTCCCTTTCCCCTGTTGTTTTTTATGTTGTTGTCATTCTTTGTCAATTTGCTGTGAAATGCCTGCGGGGCCGATTTAATTAAATCGCCAGCGTTGATGTTGCGAATCAAAGCGGATATATACAGCGATTATTTAATGCACTAATTGCTGTGCAAGGAGGGAAAAGGGAAGGCGCGACTCTATTTGTCAGGCATATAAAGCGTTAGCGCGACAATTAATTGGCCAGGTAAAGCTCGCCCTGCCAGCGCATTGTTTCAACATTTTTGGCAAATTTTTGTTTAATAAATTTCAGATTGGCAATTTGTGCAGCAAATGGCATAAATAATTTAGATTTTTCAATTGCATAAAATATGCGCATTTTTATGGCAATCAAAGAGCGTAACAATTATGCATTATTTATCGAGTAAATTAGCAAAAGGCCAAAGCAATTCGTATACCCTGCGCATTTTTAGCTTGCGTCGAGTTGCCTCTACGCATAACCAACTGAGCTAACAACTTTTTAATCGTGCTTATCGGCATCTTTGCCTACTTATGATGCGTGGGGAGGAGGAGGGGCCAAAAAAGGGCGCAAAGCCGCACAGAGAGAAAAGTTATCTAGCTTGCATTCGCCTTCCTTAATGCTTATACATCACGCTCTGGCACTTTGTAACCCTAGACAAACTCGAAAGTTCACCTTTAACCCTTAACCCCTTAACAAGTAGCAACCTCAGCTTACGAGTCTCAATTTTTGGCCATTTCCCCGTTGACGACGACGATGACGACGACGCGTTGAGCAAAAAACTAGCATCAGCTTTGGTTACCGTTTCCGCTCAGCACGCTTGCCGTTCTCCCCTCTCCCTCCCACCGTTTTCTCTCCCTTTCTCTCGCTGCGACTTCAGCCTCGGCTTTGACTTTACTTTAAGTAACTCGCAGGCGCTTTGCATAAATTTTTATAAATACCCTGCATTTGTTAAAAGTGCGTAAGGAAGAGTGAGCTGGGTTGGTCTAAGAAACAAGTTAAAAGATACAAATGTATCTGAAAGCTGGAAAAGTATTTCATAGACATATAAGAGTAGTAAGCAGGCATCAAGAGTTTGTTTTGGTGTTAAAGATACAAAAATATCTTAAAGATAAAAAAGTATCTCGAAGATACAAAAGTATCTTGACGATTCAAATGAAAGCGGACTGTGTTGTAATGCAGCTTAGACAGTCTGGCGCTTGTTCAGTATCTCATAGTTATAAACGTATCTCAAAGATACAAAAGTATCTCATAGATACAAAAGTATCTTAAAATTCCAAAGGCAAGCAGTGATCTCCAGCTTAGTTTAAACGTAGGTCTTGTCTCTCCTTTGGCCATTCTTCTTTCCAGACACACACGCAGGGTATGTGCCAGTCGTTTTAGCGTGACACTCTTCTTTTTCCTAACGTTTTTTCTTTCCTTTTTTTTAAGGGCAGCAAAGTTCGACAGAGTCACGCGCTAAGTTGCGAGCTGCTGAAGAATTGGCATAGGGAATGGAGAGAGAGAAAGAGAGAGGGAGAGCGAGAGCGAGAGGGAGGCGCTGCAGGATGCGACAGGGATGAGCTTCAGGCAACGGGTGCTTCAAGCCGTGTTGATTTGCTGAAAAGCCGCAGGATTTGTGGGACCGTAAGCAGGCTGACTTTTTGCATGGGGCCGCATTTAATGCTTTGAAATCGATTTTTCAATAAATTGCGAAACAGCAGCAACAACGCAACGACGGCAACGAGCGAGGAGGCGAAAGTTCAAAGCCGTCGCCCAGGACAATTCCCCGCACGAGAGCATCCCTAGTCTGCCCCCCCGCCCCCCGCTGTCTCCCCTCGACACAGCAAAACAGTTTTAAGTGAACTGCCAAAATACAAAAAACTTTTGCCGTAAATTTTCATATTTATTTATTTTGTCAATCCTCATGCTTTGCATTTTGCGTAATATGGCGTATGTGGTTGAAACTTTCGCAGGACAGAAATGAAAATGAGAACGAGCGGCAGACGAAGGGGAGAGAGGGAGCAGCAGGAGGAGGTGAAAGGGAAGAGATGGAGCCGGGAGCGAGTTGGCTGGCATGAGGAATGCGTTTGAGAAATGAATGTGTGTCGCAGATCTCAGTCGGGCGATATGTGCATAGATATAGCTCCATTCCTAGACTGTCTGTGTGTGTGTGCGTGCGTGTGTCTGCCATGTAGCATGACTACATGCTATGTATATATGCCATGCTTTGTTGCCAGCGATAAGCGTGGCTGCCGCTGCTGCTGCCTGGTAATGGCCAAAAATCACAGCGGATTTTCATTCGGTTTTTTTTTTTGCACCCGCTTTTCCGTTGTTTTTTTTTTTTTTTTTTTGGGTGAGTCTTGCAAAATGACACACAGATCAAGTGGCACGACGGGGCGGCGGGCCACGCATTTGCAATAAAAAATATGATGTCTCCCATATGCATGCAGAACACTCTAACAATTTCTAGAGCAGCCACGGCACGAGAGCTCATAATATTTGCAAATGACGAACGTGAAAGTTTTTGATAAGTTTTTTTCGGGCAATACGAGGGATTATGGCGAGGCAAGTTTTGTCATAGAGTTATCATAAATGAATGAGATAAAGAAGAAGAAGCAAAACAAAGCTATAATTTCATTATTCGAAAAGCGCCTTGGCGAATTTCAAAATGCTGAACAGGTACGCGTAGCAAAGTCAGAGGAAAACGCGGCAGAGATTTATGCGTAATGCCTGCGTTTGTTTGTTTACAGTCAAAATAATGTTGTTTTTTCGCTCTCTCTCTGTCCCTCTCTTTCTTCTCTGGCGTAATGAAATATGACAAACATGCAACTAAAAGCAATTAAGCATTTTCAGGGATTTCAGCTGGGGATTTGCTGGCGCACAGGGCGTATGCACAATAATTGTTTTCGATAGCTTCATCGATGCAGATGGCGCACACGACGCACGCTTTTTATTCTATTATATTCTATAATAATTAATTTCTATTGATTTTTGTGCACGTTTTGCGTTTTGCTTGATTCCATTAATTAGTCGCCCAATGATTTTGACAGTTTCAATTAGTTTGGCAGCCAAACAGTTTGTTATTTTTTTTCACTTCGTCCGCTTTTCTATTTGCTAACTTGTCAAATTGGCATATTAATTAAACTCGGGAATAAAAATGGAAATAACGTGCGAGCTGCGCCCCGGAATTGAATAACTCTCTAGCATTTCGAGATCACTTTTTATGCCACACACACACAGCTGCACACGCTCACACACGTGTGTATTTGCCAATTGCAACCACATAAATGTAATCCACAGTCAGCCAAGCCGAACCCACGCCGTTGCCGTTGCCGTTGCCGTCACAACCCTTGGCCAAATCCGCCCACTGTAACCGCAAACATTTGCCAACATGTAGGCAGGGCAGGCCAACCCAGGCCAGGCAGCACTTTGAAGAGCCATTTTTAATACTTTTTTTTTGGCTAGAGCCGGAAATGGGCGGCTGGGGGTGGGGGTGGGGGTGGGGGCGTGGTAAGCTGGCCCACATTTTGGCGAACACAAAATGAAATTCATGCATCGTTGCATACAATTCGCCATAAATGTTGCCTGAAACTTGGTAACAACTGCCATTACCTGGCTTAGTAGACCAGAGCGTATCGTATCGCAGCGCAGCGCATCGCATATATCGCATATCTCTTCCTCTACCCCCCTCTCTCTCTTTCGCTCTTTGCATATATCTTTTCGGGGCAATTCGTTCATAAATTACAAACAGCAGCAGCAACGAGTCTCGAAATTTTTGTGGTTGCCTCTGCCTTTCAATCAGGCATAGATATTCCATATCCATATGTATATAGTATATATATATGATAAATGTCAGCAGGTCCCCCTTGTGTGTGTGTGTGTGTGTGTGTGTGTCAATAGAGTCGTTTGAACTTTTGTAAATTTGACATGAATACACTTTGCCATGCCGCAATCCATGACAATCTTGCAATGATTTTATGACTTCTCACATAGTCAAATTTGCGCTGTCTCTTGTCTTGTTTCCCCCCCCTTCCTTTCCCCCTCTTCTGCCCTTTTCACGCCTTGTTTTCAGTGCAAACATTTTGCCGATTTCTTCATTTCAGTTTTTATCAAGCCAATAAATTACAGGCAGCTGAAGAGGGAGAGGGAAAGAGAGGGGGGCAGCTGTTGTAATCCTACGACTTTTGCATGCATAAGCGGCTTTCTGCTTGGCCTACATAGTATGCACTGCAACTGTGCGTGTGTGTGTGTGCTATATATAAATCTGTGCAGAAAGTCAACAAATCAAAGTACAAACTGTGCCTTCTTTGGCGCTGGGCGCTGCAGCTAAGTTGATTGCCAAGAAATGCCCAGTAAAGAAACAACAACAACAACAGCAATTGCAATGCCCACAAAGTGCGCACTTTAATGATGAATCCCTCACCCCTCCCTTCGCCCTTGCTAAATGGCAAATTAAATGTAAACAACTAATGTTTCATTAGCAGCATAAAATGTGTGTTTAATTATTGTGGAGCCACACAGTTTCGCTTTGGGGTCGTGTTTAATGTTTTCTACCCATAAACTTACCTAAATAAAAAGTTTTTACTTTTCACTCACACACACACTATCACACTCGACTTGCCACGCTCAGACACACACAGACACTCACACACACGCAATTAACTTTTACCATGTGTGCAGTGTTTCCTATGGTCAACTTTTGTGTTGTGCATTTCGCCTGAACTTTTCCGTAAATAAAATCCAGAAAATAAGACGGCACAGAACAAATGCAGCGACAAATGAAATACCCTAATAGACGAGCAGAGAAAGAGAGAGCAAGAGAGAGTGAGTGAGAGAGAGGCGAAGTTTTTGCCATTTTTAATATATTTATATTTGCTATGAAATCTATTTGAACAGTTTAACAAATAAGCGCAAAAAAAACCGGAAACGGATACAAAAAAAAGAGAGTGAGAGGGAGAGCGAGAGCCAGCTCACTGGGCAAACGGAATGCAAATAGCCAGCGGCATCCAAGTTTGAAATGATATTGTAATCAATGCCAACGTTTTTAACTGTTTAAATAATACAAAAATTTCTGCCATAAAATTGCTGCCAACTCCAATGACTCTGCCAGCCAAAATACCCCACAGTCTAGGCTGCAAGGTATCATGCTCACATATCATTACAAAATTAACATGCTTAGTGCATAGCGTAGGGTATAAGAAGAGGAAATAAGTATAGTAAAGTAAAAGACTTTTACATATTTTTTAAACATTCGCAACGAGCCACACCCTTTATAGCACGTACCATGAGAGTTCACTTCGGTCTCGGGTGCAGTGCGGGAGGGGTTAGCTTGGGTTCTATTGAGTGAGAACTTTATCTGCGCAAATGTGCAACGCTTTGTTTGCCAGCTAACCACATTGAAAAGTAGCTGCTAATGGTGAATGCGAATTGAAATTGGGATTCCGCATAGGAGTTACGAGTTGCAGTTGCAGTTCAAGCCAGCACAGAGACGGGGGAGGTGCGAGGGGGAGCGGACAGCTGGCTGACTATTGCGGATAGCAGCACGCCCAAGTTGTAGTAAACTTTGTAAATTGCCAAAGGCAACTTTTACAAAATAAGCCGTATTATGCTGTTGACCAGCGGGCGCAGGGGAAAAGGGGAGAAGGGAGAGCTAAGCGGGTGAAATAAAATAAAATTAGTTGGCAGTTGCTAAGCTGACATATGACTAACTGTCCGCGCAAGGGAGGATGGCAAAACATTTCAATGAAATCAGCAAAATGAGTTGAAATTTTTTTCGAAAAAAATTGTGCGCAAAATTAATTCATAATCTAACTATATAGAAAGGTGTTCGAGCTGAAATTAAAGTTACAATTCGCACTGCAAGCGATTACTTTTCTGTTTTAAGAGCTTACAGAGGGAAGGGAGAGGGGGAGGGAGTTGAGCATTTAAGTGCGTTTTATGTTGGGGCGATTTTAATATGAATGACTCCATAAATATGCATGAAGTTTTAACACTATGCAGAAACAGCTGCAGCAACGTCCAGCTGCAGCTCGGCTCGGTGCTGCTCGGGCTAAACGAGAAATGCCCTTTTAAATAACCGAAAACATAACAGAAACCAATTCGTGAGAGCTGCAAAAACTGAGGCCAAGAGCAGCGCCAACAGCAGCGACGGCAACGACGGACCCAACTGCAATTGCAATGACCATTTCTCGCAATATTTATGCGTGTGCCTCGTGTTGGCTGTTGCATTTTCGGGTCTCTCTCTGTGTGTGCGTGTGTTTGTGTGTGCCCATTTCATTACAACATTGTTCATACGCCGCGTTGCACATAATTGAAATGGCAAACAGTGAAACGCAACGATTTTAACCAAATATTCAGGCTCCAGAGGGAATTCTGTCGATGTTGTTGTTTCTGTTTTGTTTCGCTTTGTTTTGTTGACGACAACGAAACCAATTGAATTTTCATAAAATGCAACAGCCAGCGAGAGGGTATCAACAATATAAACAACAACAGCGGCAACAACGAAACAAAGCGCTGCATTTAAACAAAACGCTGCAATATGAAACAAATTAAAAGGCAACGCATGCAAGTGAAAGCGAGAGGCAAAGCGCACAGAGTGCCAGAGCGAGAGGGAAAGCCATGTGTGTGTGTGTGTGTGTGAGAGTGAGAGGGAGGGCAGGCAAAGATTTAACGCCAGCACAAAAGATTTGCACATGGCAAACAATTCTCTTTATGCCCCCAATTCCATGTGGCAATCAGCGGCGGCAAAGCACATTAGCTGCCTGCAGCAGTTTGCCATAGAAAAAGAAAGAAGGAGAAAGAGCTTTGAAAGCGCATTAAAGCTCATTAAGCTTAGCGTGGAGAGAAAGAGATAGCTTTGAAAGCGCATTATAGCTAATAGAAACATGTAGAGTGCTTGTGATACAGTTAAGGGAGAAAGAGGAGCTTTGAAAGCGCATTAAAGCTCATTAAGCTTAGCGTGAAGGGAAAGAGATAGTTTTGAAAGCGCATTATAGCTGATAGAAACATGTAGAGAGCTTGTGATGCAGTTGAGAGATAAAGAGGAGCTTTCAAAGCGCATTAAAGCCAAAAGCTTAATACTTTGAGTTTATATGGAAACTTGGGAGTCAACTCTGCTCAGTTGAAGACTATCAAATGAAGGTCTTAGGGAACTTTAACTTAACTTACTTTGCTTCTACTCAGCTTCAGATGCAAGTATGCCCTGATTAATCCGACACAGAGCTTTTAGCTCCTTCATACACAACATATAACTATCATACGATACGTAATAGAAGTGAGAATCTACAGAGTGCTGCACTCAGCTTCAGCCTCGCTTATGCCTCGATTAATCCCACAAGGAGCTTTAAGCTCTCCCACGCAGCTTGAGAGATTATCGCCCTCAGCATCTTTTCTCAACTGTTTGCAGACACACTTCAATTATCTTTTTCTTCAGATATTGGCAGAGCATTCCCCTAGCCAGGCAGTAGCATGCGGCACACTGACGGCATCCCCAGCGTCATTTTTAAATAATTGCGCATACGCCGCGTTGGCTTTTGTGTGTCTGCGCCTCAATGCATTTCAGTGCAAGTTTCATTGCAGCAATTTTACATTGAAATTATGCAAGGCGACGACGCTGCCGCCGCCGTCGAAGCACAGGCAACCAAAACCGAAACCAAATAAAAAACCAAAGAAAAGGGAGCAGAAAGACCCAAGGAAAATGGCGTGGCATGGCGAGAGTATGAAAAGCGCAGAAAAGCGTTGCAAAAGAAGAGTAATAGCTCCCACGCTGGACGTCTTTTGCTTTTGTTGCGCAAACAGACAAAACCTCAATAAAAATGTTGCTACAATATTTGCAGCTGGCGCTGAGCAAAATCTTGTACAATGCAAGTACATCCAGCGAGCGAGAATGCCAGATATATACTATATATATATACTATATATCTAGATATGCATAGTCTGTGTGTGTGTGTAGGTATGGAGTCGTGTATGCACTTATTCATGCACTCACAGAGTGTGGCTGCTGCCTCTGCTGGTTTTTCTCTTTTATTGTTGCTCGACGAGCTTTATGCAATTTTTCCTGCGCATTTTCCTTTTCGTTGCTGGCAGCCAAAAACCTGAGCCATCGTTTTCACATTAACAGCCCGAGCGAAACGTATGCACTTGCCAAGACGACGGCGACGGCGACGATGGCTAGAACGACTGCAGCTCCTGCTGCGTGGCATGCCATGTCCTTGCACACACCCAGCAGGGGGAGGGGGCGGGGGATGGGGCTGGCTGTGTGGCATGCAGAAAAGCGAGCGCGAAATTTCCCAGCAGGCAAATATATTTTTCAATAGCGTCGCAGGCGACGTGATTAATGCAAATAAAATAAAATAAAATGCTAGCCGAGTCCAGGCAGCCAGCACTAGTGCCTGTCCCCGTGTCCGGCGTACTGCGTCCTGCAACTCGCATCCTGGCAGCTGCATAAATTTCCGACTGCACACACACACACACACACACTAACAGAATGTTACACTTGAGACTCGCACTCGGGGTCACGGGCCAATGGGGCAATGGGGCGTATGCGTGATAAGACATAATATAAGCCGCGCCAAGCCATGGGCCCCGTTTACTATTAAAACGCCGCACGTAGCTCATAAAGTTAATCAGAGTGCAGCTGCCCCGCCCCCTCTTTGCCCTTCCCTAGCTAACTATCCAGCTATCTATCTATATGCCACATATAGCACATATAGCTTGTGCTTGTCTGTGCGTATCGTATTTTTTCGTCGATTTTCGCTTGGCTTGCATAGTTAGCTCTGGGGGCAACCGCAACTACAAAGGGGCCACGCCCACATAGCGCTCATATTTGCGGTTAAGTTGAAGCGCGGTTGCCCTTCGCCTCCGCCTTCGTCTCCGTCTCCGTACGGGAAAAACAGCCAAATCGCCCCCGTTTCGCTAGATTCCAATGGGCAGCGCAACGACGAGGGGGGAGGAGGAGGAGCTGCGTCTCTGATGCGTGGAAATCTATGCGCGGCATGCACAAATTTATCAGCGGCATGTGCCGTGCAACCTTCACCCAAATGCCAGCGCTGCCGCTGCCGCACAGTCGCTGCCGGCGTTGCCTCTGCTGCCGCCGCTGCTGCTGCTGGTCTTCGCGGCCAATATGCTGGCCAGGATGATGGCCAGGATGTGAACGTGGTTACCCAGACACACACAGGCACACAAACACATGTATGTATGTGTTGGCGTATTCGCTTTTTGATGTTTTGGGGTTTGGCGCTAAAAAATGCTTTGCCCAGCAGCAGCAACGGCGGCGACGGCGGCCGCAGCAAAAAACTATTGGAAATTTTTCTAGCTCTTTTTTTTTTTTTGCTTTAACTATGCCACGGCATGCGAGGCATGCAAAGGCGAAAGACGAGGGGAGAGAAGGGGAAGAGAGCGCAAGGGCGAGTACAGGCTAATAGAAGTAGTGGAAGTGGGCGGTGGGGGCGTGTCAGGCTGCAATGTGCGCTAGTTTTTAGGGGTCGCATTGATTGGTAGCGTGAAATTGAAATATTGAGCGAAAATTTGTGGCAGTTGCAGCAAAGGCAAAGGCCAAGTGAGCCTACAGCAAGAGACAGACAGAGAGAGAGAGAGAGAGATTCCTGCAGAGCTGAAAAAACATTGTGTGGCAGCACGTGGAAAGCTAATTAACTGCTTAAAAGCCAAAATGTTGGCTAATTGGATTGCCAGCCAAAGTCTTTCACATGCTCGTCGTCGGCTACGGCTAAAAACGCTCAAAGCGCCTCAGCAAAAACAAAGTGGGCACAGGTGTAAAGCAAAGAAAAGAAACACAGAAGAGAAAGAGAGAGAGAGAGAGAGAGGGGGGAGTAAGGCGTCTCTCTCTGGGAAGCAGATTTCAATCTTAGCGCACATAAATTCCAGCTTAGCTTGAATCACTGGCAGAACTCAAGAAGTTTAGACAATTTAACAAAAAAGATTATAAATTTTATTTAGATTAATTTAAATTACAGCAGAGGGAGAGAGAGAGGGAGATAAATTGCATTTATGCTCTATTAAATGCCGTTACCTTTATCTGATTTTCAACCAGGTTGCATGCATATTTCATGCGATTCGAAACACTTTAAAAACCCAGCACGAGTTTATAAATAATTCAATTCAATTTTTGCCAATAATTCAATATAAATCAAATACAACATTTTCATATTTATTTATTTTCACTCAAAAACCCAAAAGCGAAAGGGAGGACGGGGGACTGCGAGGGGGAAATTGTCTTGATTTAATACCCAATTGGCTCGTTTCGCAGACGCTTTCCAAACATGTTTGTGCACGTGTGTGTGTGTGTGTGTGTGGCCACAATCGCGCCTTGATATAAGTATAAGCTGCATTATTTTCATTTAAGAGTCTGCTGAGTGGAAGCTCTATCTCTGTCTGCTGTGCCACAAAGTTGCAAGCTTCTTCTTCCCCCCTTCCCCTTGGCCAAGAAGTTGCCGAAAACAATTGACACTTGCGAACAATCTGCAGCAGCATCAACATTACCAAAGTCATTGCCATTCTTATGAAGCAAGCAGGCACCTCCCCCTACCCCCCTTCCCCCTTCCCCTAGTCATTGTCCCCTGTCATCGTCTGCATTTTTCGCTGTCGCTGGGCAAACAGTAGCGCAAAAACTGAGCAGCAGCAGCAGCAAACAGAGAGCAGCAGCAGCAGCAGCAGAGAAAAAGAAAACAACAAAAAAGCGCAAAGAAAAACAACAAAAAGAGGAAAGGCAAAACGAAGAAGAAAGAGAGCAGAAAAAATTGCACTCGAAATCTGCGGAAAAGTCGTGATTGCAGCCAAAACGCTTAGCTGCAAGACAAAAAGCAAACTGCAAAATGGTAGAAAAAAAAAAACACACGCACACACCAACACACACACTCGCACACACACACAGCGACACACACTATGCAAGCAAAATCAAATACTAAAAGGAAGCGCATAGGAAAATAAAGTAAAATGACAAAGCAAAGAAAAACACACGCGCTCAAAGTGAAGTCAAGTTTGACAGGCCAAGGCAGGAGCGGAAGGGGAAGGGTGGCAGCACGGATTGGGCTCAGCAGCCACTGTATCCTTGCCACATAGGCTGCGCAAATAACAGTGTCATGTGTGTGCAGGCAGCGAGAGAGAGAGAGAGGGAGCTCGTGCAACGGATCAGTGGCTGCATGACACAAGCTTAAAGAGGCAACTCCTGTCCTCCACTTCGCCTACGCCTCATTCCTGCACTGCCTAGATATGCCATTCAATGCAGGGGGGCAGAGGGGGCTAGGGTCGTCCTTTGTATATATTTATTGTGTAAATTACAAGAGAGCGCAGCATAGCGAACAAATAACTGTAATGGCTTTGTTTTGGTCATGGCTCAGGTGCCACGAAGGACGCCGCTGACATTGTTATGGCTCGCCGTCGGTAGCCTCTGCTCCAGCCTGGACAATGCCTCGCCCACGGCGCAGCCACTCTCCCCCTCTCGCGTATAAAAACAAAAAGCAGTTAGATAAAAAAATCTTTATAATAGCGTGAGCAACAACAACAACAGCAACAACAACAGCGAAAAGTGGGCGAAAAAAAGCGTCAAGGCTGCGTGTGACAACAACAAATGGAAATAGTACAACAAAACATTTGGCATGCGGCCTTAAGAATCCTAGTCCGCCATGCCTTTGTCCAGCCAACAGTGGAGAGAGCAGAGAGGGAGGGGGCGTGGCAGCATTTCCTTGCCCAGATCACAGTGCGGTCGCCAAGGCGCATCATAAAAATGTTAATGAAGTTGACAGGCAACGAGCCAAGACCCACCACAGCAAAGGCAGCGAGAAACCCACCGTGACCCAAGACCCACTTCACAAAAACACAAGCAGCGCCCTGAACAGCAAAAAAAAAGGCAACCAATAGAAAGAAATATTTGCTGAAAATAAAATAAAAATTAAGTGTGACCTAGAAAACGGCAAAACATTTGTAAATTTGTCATCGCGCATGCCAAACAAAAATGCCAAATACAAAAATGAACAAGTAAGGGAAAGCAACAGTGGAGCACTCACAGCGCTAAGATACCCTACGCCCAACAGGGCTGCAAACTTTGCAGAAGTTGGTTAAAGCTCAAGCGAAGGAAAACCTTTCTATGTCTTAACAGTAATCCAACAATTTCAAAATTTTTTAATATACGTAGTTGATTTGAAAGTTTAAAATAATTTTTCCATATTGGAAAGGGTCTCCTTTCTATCATTTCTCAAACATTTTTATGGTCAATACTTAAATTTGTATTATTTTATTTTTATTTTATTTTTATACGAACAAAAAACAAAATTTGCTATTGATTCTGTTCAAGTTTATATCTTGATGACTTAGGGAGTATGCCAAGCCTCCTCATGCTTGCTATCTACTTTTGCACAAACCTAGCATACCCATGCCTTGACCATATGCAAAGACCGCAGGGTATTACAGAGAAAAAGTGAAAGAAAAAAAGTCAAAAGCAAGCGAAAAAAATATAATAAAATTTCCACAGTCATTTTTTGTCCAACTTGTCGCATTTTGTTGTTGAAAAGCAACGCTGGAAAGTGTGTTTTTTGTACCCTGTTAAGCATGGCTAATGGGTAGCATAACGATTAGGGTGTGCTTGCGGAAAAGGAAGAGGAAGAGAGCGAGACAGAGTGAGCGAAAGAGCAGGCAAGTGAGCAAGAAGAATGAGACAGCAAACAGTTTAGAGACGCATTATAAACTTGCTTACTTAGCGAAGCGAAAGTTTATTAGTTTTTAGATGCATGGTAAATTTGCAGATATTATAGGGTATTTTGGCAGTCCGGCGCACACATTTAACCCCATATTACACGGCGTTTTTATCTCGATTGCCCCGTTTTCAAGTTATGCATTTAAAATTTGCGCTTTTTGCCGTCGCTTTTCATTAGCTAATGTGTTCCAGTTAACTAACACACACACACACACATGGCGCTTTTTAGCCCGAAAAAGTATGCCAGGGTGAAAATAAAAACAATTCGCCTAATTGCCAAGAATTGGATTTTGGGGTTGCAGTTTTTAAGATTTATATTGGAATTAGACGAAAATGCGGCTGAAAACTGCGGCCAAAATTTCGCAGGCGCATGTGTGCTGTCAGCTCTCCCTCCGTGTGTGTGTGTGTGTGTGTGTTTAGGTGTGCCCATGTGTGTGTGTGCTGTGATTGCTGTCACTGCTTGTTGTTGCTGTTGCTTGCTTTGCCGTCGCTCTACCGAAAAATATGATAAATGACATTTTGCACTTGTTTTCCATGATGATAATTTATACTCCGTTCGCATCGCATGCACGAATTAGTTGCCACGCCTCCGCCCCCGCCCCTACCCAATTTGCCCAAAAAGGCTGTAAAATTGCCAACGGCAACCATTTTCATTTTCATTTATTTTTATTTCTTTTCTTTCTCTGCTTCTCTTTTTGTTTTTCATTTTTTACTTGCACATTTGCGTGCCAAAAAAAGAGCCCGAGAAATTCGCAACGTTGATGGATGATGAGTAATGATTGAAGCCATGCGCCAGGCCAAACCATGCGCCACGCCCACACACACAGAGCAGCAACCCCCTCCGCCCCCTTCTGCCTGCCAGCAGCCAGTTGATTGTCATTTATGTCTGTTGGCGGTTTTTACGTTTGCTTATGTCAATTTGGCTCCAGGGAAATTACATACATTTCGTTTGTATCAGAAAATTAGTAGGTACCTCGACAACAGAGTATAAAAAATGGAAAATTTTTTAACAGCAACAACAACAACAACAGCAACAACAACAGCTGCGACAGTGTGGAAGCAACATAATTTGTTCTTAGCTGCAAATGACCCGCAGGCTGAGAGAAGAGAGAGAGAGTGAGAGTGGGAAAAGGGGGCCACGCCAGATCATGCTTTCTTAACGTGGAACATTTTCTATATTGTAGTTTGGAAAGATTTCCCTCCGTGCAGCAGCAGCGGAGCGGCAGCAGCTGCCGTCGCTCTCATATTTGTTTATCAGTTTTCTGGAAAACGCCCGGCTTCATTAAGGCAAAATAAATACCACGGCCAAGTGGTTTTTTGGCCCGGCCAGATAAAAGCATATACACACAATGTGCCAACACTAACAGTAAACGGAAACGGGCAACAACAACAACAACAGACGAGGCCCAATTAAATATTGTTTTATGTGGCAAATATTTAATGTGTTTCCCCGCAAGAATTTACAGCGTCGCGTCGGGGCCGAAAGCGGCATAAGTAAGGCCATAAATAATCGGGGCTTTAATTGAAATTGACAGTTCAGTGCGCAAATTTATGACGAGTCGATGCCGAGTTTAATGTCAATAAACACACACACATATATAGCACACACACACACACACAAGGATATTATTTAATTTGCTGCGCTATTTTCTGTTCTATTATCGAGTAGGGCGAAAGGGAAGTGCGTTTAATTGTTGAAGCACTCACTTCACAGCGCTCTATAAGTGGCTTTCTTATTTATACTCATTTTTCGTTGAATTGCAATCAAAATGGAAAGAGAGGGAGCGAGGGAGCGAGAGCGATTGCAGCGTGGAAAATGGCAAATTGAAAATGCTAAAGTGGAAAAACCAATGAGCATGGAGCAAACACAAAACGAAGCCGTTGCCGTTGCCGCTGCCGCTGCCGTTGGCGGCTTTTCCACATTGCCACCTTGTGTTGGCAAGTTTAAAAGCTGCCCTTTTCGAGCAGCTTAAGGTGCAAGTGTGTGTGTAAGTGTGTGTGTGTGTGTGCATTTCCGGTTTGCGCTCGTCGTTGTCGCCGTCGTCAACAGAGGCGTTCGCTGGCAAGCTTAAAATGCAAAAATAAATGCCACGCATGGACCAAGCACACACACATACATCACACACACACACATTACTCACTCACTCACACACACAACGCGCACACTTTTCGTCAGCTACACCTCTGCCTGCTTGTCCCTCTCTCTCGCACGCGCTGCACGTTGTTCGCTTTTGAGCTCAAGTTTATATTACGCTTGGCCTGTTAACCGCAGCTGCAATACGTGTGTGTGTGTGCGAGAGTGTGTGTGTGTGTGCCTGAGTGTGCCGGGCTACCAGCTAAGCACTGCTGATTGAATTCTTTTGTGTTGTGATTTTGCAGCACTTTACACCCAAGCCAACCCAACCTCCCCCCTTCCGCCCCTCTGCTCCCTTTTGGCCAACATTTAAAGTAGCAAATTTTTACACGCTTCTGCTTGCCCGTGTATGCGTGTGTGTGTGTGTGTCGCTGCAGGTGTGAAATGTGCACATAAAATTTGCACCTGTGTGTGCGCGCTTGTTGTGCTTGCTGAGTGTGTGTGCGGCTCTTGTTGCCTCTTTTTGCCTTTCACTTTCGCCAAAGTTGGCAACAACAACAGAAAAAAATGCAAAGCGCCAGCTGCAAAAATGTCGTGCGGCGCATAAAATTCACTTGAGCGGCGAACGGGTAAGCGAGCAGCGCGAAAAGGGGGCGGGATGGCAGCGGGGGCGGGGCGGGGCGCGGGGCAAGTGTTTGCCCAAGACATAAAACATTTTCGCAGTGAGTGAAATTAAATGCCAGCATGACACTGAAATGCAGCCACGCCTACCTTACACACACACACTGAGAGAGAGAAAGAGAGAGGGAGAGTGGAAGAGAGGCGCAGCTGGTAGGCTGGCTGGCTGGCAGGCCCGTCAGCCAGTCAGCCAGGTGGGCAGCCAAAAGACAAAGTCATTAAAATGCGCCAACGTCGTGTCGCTGCGTCTGGCCGAGCGGCACGGCGGATGTGTGTGTGTGTGTGTGTGTGTGTACGGCGATATTCCATGCCGGAGATTGTGTTCTGAATTATGTTTTTGTTCCTCAATTCTGCATGGGCAGAATTCTTCTTTTGGTATTTAATCTTGGGTATTTTTCAAGTCATAAATAGCTGGCGAGAAAATATTTTGAGGATATTTTGTGGAAATTTTTTTAATTTTATTTTGCATGCAAATCTCTTTCGCCTGCAAATCGCCAATGATTTGCTTTAAGACTAAATCGCACTCAAAGAGTTTTCTCTCTTCCCGTCAAATAAAACCAGCTTTATCTACTCTCAAATCTGAATACGCTTTCAATTTCAGAGCCTCATGAAACTTGGAGAATTACTTTTTAAGAGCTTGCGGAGAAAGTGCCAGCGAGAGAGAGAGAGAGAGAGAGAGGAGAGGGGCACCGATTTGTGCAGTGCGTAATTAAAAATGCAGGCCAAGCGCGGCACAAGCGTTGCATACTTTGGGGCGTCGTTTAACTTAGCACTTAAGCAGCAGCAGCAGCAGCAGAAGCAGCAGCCAAAGAAGCTCCTAAGCCTGCAGCTGAAGCTGAAGCTGAAGCCGACGCTCAAGCTGAAGCTACAACTGAAAACGTAAATATCATTTGCATTTTTAAGTGCGCCAAAGAGAGAGAGAGAGAGGAGAGGGAGGGGCTTTAGTGCTGTGTGTGCGGCGTGTCTTTAAGCTGTTCGAGCCAAGTTCGAAGCCATAAACTGGCCCCTGGGCTGTATGGACCGCAGCAAATCAACGCTAGCAGCCGCAGCGGACGCCTCTTAAGGCCATAAAATCAGCTAAAAGCAGCCACAAAACACGAGGCAAGTGCCAGGAGCAGGCAACACCCAAGACCCAGCACCAAGAACGAGAGCAGGACCTGCAGCGTGCTGGCTTGAAGTGAGCACGGAATTTATTTCAATAAAATGTGCATTAGCAGACCAAAAGGCAGCAACAAATAACTTGAGGCTTTTAGTGCGCACAAAAGTATGCAACGGAAAACGGCAACGTCTGCGGTCAGGGCGAATGCAAAACAAACGAAACGAAATGGAATGAAACATGCACACACACACACAGAGAGAGAGACACCCACACACAAAGCAGACTGGCCTGCGCGTCACATATTAATACGCAACGTGGTCCCTTTCCGTCTCCCCCCTCCCTTCTTTGGCTGCGCCCTTTCGTCATCTTCTTGCAGATTTGCTAATACCCCAAAGTATGAAACATTTTACCCATGAGTAACTCTATTTGAAATCCATTACTGCCAACGAGTCCGCAACAATAAAACTGAAAAGTTTCAAATTTATGTCAAAAAAGAAGAAGAGAAGGAAGAAGCACAAGCTGAAGTGGAAGCAGCAGCAAAAGAATAAGAGCTGCAGCGGCAGCAACAACAACAGCAACAAAAAAAGCTAAAACACTGTAAAGAAGCCAACATTGAGAAAGCCAAAATGTAGGTTAGGGCAGCAGGCAGAGGGGGGAGGGGGAAGGGGGGGGGGCAGCTGGTGTGAGTTCTATATGCGAAACTTGAACAATAGCAAAAATGCGTGGCAGACACTGGGGACAGGATAGCAGCAGCGGTGGCAGTGGCAGCATGTGGGATAAAAAGAAATGTGTGTACGCCGACAGGCAACAGGAAAAAACATTCTAAACGTTTTGATGGAAAACTTTAGGGAGCTTTTTGGCTCGACAAACTCCTTGAAGCTACAGGCCACTCAAATTATGGAAAAATTTTTGTGGCTGCCACAAAAAATGAGACACAGAGAGAGAGAGCGAGAGAGGGAGAGCGATGCTGGCTGGCTGCCACTTCAAGTCAATAATTTGTGCCGCGTTTTTACAGCAATTCAATTAAAGCAGCACACACACACTCGCACACACACTCGCACACACTGGCAGACAGTCAGAGAGAGCACACAAAGCGAACTGCAGCGGCAACAACAATGGCAGACAAAAGATGCAATTGAGTCGGTGAAGGGTTTGGCCAAGAGTCCATCGCATTGCCGGAAGTGGTTGCAGCAACATTTTACCGAGTGCCATTTGGCACACAAAAGATGGATGACGCCGAATGAGACAGACATACATACAGACGGAAGAGAGAGGAGAGAAGGAGAAAGCCAGTTTGCAGCGAGTTGTGCACTCAAGTCAGCGGAATATGTGTGTGTGGCAGAGTTCGTGCAGGCAGCTGGACTGCTTAAAGCTGCACCTTCGCTTCAGGCAGCAGGACGGGCACAGACTGCTAAAGCTAACTGTAAATTAGTTAATTATATAAATAGCACAAAGGCAGCTCTAAGCTTTGTAGACTATTCAAGTATTTCGCAGCAGTAATTAATGTGCTTTAAAGCAGCTTAAAAGCTCAAAGCTGCTTAACAATTTAATGTGCTTTCAAAGAGGTCTAAAAGCTTACCCTACGTGCTTTTTGAGCACATTAACGCTCATAAATCTGATAATGAAACAGAAAGAGAGGGCAACGCTCCTTTTGGAGTCAGGGTTGCTTGACATTTCAAACCTAAAACAGCTTTAAAGCAGCTTAAAAGCTCAAAGCTGCTTAGCAATTTAATGTGCTTTCAGAAAGGGCTCCTTGTGAAGTGAAAGTTGCTTGTCAGTTGAAGCTTAAAGCAAGTCGATCTTTCAACAAAGCACAATAACACAGAAATATGCTTTTAATGTGCTTTCAAAGCTACCTTAAAGCTTATTCCAAGTGTTTTGTGAACACTTTACAGTTTATTAAATTGACCAAAGAAAGAAAGAAAGCCAAACTCCCTTTCAAGTGAAGCTAGCTTAGCACTTATGAGCTTTAAGCAGCTTGAGCTTTTAGCCAGCAACACACAATAAAACTGCTAAACAGTTTACGCTGCTGTCTAAAAAGCTTATTGAACGTATTTTGCTCTTACACTTCATGGCTAATAAAACTGACAATAAAAGGAGGAGAGAGAGAGAGAGAGAGAAGAGAGAGGGAGAGTGAAAGTAGCTTAACACTTCCAGCTTAAAGCGGCTTTAGCTGCACTGCTGCAGTTCAATAATGTGCTTGAAAAAGCTACTTAGCAGCTCAAGTCGCCGCGAGCCATTAAATTGCGTTGACATATTTTGAAGGCGACTCCCCTTCCCTCTCCCCCGCTCTGTACCGCTCTGTGTCCAGTCGTTGACCTTCCTTAAAATGGAACGACCGACGACTGATTAACAGTTGGACCAGGTAGCCCTGGCAACCCTGGCAGTTCTCATTTTGGCTCGTTTTTCTCCCTTTTTTTATATTTTCCCTGCCATTTCATGTTGTTGTTTTTTTTTATATTTCGCATTACGTTTCCTGTTTGAGAACCCTGAGCTATAAGCATTTTTGAATGCCTTTTGTTGCTGTTTTGGCTTTCTTGACATAAATCCTGCTCCGTTTACAACACGCGACGTCCCTCGGCCCCCTCCCTATCCTCCCTCTCCCGCGGGCTGCCTCGCCAAGCTCTTAAATGGCATTCTCGTTGACATTTTATTTAACATGCATATTTTTATTTTTATTTCATTTTGCCAGAGCGACTGTCAGCGCGCTGCAAGAGATTTGAACTAACTGACAGTGAGACAGTGAGTCGCATGGGCGAGCAAGGGACAGAGAGAGAGAGAGAGAGAGGAGAGAGAGAGGCAGCGACAGACAGAGCAGACATTCAGCCAGCGATTTTTGCATTTGGCGCTTTTAAAAAGCTTATACAAATTACGGGGGCGGGCAGTTGAGAGGGGAGGTGGGGGCGTGGCAGCAAGAAAACTTGGAAATTAGATTTTTTAATATTTTATGCAGTCATCACAGCATTTTGTGGCCTCAAAACGCACACGCACACACACAAACACACGCGCACACAATATAAAATTCATGCAAAAATTCATACATATAGAAAGAAAATGTATGTGTGTGTGTGTGTGTGTGCATATGTACTTGAGCGATATGTGCTGCCTGCTGCTGTATACTTCTTTGAGCATATAGTATATTCATTTGCATATTGGAGCAAGTTTAAATGCTGGCGCATTTCTAATTTCAGCCCGAATGCCATGTCAACTTGACAATTTGGGCAGTCAAATGCATGAAATGGATATGTGACAGCAATTTGGGCTTAGCTCCTCCTAGACATGCATAAATATAAATGCCTCAGATGTCTCACTGTCTCGCTGTCTGTCCCACTGTCGACTGCCTGACTTACTGCCATAAAGGATAAATAAGAATTTTCCATTCTATGGAATTGTATTTATGAGTGAAGCGTTTAACATTAGTCGTATTATCATCACCCCCCCCTCCCTCTCCCTCTCCCTCTGCTTATGTTTCTCCCCTTTTGCTGCTTCTTTTACTCCTTGAGCTTGTTAGGGCACCCTGTAATTGTCAAGGATACAATCGACATCTAAAGAGGGAGGGAGAGAAATGAGCATAGAAAATTTTCCAGAATTTTATTTACGTTTCTCCTTTGCCTTTTATCCAAACTTCTCACACACACACGCGCATCTAAACGCAGCCCACTCGCATTTCTGGCTCATTATCCAACATTAAGATCTGTTTTCTAAGAAATTAAATTTGCCTTCTGGTTTACCCCGACCCCGGCTTGAGTTTGATGGCACATAAGAGTTTTGCGGCCAGTTTTACGTTGGTTTGGCAACGCATCTTCGTGCTTCAAGTTGAAACATGCGAGCGACATTGGCAGCACTGGCAATATTTGCGTAATGGGGGGAGTGGGGGCAGCACTTACCTTGTTCTATGGAACAGACTACAAAATTAACGACGAACTTCAATGGATTTGGACTCGACGATCTGTTCCGACGAATCCTTTGACACGGACTCCGTCGACGTGGACGTCGGCGTTCGACTTTTCATTTCAGACACCTGAGAACTGCTGTGCAGTATGGCCATTGATCTTTCTAGGGAAAAGGCCTCGGTGGAGGTATATACTCCCCACTTGAAGCGCAGCGGCTGCCGCAATGCCACCTGGCGAAACCATCTGAATTTCACGCACATCCAGTGATCAATTGCTCTGCCCATAAAATAGATATTCGCATTGGTTTTGGTCAAATGATCGCGCTGCTCAATTGTCATCATCTCGAAGCGTGTATCCCAAACCGGAGGCGGAATGTTGATTTCCATTGGCAGCTCGTCCTCGTGTGGCAGCGTTTTGAGAAGCAGATCCAGCAGCAGGACGCTCTGCAGCAAACCAAGTGCGCCCGCCGCAATGCATGCCACGCCCTGCATCTTGCAGTAGGCAAAGAACACGTGATCCAACTCCTGCTGCGGTCCCATGTACACCAAATGTTTGTCCCTTTCCGCATAGTGCATGGCGAGAAGGGCGCAAATGAAGTGCATGGCCATGCGTGTGAACTCCACCATCAATTCTATTTTCAGCAGCGTTCGCTGTCCGATTATCAGGCGTGCAACGCGCACAATGCCAAATATCATGTAGCCTGTAAAGGTGCCGCAAAATATCACATTGTGCGGCTGCGTCTCCGAAATATACTGCGCCCCGCACATGTGAATGATCAGGCAGCCGATGTCCATCAGTATGTGCAGGAAAGCAAAGAATAGCCACACGTGATTCATGATGATTGACCGACCGACTTGTATGACGAGTGTAAAATCAAAGGCAACAATTCAATTCAATTTCGGTTTACACAGTTTAAGCTTAGAGATGCGCAGCAGAGCAGCTTGGCAAGCACGATAACTATGATGGCAGCATCGATAGTTTCGTGCTCACAGAGCGCTGTTAACTAAGCGCTGTTAAGTGATCAGCTAACATAAGTACATGTTAGTATTAAATACTGCCAGCTGCAATCGATACTTACCCGATTATCTCCCACTCTTATTGGCACCTGCATCTCGATTATCGATAATCACAATTCTGGTATTAAATACTGCAAGCTGTGCTTAGCTCAGTACTGCAATCGGTACTTGTAGTGTCGTGACTATCGCAAGCATCGCTCAACTCTAGCTGCAAATGTGATTAGCAGCACATTGAAGGAGTCTTTCATTGGCTTCTCTAATGGGTCCATTTAATGCCAGAGAACTCAATGTCAAGTTGCGTAATTTCCTTTAATGGCTTTTCATTTTCATCGATAGTCGACACTTTCAGTTGTTATCACTGGCCCGTAAAAAAGGCCCAAAGACAATTACCGACAAAGCGAAGGAGGGAGAGTGGAATGAGAAGGAGGCGGAGGCGGAGGTGGAGGCGCAACGAGGGAGGATAACAACATTGAGTGCTAAACAGGAAATGATTTTCGGGCCACTCTCCACAACACGCTGCTCACAAATGGGGCGCGCCCTGGTAATGAAATCATGAATTAGATTTGAGCTCGAGAATTGTTATTGTTTTCGGTTTCAGTTTCGGTTCAGTTTCGTCCAGCTCGCATCGCACTCTCTTTCGTCTCTCGGTCTCTCAGTTTCTGAGTCTCGGGCTTAATGACTTTTGTGGCTGCCCCGTATACGTGGCTGCGTACGAATCCGGAATCCGGCAGCAGCAGCAGCAGCAGCATCAGCATCAGTGCCAGCCCTGCCATCGTCCACTCGCTTGGCCAGCATATTCCCCAAATGTCTATAAATCCCTTTTAAATGTTTTTAAGCTTTTGTTGGACATTTTCAGTAGCAGCAGCAGCAGCGGCAGCGGCAGTAGCTGCACACACACACACCCAGAGGCACGCGCGCGTGTGTAAGCGAGACAGACGCTGCTGCTGCAGCTCACACACAACAAAACCAAAAGGGAACAATATTAACGTGTCAACGAGAATTTATGTTTACCGCAACTGGACAACTTTCAAAAGCAGCTCCATAGATCCAGCATAGCTGACCCCGCTCTCCTCTCCTGCTATCCTGCTCTCCTACAGCTGCTGTGTGCGGAAGTGGCAGCAAATGCTTTACTGTCTCGCCAGTTGGCAGTTTTTTTGCTGCTCCTTCGTGTGTGTGCGTGCGTCGCTCACCATTGTTGTGGCACGCAAGAAAGCTGCCCCGCTCTCACTCAACCTCGCTCTCTCTCTCTCTCTCTCTATCTCAGCATTGGCACACATATGCAAATGATCCATAAATATCAACACTTTGCACACAGTCAGAGAGCCAGAGCAAAGGGGAGAGCGGGAGCGCAAGAGAGAGCAACCGGCACTGCTCAAAGTGGCCGCAGCAGCAGCTCACCCACTCGCACTCACACACACATGTGTGCTTATGGTAATTGTGCTGAAAACTTGAAGCATTTTGTGGGCTCAAACTGAGGCGAAGGGAGAGAGTGAGAGAGTGTGGGAGTGTGGGAGTGGGAGAGAGGCGGCAGGCTGGACGCCATAAATAAATTACATTTGTTGCTCATTAAACGTTGAGTGGCCAAGCGGCCGCAATTTAAAGTGCTCGGGTTGTGTGCGCGCTGCCTTCCTTTCTCACTCTTTCTCTTGAGTGGGTGAGTGCGAGAGTGGAATGAGAGTGGCTTCGATTTAAAGCTCTGCTGCGTCTCGCTTGCACTCGCATGTAATTAAGGATGAGTAATGCGACTTAATCATTTGCTAAATAATTCAACTTTGGCACGTGAATTTCAACAGCAATTGGTGAAGATGCAATAAACAGCTATATATTATGGCAAGCCTAGCAAAGACAATTAAGAGATAGATGGCGCAACTCCCCGCTCCCCCGCACAGCTGATTGAGCGAGCGCGCCGACCACAAAGCGAAAGAAAAAACATCGAATGTTAAACTCTGATAGTTTTTTGGGTACGCCATAAAAGGTACTGTACCGCGCCATCTATCTCTTAATTGTCTTTGCTTTGAAGCCTAGACGTAGCTTTTGTTAGCACTTAAATCCCTTTTGCGCAAACTTTAAAAGGCAACAGCAGAATGAGCTTAAAAGAGCAAACTACTTGAGTGAAAGAGGAAGAGAGCGAAAAAGAGATAGAGAGCAAAAAAGTGCAAGTTTTTCAAGTTCTTAAGTTGAACTAATCGTGCTGCTGCAGCAACAACAACAACTTCACCTTTGGCTGAGTAAATTATGGCAAAGAGCGAAAGAGAGAGAGAGAGGGAGGGGGCATCATCAGGTGCAAGCAAAGCCGCTGATATAATGCCTTATTATCATTTAATTGAGCAGGCCGAGCCGGCACTGTAAACTGCTAAACAGTTTACACAATTTATGCGGCATAAAGCCAGAAAACAGCAGAACCCACAAAAAACAGACAACAGAGACAGACAGAGAGAGAGAGAGAGACAGCAAGTGCGAGGGAGGTTTCACGGCTTTATGACAGGCAGGCGGGCAGGCGGGCAATGATTATAAACCGGCATAAATTTAAATTGAGTGTCACTAACTTGGGACTCGGACGCATGTGGGAGGGCAGCAGGAGGCGTGGCACTGCGCCCACTGCGTAAACAAGCCGCACAATGACCAGAAAATAAGCGAAGCAGCAACAAGAGTTGCGACAAGATGTGGCAGCAACACAGGCAGCCCCAAAAACGGAAGCCCAAAGCAAACACAATAAGACTAAGTGAAGCTTTTGCGGCACCCAAGCGGAGAGTGGACAACGAGGGGGGGGGGGGGTGAACCCTGGGCGAGGGCTGCTCGTGCTGCTCGTGCTGCTCGTGTTGCTGCTGGCAGCAGGTCAAGCAGCGTATAAAATTCATAAAATATCCGCACTTAAAAGCGCCGCTGGCCAAAAACTAAAAACTTAAAACTAAACCGGGCGCAGGCAGCATTTTTTTTTTTGGGTATATTTGGTATTTTATTTTATTTTTCAGTATATTTCTTTTATTTATGTTGGGCGAGCGCAAACAATTTGCCCGGCTAAAGCAGCTGCTCCTTGGGCCGATTTTGTGTGTGTTTTGTGCTTTTGTCAGTTGCACATGTGGCCAGGGGAAGGGGCGTGGCTCTTCCGCTGTTCATTATGCTTCATGTATATTTTATGTGTGTGTGTGTGTGTGTGTGTGTGAGGCAAGGCAGACGCTGCCATTTACAGCCAGCAAATTCATTTCGGGCTTTGCAAAATGTGACTAAAATTTCCTGCCCCAAAATTATCAAGTGTTAATATTTATGGCCCGATTGCAGTGGCAAACTCCCCCTCTCTCTCTCACTATCTTCCCTCTCACTCTCTCCCTGTGCTCTCTGTTGTTTTTCTGTGTGCAATATTGTTGACACACGGCAACGAAAACTTTCAACAAAATTTGTGCCAAGGGCGCGCGGCGTGCCGCAACAATCGACAACAACAACAAAAACAAATCAAACAAACGGAAAATAATTTAGCTACATTTCGCATTTAACATGCCGCACACTCAATTCAGGCACTTCCCCCCCCCTCACTCACCTCTCTCTGTCTCTTTCGCTCTCTGGGTTCCCTCGAGTGAGGTTAGGTATCATGTTGAGTGTTTCCATCGAGTTGCTGTCATTGTTTCAAATGCAAATCAATGGAAACAGGCCACTAAACAGCTCCAGAGAGGGGAAGGGGGAGGGGGAGAGGGGGTGCGTTGTTTGATTTATGCCTGTGTGCGTGTGCATTTAAGTGCAAATTGCAGGCTTGTCGCAGTTCCTGCTGCCGTTGTTGTTGTTCTTGTTGTTGTTGTTGTTGTTGTTAAGCGTGCGCTCATGTATTTGTCTATTGCATTTTGTAAACATTTAATATTCCAATTATGCAGCACAATTCAATTGACAATTTGCTCAATGCTAATGTCGGCCACAATGTGCGTGTGTGTGTGTGAGTGTGTGTGCGTGTGCGTATGCCAGCGATACAACAATTTGTAGCATACCTTGGGGCGCTGTGCGAAAATCACTTGGCTGCGGGCAGAGAATAACAGCAGGCAGCATCCCTCTCTCGCTCTGCCGTCTGCCTCGTCACATTTTATGCGAAATTCACTTAGCCAACGTCATGCAAATTGAACACATTCAATTAAGACGAGTTAATAAATTCCACACGCAGCGCGTGGCCATGTTAACAGGCGTCGCTGTTAGTTGTGCGCATTGTGGATTGTATGTGCGCAGCAGCGCTGCTCCTTGCTGTTAGCTGCGCAGCTGTTAAGCACATTTATGGCAACTTAACATATGTTAGCGCGCTCCTGCTGTTAATGCGCAAGCCACTTTATGGCAGCTTAACAGCTGTTGCCTTGCCCCTGATTTGAAATGTTAGTTAACATAAGGCACCCTCGTGTGTAATGCAAACTGTGCCCAGTCTGCCAGCGGCAGTTAACAGCTACTGTTAAGCCCCCTCGCAACTGTTCCCACTCAAGCAGGGGTAGCTTACAGCAGCTGTTAAGCAACTGTAAGACGCTTGTGTAACTGTTATTTAACAGTGAGACACTCAAGACTTTAAGAAATAATTAAAAATAGTAAACAACTCTATAAAAATCTATAAAAAATTGCAATAAATAAAAAAATAATAGCGTAGTTCATTAAAAATAAATTTGCAGCTGCTGCAAAGCGAAAGCACTGCAGAAGTAGCTTAACAGTTACTGCGCTGGGATTGCAACATTTCCGCTGCAGTTTCCTTCTTTGCTCCATTCTCTGCCTTATTCTCTTCCTCCTGCTGCTTCTTGTCAATTACTGAGCACATTTTGTTGACAAAGTCATTAGAAAAACTTGTTAGCTTCTTCTTTCTCTGCTGGCTAGACCAAAGTCACGCGCTTGCCACGCCCACACGCCCACACGCCCACGTAGAAGTGCTGCCATAATTGCAAAAAGTATGCAGAAGGATACCCTGCAGTGCGACAGTGTGAGAAGAGGGTGGGGGAGTGAGTGAGTGAGCAGGCTGACTGCATTTCGAAAATATTTGCTTAAATGCCGCAAACCAAAACTCGCATAGTTCAAGAATGAAATACGAAATATGCGCCGCACACACACGCACACACATACACACACACAGCTGCACGTACAAGTCAAACCAAGTAACCCGCCTGCGTCACCTCCTCCCCCGTTCAACCGCACCACAAAACGCGCAGCCAATGCGCCCGCGGGCCTTGGCAACTTGGGAATTGGTACAGCACAGGAGCGTCGAAAAGGGGGGAGGGGGATGAGGGAAAGGGGGTGGCGTGAAGTGTGGGTAACGGGTTGAGGCCGTTGCGGACGCTGCCAACTAGCACGCGATATATTGATGTGCACGAAATATGCCAAATAACAGTAAAGCTGAGAGGGGGAAGAAGGGGAGAGGAGGAGAGAGAGGAAGAAAGGGAGAGGGAGTTGCTGCTTGCCCTGAAGGGGTAGCGGCAGAGCAATTGCAGCAAGGATGCCGCCCATGCACTTTACATGTGTTTGCATTGTGCGCCAGTGTGTGTGTGTGTGTGTGTAAGCGACTCTCTGTGTGTGTGTGTGTGCGAGCGAGCGAGCGAACTGCCAAATCAAGCGCAGCGCCCAAAAGTAGCAACAAATAAAATTTTATGCGCTCGGCGAAAAAGTTTTTCTTTTGCATAATGCCAACAACTACAACGACAGCAACAACAACAACAACAACAACAAAAGTAGCAGCTACAACAACAACAACAACAGCAATGGCAATTTCCATGCACAATGCAAAAGTTTCGATTTTATTGTTAGAGCGCAAGGGCAGCTCAGCCTGCTGTGTGCGCGAGAGAGAGTGAGTGAGGGGGCTGGCAGCAGTGTGTGAGGGAGAGAGCGGGGAGAGTGGGAGAGCGGGAGAGCGGGTGGCAGCCCTTGCGCTCTCTATTGCCGCGGGCTGCGCTGTCTGTTTTGTGTTTGTTTTACATTTGACAGCAGCCGCAGCGGCAGCAGCAAAGTCGGCCGCGGCGGCAAGCTGCGTGCGTGCGTGCGTGCGTTTGTATTGGTGTGTGTGTGTGTGTGCGTGTGTGTTTTAGTGCTTTGCGATAATGCAATAGGACGCCAACGTCAACGTCAACGTCAGCGCTGACTGCTGGCGTCCAAAAGTCAAAAATTGTTGCAAACAGCATTTATTGTATTTACAGCGCACTCAGTGTGCATAAATGCCGTAACAGCACGACGCGAGGGGAGAGTGGAGGGGGGGGGCGTAGCTGTCGCAGCTGGTGGGCGCGTCACGCATACGCCGCACGCGAGTGTGTGCGCTGCTGCGGCTGCTGCAAAATGTTGACGCGACGCAAAGCGCGACGGCATAGTTTGAGCGCAGGGGGAATGTGGCAGCACACAAGGCATTAGAAACAGTTAACGGGCAGCGTGCAGCGTGCAGCGTGTGGCGTGTAAAAATTGCAACAAATATTTTTGAGATTTTGTAACATGTCAATACGGGGGGAAATTTAAAAGGGAATTTTTAAAGGAATTTTAAATGGAATTTTTGAGTGAGCAATTGAAAATTATTTAAAGCCAGCTTTAAAATTCTATTAAAAATAGTTTAACTATGAATTTAAATAGTGTTATATTTTTAAAAATGTGAACAACATTATTTTAACTATTTTAAGTAATAATTTGCGCTAAATGTGTTATAAAATATTTCCTTTATTTAATTTTCCCAGACAGCCTAAGTGGCTCTGTTGAAATCAGCACATCAAATTAAAATTAACATTTGAAATTAAATAAAAAATAGTTTAACAATAAATTAAAAATTTATTTTATTTTTAAAATTATTAAATATATGTTTTTAAACTAATTCAATTAAAAATTTGCTATAAATCTCATATTTATTAATAAAATTATTTAATTTCCCCAGACAGCTTTAGTGCTTCAATGAACAGCTGCATATAAACTTTTAAAGTTTAATTAAAAATAAAAGCTCTATAATTTAAATATTTTGAATATTTTTTTACAAAATAAAAATTTAAATTTTATTGTATTAAATTCTAATATTGATAAGTTAACAATATTTACTATTTTAATTATTAATTTTCCCCAAATACTTTGCAGCTCACTCAGCCTCACTTAGCCTAATCTACATTTATTTTAGCAATTCGGCTTAACTTAATTAAGTCATTTCTGGCTTATTAATTTATGCATTTAATACATTAATTTTCAACAGTTTTGCGAGTTAACTGTGCACTCGAATTTACGATTAACTTTTAATGCCAATTAGAAGGCGATTAGAAAGGCAAATAGAAATCACAATTTAAGCTGATTTTCATGCACTTCCCCCACACACACACACACACACACACGCGCACACGGACGCACGCCAATTTAAAACTGGCTTATTTATGAATACATTGGCCAATTAGGCGGATTAAACTCCAGTCGTGGCACTGCGCTACCGCTCCACGCATGCACGGCGATAATCGATAATCATACGCAGCGTAGTCCCTGCTAATCGCATTAGGAAAACGGGCACAGACAATTGTGCATGGCACAGACACAATCGCTATCGCCTTCATCAGCTCAGTTGTCTACGATATATATATTAAAGTTAACTTATCTCATTTGTTTGCTGGCCACGCCCAGCGAAGCCCCAAAAGCTTTCAGGGCAGACAAATCGCTGGCAATTTAAAGCGTGCTGCCAAGCAACTAACTTGCCACTTACTGAGGGTGTGTGTGTGTGTGTGTGTGTGTGTGGAATGCTGTTAATGTAGTTTATGCCCACAATTTAGCATTCGAAGCCGGCTCACTTGACTCGACTCGACTCGCTGGCTCGCTCGCAGCGCGCTGGCAGCTGCAGTGAATCGCATCGGTTTAACTAATTTGCATATTGTCTGCAATTGCATTATAAGCCAGGGGGCGGAGGGGCAGGAAACTGCAGCTTAATCAATTGGCTTGTTGTGCGTTAATGAAATGAACTGAAACCGAAACCAAAGCCAAAGCCCAACACAGCGTCTGCAGCTGAAGTTGAAGTTGAAGCCGAAGTTGCTGCAAAACCAAAAGAAGAAAAACCTTGGCGACTTGCCACGCCCTTTGTCTGCCTCGCCCTCCCCGCTGTAGCACAACACGCACTAATTACACTGCGCATATGAAAGTGTAATTATGTGTGCGTTGCATGCTACACGTGCATGCCACACAGTCGAGGTTAGACCACAGGCAACAGCAGCAGCAACAGCGACGGGAACGGCGACGGCCACGGCGGCGGCAACTCGAGGAAAAGCGGCCAAGCCAGACAATTATTTTAGCTGCCAACACTGTGCAACATAATTGGGTGCAGTGGCAAGGTGAGTGTGTTGCAGCAACGCCAGCTTATTTGCATGCAACTTGGCAGTTTTTCTTTGCCCTGCGCTGCGTTTGATAATCCGCGAGCGCGCAGAAAAGTTGATGCTGTCACGCCAGGGCGCGCCACGCCCCCCTCGGGGGCGTATTAGCAGACCCCGTGACAGTTTAAAATTCCAGCGCGCTTTTGTTGCATATTTTACTATTTTTTCTATTTCTATTTTCCCTCTCTCTCTCGCACAGGAAACACAGCGAACTGCCAAATGGCTTGCGCAAAGCGGAAGAAAAACTAAAACAAATGTCAGTCGTAGTTGACGCGTAGCCACCGGAGCCAGCCCGGCAGCGAGGCAGGCAGGCAGGCAGCCAGTGAGGCAACCACTTGCCACTTGGTGGCAGCATCCACCTACCCCCTCCCCCCCCCCGCGCAGCTTGGCGGCTGCCAGCGAAATGCAAATGTCATTTGCAGTTGACACTTGACTCAGCACTTCGCACTGTCCCGCGGCACTTTGGGGTTTTCACCTGCGACGACGGTGGCTACGGCTACAGCTACTGCTGCACAATGGTCGCCAGCCAGACACACACACCTGCACACACTCGTACACACTCGCACACTCTGCTACACTTGCACAATAAAAAGGTTAAATAAAATAAGTAAAAAAAAGCGGCAGCTGCTTCTGCTGCGGGGGGAATACGCAGCAAAAAACGCTACTAAAGTCAGCTGAGCGCGGCGCGGGGAAGGGGCGAGTGGGTGGTGTTGCCTCTGGGGAGCAGCTGCAGCAGCCACGTCCAGAGGAAGACCCACCCCCCTCTTTAGCTTGAGCTCTTTATGCGCCCAGTCTCGTGGTCGTCATTAGGCGGGCATACGTCAAAGTTGCCCCGCCCTCCCCTACTGCCGCCTCCACTGCCTACGCCTCTGCTAGCTACACTTACACCTCACTCACACCACACGCCTCCCTTCCCCTTACCGCCCTCTTACAGTGCCTGTTAATAGCCTCTCCATTCGTGGCTGAGGCATGACTTGACACAAGGTGCCCTCCTTTGGGGGGAGGGAGGCGTGGCAAGTCAAGTGTTGCGTCTGGCGAAAGTGAGCTCGTCACACTCACTCATAGCCTGGCCTCTTCCCCCTCCCCCTCCCCCTTTCCCTTCACCCCCCAGTCAGCTTAAAGCTGCGTTTTAAAGTCTGCGGTAAATATCGCATATTTCGCTTTGCGCCACGGGGCGTATGATTAATTTTAATGCGCATAGCTTACAAATCGCACGCGTTGTCGGCCATTTAATGAACTAACTCAGAAAAGCTCTAAGCGAAAAGCTTTTTGCAGCACATGCATGATTAACTTAAACGATAGAGGGCGCTTTGGTGTAGACGTGCGTATTTAATGAAGGAAAATGATTTATTAATTAATATATATATTTTTTTAAATTTGTTTAAAAAATTTCAAAAATTTATTTTTAATTTAAAAAAATTTTGAATAAATTAATTTTTAATTTTTGAATTTTATTTTGATATTTATTTTAAAATTTTAGATTTTTATTTGCAGTTAAAATCGTATTTTAGTATTTTGTCTTAGTCTCAGGCTTTAAAAATTTTATAAGCCCCATTAAACTGAACTATATGAATTATATATAGCTAATTTAGCATTCAGATTACCCTTAGCTTTCTTTCGCTTTAATTTCCCATTCAATTTTCATATCAATCCCATTTATAAACGAATGAAGAGCACTTTAGCTATATCATTATATTGTCAACCCTTAGGCGTCTATAGAACCCGCTTGAATTTCCCAAGATAAGCGCAAATCCATTCATATATATGTATACGCAAATATTCTTCTATACTATATACAAGTCGGGTAGCTTTTCCAGCGAGCGCTCGCAAATATCTTGGGAGTTCAGCTTCAATCAGTCGTCGTTCGCCGCGCACTCGAAGCGGCACACAAAGCGCACAATCAGCGACATTCCACAGCTACGAGCGCCAACTGCACGAGGATCAACAGCAGCAACAACAACCACCAACACTTAAAATGGACGAGAATCAACAACAACAACATGAGCAGCAACCGCTTCGTAGCGAATCACAAGTCGCCGCCGCCGCCAATGCAACTGCTACCAACGGCGGCTCCTTCTCTAGCGAAAGCTCCAACTCGTTGCTGACCTTGGCACAGTCGAGCTACGCATTGACTGCCCCGCCCCCCTCGACGGTAGTCAACCTGTCCAACTCGACGGACGTGGTCATTGGCCCCATGACGCAGTACCAGGGCCCAGTGAGCATTTACTACATGGACGCCAGCATGCAGACTGCGGCAGGTGAGTCGAAGGAGGGAGTTGAGGGGGGGATAAGGGGGAGGCATAGAAACTATGCAAATTTTATTTAGAGCAGACGATCAAAGTGCAAATTGAAAATAGTTATACAAAAACCCATGTGTATAAGATATTCATATTTATAAGAATTAAGAAGAAACAATATGCATATATATTCTTGAATAATTGGCAATGTGATCTGTATTTATATTTCATTGAACTATTCTATGGTATTTAGGAAAATTTTACTACACACTAAGCAAGTTTCCCCCGCTAGGTCTTCACGTTTTCAGCTATACTATATCTAAGTTTTTTAAACTATATACTATCCAAAAGGTCAGGAGACCCATTCAGTTGCTTTTCTTGTGGGCTCAACCCACAATAAAACTGTTGATTTATTTTAGCTCCCATTTGTCAAATTTGCTAAATGCTTTAAAGGTTGTGCAAGCTATACGTGGTTTGTAGATAGCAGAACTAGAGAGAGACAGGGAGAAAGAAAGCGAGAGAGAGAGAGAGAGAGGGAGAGAGAGAGAGAAAGAGCGCAAGATAACTATGCACTCAACGAACTCCAACTCCAACTCCTTAGGCAAGCATTAGGCCCACTCCAAACATCTTTAAGTGGCTTTTATGTGTTATATATAGACATATCTCTGGCACGATTCCTCGTAAGCCACTTGCAATAATATTCGCAGTGCGAATTGCGATCAAGACTCTTCCCCGGTATTCCCCACATAAATAGATCCACAGACTTTTTACCTTACAGAGAAACGCATTTTGAATGCGCAGCGCATTCACATTGCGTATACGTCACGTCTGCCCCAAGACGCGCGCTGCAAGTCAAAAGAGTGCGAAACAAAAGTGCAAAACAAAATATTGCGGAAAGAGAGAGCTCACGGAACACGGAGAGAGAACAGTGTGTAAACGATATGGCAAATCCGGCAAACAACAACAATGCGAACTGAAGCCCGGCAAAGCATGACGCAGCCGTTGACTAAACAATAAAAAAGAGAAACAAAAACAACAAAAAAGCAGCAGAAAAAGCAGAAACATGTCAACCAAAGAGGGAAGGGATTGCGGGGGGTTAAAGTGTGCGGGTGTGCCGGGGGAGGGGGTAGGCAGTGGCGAGCGCTGGCTGAATCGACAGCGAAACGTCGCCTCAGTCGTTTATGTGACGGGTTCAGGTGCGGCAGCTGAAGAGATTCGCCGCTTTGCCGTTGCGATTTACGTTCGCTTTAAGCGGTCAAAGTAAACGTGCTACGTGCCACAAAATTAACTGTAAACGGGGACTTTGCTACTCTTATACGGATAATGTCCGAATTCGCCGCGTTGATCAGCGACGAATTAAAAGCAAATCATTTCTGTCGCAGTGAAAGTGTTTGTGCTGCGATAAGCGTCAGTGTGTGTGACTGTTATACAAGCAAAACTGTTATTTTAGCATACTCTTTCTATGCTAAGTTGTTATACGGGCTTTTTAAGAATTTGTTATACAGTTATACGTCATACCGTTCCTTGAAACAAAATTATTTAGACGCAACATTTCTAACAAAAGTGCCGCTAAAACGGCATAGGTATTAAACAAACATAAAGTGTTATACTAGTATACCGTTATATTTATTAACTGTTATACGACTCAACTGTTATACAGTCTAGCTGTTATACAGTCTAATTGTGACATACTGCCTCCTTTCGTGCCATGAAAGTGCTGCTTAAAGTGCACGGCGAGCGCACAGCTCGACATCGTCGCACGCCCGAGCGCAACTATACCCCTTCCCCCTCGAGAAGTACGTTCCCCATCATTACTTTTACCCCCAGCTCAACTTATCAATCTATCAACCATTCAATATGTTACCCAGCAGGAATCAACAGTGCCAACAACAACAGCAACTACAACAACAACAACCACTCTGACAGTGCCAGCAAAAAGCGACGCCTCACACGAAACACTTTGTTACTCTGCCTCCTCGTGCTGCTGGTGCTCATCACGGCCATCATCATAGTCTTTGTGGAGCTGAATCGGACGCGGACTGAAACGAAAGACGGCAACAAAGCGATCTACTTCGGCAACACCTTAGAAGACGGCCCGTGTAAGTGAATCTTCCCCATGGCTCAATCCCCATAGACCATTCACATGTTGTGCAGTTCCCAATCTAGGAAACGGTCATCTGGTCATAGAGAGGGAACAGTGGGGCTCCTCCGATCTCACCGGGGAGCTGCATATACCGTTGACCTCACCAGTGCCCTATGTGCTCATCACCCACGTGGGCGTCCAGTCTATACCCTGTACCAATCTCTATAAGTGCTCCATCAAAATGCGCACCATACAGGACTCGGCCATAGCCGAGAAACGTCTACCGGATATACAGTCCAATTTCTACGTAAGTCTCAACTTTTCTATATGGTATAGTTGACCATATCTGTTGACTTCCGTTTCCGCTGCAGGTCTCTGACGAGGGCAACATCTACGTGGGACGTGGCTGGGAGTGGGCCAACTCGTATTCCAATCACTCGCTTGCCATTACCTTCATGGGCGACTATGGACGCTACAAGACTTCGAAGAAGCAACTTGAAGGAGTGAAGTACCTGCTGGCCCACGCCGTGGCCAATCGGAAGCTAGACTATAACTACAAGCTCGTAGCACAGAATCAGGTGAGCTTCGCAAAGATAAAATACAAACTTTTCATGTATCTTAGCAGGTTAAAGATATGGGGGTATTCAACTTATAAGTTTGATATATAAATCTGACTTGGGTTGAACATCAAAAGCTGTGTTAACCTGGTTATCTGTTCTCGAGACTTACAGATCTCATAACTCAGGAATTTGGTTTTGATCTGGCCTGACCATGTAGATTGATGATGTATCCGAATCTGAACAAACATCATTTTTATTTGAGAAGATTGTAAATGTTTCTGGAAAGTGCTTTACTTGACTTCCGACTCTCAAAACTTTGTCATAAATGTTTAGATTTGTCTATCCGTCCGTATGAACGCGCAGATCTCTGCAACTATAATAGATAGAGACCTCAAATTTGATATGGTGATCCCTCTGTACCATACGCAGATCAAGCTTATTCTTGATTCTGGCTGCCACGCCTACTGCCTCTGCAAATAAGGATTTAAATCAAAAATGTGTAAATTGTTTCTCTAAATAGACTAAAGCCACAAAGAGTCCCGGCGCCCGAGTGTACTGCGAGATAAGAGATTGGCCGCACTTCTATCCCTGCAGCATGGATCATCCTCCCATATGTGGCAGCGAGCTGGGTATGACGGCCGCCTCCTGGTCGGGGGGACAATGATGGGCGACAAGTGGAGCGCAGCACAAAGTAAATTTGTTAGACAAACCGATTTCTGCAACTTGATTTAAGTATGAAACAAATAAACAAAACAAAAAACCTTAAATTTAATTGTTCAGTTTTGTTTGGATATATTGATTGACGCAACTGATAACCGGTTTGTATTACCAACTGAATATTTATAAATATCAAAACTTCTTTTTTATTTGATTTGTTTTGTTTTCTTTACACTTAATTTCTCCCTCCCTTCATTGCAATAACAAAACAATAGAAAAATGTCTATAAAAACCGCATGAATTTCCCGAGATTAACGGAGTGAATACTAAGATATATATATATGAACATACTCGTGTAGTATATATGTAGGCCCATAAGCTTTTATAGAGAGCCCTAGCGAATCTTTCTGAAGTTTAGTTTTGATTAGTCTTCGCTCGTCGTGCAATCGAAGCGGCATAAAAAACGCAGCACTCGCTTCGAACCACAACTAGCGACATTTCCGATATGCACCAGGATCCGCAAGACGATGAAGTGGATCGCCATGAAGAACAAACGACGCAAGAAGAATCCCAAGTCGCGTCTGGCGGCAACCCAATCCAACCTATGATGACCTTGGCACAGTCGAGCTACGCATTGACTGCCCCGCCCCCCTCGACGGTAGTCAACCTGTCCAACTCGACGGACGTGGTCATTGGCCCCATGACGCAGTATCAGGGCCCAGTGAGCATTTACTACATGGATGCGAGTTTGCAGACTGCGGCAGGTGAGAGAAGGTCTTCTCTACGGTTTCGACTGTACTATATCTGAGTTAATTATATACTATCTAAAGGGTCAGCTGCCCCATTCAGTTGTTTCGCTTAGGGGAACAACCCCAAAAACTGTTGATTTATTTTAGCTTCCATTTGTCAAACTTTGTGGGTCGTAGATAGCAGAAATAGACAGAGAAGGAAAGAGAGATAGAGGGGGGGACATTAGAGTAAGATAACTATGCACTTATCGAACTCCAACTAAGCCTCCAGCAGGTCTACAACAGACAACGTCAAGTAGCTTTTATGTGTTATATATAGACATATCTCTGGCACGATTCCTGGTAAGCCACTTGCAATAATATTCGCAGTGCGAATTGCGATCAAGACTCTTTCCCGGTATTCCCCACATAAATAGATCCGCAGACTTTTTGCCTTACAGAGAAACGCATTTTGAATGCGCAGCGCATTCGCATTGCGTATACGTCACGTCTGCCCCAAGACGCGCGCTGCAAGTCAAAAGAGTGCGAAACAAAAGTGCAAAACAAAAATATTGCGGAAAGAGAGAGCTCACGGAAAAGAGAGAGAACAGTGTGTAAACGATATGGTAAATCCAGCAAACAACAACAATGCGAACTAAAGCCCGGCAAAGCATGACGCAGCCGTTGACTAAACAATAAAAAAGAGAAACAAAAACAACAAAAAAGCAGCAGAAAAAGCAGAAACATGTCAACCAAAGCGCTTGGGGCTTACGGGACTGTATGGTGAGAGGGAAGGGGATGTGGGTGTGCCGGGGGTAGGCAGCGCTGGCTGAATCGACAGCGCAACGCCGCCTCAGTCGTTTGTGTGACGGGTTCAGGTGCGGCTGTCGATGTTGCCCAGCGAAGAGAGTCGCCGCTTCGCCGTTGCGATTGCGTTCGCTTTAATCGGTCAGCGTGGACGTACTACGTGCCACAGTACCATATAAACGGAATACGGCAAACATTACTGATAATGCCCAAATTCGCCGCGTGAGTCAACGGCGAATTCGAAATCAAATTAGCAGAAATTCTTTGTGCGCACGCAAATCATTTCTAATGCATGCGAAAGTGATTGTGTTGTGATAAACGTGCGTGCGTGACTGTTATATGAACTGTTCTACAATGAAAGTGTAACAGTTATACAGCTTTTTGCATACAAATAAACTTGCACAAGCAAATCAGTTTAAAAGAAGCGAAATTCTTTGTGCCGTGTTAAGTGTGGCTGCTATACTAGCTAAACTAAAGTGGGCTAACTGTTATACATTCGAACTATTATACAGTCTAATAGTTATAGTACACTGTTCAATGAAACTGCTGCTTAAGGCGCACGGTGAGCGCACAGCTCGACATAGGCGCACGCCCGAGCGCAACTACACCCCTTCCCCCTCGAGAAGTACGTTCCGCACCATTCCCTTAAACCCAAGCCAAACTAATCAATCAATTAACCGTTCCATATGTTACCCAGCAGGAATCAACAGTGCCAACAACAACACTAGCAACAACAACCACTCTGACAGTGCCAGCAAGAAGCGACGCCTCACCCGGAACACGCTACTGCTCTGCCTCCTCGTGCTGCTGGTGCTCATCACGGCCATCATCATAGTCTTTGTGGAGCTGAATCGGACGCGGGCTGAAACGGAAGTCGGCAACAAAGGGATCCACTTCGGCAACAGCTTCGACGACGACCCGTGTAAGTGGAACCTCTCCAGTTCAAATCCCCATAGACCATTCACATGTTGTGCAGTTCCCAATCTAGGAAACGGTCATCTGGTCATAGAGAGGAAACAGTGGGGCTCCTCCGAGCTCACCGGGCATCTGCATATACCGTTGACCTCCCCAGTGCCCTATGTGCTTATCAACCACATAGGCGTCCAGTCGGTACCCTGTCGCACTCTCTACAAGTGCTCCATCAAGCTGCGCACCATACAGGACTCGGCCATAGCCGAGAAGAATCTACCAGATATTCAGGCCAATTTCTACGTAAGTAACTGACATACTTAGTAAACTGTCTTTGTTGACCTCCGTTTTCGCTGCAGGTCTCCGACGAGGGCAACATCTATGTGGGACGTGGCTGGGACTGGGCCAACTCGTATGCCAATCACTCGCTTGCCATTACCTTCATGGGCGACTATGGACGCTACAATATCTCGCAGAAGCTACTCGAAGGCACAAAGTACCTGCTGGCCCATGGCGTGGCCAATCGCAAATTGGACTTTGACTACAAACTCATCGTAAGGAATCAGGTGAGCCCATGAGGAATGAGGTGAATCCTCCAATCGAATTTGCTATAACTGATAACTCCTCATTCTCTCTTCGAACAGACCAAGTTCACGAAGAATCCCGGCGTTAGCATGTACAGTGAGCTAAAGAATTGGTCGCACTTCTATCCGTGCAGCCTGAAGCAGCCGCCCATATGTGGCAGCGAGCTGGGCATGACAGCCGCCTCCTGGCTGGCATCACAGTGACTGGAGTATAGTGGGACAAAGTTAACTTTAGACTAGAGTCTGCAACTTGATTATAGTGTAAACCAAATAAACATTGAAAATACCTCGAAATGCAAATGCTCAGTTTCGCTCGGCTTTATTTACTGAGGCGACGTCGAACCGGTTAGCGGGTGTGTTTACTCTGAAGTCGATTTATTTATAGAGCAGCCCTCTCTCTCTCTCTTTCCCTGCGGCGCGCTCTCTCCCTCTCTTGAGCGGCTCGTGCTCAGACAAAAGCTGGAAATACCCAAGTCGCAAGTTATCAACATATTGAGAAGCTTGTAAGTCCATCAAGCCTACAAACATGTGTATATAACTATCTGTATAGGCATGTGTGTGTGTGTGTGTGTGAATGTGTGTTTGTATGTGCCTAGTACAACATCATTATCGGCGCAATTTGTAGACAATATTGAAACTGTTCGTATGTCGCCGTGAGTTAATTAAAAACTGTATATCATTTGGGCTCCATTAAATTTTCACAGATAACTTTAGAAGTAGAAGTTGAAATGGAGAGAGAGAGAGAGAGCGACATATATGAGTTTCCTGAAATATTTCTAGAGAAAAGGGAAGTGTGTCATGTGACTTGAGCTATCAAGAAAACGATCTGCCTATGGAACTAATTTGATATCGATTTATATGGTTCTCATAATCTTTCTTGCCATTTATCTCTGTCTCTGTGCCTAAGATTTCCTGCTCTAGTCATCCATCTATCCCTTTCATTATCTGTCTGCTATCTATCTGTCTTTCCTCGTTCCATCCATCGCTCTATCGATCTATCTATCCATCCATCCAACTATTCACATATCAATAAAGCTTTTCATCTATCTTTCAATCCGTCTTACCCCTCCATCTACCCACCTATCAATCACACTACCCATCTCTCATTCCCTGCATCTCACCCAACTATTCGCAATAATTCCCCAACGACCTGGGCTAACAAACACTTAAGTTCTTATCAGACTGCCCAGGCAGCCTACATAGCTTGCCTCGACGCGATTTAATAGCAATTTGCTGGCACGTTAAGTAATTACCTAAGGTCACCTGGCATCGCCAGACTCTACTTTGTAGTCCCCACTCGCTGTAGAACTCTCTCTCTCTCTCTCTCTCTCGTTCTGCCCACATATCGCACCGGCGTGATCGCCGCAAACAAACAATAATAATTCTCGGAATTGAATTTGGTTTCTGTTTTTTGTTTTCGAGCATTGTTCGCCTGTGTTGGTAAGTTTTCGGCTTGTTTATAAGTTGTGCACACAAAAGAAATAAACGTTGCTCAAAATTTAGATAGTCTGGCAGCAGGTGAAGGCGCACAGGTTGGTCCAGAACTCGAGAACAGGTTGAACCGCATGACGCATGCGGCGACGATAAATGTTTCCAGAATGCAATTGGACTTATCACGATGATGCTTGGGTTTTCCTGCAACCAGTTTTGATTGGGCGACCCAAATGCAACTAGATGAAAAACCTGTTGCCGGTTTTAATCAATGCTAATTACACTGACCAGGCCAGACACAGTCCGAAATGTTATACCAAAAAAAACCCAACTAGAAACAGAAATTCAAAGAAAATCTCGTTTTCGGCAGCAGTTTCCACTTGGGAAACCCTCGCTGAATATTGTGGAAATTCCAGATTCGCTTAATTACTGTAAAATTAAAAACAAAAAATCTAAATAATTTTTTAATCGAAACTGATTTTCATTGTATGTTGCGCGCGCACGCTCCATCTCTCTCGCTCTCTCACACTCCTACCCAGCCAGCCGATCTGCTGCTCGTTTGCTTTGCTCTCTGCCGATCGCGCGCTCTCTCTCTCTCTCTCTCGCTGTCGGTCTGTCTCTGGCGGTGAGCGAGCACCCAATCAGCTTGCCGAAGCTTCAGCTGAGCCACTCGCATCGCGTTTTGATCGCCGCTCAGTTGATCGGAGCCTCTCGAACGCGTCGCTGCTCACTGAATTCAATTTGGCACGCGCGCTTAACTTAAGAAAACAACAAATAATACAAAATACAAAAAAATACTACAAATATACCAGGCACGGGTACGTGCAGTGCAGTATATGGTATATAGTATATACTACAAGCTAAAGCGTAGAGCGATAAATATATGTAAAATATTCATATAGTTTGTGCGAGTCTGTCGCGTTTTTGTGTGTTAACAAAGTGATTGCAAGTGTCCCAAAAAAGTGTCTTAAATCTACAGTTATATAGCGCGCAATTTGGATATATATATAAGGTATATTGTTTATAAAGTATATTCACAATAGGCGGAAGCAATAAAACTTGTTTAGAAAAGTGCGGAGCGCGCAAAGAAATTGGAATTTGTACTGTAAACAAGACGAGAGAAAACACTGTGCGGTCTGGCAAGAATAAAAAGATATATAATTATATCTTATATAAGAAAGAAACCCCTTAATAAATCAAACACCACAACAACAACTCTGCGCATGACAAAGCATATAAGGTTCATTAAGCCGTGATTACAAAGAAATGTGTACAAAAATATACATAAAAAGGTGGATTTAATTAATAAAAAAAAGCACTGCAAAATTTATAAGAAAATATTGAAAAAATACTAAAATATATATAATAGAAAAATACTAAAAAAAAAAAATAAAATATATAAATGTATAAAAATGATAATTAAATCAAATTAAAAAATTAACTTCAAAATTAAATTCAAAATTAACTCAAAAATCAAAACAAAATTCTAAAGCAAAAATAGAACTTTAAAATAAGTGGAAAATACTAAAAAATAAATAAATAAAGCATAACAAAAACCATGAACTAAATAAAAAACTAAACTAAGTGGGGGAAAAGTTGATTAATTTGTGCGCAGAGCGAGCGATAATTGTGGGCGCACATGAAACTTGGTAATGATGCTGCCGTTTTTCAAAGCTCGGGCCAACACACACACACAGAGCGAGACACGGCAATTGCGGTACGTGTGCGTGTATGGGTGACAATGGCGGCCGCTCAAATGCTGCATTGGTATTGGTGCGCTCAGAGCCGCAATGCGATGTCGCTGCCGTTGCCGTTGCCATTGCCTGCTTTGTTATCGCGCTCGCACTCTGTGCCAACTTTACGGGGAGCGTCGGCCTTATCGCGAAGGCCCAGCTGAGCCCGCGCTCACACACATGCAGTTACCTACATACACACACACACGCACACAGCATACACGACTGTATATATTTCTGCATTTCTGAGAAGTCTGCCATGAAAGACGTCGTTTGTTGGCTCACTTTCAGTTTGTTTCGCATACGTCAAAAGGTTCATCGATAATTGTGCGCGCAGTGCGAATCGATTAACGACAGCTTTGGGTCCCCCCTCCTGCTCACGGCATTACGTTTTCCCAGCGTATTCGTGTTTCAAGTGGGCAACGGAATTCTCGGAACTCGTAAATGATTACAATTAGCATAAGGCGAGGGCAACAATAACTGAACTGTAGACCTGCAGTATATATCGTATAGATATACCTAGCTGCTTATTATTAAAACTGGGGGGGGGAACCTATTCGCATGCCATACTTTGTTGGGGTACTACGAGTCAATTGACAGACCCAATTATCTCTCATTTATGTATTTTTTATCTCGACTCGAAGTGCTTCAACTGAATTGTCAAAAGCGGAAGTTTTATACTACATTCCATGCCATATAGACTTCATTCAGGGCGAATCAACAGTTGCACATTGACATCTGCTTATCAATTATGGCAAATAAAATTTTTCATATATAATAATGCATATCATAATGTGGCAATTAAGCGATGAATCAGTGGGTAAATAAAAGCAAACCAAATAAAATTCATATTTATTTTTTTAAAGATCAATTTGAGCCTACAAAAAATAATGACAAACACAAGCTGAATACATAATGAACGAGAGAGTTTTAATTAACTGGAACAAATTGTGAAATATTTTCAAAAAATACTGACAATATTTAAGAGTGATAAAACAGAACAAAAAATAATAAAAATATTATGAACGTTATAAATTTTCTAACTAATCCAAAAGTGCATAAAACAAACCTAAATTTCGCAGAAAAAATAATAGAAATATTATTTACCTACCAAGATTATCATATGCCTGGCATTATCTAAAATCCCCCCGAGTTAAATAAAAAAGTAAATTTGCTTTCAGATGCGCGGAATGCGATGATGATGATGTTTGTCTAGAGCGCAGCCCCCCGGCACGGGAACTAGAGAGAACATTAGACAAGTGCGTCGGAATGATGTTAGGCCTCTAGTCAGAAAGAGAGAGAGAGAGCCTTAAGTGTTATATAAAGCGCAAGCCAAGTGAAATCGCTAAGTCATAGTATTCCACGCCTAACAACAATGTTTATCCACAATGAGGCGGAGCTGACGACAAATGCGAACACGAACAACAACACGAACAGCAATCAGATACACATCATAAACAGATCAAGTGGCAAGAACTGCAGCACATCCTCCACAGACTCGGGCGTCGGACTGGGCGAGAATGAAGCCACATTCAGAGCGCAGCGAGAATCGACAGAGGCTGAGACTGAGGCGAAACCACAGCAACGCATCAGCATCGAGGTGGAGGCTAAAGTGAATCTGCACAAACAGGAGCAGGTGAATCGACACCGAGCATCGCCCGCCGTCTCAATACGCAGCACCACGATCTCCATAGTGTCGATCGATGAGAATGCCATCGATTCCAGTTGCATTGACAGTGACTCGGAGGCGGAACCCGATGAGGGTTGCACAGTGCAGAAACTGGGTCGCCAAGTGGCCTCCTGTCCGCCGCACAATCCCGAGCTGACGCAGCTCAATAAGGGACTGACGGTGATCAGTCGGCAAGTGGTGCCCGGTACAAGTCAAGGCCCACCGCCAGTACCCGCGCCCGATGCCGTCGCTCAGCAATTGCTCAGCGGCAATCTAAGTTTGGCCACGCCCACCACACCAGCCTCGCCGCAGCAGCAGATCGGCAGCATTGCGCTAAACAATACGACTGATGTGACCTTTGGGGATAAGCATTACTACGAGGGACCCGTCACGATACAACAGATCCTCATCGACAGCCGCGACAAGTGGAAGGCGGAAGATGGCCAGGAGAATCCCGCCTTCGATGCACATACCACGCCCAATGGCAGTGCGCCAGGTGAGTTCGCCCTGCCTTACATTCTTCTCTCTTTTCTTTTCTTTGGCTCTTTGTTTGTTTGTCTACTGCACGCGTCTTCGTTCCACCTTTTGTTAGCTGCCTTAATGTTTACATTAGACGTTTCCACTCACCTTGAGGCAATTGTTTATATTTCTCACTCTCTGCCGCGATCTCTCCTTCTTCTTCTTCTTCTGGTTTGCCCAGAGCGCCGGCAAAGGCAGACATTTTGAAATTTATTTGAGTACAGGCAAAAGTTATGGGAAAGAATACTAGATATTCCCTGCTAATAGGGTGCAAATTTATGAGTGCTTAAATCAACAATTAAATTAAGAGTTAACAGCTTGTTTTGCTATAAAAAAAAGTATAGCAAAAGTACTTAAGTACGTGTCTTTTCTAGGCAGTTCTGAATGGGCAAAACTATTGTTTACGATGTGTAGGCTAGGTTAGACCTCGGCTAATCAAGAATTAATGTAGAAGGTGGCATCTTATACTACCTTATAAGTTAACATATATAATATTTAATCGATGGTGAAATCAAGGAAATAAAATGGTTTACTTTGCTATAAAAAGTATAGCAAAAGTACTTGAGTGCTAAACTGGAATTCAGTGGAGTATAAGATTATAATATCAATAAACTTAGCTAGTTAAAGGTTGATTGTATCACAGCTAAACTTATAGAATACCTTCTCCCAGGTGTATCAGTTATGCAACCATAAAAACTACTATAAAACATAACAAAAAACCGTTAGATTCTAGTCGTCATTTGAGGCATTTCCGTAAGCAATAAAGTTGTCCACGTGCCACATTCACAGTTCAAGGTTTCTAAGCGCATTGCGCATACGCAGCGTGGGCTGCCAAAGAAATTGCGCATCTGGAACGATCATAAATCAATCATAGACTAGCCAACACCTACACCTACACACACAGCTAGCAACGAATTGTTTGTCTAAACGATTCGCACAATTGGCATAATTAAAATTCGAACAGAAGAAACAAAGCAGAGACAGGAAAATGAGATGCGAAAAACAATTGTTAGGAACTATTTCAGAGACTTTGCTACTAGCTCAACCTGTAGTTCCCCCCCAACCCAATAAAGTAGGAAATTAATACAGACACAGGGGGATCTTTTCTTGCTCCCTCTGTTTATGCAGTGATTACTTTCTCCAAGTGTGAAATATAACACGCACTTGAATCAAGTTCAAATACACAAGTCAATATACTTGCATATAGATTGAAAAAGAACCGGACTGGATTTTGCGTTTTGCTGTTGCTTTAGCTACTTGGCTGCGCTTCAGTTCCCGGGATGATGTCGAGCAAGGCAGTGCAAAAGTGTATCAAGTGCTGTGGCGCTTTGGCAGGCGAGGGGAAACCCCTTGAGTGTGCTGACTTCTGTGGTCGTGCCTGTCACAACAAGTGCGCCGAGCTAACCGCAGAGCAGCTCCAAATAGTTGAGGCCACGCCCAATCTAGGTTGGCAATGCGACAGCTGCCTGGAGCGGCGCCAGAGCCAGCAGCAGTTGACGCAGCAGCTCGAGCAATGCCTCAGGCAGCACGAGAAGCGGCTGCAGCTGCTGGAAGCGGGGCTAGAGAGGCGTAAGTGGAGGGTGTAGAGAGTAGAAAGCATAGAGGGAAAAACCTTACAGAGAGAGAGAGAGAACAAGAGTGAGACCCCTTACTAACTTCTCCTTCTGCATTTCAGGCAGCAAACTGGATCCCTCCTGCGAGTCGCCCACACTGTGTCCCTTTCTGCCGCACACCATCAGTCGCAAGGCCATCGTCATAACGGCAGTTTTCGTAGTGCTGACCATCTTGCTGGGCGTAATACTCTCGCTGACCACAAACCTCTTTGGCAAGACGTTGAAAACAAGTAAGATTGGTGATGGCGACGATACCAGACAAAATATTCCAATCAATTCAACAATAGGTACAGTCTCGTCCTCTATTAAGTGTTGCAAAATGCTCGATTCTGAAAATTTGGTGCTAGCAATTGGTCAAACTTAACACCATCTCATCTTGCTTAATCCATTCTAAACCTGCATCATATATTATATCACCTACTTCTCGTCTCATTGCCTACGTTCGGAAAGTCCATTCAGTGTTTGACAGTGTTGTAAAACGTGCTTTGTACTTCCAAGTGTGACCTTAGTTAAATTGAATGGAATATTAAGTGGTGTGTGTACTCGGGAATGTGTTCAGTATGCTAATTTGTAACGTGCCGCAGTGAAACTGGAGGTGATCAGCGTCGACGACTGGGGCGGACGCCAGCCGAAGGGGCAGCTGACCAAGCTGAATCTGCCCGTGCATCGCGTGATCATTTCACACACCGCCGCCGAGGGCTGTGAGAGTCGGGTAAGTCGCAGCCTCTCCTCGATCCACGATCTTCACTTACACCCTGCTCCCTGCTCCTTCCTTCTCGCTACCCAAGGACGTGTGCGAGGCTCGTGTGCGTGTGGTGCAGAGCTTCCACATGGATGGCTGGAACTGGGATCACATTGGCTATAATTTCCTCATTGGCGGCGATGGACTGGTCTACGAGGGTCGTGGCTGGGATTCCCAGGGCGCCCACACGCTTGGCTACAATGTGGATAGCATAGGTATCTCCTTCATAGGGACCTTCATCAAGATTCACCCAACCGAGCAACAGCTGCGCGCCTGTCAGCTGCTCATCGAGGAGGGTGTGCGCCTCAAGAAACTCGTGCCGGACTATCGGCTCTACGGACATCGACAGCTGAGCGCTACGGAAAGTCCCGGCGAGATACTCTACGGCATCATACAGAAATGGCCACATTGGACAGACAAAACGGTTTAGTTATAGCTATAAACCTTTATATTCTAAGATATGTATGTGTAAATTTGTATACTTTGTAGATTATAAGTTTATCTAGCTTAGTCTTTAATAAAGTTGGCATCACACTGCTATATCGATTGTGATTTTGATGCTGTAAGTTCCGACAATATCGAAGAACCAGTTTCGTCTACGTTTTATTATAGGATTCTTTCGTGATTTATAGACTTACTTAATTGAATTGTTCTGTATAATTAGAGTGATGTAATAGATAATACCAGATACCTTTTCGATCTGCTCCGGCATAGCTCATGCTTTCTCTCGTGCTGTTAACCCAACTAAACCTCATAATATTCTCATTGATCGTGCCTTCAAAGTGTTGTTAAGCGTTCCAATTGCTGCGTTCAAGTTGAGTTGACTGGAATATGAATATATATGCTATATGCACACATATATGTATGCACGCTCTTCCACTTTCCACTCTCTTTCTCTTTCCCTTTGCACGCTTCTCTCTGTACTGTATGCCCATATATACATATATATGTGTCTATGTTGTCTATATGTCATGTCCGATCTGACCCACTAACCATGGCCTTTTTGTGCAGCTAATGACGATGGTAAGGAGCTAGTTTTGATGAGCATTGCAAACTGGGGTGGACGAGTGACGCGTCCGTCACTAGATCCGCTCAAATTGCCCGTCGATCGTGTAATTATAGCACACACTGTCACCGAGGGCTGTGATACGCTGGTGAGTCGCGATGGTCACCCTAGGCATGTCGAAAATACTGAAATCTCCTCTTTCGCTCAGGATGCTTGCTCCAGTCGCGCCCGCAACATACAGGCCTATCACATGGACAATCTGGACTGGCCCCAGGTGGGCTATAATTTTCTTGTAGGCGGCGATGGACGTGTCTACGAGGGGCGTGGCTGGGACTATATAGGCGCGCATACCATCAAATACAATAGCATCAGTATTGGCATTGCCTTCATTGGGAACTTTGATCAGCAGACGCCGACAGAGGCGCAACTGCGTGCCGGACAATTACTTATGGCGGAGGGTGTGCGCCTCAAGAAGTTATCGCCTAACTATCAGATCTACGGACATCGTCAGCTGATCGCCACACAGAGTCCGGGCGACAATCTCTACAAGATCATCAGAACGTGGCCACACTTTGTGAAGAGTTCTTAAAGTTTTCTCTCTCTCTAAATGGAACCGAATTGTGCTTTATATCGTTTACATAATACCCAAAACCTATTCGAAAATATTTAATATTGTAATATGATTATAATCATTTTTGTTAACCCAACTAAACCTCATTGTTTTAGTCATTGATTGGGCCGCGAAAGTTTGTTTAGAGTGCTAGTTAAAAGTTTGCCAATTGCTATGTTAAAGTTGAGTTGACTGGAATATGAATATATATGCTATATACACATATATTTAAGCACGCTATACCTCTCCCGCTTTCCCCCTTTTTACCCTTGCACGCTTCTCTCTGTACTGTCTGCCTATATATATATGTGTCTATATTGCTTATATGTCATGTCCGATCTGACCCACTAACCATGGCCTTTTTGCACAGCTAACGACGATGATAAGGAGCTTGTTTTGCTCAGCGTTGCGAACTGGGGCGGCCGACCGGCGCGTGCGTCTCTAGATCCCCTTAAATTGCCCGTCGATCGTGTAGTTATAGCACACACTGTAGACCAGGGATGTGACACGCCGGTGAGTCGCGATGGTCACCCTAGAAGTATCGAAATAAACACAAGCTAAATCTCATCTTTTGCTCAGGATATTTGCTCGCGCTTTGCCCTCTTCATACAGACCATCGATATGGAAAACTACAATATGTCTCAGATAGGCTTTAACTTCCTTGTGGGCGGCGATGGACGTGTCTACGAGGGGCGTGGCTGGAACTATAGAGGCGAACATACGACTGAAAACAATAACAACAGTATTGGCATCGCCTTCATTGGGAACTTCGATATAAATGTGCCGAATGAGGCGCAGCTGCGCGCTGGGCAAGTACTTTTGGCGGCGGGTGTGCGAATCAAGAAGTTAACGCCTGACTATAAGATCTACGGGCAACGTCAGCTGATCACCACACGGAGTCCTGGCGATTATCTTTACAATATCATCAAAACGTGGCCGCACTTTGCGAATCGAACTGTGCATTGAAAAAGAAAATAAAAACTAATTGAAAAAAATATGCAAAAATGTAAATTATTTTGTATTTTAGTATTTCATTTTCATTTCAGTAGTTTGCAGTATTTTTATAGTATTTTATCTGCTTCATGCTTCGCTTCATTAATTTTAAAAATATTTTTAAATATTTTTTTTCGTTTTTTTTTTAATAATTTCTTTTCCCCTTTGCAGATAAGGACAATATCGGCAGCGGTTTGGTGTTGCGCTACGTGCCGCGTGCTGTGTGGCTTGCCCAGCCTCCGCAGCGACCACTGCCCGCCCTGGCCACGCCCGTGCCCATGGTCATTGTGCTGCCCACCAACTCGGAGAACTGCAGCACGCAGGCGCAGTGCGTGTTCCGTGTGCGTTTCCTGCAGACATTCGACATAGAGTCGCAGCAACGCGATGATATCACCTTCAATTTCCTCATCGGAGGCGATGGCAATGTCTACATAGGACGTGGCTGGGATCAGGTGGGAGCGCACATGCATGGCTACAATACGCGCAGCCTGAGCTTTGCCTACATTGGCACGTTCCAGCATCAGCGTCCTTCACCCAAGCAGCTCAGCGTGACGAAGCTGCTGCTGGAGGAGGGGGTGAGTGAGGGCAAGATCGCCCCGAACTACAAACTGATCGGAGCCAGCAGCCTGGAGCCAACCATCACGGAGTACAATGCGGAGATGCTCTACCAGAGTTTCGCCAATTTTACGCATTGGAGCACGACATGAGAGAGGGAGCGTACCAACACGAGTCATGACGAGTTCTATACGTCAATCTATATATACTATATATCTGTATCTGTATCTGTATCTGTTTATGAGTATGTGGCATATTTGTAATTAAGCTAGATCTAGGCATTGTTTGTGAAATTGTACAAAATTGTGATATAATTAAAAAAAAAAAAGAACAGAGTTTGAAATTCTCAATGTGCGCAATTATTGCTAATCTCGACTCCCGGTGCCGGTTTGACTGGATCGGAGCGACGCGATAGACGTGAATCGATTCGGGGCGTTGATTAAAGTGAGCTTTGTTGCCGGGCCAAGCGTGCAGAGAGCAAGCACCCTCATGGAAGGGAGCTCAGGGGAGGTCTATGGATTACGGAAATACCACGTAAAGAAGGTAATAAGTACTGACTAGCATAATACCCTGTAATATTCAAAGCTCAAGTTGAAATTATGAATCTGACTATGGAAATACCCTGTAAACGTGTAAGGTGTAGTGAAGAAAAGGCTTCACCTAGGAAAATATATAGCAGAAAATCAAAACCAACTATGAACATACCCTGTAAACGTGTAAGGTGTAGTGAAGAAAAGGCTTCACCTAAGAAAATATATAACAGAAAATAAAAACCGACTATTTAAATACCGTGTAAACGTGTTAGGTGTTGTCAAAAATGGGAACTACCTATGGAAATGTTTCCAAGTATTTGAAATTACTATATAAATGGGATACTGATTACTTAAATACCCTGTTACTATCAAAAATTAAGTATAAATAAGCTGCAGAAATACCGCGTTAAATGACAAATATAAATTTAAATGAAGCATGGATTTTGGAAATAAGACAAGATACTCTAAACCTATTAGAGTCTTTTTTTACTTTAAAAATACCCTGCAGACCTTGCTATCTTACACAACAGCATACCCAACTTCACTTACCCTACAGGGTATTAGCGAGCTTTCAAAGTAATGCCCCATAACTTAGAGATGTGCCAAAAGCTTTCGCTCAGCTGCTGCGCACCTCAAAACGGGGATTTTTTTTCCACTGCCAACCAAAATAAACAAACAAAACACGATGACAACAACAACAGCAACAACAACAACAACAACAATCTGTAAGTAATTTGTGGTTTATCAACAAGTCGCGTCGTGCCGCGCTCAGTACGAAACGAGCAAGCGGCTTGACAAGAAGCAACCGCGGCGGCAGCAACATCAGCGATAACTGCTTACAATGAAAGCCGAACGATCGATGACGACGACGACGACGACGGGAAATATAGAAGATCAGGCAGTGATTGCCACTGCCAATGGACGCCATATGCGAGGATTGATCTGGCTGTGTGGCGTCCTCATGGTACTTGTCTCCATAGCCATTGTCTACTTCGTTTGGATGATGAGTGAGTAGGGCTTGCCCACGATCGATACTCAAGCTAATCGTCTATCGGTTTTTGACAGCTAAAAACGTTGACACATTCAGCAAGGGGATGCGCATTCTCGATCGCAGCGAGTGGCTGGGGGAACCCCCCAGTAGCGTGGAAGAGCTCGTGGCACCAATTTCACACGTCATCATTCATCACACTGCAACAGAGGGATGCGAAAGAGAGGTGGGTGTACTTTTCTGAGTAACTGTAGTCTGTAAAGGGGTGTAGTTTACCTTAATTAGTCTTGGAGGAAGTTAAAATTCTAACGGCAATCCCTAATCCCACACAATCCCTTTTCAGGATGAGTGCATCTATCGCATGCGCATGATACAGAACTTCCATATGAAGTCACTTGGCTTTACGGACATTGGCTATAACTTTCTCATCGGCGGCGATGGTCAGGTTTATGTGGGCCGCGGCTGGCACTCGCAGGGTCAGCACGTGAAGGGCTATGGGGCTGTCTCGGTGAGCATCGCATTTATCGGCACCTTCATTAGTGTCACGCCCAAGAAGAAACAGCTCTGGGCAGCCCGTCGACTGATGGAGGAGGGTGTGCGCCTGCATAAGCTGCACGCCGACTATCACATCTACGCCCACCGGCAGCTCAGTGCCACCGAGAGTCCCGGCGAGAAGCTGTACCAGCTGATAACACACTGGCCCCGTTGGAGCGAGGATGTGGCAACACGTAAGCTCAATCAGTCAGTCACTTCTAAACTGCCAGAGTAATCCACTATAAAGTGCACCCTTTGTCGTGTTTGCCACGTTTGCAGTGCGACGTCTGAACAAGGAACCACTCAGGTTTGTGGCTCGTGACGCTTGGCTCGCCCAGCCGGCAGTGAGCAAACGGCTGCTACTGACACTGCCCGTTAAGCGGGTGCGCTTTGAGGCCACCGCATCGGAGGAGTGCGTCACACAGGCCACATGCACCTTTCGCATGCGCTTCCTGCAGACATTTCACATCGAGAGCCTGCTCAAAAAGGACATCAACTTCAATTTCGTGGTGGCCGGCGATGGCAATGTGTATGTGGGTCGCGGCTGGGACCTCAGCTGCGACGACGATGCACAGTTCGAGGGACTCATTGTGGGCTTTATGTGTCAGTCGAAGCCAACGGAGAGTCAACGCAAAGTGGCACAGGAGCTGCTCGCAAATGGCATCAAATTAGGCACACTCACGTGGGATTTCGAGCTCACGGATAATCTAAAGTAGCAAGGATGGAAGGACAAAAAGGAAGGAAGGGATTCGCAGCTGCCATCGATCCAAGTTCTCAGTTAGTTAGACAAATAAACCGATAAGTTATAAACAGGCCTTTATTGAGTTTAACAATTTTGCACAAATGATAAAAATCTCACTTAACTATATACAAATCCGAAGCACATCGCTCCATCACATATGTCGACTATGTGATACTTTGTGCTTACAACAACAATTGGCTAAAATTGATAACTCGATGCGATGCAATAATTTGGGGGGAAACTTTGAACATTGCTACTACATAAACTTAGTTAATTATGCTACAGAGATAATGTTAGATTCTGGCATCCACATATATACATATATGGTATAAATCACACGGCCGATTAATGGTCCAGAATGCGCATGTTGCCGGAGACGATTTTGTTTTCGAGAATGGCGCCGGCAGGAATATCGATACGATCGCCATGGTTGGCAATGATGATGACAGTGCCCTGTGGGGAAGGGAAGAGAGTGTTTAGTGGGCTGCAAGGAATAGATTCCTCTCTGAACTTACGCGCAGCGAGACACCACGTCCGAAGGTCACATCTCCACTGACTGTCAAGTGATCCAGCTCAATGATGTCGGGTATGTTGGCAAAGCGGCCCAGGAACTCCTTCACCTTGGAGAAATGATTCTCGCCCAGCTTGACCAGCGGCGTGGTGGGGAACATACGTTGTGGCGACATGACCAGGCTGCCGTTCTTAAGAGTATACAAATTGGACATGACCAGCAACAGATCCGATGACTTCTTCACGGGCAAGAAACGCGAACGTGGCACATTGATGCCAATGGCGCCATCGAAGCACTTCATGGCAGCACCCACAGCTGTCTCCAGCTGAATGACACGCAGTCCCGTCTCCAGCGTCTTGTTGTTCACAATAATCTCCATGTTGAGTGTGCGTTCACGCAGCACGCGATCGATAGCTAAAGGGAAGGAGAAAGATGAAGCAGCATTTTAGGCACTTGCAGAACGCAGCCTGAAAGTAGACACTCACCTGCCAGATTGGCCCAAATGTTGTTGGTGTTGAAGAACTTGAAGGTCTTCACAGACTTGAAGTCATCCACATGCTCTGGCGGCACCTGAGCGATTTCCAGCAGGCGCAGCTTGTTCTCCATTTGAATGAGCGTGCCACCCTAGGGTAGCAGACAGATTAGTATATGAAAGGGAGAATCAGATGTGGATTAACCCACCTTGACGTCAGCGCGTGTCTTGTCGGTCACTTCCATGACGAACTCCACCGGAGTGGCTGCACGCTCCTCACCCACCAACTTGTTGAGTATATTCAGATCGACGGTGGCGCCCAGATTGTCAATGTTGGAGAGGAAACAATATTCGCGTCCCTCGCCAATGAACTTCTTCAGCAGACCCGAGTTGCGGAACGTGTCGTAGAAGTCACCGTGACCAGGTGGGTACCAGCTGCAGTGGGCAAAGCATTAGTAAACTTTATATACATAACATATTCCATTCGACTCACGCTTCCATGTCCTTTTCCACGTCAAAGTCCTTGGCAACGGGCAGGAAATGCTCGCGACTGATGCGCGGAAAGCAACTCTGGTTGAAGGTGTGTATCTGCACACGGAATCCCTTGTACTTGCGCACAATCTTCTCGGTATCCTCGTCGGTGTTGAAGGAGTTCATCAGCACCAACGGCACATTGGCATCGTAGGTCTTATTCAGATGCTCGATCTGCTGCACAGTCAGATCCAAGAAGGTCAGATCCGAGCGCACAGGAATGACACTCTTGGGTCCATGGCAACCCATGGAGGTGCCCAGACCACCATTAAGCTTGATCACCACCAGCTTGTCCAACATTTGACGTATCTGCGGGGTATCAAAATGCATATTAGTATAAATTCTCGCAGATATCTTCTAGTAGCTTGGGGGGATTAGCACAAAAGGATTCGTAAAGCTGCAGTTGGAATTTAGTATTAAGTGAGTAAACAAATAGAGGGAGAGAAAGCTAAAGCAACAAACAACTAAAGAAGCGTACGCAAGCCCGAGAATTAGTTGTAGAGCTGAGAGTGAGAGCAGAGAGCAGAGAGCAAAGAGATTAGCGCCAGAGAAGCGTGGAAGTTGGAGTTAAGAAAACGCTTTTACCTCATTCTATATGCGATATATGTTTATAGGCAGACATTGCCATCGATAACAACGGCAGACAATGAGTACAATTCAGAGTATTCAAATCAAAGTACATGAAAATATGTAAAGAAAAAACTTATGTTTTATAAAGTGTATGCAATATAAAGGGAGAGAGAGAGAGTGATAGACTGAGAGGGAGAGAGACAAAGTTATTGTTGGGGCACTGTTGAGGTAGGCGCGTGTGTTGTGTGGGGGGGGTGGAGACCGAGACCAGCGAACCTTGAGTGTTGAAGGAGGAGTGAAAGGGAATGCCGTAGCGTCTCATACCTGTTCGTTCTTGGGCGACTTGAGATTCGAGTAGTTCTCCACGGCATTCTCAGGCAGCTTCTGAATTTTGTTCCAGTCCAGTGCGGGACCCTCTGCAAAGTGAAACTCGATTAGTATATAGCGTAAGCTATGCTTCAATCTGGTCTACTCACCCTCCTGCAAGAAGCGTCCAAAGAGATCCGCAAAGCGTCCCATTTCAGCCTGCAGCGCTGGACGACGCGCTGGCTCCGTTGTCTGCAGCAGACGATCCACATCGTTCTCCAGCAGACGCAGTGCATCACGCTTGGTGACCTCGTGGAACTCCTTGGAATCGGAGGGAACACGCTGGTGGCCACGCACCTGCAGGGAGAGAAAAGAAGTTTTAGTTTGCATAAGAGATACCAAACCTGTATACCCTGTAATTTCCAAATGTCTGCTCATTACACTGAGCAAAATCGTAGCTGACAAGCGATTAAGGTGCCTAGCAAAGCGCAACCATTCAGAAAGCACTCGAGTGTCAAAAGTTACAACAACAACGATCAAAGTAAATTGTTGCCTGTGGCAATTACAAGCTTCGCGTGGCAGCCCAGCCGCGGCGCCTCGCCTTATGGCGACAGTTTCCCCAAGACAGTCGACATGGCAAGTAGAAGAAGTTGCACATCCAATGCGTTGCTGCCTCCGCTGCTGCTGCTGCTGTTGCTGCTGCTCGAGCTGAGTCAACCCACGTCAGCAGGAGTCATGGATAATGTCAACGATGGCCTGAAGCTGGCGGGGCAGATGTTTGGCATCAACACCGCAGCAGATGTGGCCAATCTGGTGGCAAAGGCGTTCTCCAAGGCGACGTCAACAACGCGACAGAAGCCCGATCTGCTGAGCGTGCTCCAACAGGGATTTCAATCGCAACAGCAGCCGGAGGCGGAAGAGCCAGACGAGCAGGAGGAGGATGATCAGTACGCAGAGGAGGAACAGCAACAGGCAGAGCAGGCGGAGCAGGAAAATGCACAGGAATCGCCGCCAGTGACGCAGCAGGGCACACGACGTCAGCGTCCCCAGCAATTCAGCAGCGTGCAAATGCTAAGCAACATGATGCGCATGATTGGCTTCGATCCGCGCAAGCTGGGTGCACTGGCCATCAATGCAATTGTGATGATAGCACAGGCGGTGAGTAAAGGTTATCCCAGGCAACTTATAAGAGAAACCTCCCCTAAGCATCATTCCCTAGATTGGCAGCTCCATTGTGCAGGCCACGCGCGGCGGACCGGGATCTCCTGCCACCGGACCCGATGCACTCTTTGAGCCTAGCGAGCATCAGCCGCGTTCTCTTGCCCCCGGCAGTCCCATCGATTGGTTCCTCAAGCGTCCTGGCGGCCACACGCAGCGCATGCTGCGTCGCATCATGGATCGCCAGTTGCCCGAGCATGTGGTGGACATGATTGCCTCGAAGGAGAGTGACAATGGCAACGAGGCGGCCTGCCTCAAGCTGCTCATGTGCAAGAGTTCACCTATTATCTGGGGCATGCAGAAGTCGCTGCGCAAGCGTCTGGCCGGCGAACCGGAGGAGCATGACGAGAATGCCTACATGAATGCCAACATGTTCTTCAAGTATTTGCCCAGCCTGAGTGAGTACAAGGAGCATGGCATGGGCTGCGAGACGCGCTTCGGGCAGCATTGCCCGACCAATGTAACCAAGGAGGAGGCATAAACGCGGGTATGGTCACCCTAAAGTGTTAGAAGGGACTTGTTTGACTAACTTAAAAGCTGACATGGTCACCCTAATCTGTTTTCAATTGTAGCTCGTATTGTTATTTATAGATTCATCAATAAATCAATAAATTGTTTCGTAAATCCATTTCAAATGTTTAGATTCAGTAACGACCTTAGCGATAAGGCGGCGCTCCGTTATGGACTCGTTGTTCCATGAAACGACCTCTAAAATGCAATTACCGCTTGATCCGCATTATGTGATCTGTACTAACTAATTAGAGGCCCAGCGCGTAGCATTTTGTCAACCTCAGCTAAGCTCCTATCATTATCAGATAAGCAATGCCTGGACAAACCGAACACGTACAAGGGGTTGCCTATGGTCTAACATGCTCCGTGATGATGACGCGAGAGAAATACAGCTTAGCGTGTGAAGCAAACTTGATTGGGTTGCTTCTAGAAACCCAAATCGAAGAAAGAATCGAATCAATAATAAAGGGGCGTGACAATTTCTTGTGAAATAGTAGACCCATTATCCCAGATGCTACAGATCTACCAGCAAATTCTACATGAAACTTATTAAAATCTCATTTGCAGCAAGATCTAGTGGAAAAGCATTACTCATGCCATATATACAATATATCTATGCAAGCAGCTGTTTATTGTCGAAGTCATTAGTATCAATAAAGATTAATTTATTGCGTCACGTACAATCAAGACCCCAAACATACGAAATACCAAAAGAATTCATGATAATATTTATAGAGTTTTGTATAGTAAGCAGTTTGATAGGCATGGGAACTTGCAAGAATTTTGATAACTTCGAAATATGAATAAATTTTCCATTTCACAATCTAAATCAGTGCAGATATCATAACAAAACTAATCAAAACTAAGCTACTAGCAGGTGTGGGAGTTTGGACGCAGCGCCTATCAGGTATATGACTATATAGGAAAGTGTACGAGTAGACCATGATGATACGTTAAATATGCAATGACAATGGCGAAATCGATGGTGTAATTAGTATTTTGCGAGCTGTGCATTGACATTCAGCAAGGTTGGCAGATGCCGACTATGGCCGATCAATCAAGCAATCAAATATTTACTGCAGTTAATGGACTGGGCCAAAAAAACGTAGCGCTGCCATGGGCCAATGACATCCGACAGCAACTTGAGCGACATCTAGCGTGCGAATGGGCAATAGAGCACAATTTCCGCATAAGAAATAAGTATATGTGTATTTAGTTTTTTTAACTGTCGTTCGTCTTAGGCAGCTGTCACTGTATGTACTGCGATGGCAACGTAATTGCCGTAATCGTTTTTCGCGTTGATTGCGCATGAAAACAAATGAAAAACGTAGGCGATAGATCTCTGTGTGTGTGTGTGCCACGCCCACTTAGACGCTTGCATGTTGGTTATTTATACACAACGCCCTGGCGAGACTGATAACACGGCGTGTCAGAGGGCAGGTGTTTGAACTTCAACAAGGTCGAACAAAGTGATAACTAGACGCCTCTCCCGCTGTTGCTATCTCTTTCTAACTATATTACGCAGATCTCTGTAATGCACTTGGAAAGCTGTACAGATTCTAAATCTGAAATGTGCTGGCATTAAAGTTCAACGAGGCGGCAAAAGGCGCCAGACAACTTATTTGTTTAAATGTTATGGAACTCTCCAGGGTTTATATTGCTTGCTATATCATTCCGTGGGATTGTCGGTCTCTTTGTTTACGGCACGTGTGAACTCTATAAAGTTACTGTCATTATATTAACTTCATTTCTGTTTGCGTTGCCTCAACTTGTACCGCCAGATAAGATTGCCACGCGACAACGCGACAAAGTTTGCAAATCAATGAGGATGTTACCAAGATATAACTCTACCGAAAAGATAATGGGCGAGGCGAGAGAAGTGTGAAGAGTTTGATAGTTATATTTGAGAGTTGATATGCCTGCGCTTAAACCGCGCCAAAGTTTCTTGTGCACAAGCTCAGTTTCAGTTCGGTCTGGCTCACATCGCACTTGGCCCAAATATCGCGTCGCAGAGAGTGTCAGAGTGAACTTGGTGAACTTACACCGGCGCGTTGCAGCATCACATCGATGGCTCGTATGCCTGACGTCATTGTGTATATGGAAATTTAAAGAGCTATGACACTGTCGTAGTTATTGCTGATGTTTTGTTATTGTTTTCGCCTTTCCCAAAACACTTGTGCTGCGTTTTGTTTAATTATTTTTGTGTTTGTTCGTTTGTTAAATTTTTCTGTATTTTTTGAGGCGAGACAATTGCGCGCTTAAGCGAAGATTCCGAGGGCGAACTTAGCGCGACGAGTGTGCAATTGAAAATACGGCTAGAATTCAATATGAATTTGAATTTCAATACAATTTTTTAACACAAGAGCGTCGACTGCGACGCCGACGCCGACGGCAACGGCGACAGCGACGTTGACAACGACAGCGGCGACAACGCCGGTGACGACGCAAGCAGAGAGCGACAAGTGAAATAGCAACAAGTGATAGCGTACGTCCCTCTGTCTGCGTGCGCATGTGTGTGTGTGTGTGTGTGTGTGACAGCAGTTAATGGAAAATAAAACACAAATAACTAAAAAAAAAAACAACGTAAGAAGCACGTTAAAAGACAAGAGGCAAGTCGAGTAGCAAACGCGCAGAGGGCAGGCCTCTTAATGAAGCTCGTAGAAAAGCGTAGAAAAATAAGAAAATAAAAACACGCACTGTTTGGGCACGACTTGTGTACGACTTGTGTATACCCTAAGCAGGCAGCAATTCTTTATGTTCATTATCTTGTTACAAACTCAGCAACATAACTGATATGCTCTCCATCTAGCGCATACCAAAGATTACGCTTGGGCGCCGGGGCAAGCGAGGGAGAAGCAGGAAACAACTGTTTATCAGCCCGCCGCCCTTGCCACGCCCATGCTGAAATAGGTCAACATATTACAATGTTCTTATGTGCACGATTATTGTAATTAATCGCCAGACCTTATCAGCTCTTATGGCAGTGCGTGCCGACGCACAGGCCCAACACATTGATAAGAATTTCATAATAGATATGCAATATAAAATTATAAATCAAAGCACAATTTTGGCAGTCGAACACAAACCAGAAATGCTTGACAAACGCTTAAAACAAAAACAAAATTCGCCAAAGACCCCCAAAAAGTCGCCCACACACACACACACACGCGCGCGCGGCGTACAAACAGCTGGCGAGCATGTGGGTATGTGTGTGTGTGCGTGTACTTGTGTCGGCTAGGTCACTTGAAGGTTAAGCGTAAACAGTGCAGCCCACGGCCGGGGGAGGGGCTCCAATCAGAAGTGCAATAACCGCTACCAAAGCTTCGCCCGACTATAAATAGAGAGGAGGGGGCAAAAAACCGGCAAAAATTGTTGCACTTTCTGGAGAATTTGCAATGCATTTCCTGTTCGGGCCACGCTGCATTCAGAGAGAGAGAGAGCGCGCACGATAGAGAGGGAGAGAGTCATCGGTTTTGCGTGTGTGTGCGAGAATGCTTACCTTAGCTTCATGCGGAATATCCAACATTTTGTTTATGTTAATTAATCAGAATATAACACTTCTAAGTAACTGTTCTACAGCCGTATAATTGCTGTCTATTAATTTATTTACACAAGTGTAGCAAATTCTAGACGAAATCGACAAATGAACGTAAGGTTAGCCGCACAGGGGGACCACGCAACGCAAAGAATTTGAATATACTGGCGCTGCGATAGCAGAGGGCAATAAAAACACAACAAGAGCGGCAACAACGATATAAAACTGATGCCGTTGTTGTCTGTTTCTCCGATTGGAGAACATTTGGCACATAAGACATAGAGATGAGCCAGTCAAGCGGTAACTGTGACAAAGTCACTGTGACAGTGACGCAAACTCAGCAAGGTTTGACTCATGATTTGTAGTTATTTTTAAGTACTAAAAGTATTATTTATTACTTATTATTAATTAAGAACTAATAAGCAGTAATTAATTGTTATAATTTTGATTTGTTTATATTTAATGGCAGTAGCATTGTGCCAGCAGCCGATATGCGATACTTGCTCATCTCTAAATAACCAAAGAACAGCTGTTTGCGTGCTAGTGATGGCATTCTGTGAGTCAAAGCAGCTGTGCGAAATGTCACAACAAAACAAAACAGGCAACAAGCAAATTAAAAAGTAATGGAAAAGTAATTAGAGCAAAACTGCGCAAAAAGAAGCCGTACTAGTAAACTTTTAGAGTTTTGTAGGCAACGCACAGACAGTAAAGCATCAAGATGGGTATATGCTTCTCCTGCTGCGGCAACAGTGTCGAGGAGACAAATCTGATGCCCTCGCCAGTGAGTAAATGAATTCTGTTTATGAATTATTGATGGCTTGAAAATTTTGTGTGTGACTCAGGAGGAGCGTCGCAGGCAGCAGGCGGAAGCAGCAGAGAAACGGCGGCTGGAGAACGAGTCACGTGGAGTAAAGAATTTAGATAAAGTACGTCGTCAACAGCAGCGGGCTGCTGACATGGAACGCAGAGAGGAGGAGGCAGCAAGACAAGGCGGGAATAGCCCCACTTTGCGGGTGAGTCAAATCGATAGACGATAACATTTGTAACTGGTCTACGTTAAGTTTGAAAAACATACTAATAATTTACATTTTAATAATACTTCGCTTCTTACAGTGGCAGACAACCTAAAATTGGCTCGGAAATTTCCCAACTTAACCAAAGCTGCCTCTTTGGGTGTTTGGCGCCCGTTGTGTAATTGTATTAAGGCATTTTTGTATACCTTTGTTTTTTAAATCTATGTATATACGTACCACCCAGCTAAACAATTGTGATTCCACCCAGTCCCATGCTACAAACCAAAATTCTAACAAAAAAAAGAAATAAAATTCGAAATCGTTCAAGCCTACCAGTGTTGTAAAACGTTGACAGATGACAAGACAGCTGTTTTTCTACACCTTACTGCGCAGTCGGCTTTGTTCTTTAGCACCTGTTGCTATCGTTTTGTTTGTTTTAATTTAATTAACATGATTGTTTGCTTGCAATATGCCGTTTTGTGCCTGCTCTGCGCCTCGTCCATTTTTATTGAGGCCAAAACTATAAAGAAAGCCGAAGCTAATCTTCTTAAGCCACTGGAAGAGCTGAGCCCCTGGCAGGGCAAAGGGTTTCCCTATGCACCCGAAGGCCAGGGCGAAAAAGTGCAACGTATGCAGGTGGTGTCTAACAATATTGACAAGACAACGGATTCCTGGCAAGGCAAGTGGTTTCCCTACGCTCCTGGGGAGCCGCACATACCGAAGAAGGGTCCCGTCGATCAGGTGGAAGCAAAAAAGACCCTTGTCCATAAGGACAGTTGGCAGGGCAAATGGTTCCCCTATGCGCCTGGTGAGCCACACGTCATAAAAGGAACGACTAGGAAGCATAAAACGGAGATCTGTGATGATGGCGCAGTGAGTAAACTGACTGAAGCTGATTGGGGTTTTCCCCCTATTACTCATCACAATTCGACTTTCTAGTACAATCTCGAGGTAGACTACGATCCTGAAGATATAACTGGGAACTATAATTATCTGTGCCTATCCAGCAATCGCAGCCATTTTAATCCCAACACAAGTATGGAGTCTCTGCTAACGGAACACTTCCTGCCCAGTGCCTACGTGCCACCTGCACAATGCGTGAATGAGTCAATTATTTACACCCACCAGCCAGCCACAAAGTAAGATAAGCTATAAATTTGATTACTTGTTTACTATTCTTGAATATTTACCTTTTGCAGCGGCCCATACCGTCCTCTGCCCGCTCTGTACGGCACCTACAAGTACTTGCCCCCGCAACGATATATGCACAACCTGGCCGAGGGTGCCATAGTGATGCTATATCATCCATGCGCCTATCAAGGGCAGGTGGAGGAGCTAAAGAACATTGTACGCGGTTGTCTGTATCGACATCTCATTGCACCTTCGTTGTCGCTGAGCAAAGAACGTCCGCTTGCCGTGTTGTCCTGGAACCACAGCCTGAGCATGTCCGTGGTAGACAAGAAGCAGGTGGGGCATTTTATACGCAAGTACGCCAAACTGGGACCACTCGCACTGCCCAATCTGTCCCGTGTGGTGGAGAAGCGTGCGAGCTATAAAGCAGGCCTTCAGACGGAGGCACATCTTGTGACTGATCTCGATGACAGTGAAGTTTGTGGCTATTTGGAGCAGTTTATGTGAACACCTGTTAACTAACAAGCAATCGAATATTAATTTTAGCGCGTCATTTAAGATCTAACCGAAATTTACTATTAATATAAATATTAAATTTGTTTGAAATTCACAATCGTAAACATTTTATCGATAAGCCAGTTATTTGTGGCGGTCGGCCAATAAGAAACTGCAATTGCGATAACTGCAACAGCGAGACGATAGTTTGTGGCGGTCGGCAGATAGACGGATAGCAATTTGTTGTTTTTTTTCCACTCTACCATAAATACCTTTTGTTTTGCGGCACTCACGCATTCAGTTCGTTTCTCTTCTACAGCTAAAAACATCTAATAAACGAAACGCGTTACTCCCATATAATTCTGCCGCCTGTGTTTGATTTCTTTATTGCACACACCAGCTGGACGGCGGAGAGAAGAAGCAGAGGCAAAGCAATAGGCAACAGCGAACGGCGAACGGCAAACAGCGGAGAGGTGAAACAAAGGAGACGGCGACGGCGCAGCGCACACAAAAACACAATTAATATATTTTTTGTAAATTGTCGCTGTGGGACGAGCACGGGACCGCGCAACGCAACGAAGCTGCCAGCAGAAAAGTGATCAGATATCACGTGATAAATACGTATTGCAAATACGTAACAGATTCCTGTTCCTGCGCTGCAACCCCCTCCTCAAAACACCCGCGCACCCCTAGCCAACACCGACATCCTGTTGTAACTGTGAGTGTGCTTTACATAACACAACATGAATAACCTGGCGGACACTGTTGTGGTCGATCCGGGCTTCGGTGGTGGCGATAAACAGCAACAAGCGGTGGCCACACAGCCTCAGGACCCAAGCGTTGTGGTCCCACCGCCCGCAACGAAGCAATCGTCGGCTCTGAAGAAAACAAGCCGGTACCGCAGCCGTTCGCTGAGTGCCTCGTCGACGGATTCCTTTAGCTCGGCCTCGTACACGGGCAGCAGTGAGGATGGCGATGATGTGCCGCCGCGCGAGAAGGTGCAGAAGAACACCAAGGGCAGCTCGGACTTCTGTGTGCGCAACATTAGTGCTCAGCATGCGTTCGGTCGCCGTGAGATCGAGATTGCCGAGCAGGAGATGCCTGGCATCATGGCGCTGCGTAAACGCGCTGCTGAAGACAAGCCGCTGAAGGATGCCAAAATCGTTGGCTGCACCCACATCAATGCGCAGACCGCAGTGCTAATTGAGACGCTGGCCGAGCTCGGGGCTAGCGTGCGCTGGGCCGCTTGCAACATATACTCCACCCAAGTGAGTAGAGGGGGGGACGGCGGATCTTGTGCGCAAAACACTTGAGCCAATTGGTTGTCACGCACAACGCATACATAGACACACACACACAGACAGACGGACGGAGACAGAGGCTCAAGCAATGCAAGACAAACAAATCATCAATCAAGTGACGCAGAGCGAGGCAAAGTTAAAGGGGCCGCGGGTGGCTCAAGTGGTTTGGCAATCAAAGAGGCGACGTTGATAATTGATGTTTGTTTGCGCCCGAAATTGGGTCTGCCTGTGGCCCCTCCCACTTCGGCTCCAGCTTGACTGTTGCTGCTCCGAAACTGGTTCTAGGCGCCTAAGTCCAGTTCACCAACTCTTCTCGAGCTGCAGCTCTTTCTCCCTTCGTGGGGCAATTAGCACGGATATATTTCAAACGTTTATGCGCCCACTAATTAATCGCAACACCCACACGAGCACGGATCGGGGCTGCGCCCTTATCGACTGTCTGTTTATTGACACACACTGAATCACACTCACACACACACACATACGCACACTAAGCCCGCAAGCTGTCGGCTTATCAGACAAGTGCTATGCTTAGGCACAGTCAGACAGGTATCGTTTCCGCCCACCCACTGCGACTCACACCTCTTTCTCCTGCTGCCTTTCTTTTGCAGAATGAAGTTGCCGCCGCTTTGGCGGAATCGGGTATACCGATCTTTGCCTGGCGTGGCGAGACCGAAGAGGATTTCTGGTGGTGCATCGATCGCTGTGTCAATGCGGAGAACTGGCAGCCCAACATGATACTGGACGATGGCGGTGATGCTACCCATCTGATGCTCAAGAAGTATCCGACCATGTTCAAGCTGGTCAAGGGCATCGTGGAGGAGAGCGTGACGGGTGTGCATCGCCTGTATCAGCTGTCCAAGGCTGGCAAGCTCACAGTGCCGGCAATGAATGTCAACGATTCCGTGACCAAGACCAAGTTCGATAACCTCTACAGCTGCAAGGAGTCCATTCTGGACAGTCTCAAGCGCTCTACGGATGTCATGTTTGGAGGCAAGCAGGTCGTTGTCTGTGGCTATGGCGATGTGGGCAAGGGCTGTGCCCAGGCGCTGAAGGGACAGGTAAGATGGGGGCTGAAATACGCCTGTTACCTGTTCAACTCATCCAATCTCTCTCTCTCTCACTCTTCTCGCCTAGGGCTGCATTGTGTACATCACCGAAATCGATCCGATTTGCGCGCTGCAAGCCAGCATGGATGGTTTCCGTGTGGTCAAGCTGAACGAGGTCATACGCAATGTGGACATTGTGGTCACAGCGACGGGCAACAAGAACGTGGTGGTGCGCGAGCACATGGACAAGATGAAGAGCGGCTGCATCATTTGCAACATGGGCCACTCGAACACAGAGATCGATGTGAATGGATTGCGCACACCGGATCTGACCTGGGAGAAGGTGCGTTCGCAGGTCGATCACATCATTTGGCCCGAGGGCAAGTACATCATCTTGCTCGCCGAGGGTCGACTTGTCAATTTGAGCTGCTCGAGCATACCCTCGTTTGCGGTATCGATTACATCTGCCACACAGGCGCTGGCGCTTATCGAACTCTTCAATGCGCCGCCCGGACGCTACAAGTCCGATGTGTATCTGCTGCCCAAGAAGATGGACGAGTATGTGGCCAGCTTGCATCTGCCCACGTTCGATGCGCATCTAACGGAGCTCAGCGATGAGCAGGCCAAGTATATGGGCCTCAACAAGGCCGGTCCTTTCAAGCCCAACTACTATCGCTACTAAGGCAGGCGATGAAACGGGACAATAACAACAACAACAACACGACACAAACAACAACAACAATTAGAAACGCCAACGAAAGTATTTTCTTTGCAAAGATTTAAACTATTTACGCGGGAATTGCAAGTTCTCCAAAACATTGTTGAGAAAACAAGAAAAACAAAAAAAAACAACATAAAAATTAACAACAACAACACTAACATGAACTAACAACAACAACAACAGAAACAACAACACAAAGTTACTATAAATTGTATTTGCTTAGTTAGCGAGACACCAAACGATGAAACGAAGATGAAGACGAAGAAACGGACGCTTTTTAGTTGCTTAGCATTTAACTAAAACATTCGACACGAAGCGGAGCACCCTGTACGGGAATGACTCGTTAACTCGAGTTCGAGTTACTTCGAGTAACTCGATATACTTGATTGATTTTGAGTCATTTAGGCCCGCTAGTGTCTTCACTTAGCACTTATGTTTCTACTAACAGCCGCAAAAGTATTTTGATTTCGCCCACCCCACATATATATTTTTTGTCATTCTATCTCACACGACTAACGGTTTCGGTAACTAACCCGACTTATGTACGTCTCTCTTAACTCTCCCCCTTGCCCACTCTTCGCTATGCTCTCTTCTGGCTGCTCTTTCCGAGTGTACTTAATAATAATTCGCAGCTTTTTCTAGAATTTATCGGATTTGGAAACGTTTTATTGCCGTTGCATGGAATTTACTTACCAATTTATATATATATATATACCTACTATATATCGTATCGTATACCCTGTAGCTTGTACTTGTTTATGTATCATGATGTATGTGTATTTGTTTTGTGTACTTAGCCTTTGTTACAACGCATCACGCCATCCTCTCTGCCCACACGAGCGTCGCTTAAGATGAAAGTTAATTGAAATGCAGTGCAAATAAATCCATTTATTCAATTATTGTGGCAACCCTCGCCGAGATGATGGTTGCCCCACAGGCATACATATATCAGATAAAGAATTATATAGTATACATATATACACGCATATACATATACATACATACGTTAGAGAACTTTATGTATAAAACGACAAAATAAAACAACAAATTGAACAAATGTTTGTAAAAAAATAAAAAAAAAAACAAAACAAAACTGAAATTGTGAGAAATGCAAAAACAATTAAAAAATGAAGTTTTTTTGAGCAAAAGCACAGGCGAGTTTCCCTTTGGGTCAGGGGAGTTCCCCCCAAAAGTAATATGAACGTTTCGTTTATCAGATGCATCACTCGTCTATTTTTATTTGATATTATGCCTTAAAATTTGTATGTTTCTCTTTGATATTTTTACCATAAGTTTTGTAAATTACAATTACAAAAAATTATACACGTTTATAATCATTTCTTTTTTTTATCGTTATCGTTATGTTTTCCTTTCGATTTCGTTTTTGTTTTTATACGTTACTTAAAATGCCGTAGACTACATGCAAGTATTTTTCTTTTGTAGATTCGTCTTAATTAGGTTTAATCCTAACGCATTGGTGGGGGCAGGTCCCCCCCACACGGTGGCACGGCGGGGCCCCGACAAAATAATAAGTCTTTGACGACGTCGTCTACACCGCGAGCGAAAAAATATATAGTAGATTTACTTAATACAAATTATGGAACAAATGTCGCAGAGCCGAAAAGTTTCTTCATTTCAAAAACAAGAATCGGAGAGAACCTAAACTAAATGTTAAGCAATGTTCTTATGTGTGTATGCGTGTCTGTCTGTCTGTGTGGGTTGGGTGTCCAGTGTTTGTGTGTCGTGTTTGTGTGCGCTGATCAATTGCATCTGGAGGAGGGTTTAAGGAGTAGGATGGAACAGCCGCACAGCGTCAAGACCGGCAGCAGCAGCAGCAGCAGCGAGACCGGCTTAGTCGAGGAAATGCGGCTTGAGGTGCTTCAGCATGCCAAAGGTGCGGAAACGTTTTACCTTCATGACCTTCATTAGTTCATCGTCGCATATGGCAAACTGCTTGTTCTTCGGGTCGTACAAGTCGCGCTCCTTGATGATGGCCCACACCTTCTTGACCACCTCGTGGCGCGGCAGCGAGTCGGCGCCCATGAGAGCGGACAGCTCAGGCGACAGATTGTAGGCGCGTGTAAAGCCGGTGCTCTTGCGTGCGGTGGTGCCACCGGCGGAGGCGCCGCCTGCGGATTTAGTCTTCTTTTTGGGTGTCGGCTTCTTGACCACCTCATAGTCAGAGTCGGAACCGCCGTCGCTCTCAGTGCCGGAGTCATCGGCATTTAGAGACTTGCGCTTCTTCTTGCTGGAAACCTTGTGCTTGGTTGGCTGTGGCCGTTTCTTGGGTGCCGCCTTCTTCTTGGTCTTCTCCTCCTCGCTGCTGCTGGCTGCATCTTCCTCCTCGCTGGGTTCACTATCATCTTGGGGATCGGCGTCGGGATCCTTGCCATCATCCTCCTCATCGTCGTCATCATCCTCCTCCTGCTGTTCGTTAATCACCTCCATGACAATCTTATCGAACTCCTTCTTGCGGCTCAGCAGGGAACAGTTCAGTTTGCCCTCCACCTGCTCGCGCACTCTCTTCGCTGAAATCGTCGCGAGATCGGCATCCTTAAGCACCGACTGGATCTCGGCTCTGAGCTGAGTGCTGGAGATGTCCGACATTTTGTTCGCCTCTGCTTTCCTTTTTCGCCTTTTTGTCTAGTTTACTTGGTGGTGTTGTAGTTGTTGTGCGACCGACGCAGACTCAGAAACTCGACACGTTTCGTCAGCACTGGAAAACGATTTAGAGAGTACACGTGAGTTATTTTCCTTTTATTTGTCGATTTGCGCGTAAATTTAACATTTTTAACTGCCTGCTTACCTGTCTATGCGAATAATTTGCAATTTCCTCTCGCAGCCTGCGCGTTTTTTCTCGATTTGAAAGAGCTAAGCGGCTCGTTTTCTTTTTTCTTTATACCCTCTCCGGCGTCTTGATAGGGTTGCAACTTGCAAGCCTGGTTGCAATACGTTCAAGCTGCATGATGGCGTCGCCAGTGTTGTTACGCGCAGCTATCGATATCGTTGTGCATGCAACCCTGCACACCGCGGTGCTGCCAACTGTTTGCACCAGCGCATTGAGTTAGTTCATGCGAACAGCTGCAGGCGGCGCCAGTGTGCAATGCAAGTGTCTTGTGAATTCCGCGACGTCTGTGCATAAAATTCTAAAATTAATCGACTTTAATGCGTTAAAACTAGAAATTTGTGTATTTCAATGTGCAATAAGTGCTTAAAGTTGTCAATGCGCACTCCGCAAACTGTGTCGCCAGTATAGTGCCACCTAGACAGCAACGGCGCAGCAACAATAACAATCGCCCGAGACGCCTTCACAGTCAAACGGGAACGGAATCCAACAACAACCGCAAGAGCAGCGGCAGCGACGGCGGCAGAAGCAGCAGCAGCGCTGAGGTAATTTTGCTATTTTTTATGTAGGTTTTTGTTTATTTTTATTGTTGCCCATTACATGTGTGTAGTGCGTAGTGCGAGCGTGTATGTGTGTGCGTGTGTAGCTGCTCTATTTCTAACATTTGCCTCTGGGTGCAACCTGGAAGAGACGCAGGCAGACGTTGGCGCTGTTCTCAACGCATAAAATGTTGTGATTTTATTGTGGGAATCTTGTTTTTTTTGCCAGAACAACAATTCGCCTAGCGTTTGCGAAAAGCTTTGCGTGTTCCTCTTTGTGCCAGCGTTTTTGCTCTGTCGCTTTTGTATCACATTCGCGTCTTTGTTTTGCCGGCTTCGCTTGCGACGCCCTTTTCCAATATGAAGTCGCATGTGCAGCTGGTCCCACTAACTCGCTCGCTCTCTCGCTCTCACTTGCTCTCTTGCCGTATGCGTTTCGTGTCGTGTCGTTCCGATGCGTATGGCAAACGAGAAACTTAACGCATATGAAGACACACTCGCAATTGTTGTTGGATTTCTGCGAATTGTGCATTGAACGGCAGCCCAGCATTGCCTATTAAAACAACAATAAATTTCGGAGTATTCGCATATTTATAACCCCAGGGCATGCCAGCTAACCCTATGTAAGCCCCACGCACAGTTGTTGTTGTTGCTGCTGTTGCTGTGGGCGGCGATTTTGGTGTCGTCTCTGGGCCATTTGCGTTTTATGGCTTTTGTATTTTTCCCTTGTACAAAGGCAAAAAAAACCAATGTAAACCGCAGCCAATACAGCAACAACAACAACAACAGGTTGCATATTTTTCCCACACGCGCCGCATACTCTTTCTGCTTTGCATTGCTTCGGCAACCTGTTGCCAGTTGGCGATTCTTATAAGATTCGTATTGGTTTCCCAATAGGAAAAGTGTATGCACACGTTGCCATGGCGAGTTTATTCTTTTTCCCCTCGATTTTGTGTAATATTATTAGTTGATTTTAGTATTTATTGCAGCGGCCGTGCGCCAATCGCTGCGCCATTGTTAGAGATGAGCAAATCATTAGAGCAAGTGATGCGCCGTGACGTGATAGACAACTATCGTAGTAGGAGGGATATCGATGCTTAGCTTAGGCAATGCAAGGACTGCATCGCAGGTTATCGAGTGCGTGTTATCGCAAAATAAGAGCTTAACTAACGCGATAGCTATCGTGCAGGCGAAACGAAGCATGTTTAATCAAAAAGTTAATAAATTTGAATAATATTCTGCCATTTGGTGCTTCAAAGTGCCTGCGGTAAGTTGTGATACCATCGCCAGTTTTATGTGTCATAATTAATGTGTTGTTGTCGTGTTTGTTAATGTTGCTGGTTGCTGTGGCATGTTGTCGCGTTGTTAGCAGCGCACACAGTGCCCGCCTGAAGTCTACATCCCCAGGCTGCCGGCACCTGTTGCAGTTAGTCACAGACTCGCCGAAGTGTGCGCATATTTCGCGGCAGCACTGTGTCTTAAATATGGCTTTTCACTTTGGTTTTGTGTGCACCAATTAGTTGTTCTTGGCATAGTTTTATTTGGTTTTCTGCTCGCTGCGGGGCATAATCATCATACACACATACAACAACATCATTGCTCATTTAAGTAATCACATAAATTATTGCAGATTATGAAATCTCACAGTTGAAATTTTCCATTGGCAGGCAGTTTACCCCCACAGGGGAAACAGACAACTGTCGACCACTGTCACTCGGTGTGGCCACAAGAGCTGTAGAAGCTGCCTAATTAATTGTTATCATTTCATTTCTTTTGCTTAGTCTTCATTGGAGTCGACTCATAGATATCGATAATTTTTATCTAGATTAATCACATAGTTATTTGCCTTCGGCAATCGTTAAAAATTGTTTTACCAATTCAGCTCCTTTACAAAGCAAAGATTCCTCTTTCCATTTCTCACAACATTTGCGCATCTCATCGAGAATTTTGGTGCATTTGTTGTCCTCAAAGTTGTTTGCCTTCATACAAGCCTCGAGACGATCAACAGACGGCAGGCAGGGATCAGCTTTAGCTGACGGCAGGCAGGGATCAGCTTTAGCTGACGGCATTAGGTTTTTTCAAAAAATTATACACTATAATTTCGAAAATAATTTCATTTGACATTAAAGGAAAACTGACATAATAGAAATGTAGCAACCTATCAAAAGTTCGAATAAATCACTCAGCTACGAAAATATTTATATAAAAACCTTTATTGCCTGTGGATAAACTACAGGTTAATTCGGTTTACGGCAATTTGGCAAGCATTTCTCGCCCCCACCTCGATTTAATCTCCCTGCTCGGTTCGAGCATCCTGCTAGTCTAGTATGCATTGCCATTTGGCCAGTTTGTTTATGGCTTTCCTAAACTAAATACTTAGCATTTCGTCATTATAAACGACGTCAAGTCGGCGCAACTTTCGCATGGTGAAAAATGTTTTTCAATTTCTCGCCCACGCCTCGAAAATATTCTGACGCGCTCGATTTCAGTTTCTCTGGCTGATCTTTTTTTCTGTTTCTTATTCTTTTCCTTTTGCTTTTCTTTTCTTTTATTTTCCACTTTTTTTTTTTGCTATGCTACCAGCTTTATAATTTATATGCATGGAAATTTGAAAAGAAAAAAAATGGGATGGAAGGCAAAATAAATAAATAGGCAAATGTTGTTTCTTCTGCTGATGCTGCCTGTGCAACGAGTGCACAGTGGGCCATAAAGATCGTCGGCCCACTCATAATTCATAAGCCAAAAACTATTTTGCAAATACGAGTATTCCTCGCACTGACCCTGGGAGAGGTGCTTGACAGCGTGCAACAACAACAACGGCGGCGGCTAAAACAACAATAACAATTCGAATAGCTGCAAAATGTCATTGCACATATTTTTTATGTTTTCGCAACATGTGCACAATAAATTTTGTGCAATAAATTCCCTTACTTTTCTATTTTGTTTTCGTCCCTGACATTGCAGCATGGAAGAAAATGAAAATGTGTGTGTGTGCGTGTGTGTGTGCGTGTGTGTGTGCGTGACAGTTTTCCTATAAAAATGCTGCAGCAGACGACAGGAAAACTTTTTGGCCAAATTGTGCACTGTGTGAGTAATTAGTTCTAAGTCTGGGACGCGCTCTGCCCACGTAATGCTGTCAGCCAAAGACAGAGAAAGAGAGTGAGAGAGAGAGAGAGAGAGGCGCGCAGTGTTCTACAGTGTCCGACAGCTGTTGACGTTCGGCTCGCAGACTTGTGCCCAATTTGGCAATAAATTTCAAAAAAATTATTTCAAAAATCTTTTCACATTTCGCGCACACATAGACACACACACACACACACACAGAGGAAAAATGTTGTCGCTAAAATCGCAACAACAATAAAAGCCGCGGCTGAGTCAATTTTCTTATTTTTAGTTCGTTCTTTCAGTTCTTGTACGTGGTGGGCGGCAGGGGGAAGGGGGCGTAACAGCGATTCGATTTATTTTTTGCCAACGCTGCGCTCGAAAATCTAATTTTTATATATATAGATCTTTCACATATTTTATTGGCTATACTATATAGAATCTACAATCATATTTGGTCTATATTTAACTTAATTAGTTTGCAGCTTTCTAAATATAAATCTGCAATTTACTTCGATTTGACAGAGAGGAAAGCAGAGAGAGAGAGAGAGAGCGGGAGCGGGACAAAGTCTCTACAGAGATATTTCTGCCGTCGGTTGAGGATTCTACCGATTAGTCATGCAGGTGTTTCTATAATCAAACGAAAACGAACATCTCCTGCCAACAAAAATTTCTTTCCTCTGCTTTTCTATGTTTAGATCGCAGAGATCATTTATACGAATCATATAAATTATTTTCGCCATCGATAATTGGCAACTTAAACGGTGTTTCACAAATTTTCAGTAAATTGTTTATGCGATTTTATGCTTTACTCTGCTCGATTCGCCCCCGGGCGAAAGTTGTTAAAAAACTTAGTTTTCGTTTGTTTTTCTTCTTTTTTTCTTTTGATTTTTTGTTTTTTCAAGGTCGTTGTCTGTTTAGCAAGGATTTTTGTAGTGCTCTGATGCGGTTGTGTGTGTGCGAGTTAAGATTCATTGGCCCAGCGCCAAAGCATTAATACCATACTATTATAAATTATCAAGCTCATTTCGCATTTGGTTAAGTAACAGAGCTCTGTAAAGTAGACTAAGACTAAGTGGAACCAGTAACGCAGGCTATGATGGAGCGCAACCAATAGCAAGATACCCTTTTCCCAATTCTTTAAACCCGTTACAAATACACTTACTTAAATCATGTCAGAATCGACCAAACAATTCCGACAGGACAATTTACAATATTAGTAAAATAATTTTTTTTTAAGTCTTGACCTCCTTAGTAATTCTACAAGAAACTCTTATATAGACTATTAAATAATTTTCAATATTTTTGATATTCTACAATGGATTTTCTTGCTTAATATAATGAAAAATATATAAACTGAATGAAATATAGTTTTTCTCATGAACTCTGTACAGTTATTATGATCTTTATAGCTCGCCAATGCTGCCAACTTAATATTTGTTTGATGATTTGAGTATTTACCTTGCTGCGACTTGCGTCAATGGACCTGAGCCTGATCACCTGTCTTTTGTCAATAGTTTCAATATTCAATCTAGAAAATTTGCTAATTGTTCGCACCTTGACCCACAAACCTAAATAACGTCACAAAACTTATGTCCAGTCTCGAATGCCGCAACCAAAACTCAACGCGTAGGGTGCAAAATACAAACGAGAATACGGAGTGTAGAAAAATGGAAAAACTTTTTGAAAACTTTTCGAAAAACAGCCGCAAAGAGAGAGAGAGAGAGCGGGAGAGAGAATGCTCTCTCTTGCCGCGACGATCCTCCTCGATATGCTCGCTATGCTATTTTCGAAAACATTTTCGAAACTGAGAGCGGCAATCGAAAGAGCGAGCGGCTTGTGTTGTGCGTTCTGCGGCTGCGGCTGCCGTGTTCGAAATGTGAAAGTTCATTGTTTCATTGAGGAAAATGTTGAAAAACTTTTTGGCCGCGCCGACGCCAAATTATCTAACAGTTTGTTCGTTGAGAAAATTCGTCGGTTTTTCGAAAACGGCAGCATCGCGCCTCGCCTGGTTGCATTGAGAATATATTCTAAATTCGAAAAAGAAAAACTGAGGCAATTCGAATCGGATCGTGGTCGCACGGCTGGCCGTGCGTGTGTTGTCTGCTCAGTGGTCTCTGCGGAGGTTTCACGTTTGAACGTCTCGTACAATTTTCACGGAAAAGCGCAATGTGAAAGCCAAAGACTAGAAATAGCCACGGCGTGACGTCCCCAAGCAGACTAGACAACACTGACAGTAGCAAAGCGAAGCGAACCCAGTACGGATCAGATCAGATCAGATCGGATCAGATTGGTTCGGATCAGTTAAGATAAGATCACGCAACGCAACGCATTATCACTGCGATCCTGTGACTGTGAACTGTAACTGTGACTGTGGCTGTCCTGTCGCGCGTAAACTGTGCAGAAAATGCTGTAAACATTCCAGAAAACATAAATAACGAAAGTGAACAAAACGAAAAAGATAAGAGAGAAATGAAAAGAGCGTAGATTGTGCAACTATCGAGAGATATATATCTATGTTGCACATACGGCAGGTGGTTTAGCCCACTTCTTGCAACGCATCGCCCCGCCCCCGCCCACAAATTCAATTGCAAGCGCGTGTGTCGCGAGTGCCGCGTGCCACGAGAGTAGTGTGTGTGTGTGTGTGTGTGAGTGTTCCTTAGTGTGTGTACCGTGCTGTGTTATCAAGCAATGTGCCAGCTGACGCTGTGTTTGGCGTGAGAAGACGTCGTCGGGAGACGAGACGAGGAGGAGAACTGCGTGCGTGCAACGCGTGAAGTCGCAACTGGCGGCGGGGACGACCATGCCGATCATTGCCGATGCCACCACCACCACAACCACCAACGATGAGCCACCAGCAAAATGTTGCAAATATTGTGAGGGTATGCCTAGAACTTATCTACACACACACTCAGACACCTTTGTATATATAGTGCTATATACTGCCCGCTGCCCGCTGCAGTTCCTGCTTTGCGAGTTCACTAACCCAGGGGGAAAAGTTCTTCGCGTGCTCAGCTGGCTTTCTCCGTGCAACTCTTTCCCCAGCGAGTGCAACACGGTAATTAACTTGCCGCAAATCCAAACATTCAATCGAATCCCGAACTGATTCGATGAGATTGCTGCTGCGGCTAGCTTGCTCCAACTGAAAGATTTATGCGTAATTTACTCGCGCTCCCTTTCACTCATACTGTCTCTCTCTCCCTCCCTGTCTGTCTGTCTCGGCACTTGACTGTCTTGACTGGCATTAGCTTTGTGCCCCCGAGTGTGGCTCTTAGTTTTGTTTGTTTTAATTTTTCCACGATTTTCACTTGTACTTGTTGCAGAGCAATTGTTGCTGTTGTTGGGGCCACTTTGTTTTGCCACTAAAAAGCCGCTGACGTGTCTACTTAAAATTTTTGTTAAATTCATGACAGGCTACTAGTACCAGACAGCGCCACATAGCGCAAAAACCGGCCTAGGGGCCCCTTAGAAAATTAGCTCAACAAAAATGAGGAAAAGAAAACCATTTCTTTTTCGGGATTTATATAAATAATTTAAAATAAATAATATTCTGTCAACCGGAAATGTCAAAAGAATATGGCAAAAATAAATCAGAATATCTACTTAGCATAGTGCGAGTTGTCAATTAACCTAGGCTCTGCAGAAATTGTATATATTATTAGATTAGCTAGACGATATTTAATTAATACGGGTTCGTAGTCTCGCTCTCTAGGGTTTTCGAGTAGCTGCCTCGGGCGTTGGCACGCGCTCAATGTCAACGCACACACAGAGAGCAAAGCAGCAGCTGACCGCCCACCTCATTTAGAGCCCCGCCCCCGCCACCGCCCACATCCCTTGGTCGCTAACGAGCTGTTTATAATAGTTGCAAGTGCAACAATGTAAACATTGTCAGCCAATGCGCATAATTTGCAATTATTTAATATGTAAATAATGAGGCGCAAACTATGGCCAAAACAGAGAGAGAAAAAACAAAACTAGGGAAAATTATTTCGATTGCCATAAAGAATATACATATATATAACAAATAAATTTATAATATTTAGCAAAGTCAGCAAAAGTTATTTTAATGCATGTAAAACCTATAAAAGTGTTGGTCAAAGATTTGTAAATTGTTAAAGCGATAAATGCCGTAGAAAAAGTCATAAATTTTGCATGATTAAATTTTCTATTTTATTATAATGTTTGCAATTTGTTTAACAACTTTTGAAAATGATTTAAAAACAATAAAACGGAATAATCTCAGATTGATCACTTCGGGGTCCATTCAAAGTCCATTCTCTCTCTTCTACTACTTAAGCAGCTGCTCGTCAGCGCGCTAATTAATCATCTTCACTAGAAGCACAAAAAGCAATAAAAAGTTCAAATTTTCCGTTTGTTTTCTTGCATTTTCCTCTTTGACTCTGTGAAAATCAAACGTATTTAAAAATAAATAAATTATTGTAATACCCAGAATTAATCACACTAAAAAGCAGCCCGATGGCCAAGCACAACAATAACAACAGAGAGAGGGAGATAAAGAGAGAGAGAGAGAGGGAGAGCGCAATAGACAACACAGACTATGTAGGCTATATAAATGACTTGTTTACAACGCGACGCATTGTTTACAAATAGTCGGAAAACCCGCAAGAAAAACTAATTTTCTGTGGCTCAGGCCAGCGTCAAATTGGTCCCACAAGAGCCTTGACACTCTTTTGCTTAGTTGTTGTTGTGATGTGTTATTATTCCTTTCGATTTGTATATATATAGATTCGCTATAACTATTTGATTGGCCTGATTGAAGGGGCTGCAGTTTTTGGCTTAAAGAATTTTCATTTTGACTTTTTTATGGCATTTTTATTTACATGGCAAGCAGCAGCAGCAGCCTGCGCTCAAATTAGCCGTGCGCCGTGTGCCATACGCCGTGCGACAATCAACAGCAGCAACATCACCACGAACAACAGCAACAACAACAATAAAATCAAATTTAATGAAAGCCAAATGAGAAACAAGCAAAAGGGCCGCCGCGCTGCGTTGTTCTCTCTCTCTCTCTTTCGCTCTGTGGCATTTGGCTGCCTTTTTTTATGGCCATTTTCAATGTAATTTTTAGTGTTGAGTGGGGCACATCACAAGGTGTGTTGTTGTTGTTGTTGTTGTTGTTATGTTGGTGTGTGTGTGTGTGTGCGTGTTGTTTTTGTGCTCTTAAACACTTTAAGTAAGTGTCGCAGTGTGTTGTTATTTTTAGATCTGCCCCCAGCCCCGAAACCCCAACAAGAAAAAGCGTTCCCTGTCCAGCATCACGTTGGCAACTTGACTGTGCGTCTGTGTGTGTGTGTGTGTGTGTGAGTTGAAAATTTCAATATTATTTTATATGCTGGCTGTAACTTTTGAACTGGGCCATAAAGTGGCATATAAAGTGTAAATAATCTCAATTGATTAAATATGATTTGTTTAAACCTGAAGGGGATTTTATGCAGATTTAGCTCTCTCTCTCTCTCTCACCCTCTCTCTCTCTCTCTCTCTCTCTCTCTCCCTATATTTATTAGTTTCTTTCCCATTATAATCCTTTTCGAGCCACATAGCATTTTGTCGAAATACTCAGCTGGACGCGCAACAAAGTGGCAAATAAATTTGCACTTGCATCATCAGTAGCAGCAGCAATGTACGCGGCAACAGCCACAGCAGCAGCAACAACAACAACAACAACAACAGTAACAAGAAGAAGAAGAACAACAACAAATTGCTGATATCCATGGCAGCCAGGGCGTCGTGTTCAATTGTTTTTGGCCTAGCTGCGCGCCAAAGTGTGAAAAACATGCCGCAAAATTGCCGAAAAAGCCACACGCACACACACAGACACACACACGCACACTCACTCACACACATGCGTGTTGTTTCTGTTTTGTATTTTGCCCATTTTTGTAGTCAAATTTCGTTTGGCTGCCGCTGCTGCTGTCTGAATCAGCCGCGTCTCTCGCGCTGACGTCTTTGGCTGCGGTACAACGTGGCGTATGAATAATTTTGTTGTTTTCGGTTTTGCGCAATGTTTACACACACACACACACGCGCGCGCGCGTACGCCTGCTATACGCGCCAAAGTCAAAACTCGTGTAAAAACGAGGATGAAGTAGGATGAGAGAGGGAAAGGGAGGGAGGAGGCACTTGGGGGGTTTCTGTTCTGGTTTACTACGAGCCATTCTGCCATTGTCGTGGGGGGGGGGGGCTGCGTAGCTTGTGCATTACTTTTGCATATTGCAGACATATGTTCGACACAGAGCAGCGAAGCAGCAGAGAAGCAGAGCAACAGGCAGCGTTGATTAGAGCGTTTCGCCGGAAAAAATCGAAGGAAAATGGAAAAGCTCACGCATTTGTGCAAATAAACAAAAGGCAAAAAAGGCAGCAGCAAAAAAACTTGGACAATGCCAGCGATTTGTGCTGGGCGAACAGACCAGACCAGGCCAGGCCAGAGTTGCAGCACATTCCAGCCGAAAAGTGAGAGAGAGAGAGAGTGGGCAATCTGCAGGTGTTTCTTCTTTCTGTTTTGTTTTATGTATTTTTAAATTCTTTTCATTTCGCTTTCTGCTGCTGCTGCGTTGCTTATTGAAAAATATTTTTCTTGGCAATTACGCGAATACTCGCTGAAGTTATGCCGTGCAACATGTGCGTGTGTTGCCCCACCCTGCCCCTGCTGCTAAGGTCATTCGCCATGTTGTTGTACAATATAATAATCTTCCAGTGTTTGCTCTTCCTCTGCCTTATTGCTTGCAATCGGCTGTGGCGACGTTTTATTGAAATGAAATTTCAGTTTTTTTTCCCCATTTTACTTTTTTTTTTTTTTTTCATATTTTCTACATAAAATGCAACAATTTGTATTCATGGTGCGTGGCTGGCGTTGCCGCTGCGAGTTTGAGTCATGGATGGTGTAGCACGACGGTTTATTGACTTGAATTGCCTCCTCATTCCTTTCCTCCCCTCTCCGACCACCCTCGGCGGCGCGACCTTGATTTTGAACTCGTTTACGCTGCGGATTGCAGCACTCGGCGCCCCAAATTGGGGCCAATGTCTGAGTTATTGGGTCAGGTGAATTCAAATGATATAAATGGCAATTGAGCTTGTCCGGATAATCGAGATATCGAGTCAATGCAATTTGGTTAAGGGTTACACCCCCTAATAGAACTGTCTGTATTTATTGCTTAGCTAGCAGCAGCTACGAGATTGCGTGCTTTTAGTGTGATTAATTGAATCTATCTATGGGAGATACATGGAAAGAGGGAGAGAAAGAGAGTAAGAGACTTAGAGGGATTGCAGAGAATATGCTGAGTATGGCGAAATTGGGATTATTTTCGCTAGATTTGTTAATTTTACTCCAAAAATGTTTTTAACACGATTTTTATGCTAATTTTGAGTGGCTTTATTAATTTATGTTAAAAAATAAAGTTTTAAATTTTTGAAAAAATTTTGAAATTTTTGTAAGGGGGTAGCATGGAAAAAATTGAAATTTTTTGATGTTCTAATTTCTTTTCAATTTTGATAAAGGATTAAAGTAGATGTCAAAACATAAACAAAATGCTATGCCAAACAAAAATCGGTTGATTTTTGACCAAGTTATGCGAGTTGGAAGTCAAGCTAGCACCTACATTTCTGTAAGGGGGTATCATGGAAAAATCTCAAAAAATTTCAACACTTTCTTTTCGTGAAGTTTGATGCAGTTTTAAACTTAAGATTGAAGCGTGAGTATAAAGTTACAAGTAGTAGCTTAAAGAAAGCTTTTTTTTTACTGCCAAACTTAATTATTTTAATTAATTATTACCTAGTTTTTAATTAGTTCCCCCTGAGAGTTTCAAAGAGAAAATTTTCAGCTAGAGATCGTCAGAAAAAATAAATTAAATTGTTTTTTTGCAGCTCTATGTGGGTTATGCTTCATCACACGAGATGTGATAGAGTTCGCACTCATGCCATAGTTATTCAAGCAACCCGCATCACACAGTACACCCACACACACACACACACAGCGACACGGAGTCCGGCGCACGCCTCATTAGAACACCTTTCAGTTTGCTGTGTAATTTTCGCAACATTTTTAATGGCGTGCGGGGACATTTTGGCACTCGAGAGTGACCGTGTGGTGCGCGGCAGCCCCCGCTGTCTAAAGTCGACACCTCGCCACCCTCTCCCCACTCTCTCTCTCCCTCTTGCTCTACCTCCGCTGTCTCTGTCACTCTTGTGTGCGCGCTGTGCGTTGCGTGCGCACGCAAAACTATTTAGAGAAGTGTCAAGAAATGTCTGCATTGGCGTTGCGTTTGTTTTCGTTGTTGTTGCCGTTGCTCCTCTTGTTGTCGTTGTGGTTGTCGCTGCAACAATTTCGCCGTCTATCGCACAGTCACACGCCTGCCCCGCTCAGTCACGCGGTCGTTATGCGGGCGGTCGTTGATAAATTACAAAACATTGCGCCGGCTATTTTAAATGTAGCATAAAATTTGCATTTTATACGTTTAACGTTTTGATAAGTTTCTCTTCCCCTTGCTCTTCGTTCGTTATTTTTAACACGCTGTCATCGAATCGAGGTTGAGACCCCGCTAAAAAACAGCCTAATCTAGCCAAACGTGGGCGTCCTGCAGAACTGTGTCACATTGCTCATTAGCCTCTTGCCTGCTCGCTTGCATGAAGCATTTCTTTTCGAGTCGCTAGCGAAAGCGAAATTAAGACAAAAAACAAAAGCAAAACAAGCCCAAAAATAACGAAAGGCAAACAAGAAAAAAAAAGAAAAAAAATCACCGAAATTGCCAAAAAGCTAAAGAAAATTTGTCATTTGCCCGCTGCGTGCTGCGTTTTTCGTTGCGTTTGTTTTCGTTTGGCGTTTTTCTGATTTATTTTCACTTTGACAAATGCACAAAAATTTGACCATGGCACGTCAAGAAGTGTGGTCATTGTATTTTTAATGCCACTTCGATATAGATAAATAGCCAACAGGCGCTGCTTGGCTCGCAGTCCGTAAGTTCTCCTGCCTGCGATGACGACCCCATTATTTGCAAGCTGCAAACGGATTTGTTTCCAGCTCGTCGTGATGCGACTGTCTAAGTAGCTGTCTATACACTATACTGTGTACTTTATGCTATATACTCACGTAATTCCAAGTTGAGATTTGCTCAAGTGTTGGGGGTAATTATAATTATTATCTTATAGAAGGTAGGGGAAAGAATGTGAAGAGTTCTGATTGTAGGCAGCTTAAAATGGGCAATATTAGAAGCACAAATAAATCTAGTAAAATCTAGCTTATAGTGCACTTATCTTAGCTTTAAATTGAGCACCTATTGCCAGCTTCTACACACACAATATACCCTGTTTTCTTAGCTCCTAAACTACACTGAGTGTAGCGACATCTAAGCGTGTTGCAGCACGTAGCCGCCGTTTGAATAATTACCTTAAAGCAGCTTATCAATTTTGGCAAATTAACCAGTATATAAACTGTATAATACTACATATACACATACTATATAATACTACATATATACACATACGATATAAGAAATTCCACTTGAGTCATAAAAAACACGAAAAGAAGCTATAGAAAACTGAAATATTGGCACGTTTTACACGTTATTAATGTGCAATGCAATCGTGCCTGCAAACATTGTTGTTGTGCATTATTGTAATTGAAAACATATTGTATGCAAATTTCTAGCAGTCACTGTGCAGCTTTTCCCCCTCCCTCCCCCTGCCTGCCCTTTGTGCCGCCCTGCCCCACGCTAAACGGCGTAAGTAATTCCGGTTAACAGGCCCACGGGCAATATGACCGACCGCAGCTTGTGTGTGTTTTTCTGTGTGTGTGTGTGGGAAGCAGCTTAGCGCAACTTTGGGGCTTAGGCGATAGATGGCGCCACCCGCACCGTTGACAGCAAACAGTTTACATTGCGCATACGCCACGTTAGCAGCTTGGACAACAGCCAAAATGACTTTTTATGCGCTTTTAAGTCGAAGTGGGAGTTGCAGACAAAGCGAGAGAGAGAGAGAGAGGTGAAAGGGTCAGTAGGGTGAACTTTCTCCCAGTTTGGGGAATAACTTTTCCATTAAAACAACAACGAGGCGAGCTAAGGGCGCCGTGGATGAGGCTGCTCTGCGAGTCAACATTAAAATAGTTTGGGGATTTGTATTTATGTTGATTGCATTGTCGGGCCACCTAACTGACAGCAAGTGTGTGTGCGAGTGTGTGAAGTGGGATTTGTGTGAGAAATTGAAAAGTTGAGTTCACGTGCTGCCTGCAGATTTGTGCGGACTTCAAGCATGCCGAATGTGTGTGTGTGTGTGTGTGTTTTTGGAATGCAATTTTGTGCCCTGACACATGCAAAAAGTGCAAACAAACTGCAATGGGCAAAGTTCAGAGTGCAAAGAGTCAAACATTAAAGTGCTCACCGCTTGCACCAGCACACGGCAAGGAAAGAAAACTACACGTACTATTTGCCGTTGCCGGGGCCCAAACAAGTGCATAAAACTGCAAACTTTATAGTCGCACAACCCCTCGACACCCCTCTCTGCCTTGTCCCCTGCCTGCAGCATGCACCTGTTTCAACTTCACTTGAAGCTGGTTTATTTATAGAACATATGCAGTGCAGCCTGCTGCCTGCTGCCTGCCGCCTATTTGCCATGTTTGACCCACATCAAGTGCCTGACAATTTCTAGTTATTAATACGACGAGAGGCCTCGGCGGGGAGGAGGAGCAACTTTTGTTGATTCGCTGGAAATAAAGTTATCAGTGCCAAGCCAAAAGGGGGCGCAGGCCTGACTCTAATTGCCTCTGCTGTGCTGTGCATAATTGTGGGGCTGCATAAAGTTTTTGCCGTAATACAAAACGTTGAGAACTTTTCTTCCATTGAAGCGTAAAGTAATTTTCAGTAATTTGAACAGTTTGTAAAACAAACTGCAATTTGTAGAGGAATATATATACTAAAATTAAGCACAGATTTTAATATCTTTACTTCGCTTCTTCTTGCCTTTGCTTATCTGCAAACTCTCGGCTCGGCTTTGGCACGTGTCAAAAAGGCAGCTTCAGCTAACTGATTGAGCCATTGTTGTGACAACTGCTGAGGCTCTTCCTGCTGCTGCTGCTGCCAAGTTTATCCAGGCCTTACTCAGGGCCAAGGTAAACAGAGACAGGCAGAGACAGCGCCTACGGCCTGGTCAAGCCAAGAGAGAGGAAGAACCTGGACAAACACACGCGCTAAGTTGATCAACAAAGTGAATGTACCCACTCTCTAAGCCTCTAGGCAGTTGCCCCTTAAGTTGCTGTTGTTGTTGCCTCTGTCTGTTGCAAGCATTATTTGGGCAAATCTCACTCGCCGGCCGCATAAATATGCCGAGTCTCAGTTTGTTGTTTGGCAGCTAATTGAAAATCGTTTCCTGACAATCTGCTGCTGCTTTTGCCCAAATTCGTTGAACTTTGTGCTCGATAACGGAGTGTCTCGCACCCCTCCCCCCCCTACCCCCTGCAGACACTTTGGTTCATTGACATTTTGGGCAATTTGTTGCCATTAGAGGCGCTGGCAGCGAGAAGCTGACGACGATGGCTTCGCCGTTTTCTGTGTCCTCATTTGAAAAAGCAAACAAATAAATATGGAAATTTAGAGAATTATGGAATGAAAATGAATGCGCGCGGCGGCGGCGGCACACGCAGCATAATGAAAATGTAACGCGGCAGACGGAGACGAGGCGCCATTATTAGAAAGCATCGTGAAGCTGTTCCAATTTTCCTATTCGATTTTTCTTAAATGGCAATTAACACATTTTTTTTTTTTGGAAAACGCCTTGCAGAATTGTGAATGGAAAGGGGAGGGGACAGGATAAGGGGTGTCTACTCACATGATGCCCATATTTCGATCAATTTCGATTTCTGCCACCTTGCCCCTATAATTGATGAGCCACGCCACGGTGGCAGTTCAAGCATGTTGTGCGTGTATGTGTGTGTGTGGAATTTGCTTAGGTTTTTCATTTGCCACGCACAATTTTTTGTTTAGCTTCAATCTCATTTGTTTTGTGTCTGCTTTTGGTATTTGACTTTTTTATTGGTTTCAACTTGCGCATTTCCCATTTCCCATTTGGCCTGCCAGTTGCTGTTGCCACTATTGTTGTTGCTATTGTTGTTGCATGTTTACATTCCGTTTAAACATTTCGGATAAAAACATTTAGTCACACACGCTAAATACGTGAACTAACGCAATGTACTAACTAAATTGGCTGAGCCCATCGAACGTGTTGCTTTCTGGTTAATCGAAGTGTAGATTGGAGAGTGTGAAGAGTGTAGAGTGTAGACTTGCTTGGCCCAATGATCATAATCATAAATTTCAATGTGGCTGCATTTATTTTTAAACCAATTTCCGACTTGTCTTTTTTCGCCCATAGTTTTTATATCAACTTTATTTTATTATTTATTTCGTTCAGTGTGTGCGAGTGTGTGCGTGTGTGTGTTTGTGGCTTTTATGTGTGTATATGCTTGTCAGGCTTTTAGAATTTATGTTATGTTTTTCACATACATTCTTTGGCTTGTCTGCTGCCGGTTTTCATTCGCTTTTCATTATATTTTTGTATACCCTGTAGTCGTAAAATGCGACAGGCGGGTGGGTGCTATAAATGGCTAGCATATTTTCATATTTTCAAAGTATCTTTTGAGTGGGAAAAGTATCTAAATTAGCTTTATGAGCTACGAAGTGCTGAATAATAGCCTAATATGAAGAGAATGTGTAGCCTGTAGTTACAGGGTATCTTGCAGTCACGTGCTGTGAAATCATTTCTTATTTTGCTGCCTTAGGTTAGACACTGTCTGCGTCGCCTTGGCCAGTCGACTTCCATTCTGCCATTCTGTTGTTCTCCCATTCTCATTCCCATTCTTATTCCCATCCCATGCCCATTACCAAAGCCCATACCTAGTCAAAGCTCCCAGTGCCGGCGAGCGTGTCCCAGTCGCAGCAGCAGCAGCAGAGGCAGAGGCAGTGGCTGTGGCAGCATAGCGCAGGCCATGGCGCAACAGATTTCTTTGCCTCCACACGCATTTGACTTTCAAATGAAGGACAAATATTGAATGGTCGAGCCAAGCAACAAACAAACAACAACAACAACAACAACAAAAAGAACAACAGAGTTGTCGACGTGGCAATTGGTAGCAGAGGCTGCCGGCTGAAGATGGTGTGGGCGGCAGCGGGGGCGGGGCAGATGCTAGCATAATGTTGAGGGCGGACTATAAAAGTTTTGCAGTTGAATTTCTTTTTCGATGCGAGAGGTGTGTGTGCGTGTGTGTGTGTGTGTGTTTGTGTTGTCTGCCTGTTGTTTTATTTCAACTTTGTTCTTGTTTTGAGGTTTTGAATATAAATTATGTGCGTAATTTGATTTTAAACTGTCCCGTTATTGCCAGCTTCTTTTATGCTTGATGTGAGATTATTGAGAAATTTGTCACGCACAGAGGGAAAAAAAGGTTAGCCAAGCAACTTGGCCATAAAAACAGGAATGCAGACAGCATATACAAGAGTATATAAAGAGAGAGAAAGAGAGAGGGAGATGCAGTAGTTTTCCATGCAATCAACTTGTAGACGCTTGTTTTCTTTGCTTTGATTTGATTTAATTAGTTTTTTGTTTAAAACTTTGCTAGACAAACAATTTTGCTCTGCATTTAGTCAGAGAGATACTCTTTATTTATGCGAGCGACTCAGACAAAGATCAAGCAGCGCTATGGGGCCCGGCCCGGTCGCATCGGGCAGCTTTATAAATAGCCGGGGGCCCCGTTGCCACTTAAGCCGCAGCTCGCGAGGCTACAGCTACAAATTTTATCGACACGAGCCAACTGTCAGCCCCAAGCAGCCAGCAGCATGCAAATCTCTAAGCATTGTCAGCCATGTTGAGCCCCAAACGGCAAAGTTTTTTAGCCCAAATAAGCGCAAAAATACAGAGGCAGGCAGCGCGCAACGCACTTGTATCTCACAGATACGCAGCACAGCGCAGCGCAGGCAGCATCGAAGCGAATGCAAATAACTTGGCACGCAGTTGAAGCAACTGACAGTGGGACAGACAGACAGACAGACAGTGGGCACGCACAGATAGACGATGTCGTGTCGTGGCCATGCATGAGAAAAGATTCTAATGCAATTTCACTTGGCCCAACGCAGCGACTCGACTCATTCGACGTCGTCGTCGTATCCGTGCAGTTTTTGGTCTTGTTTATTTAGGACTCGCTCTGCCATTCTCCCTCTCCCTCTCCCTTGCTCGACATAAAAAATGCACAGCATTTGTCTGTTGTGTGTTTTTATTGTCTTTGCTGCTGTGCCTTTTGCTTCGGTTTGCTTTTGCTTTATTTTCTTGTAATTAATTCGCTCTGGCCAAAAACGAAAATCCTTTCCTTTTTGGCACTACATTGTCTTGTTTCGAGACTTGATTTGGCTTTGTTTATTTGCGCATTGCTGGTCAACAGCTGCTATCCCTCTCTCTCTGCCTTCTCTCTCTCTCTCTCGCACATCAAACGACAAGGCGCATTTTTTGCGTACTTGAAAGCACTTTTCGAAAATAGCGCCGTATTTAGGTTTTAGGTCGTTTTCTAGCAAACGCATTCAATGCGCATCACTTTGACGTCTCTCGCCAAGCTCTATAAAAATGCACAGACAGAGACGGAGAGAGAGACGGAGAGAGAGGGAGAGCGTAGTCGGACAGTCAGTCAGTCAGTTGATAGACGCAAATAGCTTGCGATGTCAAGCGAACTATTTCATATCTGTTCACCAAATATTTGGCCGCAGCCCTGCCAAATCAAGCTGAACCATCGATGAGTGTGTGCACACAAGTATGTGTGTGTGTGCGTGCGTGTGTGTGTGAGTGTGACAAACAAAGCACACGCAAAGCTCGTAAAAACAAAATGGCGTTACATGAAACTAAACGCTGTAAGCGACAAAAAGCCAGTGCTGACTCGAGCATTGTTTGGCTGGCAAAGCAAGCTAAACTGCCACACAAACCTAGCACGCGACTACAGCTTGAAAGCGGCTAAAATGCGCAACACTGTGCACAACATAAAAATCATTGCGGCAGCGCAATCGAACACACCTGAGAAATCAATCAATCGATTTGTTCAACTGTAACAGACACAGCCAGGCAGAAAGAGAGAGAGAGAGAGAAAGAGAGATGGAGTGAGAGAGGGAGAGATAGTGGGAGTGTGAGGCAGGTAGCCATGCAGACGGTTTTAGCAATCAGCCGCAACATGTTGTCAACAAATTTAAACGCTTGATAAAAAACGCTGACTAGCTGACTGCGCCAAACAAGCAGCAGACGGGGAGGGGAAAGGGGAAGGGGCGTGGCTGGCAAAGCGCTGTCAATTGTCAGGCAACTGCTGCTGCCGCCGCTGCACATGTAAATAACTTTAGAGACAAAAAACACAAAGGAAAAACAATAATAAAAATAAAAATAAAAATAAAGCAAATGCGACAAGCCTGTGGCTAAAAGTATTTACACGTGTGTGTGCGACAGAGAGAGGGAGAGTGGAGAGTGGAGAGTGAATGAGACGCCGTGTGTGTGTGTGAATGTGATTTCTCTTTGAGCAGATTTTCAAAATGTAACTTTGACTTTGTGATAAAACGCAGCCAAAACTCGTTGGCAGCGCGGAATGTGCCAAGTAGAACGTGCTGAGCGAACTGAGAGGGGGAAGGAGGGGGGAGTGGTGAAAACTGGAGCAGAGAAAAACCTGGGGGAGCCACGATAGCCCGAGCATAACTGAAAATCTTCTCAAATGCCTTTGACAGTTTTCGCCTTCAAAGCAAATGCAGCGCCGGTCCCACTGTCCCCCCCTCCCTTCCCTCTTCCCTAGTTTGATTTACGCCGTCCGGCAAAAAGCGTGGAAAATTTTCATGCACACACACACTCGCACACACACACCGCATGCCATGTAAATATTTGAAGCATAAGAAATGAAGTGGGGCAGGTAGAGAGTGGGAGAGAGAGAGGAGATGGAAGCCGTAGCTGACAGTGGGCGCGCGCAGCAGCTGACAACTGTTGCCCATTTCCGCTTGGCCTTGTGCAATGATTTGCCAAAAGTTCAAGAGGAGCTGCCTCCGCCCTGAAATCAGCTTAGATACTTTGCTTACAATGCGTTGTGCCACACACACACACACACAAGTTTTGCTGTGGCAACTTTTGCACTCAATTGCCACATCCCATTCGACTGTCACAAAAGTCAACACGGCTGAGCTTCTTCTCGATGGCTGCTTCTGTCTGTTCTTCTGCTGCTTGTGTCCCAATGCTGTCGTCTATTTTTGGACAAGATTTCTTCGGCGTTCCATTTTCACATCTCTTGAATGCCTTCTCCGCGCAGGGAAACTTTTTACCTTTGACGCTGAGGAAGCCCGAAGGTAGCACAAAATAATTATAGATACATATAGAAAGAAAGGCGGACGGACAGACATATGTAGCTGTATCTGTATGTGTGTTGACTTTTACGGCATTCAAGTCGAGTGGGCGACCCAGTCGTGTGCTCCATTTTGCTGTCGCACAACATTAGAGAGTGAAAGAGAGAGAGAGAGAGACTCTAATATATCTAGTATTTTAATACCACTTTTCACAAAGTTGAAACATTGCAAAGGCTTCGCCAGCCATCGATACGTGAAGAAGGAAACTTTCTAATTACGCTCCAAAGGAAACTTGCGAATTCCTTGAAAATTTCCATCAAAATGAAAGCAAAGCAAACCGAAATGAAATGAAAAGAAATGAAATGTTTGTCCACAAAATAAATGCACAGAAATAATAAATAAATTAAATGCTAATAAATTGCAAATGAAGACGACATCGTATTGTCTGTTTTCTTTGGCTTCGCTCATGTGTGTGTGTGTGTGCGGCATAAACAATGATGATAAATGTGAATGCATGAGACAAAAAGAACAATTGGCAAATGTCGTTTTTGGGTAGCAGAACATTCATCATAATCCCAGGCTGAGTCAGTCAGTAAGTCACTCAGTCAGTCAGTCAGTCAATCGGTCAATCGTTTAGTCAATTACTCAGTCTGAGGAGCAACTGCAATCTGTGCTAGCCTTGCTTATTGCGCAGCCTGGAACATTTTTTGTCGCAAAATGTTTAACAGCTTTTTAATTAATTTATTTCTGCATACACCCCTTGCAGTTTTCTCTTTTTTTTGCGTGGGCTGCCGTTTGACGTGTTGCCCAAAATTCGATTTGTCTTTTATTTCGCATATTTCTTTTCACTTATTTATTTATGCTTCACTCATGTCGCTCAAATGGCGCTGCACTTTGGCTGCCTTGTCAGATTTTCTAGCGTCATTTGCCAGTTTCTTTTTTAGCCGTTTTTTGTTTATTTATTGCATTCTTTGTGGCGTTGCTGCAGACACGAGGCAACGCGTTTTAATTGAGTTTTTTATGTGATGTTTATAATTTATAAACTCGAAGAGGTCTCTCGCCTGGCCTAATGGAAATTTAGCTGATTTAGTGCAAGCAGCGATAAATCGGTCAGACAAGCTAAATGTGTCAAGGATTAACCCCTACACTTTTTACATATCTAACCCTAACTAACTTTAGTTTCCCTCTTTGGTTCACTGACCTCCACAAAATACAGCTCAATCTGATTTATTTATTGTGCTAAAAAAATAAAACTCATTCTTACAATGGGCTGCTAAAATCGAAATAGTTTTTTGTTTGTCACATTTGGAATGTCACATTATGGTTTTTTTGTGCTCTTGCTATTGTCAAAACATTAATTATAATACTTAAACCAGAAACTAGCAACATCTATAGGTGTCTCTGGCAGACGGCACAGCTGGCCCCATCGTCGTCGTTGTTCTTGTTATTTCTGGTATTTTCTCATATTTATTAATCATTATTATCAGCACAAATGTTTTTCGCTCTGCCAAAGTGTTCAGAATTTTTTTAGTATTTTTTTAAGTATATATACCTATAGGCGATGCCGGCCGGTATTTTGTGAAAAAAAAAATTAGTTTATGGGGCCAGCGCTAGTTTCCTGTGGGCGTCTCAGCGCGAAGCTGTTCCCAATTGCGTTTCAAGGTTATGAAACACTCATTTAAAACAATCGGCAGAGAGTTTACTATATCTACTATACTATATCCCCCACCTGTAGGCCACAAATAATACGCGCGGAATTTCTCGCATGTCTAAGCCAAAGTCTGACAATAAGTTAAAAAGGAAATGGCCAATCGTGCCAGTGTGCAAGATCTTAAAAGATCTTAATATAACGTACATATAAAATAATGACCCTCAGTCAGTCAGCTTTTTTGTCAGCCAAGAAAAATAGCATAAAAATTGCTACGAAATATTTCTAAATATTTGTATTTAGCGCAAGTTAAATAATCAGACAGATTATGCATACGTTATAAAAATAACAAAAGGCGAAAAGCGAAAAACACAAAACGCAAAACGTAAAACGTTCTCAAAGCGATTGAAGCGAATAAAGAAAAGCGACAGCAACCAACATGGCAGCAACAACAAAAGCGTCGAGAAAATGGCCAAAAATAAAAGCTGAAAACTGCTTGCAAATATTTTAACGCCATCGTTGTCGGCCCCCTCTTTCTCTTCTCCCTCTCTCTCTCTCTCGCTTGTCTTGTATGTAAATGCGAGTGGGGCAAACACCTGTAGCCGGGCTAGATGGGGCGCAACAATGCGAATAAGTCGCATCTTGTGGCAAATGTTTTCCAATCGCCTCACATCGGATTCGTCTTCGTTTTGCTTTCTCTTTCCTGCTTCTGCTTTTTCCCTTACATTGTATGCAAATGTCTTGAACGCCAACGCCCCCGCATGAAAACTTTTGCTGAGCTTACATTGTTGCAGGTATGCAGGCAGCAACAGTTGTTGTTGTTGTTGTTGTCGACTGACTGCTGCAACGAAGCGTCGAGTGGCGCTGATCGCTTGATGTCTTTGCTGCTCATCTGTTACGCTGCATGGCTGCTCAAACGACGCCATATTACCCAAATACCCTGTAAGTGTGAGGTAGAGGGAAAGGAGAAGTGTAACTAATTGCTGGGCAAACGCTTTTTACAGGGTATTTAGTGCATTAAAAGTGAAAACTCTTTCTTTCTTAGTTAAGTTTAGGCCTAGGCGGCATAGTAAATCACCCTGTAGGTGTGAGAGAGTTTAAGTTACATCACCTTTGTTACAGGGTATACATCAGCATGTAAGTGTAGTCAGCGCCTAAGCAAACTGCCAGCAATTTTGGCTGCCTTTTGCCCACTTCCGCTTTGCCTTTGCTGCCCAGCCTGCCCCTTCCTCCCTGCCGTCCTTCACCTGTCTGCGGCTTTAGCTTTTTTTCTTCTGCTTTCTAGCTATTTTCTGTCAAAATTGCGGCCTGCATTTGCGGGGGCCACTTAATTACTTTGGCATTTGTCACAGTTTCGCAGCGGCCCCGCAAACCCCCCGCAGTTTTTGCGCAAAAATATTGAAAATATTCATATTTATCTTGGAGCAAGAGACAGCGCTCTCTCTCTCTCTCTCTCTACCCCTCTCATTCTATGGCTAAATGTGACACAGACGCAGGCGCTTTGCTCCACTTAAGACTAATTGTTTGGCCAACTAGCCGCCTGCCCCCCTCGACTTGTTGGATTATTGTGACAAATTTCCGCAGACTGCGAAAATGTTCTTGCAGTTTTCACAGTCAGGTGCAGTCGGGTCTCTGTAGTTGTTTATATTCTCAGGACATTAGCTTTATAGCCAAACTGGTCTGGCCTGGCCAGAACAGCGCGTAATAAACTTATCAACGCATAAATAAATCATTTAAATTTTTTGTTAATTATTATTTTAGTCTCATTTGGAGGGGGAAGAAATTTCGCATAGACATGGCCAATATATAGATGGGTATTAGTGTCTGTTGTGGGCGTTAGACATGGACTATGTACGCTAAGTTTTGCCCCCATGTTGTGTGCAATTAATAAATTTAATTAAGAAATAACGTGCGCTAACCGCAATCGTCGTCGTCGTCGTCGCCGTGCTCGTAGAGTGTGAAAATTATGAAAATCTTTAACATTTTCGCATAATGCCAAATTTACCGTGCAACGGAATTAGCGCAGGGTATATGCGTGATAGGGAGCGGGGGAAGGGAGACGCGCGCACAGCGGGACTGAGGCTCATAAATCAGGCAAACTGCTCGACGCGGCGCAGGTTTTAATTAAATCTGCCGTGCCATGCAAATGCTACAGTTGCGCTGCATTTAAGTCGGCCTACCTCTTCCCTCTCTCTCTCTCGATGAAGGACGCCATGATGTATCCTGAATTCGCTATGCGGATTCAATATAAATAATTCAAAATCGAATTTAACGTAATTCAATTCGTAGAAAATTTCACGGCGACCGTGAGGCGCATAAATTCAATCGAAATGACCCGCGTCCCCATTGCCTACCCCTCTCCCTCTCTCCCTCTCTGGCGCACAGACAGTCAGACAAATGCCGCAGCTGCTCGAGCTGCCTGGCTGGGTGGGTGGGTGGTTTGGTAGGCGTGGCTGGCGTTGGCTGCCAAGAAACGAACGAACGAGCGACCGCAACTGCAGTTTTCTTGTTGTTGTGCTTAGCTCTTGTAGTAGTTTTTGCTTTGCTCATAAAGTTTACACACGCTCAAGAGTGTGTGTGTGTGTGTGTTGGTGACGTGCGGTTGCGGCGTCTAGGGGGAGAGATGGGGGGCGTGGCTGCCTGTCTGCTTGGCAACTGCTTGTTGCATGGGGCGCATTGCGAAATGGGGGAAAAAAGTGCTTACCTATGCCAGGCAAAGGACATGCACGGACATGCAGGGACATGAGCCAGCATGTCCATAGAAGTGCAGGATCATTCAGAAGTCCCACAACAAATACAAATACGCTTAACAATGCAATTGTGCCTGCAGATTGTCAAAGGCTGCGGCCAAGATAAATAGAGCAGCGAGCTAAAAGGATTTACTCAGAGGGAGAGAGAGACAGGGAGAGAGTGAGAGAGAGGAAGAGCGAATTTAAACTGTCTAGAAAAGCACAGCAAATCATTTAGTACATATACTAAGTATTTCATTTACAATTTGCTACATGTTTTATGATGCCCCAAACGATTTCGCATATTTATTGCATTCTACGAAACGCCGAATCGCTCGTGCAGTGTAATATCTTTGCTTTGCTTTGCTTTGCTTTTCTTTTCTTTTTGTTGTTTTTGCCTTTTTGTTTTATGGTTATAAATTTCTCGTTTTTGCATTTTGACTCATCGCAAAATTATTGCGAAACTATGCGCGCCGAATTTTTGTTAGCTGTAGTTGTACTCGTTGTTGTTGTTGTTGTAGTTGTTGCTGCCGCCCATTTGGCATGCGCTGAGAGTGCCCAATAATATTTGCAATTATTTATTTCAATTTGCCAGCATCGTGCACGACGCCGACGTCGCAGTCGCAGTCGACGTTGCCAAAACCGTCGAAATATGCGCTATGAATAATACCAAGTGCCGCCTTGCCCCTGCCTCCTCGCGCTGTTACCGTGTATTCTCGCGCCTCACTCAAAACGTGCGAAAAACTTTTATGTGCTCAAGATTTCAAGATTTCTTTCCTTTTTTTTCTCTTGCAACTTTGAACTTTTGCTGCCCCAGCAGCTGCATGTAGATTGTAGTTTACGTTGCTCGGGTGGGGTGTGGGCTGCGTGGGAGGAAGGTGATATCTCTTAAGAACATCGCCTCTGCACCACGCGCAACATTTGCTGGCAATTAATAAATTGTGCCCCCTCCTCCTTGCCGGCGCCTCCTCTTGTAATGTTTATGAATGAAAATGCAAAATGCACATCTCAATTGGTGTCCAATAAATTGCAATCACACTCGGCCGCATCGTTAATTAATTTGTAGATCAAAAATTATGATTAGTGACAGTGTTTGCAGCTGCCAGCGCCGTCGGACAGCCTTGAGAGTGCGTTGACCAAGGCATATGTACATACGTGTACATGTATGCCAAAGCAGAAGGCAGTGCGACGCAGCACGTAGCACACGGCGTATGCGCAACGTGGGCGCCACTAATTAGTTGACATATGCTTGCAAATTATTTGCACTTTTCTCCACAAACATTTTTGAAACCTTTCTAATCTATTTGCCTCTCTCTCTCTCTCTTTGCAGGTAAGTTTTGGCCTTGTTGTTGTTTTTGGCCAGCTTTATTTGTTATTGTTGCCGCTGGGTAAGCATAAAAAAGGTGTACAAATCCGAGGGGGTAGCTGGTAAGTGTATGTGTCGGCCCAGATGTAAACAGTAGCGTGTGTATGGGGTGTGCAGAGCGGAGAAGGTTGAGCTAAGACGACTAGTGGAATACCCTACAGGTATCTAAAAGAAGCTAGAAGAGTGAGCAAGAGAAGATCTAATTAGGGAAGAGACCTATATATATTCGGGTACATATATCTTATGGAATTAATGGGTAAATTGAACCTTTTGAAAATTTGCGTGCACTTCGAACATATTTCAAAAATTTCCATCTCATAAATTTACCTCAATTTCGATTCAATAACATAAATTTCCAGTCTGCAGACATTTCTCTCGCTGCTTAATTCAGATTTATTACTGCGCTGGCTGCTGCGCGCATGCTACCCTGCAGTTAGGGTATGCACGGCCATGTTTTCAATAGCACAACAAACTTGACCGTTGCTGTCAAAAAGTGCAAAAGGAATATTTCGTTTATGTTGTTGTTGTTGTTGCTATTGGCCTGGCCAGAACAAGTTGTTGCTGCTGCTGCTGCTGGTGTTTCTGGCTGGCTGGAAAGGCGCGTCAACTTTGACGGCAACGTCGACGCCGACGTCATTAGGCACACAAATTATATGCTGCTAATGTGCGGCCCCAGCTCTCTATTTGTTGTTGCTTTAGTTGTTGTTGTGTGCACAGTGCGCCGTGTTGCCTGTTTGTTTGTTTGGTTTACAAACGCGCAACACAATCAAAACGCGAGCACAAGAGCGGCCAAAGCAGCAGGAAGGTGGGGAGAAGGGGGTTAGGTAGAAAGGGAGGGTGGGGGGTTAGGCAAAGCTGATCAACAAATGCTACGCCTGCTGTTGCCTAAATGAATTATTCAGTTGTTGCGTGTGTGTGTGTGTGCGTGTGTGTGTGTGTGCGTGGGGTCTTTTTTCTTCTTTCAATGTTTCATGCATAATTAAGCATTTTTGCAATTAGTTGGATGAATGTGCGTGTATGTGTCTTCGTGTATGTGTGCCTGTGTGTGTGCCTGTGTGTGTTGGGTGTGCGTGCAGGCACCTTAACCCCAAACAAGAGCAGCCAACTAAGCAAACCTCAAGCTCAAGTCGCTAAATTTGATTTAGTTTCCGACCATTTCTTTCGTCTACTTCCCCCTCTCTTTCTCCCTCCCTCTTTCTCGCTCGCTGTGGCTTTCCTTCCAGTCGAGTGCAAGGAGATTTATTTATTTAATTAGTCTGGGCTTTAATAGCTTTACATACGCTGATAAGCGCAACGGGGCAAATACTGAATATTTATCTACGCTATATTTATCAGCAAATAGAGAACTTTCTGCGCCGATAAGAGCGTGGCAACTAACTTACTATATATATATATTTGTATAGTTAATGTTTATGTTGCTCTTTAGCTAGGCAGAGTAAAAGAGAAAGAATAGAATGAAGAGAAGGAGTGGGGAGCGGGTTGAAGCTTGCTTTAAGTAGAGCTGTAAACGCAGTTTTAATTGCGCTCATTAAGTGCTGCGGCCATTAAGCAAGAGAGAGTGCAGTCTACACTGCGCGAAATGCAGTAGTAACTTTGCTCACTTATCACCCTCTAAAACTTTGTTGAAAATCAAGCTATTTTTATGAGGAATGACATCCAAAGTAAATCTACATATAAAAAATTGCCATAGAAATTTTTAAAAAATTATGCTAAATTTTTAAGGTGTATGCAATGCGTTCTCTAGTCTGTTACACACATTTCCACAAACTATTAAACTTATTAAAGGTCAATTGATATCAAAAAAGTTTGCACAGAAGACTTTAGACATTTCCATTCAAATTTCTCTCTTGAGAACCTTTGCATTATAAATTTCGCCCAACTAATCCGCTGCACTAAGTAAATATTTATACGCACTCGAGTTCTTAATGGGCTGCTGCTGCTGCGGCTCTTATGATCTTGATCATGCTTCGCTAATCAGGTGCTGCTGCCGTCGGCTACACCCACTAGTGAAATCCAATGGGAATCAGGCGAAACTGCAGAATTCTCGTTAGTGTCGGTTATTCTGTGATAAAAACACATAAACAAAATATTTAGCCCTGAAATGTTTGCCAAAAAATGTAGCTGTTGCTTTGTTGTTGCTTATTATGCTTTTTTATTGTTTAGCCGGCAACAACAACGCCTAAATGAAATTGTACTAAAAACTAAACAACACGACGTCCGTGCGTCTGCCTGCGCGCGCGCTCTCTCTCTTCGCTCTCTCCCTCTTACTCCCTCTATTATTTTCGATTTTCTTTTTCCCTCTGCTTGTTTTTTCGCACAATAAATAAATGTGTAGAGCAGCAGCAGCAGCAACAACAGATATGTAGAAAAACTTGCGAAATATTTTCCACTTGGCACGCAACATGGCCAAGTTGCCTGCGCGGCTGTGGCCAACAAGTTGAATTTTACACTTTTGATTTTGTTTTCTATTTATTTTTAATTTCATTTCTCGCCTGATCTGATAAAAACTAAATGCAGAACACACCCGCACACGCACACGCAGAGAGAGAGAGAGAGAGAGAGAGAGAGGAGAGAGAGAGACAATCGCACTTGTGGCTGGCCAAGTGTTTATTGTTCCTAAACAGCCGCTGCCCACTTGAGTTCCACTCGTAGCAGAGGCAAAGGCAGACAGTTGGGCTTGTTAGCTGTAAAAAGGGCGCTCAATCGATCACGCCCACAACATCCGGCCCAGAAGTGTGTGTGTGTGCTTGTATGTGTGTGCTGTGCGTGTGTGCTGTGCGTGTGTTGTGTATTGCAGTTGCCAAAAGCAAACGACGTGTGCACTTGATTAAAAATAGTTTGGCCAAAAATGCATTTTTGGGGGGTGGGCTAGCAACAACAAGGTAGTAGCAGGGGAAAGGGAAAGGGAGGGGAGGGCATTGCTTACATCGTCATCTTCTTGTGTTCTACGCTACGTTCTTCTCATCATTGAGAATTCAATTTCAATTATTGCCGTACGAAGAACGTGTGTGCTCTGCTCTGCTCGGCTCTGCTGCGTTGTCGCATTTTCTCTTGACTCATATTTTTGCAAATTAAATTTTTATTGAGCGTATCGTTTGGGCATAATTAATTTTAATTGAGGACATACACAGCGCAGCTCGCCTGGCCTCTGTCCTGCTCGCCAGGCCGGAAAAGTAGCCAGACACCGTTGGCAGCCATGAAATATGACAGACACCACACACACAATCCACAAACAATCCACAAGCAATTACCACAATGTGTCGCCTTGTTGTTCTTGTTGTTGTTGTTGTTGTGTGTTTGCCCACCTTCCAAAAATTTCACTGCCGCCTCGTTTAATGCGTCTTTCCAGCGTGTATTTTATTTCTCGACCCATTGTGATTTGGCAAGCGCCACAACTAATTGATAATTTCTGGCATATTGTTTATGTAAAATTCTTGTTTATGAACTGTCAGCGAGAATTTCGCGTATATTGCGCATAAAAGGTTATAAACCAAAGCAGACTAAACTGTATAAACTATAAACTATGTTTTGCTATTGCATTGAGGAAGTAGAACACGAACACACACATGATTTGCGTTTGGGCAAAGTTCAGGCGTTGTTTTTGCCAAAACAGAAAATTAACTAAATATTTTGAAAATTATGAAAATGTGTTGTGCGGTCTTTGAAACATGTTGGCCCAGGAATTTGTGAAGGTTGGAAAATTTACTTGAAGTTCATATGGGATTTGACTCGATGAGAAAGCGAACAAATTAAGAGTTAATGCTCTGCTTTAAGAAAATTTATCTATTGAATTTTAAGCTCTGTTTATAAGTTTAGCTCAAGTTTTTTCTATATTTGAACACTTTAAGGCATGCAAAATATTTCAAAGCTGCTACAAAGCTTAGCTCCATAAGAAACCAAGTCAATAAGTTGATTGAATTTCAAGCCAAAAGCTCTTACAAGTTGTTCACACGAGCTTAACTTGTAAGCACATGCAAGCTGACTGCAAAGCTTAGCACGGCACACAAGTTGATTGAACTTGTGGCTGAAAAGCTTCTTCCCATCATATATCATAAGCTTTTGAAAGGATTTCAATTTGTTGCCTGCGGCAAGAGGGACCAAATCGTGGTCTCTGCTTACTGGGCTACTCTAGGCTTGGGTATCACACACACACACATGCACACGCACGCAGAATACAATGCGCATTGTGTGCTGGCCCCAAGTGATACAATAAGGCGCCAGCCACATCCTGAACATATAGACGGACAGACAGACGGACAGAGTCGACGTCATTACGAGCGCTGCTTTGTATGCAAAACATGTTGTCAGCAAGCCAGTCGGCAGTTCGCAGCAACCGAGTGAGTGAGTGTGTGTGTGTCTGTCCAATTGACTTTTTGCTGTGCTGCAATTGTGGTTTGGTCAGGTAGCAGGCAGACGGACAGAGAGACAGACAGACGGACGGACGGCACAGGCAAAGCCACCGCAGGCGCTGACGTTGCCCGCAACTCATTTGCATGCAGCAGACGGAGAAAAACAGCTTTAATTCAATTTCAACTGCACTGCAGGCAGGGTGTGCGAGAGTGTGTGCAGTGTACGCTTATTAAGCGACCATTGTGTAGTGTGTGAGAGAGAGAGAGAGAAGGAGAGAGCTAGTGAGAGGCATCAATCAGTGCAAAATATGTCAACAGCATAAAATGTTCTGTTCGAAATTAACTTGCCAGCGAGAAGCCTCGCATAATGCGAGTTAAGTCGATACACCCACACACACACACACTCAGCGCGTCACTCACTCACTCAGTCAGTTGGTCAATTGTCAATAGGTACATACGTCATCAATTGAGTTCCACAAACCGTTCAGTTCGCTCGCTCGCTCGCTCAGGTTTGCTTGACTCGACTTGGCTCGCTTAGTTTGCCGGCGCGCGCTCTCCACGCTGGACAATCATTTTCACGCTCGTCGCGTCGCAGCTGATAAATACGACAAAATAAACGGCTAAATTACCTGCTGACTCATGCGCCTTGTGATATGCTTAATGCAAAAGTGCAACAACAAAATCAATTGACAAAAAAATTGATAAGATACGCGCGCCGTGCAAAGTTTGAGCCGCAAAGGTAAACAAAATCAAAAAAAAAAGTGAAGTAAAACAAAATCTAGCGGCATATTTACTTAGCTAGTTCAGCTAGTTAGAGCTGCCCCTTACAGCTGACTCACCACTTGTGATAAGCAGCTATAAAAAAGCTACTTTGTGGCTGTTTGTTTTTATGCGTGTCTATAACTAACACGTTTTGTCAAATTGTCAGTTTGTTTTTTGTTAATTTGAGCTGCTCCTAATACGATATTGACTTTGCTATATAGTTTTATTTATGGCTTAGCTGCCCCTTTCTCTCTGCCCCTTCGCTCCCCTTTCCTCCTTGCTGTATGCTTGACACTTGTCAAGTCGTTGCGATAACATGCGAAATTTCTAGCCCAAGACCAAAAAGGCAAAACAACTCGTTGCATATTAAAAAAAAAAAAAGAAACAGCAACATTTGCGCTATGAATTGTTATTAAATCCATGCATTGTTGTTGTTGTTGTTGTTGTAGCAAAACAAGTTTACAGCGTTATGACCAAAATAACTAAAAACACGAGCGAAAGAAGTCAAGTTCGCGCTGTCGAAGAGCTGCTACACTGTCTAAGCAAACAGTTTGACTTTGTTATTTGGCTATGTAGTTTGTAGAGCTATCTAATCTGTAGCTATATGTGCTATAGATAGCTGTAGCTGATAATTGTAGTTTGATATTTACTATATACACCCTAAACATTTCCTATCCTAATAGCTTAGTTAGAGTATTAGTCAATCGCGTTGCTTAGTTTTGCTTGTTTCTAGATACTGCGTACTTTTTTATTGTTAGTATTTAGTATTACGAGTTGTAGTTGTTGTTGTTGTTTCTCGCTCTCCCCCTCATTTAAATGAGTTTTGTCTATGACGTCTGCGTATTGTTTACAAATAAATACAAAATATACATTTCAATTTGCAGCCATCGACTCGTGCGGCAGCGACACATGGCGTGTCGATACATACGTACACAATGTAGTGTCTGTATATAGTATATGTATCTGTATCTGTATCTGTATCTGCATCTGTAGTTGATTTTTTTGGGTTGCTGTTCACGAGTTGTGGCGCTTGCATAATCCTCGCTTGTCGAAGCTGTCAGCAGCATCGCAGCGCGCGTTAGCTTCTTCTGCTCGAGCGCCTTCCCCCGCTGCCCCCTCCTGCCACGCTGCTGCAGCTGCTATTGGCATTCAAATGAATATGTAAACGTCGCATAGATTGTTTTACAACAACAACAAATCGCTGCGTCACAAAGGTCAGCGTCGTTTTGCACGCTTTGTTTTTTTAAACAAGTTTGGCCTTTTTTTGATGTTTCTGCTGCTGCTACAGACAAGATGCGCCATAAAGTTTGCCATTAAAGTTGCCACCCCCCCTCACAATTTGATTTATGCGCAGTGCAGAGTGGGCGCTGGGCGTGGCAAATAAAACTTAATGTTTATGCAGCCGACAAATTGCCAGGTTAAATGCGAGTCTCGTACGACAAGCATCGATTATGTCGAATTGTAACATTTACAGCATCCTGTTTCCCGTTGCCAAAGGAAGTGCCAGCCACAAGGACACACGCACACACACACACACAGACACAGACAGACAGTGTGTGTGTGGGAGAGAGAGGGAGAAGAAGCGTAGCATACTTTGCGGCGCGTTGGTTCGTGTATTGCTGCTGGCAGATACAGCAGCATACATAATTGATGTTTACGGTTATCCAACTACACACAGACACACACACACGGACACACCTCCTCACACACACACCCACTCTAACAGCTGCTACAACTTCCGCCGCAACTTCCTTTGCTCGCGTTGAATGATTAGTTTTCCCCGCCCCTCCCACTTTCGCCTCCTTTGCTTCCTGCCTGCCTGCCTGCCTGCTGAAGATGTTAGCGGTTAGACGGCAGTTGCTTTTGGCCATAAAATCAACCACATTGCCAGGTAGCATGTAGCATGTTCCTTAAATGTTTTTATTGCACCCACACACACACACACACACACGAACACGCAACTTAAAAGCTATACGCGATATCTATAAGTGAATTTGTCAGTTTGTCAGTTTGTTTGCGATTCGTTGCTAATCAAAGTAGATATAGAACACCGAACAGATGGCAAAGAATCTTGGCGTCTCAATGGAATAGCTCACATATCCATCCTTATCGGCATCCCAGAGAAAGTTTGCCATCTGATGGAGTCCCTGCATGAGATACTCGCCCACTGTGGTCACCACAATGTAGCGATATCTATCGAAGTTGAGTCCCTTAATGCGTGTCTTAATGTCCTCACTGACCTGGGCAGCCATGCGCAACGAGGTCTTCGGATGGAATGAGTACTCATCGTCATAGTTCTTATCCATTTCCGCCTTGACCACCTTCTCCAGTCGCTCCTTGACCAGCGGATTCTTCGGCTCCAGGCGATAGGTGGGTGCATAGCGCACCGCTGGCGTTGCCGGCTTGGCCTGAGCTAGCGCAGGCACCGAGGTGCGTTTCTCATCTCCCTCCTTGGCCTTCTTATCCTCCTTCTTCGCCTTGGCCGGCTTCTCTTTGGCCGCCGCCTCTGCGGCACCTTCCTTGGCACCCTCCACATTCTCCTTGCTGCCACGCTGCTCGGGTGAATCGGCCATAGCTACGATATGTTCTCTCTACAAAATGTTTGAAAAATAAGCTAACTGACTGCAGAGCAAACTATGCTCCGATAATGTGCGAAGATTTCTAGTATATTTTTTGAATTGTATTCAATGAAAATATTGTTTGAATATTGTTTCCCATTGAGAGATTTCATGATCGACAAGGCAACTCGAAGCTAGAGGAACAGACAAAACGAAACCACTTGCAATTTGGCTAGTGGGGCTGCTAGTGGCTGCCTGGGTGCCACCAAAATAGAATTGGCAATGGCTTTGTGACTGCCACAGCGAACGTGTGATGTGGTGTGCCGCGTGTGTGTGTTGCGTGTGGACAACATGTCGCGCCAAGCAGCGAAAGGACAGCAGCAAGGGGAGGGCAGGAGAGAAAGAATCGCCATCAAAAGCTCTGCTGCTGCTGCTGCAACCAGCTGGGGCAGGAACAGGCTGCGGGCGAGGCGACAGCGCTGCCTGCCAAGCGGAAACGGGCGTCGCGTGGTGCAACGTGTGACCTCCTCCCACTCCCCCCCCCACCGCTTTCACTCTTGCTTGCTTGGCGCCCAGACTAATGAGCATTAAATGCCGCGACATTCTTAACAACTATCTACTATATATCTATATATCTCGCTATCCAATCTGTATCTGTTTAAGCGCGCTAAATACACGGGGATTTGCGTGCGATTTTGGAAGCGAAACAAGGCGGCAAACAAATTGTCGCAGCAGCTGCTTCAGTTGCGTTATAAATAGTTTCCATTGCGATCAACAAAGTAAATAAACCTTTAACACACGTTGCTATAAATACGCGCGCAATAGATAAAACAATTGCCAGAAATAACAAAGAAGGCTAGGGTGGGAGGAGGGGAGGGTGTGCATTTGACATGTGCATGTCAGTTTGGCTATTTTTTGCGTTTTGGCAAAGGGTATCTTTACTAAGCTAAAAAGGTTCTGGTGGTCGTTCGATTTGAATCTATTTGCGGACATAGCTAAAAATTGTTGACAAACTTGTTGCATAACTTGAGGCGTGTCTGGGAATGTCGCGTTCGCATGATGCAATGTCGACAAGTGCCAAAATTGCACAGCGCATTAACTGTGTGCAGGCAAACACAAGTTAATACGCCCACGCAAGGGCAGAGCGAAGAGAGAGAGAGAGAGCGCGCGGGCTTTATGAAGCTTGTCAAGCCAAATTAAAAACTATTGACAAGTGCGTAAAATGAAGACAAGGCAAACAAACGAGCTGAAAGAGACCAGAGAGGGGAAGCAAGAGATAAATACCAAGTACGCGCGTTGCTAAGTTTTCCCTCACGCGAGCAGGAGGGAGAGGGGGGGGGCTGCAAAGTAGGTTACTTGGCAGCGCTTAGCGTGCAAATAACTAGCACAGCGTGGCAGCAGCTGCTGCGTCATTGCGTCGCCTGTTGAAAGGGTGAAGCGAACATTAAAATAAATAAATAAATGCGCAGAACTTAAGCAAAATAAATAAATAAGAAATCAACTCAAGTTGAAATGAAATGAGAATAAATCAGGCAAATATAACTTAATTTGCAGTTGAGCGGGTCAAGTGGCGCAACAAGTTGCAGTGCAAACTTTACCTCATGCTTAATATTACGTATACGCAATACTTGCTCTTGAATATTAAGCATACGCAGCGTGTGTGCTCACTGAATAATCCGTTTCTCTTTCTTGCCTTTTGCAGAGTCTACGCACAGCGTGGACGGCGGACCTGCATCGTGGCGTTTAACGCTCGATCAGGATCTAATTGACACGCTCAAGGGCAACTTTCCCAGTTGGTTTCAAAGCACAACGGGCGTTGCAGCGGCAGCAAACAAGCCACAGCAGCAGCAGCAGCAGCAGCAACAGAAACTGGTGGCAAACGGCAGCTGCAGCAAGGGCAGCGGCAACGGCAACGGCAACTGCATCTTACCCATAAGCATTGATACCAAAGCCAGCAGCGGCAGCAACAGCAACAACAACCAGACACTCCAACAGCAACAGCAACAGCAACAACAACAAACTGCCATTTTAAGCAGCTGCTCCTCATCAGCATCGCCCGCCTCATCCATCAGCTCAAACTCTTCGAAAAAATCCAATAGCAGCAGCCTGAGCAGCAGCCTCAGCAGCAACAGCAGCCTTAGCAGCAGCCTCAGCAGCTGCAGCAGCAACAGCAGCAGCTCCAGTTCCAGCTGCAGCAACAAATCGCTTAGCGCAACAACGGCGCAGCGTCTGCTCAACAAATCCTCAAGCTCAACGACGTCGCCCAGCAAGAGTCTGACACGCACGCTCAAGGCCAGCCAGAAGACACACCATCACAGCACACATCATCACAATAGCCCAAAGCTTGGGCAATTGGTCAAGTCCGCCTCGCTGCATAGCCTGAGCAGCGGCAGCGGCAGCAGTGGCAGCACCGTCGGCAGCGGAGGCACAGGCGAAGGAGGAGGAGGTGGTTCATCGCTGCTAGCCACCATCTCTGCATCGCCACTGACCACCGTCGAGCTCATATCGAGTGCCAGCTGCAACGGTCTACTTGCCACACGGCTCAGCGGCAAGGGCTGCTTCGAGCAAACGTTTCAGGATATAATATTGCTGCACGAGGCCTACGACGACATGTCGGAGGGTGAGTAGAGAGCAGTTCCAACTTGCCATGAATTATAGCCCAATTAGGCAGCTCACGAATGTGATCCCACTCCCCCTCTCTCTCTCTCTGTTGTTACAGGTGAACAGCGTCTGCACGCTACGTTCCTGGGCAGCAGCGATGATGGCAACAATTCCGATTGCTACGACGCCAGACAGTCGCCGCCCAAGGCCATTGTTGACTCCAGTCCACTGCAGCCAGCGATGGATAAGAATAAAGAATGTGAGTAGACGATTTGGGTTTATAGACTGTTGATATAGAAGAAGTTTGGAGCAAATTTGATCCTCGCTTGAAAATGTTCCATTCATCTTCGATCTATCCATAGCATGAAGACTTGACTTTATGATCATCTATTCATTCTGATCTTTATCATATTTTATTGATCTCTTAAACTTCCTTTATGCTTTTCAATTTCCATTCGCCACGTTGAGGTTTGAAGCCTTAGAAAGTAGCTGAAATAGATAGAGAGTGTTTTAGTAAATTGATTCATTATATTTACCATAAAATATATAACTGATCCTCCATAAACCGATCTAGTTTTATCTTAGAGAAGACTTGCTGGCTTTGAAGTTAGCTGCAAGAGATTGTCTTTATCTTGAGTTCCACTCGTATATGAAGTCTACAAATCATTCAAAGTTCTGATCATCTATTTCTAGTACATGTGCCAACCTATTCATCAGTTTAGTTAGCCCTTTTGTATTTGTTTTCTTATGCGCTTAAATGTGTTTAGCTTTATTTGGTTTTTGTTTTTGTTTTTGGCCCATGTTTACAAATTTGCTGCAAACCGCCCACGTTTTTTTTTTTCGCCTTTCGCTTTTGGGCCAACTCGCAGCAACTGTTTGACATTTGTCAACTTGTTTGGTTTTTCTTGCTGCCCCCCCGCCTCTCCCGCCGCTCCGCATTGCGCTGTGTGTCACCTCTTTGGCTTTGTTTAGTCATCTGCGGCATCATCTTTGGCATTTTCCGCCTCTAGCGTCAGCAGCAACTGCCTCGAGCTGAGTGAGGATCGGGCATCATTATGGCGATCTATGCCGTGCGCTCATTATTGACTTGCAGGCAGAAAGTCTTAATGAAGCTGTCAGTGCGCTACAGGCACTTAAGGCGTGCACTTGATGTGCCACGCCCCTCCTCCTGCTCCCCGTCTTCGTACAGAGAACTCATTCATGGTACCAGTCCCAGTGAGAATTGTCAGCAGTTCGTTTGCTTGCTTTCTTTCGTTTGGCCTACATATTTGCTTGGCATTTTCGAGTGAGGCAAGAAATAATCTTCTACACATTTTGAATGGCCTGAATACACATGTATGTGTGTGTGTGTGTGTGTGCTCGCTAATAGTTTTGACAGCTCTTGTCGCCTGCGCTTGGCTGGCATTATGACATTCTTGCCTGTCGCTGCATTTATCGCTGCACACTCGCCGCGAGAAGTTCACGCACGCCCTGACCCTGACTAAGGGGTGATTTTTGCAGGTTTATAAATAATTTGCCAACTGCCAAAAGGCAAATCAAAAATTTTGGGTGGTCAAAATTTCCGGCAGCACGGGCGAGTTATCTAACAACAAATAAACATAGAAATAAACTGCATTTGCCCCACTGTAAACATTTTGCAATTTGCAACTAGAATTTATTATAAACAGATGGCGGCCAGGCGGTGTGCAGAGGCGGCGCAGCTCGAGGCGCTGCACAAAAAAATGTTTTGACAAATAAACACGCTGCACGCGACTCGCAAAGGGAGGAGGAGGAGGGGGAAGAGGAGCAGGGGCAGCGGCAGGTAGGAACAGTGGTTGAGTGTAGCGCGGCCAAGGCGGAAATAGCAGCATGCAAAAATACCAAAGTGCACAGTGGTGCAAGGTGCAGGCAAACCAAATACTCGATGCTTTTTTGAAGGTTAGCAAAAAACAAAAGAGGAAGACGAAAGAGAAAAGAGGAAAGAAGAGAAAAGCAAGTAGCGCACTTAATGATTAAAAAATATAAGCGAAGCAACTCAATGGGCTATTTAGTTGCCGTTATTCGGTAACAGTTTAAGAGGTGTGAAAATAATTCATTAATTTATGCAAATAGTTTGCTAGCTATCCCACTGTGGCCCCCCCCCGACTATGGTTTGCCTGCAGTTGTGGTTTCTGGTTCATTGATTTTGGCCCACGCCGATGGCGTCTTAGTCGCTGCTGCCGTTGATCACGTAATCGATTTTATAATGCTATATACATTTTAGCTCATATCATTTAAATACGTGTGCGAGATGGTGGTCAGCCAGCTGTTGCCGGTCAGCCGCTCTCCCTCTCCCCCTCTCTCTCTCTCTCGCGCTCTTGCCTCTTGTTTGGTTTACCTGACCTTCGCCCGCAGCGAACTGGGCCTCTCTCTCTCTCCCTCTGCAGGCAGCAGAAGGGCAGAGCGCCAGCATCAATAAGCACCACAACAAGCAGAGCAGAGGTAGAATAGGAGGGGAGTGGGAGGGGGGGGGGGCTGCCTGCCACGTCTACACTTTTATTGCTATCACATAAAAACTTTTATGTGTTTAATTTGGAATTTTGTTATTGTTTTTATCAATCGCGTGTGTAGGTGGCTGTAGCTGTAGCTGTGTAGGTAGGTGTAAAATCGACACGTAAACAGGGGGAGTCACCGCCTTCTCTCTCGGCATATTTAGACGACGAAGGAGGCAGGAAGCCAAGAATAAATTGTTCGCGTAATTAATTTGGCAGGCAGCGGCAGCTTCGTCACCAGAAATTGTTTTAGCCGTGTTACAAGCCCAAATATTTGCCAGATGAACAGATCTTAGCGGGAGAGTCCCATGAATTTTTTATACATTTCACTGTGTGCGGCTGTGTGTGTGTGTGTGTGTGTGTGTGTGTTTGTTGTGCACACTTCAATCGTAAAATACGCGAGCGTTTTGCGAGCAACAACAACAGCTGCCAGTGCGCTCCTCCCTCTGCTTGGCCACGCCCCGCCCCCCCCAAGACAATTACGCGCCTTGGCAGCTCTTTGGCCGCCTTTAGACTTTTTTATGATGATTTTCCAAGAGCCCAAATTACTTTAATAACGTCATCGTCATCGTTAGCGTCAACGTCGCGTCGCGTCGCGCGCGTCGCGTCGTCTTCTCTCCCCAGCGTCTGCTCACTTTGATGTCGTCTGCGTCGTATCTCACTTGCAGGCCGCGGCGACTTTGTTGTGGCGTCAAGTGTTGCCCCTTTCGCATTTTGTTTGTTTTTGCGTCTCTCCCCATTTCTTTCTCTCGCTGTGCAGACTTGTCATTTGGGTTGCAAAAAAATAGAGTTAGTACGCTTGCATGCGTAGTAGATTACGTATACGTACGTTGTACGTAAGCAAATGCCTCCCCCCTGTCAACCGCAATATGTTGCATGCTGTAACCTCGACATGCCAAAGAAAGACAAAACCTGTGCTGCATTTGGCATATCATGCGGTAAACCACGCAAGCCGCACACGTTGCACAGATTGCGCTCCAGTTCCCTCCCCCCCTCTCTCTCGCTTTCTCCATTCTCTGACGCACTTGTCCTTAATGCGCATTATTTCGTTATAATTGAAAGCCTTCGTCGAGGCTAGGCTAAAATTTCCACAGCCTAATTGGAGTTAATCATTTTAAGACAACACTGCGTATACGTAATGAGATTACACAAAGCTGCACGGCTGCCGTTAGCCTTTAGCCTCGCTCTGTAGCTACAATTATGCAAAGTTCCACACCAGGCTGCAACATTTTCTTGCTTTGGCCAATTAGTAAAATTGAGAGAAATTAAAATTTTACAAAATATTTTATAAATATTTTTAAACTCTGCGAATTATTTGGCAGAATTTATGCAATGCAATTTGTAAGCCGGGATGAGCTGCCGTTGCTGCTGCTGCTGCTGTGTGTGTGTGTAATTTCAATCAAACCGAATTGCATGCAAATATTTCTGCGTGTTTGCCTGCCCCGCTCTCCCCTCTCTCTCTCGCTGCCTTCTCCGCCCGTCTCGCTTCATCTCAATTTGCATTTTGGCTATCAATTTTGTAGCTGTCGCTATGGCAAGCTATGGCTTACTGCTGACTTTATGTCAAGTTAATTGACATCAATCTGTCATTTAGTAGCAGTTGCCGCATAATCATATTATTACGCATACGCCCCCATGGGCGCAGCATGTGGGCGGAACGATGGGCGGGCGCTTGACGCCGGGCTTAAATATTTAATTTTTTGGGGGCGACAACTTTACACTCGACGGTGTTAAGCAGTCAAAATGAATAAAGAAAAAAGTTGGCAACACAAGGAGAGGAGGAAGAGAGAAAGGGAGAAAGAGGGAAAGTGAGAGAGGGAGAGCAAGAGTGAGCCAAAATAGCCGACCGCACATAAACATATTAAAAGTTTTGCCTTTTACTCGCTCTCTCTCCCTCTCTCTTTCTCTCTCCCTCTCTCTCTTTGCTGCTTTTTTCCATTTGCAGCTGCTTTTTGTGTGTTTTGGGCTCGACATTTATTGCCTGCCGTTGTCAAAAGCAAGAAAACTTTTTACGTGCGCAGTTTTTCTTTCTTTCTTTCTTTCTTTCTGCCAGCTGTTTTGAGTATTTTTTATGTGCCATGTTTATGTTTTGATCACAGCAGGAGGGAAGGAAGGAGGGAGGGGCAGGGTACACTATCTACACTCTATAATAATTTATGAGCTGCTTGGCCGTCAAATTTGTTTGCCATTTTGGTTCAACTTGCAACTTGTTGCACATTTCATTTACAACTTAATAATTTTGCACTTCTCTCTCTCTCTCATTGCAGCGCTCAAAGTGAAGCTGATGGTGCGACGACCGCATTCGCAGCTAGTCGAACAGGGCATCATACCATGTAAGTAGCCTGCCACGCCTCCCCCGAATCGATAAATAGAATTGAAGAGTCGCATTAGCCGCAGCTCGAGAGCGAGTGAGACGGGTAGAGTGTGCGGTGTGAGAAGGCAAAGTAAAAGCTACGCGAAAAGGATATGCAAATATGTGCGCATTTTCAATGGGCCGCTTGAAATTTATGCGCAGCCTCTTCCCCTCTCTCTCCTCTTCTTGAGAGAGCGGAAGAAAGCCAAGAAAAGAATCAACAAAATACGCGAATTTACAAACCAATTCAATGCGCTCAACGCAGCCGAAAGTGAATTTGAATTTGAATTTAAATGACAAATTTTCGACAGCCGACAAAAACGAAGAACCGAAGAAAGAACGAACTAAAGAAAGAGAGAAATAAATGAAATAATAATAATCTTTAGCCAAACTTTAGGACGAAACGCTTTAAGACACATTCCCAAATAGCAAAAGTTTCTCGGGCAAGAGATACAAAAAGTTGTTGCTTTAGTTTGAAATTGATTTAGCTAAGATTTCATCTCTCTATCTCTCTCCCTCGCAGCGCTCAAAACCTCGCCCGCCATCCATGAACAATGCAAGCAACTGGAACGCGCCAAGACCAGCGATCTGCTCAAGGCGAAAATCCAGCAGCGACCCAATCGGGAGGATCTGGAACGGCTGCACATACTGGAGGAGGATGAGTGCCACATCGATCCCAGTTTGGCGGAGAAGCAGCGCATGCTCAAGAAGGCACGCCTGGCGGATCAGCTCAACTCACAGATCCAGCATCGACCCGGCCCGCTGGAGCTGATCAAGAAGAACATTCTGCACACAGAGAAGCCCATCGAGAAGATTGTCAAGGAGGGTCTGGTGCCGTTTAAGGCAACCAGCGAAGGTTTGCTCACGCGTCCACAGCATCCGCACAGCTATGTCACATTCGATGAGGATTCACAGAGTTCGGAGAGTGATACAAGGCAAACGCCGCCGCGACTGGATGAGCTGATGACATCGGCAACGGATGCGGTTTCGGCACCAGCGGCAGCAGGAGCAATGGCAATAACCGCCAGTGGGGAAGTTCTCCATTTGCAAGTGTGCGAGAATGTTCAACGTGCGGCTAAGATGCGCGAAGAACCTTTCCTGCCAGCTAACGCTAAGGTATTCCCGGCATCGAGTCTGGCCACGGCCACAGCGACAACGAGCAACAGCAACAATGCTGGTCAGTTGATGCTCAGCGTGATGCCATCAATACAGTTGATCAACAGCTCAGATTATCCCATGGCAGCTGCCGCTCCTGCTGCGGCAGTTGCCGTTGCACCTCCGCCGCCGCCACCGCCCATGCCCGTCGCTGCGACTGCGCAACCCATTAAGGTGAAGCAGGAGACGGCGAATCTGTTCGAGGAACTCTGCCAGAGTGTTGCCGGTCCGCTGCTGCCCATGCTCGCCTCACCCTGCTCCCTGGCCTCGTCCAGCACATCCACACTGAGCCCACTGTCTTCCATTGCATCACCGCCGCCGCCATCGGTGTCGGCGCGACTGCAACTGCAACCCGTCTCCGTCAAGTCAGATGCACCTGGCAAGGACAAGAATCGCAAGAAGCCCAAGTCGAAGCCCGTCTCCAAGGCGCGCACCATCAAATTCCACGAGTACAAGGGACCACCCAGTGCAGCGGGCCAGGCGCAGGATCAGTCACAGCAGGATCAGACCACTTCATATCAGCTGCTGCTGGAACAACAGAACTATCTGCTCAAGTTTCTGGAGAACCTTAACAAGAATCAATCCATATTGCCGGCGTCAAGTGGAGCAGCAGCAGCTGCCTCGACTGCCAGCAGCAGCAGCAGCAGCGGCATCACTAGCACCGCCAACAGCATCACAGTGACTACCAAGACGGTGCCGGCACTGGCCACATCAGTGGTGACCACAACAGGCGTCACAGCTGGAGGCGTGGCAACAGTTGCTCCGCTGACGTTGCCCAATACGATTTCCATCACGAGCAGCACAGGCGGTGCTCCGCTCAACTTTGGAGATGCTACCTTGCTGACGGCGGTGCCAGCTGCCACGCCCACACCCGCACCGCCCACGCTGTCGCTGATAGCACAGCACACACCGCAACAGCCGACAGCAACAATTGTAGCGGTGCAACAGCAGCAACAGCAACCACAGCCCTTGCAACAGCAACAACATCCGCCGCCGCTGCCATCGCCAGCGCTCTCCATTAGCTCCTCCATACCGCCCAGTCCGGCCACCAGCTATGCGGAATCAACCAGCTCACAGATCACAGATCTAACGCGTCTGGAGAAGATGAAGGTCTCCGATCTGAAGCAGCATCTCAAGCGACGCAATTTGCCCGTCTCTGGACCAAAGCCACAGCTGATCGAGCGCCTTAAGCCCTACCTGCCGCTTGAGCCACTCGAGTGCTGCGCCCCAGCCACACCTGCACCCGCTGCAGCCAGCACCACCACGGAGATCATCACCATCAGTGATGCCATGGACACCAGCAATTGTGGCGTCACAGAGCTGCAACAACCAGCGCCAGTGGCAATGTTGGTCACTGAGTCCCCTGTGGGCAGCCTGGAGCACGAGCAGATGGATGTGGTGCAGCAGCAGTTGGACGGCAATCATGCGCTGACGCTGCAGACGATACTCCCGCCACAGCCGCAGACGGCGACCATCATACAGAACACGGAGCTGCTGCGTCAGCAACAGCGCAAGATCGATGAGCTGCAGCGGCAGTTGCAGCGCTCACAGCAGGAGCTGCAGGCTATTCTGCGCGTGCAGCAGCAACAGCAACAACAACAGCAGCAGCAGACAGTCACGGCGCAGGTGGTGAATGCGTTGCCCTCGCAGCAGATCACGTTGATCACGACCACGTCGAATGGGCCGCAGCAGACGCTGACGGTGCTGCCGCAGCTGGAGAAGACGATACCGGCCAAGGTGACAGTAAAGCCGGCGCCTGCAGCAGCCGCAACAGTCAAGCTCAACGGGCTAAGCAATCAGGCCAAGAAACCCGCAAACAGCAGCAACATCAGCAGCAACACCAACAACACCAACAGCAGCAGCAACACGCAGCCGCCGCCAATCAACCAGAAAATGGTGGTCAAGCAGCAGCTGGAGGCGAAGATACAAAAGCAAAAGGCGGCAGCAGCAGCAGCGGCACTTCAGCAGCAACAGGCACAACAACAACAGCAGCAACAACAACAGCAGCAGCAGCAGATGCGTTTGCTAACGCAAAAGACACAAACTGTACTCATTCCATCCAACAACAACAACAACAGCAACACCAACACAGCCACGCTCAGCAAGCAGTCGAATGTTGTTGCCGTTGCAGCAACTGTTACTCCCGTTGCCAACAACACAACAACACCCATATTGCATACAGCCAAACCTGTGACAACAACAACAGCTGCTGCCACCATGCAGCATCCGAGCAATGTGGGATTGGTCTGGAACGAGGGCAATCAGACCATATTCCTGCTCGGTCTGAACGATCAGCAGATGACCGCCCACACGCTGGGCAACATAAGCCTCACAGCAACAACGACAACAACAGCGGCAGCACAGCAGCAGCAACAGCAACAAGTTGCGCCAGCAACTGCTCCGAAGAAGCTGCTCAACGGGCATCAGCGCACAAATTCGTTGCCCAGCATAGTGTTCCCCATCGAGGGTAAACCCATCATCATACAACAGCAACTGCAACAGTTGCAGCTACAGCAGCAGCAGCAGCAACAGCTGCAGCCTCACTTCCAACTGGATATCAAGTCAACTACTGCGCCGCCGCCACAGTATGAGGAGGCCACAAAGCAGTTGGCGGCCAGTAAAGCAGCCGCTGCTCTGGGCAACATGCCGCTAATGAAGATCAAGGAGGAACCACCAGCAACAGCAGCATCGCCTGCCCCGGCACCGGCACGCAAATCCATCAAATCGGAACAGGTCAGCGATGTGCTGGACATACTCATCAAGCAGGGTGAGCTGCCCGAGAGCGCCGCCCTGGAGCCCATCACGCCGCTGCCCGAGCTGGCAATGTTCAACGGGGTGACGCCTACAACAGCAGCGGGTGGTGCGAGCATAGTGCCACTGGTGCCCAAGCTGGAGGCGCCACCAACCCCTCAGTCGCTGCCCAGCCTCGACATAGCCATGGACACGAATGACAGCCATGTCAGCTACACCTCCAGCAATTATCAGCATCGAGCGACGCCACATGGCTACATTGAGAGCATCGACATGGCATCGCCCCTGCAGCCGGATTCGGTGACGTCTATCGATGCAGAGAGCGTTGCCAAAACACTGGACATCTTTCTGGAGCAGCATCATGCCACGCCCCCGCCCAGTACACCGCCCAAATGCAACAGCGGCAGCATCGGCGATAAGCCGAACAGCCCCGATGCCAAGCTGAATCACTTCGATGAGGACGAACTGTTTGAGCTGATGTCACAGCAACTGGAAATGGACATTGGCGATGACTCCAACAACTACTGCGGTGGCGGCTCCAAGAGTAGTGGCAGCGTTGGCAACAACAACGTGCGTCTGCAACCGAGCATCAATGAGCTGCTCGATGCCAGCAGCCCGGACAGCGTCTTGCTGAACAACAATCACAACACGGATGTGGACTTCGATGCGGACAGCTTTGTGGCACAGCTCAGCCAGCATGTGGCAGGCAACAGCTGCAGCGGCGTCGGCATCGGCATCGGCAGCAACAATAGCAACAGCTGCGGCAGCAACAGCAACAACAATGCCAGCAACAGCAACCACCCAGTGTCCGCAGTGGAATGCGGCATCAGCTCTAATGGCCACTACGGCAGCAGCACCCCGATGGATGTGTGCGACGACTTTGAGAGCACACTGAATTCCATCATGCAGGCGGTCAGTCAACCGGCAACAGGTGCCTCCGTTGTGGGACATGTCGGTGACTATGGCACGACGGCAACAGGTGTAGGCAGTGCCATGGACAGCAGCAACAGCAGCAGCATGAGCAACGGCGGCGGCATTATGGGAGGAGTCGGTGGTGCCGGTGCCGGCATTGCTGGGGGCGTACCAGTGGATGCCTTCAGTGCCAGCGGCGACATATTCGATTTGTTCAACATGGATGACTACAAGATGAGTTGGGCGGCAGCCGACTTCACTGTGTAAGCCAAGCCGAGGCGAGTCAAGGCAGGCCAGGCCAATGTAAGAGAATGAAAGTCAACTAGAACAAAAGGCAGGTGAAAATTAACACACACACATCGCACATACACACACACAGACAGACAACACCCGATTGGTGGTGGTGCTCGCTTTTCTATAAAAAAAAAAAAAAAAAAAAAAAAAATATTCCTGAATTCGTTTCGAAAACAAAATACACTAAAAGAAAGTCCTATTTATTTTCTAAATGCATTTAAAACATTTGAAATTTCGAAAAACTTTACTATTTCCATACAATACAACGAAAACAACAACAACAACAAGAATAATAACAACAAGAACAAGAAAGAAACACAACACAACTAAAGCCAAAATTGCCGGGAGCAACACACTCCACTATATTTCTGCACCCTTTCCTATAAGCAGCAAAAGCAACAACAAAAATATCTAAAAAAAAAACAAAAAAAGCAGCCTAAACATTTAGAAAAAAACCTATAAAAAAAAATATACAATCATAAAAATAAATATATAAACGTAAGCGAAAATGTTGTAAAGCTCGAAAAAAAAGTACATGTTTCTAATTAAGGTCATTCCAATTTGAAAAAAATATCGCGAGTGAAATCTAACTGAAAGTCTAGCAGGAGCGAGATAGCGTGAGAGAGAGAGAGAGAAAGAGAGCAAGAACAGTGGAGCGAGAGAAAAGTGAGTTAGCGCGCATGAATGAGATTTAAGGATGATAATAATGAATGTTCAGCAAATTCTGATGAGTCAGGTGAATAATACTAAATTCTACTTACTTTCAAATTGAAAAGAGAGAGAGAACAACCGAACGAAGTCAGTTGAGAAATGAAAAGAAAAATCAAGCAACAGAAAAAAACATGTAAAAAATTCTCTTTTAATTGCGAGAAAAACAAGTAAAACACATTCAAGAATTTTGTTTTAAGTTCTATTTAAAATGAAACTAATTTAACACTAGAAGAAAAACAAAAAAAAACTAATCGAAGAAATCTAATTTAATTGCAGCAAGCTAAATTAATTAAAATTAACGTAAACAATTTGAGAAGTATTTCCTGCAAGGAAAGAAAAAGCCTTTAAAGTAGAAAAAAAAATGAAAAATAAATTAACTAAAAATAAATCAATTAAATAATATTCATTTCGAATGCCTTTTAAGCCAATTATTTAAGTGCAGAGTTATATTTTGAGCATATTCCGTTACTTAAAATAATAATTGAAAAGCGAATCGAAAATGCGGCATGTTTGTACTTCATGGCGAAACTTTGAAATGTTTCATAAGTTAGGCATACACACTTTGTTTAGTTTTTAACTAATGCGATTAGATGTAAGCGTAAATCGAGAGCATGCTTAGCATTCGGACATATTTTGAGTGTTCTACACGCTCGCAAAACAGAAAAGAAAACTGAAAAATTGACACATTTCAAAAGGAGGAAACAAAAAACTAAAAACACAAAATGTAAAATGAGAAAAAAATCGAAAAAAATATATAAACTAGTAATATTTCTATATATGTATATTTTTATATAAGTAAATTACTTGATTTTAGTTTAAGCTTTAGTCGAGCGGCGCTCAGTGCGCCGAAAATCAACAACAACAACAAAAAAAGGAGAGAAATATCTTATCACACTCGTTCAGATTTGCAATAATCCATGCGAAGCAAATTGATAAATCACACAATTCAATTGCATGCTTAATATTTAGCTATAAATTATTATTATTATTATATCATAAACGATTATCATCAACGCGCTTTAAACATGTTTCCATTATAATCAATTCATAAATTAATTTAAAATCTACAACAACGTGAAAAAGAAAAAAAAAAAAAACAACAATAAAAAAAAGAGTTTGCTAAAAGTTTACTTATTGTTAGGCGCCCGACACTGGCGCACAGGAATTTAATTACCATAACTAAATTTATTGTTTTTATTAATGCTTAATTCAAATTATATACTTAAAATACATAAATATACATACAATATCGTACATACATCTATCTATCTATCTACATATACATATGGTATATCTACTTTAATGTTGGCTTAAACATTTTGTGTGTTGCGTTTAAAATTTAATTTAAATACAATACGATACAATACAATAAATAAAATGCAGTGCATCAATTCTATGACGTCATAAAATAAAAGTTGTCTATTTTTTCACTTTATGCCAAATGCATTCGGATTATTCATTTCAGTAGATGCCATTGTTCCATTCATGCAGTTCATTCCGTCAGTAAGTGCAAAGCATTCCACGGCGACTTTAATTAGTCGCATAAAGTTTACAGTTATGCGAGGCATAATTAATTCAGCTTTCGCTCGCCTGATGAATTCCGCATTAAAACTTAAATCGATGGCACAATAACGCGCAATTATGATGATTTTATGGCAGCGCAACAATAATGGCTGGCAAAACAAGGCTTATCATTAGCAGAAGCAGCCATTCGGAGCCTGATTGCGGAGCGGCTTGTGGCCAGCTACAACGAGCCATGCTGCTTGCTAGCTGTTATTGTTGTTGTTTTGTTGTTGCGTTTATATTTAGACCCGAAACGAAATAAGCAAACAATATGAGGCAAAATTGCAACAGCCAAACAACAATCCGAGCTACCATCGGCAACAATGGCGGCATAGTTGGACGTCTGCCAAACGAGATGGAGAAGGCGGCGCACACACAGAGAGAGCAAGAGAGAGCGAGACAGAAACAGAGACTGCCTGCTGGGCACACACGCACACAGATTGGCATTAGACTGGCACAATGTCCTGCTATAATGAAGCTCGTTGCTTGGCAACTCCTTTGCCATTCAACGGGGCAGCATACTTATCGAAGACACTGTAAACAGCAGTGTAAACCAGTTTGCCAGTTCGTTTCGAAACTCAATTGCTGTGGGGCGCACAAAAGTATGCTACATAATTTTCAATAAATATTTGGACTCATATAGTCACTGTAGAGTATCTGATAGTCGTGCATACCCCTGCTTTTGCTGATTTATGCATATATATAATTATTTAGAATTATTTCTGTATTTTGTTGTTGATGAAAGCAGCCGCAATATGTGCCAGCAACAGTTGCTCAGCAATCGTCAACAAGCCACGCCCCCCGCTGGCACAGTAGGGGGCGGAGGGGTGTGTGGGTGGTAAAGCAGCGGGAGCTGCCACTAAATTTATACAGCTGACTGTAATTTTCGTTATTAAAATGGCGTCAGTTGCTTACCAAAGCGAAAAGCTTGTCCCCCCCTCTCTCCTTCTCTCTCCCTGTCGCATTCACTCTTTTACTCCCCTTTTATTCTGCTTGTACAAACGTTAAAACTGAATTGAATACAAAACTCGAGTTGGACTCGAATGTGTCTAGCGTTAAAAGTGTAACAAAATCAGGTCTCCTGTACAGGTTTGTTCATCTTCGGATTGAGACTGAGGCGCGGATAGACGTGCAGATTCTTCTTGAACGCTTCAATATCGATAATATGCGAAGGATTTGTAGGATCTCCAATGAACTCGAGCTTGATCTGGTTGCCTATCTGCTCGAACAACAGTTGCTCGTCCGATATGTTCCGCTGCACCTCGTTCAGCATCATGGCCAGCGAACCGGGTCGTGGACTGTGAGTGCTTTGCGTGCTGGAAAAGGAACTCACATCCGAATGCGATCGCCTGGACACCGTGGAGGAGCCTATCACCTGCACGGAGAGCTTGCGCATATTGGTATTTGCATTGACCTCCATGAAATCGAGCAGATCCTTCTTCTCGATGGTGGACAGCGCCTTTATCTGCATCTCGGTGCGATTGAAGAAGTAGTCCAGGCTGAGTATCTCACTCCAGTTGCGCATTACCTCGTCGTCCAGACTGTGATCGCCCAGCTTCTTCTGGTTGATCAGTGACTCGCGAAACTGTTCGTATTCCTCCTGCGTCAGCTTGGCCACAATGCTGGGCACACTCAAGCGAAACGTCTCCAGACGCTGCTCCACAAAGTCCGCCTTGAATTTGGTCTCCTGCGTGTTGATGGTCAACATGTAGGCCTGGATGCCGTAGCCGATGCGCTGGTAAATGCCCAGGCTGTAGCAGAGCTGCTCCTTGGTACGTAGCTGATTGAAGAACGGTTCCTCGGTGATCAGATCGAGCAGCTCCAGCAGGCACTCCAGCTTGAGGCTGCTTGGTCCAACCTGATGGTAATTGGTCACTATCGTATTGGCATCATCCTCGTTGAGTGTCTTCACCCGCAAGAAGAACTCGCCGTGTGGCAGTTGGACCATTCGATTGTGCTGCTCCTCCAGATTCTCCACCTTGGCGCTCTTGAAGGTGTTCAGCACATTCTGGGTGACATCGCGTGCCTGTTCCTCTGTGAAGTTGCCCTGGATCAGTGCCTGCACATACATTTGCTTGTGGAACGTCTCCTTAAACCTCTGTACATCCTGCGCCGTGATCTCCTTGAGCGCCTCATACTTCTGCAGCAGCGTGTAGCGTCTGTACTCCATCACACTCAGACGCAGATCCACATTGAGAGTTTTGGCATTGATGATGGCATTGAATATCTGCCGCTTCTTGAGCTCCTTGAAGGACATTACCTGGGCGGGATCTATCTCCAGTTTCTGTATCACATCCAGTATGATGTCAAAGAGCAGCGGCAGCTTCTCATTGTATCCACTGGCGCGCAGCACTAGCCCCTTATCCGCCGCATCCAGGCCGTAAGTCAGCCCCGCCGTCAGCGCCGGATACAGTTCCTCTGCGATGTAGAACTCCACCAAATAGGTAAACAACACGGCGGCCATGAAGTCATTCACACTCTGCCGCATCACGGGCGTGATGAAGTACATATTGATGTAGCCATCGGGCAGAAGAAACGTGTCGTCCTGCCGGAACCACAGCTCACACAGTTCATTCCTGATGAGAGCCTTGGGACGACGCGAGATGTGCGGCTTGCCCGCCTTCACCCACTGCAGCGTGAAGTCCTTGGTCACGAACGGATTCAATGCGGGAAACTGCAACTCAGGATGTGGCAGGGGATTCGTCCACATTTGCTTCCACTTCTCCGGCATGGTAATCAGCGAGAAATGCGTGCCGAACCAGGGTTCCTTTCGATCGTACTCGTAGTGCGCAAAGGGTATGTGCGACGAGATCATGATGTTGAATCTGAACTCACTTAGATGCCTCTGCGTCATCTTTACCACAGCGTCGTCGTACTCGAAGTAGAGCTGCGTCCCTGTCAACACATCCTTGGGCGGCAGGAAACGCAGTGCCTCCACAATGGTCTGCACATTGTCCATGGAGGGCAGCTCGATCTGAAAGCGAAAGTTGGTCGCCGCAATCTGTTGCATCTCCTTGTACGTGGGCAGCAGCTTGTCGAAGCTGCAGAGCATGCGAATCCAGCAGAACGTGGCAGCAATCACCTCGTCCAAGTGCTCAAAGCCATCGTCTGTCAGATAGATGGAGAGGTTAAACAACGAGTAGATGGAATTCGTGTCAAAACTGCTGGCTCCCACGCCGGCCAAGATGCTCATGCACCACAGCCGGCGGCGCAGATAGGAGCACAGGCTGCCGACGCCCTCGTAGCCCAGCAAATGGGCGAGGAACTCCGCCGGCTTGACCCGGTAAAAGGTTCGCATAGCAGGCAGCACCCACGTCAGCTCCAGCTTGCACACATCCTCGACAGGCTGCACGAGCAGCACATCCCGGTAGAAGGGCTCCTTGAAGGCAACGCGATAGTCGAATTGCGACACATCCAGCGGCGGCAGCAGACTCTTCGGTATATCCGAACAGTGCCGCACCAGCAGCTTCTCTAGCTCATCCAGCGGGAGAGTGGCCTGCAGGCAGACTGTCATCCGATTGGATCCGTAATGATTGCGCTGGAAATTGTGTAGCTCCTTGTGCAGTTCGGCGTCCTTTACATTCTCCTGCAGCGACTTGAGATTGCCCCAACTGAAGGTGCCATGCGGAAAGGTTTCGTTCGCCAGACTGGCCAAGATCTGATCCCGCCGCACCTCGTCCACCATGTGCGTCTGCTCGAACTCCGATTGCACGGCTGAACGTTCGCGGGTCATGGAATCGGAGGACATAAGTGGCGCCTTCATGAGGTTCATGAACATATCGAGCGTTTTGTCCAGATGCTGCTCCTCCACCTCGAAGTAGAAGCAAGTGTCCTCGTTCTCAGTGTGCGCATTGCTGAAGCCGCCGCTCTTCGTGACAAACGAATCGAAGGCATTCTCCTCCGGGTACTTCTTCGAACCCATGAATATCATGTGCTCCAGAAAGTGTGCGAGTCCCTGATACTTCTTTGGCTCGTAGAACGAGCCCACGCCCATGAGAACGGCACAGGCCGCCAGTTTGCCATGGAATTGCTGCAATGAGGCATTTGATGAGCTACTCGCTCGACTCGCGCTATCCGCCAGAGAAGACGAACTTGTTTCCCCCATATGCGGATCAGAGATGAGCATGGCACGCAAGCCATTCGACAGCGTCAAGGCACGATACAGCTTCGTATCGCCCTCAGACTTATCCGGCTGCTCCAGATGCTTCACACTCATTTTTCTCAATTGCCGAGGTGAGATTGCATCGAACCAACGTTTAAACACAGATCGGCGATTGCTCATCCTTCTCAACATCCCAAACACAGGAATTTAGGTTTGGCAGCCCATAAGGTGAAAGCCAAACAAATTATAAACCACTTGACAGCAATTTCCATGCGCATTATTCCCGCTTAATTACTTTGTCAAATAAGGCATTTGGAAAGGGAGAGAGCGAGAGAGAAGGCGGCACAGAGTGCGCGGCGCGTGCCTTGGCCTTAGGCTCGATGCGAGGCTGTCCGCGCTGCTTTTCGGGCGTGAAAATTCAATTAACTTTGCTGTAAATAGAAAAAACAAGTCAGCCCCTGCCCTACTTTTCCCTCCCCTCTTGTACGCCCACTCACTTGCCAAACTATTTGTTTTTGCATTGAACCTCGTCGACTTGTCGTCGCTTACTCAAGCAACAGTCTCAGTCTCCGACTCAGTCTCACTCACAGTCTCTGCCTACTCCTCCCCCTCCTCCCCTCTGCCTGTATTTCTTAGGACACTTGTCCTACTCGCAAATTGCTCTAATTAAGCCCTGGCAGCGGCACCAGGTAAAATGCCAAATTAAAATTCTAATGAAGCGCTTTTCTCTTTGCCTCTTGCTTTGCTTGTTGCTCGAGCGCAGAGCTTGGCCAAGTATTATGTCATTTAGCTGAGTAGATGTGGTTGTTTGCTCCTTAAGGAGTTAAGGTTTCCTATAAGCTATAAATATTTTATATAGAATACAATAGATTTACATGACTATGGAGACTAGTACAGCACATTGTCTAAGTCGAGTTTGTTCTTGACTCTACTCGAATTTCGAAAATCCATCAGCCTCGGGCGCTGACAACATTATCCTCATTAGAGCGTCGTACCCCCCCACCTGCTTTGTTGTAGCTGCTCTTTATTTTTGCCATTGAAAATTTGCTTGGGATTAGCTGAAACATTGGCAAAGGACGCCAGGACGACAAACGCATTAATTGCGAATCATGGCAAATGGCCAAATCATTTTAAGCTCCGCACTCGAACAAACCTCAGGCAATCAAATGCCAGGCGAGAGAGAGAGAGAGAGATGGCTAGAACAGAAAGAGTGGGAGCTGCATTTGCACTTGGCTGACAGTTTAATAGAATTTTAATCCGATTTGATGGCAGGCAATTAGCAAACGAATGACGAAGCTTCGACGATGCCGTTGCCGATGCCGATGCAATCGAAACGGATAAAAAGAGAGACATTTGCAAAGCAGGCGACGACAGCAGAGTTACGCAAGCGACTTTGAAAGCGACACACACTCCACACACACCCACACACACTTGCATCCAAGCTGCGCCTCTTGTCTCCGTGCGGCTCTGTCAAGCGTGTGGAAATTATTGCTGCATACTTTGCAGCGCTTCACGCTTGGCAACTTCATCAAATTGTCGCAGTGTTGCTCGATTTATGCGCTACCCTTACGGCTTTTTTCAACTGACCATGCACACACGCACACACACGTATATAGTTGTGTGTGTGTGTGTACCTAGGTAAATATTTGTGTACTTTGTTGCGCTCGGTTTGATTTTGTTTGTTCTGAGCTGCGAGTAGTAAAAACTTTTGCCGCAGGACTCTCACGCGCACACAACCTACCAACACAAGTGTGTGTGTGTGTGTGTGTGTGTGTGTGTGTACTTACGACTTGGTATGTGTCCGTGTGTGTGTGTTGAATGCTGAAAATATTTCGTGGTTAAACAAAACCATTTGCATGAAAATGTTTTACTTTTACTTTGAGCTTTCGGTTTGCAGCGAGGACAAGTGGCAAGGGGAGACGAAGGCGTGCGGCTTCCTGTTTGCATATTGCACAGTGGGGCCAACAGCATATTTCACTGGCATAAACACACGAAGCACTCAAAAGTCAGGTCACAATCAACTAGAAATACCCTGGACAAGACTTAAACAAATGTTGCCCTACTTCCAGAAAATCTGGCTATAGTTCCCACTGTCTATTGGCTTTGGGTTTTGCTGTAGCTGCTTGCACTGCTAATTGAAGTAGAAGTTGGCTTAAAAATGCCTCACTTAAGTTTGACTCATATTTTATAGCGCTCAAAGTGAGAGAGAGAGTGAGGCACGCAAGCTGACCCTGAAAAGTAGGCAACGATTTTTACAAGCGACTTAATGCTTATGCCTTACAAATGTGAAGGATGCGCAGACAGCAGAGCAGAGCCTGGCCAGTCGAGGCGAAAGAAACTTAATCTGAAAAAATCAATCTGCAATAAAAATAAAATTAAGAAAGGACTCGACAAAATGGCAGACGCAGGCGAACTGGCAAAAGGAAACGGCACAGCGAAACGCAAAAGGAGAATGGAGCGAAAGAACATGCTTGGATGAGTCGCAGGACGAACGAATGGACGGCAGAACCAACAGGCAGACAGACGAACCGCTGAACTGTTGAACGAAAGGACCCTCAGGTATGCGTCAGGATTACGCGGCATTTCGTTGCGAGTGGCGGCCATAAAGGCGTGAGTCCTGCCGTGCCCGGCACGCAGGCAGCCAGTCAGCCAGGCAGCGCTTAAGCGTCCAAAGGATATTCATAAATAAATATCTGCAGGCATACAAATTGATAAGCTGACAGCAAGAGCGCCAGCTTCATTGGCCCAGCCCCAGCCCCCTGTCTCAGCCTGGGGGTCCGGTTCGTGTTCGGGTTTTGCGTCTCGCTGTCTGTCACGACCCAAAACGCAATCCCAACAACAATGGCTCGGCATCTTAATCGACACACGCTGCGTACCTTTTGGCGTGTCCTTCGCAGGAATAGAGGGGACTGGATGGGGGGCAGACAAACACACCCTCAGCTCGCTGGCTACCTGTAAACATTGCCAACTGCTGTGCGCGTTCGCTTTTGCAGCTTTCTAATGGCCGCTCGTCCTTCAACAGGCGCTGCTCCTTTCACACGCAACATTCTCGGTTTTCTTCTCTCATTCCTCATTCGGTTTTTTTCCCCGTTTGGCACATTTTTCTGTTGCCTTCCCCCTGACTTGGTCACCTCTCCCTCTCTCTCTCTCTGTTATTGTTGCTGTTGCTTTCCTTCTTTCTTTTGCGCCCATTCAATTTTATTGTGCGCTCTCAAATTGTTTTGGTATTGAGGCTTAAAGCACGCGACTCTTTGTAGGCCGCACAGCCAGCCAGCCAGCCAGTCCTCTGTTATTGTTCTTGTTGCTGTAGGGGATTGCCTGGTGCGAGCGTGCGATGTTTCTTGTGCGCCTGTCGATGTTTTTGCAGGCTTCCAGCATATCCTGTTGCTTGCAAGAACGCAACCAGTTGAACATTTCCAGTGGCGCTCTCTCTCTCTCTCTGAACTTCGTCTGCATTCGGGTATTGCTATTTGCCTCTCGCTCACTGCGTATTGCTCTCTCGCTTGCACACTCTCTCGCTGCTTTGTTGTCGCCCCAGTCGGGTTCGTGTCTGTTGCGCCTCGTAACGCCAGGCACATGTTTAACGCGCAATTATTTTGGTCCTGTTGCGCTTTTTCCACTGTCCGCACGTCGCTGCGTCCCACTGTGTCCTCTAGTTCTATTGCCTGCTGCCAAGTGGAGCAGCAAGTCGAACACGCCGCGCTGCAGGCTCAAATTGGCCACTTGTAACAAATAAATTGTAATTGCAACCTAACAGCGAGTGCAGGCGAAGAGGGAAAGCAATTTGAGAGCGAGAGAGAGAGAGAGAGAGAAGAGTAGCATAAATATTTATTTATATTTTTTTATGCAGCCAAATTGTGCAAAATATTTTTTATTATTTTTTTCAAATTATTTTCGACATTAATTTTTAAATTAATTTTATTTTAAAATAATTATTTTCTTAATTTTTAAGCAAGCAAAAATTATTATTATTATTTTTTTAATTATGTTTAATTATGTCTAATTTTGTATAATTTTTTTTATTTACTTTTCCTTAATTGAAAGTTAATACAGTTGTTCACCTTGGCGTATACGCAATATCGGCACATGCAACAATTATGGCAAAAAGTCTACACAGCTCACCGTGTAGACTAAGCAGGAGCATGAAGAGCACACGCGCACCTAACACAAATGCGTGGGCCAACGGAGGCGGGGCTCCCATTCGCACACACACACCCGCACACACACACAGACGCTGGCTGCATCCTGGGAAATCGCTTAGCTGTTGCTTTCGCGTTGCGACGCTGTTTGCAAGGTGGAAATTGATATTACTTTTTAATGCTGCGCCAGCTGGTTTCACGCACACACACACACGCTCACGAGGCACGACGCTTTCCAGGCACACGAAGAGAGTCCAGAGAGAGAGAGAGAGAGGGGTAACAAAGCGAGCTAGAGCGAGCGCGCGTATCGCTCGCCCTCACTCACTCTGTCGCTCGCACGACGCGGCAACGAAGCTCTTGACTGGCTGTGGTTGCCGCAGCAGCAGCAGCAGCTGAGCTCAGAGCTCTGCTCAGCGCGTCGTCACAGTTCGAGTTGAGCCGTTTCGCGAGGAGGACACAAAACGCGGAAGCTGCCCGCAGCCCGAAGCAGTCTGTGAAGTTGTTAGTAGCCCAACAAGCTGAGACTGAAACTGAACCAGAAGCGTCTGCAATGTTGCCTATCGCTGCGGCCTCAAGGTGTGTGTGACTGGCCGAGTGTGTAACTGATTGTGTGCTTGCGACTGTGACTGTTACTCTTACTGTGACTGTGACCGTGACTGTGTGTGGCTGAGTGAGTGCCAAACAAAGCAGCGAGGCAGCGAGGCAGCGGAAACTTTCAAGTGGCGGCCAAGTGTGTTGCAAATTATGCGCCATTTCGAAATTTAACAAGCGCGCGCGCCCAACACACACACACGCACACACACACCTCCACGCACACCCTGCCACGAATTATGTACCAGAAATAATAATACAAACAAAGCGCTGTGTAATCATTTACCTGGCACCAAAAAAACAGGTGAGTTCACTTACTTCTAGACGGGCTACACTCAGATACTCATGTATTTCGTGGCTGTCAGCGTTTTGTTATGAATGAGAACGAGTATGCTGTGTATGTTGTATGCTGCGGGTCGCTAACAAATAGTTTAATTTCCGGCATGTTCGTCAGGCGCACGTCCGGTTTCAGTTTTGTTTCCGCCTCCTCTTTTGGCAGTTGGCAGCACGACTCGCCTGGCATGTGCCGCATATAAATCTATTTAATGTAACACGCGCGTCATAACTCATTTCATTCGATTCGATTCGATTTCAATTCAATTCGTTTCGTTACACACTCATCTCTCGATGATATTGCAAACTCTGCACAAGTTCTTGCTATTGATTTTCTTCTGCTGGCCATGGCCAGAGGATGATGGCCCACGACGATGATGATACAATGTGTATTAACGAAGCTTATGCTAGAGGCACGGCTGCTGGACTCCCACGGGACACGCACAGGTACCTTCTCCCTGCCTCCTGCCTGCCGCCTGGCACTCAGTGGGGATTAGCGCAAAACAAAAGCTCAGATCCTTGAAACAAGCTAATGAAGCAAGAAATTGAAAACATTACCGAGGCGATTAATTATTGATACTTTGATGTTAGGCCGACTCCGTCGACTCCATCGACTCCATCGACTCGTCTATGCTTTGTTAGATAATTAATTTATAATTAAGTTAGTAATTTGCCTGAGCCTGCTGCTGCCGCTGCTGCAGGCGCCAACACAGTTTTCTTTGCCAAATTGATGGGCTTTAAGTTGCCCACCGTACGCTGCCCACTGTCCCCGTCGATTGAGACTTTCGCAAACGTGACTAGCCTGGCATATTCTATGGCTGGCTTTGGGCATGAGGGAATGACAGCAGTTCGACGCTCCCAGGAGCAACATTGAAACTGTCATTACTCTTGGGTTAAGCTTGGGGTTAGCTCAGGGACTGCCCCGCCCCAGCCCATTGGCACAGTCACCTGTCTGGGTCAAAAAGTGGTTTTACGCTGCCATTTTAATTTAGATTCATATCGATGCCGCATTATAAGCGTTTTGTGCACTCAACTAAACGCTCGATATGGAGGTCAGACACATTAAAAATATTATTCTAATGATTATGACGGAACTCGCTCGCCCCCATTCTCTCTCTCGCACTCTCTCTCTATCTGCCACTCAGCCGCAGCATGGATTACCATTTTGTGGCTTGGCTTTTACTACGCTTTCCCAGTGTCTTTTATGGTTTTGTTTTGGTTTTTGCTCTGCGTTTTTCTTTCTTTTTTTATGACGCAAACTCATTTGGAGCGAGTGAAATAAAAAACAAAAGTTTTCGCCTTTCCTTTTCTACTACTACTCGCACTCGCATAATTTGCATAATTTTTCTCGCCTCATTTTGTTGGCAATTTATATGCGCAGGCGGGTGACACGTGCGTTTTAATTGAATGCAAATAAAATACACCATAATACATAATATGACAAGCCATAATCCTGACAGCAACAGTTATGCATGCTGACAGCTAGAACCCCGTGCCCCCTCAGCCACTTCATCACACACACACACACACACGCGCGTAAGCAGACTGAGACAGAGAGGAGAAGTTGCTGGCAGCAGACATGTCACTAGCCTGACAGGCTGCCCATCTCTCAGCGTATTTAATGGCATTTTAAACTACTCTCCTCGCTCTGTGTGTGTCTCGCTCTGCTCTTCTCTCTCTCTCCCTCTCTCTCGCTTTATTTGCCCAAGCTTGTCAGAGAGTTATCAAAATATATATGTGTGTGTATACTTATATTCATTAATGTCGGGCCGGGTAAAGTGTTTAAAATGTTAAACACGCTCGAGGCGATACACACATGTGTGTGTGTGTGTGTGCCTTGCTTAAGCCTTATCCTGCTCCCCCTCCTTCTCCCTTCTTTCCTTCCGCTCTCTTTGTACTTGCTCGCACACATTTTTCGGCTCTCGTTTTAATCAGCTGCAAAAATTAATTAACTTTTTAGCGCAGCCAACGAGCTTTGTAGTATTTAAGAAGCATTTGTGCGGCAGTGTGTGTGTGTGTGTGTGTGTGTGTGAGTAAGTGTGTGTGTGCACACTCTCCAGTGTCCAGCTGCAATTGCACATGGTGAATTGCCACTTCATTTGCACAAATTTTTAATAAACCAAACGCGCACGCAATTTTTTATAGCATACTTTTTGGGGCACAGCAAACAAAGCAAGAGGGAGATGCAAACAACAAACAGCGAGGGTGGGAGCGAGAAGGCAACGCTGTAACGATTTTTACAGCCGCCGGCAAACGGTTTTCTGACTGCGGCCGCAGACACAAATATTTATTTTACATTTTTAAATAACTCGCATATTTGTCGCTTTTTTACGCATCTTTTTATTTGCGCCCCGCACACACACAGAGCAGGCGAGAGGGAGAGGGAGAGCAGGCGGCAGACTGATACAAACGCGCTCAGGGGGGCCGCAGTTACACAAATTGTTTGGCTGTCGAACACACGCGCAATGCGAGTGCGGAATTTAATTAATTTAATTTAAATTTTCCACAGCACGCGTCGTGGTCCGAGCCGAGGCGAGGCCTGCGTTTTCCACTGCCTTTTTCACTTTATTATTCATGCAGAAATTTTTCGAATGCTTTGCGCAAAGTGCACACAGGCTTATGCAAAAATCAAACAGCTCTAAATGGCAGGGAGGCACACACACACACACACGCGCACCAGTGCACCCCCTTCTCTCTCCTCTCTCGCTCGCACACACATAACTCAGTCATGCAATCAGTTCTCGACTTGTCGTTTGCAGTGGCAGCTCCTCTATTTACTTTCTGCGGCTCTGCAATTTTCAATTAAAATGTTTGCTCAAAAAACCCCCCCGAAACTGCAGTGGGACGTGGGGCGCTCTAACGTGCCTTGCCAGCGGCATTTGCATGCAGCGTGCGAGAGAGAGAGAGAGAGAGCATGACTACGTTCTGCCAAACGGAATCCGCAGCAATTTCTCGAAAATATTCTCAATAGTTAAATTTGTCTGCGCTGCTTTTCTTGCTGCATTACATTTTCCTTTTAGCATAATAACTTAATTTCCATATAAATGCAGAGCGATAGAGAGAGAGGGAGAGAGAGAGGGAGAGGGGGTGAAAATCTGCGCGAAACAAAATGTAACAAATTTTACAATTTCCGTGCGCCATTTTGGCTGTGGCTGCCGCTGGGCAAGATTCAGCTGGATTTAGATTTCAATGGCCTCAGGCTGTTGGCATTGCCATTACCGTGGCGCGGACTAACCTTAATATCCGGCAAACTCACGCACACCCACACAGAGAGAGAGCGAGAGGGAGGGAGGGAGGAGGGTGTCCCGCACTGGCCTAGCTCAGGCTGTTTACATTTCGTTAAACGCGTCCCTGACCCTTGTCCAAACTCAGCTACAGTGACAATAATCTGCACAAAGCAGCTGATAATGGCCACGCCCCCGCAACCCGCACTCCGCTCCCTCTGCCAACACACAATTTGCCGCATTGTTTGACTCCGCCGCATTGCAACAGAAATTGTCATTTTATGCCCCTTTCTGGAGTGGACTTTGCCCGCTGCCCGGTGAAATATACGAGCCACCGCCTTGATTAATGTAATCGACGCCCAGGGGCACAATTTGGCACTCCACAATGATTAATGGCGCAGCTAGGCCGGCAGCCCCTGCAAAAAGCACCTTAAACAGCATAAAAAGTGAATCATAAATTTAAAGCAAACCCAACGAAAATTCAACGGTAAATGCAAAGTTAAACATGCACAACGAAATAATGAAGGTCGCAGATGGATGGCACAACCACGGAGTTCTGACAGCTCCACTTGCTCCAGCGCCTGCTTATCCCAACCGTGTCTATAGGCAAAATCCTTGGCCAAGGCCAAGCTGGCCGGCCCTGGGCGGTTTGTTTGCTTAAAGTTTTAAGCAAATTTCAACGTTCGCTTTTTTCTCCCCCTCTCCCTCTCTCTCGCTCTCTCTTCTCCATCTTGCGCTGCGCTGATATCGCTGGGACCTGAGCTCAAGCAGAGCAACAGTTTGGCCAAAAGTTAGCGCAAACATTTATCAAGCGAGAGCTAGGCGAAAACTTTAGCCGCAAAAAAAAAGCAAATGAGAAAGAAAAAACTGCGCACACAGAGCATGCTCTAACGGCACATGGCGAGAATGTAGCTAGAATATTGCAATTTTTGTTTTTCGCAGCAGCAACTAGACAAAAATGTAAATTTACATTTACAATTTCCAGCAACTTGATGCTGTTTCCCTAAGCTGCCTAAGCCCCTGCGAGAACTGTTTCACAATCCTAGCAGACTTCCCTCTAATTAGACTACAATGTCGTTTTGCCTTTCTCCCTCTCTGAGTTCTAACTTTGTTGTTGTGGTTGTTGTTGTTGTGGTTGTTGTTGTTGCTCATATGCCGAGGCGCACACAAATTACAAGCGGTTTTGTCAGTTTGCCAATTGGCGCACCCTCAACGAAAAAAAAGAAGCCAAAAAAAAAGGATTGACAGTTATTAAAAATGAAACGAGGCAATTACCGAGTACATTTTGTTGTTGCTGGGTGTGTTTAACTGGCATGTTTAACGGCGCTTTGTAGCCTACAGCCAGTGCGAGTGTGTGTGTGTGAAACGAGGCCATGCATATGCTGATTGCCAAGGCCTTGCGCGTCCTTATCGCGCTTTGGCTTTGGCTTTGCCTGCAAACATTGGCAGCAGCTTTGTATGGCATGCGTGTGTGTGTGTGTGTGTGTGGCTGTGTGTGTGTGTGTGTGCTGCAACCTTCCCCCAAACATAAATCATATATTTTTTCGCAATATTTTCGCATTTTTCAGTAGCAGCTTTTGCCGTTTTGCCTAAACGCAGCGCTTGGGCTGCCTCGCTCCGCATTTTTCATGTTGCGCCGCCATTAAGCTGCGTTTCCTCTCTTTCTCTCTCTCTCTCTCTCTCTCTTGTTGGCTGGCAAATTTGGTCGCCTCTTGAAAATTGAATTTTATATTTTATGCGAGTGCAAAGTAAATTTTATGTGCAGCCAAATCAAAATCCCCAACGAGTGCTTGGCCAAGTGAAATATTAAACGTCGACCAGGACGAAAAGCTCAACGAGTTTCGCATTCGGGGACGACTTGTGAGCTGGCCACGATGCGCCAATTATGGCATATGGCAGCACTATAAGGAACAGGCTGTTGCTCCTCCACTTGGCTTCGGACTTGAAGCGAGCGCTGACTCTCCCCCCTCACGACTTCCGGCCGAGCAGATAAAGCCAAAGAAGGGAAACTTTGCATAATAATGAGCAGTTTATTTCCCTACTCACATGTCTGTGTGTGTGTGTGTGTGGCTTCCGTTTCCCGTGCGCGCGTGTGTGTGTGTGTGTGTGTTCATAAGGCAGCTGCTGCTCGCATCCTTGGGGCCACAAGAGCCACAACAAACGAAGACGGCGACGACGACGACGACGAAGTCGAGACCAAAAACTTTGCACAATTTTCGTGTTTTTCTTTCATTTGGCGCAAAATTGTTGCGTTCTTGCGTTGCTTCCCGTTTCCTCCCCCCTCCCTCTTCTTCCCCGCCCCCTGCTAGGCCGCACTTTGATCAGATTAACACACCAGAATCGTGCTGTAAAAAAGAGAGACAAAATAAAAACAAGAGAGTTATAAATAGCAAATCTTAAATGAATTGTTTGCCTTGCTTTGTTTTGCTTTTGTTTTTGTTGTTGGGCTTTCACTTTTGCGAGATAAGCCAGCGCAAAATGCATGAAATAAAATTTTTGAAACAAGCTTAAAATGCTTACAACAATTTTATAGCCAGCTTCACACAGCGCAGCATAAATATTTAAAGGCCAACTGAGTTGGGCTAATTGCATAAAATTTTGCCTTTATCCCACTTAATAGTTTTATGCGCTCTCACATGACGCATCGTGCATCAGTTTTAATCCTCCGGGCTTAGCCCAAAACTAACGAGCCACTTTAAGAAGGAAGTGCCATAAAAAACGAGAGAAAGAGAGGGAGGGAGAAAAATTGTTGTGCAACTTTTAGCCGCATTTTGTTTGTTTGCTTTAACTATTTCCCCCCCAACTGTTACACTCGCTTCGTGTTCCTCTTCCTGTTGTGTGTGTGTTTGCCCTGCACTCCCGCCTGTCCAACTGTTTGCTCAGCGCTTGGCATGTGGTGCACACTAGAGCACGGCATGAATGCACTTGGAACGGGCATCGAATCATTTGAACCAAATGGAGCTAAAGGAGGCAATAGATTACGCATTAGATTACAAATTCATAGGCAGATATAGGTTTATGTAAGAATCAATTCATGAATTAAATAAAAAAGTGTGTGAGTGATTTGCTTAGATAGATTTAGTTGGTTTCAGTGAGTGAAGTTGTTAGAAGTAGAAGTGAAAGAGAGAAGGAAAAAGGAAGAGTGAGAATGCAGCAGAATGAATGTGGCCTGGCGCTGCTTCGCTGCGAGACTTTGTAATTTACATTGTCTCGGCACGAAATAATGCCAGGCATATAGAAGAATCAGACGGGAACTAAGATCAAAGATAGATACATAAGTGAGACAGTGTGTAGTGCTACAAAGAACCTGAAAATTTTCAAAATGTATCTTAAAGATACAAAAGTATCTAACGGATATAAAAGCATCTTAAAGATACAAAGAATCTCAAAGATACAAAGTATCTCAAAGATACAAATGTATCACACGGTACCACAATGTTCCTCAAAAGTTTCTCATAGATACAAAAGTATCTCATAGATACCATAAAGGTCCTCAAAGTATCTCAAAGATACAAAAGTGTCCAAAATATGAAAACGAAACCAAAATGTATCTCAAAGATACAAATGTATCTCAAAGATGCAAATGTATCTCAAAGATACAAATGTATCTCAAGAAACCATAAAGTATCTCTTATGACGTGACTGTTCTGCGAGGCATGAGTCTCATCTCTTAAATCTCCGCGGTTAACTGCTTTCCTTGATGCATATTCTTTACGCCTGATATTCTATCATGTGAGACATAGTAAATTATACTGCCTCACAGTGAAAGAACACCAGGCGATTTCCAAGCTGTTGCTTTCTCACTCTTTCACTTAGAACTTCACTTTTTGTAACCTCACAAGCTGAAACAAACTGAAACTATCAAAAGAAGTTAGTATAAACTATGATTACAGGGTACCACAAAGACATTTTTACCAGAGCGAGGCACATTTGTTTGACTGTGAATGCATTCATGCAGACCACTTGTGCACACACACACGCACACACTGGGGCACACCACAAGCCGAGCAGGCTGCAGAGGCAAACGCATTGCTCTGGCACACCAAAACGCACATCAAATTTGCATAATTTTGCGCAAAAGTAACATTCTGCCCAAGCACACGAGCTCCTCGTGCGGGCCAGGCCTCTGCTGCCCCTGCTGGCCACCTACCAGTCACACGCAACAGGCAGTCCAATGGGGAAGGGGGGAGAGTGGGCGGACAATTGTGTGTCATAGCTGTCATGGTGGGGCATTAGTTGGTCGGATTTTATGAGCTGTCTCATTGCCAGAGCCGCATTTGCATTTAACACGCTTGAAACGCTTGAAATCTGCTCTCGTCTTCGACTTGTAAATTTGACAGCGCGATTGCAATTTTAAATGCTAATTAAAGAGGCAACTGGCAGGGCAACGCGGCGTATGCGTAATGATGGCAATTTCTTAAATTACCAAAGAATATGAAACCTGCGCAGCAAAGAGCAACAACGCCGCGCAAGTTTTACTTGTGCGTGTGGCAGCAAAATCAACATGTGAAACATGAGATGGCAATGTGTGTGTGTGTGTGGTGTGTGTGTGTGAGCGTGGCACTGACTGACTGCCGCTGTCAACTTATTAAGTCTAAGTGTGTGCGTGGGATGTGGGCTAAAAATATGCCAAGAAGAAGGACCCCAAGGAGGCGCCTACAAGGGCGCAGCATTATTGATGGACTTGAGCATGCCCTATACGAATTTCTACAGAGTATCTAGCCATTTATAAGGCTTGCTGCAAATTCATATCAAACACAACTTAACCCACTCAAAACTCAACAAATTAAATGGAGAACTTTAGAGAGCCAAAAAGTTTCGCTTAACTTTTAGCAAATCACAAGTAGTTTTCCCCACCCGCTTCCACTCGCCCCACCGAGATTGCGTACACTATTTATGTATGTATGTGTGTGTGTAGTACATGCAGCAAAAAGCTCGTGTCATTCGCAACATTTTGCGTAATTGCGTCGGCACGCGCAGCAGCAGGCTCAGCCCTGGCAGACACGTACATACACGTATATCGTGTACATAACTAGCCAAGCTGATAGAGGCAGAGAGGGAGGGAGGGGGAGGGGGGAGGCAGCTTGACATTGACATTGGCTGCGCTGGCACATGTTAATGATGTGGCCTTAACTGCACTTGTTGAGCATAACTTTGCTTGCCTCATCGTCGTGCCGCAAATGTCAATCACAGCCTGCCACACAAGGCACGCTGCCTGCCGCCGCCTTATGCTTCCCATTAGCAGGCAGCGTGTGCACTTTGTGCGCGCCACAGCGAGCAGGGCTAAGCTACAGCAAATCTCTATTGATTATTGCGTTTATGTGTTGTGAGTTGAAAGCATAAAAAGGAGCAAAGTGCCAAGTGCGACGGCAGAGAGAGAGAGAGAGAGAGTGAGAGCGCGGGGCGAATCAAGGCTCAGTTGGCTGAGAACGTGCAGCAGCAGCAGCTGTCTTTGATAGCAGGTAAATCAATATTTTCCAACAGCAATACTTTTTTTCTTTTTGTACATGTGTGTGTGTGCGAGTGTGTGTGTGTGTGTGTGCGCTCTCCACTTGTGAGCACAGCAAATCCTTTGGCCAAACAAAGCAGTCGGGACGCGTGTCAAATGCGCTTGGATTCGAGTGCTGCTTTGTTTCGCTCTCTCCCCCTCTCCCTCTCTCTGTCACTCTTATTTGATGTATTTCGATTCTTTGTTTATTTGGCAATGCATAAAGCAATTGCCTGTTTCGCCTTGCCTTGCCTGCTGCGTACAGTCGTCGCACAGAGCGTATGCGTAATATTGCGTATACGTCGCCTAGAGAGCAAGTTACGCGTTAAAGGCAACGACGAGCACATTATACGATTTGCATACACTCGAAACCATTTTAAGCTGCCTGTGGCGCCATTTGTCAAAGAAACTACACAGAGTGCTCTGCGTGGGTGTGCGTGGGTCAATAAAAGGGTTGCTCGGAAACGGAATCAGCATCAGCATAGAAAAAGGAATCTGAATAGTCCGCACACACACACACTCGCAGTGCACTATGCCACTTAATCCGCTCATTAGGCAACAGCTGCAGCATGCGCCAGCTTAAACGGATATTTATATAAATGTCTGCAAAAAGGGATAATGTGACTTCTGTGCGACCTTCCTCGCTAAGCTCTCGCCATAAATTGGGCTCTTCATGGCATGGCATGGCAGGCAACCTTAGGCATCTTCTGCTGCCTGCCTGCCTGTCGACGCTGTCATAACAAAAGCCAAAGATTTACAGTTACCTGGCCATCCCATTTTGCCGGCTCAGTCGAGCGTTAAGTGTCACTTTGTGTTGCATTGCTGCGTGCACAGCGCACAGCACACGCCTCGTTGCACATCGTTGCAAGTTGCGGGCCACAACTCGCTGCCCGCATAAGTATGCTACACTTTTTTTTTGCTCGCTGGCGCCTTTGTGCTACACTTGACTGCCGTCGCTGTCGCCGTCGCAGCCGGTTTATTTATTTACGCAGACACATAGACAACCACACACACACACACACACACATAGAGGGAGGCAGCTGTGCTAGGCTGCTGCGCCTTAAGTAAACATTATTAAAATTGCCAGCAACGTTGCCAGGCAATCCTAAAATAACCGAAGAACGCACATACCAAGGGATAACGAGAGTGGACAGCAGCGGGAGAGGGGGGGGGAGGCAAGAGAGCACTCTCTCTCTCGCACTTGAGTGCCGCCCTGCTGTCGGCCTGCTGTAGTGGCAATGGAAATTGTCATTTTCATATGAGAAAAGTCTCTCATTTCCCGAGCTCATTGAAAAATACGAGGCGTCATGGCAGCCAAGGTTATTATTATTATTGCTAAGCTAAAGTGGACGACACACACACACACACGCGGCTGGTCTACTTGTTGCTGGCGTCACATCCTTGTGCTTGTGCGCTGATTATCCTTTTTTTTCTTCCACTGGGTTTATTAGAAAGCTGTCAGCAACTCTCAGCGCGCCCCGGCGCACACTTGACATTTATTTATGCAAAAATGTGAAATCATTTGTGAAACTTGCCTTCAACCCCGCCCCCCGCCCACGGGTTAACAACAACAAAGCAAAAGGGACCTACTACTAGGGGAAAAAAAGGACATACGCCTCGCTGACTACCAACTGAATGTGTGAGCAGGCACAAAAAAAAAAAAGTTCCCAGCAATGACCAAGGCACAAAAAAAGGGTTCATGAATCAAGTTTTTGTGTGTGTCCTCTCGAGTCGCGCAGCAGCAGCAGCAACAACAACAACAACAAACAAAAGCGAAAGTGTGTGCAAAAAGCGAGCGCAAAAAGCGAAAGCAAAACTTCAGCGCCTTCTGCTGCTTTTGGCCACACTTAGCTGCATATCGCCAGCTGCAGCTGCTGCAACAGTAGCAGCTTCTTTTTTGGCTGCCCTTCCTCCCCCTCCTCCTTCTCTCCTCTCCCCCGCCTGGTGTGGACGTGCTAATAACTTATCATTAGATTAAAAACTTTTGTGCCATCGCGCGCAAAAGGCTTTTTTGTTCCAGCTGCGGAAGCGTAAAATTTCTGCAAGCTTTTAATAACTTTGCCACGCGAATAATTTGGCTGTTTTTATTGTCGAGCAGCGCGACGAAATGAATCCTTTGTTCCACTCTGCCTCTCTCTCCCCTTCCTGCACACACTTCTTATACGCCAGCTCGCATTGCAGAGTGCCAACTTTCTTTTGTTATCGTCTGCGTCTTTTTTGATGAATTTCTTTGCCCGCACACACACGTGTCTCCGGGCCACTTCCGTTGCCAGGAAGGCAACAGCTCATTAGGTTGCCCCGGCCAGAGATGCAAAAACAAGTATTATAATTCCGCAGAAGGTTACGCGTTCGGTTATTACTCTATTAGTTTGCTGTAATCGCATATTGACGCTTTAAGTGATATAGTCATATGCACGATGGGTTTGGCCAGGGTGAGGACATGCGCCAAGGCGGTGGAGTCTCTACCCGAAACGCTTGGCCGCATATCGGGCGCAAATATCTGTGGCACACTTCACTGCGCTTAGACAAACAGCAAAGTGGGAGAGAGAGAGACGGAGAGGAGGCAGGGGAAACAACAATGTAGGGATAGCTATAACTATAGCTGTACGAGCAGAGCCAAGCCATAGCTATAGCTTTATTGTTGATTGAACAAAAACAAGTTAGTCGAGGCCAGGCGGGAGTGAAGTGGATACGTGGTCGCTCGTCGCTCGGTTAACTGACTACGGCACGTACAGGAAGTCTGTCTGTTTGGCAGCCTGCCCGACTGACTGTGCTTCATAATTTTTGGGCATGGCTTTTGCATACTTTGAGGCATGTTAGCCAAAGTTCCAAAGCAGCTCGTGTGCTTCAACGACTTCGAGGCTGACGAAAATGGACTTGCTCGATGAAACTTCAGACTTGGCACAAAACTTTCCATTGCCTTTGTGTAATTTATGCTCTTGTTTTTGTGTCTGCCACATTCACTCTCTCTCACTCTGTGTGTGTGTGTGAACAATTTGGCAAGCGGCAGGCAGGAAGGAAGCATCCCGCTGCCATTGACATTGACAACTTCCGGACACGTCAAGTGAGAAGCCAAGCTCAGCCCCGTCTGAGCCTTGACTCTGCTGCTCTGCGCTCAGCTGTTGGGCATTTTCTAATTTCACTAATTTAAATCAACTTTTGCGCGCTGCACGCAAAACTTTTCGGTCAACAATTTAAATGTTGCTGTTGTGTGTTGCTGTGCCACTTGGCACATAATGAGCATGTCCTGTGCCAACACTATGGTTCAGACAGTCATAACCAGCGCCACAATAAGAGGAGAGAGGCAAAGGCAAGTTTGTGTAATTGAAGTGCATACTTCAAGACGCAGGCGGACGCCTCATTGTCAACGCGTATGCCCAATGGACCCGGCCGCAGCCACAGAGCAACCCCAGGCTGGCCCAGTTGTCCAACTTTCATAATTACGAGAGTAACAACGACAGCGGCCGCAAAAACTTTGCCAGCCAGTCAAGAAATTAACGTTGCAAAGACGCACACAGAATACAGAGCACACAGTGTATATACGCCTGCCTCTACCACGCCCCCTTTGGGGACTCTGTAGACACTTGGTGCTTAGTACACTTTATCAGCATGATAATTTCAAGGCTATTTATAAATATTTCGCAGCAAGTGCTGGCTAAATATTGTCGAAGGCATAGTAAAGTTGAAAGTTCGATTAGTTTGGCAAATATTTTGCTTAATTAACATTTCTGTTTTCCATAGACAGATAGCTCGCGCTTAATGGACTCTTTTATTTGATTTATGCACACATTCGACAGCTGCCAAGCTGTAGTCAATCAGTTGCAAACATTTTTCATTTGCCAGCGATGAAAGCCGCAAGCAAATCAAACCCGAAAATAAAGCAAAACAAATCGAGCAGCAGCTGAAACGGAAATGAAATCAAATCGCACAGGTAATTTGTTGTCACAAAGGTAGCGAAGAGAGAGAGACAGCTATATACGCTATGCTCTTCCTGTGTGTGCATTATAAATGTCAGGATTAAGCTGGCTTCACTCCGCAGTAGTCGAGAGGAGTCGAGTCGATTCGCTGCGGGCTGTTCGTAAGCCACAAACCGACATTCAGGCCCGGCCCAAAGACGGCGTAACGGCAAATGCGGCTGAGTAATGACAACGTCTATGCGGTTTGTGCCCGAGTGAAACCACAACAATTATTGCTTTGCCAATGTCAATTCCGATGGCGTTGGCGCTGCTAATGACGCTGGCCATGTCGATGGCATTGCCTGCGGAAACATTTAAATTGCCGGATTCAATAACAAAATGACTTGGCTTGCCAACTCTCTCTCTCTCTCTCTACAACTGTGCGAGTGTCTCTCTCAGTGTGCGTGTGTGTGTGCTTGATTAATAACCATGTTAAATGCATTAACAAGAAAAATGATTTGCCAAAGTCACTTCAAGGCATGCCGTGTGGCAACGTGTCGTCGTATGCGCAACACGTGAAAGAGCGAAAAGGCGCGCTCACATTGCGTATACGACACGTTGTGCGAGCAAACATCAAAAGCAATTGGTTTCTGCATGTTTTTCTTCGCCTGCTGCCCCGCCTGCGCGCACCTTGTAATAACATCGTAAATTATGATGATTGATGTTGATTTTAATGGCGTCACATAATCACAATTAGCAGAGGCGTCTGCAAAATGCGAAACACTCGGCCCGGCTAATTGATGGCCTTGCCTCGTCCTGCTGCTGCTGCTGCTGCTGCACAAGCAAACTTAGTCGCATAATTGAGCTAGTCGCATTAGTTTGGCAATTTAAATGAATTCGCAGCCATTATTAATAATTAAAAATAAACACTTTTTCCGCATAGCGCGCTAATCTCATCCGCCAGTCAGTTGAAAAGTCACACAGACAAATACCCAGCTTAGTGTGCAAACAATCGAATTAAAAACGCATAAATATTGCATCGCTTCGGTTCGGCTTGAATTATTCATGAGGCAGCTATGAATTACACGCACATTATGTGTGATTAGGCCAGGCGAAACTGACACCTGCCACGCGGCAAAAAGAGTTTGCCCTGCGAAACTGGATCGACGGGGAGGAAGGAGAGGAAGGAGAGGGAAGCGCCAAGTCAAGTCGCGTCTGAATCTGCGGCGAACACAATAAAATCCATGAACATTTAGCTGACTGTCTGTCTGCTGTTTGTTTGTCCCTGCGTCTGTCTCCCCTCTCTCCCCGCTTTGGCTGTCTGCCTCAGCTGCATTTGACATTTGACCTTCGAGCGAATGCACACACAGTCAGCGACGTCGTCGTCGTCGTCGTCGTCTATGCGATGCAAGTAAATAGTGCAAACAATACAAGCGCTTGTTAAATATTGCATGAATAACAATATAAAAAACGAGCTAGAATGTTGCGGTTAAGCAGGGCGGGACTAGCAGATACCCTGCAGCAAGTGCACTGCTAATGAAGTCAACTTTAAGCCAAGACTCCCCTTTGAACTGTGCCCTTTACGAGGTATGCAATTTATACGCTTTAAAGAAAGAAATTTGCACAGCGCGCCAGACGAGACATGTGTGTGTGTGTGTGTGCAGCAATGTGTGCGATAAGCAAGCACAACAACAACAACTTGTGCACAACAACAATGAAATAGTAATAACAATAATGACAAGAGCGTTGCGCCAGCGGAGCGCAGCACAAGACAGTCAAGGATGAATGCATGGGATGTGACTTCGTCAGTCACCGGGGAGACAAAGAGTCACGCCACGAGTCAACACACACACACACACAGAGACACACACATCAATTGTCTGTGCATGCCATAATAGATAGATATGCATGTGCCGCACTCACTCACTCAGCTTGCCAGCTAATACTCTGCTCAATTTCATGCAATGATTGCAGGAATTTACGACTTACGATTTGCGTTTTACTATTTACGATTTTTGCATGCTGCCCCCCGCCCAAAATGCCGCAAATAACTCAAGCTAAACATTTTCCACACTTTGTCGCCTGCTGTCAAGTGGATTATGAGTTGGAGAACCTTGAGCCAGTCCACAAGAGAGTCTGAGTACTTGCCGAGCTGCCTGCCTGCCTGTCTGCTCTGTTCTTGACACATTGCAGATTAATGCAAATTTATTTAGTTGTCGTTCATATTTTTAATTGACTTCGGGCATCAAAAAGCGCCTCGAACAGCTGACGAGCTGACTGAAGCTTGGCCTTGCCGAGGCAAGCAAAAGAGGCTGTGGCAAGAGGCAAGGGGCAGCGTCAGAGGTCGACATTGAATTCGCATTAGTTGCGCTGCAAAAGTTCATGAGGCCGTTGAGCTGCCAACCCAGCAACCGCGCCTGCCAGCTAAGTGTGTGTGTGTGTGTGCGTGTGTGTGTGTTGACTTGTTTAGTTAGACGACAGCTTGACATTGAGACTGACATTGACATTGACATTGGCTTGCGCCATTTGCAATTGCCGAGCCGCAGAGTTGTTGCGCGCTTAACTGAATATTTCATGCAATCAAAGGCTGAGTTAAATATAGATTCATTCCATTATGCCCTTTGTGGCAGGCTGACCTTAATAATTTCTAGCGGCAGCCCTTAATCCTCCATCACAGACAACTGCAATTTTCTATTATCTTTCGAGCGCGTCTTCTCCTGCGTCTCAGTCTCAGCAACAGGCATTATTTTTATTGCCGCTTTCTCTTGTGGCTAATTAATTGCGGTCACTTTGTTTGCGCCGAAATTCCGCAGACACTTGGCCAGCCATTAAACCCCTTCGGGCGAATGCTTTGAGAGAGAGAGAGATTTTTTCTCGCAACAGCAATTTGATTTAATTTGCTAGGTCAAAAGGGATGAATGCCTTCGCCTTGAGCGCGCGCTTCGTTTGTTCCTGTTTTACGCCGCATCAATTTCATCTAATTAAATCAAATAAATCAAACTGAGCCTGCGCCTTATTTAATGGCACATCATAAATGCGACACACACACACACACACACCACTTGCGTGCCTTCATGCAGCAGGCATTGCACACTCTGTGGAGCGTTAATGAGTGAGCTCCATTGCCTTTTATCGCATATTGCCCGCATTCAGTTGATTTGCGTTTTATTGCGTGACTTCGTGCACACGCGGCGTATGCGTAATTGCCGACACTGTTGTCACTGGCTGCAGTTTTGTGTGACGCATATGTAGCGTGATTATTTGCTGATATTATCCCAGACTGAATTATAGATAATAAAGCCAATGCGTAAACAAACCGTGCGCACAGGTAAGAGTGAGGCGCAATTACAAATCCCTCCTGCCACTCTTGCCACGCCCCAAATGGGAATACGACTTTCGAATAAATAATTGATGAAACAATGAGCCACAGAAGAGCGAGCAAATTGAGTGTAAAATTGCTACTAGCAAAACCTTGCCGAGCTGAACAATAGGAAGTCATTAGCAGACAAATCCCCCAAAATAAAAAGATACAAAAAAAAAACAAGCAAGCAAAACCTTGACTGACATTGCCAGCATTGATGGCAGCGACAAGAACAAAGCCTGCCGCACAATTTCATTTTGTGAGTGAAAACACTTTGATTTGATTTCAATTAAGATGAAAGCAACAGCCAAGCCAAGCGGAGGGTGGACCACAGCAAACACACTTGAGCCGCCTCAAGTCCTTGTCGATGCCTGCTTGGCTTGTTGATTAAATGTCAAATTGCGAGTATCAGCGCGAGCCACATGTGGCGCACGCCTACGCACGTCTAAGCCGCACGGCAACAGTTACACTTACAGTTCGAACGTAACATTTGAATAATTGAGTTTGAGTTTGAGTTTGCAGTTTGCTGGCATCGAGCTTGAAGTGGCCACAATCCAGTTTAAACGTTTGTTTGCCACAGTCTACCGAAAATGTCGTGCGGAACTCTCTCTCGCTCTCTCTCGATCCCTGATGGGCGTAGTTTCATTTCATTTGGATGGCGCGTACGTGCCTCGCATGCCCAATTGCCAAGTGCCAAGTTGCCGAGTTGCCTGCCTGCCAACAGCAGCTGCTGCGAGTCAAACATCAATCTGTCCCCCCCTGCTCCCCGCCTGCCTGCCACAGCGTAATTTACTTTATGCAATTAAATGTTTAATTTCACTCGCTTAAAGCCGTGCCTTGATTTCCATTGCATTGCGTATACGCCCTGTCAAGCAGCCAGCGTCAATTAGCCAAACATAGCTGACAATGAGCCCGAGCTGAGCTTACAGCAGCGCGCACACACACACATTGAGCTTCATTAAAAATCCCGTTAGGCTATAATACTAGTCTCCCTCCCCCTCTCTCTCTCCCTGTCTGGCCAGTGCACACGTTAGCTGGATATCTGTGCTCGACAATCTCTGCCGTAAGAGCATTAAATACAACTTTGTTTAGTTTTAATTAATACTTTTAATGAGCTCGATACGCGCAGCTATTTGTGTGTGTGTGTGTGTGCGTAATGAATATAATAATTAAAATCTTGGAAAAAAACACGCAAGATAATTAAAATGAAATACAACACGTGCCGTCAATTATTGATATATATAATCTATTGACTAATTGCAGCCGATCGGCGCGCAGATGTCAGCTTCAGTATTGGATGCAGCCTCCCCCCCTCCCCCTCTCTCTTCGCTGGCACGACAATATGCCAACTGAAATGTGGTGCAAATTTAACATTCATCTTATCTCGTTGTTGGCCCCCAATGTGCTGACCACAACGAGTCCCACGCAGCGGGCGACAACGACCAACGCCAGCGCCAGCATCATCCACACAGCGTTAACAAGCCAAACACAACAGGCAACCAGTTGCAGTTCCTCCCCTCCCTCCCAGCTCTTTCTCTTCCCTCTCTCTTTTGCCTGCATCTGCCCCTCAGTTGGCTGGCATTGTTGACAGTGCTTCATTCATGCCATTCATGAGACTCTGTGCTGGCCAAACTACCCCCGTTTCCCCTCGCTCCCACACTTGCACCCTGCAGTCCAGTTTATTTATGAACTGCGCTGCGATTTTTCAACTGCAATTTGAGCTGCCCTTTGCACTGTTTCGCCTCGCTTCGCCTTGGCTTGCTTTCCTTCTCTGTGCCTTGCTTTACTTTCTCTGCGTTGTTCCGCTTCATTTGGTTTTGCTTGCAATTTATTCTTGGCTGCTTTTTGCCGGCCATTTATCATGGCATGCTACTTAGCAGTTAATTTGTGTCGCATGCACGTTGGCCCCCGCAGGATAGGGAGGTAGGGGAGGGGGAGCACAAAACAAATCTACGTATCGAACGTTTCAATTTCGATTTGCCTGCGTCTGTGCGTGACAATTTCACGTGTATCGCTGGCAAGTGATAAATCTTGTTTGATTTTGGGCTAATGCACGCATTATTTCCACACATTTTGACCTTTAAGGCAATTGGCCAGGGCTGATCAGTTACCCATTAGCATGCAAAGGGCGCCTGTAGCAGGTCGCAGCCGCCGGCATACCATATCCCTCCTCTCCCCCTCTCCAATTTCTCGCTAATTAACTATGTGCCAGCCATACCCTAGCTGAATTTTCAGCTGGAACTTTGCCAAGCCCCAAACTGGCTGGCCTCCCACCTCCTCCTTCCCCACCCCCCTCTGTGTGTTCATGTGATTTCATGCTTGTTGCCTACAGCAGCAGCAAAGGCAGCCGAGGCAGCCAAAGTTACAATTTATGAGCACATCCTGCCGCGCTAAGCTTGTGTAAGCAACGTAGAAGGCGTCTGTCTTGCTGTGTGTGTGTGTGTGTGTTTGGGTGGGAGGGGAGGTTTGCATGGGGCGTGGCAAGACAAACACTTGTTACAGTTTGCTTTACATTTTGGGGGGCCAAAAGCGACTCGTCTCGTCGTCGACTGTCGCAGAGTGCAGCGTGCGCTGATTTTGATACCCCCGCCCCCCTCTCTCTTGCCCCCACTCAATCGCAGTGCACTTCCTGCCGCATCCTGTTGCTGTTTGTGTGACATTTTGACAGTTTGAAACGCCAACTAATTTGCCCCGATTTCTTTTGCCCAAATGTCATTTATAAACTCAGCGCCAACTTGACTCATTTAGCAAGTCAAAAATTTCATTTAGCCAACGCGCTGTCCCTTTCTGTCTCTGTCTCTTTCTCCTGCTGCTTGGGGGCTGAGGACAGTTGAGAACTTTTCGAACTGCGCTTCGATGGCTTTTTATGAACTTTCGTTATGTGCTGTGAGAATCTGTGAGAATGGCAGAAGACCCAACCGAAGATGGGAATAAGCCAACAATGAATGCATTCAAATGAAATTTCTTTGCCAATTTCTTTTTACGCAAGTTTTCAACTTTTCCAACCATGCGAAATAGTTGAGCACACTGTCTTTAATCTCTGGGTGTGGGAATTGCAAATGTTGCAAGATCGTACATTGCCATTGAGTTGCCTGCAAATCGAGCGACTCAATTGCTATGTGGGTCATTTGATTTAATAATACTGCAGCCAGGCCAAAGCCAGTTACCAACAGGGGGAGAGGAAAGCTGCTACATAAGCTTTACAAAGCACAAGAGATGTGAATGGCAATGGCAATGGCGCTCAATGGGTGTGTGTGTGTGTTGGTGCAGCTTAGGGCCACGCGAAGGATTTGTACGAGTCAAGAACTGATGGCAATGACAAAACCGGGCACAAGTAAGACGACTTTAAGTTAGCCTGCTTAAAGTTGCGCTCTCTCTGTGGCAGGTGGCGAGTGCCAAGCGAGTGCTACTTAAGAGCCAGACCTAAGCTACTTAATGCTGCCTCTCTCTCTTTCTCTGTCCCCCTCTAACTCGTTCTACTTTCGGCACATGCAATTTGGACAATTTTCCACTTTTACTTTTGCTACTTGTAAGTTAAACTTGTTGGCGCAAGCGACTACTGCTTGTAAGCCATATCGGTGCCTATTATAACGGTCAGTTTATCGTCTAGCTGCTGCCACCACGCGAGGCACTTTGCATGCAACGCGCGACACATTATTTCCGCCTTATAAACTTTTGCCGCTTGACTTTTCAGCGCCATGTCAGGCAGGACTTAACCCACAAGCACGTGTGTGTGTGAGTGACTGATTGTACGTGTGTGTGTGTGTGTGTGTGTGTGTGTGTGTGTGTAGGGGCAACCCAAACGCTGTTGATGCTTATCGTAGACTAAAAATTATGGGGCCTTTCGTCTAAGTACGGTGTAAGCCCAGCAGGATTTGCCTAAGGGACAAACTGCCTGGAGTACTTCGTGCTTCGTCGTCCCCTTCGCCTTGCCTAGAGCAAATGACTAATTATAACTTTCCCCTCGTTCTTGTTTCTTGCAGACGTCGCACAACCCCAATACTAATAGCAGCTGTGAATTATGGCAAGCGTTAATTAAAAGCGAAGGGCTTTAAAGCACGTCCCCCCGCCGCGTTCCCTCACCCACAGCAAATGCCGCTGTTCTACATGCATAAATCAATCAATCCAACTGCGACAGCAACAACAACAACAACAACTACAACATGTAAGCCAAACATGTTGCAGACGCCATAGGGACTCTACCTCTAGGACCTCTTCAGCGGACAATGTCAATGCCTATTTACATGGCATATGAAAAATGGCCATTTGTTTTCAATCAAATTGAAGCGAACGCGCACAGCATGGACAGCAACAGCAACAACAACAACTACGAAACGAGCGTTGCAGCAACTGAGCGCATGGAAATGACTTAAAGCCGCTTAAGAGCGCAAAATAAACGAGCGAGCGAGCGATAGAGAAAAGCAGAGAGAGAGTGAGAAAGAGAAATAAAACAAAAGCAAAGTAAAAACTCAAACAGAAAACAAAAAACAAAAGCCGCATTGACATAAAATCCAACAGGCAAACGGCCCACACGGCGTATGCGTGATTAATTGCACTTTGAATAACGACGCAGCTCGGCCACACCGCACCGCACACACAGACACAGACACACACACACGCGCAGGCACACAGAAACGCACTCAAAATGTTGCCCACAAATGTGATGACGTTCATGAAAAAGGTAAGTGACTTAACCAAAACCAAATCCGAACACGAAACCGAATGCAAACCGAATTCGCAGCGAATGCGGAAAACATTTCGCATTTTCCCCCAATTCAATATAAATCTGCGCTTGCTTTTTCTCTCCCACTTCTCTGTTTCTCTTTGGGTTTTTTAATAATTTTTACGCACATTGTCATTGACAGCTGTTCGTAATTTATGCCGTAGTTTACTTTCATTCTCGCATCTCTGTTGATTTTTTATTTGTAATTAATTATCCAGCGCCCTCACTGAAAATTTAATGAGCATTTCTCTACCCTATACCCTGTGGCAGTTGAAAACGTGCGGGAGGGTATACCAAATCTGTACTTACCTGAAATTGTCGATGAACAGTTCCATCTTCTCCGATCAGTCTAGCTGTGCTTTCTGCTTGCCTCATCCCATCACAAAGCAAGTGTGCTTGCAGGGTATCTGCCAGTCGACTCTCCCGTCCTTTGTTATTGTGCGTGCGCAATGCGAAAACAAACTGCAACACAAACAAATGAATGGAAATTGAATTCACTGGCGCTGCATATATTAAAGCGTATCAGGGGCAGCGATTCAGCTACAGCGTCGGCGTGTCCGGCGTGTCGATGATTTTAAGCCTTTTTTGAAACAGGGATCAGACAAAGACAAACAACGCTAAATCGCAAACGGGAGAAAGAAGGCGCACAAAAAAAAGAGAAGAAGACAAACAAAACTTTTTAATTAAAAAGTCCGTTAAATGCTTTGAACGCTTCGTTGGCTTTCGCTGTAAGGAGAAAAGGCGCAAAAAAAAATTATATTTTTTTCAAAAAAAAAAAAAATACATAAATAAAGGGACAGCAATCAAAGCGGTTCAATTGTGCCGCAACACCTGCCCGAGGCGCTGTTTGCACCTTTCTTTCGCTGCCTTGGCGGGGGGCGGCGGCATAAAATTAGACATAAGCTGAGCCAAAAATAATATCGAAACACACAAAGGACGCGCCCCAAAAAAAAAAGGAACCCCAAAAACTCGAACCAATCGAAACCAAAGGGAAGAGTGTAAATTCCACAGAAATTCCTATTTATCCCACGTAACACACAAAATTCTTGAGAAAACTTTTCGAGTAAAGCGGAGACGAAAACGAAGACGAAAACAAAAAAGAAAGTAAAGGGAAATTAAAGCAACAAAAAAGTAGAAGAAGAGATAAGCAAATGTCGAGGCAACTGCTCAAGTTGTTCCCCTACGTGTTGTTGTTTCTTTCGGCTGTTTAGCAAAACTTTGATTAGACCAAATGAAGCACAAAATCAAAGTGCAGAACCCGCCTCGAGTAGAGTTCCTGCCCCTCGGCCAAGTCGTGGGGCACCCAACTCAACTCAAGGCAGGACGAGACAAGACAAGACAATGATGTGCCGATGACAGTTGTCGCACTGCCAATGTCAGCAGGCAGTCTCCAAGGCGGCCAAGGCAACTGGAAAGGATTGCACAAAGTTTTTCTATTTGTTTTGCCATTTAAATGCCTAATACAATTCTCTCTCGCTCTCACACTCGCTCTCTCTCTTTCTCTTTGCCAAAGTAAAAAGAAACAGACAACTTCAAAGACGATCAGCCAAGCGTAAATGTGTTACAAGCAGACAGTGAGAGAGAGAGGGAAGTGGGAGGGGTAGAACAAGCATGACAGGCTGCAAATTATATGCCGTAATTTTCTTAATAGTTTTCCTGGACTTTATCAACACACACACAGACAGCAAAGAGAGACAGAGACATAGCCCAAAAAAAACCTGCAGCATTTTGCGGCCAAGAGTTGTTTGTGGTTTGCTGCAAGCACTTACAACCACATGATGGCCTGCACCCCTTGACCCTGGCACATACACCCCCCCCCCTGCCCGTAAGCCATGTTTTTGTCTGTTATTTAAGCCACCTGTGTGGACGGCCATTAAATTGTGTAATACCTTATTGCGCTCCGGCCCTGCGCTGCGCAGAGTGTATTACATATTCGTTGCGAAATCTGTCTGGCATTCCCCCTCCCTCTCTTTCTCTCTATTTCTCTTATTGATTTTCATGTGCATTTTCAGCTGCAATTCGCATTCGGTTCAGTCATAACGCTAAAAGCTGCTGAGGCTGCCGATTGCGTCGTTCCAGCTCCACACTTCCCTCTCTCTTCCGTTCTCCCTATTCAATGCTCGCTTCATATTGACTTGGCTCTTTATGTGGCATACTTTAGGGCGCGTTAAGCGCGCACAGCTGCCATGTGTGTGTGTGTGTGTGGATTATTGTGGTCTTTGGCCACATCAGCAGCGGCACTTAAATTGCTCGCCCAGGCAGCAGCCCGTTATTTTCGGCACTAAACACAAGGAAACTAGCAGACAGGCCAACATAGACAGTGAAAGGAGAAGATGCTCATAATAAATGACAAAATTAACACGGCAATAATTGCATGTGCGGCCCCAGCTCCGGCCCCCGAACGAGTACATAAATTAGAGACGCGCCAAGCGAAAAGGCGTCGAGCTACGAGCTACGTGTCAGACTGTCAGGCAGACATAAATCCGCCAGCATGGATATTACCTTGAGGCCGAGACTTCAAATGACATCATCAAAAATGTAGCGCAAGCTGAGCACAAAGCGGCCATAATCTGACACTAGGCAGCGCTTAGTTCTGGCCCAAGTTGGGGCTGAGGCTGGTACTGAGGCTGAGGTTGAGTCTCGGCTTGGCCTGCCTGCCTGCCTCGCAAAAAGGTAGAAAGCGCTGCAGCCAAAAGCACTTAGCGTAATTTGCACCAGCTAGAGAGAGAGAGAGAGAGAGAGAGCACTACTTTGTGTTTGTGTGTGTGCGGCCTGCCTGTTTGTTCCGGTTTCGTCGCCGCCATCGCTTTGGCAAATAGAAAATTTCCACTTCATAAAATGCTGACAACGCAGAGCACTTATGTTTCGGAGGCTCGCTTGCTGCTGGCCTGGCTTTGTCTGCCTCTCCCTCTCTCTCGCTCTCTGTCCGTCTGCTTGCCTCTCGCTCTCTACGTGTGTGCATTAAAAAGAATGACGGCAATTTTTTCGGCAGCTCAACTGAAACTTGGCGCACGCTTTGCGCTTAGTTTAAACAAAAATTGCTTGCCGCATTTTACGATTTTTAGGCAATTCGCTCAGGCTAAGCCACAGCGGGTCCAGCAACAACAACAGCAACAACAACGAGAACTGAATGAAAACTCAAATAAAACGCAACGCGTTATTTTCACCTGCCTGCGCCACAATGACGACGCCTGAAATGTGCCTAATAAAAATATGTTGCGCGCAGCAAAGAAAGAGAGAGAGAGAGAGGAGGGGGAGGGGGAGGCAAAGTGAAAAGCAAATTCAGATAAAATTAACAAATGCATGACGCAGATGAGAAACAGCTGGCCGTAGCTGTCCGGGCGCTCGTTTTAAGAGCCTGGACCTGTGCCTGGGCCTGGCCTGGCCGTAAAGCTGTTCCGGAATTCAATTTCGAGCCGTGGTGCGCAAAAAACGCATTTGAAAAACCCGAAAATTCAATATGCCCCAAGCCTCGATCGTAACTATAAATATTTTTGTGGCTGCCACAAATGAAAATTCCAGTTGAATACTCTGTTAATATTTATAGTACACATCCCAAATCGCTTATCCGCTTCGCTCGCATTGCCTGCTCGCTGTCTTTCGCCTTCTTATTTGTCTTTATCTCTTTGCAGATGGTGGCCACCGATGAGCAGACCAGCGAACGGCAGCAGCATGCAACAGATTCCGGCGGCGGCGGCGGCGGTGGTGGCGCCTCCAATACGGGCGCCCTCAACAAAATGAAGGCAACGCTCTCCTCGTCGCTGCTAACCGTCACGGACAAAGGTGAGTGCAAATGCCAGCAGCTTGTGGCGTGAGATTTGGGGAGCGTCTTGGGGGATTGAGACCTGGCGCTGGCGTTTGGGGGGGGGGGGGGGTGGTAAGTGCATGCGAATTTATGGCTTGAATTTTTATACAAGTGCTCATAAAGCTGCTGCTAAAGTTTGCGCAAACTTTTGTACCTTGTGTGCAATGCCACAAGCAGCTGACGTTACGTATACGCAGCGTTGGCAGTAACAAAAGGCCAACGCTAAGTAAGCGCTCAAAGTGCACGCAGCAACTTATAACAATGCGCAGGAGATGTGCCAAGCTAATGCGATGCCCCCCGCCCCTTCCCTGCTAAGGCTGCTTGGTGAGCTTACGACACTTTAACCTTGCACAAAGCAGCAAACGTTGCGTATACGCAATGGCAAATTGAATTATGCAAGAAGGGGAGGGCAAAGGGAAGGGGCGCTGGCTGGTCATTGGCATTATCATTGCCATTGTTATGGTGTCATAAATGCGAGCGAGAGTTGTGGATTTTTACTAGTGTCCAGCGCACAAATCCAATGTCAATAAAAGGCTGCCAAGCAGCAGCAGCAGCCCGCAGAGAGAGGGAAAAGAGTAGCAGAAACACTGTGTGATGTTGACTTTTGTGTTCATTTTATTGCATTTAAGTTAGCTGGCAGTGCCTGCTGATTTTATTGCGGCCATAGCAGATTTATTAGTTAGAGAGAGAGAGAGAGAGAGAGAAATATGATATTTTATGATGTTTATTTAACGCAATGCGAGACGACTTGACTCCACTTCCAACTGCGACGGCCACTGCAGACAGAGCTTGCCACACGCAACCCGCCGTCGCATAATTTGTACAAACAATTTGCCACTTGTATTGTATGTAGTACATCGATTTGATTTGCCTCGCCCCATTGCCACGTAATTCCCTGCAAGTGCGCAGTTTTTGGCGCTCGACTCGTTAGCTGCATTTTATGACGCTGCCAGCCAAGCCAAACTGGCCAATACTTTGGCTTGATTCAACAGGCAGCGTTTTTATTGCCTTGCCAAAGAAAACATTTGCAATGACGTTTAGCGGAAATTAAAGCGAGTAATTGAAAAACCTCTTGGCGCTTATGTAGTACTCTACTTGCATCACTTTTCTACTTTCAATGTTCACTTTTCTGTTCATTATTTAGAGGCGCATTTAACATTTATGAAGTGTACTCAAATCGGGGCGCATTCACCTCTAGCTTGGTTGCTCACTCGCCTTTCTTTCGCACATTGTTCCGCTTAGTTGCCGTCGGCCAGAGTGGAAATGCTGCACGTGCAACTGTGCGTATGCGCAACGCGCAGAACAAAGAACGCTTTGTGCGCCTGCCTCTCGACTGTAACTAATGCAGAACGACCTTTTCCGTGCCACGGCCAGCCTGAATGCCATTAAAGCAAATTTGTTTCACCATGAAAATTAAGCTTAACATGTTTTTCTATTTGCCAGAAAGCAAGGTAAACTGGCAAGCTGGCAAGGTCAGGCACACGGCTAAATACCCTGTACCTCATGTATATGTACAGAGCGAGGTGTATACATGCTATAGAGCTCTGCTTTCATATATGCTTTCATAAAAATGTAGCTCTTCCTTTACCAATTTATCAGCCTAAATTTTCACTCGCCCAGCTCGTGTTCTTCTTGTGTTAATTGCCCAATTCGTTGGGCCACGCCCACTTGGCTCGACTCGACGCCCCCAACGATGTCAGCAATTTCCGTTTTGACTATCGCTAATCACCTCCATTTATTTTATTTATCGCATTTGTCGCCTACGTCGCCCACGTCACGTTGGCAATTTGCGAGTGTGAATTAATTATGAAATCAGGTCACATTTTGAGCAAGCAACAAGTTAATTATTAAATCTGCCTTCCATAGAGGGGCGTGCCTCGAGGGGCAGGCGTGTTTAAATGCAGTTGTGGTCAATCACAATGCGCGCTGCTGCGCTTTGAGGCATTGTCAGCCTTCGCAGTCTGTCGAGCGAATTCATTAAGCTTGTTGTTTTCTCTCTCTCTGTTCTTGTTGCAGTTAATAAAATGTCGCCACGCCCCTCGCTGGTGCCAACGGATGCGGATACCAGCGGCAGCTACGGCTCACCCAGCTATCAACAGCAGCAGCAGCAACAACTGCAACAGCAGCAGCAGCAGGAGGGCAGCAGCAATCTGAACAACAACAATAACAATACGGCGGGTGGAGGCGGAGGCGCAGGAGCGGCAGCCAAACAGGAGCCCGGACGCAGAGCGGGCGCTTGCCGGGTGTGCCTAAAGTCCTTCAAGCCGGACGACTACCACAAGACGTGCTTCGAGTGCCAGCAGCGAGTGTGCGAGGATTGCGCCAGCTATAGCAAGCTGGACGAGCACGAGGATGCGGTAAGTCCGTTGGCGGGCCAACTGCAGTTTTCCAAGCCACTAGGCAATGTCCATTTGGGGGCGTGGCAAAAATAAACACATTATCCCGCGGCGTTTAATTAATATGAAAAACAATCTGTGGGCTGGCCCCACTGTGTCCCTGGATGTCCCTGGGTGTGCACAGTTTCCGTTTTATTATTACTAACTAAAAGCGCCGTTGGCATCTGGCGGTGACAATGATTGCGTGGGCGTGGACCACTCTCACACGCCCCTTATCGCTGTGGGCGGGGGCACATACATTAACCGCCTCCGCCTGCACACAAATTAGATTACATTTAGGGGACTCTTTCCCCTCACACCCCAGCCCCCCAGCCCCTTAACAAACAGAACTAACAATAGCCTCGCCTTGCCTTGGTATTAACAAGATAAAAGCCAGATTAACGAGATTAAACGACAACGGCGACAAAAGCGACGGCGACGGCGACGCCGACGAGTTGCACTCAGCCTGTTGCCTCTCGCATGTCCTTGTGAGTGTATGTGTGAGGGAGTGTGTAAGCGAGTGTGTTGCGTGTTCTGCTTAGCTCATGCAGTAACTTTCATTTCCCACTTTCCACTCCCTCGTATCAATAGAACGCATAATGCCCATTGTAGCGTTATCTATACATATCTCTAGTATTGGTGGTGAGCTACAACAATGCAACATTGTCTTCGCAGTTCTAGCGATTTGCTCGATGGTCCCTGTCTGCCTTCTTCTGCCCCCCGTTGTCTGCTGAAGTGTTTGGCAACGCCCTGCGCATAAAATTTAACGCTCCGTTCGTCAACTGGCCACTTTGGTTAATTGAAATTGATGTTTGTGGGCGGCCCATTCGCACTCGGGCGTACATACACTCACACACACACACACACACGCGTGCATAGGGACCACAGTAGCGTAATTATGGCCAACGCATGCGACATGACCGACTGTTGATAGCCTGACCACAATGTGGCCCAACCCGCTGTCAACATATGCCAGGCGAACGAGCTAAGAGAGAGAGCTGACATTTTGGGGTTGGGCTGCGTTGGATTGGGTTGGGTTTGGATCATTGAATGCATTGTAAACCATATGGCCTATAGAATACTTATGCGGGTAGTTATGAATTCGATTAGCCAATGCTTGAGATAATATTAGCTATTTGTTAATCATGTTGCACATAAGTTGATTCCACAAAACCATTGCATACTTCTGCGGGCTGAATGCAATTTATTGATTTGCCAAGCAGGCACAGTGAAGCTCTGCATGAATGCATGCCCGTATCTAGCTTTATAGTACTTAAGCACTTATAAACTGACTTTCTACATATCATAACCTTCTGAAAACTCAAAGGATTTTCACGAGTGACGACATTTTGTAGACGTATTGAAATCATTAGTAATTCTACTCTTTAAAAAATACAAGTTTTCTAGCTAATTTGCTGGAGAGCTCTTCTGGATGCATTCATGCAGACATGTAATACACAATATGCATTGATAATCTTCTCGTATTTACCCAATCTGTTAAGCACAGAGCACAGCTTACACTTGAAGGCCAGCCAAGTTGTCTGCAATGTCTAGTTATATGCTAGTCGAGTAGGCAAAGTTCTCCTTGGCAAGCTTTAAGCTGAAATTGGTTTACTATTCAATAAACTACTCGGAATCACTGGGGTTCCTGCCCGAAAAACCCCTCCCCCTTCCCTTCCTCTCTTACACATTCATCAAAATCGATTTCCTGCTTATGCATTCGCAATGCAGCGCATCAAAAGCCTTCGCTGCAAAATGCCTGCGGCAGAGCGTGGGCTTATGTGTTTAGCTAAAGCCAGAGTCAGTCAGAGCTGACTTTAAAACATCAGCAACAACAACAACAACCAAAAAGAGGAGAGCAGAGAAAAAGAAGTAGAAGAACAAGTGCAATAACAGTTTCAGTTGATTTCTCGCCGGGCCATAATTATAACTCACGCAACTGAGGGAAAATAAAGGCAATAAAACCAACGGCAACGGCAGCTGCAGCAGCACAGCGCGAGCCATGATTATAGCCCCACTTGCTGTTCACACTCCCGCACACACACACACACAACTTAATTAAAACGCGGCGCGACTCGCGCTGCTCACATGACGCAGCCCAATGCAGCCGCCGCCGGCGGGCAACGTATCGCAACGCAACGCAACGTTACGTAACAGGAGCAGGTGTGGCAAGTGTAGCAAAATGTGTGGCAAGCATTGTGCCAGCCCTTTTCCCCCACGTTGCTTTTGCTATAGATTTTTTCTACTGCGCAGCATCAGGTAGAAAACCGCAGCAACTTTTGTTCAAAAAGTAATTAATATTTATTTTCACTGGCCACCGACAACAACAACAACAACAACAATCGGGGGAAACAATGGGCAGCGAGCGAACGGCAGCTGAACAAGTTTAACTAGCTAATAAATATTATCCCGCTGTTTGCGCCAGCCACAAATAGAATTTTGCGCTTAGCTGGTAAATTTTAATTAGGACCCACGCTGCGTATACTTGATGCCACAACATTGCATTGATTTTTGCCCCCTACCCCCACCCCCCCACTGTGCATCTGCTCTTTCAGAACATGTGGCGCTGCAGCGTCTGTCGTCGCAAAATGGCATCGCGCGTCTGCATTCCACAGGACTCGACAGACTCCACGCTGGACGTGCCCGTGCTGGAGGCACTGCAACGTCGTCATTCCGATGCCAAGCTGGGCAGCAGCACACAGACGCTGGCGCCGAGCAATGGAGCTGCGCTGGCACCGCCTCGCAGTCCCGAATTGCGTCGCCATTCGGACGTTTCACCTGCATCGCTCAAGGAACTGGAGCGTGTAAGTGACCCAGGGGTTTAGCCCATCCCCCACTCTCCTAACCTAACATTCCCTTACGATTGCGTGTATTTGCAGCAACTGAAGGGCGGACGCAGCATGGCGCCCAGCCGCTCGAATAGTCCGCCACGCGGCAGTGAACTGGAGCCCGCATTTGGTGCGCCGCTTTCGCGGATGCAATCGCGACGCGGCTCACGTGTCTCGCGCCAGCACAGCTACGACGACGACATGAAGACGGGCGGCGTGGGTGGCAGCATGGGCGGCGGAGGACCTGCGCTGGGCATGGCTGCGGATGCCTCTGGCCTGGGTTTACCGTCTATGCCACGCAGGTAAGTGCACACACACGGCTGCGCGAAGGTACACACAGTGTCCACACTTATTCGCTTGCTTCCTCACCACCTAGGAAATCTGCCTACGACGTCTTTGCCCCGGGACTCATGCAGGGTGCGGCAGCAGCTGCCACGCAACTGCAGCGTTCGCCAGGTGAGGGCGGCGGCGGCGGAGCTGGAGGCATCATGCCACCCGGGCAGCTGCCCGGCTCGCGACGACCCTCGTTCCGTGTGCCACATCCCTCGGAGGACCTGCAGAACGATGAGTCGCCCGGCTCACCGGACAAGGGCAGCCCCGTGCTCACCGTGGATGACGATCGGCGCATGCGACGACGCGGTTCCCAGTTGTAAGTCAACACCGCAGTTCGAATGGCCACGCAGCTCGTGTTAACAGACTCCACCGACCCCTTTCCTTCCCCCCTCTGCTGCTCTTTTCAGACCGGACATTGCGGCCTTGCAGAACCGCGGCGCATTGCCAACGGGACTGGCCGCTTCCATTCCGGCGCCCATGGCCTCGTTTACAGGACCTAATTTGGAGGATTTGGAGGCGCCCCGGCGGCAAACGTCCATGGATGGCGAGGCCATACGTATTGTCATACACGATGTTGATTCCGGCCCGATTTGTGCATCAAAGCGTCGCATTATACTACGCCGGGATCCCACGGACAAGGCACATCGCAGTAAGTGAGCCCAGGGACGCACCTTAATGTGTGAGCGGGAGTCGAGTGTGTGTGTGCTATGTACTATGTGTGTGTGCACAGCAAATTTTCCATTCGATGAAAGCCAAGCCAGAGACCGCCGCGCTGTCCCCCGCCCCGCTTCAACCACACCGGAAATGGCCAAGTAAATAAGACTCATTACAACGTTTGGTTATGCTAATTCGACAGAGCGACCAACGGGCCCAACGACAGATCGACCGACGGACAAACTAACCGACCAAAGACCAAAGCGAAAGGACTTTGCCAGCATTTCCTGTCTGTGGGCAGGAGGAGGTCGGGTGAGAGAGTCAAGCTGCGCTGTGCTCCTTAATTCCCCAAACAAAGTGCACGGGGCGCAGCGCAACGGGCTGCGATACGGCGGAGCGACAGGACACCGTGCCGTAGCGTAAAGGATAATGTGGTTGGGCCCCCGTGGGTCCTAATGAAACCCAAAGCGGAAGCAAAACTGCTAGCAGATTAAGCAACTGAGAGAGGATTTTATCGACATAAAGGCCAACAAGCTCTACGGCTGCACTGCGAGTCCCACTACGAGACCACAATCAAGCATATACCCAGCACACCCCTGCACACATACATACAGTATTTACATGGCACACACACAGCAGCACACCTTGGCACATGTGTATACAGCACAACAGGCAGCATTGTTCACTCGTGCCTTTTTACCTTGGATTTTTGTATATACCCCACTGTGTGTAAGCTTGCCTGTATGTGTGTGTGTGTGTGTGTGCAAGCTTTTTAATTATATGCATTTTTTTTGCGCTGCATACCTCAGTGGACACCGTCGCCTCACGCCAAGCGATGCGCATGAAATGACCGCGCAAATGAATTTTTAATTATCAGCGCGAAGAAAATCAATAGAGAGAAAAGCGAGAAACGCGAGAAACGTGCCAAGGCATTAGGAAAACTCAAAAGAAAATGGCGTGAAATTGAGAAAAAACTCCAAGAAGAGTGAGCAGAAAAAACTGCAGAAAATGCTACAAGCAAAAAAGTTATGCAAATTTGCGTTAAACTTTCTTCTTGCTGGAAAATGTCAAGCTAAATTATGAAAATATTACAATGGGATATGCGCGTATTTATTCAGGCAAATAAAATACTGCATTATGTGATATGTCAAGTTGCGCACTAAATAAAGCAAGCATGAAAAATTGTCCCTTGTCCAGTTAGCACACGCACACGCACACAGGCACAATTGGTAAATGGCAAAACAAAATTCCAGAGAAAAAATGTGAAGTGAACAAAAAGTGCAGCAAGCGCCTTGCTGCAAATGCGAAAAGTTGTAACAAGTGAAAAAGAGGAAAAGCGCAGGCAAAACAAGTTAACAAACGAGAGAGAGAGGGGAGTTGGGAGAGTGAAAAGTGCAAAGTTTACGTAAATATAACTGCGTAAATTGAAAATCAATGTGTCAGTTGAGCTTGCAAAACGCTTTCGACACAATTTCGCCATGAGTTGCCGCTTACAATTTGTCAAGTTTTTGCGAGAAAAGCGTTTTTGCTTTTCAGAAAAAATCAGCTGCAACACGTTGCAAGTGAAGCGAAAAGTATGCAACACCTAATTGGCTTAAAATGTCAGGCAGCTGCCGGAACGGAACGCACATAATTTCAATCAAAATAACTGCCCGCTGGCTGCAGCTCCCCGTCTCCCTCTCTCTCGTGTGGCTTATATTGTAAAATTTCAATTTGCATATCATAAAAAAATGTCAATTCCACAACAAATACGCTTAAGCGCAGCCTGCAATGATAAAAATGCGACATCGTCGTGGCATGGCATGGCGTGGCGTGGGCGACGTAGCTCGTATCAAGAGTTAAGCATGCTCAGCTGGCGTATCTATGCGTCTCCTCCCCATCCCTCCTCTGCCTGCCTGCTTACCTGGCATATTTGATATGCAACGAAGCAAGTGGAATTTTAATGTGCTAAACCATTTTCTTGGCTTGCTGCCTCTGCGCTGCTCCACGCTACGTTGGCATCCTTGTTGCCTGGTATCCTTGGCGCTATTCTCGCTGTGCGGCTTAACCGCAAGCACACGCATGAAGCACAAGAAGAAGAAGATGAAGGCGCCAAGCAGCGCGGCAGCTTCTGCCACGCTCTTCTTCTTTGCCTTGAAATATTGACTGAGTGTGTCTGCAGGTATCTCTCTCTCTCTCTGTGTGTGTGTGTGTGCAACTATTCGAGTGGCATATAATTTTAAGGCAGCTGCCTGCACATTCATTTGCAGCTGCCGTTGCGCAATTAGCAGCTGCTTTGCAGCTAATGGAAGCGTTTAATTAAGCTGAAAAGCACATCAAAAGCAACAACAACAACAACAACAACTGAAAGAGAACTTCTCGCAATCGATGGCAAATGTAATTGAATGGTCAAATGCGCTTTCAATTATGCAACAACTTGAGTGTTTTACAGCAACACAAACTTCGCTGTGTGTGTGGCTCAAATGGCGTCTTAACACGCCTAATGAAATTTTACGCAGCCTCATGAGCTGCGCATTTATTGCTGCAAATCACGTCAGCCACACATACACTTACATCTGCTTCTTCCCCCCTTGCTTGCTTTGCGTGTGATTGGATCGTTTGCTTTGCTGCCTGGGCAACAGGTAGCCGCCCTCCCGCCCCGCTTCACCTCATCTGCCATTCATAGTTTTAGTGCTCTTAAGTACATTACTTACCCGCTTTCTTCAGCCACCGCCAACAGCAGGCACTCATCGTCCTCTTCCCCTTCTCCTTCTCTCATCCTCGTCCGCATCCTTGTCGCGTCATCTGCTTTGACATAAACGAGCCAGCAAGCAGGTGTTTCCAAGTAGCACTCGGTTGCTTGAATGCATAGCACGTCTGCGCCTAGCCAGGTTTATTAGTTTTGTCTTTAGCACAGCGCATAACTGGAGCAGAGGTTCCACTGCTCCTGCTGCCTGGCGATGCTGCTGCTAGTTTAATTAAGAATCAATTTTTATGGCTGCCGATAACAGCCACTAAAACTTGGTGTCCCTGGCTCCAGTCGTGTGTGCGCATCGATTAAGTCGTTGTCTCCCTGAAAGTTGGCATAGTTAATGTCATTAGTTCTGGCGTACAGGTTACACACTTTTGCTCCCCCCACGCCCCCACGCAAAACTTTGCACTCAGCTGAAACTTTAACTTTAACAGGGGCAGACACCCACACACACACACCCACACGCAGACAGACAGGTAGATAGATCACTTTAAAAGCGCACCCAAATTAGTTGACCTGGCCGCAAAGGGGCCGCTGCCTGTCTGCCATGCCCGACAAAGGTTGCCCGCAATAAAAAAAAGTTGGCAAATTCAAAGCATAAACAAGCCCAGTGTTTGGCTTATTAAAATCCTAATGATTCCCCCCCACACATAAAAATAAATAAAAAAGCCAGCAAAAAAGCGAAAGAGAAAAGCAAAGTGAAAAAAAAAAAAGGGAAAGCACAACAAATTGTATCGTAAAAACGTGGATGAATGACAAATACACACGAAAAAAGCAGGCGAACAAACAATGAGACAAAGGCTACCAAAATAGCCAACCTGACCCGCATCGTTCGACCTCACCTCGGAGACTTATAGAGCGAGAGAGAGAGCAACTCATTCGGGGTCGCCTCATGATTTTAATGTGCTTTTATGGCCAGCAGACTGCGACGAGGACGAGCAGGAATCGAAAATTCACTCAGCGCGCACATTTTGTGCATGTTAAGTGTGGCCAAAGGGAGCCAGAGTAACAACTAGCTAATACCCTGTAACGTGTCACACCAGTGTCACATCAGCCACAGTCTAGGCAAGCCTCATAAATCAGTTCAGTCGCGGGACTCTCTTCCATCTCAGACCAACTGCAGCGTCATCTTTGTTGAACTAACCTGCGCATTTGGACATCCTTTTCTTTTTGGCATTCGCATTCGCTTTCGTGTTTGCTTTTGCTTTTGTGCCTGTCAGAGTGCGCTCTGCTGACAGCAAAGGATTTCTCTTTTATTTATTTCGCTTTTATTGCCGTCTTTAGTGTTGTCCAAAATAGAAATAAAATCGCGCGCGCGTTGGGAGGAGAAACTTTTGATTAAAACACTCAAGAGAAAATGTCGCGTTATCCTAATTGGGTATCAATGTGCCTAAATCAACACACACACATAGACAGGCAGGCACACCCACACAGAGGGCGCACGCGAATGCGCAACATTTTATTGCATACTTTGGCGGGCGCCATAGCTGTCCTTGTTACCGTTCCCCGTCCCCGCATTTCCCCTTCGCATTTCCTGCACAAAACTTTAGCCATCGCAGGATGCCACCTGCCTGGAATTATTGCGCTGGAAATCAACGCAAGTGCAAGCAGAAAATATCAACCAAAAAACCTTGGGGAACCCAAAATTTCATTGTCAATGACAGAGAGAGAGAGACGAAAGGCAGACGGAGCGGGACGTGCTGCTGTGGCTGGGGCCACTACCCCGACAAGTCTCTAGTTAACTTTCTTGGCCATTGTCTGCAGCAAGCGCTCAACTGTCTGGCCGCGAGCCAAGACGTTGCAGCAGAGAGAGAGGAAGGGGAGGCCAAGCGGGGCAGGAAATCCGCTTTCGTAAGTTTTTGAGCACAAATTGTTGAAATTAGTTTTCTGCGCCCAATGATAAGTACTTGAAACCGAGCTGCACATTCGCTGGCAGTGAAATTGCAATTAAATTAATTAAATTGCTCCAAAAAGGGAAAATCTTGTGCAGCTGCAGAGCGACAGATAAATAAAATATGCTGTCTGCCTGCTTAAAGTCAAATTTGCTCAGGTATTTCGACTTGTTTTCCCCCAAGTTGTTGATTAATTTGCCTGGACAAGGGTAAGACACGGGTCAAAACGAGTCAAGTTCAAGCGCAATAAATAAATTTCCACGTGCGGATGCGAAACTAAGCTCTTTTTCTCTCTGCACATACAGATACAACTTGACTAAGCACAAAACTTGGCAGACAAGCAAGGAGAGAGAGCGGAAGATCGACTGAGTTGGATAGCAAAGAAAACAAATACTCTTGGTGCTTGTCTTGTATGGTCAACAAGGGGGGCGTATACGCAATGTACTCGAGAGTGTCGGACAAGCAGTGCAAACTGCAAATGAAATCAACACAAATTGTTGCCACATGCCCAAATTGGTTGCCTACGTGCCGACGTCTCTGTCCTCTACTAAGATTTAATATTGATTTTCCTCCTCTTCGTTGTCTTCTTCTTCTTCTTCCCTTGCCATTGTATTCTTTTGCCTTCTCCATGTCCGTGCCCTATAATCAGTCAGCATATTTTCTTATTAAATTCCCTTGCAGCACGAGGCTTTGGCATGCGCGTCGTGGGCGGCAAGACCGGCGCAGACGGACGACTCTTTGCCTACATTGTGTGGACAGTGCCGGGCGGGCCGGCGGAGAAGAATGGTCTGCAGCAGGGCGACAAGGTGGGTAAAAAGCGTATTTAACAAGCTGGCCAAAAGCATAATTAATGTGCAGCTCAGGCAGCGGGCATTTAGTTCGAAATTAATTGATGGACAGCTGTCATGACGTCGTTTAGCGAGCGATAAGTTCAAGTTTGACAAACGTCGCATCGCGACGGGGGAGGGGAGGGAAACGTCGTAAATTTTACAGCTGCCTGTCAACGTTATGGGTTATGACAAATGGTTTCTCATCTTTCGACAGATACTCGAGTGGAATGGCATGTCGCTTATCGATCGCAGTTTCGAGGAGGTCTGCTCCATCATGGACCGCACCGGAGACATTGTCGAGCTGCTGGTGGAGCATGCCACCGATTTTCGCATGTGCGATCTCTTCGATGAGAATCTGCCGCCAGGCAATGCCGGCGGACAGAGCGGACCACGACGATCAGGAGATGGACCCGTTGGACTGGGACTTATAGCGGGTAAGTCTGGCTGGCACTGATCTATCTGTAGTTAGTTCCCCCACTTTCCGCCCAGTAACTGTATATAACCCCCTTTATATGTCGTATCCCAAACGATGAGATATGCCTTGATGTACCCTCTGAATATGAAAAACTTTTACATAATTTTAATTTGTTGTTCTCGTTTCTTGTTACTTCTTTTCCAAAAAACCAACCAACCAATCTCAAAAAAAAAAAAAAACAACTACTAAATATTTTTTGTGATAACAATGATAAACAGACCCCGAAATCAACACAGACAAATCACCAGCATCGCCAACTAGACGGAAATTACCAAAAACTCCGGTATAAAACAATTTCGTAATATTGATTTCAATTTGAGATAAGAGAGAGAACAAGAACTCTGGCAGTGAACATGCAAATATATACCAATATATATATATATATTTATATATAAACATATATACCATTAACTACTATATACGCTAGTATTTACCATAAATATATATAACAAAACCAAAACACAACGGGCTATGTGCAGCAATAATGCAATAATTAGCTATAAAAACCAAGCAAGCAGCTTAAGCATACGCAGTTTTCTCCACACACGATTTTCAGCTTTCCTCAACCTCAACCTCAACCTTAAATTTGAATATCAAGTACTATATATATACATATATCTGAATTATAATCATCTCAATCTCGCAGTGCAATGCAACAAAACTCACCTAATTTCGAACCACTTATTTCGATTATCTTTGATTGTGTTCCAAATACGCGACGTATTTGATGTATTTGTAGTAGCTAATTTGATTATTGATATTATCGATCTATATATATATTATATATACTCTAAATTCAATGTATTATTTTATGTGTGTTTTTTACTTTTCATTCCGATTCATTTCGATTGTTAATATTGCCTACTAACTCTACGTACTTTCCACTAACCAGACCCAGCAAAACTAAAAACCAAAAAGAAACCCAAAATAACCCTTGACCTATCACCCAAAACTCATAAACCATCAACAAATGGCTAAATGTGTTCTTTGCTATTTTGTCATATAATCACAAAACGTACATATATTTATTTTTCGATGTTGGTAGAAATAATTGTTAGCGAACTAATACAATACAAAAAATACCAAAATACCAAATACAACAACTACATATATGATATGATATATGGCTACAACTTACCTAGCAGTAGAATTGACTACATTTAAGGCAACTAACCACATACTACCCCACGCCGAGAGTGGGAAGATAAGAGGATTTAGCTCTTAGCTCTAGTATATTCGCAAAAATACTACGTGTCCTTAACTCAATTTCCTTTCGGTTAGTTTTTCGTTTATCCTTCTTCTCGCAGGCAATCGAATTGCCCGCCATGAGAGAAAGAGAACACAGTAAGAACAAAGCACCAACAATAGAGTTATAAGCTGAACAAGTACATTTTAATCATCATCGTTAGTCGTGTCGCCCGCCCACTCGATAAGACGGTGTACGAATTTTTAATGAATTTCCTATATACGCAGCTTGTGTAGAACCATTTGAAACTAGGCTCTGCAAGTCGAAACAATAAACGTAAAACCAAAAAAAAAAAACAAAACAAAACACTATTAAGAATTATATGCCGATCCGAGCAGGGTTCTCCGATTAGATTAGAACTCTCGCTTGGTAGGCTGGCCAATGTTATGCTACAGTTACTTATGGTATATGGAAGAGATGAAACCGAAAATCTTTATAAATGTTACTAGTGCAAATTGTAGTAAACAGAGTTTAACTATATATATGTGTGTTTTAAATGTTATTGACTTTATATAATAAACATATGTGTATGCTAAGTAGAGAAGTGAACAATTGAAATAACCCAAAAAGAAATCCAAAAAAAAAACAAAAAGAAACGAAATTGGAACTAAATTTAAAACGTAGCTTGTTGTTGAAATGTTTAAATGTTTTTTAATCGAAAACAATATCGAAACCGAAACCAATTCCAATCCCTATATGGTACATGAATATATATATATATATATATATACTACAGCAAGATTGATATTGATAGATATATATGTATATGTATATTCGGGAGTTGTGCGCATTTGTTGGACCCAATCATATGTTATATGTATTTGTATCTTATGTATACATACGCCTATATCTATACACCTATACGCATTTGTATTTGTGTATGTCATTGTATTAGTGCTGTGTTTGTAAATGTTTAACATATATGCATATTTTGGAGATAGCGCGATCCGCCACGAGAGATCGCGGAGCCCACCTACTTATTAAATGAACACACAATAACGAAAGTGCTAAATTAATGGTTAAATGGTAAATCAAATGAAGATGATACAACGTTAACTACATACTAATATACTACCATAACTACCTAATCTAAATCTAACCTAACTTTAAACATAACTTGAAGCTGCTTCTTAGCTGTGTAACTCCTGTCAGATGGGTGATAAAAACTGAACTTTGAGTTTTTCTAACTACACTTTGTATACAACCTACCCTCGCGCTCACAGTGAGTGTCAAGTGTATATGTACCTATGTATTTATATACCTTACACACCCACCCACACACACACACACTTACATGTATAGTTTTACTGTATGTATAATGTATAACTAACCCTCCCCCCAGCTATCGACTTAAGTACAATCCAAGAAGAACCTATGAATTATGAGAATTATGAAAACTGATGACTGTAACTGTAACTGTATTTGTGGCGCAAGTTGTTGCATTGACAGGAATTTTTTTGTATATGTTTAATGTAAAAAAAAAGGGTGAAAGAACGAATGCAAAATGCAGATTGCAGCTTGCAGCAAGCAGAACGAAGAGTCCTCTAAATGGAGCTGCAGCAGAATCGTCATTTTACACTTGTCAGTCGCTTATCTATATGATGATGATAATATATATATATATACATATTATATACCAATGTATACATAACTTTACAACTCTATACGATATCTATATACACCCAGTTATTTTGAAACTTAACACTCATGCGTTTGCCAACGTGTACCAAATGTGCTAAAGATTCGACTCTAACAAACAAACAACAAAAAAAGAAACGTGAAAAATAAAGTCTCTCTATTTAACTGCAAAACAAAAACAAACGAATCGAGAACTGCAATTGCAATTGAAATTGAAATTGAATTAAATTAAATTGAATAGCGCAACATACGTGAGAACTTTTGTACAGCAGCTGTGCAGCCTGTTCAGCTACAAATGGCCTCCCCCTCCGGCACCCGCAACGATGTCCGAAAATGGTAAATGAACTCAATACAAGCAACTCTATCAAACAATAAAATAAAAGCAACCTACCTACCTACTCGTAATCTATTCGTAAACTGTAAATGAAGCATCCCATATACCTAAATACCTACAATACTCTCCTCCTCCCACTCTCTCTCTCTCTATCTCTACATAACTCAGTAATTTGTACAGATCTAGCACACTCGAATCTGAGTAAAACCCGCCTGTAACCAACCAACCACAACCAACAACCAAACCAGTGTAATATAGCTAGGCTCTATAAGTTGTACTACTTACATATTGTAATATCCACAACAACAACAAAAAAAATATTGTAATATAAAGTGCGCTTTTCTTTTTCTTTTTGATTTTGCTTTGACTTTGGTTTTGTGGACCGTTTTTTTTCTGTCGATTTTCGTTTAACATACTTCGTTTCTGTTTCTGTTACGTATACGCCCTGTTTTCCGCTGCGCTGTGTCCTTGTAAACAATTTCCATTTCTCTGTCAATTTATGAGCTTTTGTTTGCATTTCGCTTAGCAAATGTTTACCTTTACCGCCCCTTCCCTCTTCCCACTCTACATCACTTCTTTCTCCCCTTTTCCACCCCATTCTGTTTTTTCCATACCTTTGGTACGCTTCACTTTCCATGCTGTTTAGTTTATGCATAAGTCCTGACTCTTTAATGATGCCTTTCGCCATAGTGTTGCATTCGTCCACACACACAGACACACACACACTGACAAACACGCTCCACTCCACTCTATAGCTATAGTCCCGTAAACACACCTATGTATACTCTCCACACACACACACACCTACACACTTCCTCTAATGCATTTCGATTTGCGACTTTTGTTTGTATATAATATCAACAACAACAACTACAACTACAATTTGTGTGTGTATACCGAAAGTATTTATTGTAATATCCACTAGAAACAAAACTAGTTCAGTTGAGAGAAGCCTCCCATGATTATGATTAGCTTAGCCCTTAGTATACGCCCGCCTAAGAATCTAACTAACTAACTTGAAAAGGGTTTGCTTACCAGAGAAGAAGAACAACAACAACAAACTACAACACAATACAGAACATTTCAATTTTCAAATTGCTCAGTTTGTTTAAGTACCATTTGATTATTGTTTACCCTTCGGTTCGATTCAAAGTTTTATCCAAGTATTTCCTTTTCATTGATTGCATTTTGCTTAATTTGCATAAAACGTACGCAAAGCCTACAAAATTTGTTTGACTAGCATTTAAATCTAGTGGCTCTTTAAACTTATAAACCGACTAGCATTTCCTTAAACAACTTGCAACTAATACAACAACTAAACTATAAACCGTTATATATATATATACTGTATATGCATATTTATACCAAAACGAAACCCTTTAATTGTATATGAGCTCAATTTTCATTGAATTGTAACCCCAGCTGGCACGAGTTATGGCAATCGACTAAGATCCAAAAACCATAAACTGCAGCAGCATACACAAACAAAACCATGTGAAATATCTGACAAAACAAACAATTACAACAACAACAACAGCAGCAGCAACAACAACAAGAAGAAAGCATAATATAAAACTCATGTAAAGCGAGAAGAAGCCACAGCAGATGCAGCACAACTAAATTACTGTCATCAATTTCGATTGATGATTGATTGACTTAGGGGCTATGCGATGCTATGCTATGTTTCTCGTGTCTGACTTTATGATTGATTGATTGATTCATTTATCGAGTGTAATGATTTCAATTTGACATATGCAAACAACGTATGTGACTCTTAGGCATATAAAATTAATTGAATCTTTAAAGAGATCTCGACACAGTACATACAAATGTGAACAAACGAGAGAATGAATTACCATATAACTCACACATTCTCAGAGAGATAGACAGACTTTCGAACCGCCCCAATCGTATGTCTCTATGGCTAATTATATATTTATGTTGTGTGTTGTGTTCCATGTTCCATGTTCTATGTTCCATCTGCATGTTGCGTATACGACAGGTTGCCGTTTTAAGCTCTTGCTACTTAGCAATAGAAATGTATCTGCATCTGTAACTGTATTTGTATCTGTAGCTGTAACTCTATCTGTATCTGTATTTGTATATGTACTGTGTTGAACTGTGCGTTCGTTCTCACTCTGTCTTCACTTGCATTTATTTATTATTCATACGCACCGTAGTCGCAAAGTTTACTATGAATTTTAGTTACCCAAGCCACACACACACACACGCACGCACGCACGCACACACAGACAGTGGGAGAAACCGGATAAGGGAGACAGTTGACAACCGCAGGCCTTCGCCTAGCTGCGGTTTTTCAGCTACAACTTTGAGGCACAGTTAGTTACTGTCTCTGCCTCTGCCTCTGCCTCCTTCGTGTCTGGGGCAGGTGTCAAGTTGGCGTGCGAGTTTTTCATTACCAGGCAACAGTTGACTTTTGCCACACACAGTGCGGGGCGTTGTTTTAGGTCCCGGCACGACGCTGCGACGCTGCGACGCTGCGCCGCTGCTGCGCTGTCAGCAACAGGTGCTGTCGCCTTTAATTGACAGCTGGCAGGCATAAAATGTTTGAAATGTCGAAAATTAGAAAACTTTTAACAACAATTTGCAGGCAGCGGTGGCAGGCGGCACTGGCAGCGTCGTCATTATTATCGGCATTGCTTTTGAAAGGCGTCAGCCGCCCTCCTCCTCCAGCTTTCTTCCCACTTCCTTCCACAATCTTTCCGTCCCGTCTTCGACCTGTTTGCAGCAAAGTTTCTCAAGTGCTTAGGCACTTATCGCTGCTTGCCAGCCTGCCATTTTGATAAACTTCAATAATCCCGAGTACCGTCGGTATGTGTGTGTATGGGTATCTACAGATGTATGTGTGTGTCTGCGTACCTGTAGATAAGTGCGAGCGTCTTATAAAGTCCCGACACGAATTCGATTTCGTGTGCGGTCCCCAGTCAAGAGATGAGAAATGCGCCTCGTAATGTAATAAACTTTTTGGCACAACCATAAAGAGTTGCTCCACCCACACAGCCATACACCCACACACACGCACACCAACGCAGAGCAACAGTTGTTGGTGTGTGTGTGTGGTCCATTTCCGTTTTGGCACACGTTATTGCAATATGGCGGCTTCCGTTGGCATTGCAGCACAGCAGCTCAGTAACCGAATGTCAGATGTTTCGACAGTTGTTCCGTCCGTCCGTCCGCTGCCGCTGCCGCAGCTGCTGCTATTGCTGCTGTTGTTGCTGCTGCTATTGTGCGCATGTACACGCTATGAATATGTTATGAGGCAGCGCGCACTATATTCGACATATACGTATAATAAACACAGCACTATGGCAACAACAGCAATAGCAACAACTACAACAACTACAATGACTCTTATGCGCAACTGCGCAGCAATGACTTCCGTTTGTGCTGCCATGAAAGAGTGGAAGGCAGGCAGGGAAGGCAGAAGGAAGGCAGGGAGAGGTATACATAAAAAACACTAGACATTGCCCGCAGCAGATTGCATTTGCGGTTCTCCGTGTGGTCAATGTAAATACAAACGTGTGTGCGTGTGTGTGTGTGTGTCTGTGAGAATGTGCGCTTATTTAAGCATCATTTACATGTAACAATGTGCATGTGTGAGTAACTACTGTTTGCACATGTGTGTATGTGTGTGTGTGTGTGTGCCCCTGTGGGCATGAAATGCATTTTTGTTGCTCTGTTGATTTGCAATGCTTTTCATTTTGGGCATGCTCTATCTCTATCTCACTCTCTCTCTGTCTGTCTCTCGCTCTGTCTCAGATACAAAATATATTTTCACTCGTTTAATTAGTTTGTTTTGTTGTTTTAATATTGCTTTAATTTTGTTGTTCAGTTATGTACACACACACACACACACACACCACCACCACCACCACCACCACCAACCACAACAACAATAACAACAACCAGAACACTATAAATACCCAACAACAACAATAAGTGCTACAGCAGCTGTAAATATGCAAAGAAACAAAGAAATCACCATGTAAACTCTCCATGTAGGCAATAGGCTAATAAATAACTAAACTAACTGTAAAGCTAAGCCCAAGCAACGTGTGAGCCACCACGCGTGATAATGGTTTGTATTCGCGGTTCGCTCTCTAAAATCGTATCTTATTATAAAACTGCAGGAGCAAATCGCACGGGAGAAAATGGTCAGCGGACGCGTACAGATTCAGGTGTGGTATCATGCCGAGCGCAGCGAGCTGGTTATATCCCTGATGGCTGGCGATGATCTGGCACTGCGAGACGAGGCATACGGACATGGCAATCTGCCGGAGGCATATGCCAAAGTTCGCATATTGCCCAAGTGGTGAGTGCAACACAAAGCAAGCAGAACAAGAGAAAGAGGAAGAGGAGGAGGAGGAGGAGGAGAAGAGGCCAAGTGCTTTGCTCATCTTGGCCAAACTTCAAACTATAATTAAAATCGTGAGCCCCAACTCACCTTGACTTGACTGCTGCTGCCTATCCTTGTGCGGTGGCTAATCAATAATTTATCCCCTTCTTTTGTCCTTGTGCAGCGGCGATGGCAGCGTGCAACAGACCGAGGTCAGCCGACCCACACAGAATCCCATTTGGAATGCGACATTGACCTTTGCCCATGTGAAGGCCGACAGCTTAATGGATCGCTACATAGACATACAGCTGTGGGATCTGGTGCCGCACACCGAGTCTATATTCCTGGGGGAATGCAACATTGAGCTGCAGCAGGCGTTTCTCGATGACCAGGCCATCTGGTGCCGTCTGGAGGATCCCAAGGGGCTGCGCGGCATTAGTATCAGCAAGTCGCCGAGCGTATCCCCGCGCGGATCGATTGCAGCTGGCGCTGGTGCGCCATGTGGCGATGTGACACGCCTGCTGCGCCGAGATTACAATATGCAACGTTCCATATCGGATGAGGTTGATTCCATTGGGGATGGCGCATCGTTGCTGCATCCGGATCACGCTTGGATAGCGGGTTCGCGACGCGGCTCATCGCAGTCAGAGACCATGGAGGTAGAAGTGTATCAGCTTGGCAAGGACTTCTCGCGCTCATTGCCGGGATCGCGTCGTTCGAGCTTCCAGGATGCTGAGAAAAATCGGCTCGAGGAGGATGCTATGGCCACACCGCCGACATCTTATCTGGTGGGCAGACGCCGCTCTTCAGTGGCGCGACGCGATCCGGATGAGATCTTGAAATCTTTGAAGGCTGTGCGCGGCGAACTGGGACGCACCATGAGTCTGGGCACCGAGCAGCACAAGCGCATTGGTTCACGACGTGAGTATCCAAGTTTGAATTGTTCACAGATTATGCTAACTTGCAGGAGATAAAACATGCCCTGTCCCTCTTGAAAGAGACGCGCTCTGCCTGCCTCTCTCTGTCTCTCTCTCACTTTCAAGTGTTGTAATTGTGCTCCCGCTGTCTCTTTACTTCGCAATCACTTTCTCTCTCCCTCTCTCTCTCGCTTTGTCTTACACTATCTCTCTTTCCACACTCACTTGAACCTGCCTTGCTGTGTGTCTGACACTCATTTCTGGCTATAGCCACTAAATACACCAATATATATATTCGTATATCTAACACTCGATCTATTGCATTGGCCTCTACTTACGATCTACTACTATCTATCTATCTTATCTACTATCTATCTAATTTCTCTGCTCTCCCATCTTTTTCACTATTAGCCACAATATCGGTGTCGCATTATCAAAGCTTTGACACACCCTACACAAACTGGACAAAACACTAATATGTTAAAAACAATTCAAATAAATAATAAAACAAATCTCACCATATCTAACTTATAACTAACCAATAAACCAGCACCTCAGACACAACATATACAAAAATCAAGCAAAAACTTAAAGTCACAAGCTCTTAAATCACGCAATAAATACCTATTCTTGATATAACCAATCACTCTTTGCACGGCCGCAAGTCAAGTAACTGAATTAAGATTAAACAGATTAAACCACAAGCAACCAGAATTCCATTCAGAAACACAACAGCAAATCCCCTTTTGTAAATTATACAGAAAAATAACCACACTGCAAATTGAGTTTATGTAATTGCAACAAAAGATACTATACTATATCTCTCCACTTAACTTAACTAACTGCATAAAGCAAAGCAAAAGTATTCAGAAACACACAAAAACCACGAACTCACCACCCACTGGTAAGAATGCAAAATGTACTTTTGTTTGCCTTTGCCTTTGCCGTTGCCTTTCCGTTTGCGTTTTGAGTTCTGTTACGGTTACGGTTAAGGTTAACCCACGCTCCACCACGTAGTGTAGTTGTAGTTTTGCGGAGCATTTCACATTAATAAAGAATGCTCCGCTCAACCCAAAAAAAATGCTAGCTGCATGCCACTTAATTAACACACACTTCACACACACAGCTCAGTTATGCACGCCGCACTCGCAATTTCTGCCATCTTATTAAGCTACACACACATAAGCACGCAGACAATCTGACACACACACACACATGATAATCCTGTGTGGCGCGTAAAGAAAAGAAGTCAAGTCCCGAGACACATGAAAACTTTTGATGCCATCATTTGGCTGGGCTTATTTCGGCTTATTGCCGCCCATTTGGCCCAAAAAGCAGCAACAACAACGCGGCCTCAACGAATTTTATTTAAAATGCAAAGCCACACAGCCGCTGCCGCACACTCCCACACACACACACACACATACACACACACTCAGAAAGACCACACCCCTGATACAACCGGGGAGCAGATGCCACGCCTTATTACCTGTTGGCTGACAACTCCTTGACGCCTGCCGTAAACCCTTGCACGACGCTGAAAAATAGCTCAACCTTGAAATTAACTTTTAAAAGCCAGCGACATGCAAAATATGAAGCGCAAAACAAAGCAGACTAAAAGAAGAAAAAATCGAAAAATATGCCAAGAAGATGAAACGCATACTTGATGAGCCAAAAACCAACCCGTTAAATATGACAATCCGCGTGCAGAGCGCCTCACGTTAGTCTTTATTCCCAATTTAGTATACACATCTTCTGCTGTCCAAGCAAGTTCGAGAAGCAGCTTATGGCCGACCATGGCATTAGGAAGTTGCCAGCAAGTTCTAACTGTGTTTTCAATATGGGTTTTCCCTCCTCTCTTTGCTTCCCTCTCGATTTTTCCGGCGGTTCAGTTGTTTGTTATTAAGCCGCTTTGCGCTTAGCTCATTTTTATTTGGCTCTCCTGCTGCTTCAATATTTAACGTACATTCATAACACACACACACACACACGGAACACAAACACATATACAAAGCTTTGCCAAGTTTATTTGACATTTATTTTATGTTTGGCCTAAAGCAAAATATTTGAACTTTTTCCATAATCCTTTTCATTTTTCTCAACGTGAGCTCTTCGCTCAATCAATTGAATGATTGATTGTTTGATTGATTGACTGACGGATTGACTGATTGCGCCAATTGATAATACATCGCAGGCTTACTCCACTTTTAGGTATAAGTTAGGTTAGTAATGGTATAAAGTATAAATGAAACAATACCTGCTGCGCACTGCGTTTACGTAATTCCTCCTTACGGCCACGTAATTTCTGACATATTCCTGATACTCGACATACAAGTATCTATACAAGTCTTACGCACTACTTGAAATCATTTGAGCAACTTTACATCTGTAAAAATGTTCAAAGTTAAATTGAATTTTAGTCAAGGTATACATAATAAATGTCACTTATTTCTACTTTACCTGAAAATATAGATGTAAGATGTGAAAATATAGGTATAATATATCTACTTTGTAGTCCAACTCTATCTTAATAGAAAAATTGATAATATTGCATTAACTGCAATAAGAAAGCCGTAGATATGATAATTGATTGATACCAAGAATAGAAAGAAAATACTCACTTAAATTTAAAGTTATATAGGTATTCAATGTTACGAAACAATAGTCAAAGATACATCCGTCTATCACAAAGCTGCTTAATATCATCATCAAACGTCCGACCGTCAATGCCAGGCTGACAGATAGAGCTCTAGAAAAATATATAATCCACGATCAGAGATAAATGATTAATGATTTTTTCCGACACCTTCACTAACCTCAAGTTTGTTGGCACAGAATCGATTATTGCTGAAAGCACAAGCGGAATGCAGCAACCGATCAATACTATAAAAAGGACCATGACAATGAGTTGTGGTATGTGGGGCGTGATAAAATTAAGTACAAAGCCCAAAACACCTGACAACAGGCAAAAGAAACTCGTTATCACACGTCGACTTAAACATAAAAGCCCAATGGTCATGACTATGGCACTGGCAAGTACACCACTCCCGAGGAGAACCCCATCCACAAAACTGGATTCATTATTCGAGCAATTATCCACGCCGGAATCATTGACTTTGCGAACGAGATTTGGTTGCAATATATGACATATAATTTCTTCTGAAGTAATAGTAATTTGTTGCCGAAGTTTTGTAAAGGATATAATAAGGCCGTTGCCTCTGTAAATGAAATTGTGTTAATTAATACCACATCAATTGCATATTCAAACGTACTTACACAAAGAATAGTATCCACAAAATCAGGCAGTGAAACAGATATGATTTTATCGTGGGTAACCTGTAAATACCTACTAGATCGTGCCACATATTTTTGAAGAAAGTGGAATTTGACCATTCTGATGGAATATTTGGCTGAGTTACGCCGGTCACTCCCATGCTATTCAGATGCTTTTTTCGATTGCGGTAAAACAGTTTGTCGAGAACCTCATAAGCAATTGCATCCTCTCCCTTTGACAGCAAAAACTTTGCGGACTCAGGTAAGAAGCACATCCCGATAAATGCAAGAACACCAGGAATGGTAGATAACATGATGGAAAGTCTCCAGACTCGCATGTGGTGATCCTCGATGCTTGCAAAGACACGAATTAAAGGATGCAGCAGATAGGCCAAAACTTAACAAAAAAAAAACAACATATTTACAAATTATTATTTAAGATGAAAGATGAGAGAGTAATACTTACATGCCACAAACATACAGCCTAACCCACAGCAATAGTTCAGGGTGTTTGCAAAAAGTGAACGAAGGGATTTCCTAGAGTACTCCATTAAATAAATAAGTGAGCTGACATTGACTCCAGTTAGGCTGCAGAAAACATGCTCTGAGTATTTATTCAAAAGACAATTAAAAAAATACATACCAAATACCAGTTATAAATCTCCAGATGACAATCAAAATAAAATTTGGCATCACCGCTGAACACAATGATGCGACCAATGCAAATGCCATTGAATACAGGAACGTCATACGGCGCCCCATATGATCCGTATTATAGCCAGCAAAGTGACCCGTTATAACAGTGCCAGCAATGGTGCTACTTATTATAATCGGCATCTCTCCTTCTCCCAACAAAAACTCACAACCAATCGAAATGGCTATAATTGAAAAGCCCATCATCTCGGCAATGAAATACACGCTTGCCAACGAGCACGTTAATAAAATGAGAAACTGCATTGGACCGAAACCTGCAACAAGAGTTATGAAACTTTGCCAGACAAGAGAGAGAAAAATTATTTACCAATCATACGAAGAACTTCATCAATATCTTCAACGGCCATGCCCTACAATTTAATACACAATTAGGTACAAATAATTTAGGATATTATACATAGAAGAAAACGAATAAATTTTGACACTAATAGAAAAGGACTTGTTCGACTATACATTTAATAACAGGTCTTCCAAGAAGTGCGTCACACTCTATTTCTCTCTCTGGATTCATCTCATAAATTGAAAACAGCGTAAATAAAATATTAGACCAGCAACCTCTACAATAAGCAAGGCATCGATAAAATACAACTATTAACATGAATACAACCTGTGTTAAGCTTACCAAACATAACTAAGGAATACATGTTAAAAGTTATCGTACAGTGTGTCAATATATAGGAACCTATCACAAAGCTGCTTATCACGGCCATTAACCGAGCTGCTGCATATGCCAAACTGATTGCTATACCTCTGGAAGGATTAAAACAAATTTATCCAAAAGAAGTTATACTATTTTCTTTTTAGAAGTCAGACTCTCACCTTAAATGGGTCGGCATAATATCAATTATAAGCGAGCTGCACAGTGCCAGGCAACAGTTAGCCATTACTATAAAGAACACGAACATGACGAGTTGTAGAGCGTATAACTTGCAGAAATTTAGACCAAAGCCACAGATGGCTGACATAAATGCAGAGATGAACATTAACGTAACTCGGTTTAAAAATATCAGGCAAATCTGAACGACAATGGCAACACATATGACAGTTACACCGAGGACAAAATTATCCGTATATTTAAGTTCCTGATTTAAGCAATGATAATCGGTGACTGTATCGTTTTTATCTTTAGGATACTTCAACAAATCACACATGAGCTCGTTCGCTGGGTGCATATGATAGCGTAATTTTGTAAACCTTAAAGACATGCCATAACCTCTGATAATGAAATTAACAGTCTGAAATAAAAACGTTTTTATCAAGAACTTACACGAAACAGTATCCACAGAGAACGAACGTAGCTATCAGATACGGTACGCCATGGGGCGGCTTCAACAAGCCAGCAACATTATTCCAAAGAAGTTTTAACAAATTCGAATAATCATTCTGATAAGGCTGAGCTGGCTGGGTTACGCCGGTTACTCCAATGCTTTGCAGATCTTTTTTACGATTGCTCACAAAAAGCTTGTTGAGCGTCTCATAGGCAAGGTCATCTTGTCCCACAGAGAGCAAAAACTTGGAAGATTCTGGAAGAAAGCACATCGCGACAAAGGCGAGGACACCGGGAACGCAGTTTAACAGTATACAAAATCGCCAGAGTTGCAGATCATAATCCCTGATGCTGACAATTACACGACTTAGGGGATGCAACTGGAAAGCCCATACTGATTGAATAGAATATGTTGTACACATTACCACCCAAATGTTGGAAGGATAATACTCACATGACGCAATGACGGAAGATACACCACAGCAATAGTTCATGCTGTTTGCCAAAAATGGACTAAGTGATATTCTGTTGCACTCTAATAAATAAGTTAGATTGCTGACAAACGCTCCAGTAATGCTGCAACACACACACAATGAGTATAGAATCAAAGCAAATAAAACCTTTAAATACCAACAAGAGACTATTAACGAATCTCCAAAGCAGAATATAATAAAAATATGGCATAAAAGCTGAAGAAAGGGAGGCTACCAGTGAAAATATTAGTGAATACAGCATTACAGTACGCCGTCCAATGCTATCTGTTTTATGGCCAGCATAATGCGCCGCTATAATCAGGCCCGTAAACGAGGCACACGCTAGCCAAGATAACTCTCCACTACTCAACTCTAAGTCGCAACCAATGGAAAACGAGAGGAGGGAAAAGCACATTATTTCGTTATTAATATAAATACCTGCCAGGAAACATGTGACTGTCATTAAAATTTGCATTCGGCCATAACCTAAAATAAAAGAGAGAATACAGTTCATTTAATATGGCCGTAGAGAACGGCTTACCAATCATATGCAATACTTCATCTATATCCATGGCTGTCATTTTCAAATTGTATCAAAGAAAAATTAATATGAAATTAAAACAAAGTATATTAAAAGACATTTAATGCAGAGCACTTAATATTCTCGAAGTTTCTTGATATCTGCATTGAACGGTAAACGGAGAAAGAACCGCAAAATAACTGATCTACTCCAAACTGGATTCTTCTGGCAAGTGTTGCTCTACATGAGAAACACAAATAAATTATAAATGGTACTAAAAATGTCAAAGCGCGTTTTAAGTTTTCATTGCTGCCGAAAAAGTCAAGACCGAAATTAAATTATTTTAAAAACTATCTAAGAATCCCCAGCAATTTTCTTACTTACGTTCATGGCAACAAACAAATTAAAAGATATATTTTACAACCTCACTTTCTTGTTCTACCGATCGTTTAGTTTTAAGGTTAGTTCGCTTCACAAAACTTCTGAAAGAATAATGATTTCCAACTGGCGCGTGGACAACTATGAAAACGCAGTGCAGTATTTTTGCATATGCTAATAACAGATTTTGCTGTTACTTAACAGTACTGCTAACTATTGTGAACTAATAAAAGCTGTTTTTAACGAAAACGGACAAAACCTTATTTTTTAATGATTTTCTATTATTAACTAATGTAAACGTGATCTGTTGGGTATAAAATAAATTTAGACTGGTCGCTGCTTAAAATGTTGTCCTGCTATTGCGCTTCAAACCTCAATAAAGCCGGTTTTGACGGGAGAAATGCTCACCCGCTAACACTTCTCAACACTTGCAAGCAATGTTAATTAGTCTAGGCTGTTAATTTGCATGTTTGTTTTGTGTAGCTTTCGCGCATTTATTTATCTCTTCCATTATCGTGTAATTTGTAACACTCTTCCATTTCGACCAGTAAAAATTTTATACTTTGAGTTAAAGTTTAATTAAGTTGAGCAAATAATTAATATTCCTATTGAATCCTGTTAATATGGCCTGTTCTTCTGCTGTACGATCCCTTCACCTACAGGTGGCAGTCGGGTCGGTCTGCCCAGTGGTCCGAACAGTCGAAAGAGCTCCATACTGGACCTGTCGCAGCAGCAGCAACAACAACTGCAACAAATACAGCTACAGCAACTGCAGCTGCAACAGCAACAACATTTACAGCAGCATTTGCCCGTTGGCATTGGCAACACGGAGACCAGTCCGCCGTCCGATGATGAGGATAAACGCTTTCGGCCACGCTGGAAGGGTTCGGGCACACAACTGCCGCCGCAGAGCGCCAAACAGGCATTGTCCAGGCTCAAGCAGGCCGCCTCAGTTTCCAATGTGGCACAACAGCAGAGCCAGCTGCTCGGCAGCAACCTCGGCGACGGCGGCAGCCAACAGCAGACGCTGCGCAAGAGCAGCATGATCAACCTGCGGGGCCAGGATACGCTCACCACCGGCCAGCTGCAGCAGCGCAAGAGCAGCATGTTTCAGTTGGCCAGCGAATCGTCGCAGGCATCGCCGTTGCCGTCCCAGGCGCAGTCTTTGCAGCGTAAGGGCAGCGTCTACGTGCCCGCTGCCAGCGATTCGCCGACCCTGGGCACGCCCACACGCAAGGGCAGTGTGTATCAGCGCACCAGCACGGACAGTGGCGACAGTCCGCAGCGCAAGGGCAGCATCTATCAGCGTACAAGCACGGACAGCGGCGATAGCCCGCAGCGCAAGCAGAGCGTAGTAAAGACCCTCAGCGGCAGCTACGTCAATGTTGCCGCCATCACCGGCAGCGAGTCCAGCTATGGCCTCAAGCTGGGACCATCGCAAATACATCCCAAGGGCTATCGATTGACCACGGCGCGACACGGCGAGCTTAAGATGGGTTTTGTCAAGATCAAGGGAAACGTTGAGGTGGAGGTGAGTAAGGGAGTCCCCATTGATTAACACCCCGTCTCATGTCTTTGTGCTTCCCTCGATCTTCCCCTTCGACGCAGCTGATCTGCGCCCGAAACATTGTCAATGCGGACTGCGAAACGCCACCGGACACGTATGTCAAATGTTACATCAAGGACGGCGAACGGCTGCGGCACAAGAAGAAGACGCGCGTGGTGCGCCATGCCGCCGAACCCATCTACAAGCAGACCATCAAGTACCAGGTGAGATGACGATGATGCAAATGGCGAACAAGAGCGACAATCAAATTGTTATTGTTTAGTTTGTTGTTCTTTTTGCTTTGTTGGTTGCATTTTAATGCAATTAATTGCGGCACGTCGGGTCAGTCCCTGCGGCCAAAGGGCACGGAAGGGGCGACAGTACCTGCCGTGCATTTATTTATATGTTGCCAAGTAATTACGCCGCACAGAGCCAAGTTAACGCAATTTGCATGCAAATAAACCCAACTCCCTTTACCTACCTCTCTCTCTCTCTCTCGTTCTCCCGCAGAGCGCCGATGTCTTTGGCCGGAACATTGTCATCATGGTGTGGCAGCGTTGCGTGGGCTTCGAGCACAACCAGGGCCTGGGCGGCACGGAGGTCAACCTGGACAAGGTGAACATCGGGCAGCACATCAGCGGATGGTACCCGCTGTTCCCCATGCACAGCTACGGCGGCTCCGACTCGGACAACTCTCCTTGACCGAATACGCCAAGTGAGCAGGAGCGTGCGACAACAAAAACAATAATATTATTGAAAAGCTTAACACCAACATGGAATAATAACAATAACGATAACCATAACGATAACGATTGCGATTGCGATATGCTACTATTTAATGTTAAAGCTCAATTTGTTAGTACCAAACACAAGTTGTTTGTTTAATCTCCCGTTAAACCGATATTATACAGAAACAGATACAGATACAGATATATATATATATATATGTTATATGTCCCCATACTAGTTTATAGTCCAATGAGCTTGAGAGTGTCTGGGCGAGATTGGTGAGAGCTTTGTTTGCAAGTAAGTTACTAAAGTACAGTTAGGCAGCACGACGAAACTAAACGAAACGGGGGGAGACGAAACTTAACGAAACTATGCACAGCACAATAATGAGTAATGCGAGTACCCGACTACTACTATATACTACATGTATATGGATTTACATGGAATATATGCAGATCAGATATATTTTTGCCAGTTGTTGTTGTGTTTGTGAGTGTTTAATGCTTGTTGTGTTTGTACCAGTTAGGCAAGTGAGGAGAAGACAAAGAGAACGAACGAAAGATACCGAAACCAGAAACAATAAAGTTGGGCAACGAAAGGGCAGCTAAGCAAGGGAAAATTGCTACAAATTAACCCATATACCTACATACATATATATAATATATATAGACATAACTAAATGTTAGCTAAATGTTGCGCAATTTAACCACCATTTAAACCACTTAAACAATTTTACCGCAGCTGAGCTAAGCAGAGAGCAGCCAAAGAAGCCGCAAAGGTTTCAAACTGCAAGACAAACAAACCAAGCTAAAACTTTTCTCAGTGTACCAAAATGAAAAACACAAAAAGAAAACACACAACTTAATTAATATGACAATCTTCTTATGCGTGCGTGTGCGTCTGTCTGTCTGTCAGTCTGCTTAAGTATGTGAGAGCGATAGAGAGAGAGAGACAGAGAGCGAGTGAGTGAGTGTGACTAGAGCGTGATTAAGACGAATTTACTGTAGTCAGTTTTGTTAGTCAGCGGTTAAAGCTGTTGCCCAAATGGAATCCCAATCTTCAGACCCCTTTTTCCCGACTCTACTCTGCTTCAAATTTGACTTTCAACAGGACAATCTCTTGTAATGAGAAACTTAGTAAAAAAAAAGGTTGAAAAACACAACAAAAATACTTTTTGTGAACTTGTTAGCGAAATCAAGGTTCAACTTATTGACTTGGCAAAAACGTAGTGAAAGTTTTCTAAATAAATAAATTACCTAAAATATATACTATACATACATACGTGCATACACAGATACATACATATGTAGGTATATGTATTTGCCCCACTCTTGTCATATTTTAAATACGAAACTAGAGTATTCTAAGGCATTGTGAAACTTTTACCACTTTCTACTTTCTATTACGAACTACAAACTCTCTTAGCTGCGACGAATTTTTACCGTTACACACCCCCCCCCCACACACACACACACACAGAGAGGCATGCTAAAAGCTAATTAAAAGCTGCGTTAGATGTTTGCTTTTCGAGACCTAGTTAAGACCTATCCCATTTATCATTGTCGTTGTTGTAACCTACGCTTAACGTATGTAAGTGTGTAATCGTGTAATTGTCCAGGGTAGCCAGGGTAACCTACAAAACGGTATCGAACCTATACATTTCAGCTAAAATTTACCTGTACTATATACTCTATATACTCTAAACTCTTCACATTTGGCTGTTGACTTTGGCACGAAATCTTTTCGAAAAATATTGTGGCAAACGAACGAAAACTAAAATATCGAAATCGAAAACTAAAAAATGGTTGTGCTATGAGAAAAACAAAACAAACAAAAAAAAAATCTAAAAACAAAACTATTTTAATTGTTGTTAAACTCTACTTTCGGCTGTTCCAGCTAAGTAAGATACTCTTCGCTAAACTTAGGTAATACATATTGTCTACTAAACTGTTGCTGTAACTGAAACTTAAGTCTATTCGATCTACTCTGTACGATCTCTCTACTTTAACTATTAAACTATTATTATATATTCTTATTGTTACTCATTGGGAACTCACATTCCAATTGCAACGAGTACTCTGAACACTGTAAAAATAACACCATATCAACGTTCGGCGTTGAGGAGGACGAGAAGGAGATTTGCGTAGGGCGCTTCAAAAGCGACAGAGTGTAGCAAGGCTTACGATGACGTGGAGTGGAAAATAAACTTAAACGATTTGTTAAATATTAGTCAACTACATGCATACTATACATATATAGACAGATGTGAACAATATATATATACCGTATACAAATATTATATTTAAATGTAGCAAAACAAAAGCAGAAACCCAACAAAAAAAAAAAACACCCACAATATGTATATCAAATTGAGTTTCAATAAACATACAATATTAATTTGGACTCACCTGCGTTTTTCTTTTTTATCAGGCACACACTGCAATGGCTTGCCATGTTTACATTAACAGCAGTGTTGCCAGTTTAGCTGTTTCCCCGTCACTTGATGCTTGATGCGACAGCTTTCTTTTCGATACCTTGAATCGTGTTTATTTCCTAACGCACACCAAATAATCGTAACTTTTACCTATCGCCAGCTGCAAAGTCGATAGTCCTACAGAAAATGCAATGCATTGCTATCGACCGATCGATAGACCGCCTCATCAAACAGTTTTTCGGCAACTGCTTGCACTGCTTTTCTTGGTTGGCGTCACGGATAACACAAAACTGCTTGTTTAACGAAGTTTCAAACCGTATACAAATTTGCCAATAGATGGCGCTAGCTTGACTTTAAACAACGGTTATAGCAAGCAGCTTTCAATGGCAACACGCACCATCGAGCTTTTGTCAATCTACATTAATGCAAACATTATCAACTGTCATTGAAATTTCAAATCAAAACTCGTTTTATTTTTTAATTTCTCGTTTTATTTTCGTTATTCTTTATTACATATGTTGTCATGTTCATGTCGAATATCTGAGCACTCTCACATATGACACCTCACGCCAATTAAATTCATGTCTGATTTCACTTTCTCAGCTCCAGAATGTGCCACAAGTCGAAGGCAATTTTTAGTCTCTAAATTAAATTACATAAATTTAAGAATTTTGGAATTATTTATTTTCTTTGCGCTCACACTTATGTATGTAGTTCAGTTTTGCTTTCGTTCACATTGTTTGTAACATATAATTCAGAGAATAAAGCAATGAAAATGGATAATGGAAAAAAGAAAAAGAGACTGCGTAAAATATAGCATCGGCTCCGACATATTTACAACCTGTTTGAATGTTAGCTATAGTCGACAGACCGGACAAACGGACAAGGCGATATACATATATATGTATGTATATAAGGTCGGAGATTGTCATACAAACAAAAAAAAACACGTGAATTCAAAGGAAACTAACTAAAAATCTAATTCACTCGCCTGGCCTGCCTGCTAAATGATCGCGTTGCCGCAGACTTATATCTTTTGATTTCGGTTATGCATACATGTTTTCTTTTTCATTCATTATAGATATATGTATAGATATATATATTATTTATATAATGCGTAATGTATAAATAAATGTATTGCAAAGTGGCGTTTCACACAACAAAAGGAAGCGCCGCCCGGCTTTGCATTTGACTTAAGCCTTAAATTGTTTCTTTAATTGTCAACTTAAACTAAGGATAACTAAGGATCCTAAAACGAAGTTAATTTCGAATTCATGAAATCGTTTTTTTCCTCATTTCATACAATGTTTATGTTTCAGTTTGTATGTGTGTGTGGTGTGTGTGAAAATGTACAAGGCAAAAGAGCAATACAAGATACAAAAGTTATTAGGTATAAAATTATAATTAAGTTGTAAAGTAAAATGTACAATTGTTGCTATTCATATTTAACAAGCTAGCGCGTTCTTCTCTGCTCTCTTCGACTTCTTCGCATATGCTCGGCATGCAGAATGCAAAATTGTCATAACTTTTCTTTCAGTTGAACTAACTTTATTCTCACTTTCTTTTCATGTTTTCTGTTTTCTGTTTTCATATATATTCATATATTCATCAATGATTTTAATGACGTTTGAGGTGTGCTTTTTTTTTGTCTTTAGTCTACATATATATGTAATAGCCACAGGTCTGTCGCTTTTCTTGGTCAGCTCGAAAAGTAGCAGGTGCTATTAAAAATATATAGTATGAAATGCGATTATAAAAAATAACACTAGTAAGCATACTGTGCAGTGCGGCGGCCAGCGGGTGTGCTCGACTACTACTCACTCACTCAATATGTTTACCAGTTTATTTTTTGCAATTTACGATTTACGATTAATGAATGTGATAAATGGTTTCTCAATCTTCTTGGAGTTTTTTACGTATTCAAGTGCCATATAAATTACATTTTATATATACGTGTATGTCTCTCTATGTATACATAGATGTAAATGTATATGCATGTATATAAATAGTTAATACGTGATTGTTATAGTTCTTGATCGATCTGATGTGAAGAGGGAAACGTTGCGTTGCGTTGCGTTGCATTGCGTTTTGCTTACAATTAGGTGAGGTCTGCTCGTGGGGTGCATATTAATAGATAATTCTTTAAAGTTTATACTTTAGTTTAGTATGTATATAAATACGCTTCGAATCGTATGATATATATATATATATGTATGTATATATCTCTTGTGTTTCTACTTTATAATCAATGCCGTTTAAAATCAAAGTAAATATACAAAATTTTGTATAGAAAACGAATTTTGTAGCTTATCTTAAGACAAATGTACATGGTTGTGCGTGTGTGTGTGTGTCTGTATGTGTCCGCGTGTGTTTTATGGCTGTCCAGGATAACGCAAAGTTATGACAAAAGTACACAATTGTATGGAACATATGCAAATGCTGTTAAGTAGTTAACATTTCAAACTGCCTCGCCCTCTTGCTTTCGGTTCGGTGCGTTTCGGCCCCTAGGCAAAGAGCGTGCACTCTATATAACTCGTCGGCACGAAGCCCTCGTCCCAGCCATTTGAGTTGTTCGCTCGTCTCACGCGCGTCCATCCATCGCCCTGATCGGTTTCGATCACCTGCAGCTCCTCGCCCTCGCTCATGGGTATGCTGCCTTCGCTAGTGGCTGTAGGAGAGAGAGAGAGTAAGAGATTAGTTTGGATAACTCAAAGTGTACTCCAGCTGGACTCACCTTCGAAGGGATACAGTGCGCGACATGTGCCCAGCGGCTGCAGCAGTTCCACCTCCGCCTCGTAGCTGGTCTCCTCGCCGATGGGATTCTCATTGGCGCTGCCTTGTCCAGAGCCGGGCAGGGAGGTGTGCGAGGTGCCTAGGCCGCTCTCGGGACTCGCCGAACTGCTGGATTTCACCATGGAAAAGGCAAAATGAAACGAAATATTTGAAGAAGTTGCAATTACGAGATTATTACGTGTTATCATGTATCATGTGTAGTAAAAGCAATCAAAATAATTTCCAAATAAATTTGTTAATTAATTTTCAAGAAAATTAAACTAAAATCTAAATGAACAATTTTGATTTCGTATCTCTGTGGACTTTCTTTTGGGCTTTTCTGCGATTATTGTTTAACGGTTTTCCGTAGATGACGAATGAGTTAAGGAAACAGAAACAGAAACCGAAACCAGAAAAGAATGCGAGAATCATACAAAATGAGTTTGAAAAACGAGCCAAATCATAAGCGCAATACGATATTCGATATACGATAATGTGTGTAACTGTGTGTGAGTCTGTTGTGTGATGTGAAGTGTGTATGTATGTGTGTGTGTGTGTGATTGTGTGTTTATATATAGACATTGAACGTAGACTTATGAGTGTACCCGTTATTGTTATTATTATGCCCATTTTGTATTTGCGCCACATTATCCTCTGAATCTGACCTGCTTAAGCTGCCAGCATCGTCGGGCTGATCATCGCCCTCGTGATGATCGTCAGCGCTGGCGCTGCCATTGGAATGTCTGCAAGCAAAGCGAGTTTACATAGATTAGTTCGTACGTTCTCTCTGCAATTCTCCTCCCGCACTCACCTTGATGTTCGGTGTCCGTTAGGCACATTGCGATTCGACTGCGGACTGTTATTGACCACCTGCTGCTGATTGGCCTTGTCCAAGAAGCCCTGATATTTCTTCAAATCGTTTTTCAGTTTTTCCAATTCATGCTCGGATTCGTTAAGTTGTCCCTCGACGGTCATGGGATTGCCCAGCGACGAGTTGGCCTCGTACACGATCTTCATCTTCATCAGGCCATCCCGTGTATTTGTCTCCTGGTCCACTTTGTGCTGCAACTCGGCAATCTTTGCCTGCAGCTTTTTGCGCTGCTGATTCGGTGGCAGATCGCTGTAGTCCTCCTTTTGTCCATCCGCAGTGAGGGAGTTCTGCATGGAAATACAACAGGATATTAGCACAGAGAACTTATTTGTTTCACAGAACTTATGTAGCGTAGAAAATGTTGTGCAATGAGTATTATACAAGGCAATAGATGACGCAACACAACGTACGTAACAAACACATTCCCAGCGATACTGGAAAGAATAAACAGCACGAACAGGAACCTTAAAACAAAGGGGCAAACGGAAAACATTAAACCGAATAGGAAACACAAACAATTTGATAATGCATTTATGGAACATGCTTTAGTTTTAGAAATAAATTATTAAAATTATTTCAAATTATTTGTTCTGCGCAGTGTGAGTAGTGTGCTGGCTGGGCGTGTGTTGCTGACTAACTAACTAACTAACTAGTTAACATGTGTGTTTAATCTTTAGAGAGAGAGAGTTAGAGTTAGAGAGGCTGGTGAGAGGGTTGTTAAGCTTAGCAGCTGTGATTAGTGGTGGCTTAGCAGAGTAGAGTAGTTGTTGGTTGTTATGGTTGTTATGGCTTATAGATTAGTATATGTGAGTTAGGAGCAGTTAGTTAGAAGATTAGCTGGAATGGAGTACATCATACCTTCATTGTGATACAGGCTTCAATAATCTGCCGTTGCTATTAACGGCGAATTGATTCAGTTATTTACATATTGATTTATTTATTTATATGTATCACATGTAGTTTTTCCCAGTGTATTTGTGTGTGTGTGTGAGTTGTTGTTGTGGGTTTGGTGTAAGTAAAAGCATGTTTGTTTGTGTTAGAAATCGTTTGAGACAGCAACAAATATGCACAGAAAGAAATCAAAGAGTATTTCAAACAGAATTAGTTATCAATTTCGAGGCAAATTTTGGCGAATGAAAAGCGAGTGAAAAGTGAGAAAAGCGTTGCCAATCAAAACGAGCGAAACACACACAAGAAAGATTTACAAAAGATCGTATGTTATATGTAAAGTATATATAGTATGTGGTATGGCATATGTGGTCGATCATTTATCGGTTTAGTTGGCAGAGAGAAGTAGTAGTAGAGCGGGAGTAGGAGGAGAGCGCGATAGACGATAGACGATAGACGATTTACGATATACGATACGAAACGGCGAACTGAGCTGAGCTTTAGCCCCAGGCCAGGACCAGGACTTGGTACTTACAGCAGTTGGCAACGCGGTCCGTTTGTTTCGTAAACACAAATTAAAGAAATGACGAAATGAAGGAAAATATTCAAGAACAGAAAAGAAAAGAAAAGAGAGAGAGAGAGAAACACGGCATGAGTAAAACCATAAAGATTGACGAATAAAGACGGGGGAAGGAGGGACTTAAGAGTAAACTTAAAAACTAGAGACAACAAGAAGAAGCATTCAGAACTCAAGAGGCGGGTGTGCTTAATGACTGACTGATTGATTGACTGATCGATTGACTGACAGACTAAATAACTGTAGAGACAGTGCCAGGCAATGATAGTATACAGATAGATAGATAAAAAGAAAGATAACCACTTAAGGAAAACAAGTTGCAGCTACGTTGACTAAGTTGAGAAAATAACCAGAACCAGAACCAGCACCGGGAACAGAACCGGAACCGGTGCGTTAACGTGGCACACGTGGGGGTGGTGGTGGTGGGGTAGGCAATCGGCAACGGGATTCGCTCACCTTGTTGCTGCCAAAGATGCTGTTCAAGATGCCACCGCGCGTCTTCTTGAACTTGGGACCGCTGATCGTGCCCTTCATGGTCAGGCCATTGAAGCTGACATTGCTGTATGTCGATTGCGTTGCAAGGCTGGAGTCCATTTTGGACAGATCCTCGAATGGTATGTCCGTCGGTGGTGTGAAGCCCGATTGGTAGCTGTTAGGGTAGTTGAATGAGTTGAGATCTTTTGCATAGAGCATGTCACACACTCACCGCTCGATCACTTTTAACGAATCCTCCTGCTCGTTGATAGACTCGCCCGCCTTCACTATGCCCTCCATGCAGCGCGCTATGATGGGCGCCACTGAGGACTCCACATCGGCTGCGCCAATAATGAATTCCCTAATGCCACGCGTGCGCTTCTCATCCAGCTCCTGCAGGCGATTGAAGACGGCGGGCAGGAGAATGCGATAGTGCTGCTGCTGCAGATTGTTTGACTTCTGCAGCTGGTTGGCGTACTCGTTCTTGGCATCGTCAGACTGCTGGATTTTCGATGTCATAATGTTCTTGTAACGCTCCACCTCGGCACGACTCAGATTGAGATCCATGTCGGCCTTCTTGTAGTTCTCCACAGCCTTCTCCGAGTCCCGATACGCTTTGTCATAGTTGCGCTTGGCCCGCTCCAGTGATGACAGCTGTGTGCTGAGGGTCTGTTGCAGCATGGTGCCATCGTTTAGGCATTTCTACAGGAGGGAGAGAGGGGAGGGAAAGGGGGAGTTAGAATGAGACATCATTGCATGTTTAAAGCGCACTCACCTTGCGATCCTCACGCAATGTCTTTGATAGCAGCGTTATACCCTGTATGATCTGTACCTGCAGGGTCTCGGACACCACCTCGCGCTGTCCCGCCAGATCGCCCACTTCCTTGAGCAGATTGCGGAACGCTTGCCTCGATGTAAATCTGTGAAATGTTAATACATCGAGTCAATCACAGTTTATGACGCTTTACACAGCCCACGCCTTGCTTCGCGACTTCACACTGCCCATGCCCATGCCCATGGTCGGTGCCCGGTCCCTAAGCTGCGTCCATGTTGGACACGCGCATTGTGCCGCCCACGCAGCGCTGTCTTCGCTTTGCCACTTTGTCACTCACACAGTCAGTCAGTCAGGCTGTCTCTCGGCACGGCAATCATGAATAAATTTATAGATATTACAACTGTATAAGGCAAACACACATCGCCGGCTCTGGCTGTCATTTCATTACCAACAACTCAACGAGACGCAGGCCTCGACGAGGGGGCGCCCAATGCCCAATGCCCAATGGCTTCATTCGTTATTTTATTACAAAAATGCCAAGCAAATTTGCGCCGTTTTTTTCGCTATTTGCGTGCCATGATGTCAGAGAGAGAGAGCGGGTGAGAGCATTGCCACGCATGTAATTAAAGCTGAGTGCCAGCAGTGCCTGTGCCACAAGTATGCTTCTTCACAGACCACACATGCAACACTTCACAGTTCACAATTAAGATCGTCTCTCTTTCTTCTCTCTCGCTGAAGATGAAATGCCCCAAGACACGCAACAATTCTACAGCAAACAGTTAGCTTGTTTCTGGCCGCGTCGAGTGCAGAAACCACTTAACACGCTGCTAACCAAATTGCCAAATACAAATTGCACAAATTATTGATAATTTTCTAGAAGATTTAAGCAAATTTGTGTGTTTGCCAAATACCCTGCAGACTCGTGTCGCTCTCTCCCTCTCTCTCAGTGATTTTCCATTAAAGTGAAAACGATGTAATTTCACACGCTCGCTTGCTTACAGGGTAGCGCACAGCTGAGCAGTTCCAATTACACGCTGTCGCTTATTACATATGCTGTATATATTTATATATACTATACAAGTATATTTCTTTATTATTTATGCTTACTCATTGTCTTCCTCCTCCTTCTTTTTGGGCTGATAATTTTTCACTAAGCGCCTGTGGAAAGAAAATCAAAGAAAATAATAACATGGCATTAGTGAAATTTTGTTTATGCATACAAAGAAACAGAAACAACAACAACAACAACAAGCAAGTATGTGTAATATCTTTACTATCTACACTATCTCTGTACATATGTATGTACACGTATGTAACTACATAGCCGCGGCATTTGCATTATAACACGAGATTTTCATTTTGGCATTGCCAGACACGCAAAGCTCTTTCAGTCTTCGCTCTACACAATCTTCGCTCTTCTGTCTTGGCGGAGTTAGGATTTCAGATTTCACTGGTTAGTATTTAATACACACAGCGCAGTTTTCCATTTCATGTGGCCGCGCTGCTTTTGCTGCCTTTGTGGTCTAGTTGGGCGCCTGGGAACGCGCTGATAGTGTCATTACGGGAAGATTTGCCGCACGGTAGCTGTAGGCGCTGCCGGGCCACAGTTCAGCTCAGAGTTCAGTCAGTCAGTCATCAAGCCAAGCCAAGACTCTCTCGACTCATTCAAATTGTGGGAACGCGTTAGGAAATACCAAAAAATACAAACCGAATTCGCAGATGATGCAACTTGGTAAATACCCTGTAAGTGGTTTGGCATTGCGGCTTGAGTAACTTCTTCTTCGTCGGCGCCATGACTTCCTCTAGCAATCTGTGCTCACTATAGGGTATTACAGATGGTTCCCAAGTGTCCAATCACCGCATGAGGTAAATTAAACAATTATGACGCGCAGTTGCCGCTTGGCGCGGCTCCACTCATTGTCAGTTTGTCAATTTGTAATCCAAGTGCAATTCCACATAAATTGGGTAGAATTATTCTTCACACACTCGCACACACACTTGCACTCGCACACACACCTTCCCTTTGCGCTGCTGCTCCACGTTGGGGCGTCGCGTGTCACTTGCGCGTGGGGCAGGTCGCGTACGCCTCTTGTATCTGCTCTGCCTGTCATTCCATTGCGCAATTTAGACGCTGGACACAGACATTGAGCATGCTAATGGGGTGGGTACGCACACTCCCTCTCCCCTCAGGAGGTGCTGGGTATGATAAACTCGTAAATGAACTCAAACAAACCCGACCGACTGACTAAGGGCGTCAATTGAAGTGCGCTGCCCGTGCGCGCTACTCATAAATACATTTTATGAGCACTCGCCGCAAGATATACGTATTGCCGCCCCCCTCACTCTCTTCCCTTATCTGATTTACTCTACAGGAATGGCCAATCTCGAAAACTCGCTGACCTTGTGCCTATTCGAAGCAAACATTTATGAGAACCGCTGCACTTGGTTTCATGTCTTTTGTTGTTGTTGCTAGAGCAGTGACAGGCCACGATCGCAGGGGCGCGGCAGCAATCGATGCTTGGATACTAAATTTATTGTAAACAGAAAAATCTCTTAATTGGCCAACAAATATGGCCAATAAAGTGGCGCCTAAGTGATTTACACACACATGCTGCAAACGCATTTAAAAGCATTTTCAATTACTTTAACACGATTTGTAACTTGTAATAAGACAAAAAAAGCTAGAAATGAAGTACGGAAAGTGTTTACACTAAGTTGAGCTTTTAAATGTATCACACATTGGGGCAGGCCGACGCTGGGAACCCAAAAAAAATAAATACATTTTAGAACTTGTTCGGAAGCAATAGCCAGAAAACAAGTTATTGGCCAACTGAATAGCGAACAGAGATTTATCTCTAAATTCATAGCCTGAATCATTGCCTCAGCTCATGTTTAACTATTTCCAGCGAAGCTATCGAAACTTGTTGGCCCCAAATGAGTCACAACTTTGCTTATGTTGCGACAGACTAAATTCGCCGAAGCAGGGTATATTTAGTTTCTTATCATTATCTAAAGTTTTCTGACATATCAAACAAGTCTTTCTTTGCGCCTTTATCTTTATCAACTTCTTTCTACTCACAACTATGTCAAAAATGGTGGGAGCTCGCTTTGGTATATCATTTTGTTTATGGTCTAGATAAATTTTGCACATGAATTTAAATACCCTACAAAATTACTCTTCATGCATGCACCCCTTGTAGGAATCTTAAAGCTCCCCCCACTTTCTATACTCCATAACTTCCTTAAAAATCATCTGATTTTGCTCAGAGTTGACTTTTTGTTCATGGTTTGAGCCCTAGATTGACCTGATATCAAAATACTAAGAATTTAAAGATATAAAATTTTTGGCCATTTTTCCAAAATTTAAAACTTAATTTTTTGACTCAAATCGATTAAGCACGTTAAAATTAGCATAAAAATTGATTGCAAAAGTGTTTCCGAGTCAAAATGCCAAAAATAACAAAGTTTTATCAAAAAATTTATGTGTTTTTCTAGTGTTGCATGTTTACAGGGTATGCAAGTTTATCTAAGACTTTTACTCACCTCAATTTGCCGGCATATTCCGTTTCTATGGCCACTCGATCGCGTAAGAAGTTGGCATATTTATCGAGCACATCGATGCCTCTGTTTGTGTGTATAGATAGATTATCGTACTGATCCTGCAAGAAGAGAAGAGAAGAAGAAGAAGAAACACACATTATAGCAAGCTGACATATGAAACGGATTAGCGTCGTCTTCGCAAACTTGACATTGAGCCAAAAAGCGCAGATAAAATTTATAAATAAAGAAAAAGAGAAACCCCAAAGAGAATTGCGTTGCGTGCCTCAAGTATCCAAGGCGGTATCGCTCGAGCAAATCTTTGAAAATTAATCGAATTTCGTATTTAATTAGAGCAAAAAGCAAAACTGCGTCACAGCATGCGAGTCGCTGTCCACGGGGCGTATGCGCAACAAAGAAAACAAATTGAATTATATACACAAGACTCTAGCTGGCAGATATATGGCCATCTGTATGAGTATTTCCATGCAATTAGCTGCCATCAAATCAGTGTATATTATATAGATAAATACCATATATAGCGAGACTACCAATTAGCAAACTACTGTGTGCGAACCATTCCGTTTTGCATTCCGATTTTATGCTAAGCATTTGCCGCAAATATGGAAGTAGTCGCAACTTCCTCCTCGATCGGTCGATTCAGCTGTGACATAATATGCGGGAATGGGGCGACAATTCGCAATGCAGACACCATTCGATACGATTTGTCAATGGAGACGAGCGAAGCAGCAGAAAGACAAAGCAAAACAAATGCGGCTGCTCCACTTCTCTCTCTCGCTGCGTAACTCACACACACGCAGACACAAGGTAAATAGATAAATAGATGAAAATAAAAGTAGAAAATAAAACTACGTAACATCGAAAGACGACGCTGCGATGCCAATCACGCCCACAAAGAGGGCAAACGGCAAACTGAATTGAATTCAAAACGGAGGCTAGACAAAATCTGCAGGCAAATTTGACCGCGAACATGGAAATTTGCATAAGCCAACGGCAAAAAAACCAGAAAAAATTAACAACAATTACGCAATGAACTGAGCTGAGAAAATAACAGTTAATTCGCTTAAAAAGAGTCTCCCTCCCCGCCCCTCGATCAGGGCCGGGTTCAAAGTATTTGGCACAATTTGACGTTATTTGGGTCTTCTTCGCATACCCTAACGCGTTGAGCATGGTAATTTGGTCACGTAATTGGTTATATCTAGGCTTTGGCTTTGGCAACATCTCTTAAAGGGAATTATAACGAAGTCGATACTGTAATGAAGTAAACCTTGACTGCCTGAACTCATATCATATATCATAGATATATCCAGGCAGCATAGCTTCAATTCCGGCACATAATCTAGCTAGATTTATGAGCTCATTTATTTAGGGTATTACGAAGGCAGACGGCTCGATTGATAACACGGGGGCCTCGCTTTTTTATTTATTTAATGTGTAGCGAATTTAAATGTTGTCGTTTTTTGTTGGGCCTTCGATCAGTGAAATTTGCCAATGTCGAATCGATTTTCGAATTTCGCCGCCGCCAGCGGCAACAACGTGCGCGCAATTAATTAAAAACAACAACAAAAACAACAACTTTTAAATGGCATTTGTAGAATATTTTGACAGCAACAAACACAGACGCAACTTTCACTGTCAACTGTGTCTGGGTGGGTGTGGCATTTTTGTGGCTGCATAGAAAAACTAATCAAGCAAATGCGTTGGCTAAATGCTGCCACACGCGGAAAGCACACACACACACAGAGGGACACCCACACACACGTGTCTTAATTGAGTTGCGAATGCGTGTTTGCCACTGTGGCATGTATAATGCATGTTGTTCTCCTTTGGCATGTGGGTGGCATTGTGACACGTTGCACGTTGCATGCTACACAGCCAGACCGGCCCCAGAGGCAACTGCAACTGCAAGCGTCTGTCAATGCATTTGTGCTCGCATTTTTCTTTTTTTACATAATGCCCCGAGGGACTTCACTTGGCTTGGCTCGCAAATTGCTCTTAGCTTGGCGACGGCGGCTTTTCAGCTATTTATTTGCGCTTGCGCAACATCGTAGCAGGCAACAAGCCGACGGCGGGAAATTGATTTTCCAATCGATCTGTGTCAGCTATTCCGCCGCTCCCCCCTTTCGCCACGCTCTTTCATTATGAATTAAACAAGCGCAAGCGATTGGCAAAGTGTCTGAGAGGGGGCAAGGGGATCGGGGCAGGTAGTTCGCAACATTAGCGCCATTGATTTATATAAAGAGCTAATCACACGGGTGAGCGGCAAATTAATAAAGCGATCGCATTCAAATTATGCTCACAACTGGAGGGAATTGTGTGTGGAGAGAAGAAGTGTTAGCTAATCAGCTTCAAGTATTTTGAATGGCCATAACATTCCGCATAGACTGTTAGACTGTCTGTTAACTGCTGCGATAGACTGTCTCTCTATGCTATAAGTCTTAAGCAGACCTCAGATCTCTCTCTAAAGCTCACTGCAAACGTGAGAAATTTAATACCCGCTCAATCACAACTTTAAACCGAAGGTTAACTTTAACATGAGCTCAAGATACGCATTAATTATAAATCGCAAAACTTTACACAAATATTTGATTAGGTTTCCCTCTCCTCGCCTTGCCTTCTGCTGCTGTCTGCTCTCTGGGTTTATAATATTCATGTTGCTAGCGCAGCAGATCATCGCTGATCTGCAGATTAAAATGCTGCTCAGTTATGCTCGACTGGCACAGCAAGAGTTCCCGCCGCTTCTATGTTATGTTCGCTGACATTGACAGACGACTCTGGAGGTTATTCAGCCAGTCAGCCAGCCAGCCAGTTGCCTCTCTCCGACAATCGCATCGCATCGCAACGAATCGCATCGAGTCACAGCGCATCGCATCGCATTGGATCGCATTGTTAACCTTGACCGGGCAGGCAAGCAGTCGGCGATGGAGGAGCACGGTTGGGGGGTCTGGCAAATGAGTTGCTTGCGCATTGCCCCTAAAAGGCGTGGCAGCAACAACATGTCGTATAAGGAGCAAACAGCATTGGGGCAAGGGTTTCGCTGCGGCATGCCAGGGCCGGTTGTCTCCAGACTCCCCCGGGTTTGGCACGCGATGCCAAATGCAGAGAAAGACGACAACGAAAAAGATGAAACTGAAGACGACCAGATGTGCTCGAGTGGGTTAATAACCCGAGAGATCTTTGCAGATACAGTCAAATATTTAAATAATATTTACTTTTTTTTCTTGTAAGAGAGGAGTCTCTGTCACAAGATTAATGTCGCAATGCTGGCTAAACAAGCTGACCAATAAATCACGGCGAAAGTTGGCCAGGCCAAACAGGGGGGGGCGCACGCGGGGGCAACTAGTGTCATCATCTACGCGGGCCATGGCTCAAAATCCATCGGGTTATTAGTCGTCAAATCGAAGCTTTCACATGCGTGTTGCCATTGCACCCCTCCCTCCCCTCTAACACCTTCTCTTATCGGGGCAAAACAATCGCGTAAATGTTACAATAAGAATCGAAATAGAAGACACAAAGCAAACACTTTCCCAGTGCACGAAAGAAAGAAAAAAACAACAAACAGAAACAATGACAATAAAAACCAATAAAGAAATTAACAAATTGCCGGACCCGGCGGAGGAGAAACACGACAACAACAAATAAGACCAAAAGTGTTAAATTCGATTGAAGATTGTCATCGACAAAGTGGAAATGGAATCATTGCTCAGACAGAGATATGCCACCATATAACGCACTCTATACCATAGCGAATGCCATGGCATAGGGGCGTTTCCATTCGGAAGACTCGGCATTCCCTGGCACTGGGTCAAGATTGTAATTCAAAGCGATTGATTAAGGCGCTCTCGCACTCGCACCCATCGCACCCGTCGCACTTTGTCGAGAAGTTCATTAAATGAATCGTGTCCGATTTACTTTGCTTGTTCGTGACAATTGATCGAGGCTCAGGCAACAAGATAAAAGACTCACAGTGGCCAAAGGTGGCCAAGCTGATTCAATCTTGAGCAAGGAATTCAAAATTACAGAAGGCAATTAAGCAGGCAACAAAAGCTATGCAGCGAGGGCATAAATGGGTTTAATAAGTCAGAAATCAGTATAGATAGCAGACTGAAGCTGTCAATTGCTATACAACACAGACTGTATCCCGAGTCTATTGAATGCACAGGCTACATACGTAACGTTGCTAGGCGAGAGAGCTCAGAGACATGTCATAAATTCAATTCTAATGTCAGTTGGCGGCGCACTTAGGGGGCGCAAAGGGGGTTACCCATGGTTTATCTAATCGAATGCTAAAACCGCAGCGCACAGGCAGTTAAAGCCAAATCGAATATTGTGCAAGATGTGAAGGGGAAACCCGGTGAGACGACGACGACGACGTGATGGCCGCCAAACGAGCGTCGCGTCGCGTCGCCTCGCCTCGCGCTGTCAATGTTTGTCTTTATGTAATGATTGCAACTGCAACACAACGAGGCAGCAACTGCAACTGCAACTGCAACTGCAGCAACTACTACAACCAACCGAAGGGTGTCAATTGAAGCAGAAAGCGACAGCGACGGCAGCAACTACCACTCCATAGCCGTCTCACTCGCACCACGATCACCTTGCCACACTCTGCGTACAATATGGTTCCTGTTTAGCATTACAATTGTCGAAGGGGAGTGGAAGAGCGGGGGGGGAAGGGGTGCTTCGCTCACTCGACCAGAAACATTGGCTTCCTTTTGGCTTTATTGTATTTTTGTCGCTGCTGCACGCGCTGCATTTAGACCCAGTTCGGACGACCGACTAACCAAGCCAGCCAGCCAGCCAGCTAACCCGGCCAGGCTAACTAAAGTGGGTAACAGGTGCAGCAACAACAACAACAACAACGATTTGGTTGCCAAGCAGGCAGCTTGCATTGTGGTTGGGAAGCCATAGACTGCTGCCTCCCCCTGCGGGCTTGATGAGGGGGTGGAGTCGCACCGAGCGTGCTCGACTGGCAAACGCCCTCGGGGCGCATTGCAAATGTTGATTACACTGCGCTGCACAGGATGGCCCAAGGAGGCGCAACTATGCCAACTGGTTGTTGTTGTTGTTGTTGTAGTTATAAACGATGCTTCATTTCCATAATGAATTGACGATTATGTGGCAGCTACGCTGCGCTGATAGATAATGCACTTCAGCATAATTCTTGGCAGTGTTCCGCCGTCTCTCTTTCTTTACCTCTCCCTCTTGCTTGTAGAGTTTAAAATTGTAGTTGGGTTTTTCTCTTTATGGTTGACGCATTGCATGCCAGATAGAACAATGATTGCAACAACAGCAGCAACAACAACAGTGGCAGAAATGAAACTTGCGGATGATTCTCCGAATGGAAGTTCCGCAGCACGCGTTTTATCTGCAACGGACGTGGAAGCCACAACAAGCGCGCATGAAGAAATGTCAGCAACATCTACAGCGGCAGCAGCAACAACAACAACTTAAGCAACTGTTGCAGCTGATAAGCAACGACAACTATCGACAATGAAGTTGAGCGGCGCAGCGTGTCGCCCTCACTGCCCCCGCTTCCACATGGCTGCTTCTTGTTGTTGTTGCTTTAGTTGTTGTTGCTGTTGTTGTTGTTGCTGTTGCTGTTGTTGTTGCTTTTGCTACTGCACCCAGTTGACATTTGGACGACGCGCACTGGTCGCACTGGTCGCCACATTTGTCGCGTTGCCTTGTGCCTTGCGCAAATTGACATTGGTGCTGCAAGCCCCTCTCTCTCTCTCTCTCCCCCCCTCTCTTCCACCCCCTCTCGTGCGTTTTTTTCAACAAACGGCGGCGCCTTTGTTTTGACTATAAACTGTCAAACTCATCATGAAGTGCATTATTTCTGCCCTCGCCGCGCCACGCCTCGCCTCGCTGCGACCGAGCAAAACGAGGGCAAGTTCGTTGAACTTCAGTGCAGAAAATGCAAGAGGGAAACTGCATGAAAAACTACAACGACTATAGGGAAAAGCTAACTAACTCTAACTGACAAGCATTTTCGGCCTGTCTACGTTGATTTTGCACAAATTTTCACTAATTTCGTTTGATTTGAGGCAAAACCTCAAAGTGGAAATGGAAAGAAAAATTGGCAAAAAAAAAAAAAAACTGAACTGAACTGAAACTTCTGCTGACCCGTTTTTCTGCCTAAGCTGCTTTTGTTTTACTTGATTTTCTTTCTTTTGCTTTTGTTGCGCATTTTCCGACAATTTGTTGTAACGATTTTCCGCAGCAATGGAGCAGCAGAGACAGACAGAGAGAGAGAGAGAGAGAGGCAGCTGAAGCCCTTGTGGGCAAACATTGTGTGAATATCGGCTTGCCACTTGTTAAGGTCTTAACCCCCCCCCCGAGCGACCCTCTTTTTCGTTGCCCCAACAAAAGCTATTTATATGTGCATTTTCCTCGCTTTTCCCTCCTGTTCCCTGCTTGCCTATTTTCTCTAGTTTTCCACCTATTTTCGTCGTTGGTTTTGCCCGTGCAGCGTACCAAAAAAATTAGCACATTAACCCGTTGTGGGCTGCCGTGCGCTGTCAGCGCCCCCTCCCCTGCTCCTCCTCTTCCTTCTTTCGTTTGCCATTTTGTGTGTCACGTTTGTTACTGTTGCCATTGATTAAATAACTGTGCGCAAATAAATCGATACCAATATCGATACCGATACAACAACATCAAACGGAATGCGCCTTATCCAATTATAAACTAGACGAGATACGCCACGCAGATACCTTTTTGGTAGCTTGGAGCGAAGAGAGACAGTCGAGTGATTGACGGGGAAATACCCTGCCCAGAGCAGTTAGACTGTGATAAACCCAAACTCAGCTGCAACTTGGTTACATAACTTACACAAGCTAGGCTTACCCTGTGAGCTGTATGCCCAATTACAGGGTATAGGTACAGTTGCCCACTAGCTCACAGCCCAGAAACATGTGTACAAAGCCTGCAGCAGCCACAGCAGCAGCAACAACAGCAAATTGCCGTCTTACAAGCATTAATAATTACACACACTCGCACACACACTCGCACACACACTTGGCAAAACTGTAAACATATTTCCAGCAGCTGACTGAATAAATGAATAAATCAAGCGACGCCTTTTCACAGTTAACTCGCGAGTGCGAGCCAGACAGAGAGACTGAGAGACAGACCAGGCCAGAGGCAAAAAAGCTAAAGGCAAACAAAAACAAATCTAGAGAATTAACAGAGCAACAGCAGCAGCGTGGCGGGCAGGTTAATCTCCAAGCGCTAGACAGCTACAACAACAACAACAACAACAATAATCAAGAACAACTACAGCTACATGATGTTGGCCAGCAGAAGCTCACGCTCTCATAATGCTCTGACGATGCTGCCAACTGATAATGCTCAAGTCAAACAGGAAGCAGCAGCAGCAGCAGCAGAAAAAGAGCCAAAAATTCTACAGAGTATATAATAAGCAAGCAAACACACACACACACACACTGTAACCGTTAAGCAAGTAATAATCATAAAAAATACTTGAACAGTTGAACTCTAACATTAACTTGGCTCAAACTTGCTCGAGTCGTTGAAGCGCGCAGAGATTCTGGCGACCACGTGAGTTGTCACGTTAATTGAATTTGTTAATCGAATTGAGAAACTGTTAACAATCTTGGCACAAAGCACTTTTAGCCTGACTGAGCGCTTTCGCTTGGCTTGGCTTGGCTTGGCTGGGCTTTTCATTTAAGCCGCAGCCCCGCGCGCGCTGTCAGCCACAGCCACAGCCACAGCCAATTCGAAGCTGCAATTGCCATTTTGCATAACAAAAATCAAAGCACATTTAAACGGCGACATTTAATTGCAAACTGGTTAGCAGTCAACAGTCAGCGCAATAGCCAGTTAGCCACCTGCGGCGCAGCAGCAGCAATTCTTGTTGGTGGTTTGGGGAGGGGGCCCCACTTACCCAAAATTCCACATGCCAATCCTTTTGGCCGCAATCTGTAGCACAGCTAGCAGCACTGGCAATGTTAGCCGCAGTCAAATAGCCAAACAGGCAGCTCATGCTGAAAGCCAGAAGTCAACTAATTGGCCAACTGGCCAAGACGTTGCTACTAAAAGTGGCTCAATACGTTTCGTCGATAAGCCGCCAAATTCCAATAAGACGCAAAGCAGCTGTAGATTCTGCAGCCGCTAAAGAAGAAGCTTCTTACATTTTATTGGGTGCGTGTGTGTGGCTGCTGCTGATTGCTGGCCAAGTGACCTCGAAACGTGCCCACTGTGCGCGATCGCATTGGGCTGACAATTGCGGCTCATTAGGCAAGTACAACAATTTCAAAGAGATAACATAAAATAAGCTAAAATAATTCAATTGTTCAAGTTGGTCAAGTAAACGAAGCAGCCAAGTTGGTCAACGCCAAAAACACTTCCGGCTATGCAGCCTGAGCTGAGTCTGTGTGTATATACCCTATAAACAACACTCTACATGCGCCAAGTCAAGTTAATTTGCTCCAATTATGAAAATGCCCATGTGCTCATTAAACTTAATTGAGACGCTGCTGCCTGCCTGAAGAAGAAGAGGCTGCTTGAAGAAGAAGAAGAGGAGGCTGCGATCAGAAGAAACCGAAACGAAGCTAAATGAATGAGTGAATAGCCTGGTGAGTGAGTGAGTGGGTTACAGAGTGAATGACAACGCAGCCACGCGTGCATTACATATGCAAATCATCTCAACTGAAATACCCTGCCTTGTCTGCTGTTTGAGGAGTATTTCCACTCTTTCAGGCTTATCTAAAGCTTCTGCTTCAAGTCTATAAATTCTGGTTCAGTTCTTACCACATTCCTGCCATACCTGCCAGAGTTCTATGGCTCAAGAACCCGTCCTATCAACACATTTTATACCGCTTTTACGCAACTTACTGTCTGCCCAATGGGCCGACGACAACGACAACGTGCTGCTGCTTTATGTGGCAGCAACGGCAACATTTTAGCGTAAATCTCTCAGCTAAATTGGCAAGCAGCAAAGCTTTCAATTTGTTTTTCTTTTTTACAAAAATTATTGAAGAAGTCTTCATTGCGTCGACAGCGACGACGACGATGCGCACAGAGCCGGCTATAAAGTCGAAAGCAAAAGAGCTATAAATTCGCAGCCACATTCTTTGCTCTCGCTGTTGGCCATCGGCGAAGCCGCCGAACAGGTTGAACTACTTTGTGGCTACTTCAGCGATTGCCCAATGCAACACGCGGCCCCGGACATGGTAGAATAGCATTCTATGGGGGGAGGTTGGGTGAGGCGGCAGTTAAAGCCAACTAACTATAACTATAAATAGACACAGGACACAACTTTGCCATAGTTTCGTTTTGAGAGAGCTTGCTGCAATCAGAGAAGAAAAAAATTCGTTGCATTTCCGCTGCGCGCGCACGTTGCAAGATGCGAAGCAATGCAACAATCTTATTATTTTCGCTTTTTCTGTCTTTCTCCTAACTAGAGCAGACCCGCGCAACAATTCCGAGTAAGTAATTTCTCATGCGCTCTCAAGGAGATCGCTCAACTCAAGTCGCAAGACGCAAGTCTCAAGAGTTGCGGCTCAAGTCGAGTCAAGTTATCATTAATCTGCGGTCAGAGTGAGAGCGAAAGAGAGCGCGATACAGATGCAAGTAATTAGTTGTTGTTGTGGCCTGTGTAATTAAAATTCTCACAAATGTGCATGTGTGTGCGCGTGTGTGTGTATTTACATACGCTTTGATTGTATGTTAGGATAGCGCAACAGATTCGTGGAAAACAAGGTGGCAATTATAATGTAAAAGCGAAACTAGGCAGAAGAACAACTCGACGATTACAGCGAAAAGGCAAAAGAGACGGACAGAGCGAAAGAGAGAGAAAACGATCGCGCAAGAATCTTGTTCTCACATGCCTAAGTAAATAAACAAAGCAAATGTGGGAGATAGAGAGAGAGAGAAATGTCTTCTTTATTTGAGAATCCCCCAAATCGAGGCAAACTTTCGCTGCACATTTTTTTATGCCTTTTCTGCTATTTTTATGCACTGCGCTACATTTTTTATGTGCTACGCCAAGTTTAGAGTTGATAAGAGTGCGTGTTGTGAGTGCAGGAAATAGACTAATAAATACCCTGTAAACTCAGTGCATACACCTACTCAATTACAGGGTATTTGCCTGCCTGCACACATTTGATACTCCCGGAGAGAATCGCTGACTCACTGGGCTAACTGTGGGCCATAATGCAATATTTATGAGCCATGAAAATGCAATTCGCCTCTTCCTGGTAAGGCAGACAACAACAACAACCACAACAACAACAACAACGATGCCTGCTCACACCTCGACACACAATTGGCTGCAGTCTGCGTCTGCTGCCTGCTGCGGCATCAACTTCCCTAAGCAGCAGCTTCCGCAGCAGCTTGTGGGTGCTGCTGCTGCGTCTCCCTGCCATAGACCACGGGGCGTATGCGCAATAAATTAAACGCTGTCATTTCGCTTGGCAAGTCAACTCGAAAGTCAATTAACAACAAGCAGCAAGCACTCGAGACATGCCACAAGTGACGTCACAGCAAGCAGCTGCCTCTGCTCTCTGGCCAGTTCAAAAGGTTAAATTGCCCGCTCGACATTTTTGCCAGCTGAACGTGAGAGAGTTTCATGCCAAGCTGAGAAATGTTGGAGCAGCAGAGGCAGAGGCAGAGGCAGAGACAGAGGCTGAGCTTAATATGATAATTAGTGCTGGTCGCAGAGAAAACTGAATAAAGAAGCTGCCAATGGCACAGAGCGAGTTGAGTTGAGTTCGTCTAGCTTTTGTTTCAGCAGAAGTATTCATAAAAGATGCTCGTATATCATTTATAGACCTCATTGTGTGCCACAAAAACAAGATTAGAAAATTGCTTTTTTTTCTCTATTTCCCGCTTTGTTTTAGCCGATTTTCAGCTGTCTGCAAAGTTTCTACAGCTGCCGCCGCCGCCACTGTAGTTGCTTCTAATCAGAGCCGGCTACAATTGGCAGGCCCAGAGACGCTTTCAATTAAGCGACTGGAGGAACAAAGCAAGAAAATTGCTGCCAGTCTGCAGCTGCAACACGTGCCACAGCCGCAGGCAGAGACCCCTTTGCAGGCACAGCTCGCAGTTGCAGGCCAAGTCGGCACTTGCACAAACAATGAGATTGGCAAAACGAGCTGCAGCCAGAGGCAGATAAGGCAAGAGGAACAGGGGGAGGGGCAGGGGTTTCCCCCTCATTTGACCGACAGCAACGCGCAAAAGTGAAAATCTAAACCAAATGAAATTCTGGTTTCAATTGCTCGCGGTTGTTTTAGTTTTCGTTTTAGTTTCCTTCGCTTGAGTGCAGCAAACACACAAGCGCGAGCGGCAAGTGAGGCATGCGGCATGCGGCATGCGGCAAGCGGACTTTTGCCATTGTTTAGCAGAGATTTTCTGTTTGTTCCAGCTGCTTGACGACGTTAAACACACAGCGCAGCGCAGCGCACAGAGCCAAGCGCAGATGATGATGGAATGGAGAGCGAGTAAAATGGAAAAGTGGAAATGCGCAAAGGCGGGAGAAGGGAGAAAAGAGCAGAGAGCAGCAGGAGGCGGGGTGCCTACAACTCCAAGCTAAACGAGTTTTGGCGCCAAGTGCCAGTCAGTCTGAGGTTATTCCATTGTTTTGGCCTGGTTCAATTTCGACGGCGGACAACGCCTCTTTGGAAAATGAATTGAAAATGATCCAAGCACACACACACACACAGACACACACATACAGAGACACACACAGAGAGCACGTCTGCAAAACCTGACCAGCTTGAGTAGTGTCTAGGAGGCTGGGGGAGCCAGAGATTTCATAACAATTATTGCCAAATGCCCACTCTGCATCCCCCCCTCCCTCCTTCACCTGCTTCTAAAATTTATGAACGCTTCAACGCCGCCGCCGCATTTAAGATCATTTTTCTTCTTTCTACATATGTTTTTTTTCGAGTGGATTTTTTTCCTCTGATTTTTCCCATGTTTTTAATTTTTCGCCGGCTGTTCGCCTTGGCGTGGGCGATTTACGTTGTTGTTGCAGAAAATCGACGTGATTTGCTTATTTTTTACGTGAAAAACATTTTCGATTTTCCAAGTGGCCAATCTCGTTGCGTATACATATATATTTCTATATATTTGTGTACAAACAAGTCTGTGGAAATTTGTAGCATTTATTTTTAGTCAAGCGGCGCAAAATTAATTCGTAGATTGGAAAAGTTTTTTATACACACAGATTAGATATAAACATAGGGAACAAGATATACGCATAGATCATGTGAAATAATTGAATTGTGAATCAGTTTCTAAAATATTTCCATTCCCACTAATCGTTGCTCATTTACAACCTACACAATTCTCTGTTCGCTCATCATTCACAAGCTAATCATAATTTAGCCGGCGTCTATTAGAGAAAACAGCTGCAGCTACAGTTAGAATGCATTCTGCAGTACCGTTAGTAACGCCAGAGATTCCAGAATACTCGGCAAGCACAAACAGAAAACATTTCCATAATATGTTAATTTTCCATCCAATTTCAAACACTTTACGATCCCCACAACTGTTGCTTTTTGTTTTTAGCTTCTTTCTCTCTTTCCCTCTCTCTCCCCGCATATTTGCATTTTATTTGTGTTATTACGCTGAATTGTTGTTGTTTATTGTGTGTGTAGCTATAAAAAAAAACTGTTTTCACTTTCGCAAATTAACAAAAGAATTTAAAAAAACAGCTCTCAAAATTGACTTTCCTATGGAAATGCACACAAAAGCCTCAAAGTCAAATCAAATCGAATTCAAATTCCAAAAAAATAAAAACAAATTATACAGTCACATGTGACATACGGCAAAGGGAAGGAAGAGAAAGAAAGATGATAAACCCTAAACCGGTTAGCACTTGTCGCTTTGCTGTGTGTGAGAAATTATGAAAGAGACGAAAGAAAGAATGCATAAATAATTTTCAAAACAAACAAAACTCAAGAAGAAAAGCCCCAACGAACCAAAGAGACATACATTTCTCTATAGATCTCTTATGAAAATAAAATTTGTAGTGTTGTCTTTGTTGTTGTTGTTGTTGCTGCATACAATGGGAATGCAAATTGAGTGGATGGATGACGTTTTATGATTTGTAATGTTAATTATGCTGATGAATAAGCCAAAAGAGGGGGGAAGAGAGTGAGCAGTTCATTAGTCAGAGAGAAGCAGACGAGGCAATCAAGTGTATATATCAATATACTATATAAGCATAGGGGTACAATCCATCCAGCCATATAGGGTCCCCCTCCCCGCCATATATGAAACTGAAAGTGCCAATTTGAAATGCGGAAATGCTTCCTCACATCATGCGAGAGGAGAGAGAATTATGAACGCACATTTTGCGTTGTATAAAATACAAATTGATTCGTTTTCTCAATTCGATATTGTAGCCAAAAGTAAAAGTAGCCTCATCTCTCCTCCCTCCCTCACTTTCCCCCCAAATGGGTGTGGTCTGTGCTGCTGGTGCTGTTTACTAAACAGGAAAATGCCAGGGAAATGCGTCAAGCGAAGAGTTCAAGCGGCGGCCAGAGGCAGCAAATTCTTCTAGCTGCTTTCAGCTTCAGTCAATGTTAACGTAAACACACAAGCAACAACAACAACAACATCGTCGACAACAACAACGACAGCTTCATAAACAGCTTGGTGTGCGCACACAATGGAAGCATTTGAAAATATATTTTGTTTATAATAAATGCACAAGGCTTATAAAAATAAACGCATCAATTGCAACGCCGGCAACGTTGGCAGCTACCCGCCCACCCACTCCCACCCCCTCAATTGTTTATAGTAAATGGCAAATTTGTTTATAGTATCTGTAGAGAAAAGGCTAAAGAATCTCTGGGGCTTGCAACTCACGTGGTTTGATTGATTGTGCAGTCAACTTACCTGGAAAGGCAAAAAGAGAAAGAGGCAGAAAATTAATGAAAATTCAAGGAAAATTCAAGAAAAATTTAAGAAAATTTTTATAATAATTTTCAAATATTCCACAAAGTTGCAGCTATAAATTAGCACATTCTCCCATTTCGCAGCTAATAAATTTCGCATTTTATAAACTGCTAAGCGTATTTCGTATGCTTTGCGGCACGTCAAACTAGATTAAATAAATTATCGATCGCATGATTAATCGATTAATTTAGCTAGCTATTTTGCGCATGGATTAACATATTTTAATTAAAAATTCTCCGGCCAGACAAAAGTTGTCTGCCACACGAGGCGGGGCAACTTGAGAAAGTCAACGTTCTTGGGGCAGCTTCAGCGTCAGCTTCTACTCTAACTAGTTCTGCACAGCTTCCACTTGTGTCTCTTCTTCTGCCTCTTCTTCTGCTGCTGCTTCTTCTTCTTCTCCTTTAACTTATAGCGCTTATTTGAAATCAACGCTACCGTCGTACCATAATAGCATTATCACAAGGCGACGACGACGGCGACGGCGACAGCGACGTTGCATGACACGACCCAAGACACACACACATATGCAACACACTTACAACACTCATTAGTGCATGCATGAGTGTGTGTGTGTGATGCAAAATAGTTGGCAGCTCAGGCAGCTGCCACAATGACAGCGTCGCATGGAGAGTGCATTGCACCGGGGCAACAACTGTGCAACTGTGCAACAAACTTCGCCTGCGCCTGCCCCACCTCCCACTGCCCTCCCTCTCTCTCTCTCGCTCTTTCTCTTGCTGTTACTTATTCTGCTTCTGCTCCACTGGCAGCAAACAACGCGCAACTTTTATGCCCGCTTTTTGCTGCTGCCCCTGTTGTTGTTGTTGCTGCTGCTGGAGTCGAGAGCAGTTTTAATATTATTATGCCACGTCGAGTGGCAGACAGGCAGCAGCGCAGTGCGCCATGCAGTGAGACACGTCTGCAACTGCAACTCAAAGCCGACAGCAACTTCGTCTTTGACTTAGTATTTCGACTGCCACAATTTGTGGCACAAAAAAGTGTGTCGGCCCGCCGTGTGATGATCCCCACCACATGATGCAGCAACTATACTATATCAATGCGATTTCTCACGATCAGCAACAAAGCCAATGAACATTTTCATATACGCTCTTTTTTCATGCGTTCAATGATTGATGCATTTGATTTGCAATTGTCATGTAAAGCGAGGAGGAAAGGCCGCAGCAGCAAAGCAACAACTTCAAAGCGCTGAGGGCAAGCACCTCTTGTCAGTTACACCTCCCCCTCCTGCCCGCTTGACCAACTCCTGCTCTTTAGTTGCATTTGGCACGCGATTCCCTAGCCACAGCCACATGATTCAGTTTACAGCGCAGAAACCGAAAGCGACCCCATTTCTGTTTATACTGCTCTACGTACAGAAATGAGTCAAGCACCTCGCGGGGATCGTGCCCAGTAGCACAGTACGTGCGCGATCTGCCCTGCCCCTTCTCCCGTTCTGCTTTGAACGCGAGGCCCTTCCGGCCTGAAAGAATCGATTTCTTTATACAACAGAAAACATGTTGCCTGCCTGCCTGCCTGGCTACTAAATGGGTTCGTTGGCTTTGCGCATTGCAAAATTATGACAAAGTTGGCAACATGTTGCAGCAACATGGCGTGGCAGCGTACACGTATGTTGCCACAGCCGCCACGCCGCCTTATCTGACGCGCCGCTCTCAAAAAGCATTTAACGATTTCCGTTAGCCGATGCTAAAGCTGAGACTGAGGCAGAGGCTGCCTCCGCGACTGACTCCTTCACAAAAGTTGCCCACGCAAGCAAAAAAAGCACCAAAAGAGATAAAAAGCTTGGATTGAGGGAGCTCAAACTAGAAATACCCTATAGAGACAGAGAAGTTGAGTGGAAAAGTTTTAATGGAGAACATTTAAGGAAAAGCTGGCGGATTGAATTACAAACTGAAGAGCTCATTCAACTTCAAAGGCTCTCTTATTTATTACAGGGTATCTTTTGAGTGCTCAACTGTTAATTTTGCATGCTGCACCACGCGAAATAACAACCTAAAGATGGCCAAACAACAACAATTTTAACGTATGCCATTTCGAATATTTATGGAAAACATCAACAACAACAACAGAAATCATGCTGAATTTTTTTTTTTTTGTTAGGGTTAAGTAAAGCCTTGCTCGGTCTCGGTCTCGGGTATGTCATGTGACAGGAAATGAAGCTAATTTGTTAGGGCGGGTGTGGCCAAAAAAAAAAAGGGGAGCGTATAAAGCGGACGCAGCGAACAGAAAAAGAAACAGAACCAAACCAAGGCAGGCCAAGGCAAACACAGGCAAAATAAGGAACGACAGACAGATGGGCAGACAGAGGGACATACAGACAGACAGACCCACAGGCAGGCAGAGTCCTCACATGTTTATGTAGAGCCTTTATGGCAGCGTATAAAAGCGCATAACATTTTACGATGCGGCTGACAAAGCTGACACAACAAAGGAAATTTCCTTTCTCCACTGCCTTTCTCCCTCTCTCACTATCCCTTTCTCTCTTTCTCTTGCCTTTGAACTTGCTTTGGGCTTATGCAAAAGCTTTTATCTGCTATGTAGCGCAAAAGCTTGCACTGCCCGCACACACCCTACATAATATTTCAACTTAATAATTCCAATTGAAAATGCAGCTCATGTTTTGTGCATATTTCTCGCAGTGTAGTCAATGCTTTTCCACTTTTAGCATTAAACAAACATCATAATCAAGCATTTTGCCGCAATGTTAGTCACCAGGGGTCGTGCCGGAGGGGGGTGTGTGCTGAGCTGTGCTGTGTGCGCGGGGTGATTGGGTAAACAAAGCGACCCACCCACCCACGCACCCGCTCGCCTTTAGCCCGGCTCAGCTGAGTTCCTGCGTGAGTCACAGCTTTAACAGCTGTTGTTGGCTTGCCACGGGATGCCCCAGAGAGAGGGAGAGAGAGAGAGAGAGCGAGAGGGTGGACCACCCTGCACACACTCATGTCACTTGTCTTATCATCCCCCAAGCGCGCGGTGAGTCAGCAAGTGAGTCAAAAGGGAAAAGCTTCGCGTCAATTCTCGAGCAGATAACGGTACGTGTTGCTGGGGTAATCAGCAGCTAGAACGTGATACTAACTGAAATTAGAGCAAACACGCAGGGGCACAACGAAAGAGAGAGGGAGAAAGGAAGAGAGGGGTGTAAACAATGAACTGGTAACTGCTTGTCCTGGCACTCGTCCACTTTGTGTCAAGTGCAGCCATGAGTCGAACTGGAACTTCAATTGGGCTGCTGCTCTCGTCAGGGGGTTGCTCTTTGCTCGAAATTTTCAAGTGATTTGTGGTCGATTTGCAAAAACGAAATGGCACCACAAGACAAAGATTTGAGGCAAGGGCAGCCGCTGCGTTGTGGCAGCCACATGTCGCCACGCGCAAAGCCAAAGAGCGTAAATGAATTACGTGCACTCCAGGCAGCCACATAAATCTCAAGAATAATTAATAATAATTTTTTAAAAACCCAACTGAAAGTAAGAAGCAGAGAAACTTACTTGATAAGCCCACAAATTTCTGAATCAAAAACTGAACCGCAATACAATTTAAAGTCTACAAATGGAGCCCAACTCGGCCCCTTATCAAATAAGCTCAAGGGAATTGCTTCTTTTCTTGAAAACAATAAAAATACAATTCTTTTTATTACATTCAATCATAAGAAGAAGAAAAACCACAAGAAGAAGAGGAAGACATTTCGCATTTTGCGCCTCAACACATAAATCATTGTAGAATTTATAATTATTGAAAATAAATCCGCGGGCAGAGAATACCACGCAAACATAGCACATCGTATCGTATCGTATCGCATGCCACATCTCGTATGCGCAGTGTTCGCTCTCTTCTTGCCCATTTTCGCCGAAGAATCCAACCAACCAACCACACCCCGTTTTGGTCATGCTGGAACTTTGACGCGGACCTCAAAAAAATAAAATTAATTGGCTTTGTTTGTTTTGTTTCGCTTAATTTGCGTACCCTGTAAGCATAAAACGCACGCACAGAGCATGTTGAGTACTTAAAAATCGCGTTTATTTTCGATATTTGCCAAAATATTCCACAGAAAATCTTTTCAATTCGATTTTTATACTAATTTTAACTTGGTAAATCGATTAAAAGCAAAAAATCAATTTTAAAATTTTTGAAAAAATTTCAAAAATTTTGTTAGGGGGTAGCATGGAAAATTTTCAAAATTTTTAAATTTTTTTAATGCTTTATATTTTGATGCCAGATCAATCTAGATGGCAAACCATGAATAAAATGCTCTCTGCGAGCCAAATCTAATGATTTTTGAAGAAGTTATGAGAGTTTGAAGTCGTGGTAGATTCCTTTCTCTTACTCATCATACCCCTATATACACATAGTATGTGTGCAGGGTATACTCGTACAAAAGACAACAATGTTCTAAAAGTTTACCTGTCACATTGTGTATCTAATATACAACAAATATTTGCCTATTAACCTTTGCTCGTATCGCTGTGCGCGCGTGTTGTGTGCTTATGCGTATGTATGTGTGTGTGTGCGAGTGTGTGTGTGGAAAGATACCGGTCAAAGCTAAGATTAGTTTAGTGTCATGATATGAACTGTTGCATAGCTAGCTAGATAGAGAAACTATTTCTATTCTGTAGACATTGCAAAAACATTTTCCACTATAATTCACAATCATTTTAATCACTCGTATCAACCTGCACCTGCGGCATGCCGCAGAAGGCAATGCAGCTGTTACCACAAATTGAATATTGTCATTTATCGCATTCTGCTCTAGCTCGTACGAGCTGTGCTGGCCCAGGCACGATAAGGCGCAATTCCCGATAAAAAAGAATGCGCCACAAAAGCTAATAAAGCCACAAAGTATATATAAACATATATATAGATACATACTATGTCTGGTCTATATAAATCTATAGGTGATTTTACGAGCAACAGGTTCATTTCAATTTAGCCACAGCGCCTCAGCGCATGCCCCATTGGATTTACTGATAAGTTTCTTACATTCTCTGACGCATCCAAAAACAAAACATTGATATAGAATATGTATGCATGTATATGTAAGTATGCCCGCTATGTATATAGAAATGTCAAGGCGGAAATATTTGTGTAAGTCTATGGCGAATGCCTTATAGACGCTCTCCCAAGTCCAAAGCAAACTGTGAATCAGCCGGAGATGGCAGAAGCTGCCCGGCTACGGGCAAAAGTGCAAAAAGAAATTATTGCCATGACGCATAAAGTTTAAACAAATGAAATTGTTTGCCACTGTGGGCGTGGGCCATATAGGTGTTAATCATACAAACACTCACAGTATGAAGAGTATCTTTTTTTCGAGTTGTTTGTTTATTTCTTGCAAAATGCTAAAAACAGTTTGGTGGAAATAATAAAACTTATTTTTTTCGGATTTTTTTTTATTGCTTTATATTTCGTATTTATCGCTGCTACGAAAAGTTGGTCAATTGATAAGGCAAAGCGCAAAGGAAATGTGTTCCATATACCCAAGAAATATAATATGGAAATGCACACGCACAGCTTTAACATGTATGTAGAGATTCCAAGAAAGTCTTGAGCTTATCAGGCAACAAGCGCGACTATATATAGTCGATATATATCAACTCTATATGGCCATACTGGTCTCTTTCTCTAATGGCAATTGGCGCCGCGAAATTTAAAACGCAACGGTCACAATTTTGCATACTAAACATGGCTAATACCTCGTGCAGTCAGCCAGGTACGCTGCAATCTGCTTAATATGCAGGCGGCGAGCAAAATGAAGGCTGAAGGCTACTGAAATCGATAGACAACAGACACCAGACCTCAGACAGACAGCAGCAGTAAAAACAAAAGAGATTATTGTACAATGCACTTGGAAAATGTGAGCGGAATTTGCAATTATCTGCCACCGAAAGATTGTCATCACGAGCCGCATAGACAGAGAGTGAGCGAGCGAGAGAGGAAGAGATAAAGAGAGAGCAACACTCAAGCAGGCGAAACCTGCGTACAGTGGGTAGATAACTAAGTTGTCAACCTAATGGAAATTTTACTTTACGTTCGCAATCAAATTATCTAATAATTTTTTCCCTTGCACTTTGCTACTGAAGGTGAGCACAGTGGGCACTATCGACTTACAGAGCTAGCAAAATATACGCCCAGTCTATAGTCTATATATTTTCTTTATATATTATGCCATATTTTACCCCTAATGCACAAGCGTAGTAAATGCGTCTTAAGTCCTGCCAAAAATAAGAAAATAAAAGGGAAAATGTCAGAGAAAACTCTACGCCGGATGCAATAAAATCCAATGTGAATTTTTGCAACCACCCGTTGCGATGTGTCATGTGTTTCAAGGGAGAATCCTTGCGAATCCCAAGGCGAAACATGCTGCTGCATGCAGCAGCAGACAGGCGCCAAGTCTGCGCCTTGTCCTGCCACATCTTGTGCCGGCTGAAAATCGATGCTGGAAGAGACGAGATTTTTGCAGATAGGGTGCGACCCCAAATGAAAGTTACTTGGCCTTGAGCACATAAATCGCCCTAGGTCCACGCCTCGCCCCGGTCCACGCCTTTTGATTTAATTGGAGTTTAGCCTGAGGGGTCGACAATGCGTCGTCAGTCTGTCAGATACATATAGAGTGGGTGTGCACAGTGGGAGTACCATCGGGGGGGTGTGTTAGAATTTTAATCATGGCGCACACGTTAGCCAAAATATTAACGACCCTTGCCGGAGTGCCATAATTAGAGCTGCTAAAAGATATATGACCCCAGATTTGGTTCTTTTTTAAGATCTGCATCGACATGTATACAACATAAAATATGCACACGTATTACACTCATAAAAAACTCATATAGCTTTGCTTCGATTTATATTTAGCCTCTTTGGGAGTCATTAAAAAAAACCGCTAAAATCACTGATATTTAACAATAAAAATTGCTACAGTTGGGATTGTTGCTTTTGCCTTTTGCTTTGCGGTATTTCAATGTCACGAAAACTGCAACAACAACGACAACAACAATAACAAGAGCTATAAGAGAGTGTAAGATTTATTTACACTGTGCTCTGAAAAACATAAAACAGCTGCACTTCACGACGACGCCGACGTCGGCATTGAACGTCGAGTGGATGATTGGAGAGTGTGAAGGAGCTAAAACAGCACGAAGTGAAGACCTCGAATGCAGACAGACGGACGGATGGACAGATGGATAGATAGACAAGTGCATGGGGCGCTCAATCAGCTGATCAGAAAACAAATCGAAACAACATTTCGGAAATGCTTTAAGACTGCGGCACAAGGGTGAAGTATATAGAGCGCGTCAGTTAATACACATGGATATTTCTTAATACAATTATAATCGCTGATATTGAACAGCTGTAATTAAAGCAAATGCGGAAACAGCTAATTAAACAGGTAGAGAGAATCGTTTTCCTTACAGAACTTGTGTGTTTACCAAAGATATCATAGAGTTTACATGGAGCCACAGCCCAGCTGGATAATCCGGAGAAATCATTAACTTGCTTCGCTTGGAAATTCCCACTACTAATCTGTAATTTATATAGGTTATGATTACAAACGCCGCAGCCCAATCAAAATACTCAAGTGGAAGAGCATAAAATGTAACACGTTGCGTTCCTCCTACTCCTCCCCCAGCCTGCCTGGTGTATTGCGAGATCTGACATGACAGGCGACTATTTTTAGGCAGAGGCGACTGACAGGCAGAGAAAGAGGGAGAGGGAGCGCACGCGAGACAATTGAGGGCGGCAACGAAGGAGGCATTCAAAAGAGAGAGAGAAAAGAAATTCACCCCAGCGAATAGTAAAAACAGTTTTTATTACAATTTCATTTCATTTTGATTTTGTTTAATTTCATTTTTTTCTGCTTTTTGCATATGCAACGAGCCCAGTCAAGTTTTAATGGACTCCTCAAGCGATGTGGCGCGCGCATGCTTCAAATTTAATTAAAGTGAAAATTTCGTTCATAAAAACCAAAAGGCGGCAGGGAGAAGAAGCAGCAGAAGAAGCAGCGAAACAAAAAATAAAATGCAAAGAAAGTTTGTTGTTATTTTCGTAGTTGACTGACGCTTGAATTGGCTTGGCTCTGGCTCTGGGTCTGGGGCTCTGGACTTGGCTCCACTTGCAGGCCGACGCGTTGTGGTTTTACTTTATATATATGTATAGTTATTTCTAATTTTATTTTTTTCTATTTTGCCCAGGCTTGCAATTGACCCGCTTATGCTGCGATTCGACTTGGAATTTGCATTTCTCGAAATATAATAATAATACGAAAAACTTCTGTAGCTTTACGTGCCGATTTATATTAACCGAATTTGGTTTATAACTCTCCGCTTGCACTTTCTAAGCCGCCTCTGCATGTCTATATATTTCTAGACAATAACCACGATTTTATGCTTTGAAATTTTGAGTGCAAATTATTTATGCAAATGTTTAACGATTTTTTGCAGACTGGACAATGGAGAACGATTGAGATAGCGAAAGAAAAAAGTAAACAATAAGAGCGGATAAATGGGCTAAGTACATGACATGTGTGTGTTATACGACTGTCTGGCGGCATTATCTATTTTTTTTCTTGCTCATATGTCACATGCACAATCCAAACAAATCCGGTCGCATTTGTAAGCTTTAAGCTCTGCCGGAACTATCAGCAGTGCGGAAAAAAGCCAGGATAAATGCTAATAGGCGACAGAGTTGCTGGAGTTGGCGGAGTCGCAGCCTGTCTAGACGTGCAATTTCATCATCCTGGCAGAGAGCAGAGCCAGCACATTTTACCAGCTGCACACAGACACGCACAGCGACAGACAGAGAGGCAGGCAGACAGACACACCTACGTACACACAAATATAGCCAGTTTGAGGGTGTGCTATGCCGGCACATAAAACTACCCCCGAAATCGAAATTGAAAAACGAATAATACAGCTATAAAAATCTCATCGAACCGAGCAGCACAAAAAACGATAAGCGCTAAAAACTACAAACCCCCCTCGCAACCCGTCGCGCAGCTGGCATAGCGAAATGAAATGCGTGGGGCGTAGAAGTGGGGTGGGAGGGGAGCAGGCGCGGAGGTGGCACAGGGATCAGATCAGGTAAATTGCCAAATACAGGCGTGTCAGCAAAGACTTAAAAACAGCTGCGACAGGAGGCGGCCATGGAAAAACAGTTAAAACACAGACACACACACACACACTCGCATCTGGAATACGTGTATATAAGTTTACGGCTGCCCGGAACGGTCCAAAAATATGCGCCACATACAAAAATGTGGAATACAACAGCAACAACAGCAGCAGCAAGAAACGGCAACAAGAATAACAACAACGAGAGAATTTCAACGCTTGGGGCACACTCATATGGCGGGCCACGATTTACATAAAACACGCAAAACCAGTTTTTGGTATTTTTTTAAGTCTGTTCTGCTGCTGCTGCTGCTGTTGCTGCTGCTGGTCAAAACGTTGGGGAACAAACGAAGAGAGCGCGCGCGAGTGTGTAGGCATGAGCGAGAGGTAGAGAGTAACAGTCGCAGTCGCAGCCGCAGCCGCGAGATGTCGTCGCTTGCACTTTAAGCTTAACGAAACAAGCAAGCCCAACAACAACCACAACACACTAACACAATTAAAGAGCTTGACTACAGTAACACAATAATAAAAATAAAAACAACAACAACATTGTGAACACACTTACCCATAGCTCAGTACCCCAACTCATTTTGTTGGAGTTTTGCGCTGCTGCTGCTGCGTTTTCTGACTCTGCCAGTTTCTGCTGCTGCGCTGCTGCTGCCACTGCTACTGCTACTGTTATTGTTGTTGCTGCTGCTGCTGCTTTTGCTTGATCCGTTTGCCACTGTTATATGTATGTGTGTATTATTGTTGGTGTTGTTGTTTTCGTGGTTATTCATTAACGCAAGAGCGAAACATAAAGCGAAAAAGAACAAGAATTAAAACAGAGAATTTATCGTATCGTTTTCGTTTCCTTTGCTTAATGTGTCTGTCTGTGTGTAAACAGTGAGCAAAGAGAGCAGAGCAATTCCAATTGCTGCGTTTACAGAGCGCAGGTAAAATGCAGACGTGTCCAGGCACAAGACGGCAACGCCGGCAGCGGCGGACAGGTAGACCAACCGACCAACCGACCAACCGACCGACCGACCGGCCGAATGAACGAACGAAAACGCGTATGTGGAAAATTCGGGAATGGATAATGGAGTGGGAACTTGGGATGTAGGGATACTCTTGCAAGTGCTGCCAATCAAAAGCAAACAAACGGCAAGAACAACAAATATAACCGGCCAACTTAAGCTTCTGCCGCCGCCGACGCCGCTGCTGACGTCAAGAAAATTTTTGTGCACTGGGCATACGTTGCAGTCGAGACAGCGTACGAGAAAGAGAGACGACGCGAGAGAGTGAGAGCGAGGCTACGGTTGCATTTCGTAATTGGGAGAGCGCGAGCGAGAGAGCGAGCAAAGACAATTGGAATTTTATAAGCAATCATTTATTTATTATCTATGGCTGTCGATACATTAAAATATTAAGCACACTTTGCTCCGCGCGCGCGCGCCTCTTTAATTGAATTTGCCATTAGTTTTAATTTCCAATTTAAACGCTGGCAAACAGTGTACCACAATATAACTACTACTACAACATCAAGCATGCGACGCCAGACTAAACAATAGGCAAATGTGCCTATTGTTGTTTTTACATAATTTCGCACACACACGCACACTCGCACACACTAATGCACGCACGCACACACAAACGCAGCAACGAACGTAGGCCGAGTGCACGCACTCTGCTTCTTCCACACTTCGTTGCTGTTTTTCTTTCTCGTGAAGCAGCGTTTGATTATTTTCTCGATATATTTGCCGTTGTTCAAGTGTTGCACAAGATTTTATCGCACTGATATGCGCTTGCATTTAGTATGCGTCATAATTTAGGAGACATTTGCACACACACACACGAACACAATTAATTGTTGTTTTTTCATACGTGCGAAAACAAATTGCATGCGGTCCATGCGTCGTTATACCTTCGGCGATTCGTTTGCAACTACAACAATATGCCGCAGTGTGACCGTAGCTCGCTTTGCCGAAAATACTCAATGCAGCAGACAAAAATACTAAGCGGCTATCGAATACCAGCTATCGATGTTAAAGCAACGAGTGTAAAAGCAACCAAGTACTTGCCAGTGCTGCCATAAAAGCTGTGCTTATTTTAAAATACCGCGGTCGATAGAATGGCACCAGGTCAATCATTTATCGACCAGCTGTATGTGCGGAACAGCTGTTTATTGCACTGCCGCCAAAAATCTCACTATTTTCAAATATTTAAAATTGAATTTGTTTTTGTAACAATTACATATATAATTTATTGATTCAATAACTAACTAAATAGCTGTATGTATCGTTTGTGATTCTGTGTCAATTTGCTTGTAAATAATTCATTTGCAAATAAATTATATACAGAAGTTTCGCAATAACAATTGTAAACATTCCATTAAAATTGTTACTTAAATTATACAAATATATATATTCTTCTTTTAATACATGTAAATATATGATGTATATAGTACAGTCATTGGACAATTGTTTGCTTTGTGATTCTCTACTGAAATTCAGGCAACATTTCGAGTATTTTGCAAAGTATTCGAGACTTTTTCGGGACTTAATTGGCGCTAATTAAGCAATTCAAGGATACAAGGACTAAAAGCTATAACTAAAATCAAGCTAAACTTAATACATTGTGCCTCACACATCGACTTCGGCCTCCTCTAGGATTGCAGCAGCAGCTCTGCGGCCATTTCCAGGCTCCAGCCAGTCTGGTGCAGCGCCTGCTCGCATTGTGGGCGTGCGGCCACGCCCAGCCGCGTCAGCTGATCGATCTTGTAGTGTCGTAGTGCTAGCTGTACATCTCCGCTGGCGGCACGCAACGCATTGCGCACATCCTGCTCCACTGCAGCGCTACCCAGCTCCTGCAGCAACTGTTGCAGCTTCTCCTGCTCGCGTTGTGCATCCGCTGGAATGGGGGCGTACAGCTGATGAGCTCCTTCGAGCTGCTGTTGTTGTTGCTGGCGCATCTTGTCCAGGCGGCGCTGAATCTGCTGGGCTGACAGCGGAGGTGGTGCCAGCGGAGCAGGTCGATGTGGACGCAGATAATCATCGAGAGTAACCTCATCGTAGATCGCTGCGCCACCGCCGCCTCCGCTGCCATTGGGCACCTGGCCATAGTAGGTAGAACCGGCAGTGCTGGCAGCCACGGGATCGTAGCGATCTCCGGTGCCACCATAAAGTGAACCGGACGAGGCATAGACACTGGTCTTGGGCGCCACCACGCGATTGGAGATTGCGACAAACGAGTGATGCGTCTCCACTTGCTGCATCTGCTGCTGCTGCTGATGATGATTCTGATACAATTGCTCGGCCTGCTCTGGTTCTGGCGGCGGCTGGGCATAGTACTCCGAGGGCGGGGCAGCAACACGTTCGTACCAAATGCGATTCACCAGGCTCTGTGTGGCCCCAGCAGCCTCTACATTGTTCTGCTTGGGCGTGGGCGAGGCTTGGCTACCATTGGATGTGGGACTCGAGTGATTCGACTGGTCGACGGCATTCTTAAGCGGCGTAAGGTTCTGCTTGTAGACGATCTCCTTGTTATTGGAATACATCTGGGTAGTATTGCGCTGATAGTCCTCCTGCGCCTTATTACTGCTGCTGTACATGTCCTTCTCCAGCTCGGCAATAAATGACTTGTCAAGCAAAACGCTCTCCGAGGATGGCTGCTCTAGTGCGGCGACTGGTGCCTGGTACTGCTCCTGTCGTTCTAGTGAGAGATTACTTAGGTTAAACTGCATGGCAGCTGACTCCAGAGCGGGTATGTTCTCCTTGTTAGCATGTCCGTTACTGCGTCCATCACTCCCAGCGCCAAAGAGACTCTTGCGCACACCGGGACTGCTGTAAATAGGCGCAGCAGTGGAAGGCGCAGCTGCTGTTGTATTGGAGTATAACATTAACGCATTCGACGGTGACTCAAGACTGCTGGTATCAAAGGGATCCCGCACAGGTGTCTGCTGCTCGCGCTTTTGGGCAAACTCCATCGTGTTGGAGTACGTGGGAGGCATCTGATAGGGTGGCGGCTGTAGACGTCCCGGGGAAGCTGTCTCGAACTCAAACTGTGGCTGTTCATTGAAGTATGTGGGCGTGGTGGGACCAGAGCCATAAGCTGCTCCATCCCGCGAAGCAGAACCTTCATTGAATGTGGGCACATCAATGGGCGCATCCAGCAGGCAAAAGGAACTGTCCAAATGCAGCGATGAGCTGTCCGCCACCGGTCGCATCTCTGGCGAAATGTCTATCAAGATTCCCTCCTGCTGCTGCTGCTGTTGCTGTGGCGGCGGCGGTCGCTGTGGACCCGATCCACTCCTCTGCTTGACCGCATTGCGACGATGCAATCCGCCCGCCTCGTTGACAAGTTTGTTGTAAGCAAACTGCTTGCTGGAGGTAGACTTGCGTTCCTTTGCATGTCCGTGTACTGCTAGCGCTGCTTGAGCCGCCGCCTGAGGTGTCAGCGATGCACATTTCCGTTGTCGATCCTCCGATCCGTTGGGTGCTGCTCCTCCACCCCAGCAAAAACCAAAGGGTGAGCCATGCGCGGCATTGCTGTTGCGCATTTGCACTTCCGCCGGACGACGCTGCTCCAGCAATGCTCGCGGAAAGACTCCAATGTCGTAGGTGCGCTGGTTCTGTCCCTTAATAAGTTTCAACTCCGATCGACCATCGATAATGGCAATCGTGTCGCCCAATTCGATCTGCAGCCCCTTGGCATCGTGATAGCTTCGCGAAGCCCTCAAGACTGGCGGCGACATGCTGGCCAGGTACTCCCTGAGCGAAATAAAAGAGAATAAGATTTCGAACTGGACAAATCTTGGACTGTTACTTACTTGAGAGCCGCAAAGGTTGGTCGCTCCGCTGGAGTTTTATCCCAACACTGCAGCATCATGGCGTACACGTCCGGTGGACAGGCATCTGGCTGATGTAGCCTCTCCCCCTCGCGATCGATTTTGCGCAGTATCTGTGAACCGTTCAGTCCCACCCATGGATCCTCGCCAAAGCTGAACATCTCCCATAGTGTCACGCCGAACATCCACGTATCCGAGGCGTGGGAGAATTGACGAAACCGCAAGGATTCGGGTGCACACCAGGGAAACGGCACCTTCTTATGCTCTGACATCACGTAGCAATCGTCCTCCTGAGGCAGCGCACGCATCAGACCAAAGTCACCGATCTTTATCTTATTCCCTGCAGCGAGCAGCACGTTACGGCAGGCGAGATCGCGGTGCAGGAAGCGCTTCTGCTCCAGGTACGCCATGCCTGTGACAATCTGCACCGACCAGTTCCAAATGTGGGTCAGCGAGGTGTGGCGGCACTGCTTGCGCAGTGTATCCAGCAGAGATCCACGCTCCGCCAGCTCTGTGATCATCATCATGGGCTGAGATAACACGACGCCGTAGAGCCGCACCAGGTTCGAGTGATCTAAGGCGTGCATGGCCTGCACCTCGCGAAAGAAGTCATCGATGATGCCCGGCTGTGTCAGGTTGTCTGACTTAAGCACCTTCACCGCCACGGGCAGCACCTTTCCAGTAGGCGAGGCACTCCACTCGCCGCGTCGCACCACACCGAAGGAACCATCGCCCAGCTTGAGACCCAACGTGATGTCCTTCTCGTGTATGAGGCAGGTCAGTGCACCGGGTTGAGCATGTTGCTGCTGCTGTTGTTGCAGCTGCTTCTTGGACGAGGGTTGTTTGCCGCCACCAATCAGCTTGGAGAGGATGTTCTTGCGCCACTGATGCGCCTTCTTCTTGCGCACCGCCTCCATGAGGCGTCGTATGGCCGGCTTGCCGAGGCCACAGCGTTCCAGATCGTCGGGCAGGACATAATCGAAGTGCGCTAGGCGCGTCACCTGTAGATCATCGCGTATTCGTTCGAGGAACTGCTCCAGCTGCACCTCTCGTAGTAAATCCTCCAGCCAGGCGGTCTCGCTCTGTCCGCCGTCCCCGCCAGCAGGTGAACCCATCTCTGTGTTTGTTTCAGCACCTGAATCGGGTGAACGCCAAAAGAATAATTTGATCAATCTGTATAAATTCAACATTTATAAGTAAGATTCTGGGCGGAACTACCTTATCAAATATGCTTGAATTTTTTCCCGAAATTAAAAGTAATATACTTTCAGCCGATTCCTCGTTGCTTTTAGTGCTCGTTTATGAGCACACAATCAAAGATTTCGAATTATAGATCGAAACACTCATACACAGAAAAAAACCCTATTCTTATTTACACAGTTTTATTTACTTTTAATTATGTTTTGCACATTTCAAAACTGTGAATGCTCCCAATAAATTTGTTTGTTTTAACTTACGCTCTCAATTTTTTCTGCTCTTTTGAATCTCCCGCTGTTGCTGCGGAGCTTCCCACGCCCAGGCGATTTGAGAAACTTTTTTTTCGCGTGTTTCGAGCCACATTTGTCTGGCTTAAACAATGAGCAATGCGTCCAAGTGTTTTTGGGTTCGAACATCTCTCGAGTATCGAACTTAGTCAACGAACTTGCTGCTACACCTCGTATATTTTCGTATTTCCGCTTCTTCCCTGTTTGCTATTGATAAGACTACGCGAGGCGAACTTGAACTCAAGCAGTGCCCGCACACATACATACTCACTACGCCCGTTAAGTGCTTAACTAGCGAAAGTGCCATATGACAGTTTATGGTGAGTATAAAATGAATTAAAATTGCCGTTGTTGCTTTATTATCTTTCTACTGCGGCAACGGCAGCGGTAGCGGCAGCGACAGCGCAAGCATTACGTCAGCTTGTAAAATGGTGACACCGCTGTCGACGCTGACTGCGACTGCGCTGTCAGTGCTGCATGCAAGTGGGCCACCAAGAGGCTGTACATATATGTACATGTGTGTGGGACGCACAGAGAGAGAGAGAGTAAGAGCGGGAGAGACACAAAGAGCGACTCACTGAGAGCGCAGCTGCAGCTGCACGTCACAAAAACGCAGCTGTTGCGAGCGAGTGAGCATCAGATTACTCAAAAAAAATTCTTGACGCGTGCTAAGCCGTAGATAAGAAAGAGAATGCGCTGAGGCGAAGAGCGTGAGGAGAATAGAATAGAGATTGTGTGTAAAACGAGAATGTTGTGTGCAATTTTCGCATTTGTTAAGCGCGCGATTTAGTACTAATCTCAATGAAAAGCTTTAACTAAAAGCTTCACTTGAATCTGTTAAACCGTTTAATTGCTTTGGGGTTATTTTTGAACAATTACGCAGTCGAAAATAATGGGTTTTACAGGCGAACACACACACCCCAAGGGAGCTCAATTTATGTAGAAAACAAATTAGTATCTTGCGGTGATCAACCACCCCGCCCGAGTCAGACAATTGTAACAGTTGTCCGTGGTGAGCGTAATAAGAGCAGTTGTCACGTTTCCCAGTATGATGACGGGAGGACACTTACCACGTGATGGGTTTCAGGCGAGTTTGGCTTTGGTTTTGTTTAAGTTGGTTTTGGGAACAGCTGCACCGGGAACAAGCACAGGCAGCGGCAGCGGCTCAGCGAAGCGTTGACGCTTCCGTTGTCGTTGTTGTCGTTGCTTTAGCGGCTGCTGCACTTTGCGAAACTTCCTGTCTTTGGAACTGGCGAACAGGTTGTGAAGATGAAACTGAAACTCAATATGTGTGCACAGCCAGCAGCGGCGACGGCAGCAGCAGGAGGCGCAAGGTGAAGGACGTCGACGTCGACTGAGTCGCTGCGTATGTCTGATGTACGAGTTTGTGTGTATATGCGCTTGTGTTCGCTTTGTTTACACTCGCAGAAAGAGCAGCTGGTGGTGGTAGAGGCGCAAACATTGCTGGGTTTGTACATGGAAATTGGCCATCATCATTGTCATAAACGGCGAACGGAGGAGCAGGAGGAGACCGCTTAATATTAATTTAGCTGGCAGCCCCACAACGAGCGAGCAGGCAGAAAACTAAATACACACACGCACACGCACACACATCCAATTGCAATGCTGCTCTTTCTCAACAGACAATTTTCCGCACTGCACCGCGCTCCGCTCCGCTCTTCTCTTCAACGCTGTCGTCACAGTTTTTTGCACAAATTTTCAACGCTTTTTATTTACCCCGTTCGTCGTAGTCGTTATTGTTTCTGCCTGTGTGCGTGCGAGCGTTTATTTTGTTACATATTCCTCACATTTGCTTTGTGTAATTTCGCATAAATTAAACAAAAAAATTAACGTTTTCCATGGAAATGCGCGCACGAAAGACAAGCACAAAATAAACGTAGCAAAAATCAAGGGGCGAATGCACGAAACGAAGCTGAAGCTTCAGCTGCTGTTGCTGCTCTGCTGATGTCGTTAGTGTCGTTGTTGTTGCGTTGACAAGCACTGCACAAAGGTGCTCTTTATTTAACTGGAATTCAAGTCACGTTTACGCTTGTTGTTGACCAGCAAGCTCACCGAAACAAAGCGCTAGCGAGCGTTTAACAAAAATTCAACTTGCAGGCAAAATTCGTGCGACGCACAACCGCTTCGTTGATTGTTGTACTAATACTTGAATCGAGACTGTCGATAACGATATCGCCCTGTCGATAAGTTTGCTCAAATTTGCGCTTGCAGTCAACATCTGGCTGAGCAAATTGCGTTATCTGTATGGTCACCTTAAAATATTTTAAATGTATGCATCTTTGAGATTAACAAACTGCTTTAATTTAATATACTATTCTTTAAATCGTAAGCATTTCAGAGCCACATAAAGCGTTTGAACTCATCTAATGAACTCACAAATTGTTTGGGATATGCGATATCATCGCACCGCCTAACATCTCTACGTGTAGACGGCTCGTGGTGACTGCCAAACTTTGTTGAACACACGTGCAGCAGTTTGAAATTGTTAACATATTTTATTTAATGCAATTTTTGTTTTAAACTATTCAAAAACATGCCGGCAGCAGTGGCTACAGGTGTGAAGATTAACGGCCAACACAAAAACAAGAAAATCGTCTTTAACGACGATGGCGAGGCGCTGGAGAAGCCCACCCAGCCCAAGCACAACAAAAAGCCTACAACAAATAAGGCAAATAAGGAACAGAATGGAAAATCTTTTGTAAATGGCAAAGGACAACAAAAGAAACCGCAAAAAATCAAATTTGGAGACGATGGTGAAGTCGAGGAGGTGGAGTCCATAAAGAAGCCACAAGTGGAGGTAGCGAAAGATAACAAACTGAAACAGGTCGAGGCAAAGAAGCCTCAGCGCATAAAGTTTGATGAGGATGGCGAACAGAAGGAGCATGTGACGGAAAGTGAGCAGGAGACTGACGATGAGGAGCTGGAAGAGAAACTGGGCAAGTCCAAAAAGCGCAATAAGTATCAAAACAATACAGAAGACGACGATGCTCAGAAGAAATGGTATCACGTGGTAAGTTGGGATATGATTTCTAGAAGTATTAGAGCCTCATCCACTTTTTTTTAGCACACGGAATACCCCAGCACTGATGAGGTACTGGACATGAAGGAGAACGAGCAACTGGAGCTGTTCAATCTTTGCAAAAATTCCTTCGAGGCGGAAAAGTCAAAGTTTAACAAACGTGAGCCTATCAAATTTTCAAAAAGATTAGACATTATACGACTTTCAAACTGCAGGTAATCCCACGGACGCACGCTGGCTGCAAACGGCACTGCACAAGGGTACAGCCAAGGATCGGGCCAACGCGGGTGCTCTGCTGGTGACCAGCAACCCGCTGGGAAACCTGGAATCGCTATCCACACTTATTGGATTCTGCAAGATCTCCAACAAGAGTAGCAACGATGTCATTGCAGTTCTCACCGATCTGTGGCAGGAGGTGTTGCTTCCACCAAACCGCAAGCTGTTGTCCATACACACGCGCGGCGCTGACTGGAAAAAGCTGAAGAAACAAGACCTGCACAAAGACCAGACACGTCGTATTTATGCCTATTGGTACTTTGAAAACGAGCTGAAGGATCAGTATCACGAGTTTCTGAAGAACTTAATGCAGGGTCTGCAAACAGGACAGGAACACAATAAGAATGGCTCCATTGTGGCTGCAGCTCGGCTGTTGGCCTATGCGCCCGAGAAGGAACAGATGCTGCTGACTATGCTGATCAATAAGCTGGGTGATCCAATTGCCAAAATTGCCTCAAAAGCGTTGCATCATCTCAGCGAAGTGGCTCAACGGCATCCCAACATGTGTGGTGTCATCGTTGCCGAAGCAGAGAAGCTTCTCTTCCGTAATAACATCTCAGAGAGAGCACAACACTTTGCTCTATGCTTCCTTGCGGGCATTGCACCCTCTGGACGTCCCGAAGTGTGCACCAAGCTGGTCAACATATGCTTTGCCCTGTTCAAGGTGCTAGTGCAGAAGGGCGCAGTCAATAATCGCACGATGCAGGCGATCCTTCGATGCCTGCAGAAGGCCATTACTGAGGCACAGCCGGCCAAGGGCAGCACTGAGCTCCTTAACAAGGAGATGCAAGATACCATCTACCGGTTAGTCCATCTCGCAGACATACGCGTTTCGGTGCAGACTCTGGGATTGCTGCTGCAGTTGATTTCGGTCAAGACAGAGAAGTCCGATCGTTTCTATAATGCACTCTATATCAAACTGTTAGATCTGAATTTGATAAACATTGGCACCAAGACGGCTGCCCAGCTGCTCCACATAGTGCATCGCGCCATCCACATTGACAACCACGTGGCAAGGGCTCAGGCCTTTGTTAAGCGTTTGCTTCAGTTAGCCCTCTATGCGCCGCCCAACATGTCTGCCGGCTGTCTCATTGTGCTGCACAAGCTTCTACGCATGCGAAAGGAACTGATCGGAGGCATTGGAGATACTTCGGCGCAGATATTGCCCGCTGCAGCTCCTGCGGATCTGGATAAATTCGGCAGCGATGACGAGGAGGTTTACAAGGACGCAGATGTCGATGAGGAGAAGACCAATGAAGCGGAGGTAAAGAAGGAAAAGGAACCTGGCACTAGCAGCTCCTGGCATCACGTCAAGTTGACGGGCACAGAGTCCAAGGTGCGGAATATTGACGCCTGCAAGTACGATCCCTATCATCGTGTGCCAGCTTTCGCTGGAGCAGGCTATGCGCTGCGCAATGAGCTGCTGTTGCTGCGACAACATTATCATCCCACAGTGCAAGTCTTTGCCGAGCAAATACTACTTGGTAAGTCAAGTCCCAATTGATTCCACAGATCAGTTGCTAATTTCCATATCTTCTTGCAGAGAAACGCATTGATTACTACGGTGACCCATTGCGTGACTTTGGCCTGCCGCATTTCCTCGAACGATTCGCCTTCAAGAATCCCAAGAAGCTGGATTATCAGCCAGCGGTTGAAGGTGCTGCAGCCAGTGCGGCACATAAGCGCTACACGTCGTACGGTGCACGTGGCAAGCCTGTCAAGTCTCTGACCAAGGCCACTTGCACAGAGGATGAGATGTTCATCTTTAACTACTTGGAACACAAGCGTAAACTGGCCGAGTTGGTGGAGCAGTCAAAGAAGGAGCCCAAGGTAGAGGAGGAAGCAGCAGAGGCTGAAGGCGATGAAGAATTGAAAGAGGGCGAAGTGGATGATGATGAGTTCGAGTCCTATTTGGATGGATTCTTTGGCAAGAAAGCTAAAGGAGCCGCTGACGGAGAAGATGAGGATGAGCTAAACTTTTTGGAGGAGCTTGGTGGTGAGCTGCAGGCCGACAAGTCTAAAAAGAAACAAAAAAAGAAGGCAGACGATGACGATGATGATGAAGACATGGCTGACGATTGGGAGGACGATGAGGCAGACGATGATGAAGAGGAGCTGTCTGAAGCAGGCGAACAGTCTGATGATGAGACGGGTTCCATTGATCTGCAGCCTCTAGATGAAGATGATGATGACGACGATGAGGAAGGTTCTATCTCAATGGATGGTGGAGACAGCGATTCAAGCGGTGCTCCAGAGAGTCCCGACGAGGATGAGGATGACGATGGCGATGAAGACGCGCCCAAATCAAAGAAGTCGCGCAAGGAGACTCAACTCAATGAGCGCAGCTTTGCTAACAAGCTGAAGCACAGCAGCGGTAAGTTTGGGAGTTAGATATGATCTTGAATCCTTTAATAATTTGAATCTTTCTTTCTATCCTTAGATATGAGTTCGCTCTTTGCCGCAGCAGATGATTTCTCAGCGCTGCTTGAGGAGACGGGCAAGACGAAGGGACAGGGCACCAGCAATGCGGTCTTCAACAAGGACAAATCCTCCGACAAACAGCTCAAGTGGGAGGAGAATCGACGATCCAATAGTAAAAACTATACCAGTAAAAAGTTTGCCAAGGCAGGAGCAGCAGGCAAAGGCGGTGCCAAAGCAAAGCTGGGAAAGAAACGAAAGCATTAGCAGAGAGTGGATAATCTATAGTTATAACATATTGTTTATGCACTATGTAAATAAAATACCAATCAATTTGACTTATAATGTTACATTTACCTTCTCTACAGGGTGTACGCTTTGTTTCATATTGATATTTGAAATGTTTTATTTTGAACTTTATGTACAAACTTTGGTGACTTATGCGCTAGGAAATTATCTTTTTACAGCTAAAAACAACTTGCATTTTACGCCAAGCGACCCGTCAATTCTTTGGGCACTCTATGCAAGATATATATCTATTTCATATATATTAGTATTTTAAAATATTGTACAGTTCTATATACATATACGTCAAAGTGTATGCTAAAAAGATGTTTGCAATTTGATTGTTATACTTAGATCGTAACTATTTGTAGTCCCCTCATTTGTTGTGGCTACGTGTGCATGTGTGTGTGTGGGTGTGTTTGCTTAAACATACATATACACTATGGGTTCCTTACTAACTATTGCTTCGGTTGTAAAAACTCCACACGACTCGGCGCATTTTGAATTTTGGCTTCTTCTTCTTAATATTATTCTTGTTTTTCTTGGAGTTTTGGTGTAATATTTTATCATTTTCTTATCTTCTTTGTTTGTTCTTCTAAGGCAACTTGTTTAAAGGCAACTTTTATATATATTAAATTTTTTTTTTTTTTCATTCTTGACACTAAACAATGTTTGGGACCATGAGCTCTAGTTCAGCTGCCTCTTCTTCGTCTACTTCGGCTCTTAATTAAGGTTTACTAATTCAAAATGCAGATATGTGTGTGTGTGGGTTATTTGGGAGAGGGCAGAGGGCAAACAGAAAATAAGGAACAAAAAACTGAAAATGTTGGTATTACAAATTTATTTCAATCCAATTTCAATACAGTCGTTTAATGGGAAGGGAGAATTATTTTCAAAATGTACATTTTCGGCTAACAAAAACGCAAAGAAAAACACAAGTTAACAGAAAGGGGAATATAAAATTAGAAAACTACAGATTTCATGCAGCAAAATTCTCTTCTGCTTTTTGCTGCAAATTAATAAAGCGTTAACTTATAGTTAGGTTCTTAAAACACTCTCAATGAAATTTATTCATTTTCCTTATAGTTGATGTTCTCTTGTTCTTTTTGTTGGTGTTGTTGTTGTTGTTGTGGATGCTTTCCGCTTAACAATTAGTTCATAAACTTAACGTAGAGCACAACTTAAAGCGTATTATTAATATTTTATATCTGTAGTATATATGTTATATATACATACATGTATGCATATATATTAATGTATATGTATGTACGTGTATACAACTATCAATATTGTGTTTATGCACGTGCTTAATTTGCCTGCGTAGTTAATTAGCTTAATTAACTAACTTTGCACTTAACTTAATTCCAAATTTATGCTGCTTCTTCTTTTCTTATTCTCTTCTATTTTTTTTTCAAATTATTTGCCACCGTTTTTATACGCTAATAATAAAACAATTAACTAACCCAACGGCAACAAAAGAACTGTGTGGGCGTCTGTGTGTGTGTGTGTGTGTGTAAGTTTCTATGTGTATTTGTGGGGGGTGGGGGTTGTATTAGTGTTCCATTAGTTAATCAAAGTCAAAAAGTCAACTTAAACTTACGTTTTACACAGTAACAATTTCTAAATCTCTATCGACAGGATCTTTGGTGCTGCTCAATGATCCGTTAGGCCCACGTATCTCCTATATACTCCCGATACACTCATTGTATGTATATATATATTGCTGCTACTACATTGTTACCAGATTGCCGCGTCTCTTTAACCTCTTTCTGGTCCTGGTTAATGTCATTTCACTTGTCGTATGCCGTCAGCTGCGCTGCATCATCATCCACCGTGTACGTACATTGAGCGCAGCCGCCGCGAGCACTGCTTGCAGTTGCCGCCACTCCTCCTTCTCCTCTTCCGTCTCCTCCTGCCCTAGGGCAGCTCTCCTTGCCCGCCGACGTCATTCGAACACGTAACGTTGGCGCAACGCACGCGCTCGCTCGGGCTGCACACGCGTGGGCAGACGTGGCACCTTGGGCGCCGGCTTCACGCGACGTTGCGCCGACGGCTTGGGTCGTGGGAATATCAGTGGCTTCTCGTACGCCTCGTCCAGCAGTTCAGCTTTAATCGTGGGTCCGCAGTAGACACGTCGCTGCTTCTTGAAGCGATGCTTGAGCACCTGCTGCACACCGTTGAGCAGCAGACAGAAGTGACGCCAGCTGGCGCGTGATTTGCGCCATGTCGCCTTCACCTTGCCAAAACCGCACAGATCGTCAAGAGGACGCGGTGAAAGTGGCCGAGGGGTAACTCGACGCTCCTGTACTGCTACCGGTAGCACCTCCGCAGGAGGCGCCAGTTGCTGCATAAGTAGGTACAATTCAGCCTTGTTGTCCTCCGACTCTGGAGGCGTCCCGGTCGTTTGACGCAGCTCAGTGCGATGTTGTTGGCGTGTGCGTGGACGTGCATCAAGATCAATTGTGAGCGTTGCAGCAACTCGGCGAGGTGGGGCAGCAGGCGGCAGCATTTGCGCTGCCCGGCGTGACTGTGCTGGTGGTAGCGGCAGTTCTGCGAAATACCCGGAGGGCAGACGCAACGGCTGCACATTCTCATCGAAGCCATAGAAATCATCAAGAGCCTCGAAATCTGGATCAAAGATTTCTTGCACAACATCTTCAGTGTTCGCCGCGTGCTCTGCTGTTGCCAGCACCTGCTGTTCGCCTCCGATACTGGTCCTTGTACGCGCAGCTACAGGCCTTGGAGGTGGCATTTCCTGCCTGGCCAAAACCTCAGCCGGCGTTTCCATGGTGTCTTCACTCAGGTCAACGACAATCTGTTCAGGTGATGGTATGATGTCCACATCGGGATCGGTTGTATTTTGCACCCAATCGCTAGCGAGAATCTCGCTCAACTGCGGCCTCTTGGCAGGATCCCGCTGTAGGCACCAGGTCACCAGGCTCTTGAACTGTAAACTTGAGCTCTGCCAGGTCTTCGTGCGCTGATTGAATGATTCCTTTTCCATACGCCTACGCATCTTGTGATGCACCTCTGGCGTATGTTCACAGTCGACGTGTGACCCACGATATGGTGGATGACCCACTAGCATAGTGTACAGCGTGGCACCCAGGCCGTAGACATCTACGGCCGGAGAATACGTAACCACATTGGGATCTGTTAACAGCTCTGGCGGCGCATAGTCCAGCGTATAGCGCGGCTTATCCTTCCAGCTTTGGAAATGCTTGTTGTAGCTGTAATATGAAATAAGGTTAGATATGTTGTTGGAGTATTTGTTGTATGTTTATTCCCTTACCAGGAGTTGCCAAAGTCTATCAGTTTCACGTCTGCACCTTCGCGCCTGACAAACATAATGTTCTCGGGCTTGATGTCTCCATGGATGAAATGCTTGGCATGTATGTGGATCACTGCCTCCAAAAGCTGCACAAAGATGTCGCGGCAAGCTTGCTCGTCAAGCTTTTTGTCTTGGATAAAGCAAGTCAACTCCTTTCCACACAAATACTCTGTGATTATCCAGACCTCGCACTTATCCCGGAACGTGCCATGATAGTTAACAATATTGGTATGGCTATGCTTGTCAAGCGCGCATGACGTTAAGGCATCCACTTCGGAGGCACGGAACTTGGACAGCGGTATAACCTTGGCCATGAACACAATCTCCGTGGTGCCGTCGGCTACGAAGTAGCAGGTGCCATAGGCGCCTCTGTTGGTACGCGTACCCAGCTCAAGATCATCAGGACGTGAGGGTATGTTCTGCAAAATATGAAACGATCATAGTAGTTGATGCTGGTAGAAGTGAAGCTGGACAAAACTGAACTTACCTGCAGATCCGCATTGCAGTATTCAATCTCGCAGTTGTTGTCCCGTCGCATTTGCTCCAAGTGCTCTGGCGCCACATAGGTATAGCCGCGGAACAATTGGATGTGTGAGGGAGGTGAGTCACATTCAGGATCCTTGGGTGACTGATCAGTGAACTCGGTGCTAAAGTTCTGCACATCATCCTCGCCATTGAGGGTGGGTTTGTAGGGTGCCTTGCGGCGCTTGCAGCGCAACTCTTGCCAGTTGATGCCATTGAAGAATGGATGATCTTTGATCTCACTGGCATCTCGATGATTGCCACCCAGTCGACGTTTCGGATTCTTCTCCAGCATCTTTAGTACGAAATCACGCGCATGTGGACTAAATGATGATGGGATCAATGGTTGCTCCTTTTGTATGCGACGTGAGATCTCTGATTGCTGGCTCTGTCCATCTGACGTGGCGAACGGTGACGCTCCAGTGAGTAGTTCGAATGTCAACACACCCACAGACCACCAATCCACAGCACTATCATGACCCGGTGGCCCAGTACGTATGATCTCCGGCGCCATGTACTCCAGCGTGCCACAGAAGCTATGCGCACGATATTCATTTTCGGCGGTGAGTATCTTGGACAGACCAAAGTCAGACAGCACTATGTGACCATCGCCATCGAGCAGAATGTTCTCAAGCTTAATATCCCGATAGATAATTCCCAGCTGATGTAGTTGCTCCAGTGCCAGCACCACTTCGGCTATGTAAACACGTACGCGGGCCTCCTCAAAGCGCTCCGCATGGTAGAGATGTGTGAAGAGTTCTCCGCCATTGGCAAAGTCTGTAAAGCGCAGGAGATATGTAGGGTATTAGAAAGAGATACTATGCAGTACATTGAAAGAACTTACCCAACACTAGATACAGTTTAGACGATGACTGAAAGGCGTAGTGCAATCCCACCAAGAATGGACTACGCTGCACTGCTTCCAGAACCTGAAATAAAAACAATATTATCAATTCAGTTTCCTTTTGAGCACCATTTCGTTTCCATTGCTTATCTTAGCGTCGTTTTTTATTGTTTTTACCACGCTTTCTTTGTTTATTTATTTTTCTATACCGTTCGTTAGTTGCGCGTGTTTTTGTTGTTGCCAAGTGTGGTGGTAACTATTGAGCAACTTGCTGACTAGACTCACAGCACAGCTGTTTGCCAATTTCCCTCTGCCGCTGACTCTGCTCTTTCGAAAGTGAAAATATACTTTACGCACCATTTATCTTATTATTATTATTATTATTACCCACTTCTTTCTCCATTTTTGCATAGACAATTGTCAAGCATCAGGCAACTTTCACATTTTATGAAATTATTCCTTTCCATTTTTGGTAGAGAGCAGCAGCAGGGCCTAAAGCACAAGCAGCAAATCCATGTACAATCAGAGCCGGCAATCAACTCCTCCCATCATACCTGCCTGCCTGCCTGCCTCTCTCTCTCTCTTTTTCTTGCTCTCTCCCGACCAACTCTTGTTGCCTTGGCTATGTCGCAATCTGGGTTAGTGGCACAAGCGTCACAGTCAACGTTATATACACACGCATGGCTTGCACACGCACACGCACACGCATGTGTGTCTGTATGTATGTTTGTACTTGAAAATGTATTACAAGTGCGTAAAGGAGACAACAAACGCACAGTACAATTGTTTTGGCCAAATTTTGCCCTTGTTAACGGGTTTGCACTCTCACTGCCACGCACGTTAGCCACTAGCTACTACTGGCTACACCTGTTTGCAGTTATTTAACCAAGTTTTGCATTAGCTTTTCTATTTTCAATGCCGCAAACCGGTTGCACACACACACACGCACAGCTTTGTACGTAGTAGATCAGCGCTCGCCTGCTCTCCAATTGGTTTTCCACTCTCGCTGCTCTCTTGCTGGCATCCCGTTAACTTTTTGCCGGTTCAATAAGTTAAGCCGCGAGCTTGAGCCTATGCGTGTGCACACACACACACACACACGTGCCAAGACGTACACGAACACGTGTACACTGTGCAGTTGTATTTGTGTCACGAGCAGACTCTGATTCTCACTACATTTTTGGCTGCCGCCATTTCTTCTCGTCTCTGCTTTGTCGCTTTTCGTCGCTACTTGTTGTTGTTGTTGTTGTGTACGTGCAGCGCAAGCGATGGTTTATTTTCTTTCAATTAGCTGCGCTTTTTGAACGCGTAAAACGTAATGGGCAAAACGGTAAAATAAATCCAAAATTAAATGGCGAAATGGACGCCGAAATGGATTCGCAAACACACACACACATTCTCCACGTTTCATTGAAAGGGTTTTCTCTCGTGTTTATTTCTCTTTCTGTTTTTGTTTTTGTTCTACTTACCACACGCTCTGTTTTTGTATGCTCAGCCGTTTTGCGCTTCTGTACTACGGTTATCTTATTGAGCACCTTCATGGCATACAACTTGCCCGCATCGTGTCTGGTCAGTTTGCGGACTAGGAATACGCGTCCGTATGCTGCAGCATATGCAAAAGGAAAAGTTCATTAAGTTCATTACTTTAATTCCTCTGTGCTCTATGCTTACCGCCCGTGCCAAGCACGCGAATGATTTTAAAATCGTTGAGACTCACGCGCTCATCGCTATACAGTTTGACTAAAAGAGAGAGAGAGAGAGAGAACGAATTTTAATGCACAATAAAGATAAAAACAAGTAAGCAAAGCTACAGTCGGGCCCACATTTAAATAAACTTAATATACACTTTTTTAAATAATTTGCAAATTTTTAATTTTAGGTAAGTTAATTATTAATTATTTTTATTTTTATTCTAGACAGAAACCCCGATCAAATCGGTTGATATATGCAAAAAAGACCTGCAACTAAGAGATATAAAACACAAAGAATAACGCAAAAAAAGACTGCGATAATGGGTACAGAAATACACACACACACAGAGGCATGCACATTCGCACACACAGACACAGCGATAACCAAACAACAGACTTGCGGTGCTGTAAAAAAAGCGACAATATTGTTTAACATGTGATTAGCCTTATCGCCGCAGCAAGTAGCAGGGCAGCACGTGCGACGACAGTCGATACGCAAACCTTAACAAGAGATTCTTTATGCATTGCAATGCCAGAAAAAGAAGCAGCAGAAGAAGAAGAGGAGAATGCATATTCTCACTAAGTGCGTTATCAACACTCATGAGAGAGCGTATTTCATAAGAACAACAACAGACGGGCGTCGCGTCGCGTCGCGTCGTTGCAGCTGCAGGTGGCTGACCCACTACGGCGAGAGAGAGCGCGCGTTCGTCAAGTCGACAAGTGTTTTGCCTGAAAGGCAAAGAGAAGCGAAGAAGACACAGCAGCAGCAGCAGCCAATGGGAGGCAACCTGTTTGCCTCCTTCACACACTCTCTCTCTCTTCACTCTCCGCACTCTCAGTCTGACAACGCCTTTCAGCCTTACTGGTTCATTGGCCCTGTCTCGCATTTTGACAATTTACAGTTATGTGTGTACGTAGCATCCAGGCGGCGACAGTTGCACGCATTATTCATGGAAAATTCACAAAGCCAAGGCTTAAATGAAATTGCGGCCAATCAAACTCGTGCATATTAAATAAAAAAAAATTTCCCAAGTGACTAATTTTGTGTGCTATTCTTTCCTCTCCCCCTCTCTCTCCCTGCCGCCGACTCTGCAACAAATGACCGTCGTATTTTGCAATCAGCCTGTGTCAACGCACACGCTAAAGAGAGCGGAGAGCGAGTGAGCGAGCGCAAGTGAGAGAAGTAGAGAGCGAAGTTGAATGCCATCGCTGGACGTTTGTCCTTGAACCCCTGTGGCCTTTTTCGTCTATGCGACTTCTGTTACGAACCGATTTCATCAGAGTCGACATGTTAATGTAATGTAAACACAATAAGAAAGGCGAGAAAGTGCGTGCATTCAACTCTCGACTCTAGTTGAGTTTCTATCGAAATTTCAGATTGTTGCGAAATTGGTATGTTCTCAGCACATTGACACAGCAAAAGGCAGCAGAAGGTTAATGAAATTGCCATACTAATTGTTATTGTTGCAAACCAGTTACCTGTTATACTTTGTATATATGAATGCGCTCATTTTTCAAATACAAGTTGCGAACACGCATCGAAAAAATTTCCTTTTAAAAGGGGTGCAATGAACTGAGTAGTTGACAGCTTTTTGCCTCCGCCTACACGAAGGGAATTTTACATGAAACAAATTAAGCGAATTGTTTTCGTATGGCCAACAAAGTTATTGATTCAACAAACATGAAAGGCCGTGCGGACTGGGGGAAAATTACAGAGACTACAGACAGGCGAAAGGTTTTTAAGATTATGTTTTTGAAAAATCCCTATTCGCCAGCTAAATTTACATATAAAGATTGCTTTAATTGTGCTGATTGATAATTTAACAAGAAATTTCTTATCAGTTCTTGCCCGTACGTAAGCGGGTTTCTTTCGCGTAGATGATGACTATTCGGTTCCCAAATAAAACATAATATATATAATGCTAAACACAAGTTAGTTGGAAGTTTTGCAAGCTACAAATGAAAATAAAATATGATAAACAAGTACAAGCATTTATAAACGAGCACCTTATCACACTGTTACGGTACTAACATTCTTTAGTGATAAGCAGATCTATGTTAATTAGCTGCGAATGCTGCGTCAAGTTTTTCTCCGACAATCACATCGGCTGCGGTGCTGTACAGCACGACGAAAAGCGCACAGCTGTCCCCATGGCACGCATACACACACACACATACATACATACACGCTCGTAAACTCAACAACCGTTACGGAGAGCACATGCGATCTGCCTCTCCCTCTCTCTTGAGAGAGAGAGAGAGAGTTGCTGCAAGATCTTCGGCACGCATGATAACAAAATGCAACGCCGAAAGGGGAGGGTGGACAGCGAAGAGAAGTTGGCCTGCCTTCTGCTCTCTCACTCTCCGACTTGCTGTCGTCGTGTCAGGTTTCTCTGTTTTTTTTTTTTTTTTGCTTATGCTCAAAGGCAAGTACATAAATTGCCAATTAGGCACAAAGGCTAACGTGTTTTATATGCACATACACACACACACACATACATATCTATACATAGTTGTTGCTGGGCCGAATGCATTGCCAAGTTCAAGTAAATCAATTGCTTATATACCCGCGCACACGCATACGCACACGCATATACATATGATTGAATGTATGCATGTATGTACATAGATGAACAACGTCAACGTCATGTCCGAGTGTGGTGAGTTGAGGTGAGTTGCGCGCGGGGTGAACACAAGACACCCAAATATGTAGTATGTTTGTGCGGCCAAAGTATGTCAAGGTTGAATGCATGTGCTCCACTTGTTAAAGGATTTCTATGCAAAAGGGCGAGGACGAGGCCGTCACCACTGCACTGGTCACCTCCGACCCTCAATCTCAATGTCAGCAGCCGCTTATCAATTGCAAGCATAAATAATTCCCTACCAAGTCTAGACAGCAATAAGAGAAATTAATTCACTCACCATAGGAACGCAGGTCCGTCACGTACTCCAAATCCCGTTGATGGGCCTCGTTCTCCAGATCCAGCGGCGTACTGTTGCTAGTGGGCATGTTGTATGTTGTGGGCGGCGTAGCAGGCGATGTTGCTGTTGTTGTTGTTGCTGCCGCCGCCGTTGCTGCTGCAGTCGCTGTTGCAGTTGCTGTGTTACTTTTGGATTGCTTCGCATTGCTTGTGGTGGCCGTTTCATCGACTTCCATGTCGCTATCCTCCTCTGTTTCCTGATCATATTCCACGCCTTCGTTCTCTTCGCTCTCCGCATCCGAAATACAAACAACATCCTGTGCTGCATTTGAGGGCGGCGGGGAGGCCGGAGAGGCAGGTGAAGGCGGCGTTGGTATGGTGGATATGTTATTACGGTAACTATTGTATTCCATGGTTGTTGTTGTTGTTGTTGTTGCCGTATTGGAATTGGTGTTGGCGCTTTGCTTCTTCTTGCTTTTGTTATTATTATTGTTGTTGTATTGACGTCCTCCATTCACATTGTTGTTGTTCTTTTTATTGTTGTTGTTGTTATAGTTAACCGTTTTGCTGTTGTTGTTATGACGCTGCCCACTTGAGGAGCCAGCGCTGCCTGTTGTTGCTTTCGCTTCACTTGCGTTCTGTTGCATTTTCATTTTGGTATTCCTGCTGCCAATCCCATTGGTCAAATGCTGCTGCTGGAGATCATCATCACTCGGTCGTCGTCGTTTCGCTGATTTGCCATTCCCATTGGTCGTCGACGTCGTCGTATGCCCGTTTATTTGCTGCATCTCCATATCCTCTGGCGGCGGCGCTTTGCGTCTGTTCTTTGTGCCGCTGGTGCTGCTGCTCACAATTTCGCACTGATTGCGTTGTTGTTGTTGTAGCTGTTGCTGCTTTTGGATGCGACTCATGGCTCTTTGTGTGTTGCGTGACGAAATCTCTACTACGTAGTATACTTTACGTAGATAGTTGTAGCTGTTAATTGATATAACTGTTGTTTAGGACAATTGGCAGCAGCTGATTATCATGTCGCATTGTAAACCGATGGAGAGAAAGAGCGCTACAAAGAGAGCAAGCAAAATTGTTATGCGCTCTGTCTCTCTCGCTATTCGGCCAGCCAACCAACAATATGGTACAGTTTAGACTAGGGATGAGAGCGTGCCAAAGCGAATAGCATGAGTTTTATTAGTAAACCTACAACAGAATACAACTTGAACTAGATATATAACAATATTAAAGCATTTTATTTGTTCATAAATAATTAAAATTCGTTTTATACGTTTCACAAATTTTTACAATTGGAAAACGATATATCGATATTTTTTCACCAATAAGTTTTTATATCGTTTTAGAAAATTCACAAAAGTCATCTGACTATGTTATTAATAATTTTAATTTTTACTTTTGTATTCTATGTTGCTTTACACGTCACGCGCTCATCTCTAGTACAGTTTGGACACAAGCACCGACTGAAAACTCTTGAAGAACAACAATTACAACTCACCTCAAGGCAACAAAAGGCGCAAATGTGTCGGCAATTACAATTTAGTACATTTATTTTAGCTTACGTTTTGAGAAACTGCAAAACGCCAGACTGTCTTTATTTGTATAAATATTTGCTTTTTAGTCCCAAATACCTGGCTTATATATTATTTAACCATTTGTTAATACAAATTTTTTAATTATCACGATTTTCATCAATTGCGTTTTGCGTTTGCTTTTCGTATGCACTATTTTTTGTTGCCTTTTTCTGCGGATCTCAATTCGTTCGCACAAACACACACATACACGCAAGCAGGCGTTTTTCGGCTACGTTTCACGTTTGTTTTGTTTTGACTTGCAGATTCTGCTGTGCAATAAGTCCGACTTATTTTAAATTCCAATAGACTGTAAAATCGATCTCGACGGAATTGAGAACCAATATATTTACTGTATACATATAAATGTTAAATATATGTGTGTTTTACAAGTTTTTACCGCCGCTTTCTACTTCACATACACATGCCCGCACGCACACACATACAGAAACCAACACCAATGCGGCGCGACGCTCTTTGCCATCTGCTTTGCGCTCTCATTCTTTCCCACCTATTTGCTGTTGCATCGACAGTAAAGCGCACGTTTACAATATTTTATAAACTATTTAGAGACTCGCATCGTTAACAAACACCAGCAATTACATATGATACTCAATTAAATTTGATATTTACTTATTAATTCATTCGGGTATATGGCAATTTCGATAATATCCCGACGGCGCGACCGAACACATTGAAGTTATTTATAAAATGAGTTATTTTGTACTGTAATCGATATATGGCCATTCCGATACGCCGATATTTTGCACAATCATAAAAATTAAAAAACAACATAAATCTTCTTGACAATAATAAATACAATAAAAGACGCAGTTTTTTAGGAAAATATTTTATTTTTCACAAAGCTAAAAGGAAAAAAAATAAAAACTAAATGATTATTTTTCACTATAGCATTTATCGTTTACTAGCTTGTGTGAATGAATTTTACAGCTGTTATTTGAAAGTCACAATAGAAAAAACAATCTATTTCTGGTGTATCGACTAACCACCACAAAACACTCCTCCGATATTGGTTTTTAAAATTAAATGTACACTTCAATTCCATATTAAAGTGTTAGTAATGGAATATTTTAATTCTAAAATATTTCAATATTTCACCATTATATCCTGAAGACACTTGCGTTCCAAATCTGGTACTTGACAACCTTCCGCCGCATATCCAACAGCCAAAAGAATTAACAGTTTTTCATTCGCTGGACGATCAAGCAACCGCCTTAGTGCGGGACCACAATTTAAGGGAGTCGTAACCAAGGAGCAGAGTCCAGCAGCTTGTAGGGCGCACAGCAGTACGCCAGCTGCAATGGATGTGGATATTTCGTTGTAATAATGCAACTTCTTACGACCATCCACAGTTGTGCCATGCGTCTGCTTGAAGATAAGAATCAGGTACGGAGCCTCACTAAGATATGGCTTGACTGCATTAGTCTTTAATGGCTGGAGATCAGTAATCCACTGTGCGTGCATTCGTGTGCTGTAGTTGATTTCTTCCTCGTGCTCTACAATCTCTCGTACTGCCCGCTTCAGCTCCAATTGTTCCACCACACAGAATGTCCAAGGTTCAGTATGTGCACCACTTGGAGCTGTGCCGGCAGCACGTATACAATCTTCTATTACGTCGATAGGAGGCTGTTTGTTGGCATTAAAGACTCGCACACTGCGTCGTCCCCGCACCAGCTCGTAGAATCGCTTGGCGCCAGCAGGATTTAGATTTTCTCCAGGCACAAATGGAATATGCGGTTTTAACTCCAGAGCGGGTTGAAGTGCGTCAATACCAGGCTGTGGGAATTCAACTAAATCAAATGTTTTGTTAATTAATTTGTTTATCACATGGGGGAACTGCCTACCCGCAACATCCTCTTCGCCATCTATTTTATTCGTATGCTCTCGTTTTTTCCTGTAGCTTGCGAGGTATTTGATAACCAATGCAAAGATTATACCAAGAAAAATGCTTGGCCAATGCTTCAATAGCTTCGAGCTCTGCAGCAGCGCATCCATCTTTGCTCACAGTTGTTGGAGAACTAATAAAGCGAGTGTCGAACTTACGCTTATCGCGCGAAAACTTGGTCAGGGTCGGTAAACAGCTGACTGATAAGAGAATGTACTGGAGAAAGGCCCGTTTTACTTCGAAGCCCTCGAGCAAAAGGGACACAACTTTTTGGAAACGGGCAGGCATGGAATGTCTCTGGTCTTTTGAGGGCTGCTACACTTCTTGGGGCACTTTTCTGGATGCGATGTGCTGGCGATTAAGTTACGCTTCTGCACATCCCGCAGGATTCCAATGATGCGCCACTTGGCATCGAAGTAAATATGCTCAGGTGCGGAACCAAGCTCGAGTCGTATCATGTCGCATAACATTTCCACCTGCAAATGATTGGAGCAAACTCCCTCGCACTTTTGCCAGCATGCGGTACGAGCTGGGGCTTTGGACTCATTCGATAATTGCCTTCGTGATGGCACATCATCGTCTTGATATCGTTGCTCGGCTTCATTAATGTTTTTTCGTGAAGATTTTTTTGTTGGCATATAGTAGCCTTCTTGGCTTTTAGATTCTGCGAAGCCCCTTTGTGATCGTCCAGTTTCTGATTCATTGCGTTGATCTCGACTGCAAGATGAGCGGCAAGCATACTCAACATCGTTTTTACATGCCAATTCTACAGTTTTCTTTTCCTGGTCTTCTTGATCAGTCTTCAGCTCAACAATTCTTTTCTCTTTGCCCTCGTGTCTTGGATCTTCCTTTTTATGTTTCTTTCGTCCGCAAAATGGTTGAGCCGCTGAATGTGGAAGGTATTTATCGCAAACATCATCCTTACGTTCGTTCATATATGTTCTAAGGGATAGCTCATCGCTTATTGTGGAACCATACCTGCCTTCCGGTTCCGAATGATACACATACGAACTATCAGGAACAGTTTGAGTCATGCCTCCCTCTAAAAGGTCTTTGGAGTGAAACGAATCTCTTCGCACATACAAAAATCCAGTGGTCTTGGATTCTTCGGTACTTGAATGATTGTCTTTAAACGATTCATTATGGCCCATAAAAGACTCCAGAAAAAGGAAATCGTTGTAGTATTCTATTGAGGGCTTCAAGATTTCATTGTACGAATGGCGCGCGTTTTCAATGATCCAGTATTCCTGTTCAAAAATCATGCGAAGACTTTTGATAAACTCTTGTATCTCTTGGGTAGTGGTGCCTGGAAAGTGTTTTGCTATTTCCCCGAAGTAGATCTTATCGGCACTTTTTCTTCCGTATTGAGGATTATTGGGATTGTACAAGCTATCGAATTTTTTATATAGACCGATTAACTTTCTTAATTCATCTACGGATTGAGGTAAATTTGAATTAGGTCTAAAATAATTTGTCGGTTTCATATTTTCATTTTGCTTTCCCTTGGACATAAAAGGGAAGTTTCTAATAAATCCGCGAATACCATTTGACTTTTCTTTCACAGGAATTTTGGAACTTGTAGACTGTTGTTCTTGTACATTTTGATGATAATCCAAGTCTTCCTCAAGGTTGTCTCTGGAAATTGATCTCGCGGTGAGTCGTGGGCTTGAGTTGAGTTTGTGGTTGTGGTGCTTTTTTTCCATTCTTAAGTCTAGCAATTAAATTAAAGAGCTACTACACGGACAGTACGAACAGCTGCACTTAACATTTTATTTTTTAATTTTGTAATAATATCTAAAACAATCACACAAGCTAGAAACTTTTAAAATGTCATGAGAGATTGTACAGCTTATCGACATTTGGTTCAATGCAGCCCTGACTGTTTCATCGGTAGTAAGGCACTTTACAACACTGCCCGACGTCATGGTAAGAATTAATTAATTAAATAAAGAAATCAACTATTGGTTATTAATATATTTATGCAACAATTTGTGGCATACCAATACGTTGAAAATACATTTCAGAAGTCTAATCACTTATTTAAAGTTTAACAGTAACTAACAACATTATTTCTGTTAAATAACAGCTGCGTCTACGTTCTGTAAATCTGTTGTGGAGCCACAATAGAACAGAAAAACAACAAAAGTTACGTGAAGCATAAATGGAAATAGAAAAAAATAGTAAATGACATGGCCAACTGTCTGATCAAAAAAATAGATAATTCATTGTAATTGCACAGGGAGAGTCATCTAAAGTTGTCATTTAATTGGAATATCGAGTTGTCACTGTGCTTTTTTGGCATGTGACGTTACATTCTCGTTTTGCTGTTACAACAACATTCGTAAATTGCTGTTAAATCACGCCGGGAGTGTTAATTATCTTTTTAAAAGTTCGGTTAAAAATTTGCATAGTTTTGGCATGTCATAAAAGGTTGATCAAAAAACGTATAAGCCGTACATAAGGCACACGCCCGGAAATTGAGCAAAAAATAGTGCAGGCTATATTTAACGCTCGCCAATACACACACACACACACACACGCGCACAAACACAACTAGAAAAGTGCAATAAATCAATGCCCAGCAGCAGGAAGGCGGAAGTGACCACAACGACAACGGCAACCGCAACAACAAAGAGCAGAAGACTGAGCAGCAACAGTAACGGGACTTCGTGTGCACATCAAAAACAAGTCAATATTTTAAAACATTCTGTTGTTGGTTTATTCAATTAAACAACTCAAAATGGATGAGGTTTTCTCATTGCACATGGAAAAACTGGACGTCTACGATGGTTAGTAGAAGAGAGAGAAACGAAGGAAGTGCGGTTAACTTAGAAATAAGTAAAAAGTATTAAATATATAAGAAGCAGTTGCTCGTTAGTCATTTTGTATCGTCGTCGTCCTCGTCATCGTAGTCATTTAAAATGTCATCGATAAGTTGATCCTGCTTTTCGTTGTTCCGACCCTGTATGATCATTTCCCGCAGCGAGCTAATATGACTTTTTTCTGATTCGATTCTTTCCGATAGGCGAATATTTTCCCGTTTCAGTTCCTCAATGCGTTTCTTTCGGTCCTCGGCTGTCTTTTTGGTCTTCTCTCGCGTGCGTTGCACGGCCTGTGAGAAATCAGTTTATAAACAGACTGTAATAATTTCCGTAATTCTATTTTGGGGGTACTTGAGGCACTTCTAGGCTAGCAACATTTGTTGAGCATTCATTTATTTACATTATCTCTACCTCGCACTTACCTCATTATTCTTCTTTCTTTTCAACTTGTACGCTGGGTCATCTGGATGTGGATTTGATTCATTGCCAATGTTCGACGACGACGCCGCAGTCCTTCTCCTGGCTGGCATTCTTTCGGTGATAATTTTAATTTGTATATAGTCCTCTAAATCCTCCTTTTACACGTTAAGTGAAAAATGTAGGCGATAAACAATGGGTAGCCGTTGTGAAATTACAACGCGAATGATATACCAAAGCGTAAATGTAAAACATATGGGCATTAGTGTTGGGAAACGAAAGCGGAAATTAGATGTGTGGTATTATACGATAAAAATATCGTGTTAAATTATTTATAATAATTTTGTACAATAGCTAATGAAATTAACATATAGTGCCCTTTAAACGATTATAGTTTTGCTCAGAACTTGGTATTATTTTTGCCGTTAAGTTAAACAAAAAAACTGTAAGTTAATACAATTTGTTTGTAAAGACTGATTTCTTGTATGTAGTTGATTAAGATAAGTAGTTGTATGCAATAAATTTTACATTAAACGCAAAATCATGTGAATCATGTGAATCGTAATACGTATTATTTAATAAATGTTTTAAATTAATTAACCGTTCGTTTGCCTCTTTGCGTTTAATATATTTCTATCGATAACACACACGCGAAAGTGTAGCGGGTTTTGCAACACTTGATTGCAGTTCATTTTTGCAACCGGCTTGGAAAATGTCTTCGCCTGCGCCTCCAAAGTCTCCTGAATTATCAGATAAAAGTAAAAAATATGATAGACAAATCAGGTAAATATAATGATTCACTTGGTGAAAACTGTAAGCCACAATTTCCCTTTGCAGGCTGTGGGGCGAACACGGGCAGACATTGCTGGAGGCGGCCACAGTTTGCTTGGTAAATGTGACTGCTGTGGGTTGTGAGGCGGCAAAGGGACTCGTGCTGCCGGGCATTGGAGGCTTTACTGTAGCCGATGGCAGCACAGTGAAAGAAGAAGATTTGGGTAACAAGTAGGTTAAATCAGAATGACATTAATATAGATATGTCAATGCAACCTTTGGCCATAGCTTCTTTTTAGATGCAAGCTATTTAGGCAAGTCGAAGGCCCTGGCCTGCAAACAGCTACTGCAGGAGCTCAATCCTGATGTAAACGGGGACTACGTGGACGAGAGCGTCGACTACATCCTGGCCAATAGGGCCAATTTCTTTGACAGTTTCGATCTGGTTATTGCATCGAATCTCAATGAACAATCTCTGCTTTTGCTGGCCAATCGATTGTGGGAGTCAAATGTGGCTTTCATCTACTGTCGTTCCCTGGGAATGATCGGCACTATAAGACTGCAGATAAAGGAACATTGCATTATTGAGGCACATCCCGACAATCGTCAGTTCGACTTACGTCTGGAGAAGCCATTTGAAGCTTTAAGCGAACATCTGGCAGCTACAGAAGTTACCAGTAAGGTGCCCTGGCTGCTGGTACTATACAAATATCTACAAATCTGGCAGAAGGAGCATGGCGATAACCAACCGGCGCCAAGCAACTACAAGGAAAAGACCAAGTTACGTGAAATAATCAGAGCGGAAATGAAAGCGGATGAGGAAAACTACGAGGAGGCTATCAAGGCTGTAAATACTGCATTTGGAGCTGGCCGGGTGCCAAGTTCCCTTAAAGCTGTGTTCGAAGACGATGCCTGTGAGCAGCTACACAAAAAGGTAAGCTGCATCAGCCGCATAGCTCAAGGCACATCATAAAACATTGCATATTCGCAACAGAGCGACCCCTTCTGGATCATGGCCAAGGCATTGAAATATTTCGTGATGGAGGAAAACAATGGTTATCTCCCCCTGCCGGGCGTTTTGCCCGACATGACAGCCAACACTGACTCGTACATTGCCCTGCAGCATATCTATAGACAGCAGGCGCTGCAAGATGCCGATCAGGTTTACCATAAATGCCAGGACTACCTTAAAGAGTTGTCAATGCCAGCGGACAGCATAGATGAGCGCACTGTGCGTCTGCTTTGCCGCGAGGCTACCGGCTTGGCTGTTCTGCGTGGCACACGCATTGCCGACGAGTACGAGAAGAGCTGTCGCCTGCTTCCGCTGGGTAAGTTCTATCAGGATATATCAGCTTACTGTATTAATGTATCCAATGTATGTCAACCCTTGCAGTAGAGGACAACGAGCTGCAGGGCACTCTCACCGCCTACAACTTTGCCCTACGCGCCTATGAGCGTTTCCTGAGCGAGTGCGGCAGCATTCCAGGTGAATGTGCTGTGGAACAGGACATTGGCCGTCTCAAGAGCATTTCCAGCAAAATGCTCAACGACCTTGGACTACATGTGTCCATCAGCGATGATGTGCTGCATGAGATATGCCGCTATGGCGGTGCCGAGTTGCACGCGGTGTCGGCTTTCATAGGTAACTATTCCATAACTAAAGAGAAAAGAAAACAGAAAAAAAAATATATATATTTGATGTTTTTTGCTTTGCAGGAGGCTGCGCTGCACAGGAGGTTATCAAGATCATTACCAAACAATACAAGCCAATCGATAATACCTTTATCTATAATGCTATAAGCACTGAAAGTGTAACGTTGAAGTTGTAACCAGTTCATTTTTATATACTATATACAATACAATTGTTTGAAATAATTGAAAACTTGTGAAATTGCATAGCTCAGGGTATCAGCAATATCGTAGATCGCTTCGTTGTAGATCCTTCCAATTGTTGTATAATTGTGTAGTTTTATTTATTAATCATATCTCGGCTTATACTCTAGATATAGATAAGCATTAAATTACACATGTTTATGCTGTGGTATTTCTTCAAATAGTACTGTGTGTATATGTATGTAGTTATATGTGATTTAGTGTGGGGCTTACATATCGTACTTTATTGTTGTTGTTGTGATTTCTTTTATAAAAGCCAGCCCACAATTACTTCATATGTTATCTTACATTCCTGTATTTATTCTTGCTTTTTTAACTCCTCATATGCGTGTTCTTCCCGGATTTTATATATTATCATTAGTTTTCTATGGAAATTCGTTGGCATCTCTTGCGCCATACGCAAATAGTTGTACTTAATTTAAGTTATTAACTTTAGTTTTATACTTGTATGCTGTGCTTTTACATGTACAAATTGATGCTAACGTATATCAAACAATAGAGATACACTATTATATTGTTATATCATTTTAGGCATTTACTTATAGTACTTGCTTATATGATAACAATTCAGTTTATGCTTTGAACTAATTCCGCATCGATTTAAACTTAGTTTTTAGTTATTTCTAATAACTTGTGCCTATTCTCAAAAATCTTTACAATTAATTAACAAAAATGTACATAAGAAGACTACCAGGAGAACGATTTATGCCCAGACAATGCATACATAATACCCAATTGTTGTGAATTTGTTAACCTTTCTTTACCTAGAAGTGTAGACAGTTTTGCTGCTAATCCAGCGCAGCAGCAGCAGCAAGTACAAACCAATAATATACTGCCAAGTGGCATGTGCCCCCTGTCCGGCAGCGCCATGATGCAGCTCCGCGAAGCTTTCGCCTGCAAGAGCAGAAGGGAAGTCAATAACTATAGTATATATCTTATTGATGCTGCCTGTTTACCATTGAGTATGTGCACCACAATGGTGAAGTTCTGATACTCGCTGATGGAGCAGGTGTAATTGCCGGAATCAGCTTTGTGTATCTTGGCAATGGACAGCGTCGAGTTGGCGCCATCCTCCATCAGTTCCGTTTTGACACTGCGAAAGGGAAGAAACACGGTTTAATATACAGGAATTCTGAGTTGGGAAACGTTTCTCCCACCTGACGCCACCGCGTGTCACATCATAGTTGAGCACACTTTCGCTATGCTTCCAGAACACCACCGAGCTGGTCATGGCCACATTGCGCACCACGCAGGACAACTGCAGCGTGGAGTCAATTTCATAGTATTTCTCCTGCAACGGATCCCCATACTCGTCCACAATCATTACCTTGGGAGCTGTTTGGAGGAGTATTAGTAATTTATTTGTCGTGTATATTCCCTAATCTCACCATTCACATGCAGATTAATCTGTATAACGCGGGGCGGATGCGTTGAGATTTGGCATTCATATGTCGCCTCATCATCCTTCTTCACATTGATGATTTTCAGTCGCCAATTGTTGGGATATTGAAAGTCCATTTTGTAGCGCTTGTCGCCCGTATACGCATGCAGGCCCACGGTGAGCAAGTCCAGCGCGTTCTCCTCATTTTGCGCACTGCGACGCACCCAAGAGACCTTAGAGAGAGGGAGGAAGATAGAGAGAAGATATCATTGTGAATTAGTTATTCGGCAAATCTGTTTGATACATTTTGAGATAATCCTCTCTCTCATGCTGTTTGCCTGTCAAGTGTGCCTGTGAGTGCCCAATGAGTGCTCGAGCATGAATACTTACAGTCTTATCTTGCAGCAATGAAATTCTGCAATTTAAATGAATGCTGCTGCCGGCCTGCACGGTCAGGTTTGTTGGCTGCCCCACGCGTTGCACGTCCTCAAAGTGCGGTCCGTATCTGCAAGTAAAAAAGTGAGCGCGCATATGAGTAACACACATACACACACACACAGACAGAGGCACACTCAAGCATGCTACATAGTGTACGTTTTATTGGTCAGCAGGTGCACTCGCTGTGCGGGTGGGTGGGGTGTAAGGAAAGGGGAAGGTGGAGGTGGAAATGCGAGCCTAGGCACACCGGAGATTGTTTTCCTTTGTGCTTAATGTTTATTGCCGGACAACAAAAGCCTGAAAAACTTCAGGCACTGCACGAAAGCAGCTCCTGCTGTTGGGTTATTAAATCTATTTAGAGTCGAACTATTACGGAAATTATAGGCACCAGCAATAATTATGGTGGAAGAGGAAACTATAACAAGCTTAAATTAAATTATTAAAATTTTTTCTCTGTACTGCCCCCACCTCTGATCGTGATGATGATGTTTGTTGGCCGACGAGTGCGTGTCGAAGATATAGTTCAACATGGGCGCATCGGTTTTCTGCTGCTTGGGCATCACAAATTTGCTATCCAGCTTGCGGCCGGAGGAGGTGCGTACATTGCTTGTCGATTGAGTTGGTGCCAGCTCAACCTGTTGACCATGATGATGATGCTGATGCGAGGAGCTTTCATTGTGAAATGTTGCCGTTGCTGTTGTTGCTGCCGCTTCAACGGGGACATTTCCATTGATTCGTTGCGAGCCAATTTGCTGAAATGTGCCACCAGGTGCGATGCCGCTGCCACTGCCACTGCCACCACCGGCTATGGAGTTTTTCATACTTGATGCGCTCTTCTCGTGATGCGGCGTTCTCGCCGTTGATGCCTGATACGCGCCGAGCTGCGATAAGGATAATAAATCTTGCGTTTTTGCATTCATTAGCTGCCTGCCGTCATTCGCTGCTGTTGTTGTTGTTGTTGCTGCTGCTGCTGCCGCCGCAGTTGTTTTTGTTGGCGTCGCTTGCGTTGCTGCCGTTGCTACTTTTGGCGCTGTCCTGTCACTTTGCTCGTTGCTGGCGTTGTTGTTGCGGCCCTGCCCCAATGCCATGACGTAATCATCGGCGACTCTTTCAACGTCATCGGCATCGGCGTCCGCATCGCCGCCATCATCATCAGCTGCCTCAATAGCCTCCACTGCCGCCGCTGCTGCTCCCGCGACAGCATAGGAATTATCGATTTCATTGGAATCTATGTCGCATAATGAAAGACAAGAGTAAATTGAGTTTGAGGACACTGGCGTGATGCTAGTCATTCAGATAGATACTATAAGGTATATATGTTCGGCCTGCTTTCGCTTGCCAAAGCAAAGAAAGACACAAATCGTAGCATACTTTTTAGGGCAAACCCACGCTTGATTGCACTTCTTGATTTATGTTTAAGAGATACCAAAAATGAAAGAAACAAAAAAACTATAAAAACATATTCGAGAAAGTAATTTGAATAGTTTGCCACTAAGCAAAGAAATCAGATATGTACATATTGAATTTCCCCCTCCTCCTCCCACACACAGGGCATTCCCTCTTCGACTCGCCGACTCTTTGCCTGAAGCTGCTGCTGCTGCTGCTTCTTCTGCCTGCTTTTAACAGCATCGTGATTAATACGTTGTAATAAAGTAGGAACACTTGACGGGCAACGTTTTTCTTTCTTTCTTGCTTTCATTTTCTCTTTCTTTTTTCTCTCTCAGGGGGTCAACTGTGTTCGTGTTAGGTTAAAGCTGCGCCGATTTTTGATTGTACTCTGTATCGCAAGCTTAACGCAAAAAATGACTCTAGATTAATGAGTCTATAAATAAGACGAGCAGTACGAAACGTCAATGATCTTGTGCTACTCTTGTGAGTATTTATTACATGTGTTTAACACGTGCATAATATATGGTTTAATTTGCTTCAAGATGAAAGACATTTTCAACTGCAGCTGCGAAAACAAGTAATCAATTTCGGTTTGGCGGCGGCAACTACTTCGACTACACAGTGTGAATTCCTTATCAGTTGGTATTTTTCTTTTAACAAGACGCTGGGGAAAAGTTTTTGGCTTTGCCTCGAATGGCTTAAAAGGAAGGAAGGAAGCTGGCGAAATTTAATTTTAAAAGGAATTCACCGAGAGAGCTCAGCAATTTCGCTTTAAGTTGACAAAGTGTGCGCTCACACTCTCTCTCTGTCTCTCTCTTTGGTCTAGTTAATTCAAGGGCGCACGTAGCGAACTGGGCGTGGCTGCTTGCCCAATTACATTTGGCATTCTTCTATCAGACGACGAGGAATAACCACACAATTGAGGCAAGTACTACGCTGGCACTTACCGTAACTAACACGTAACGTGGCCGTTGTCGTTGCCGTTGTCGTTGTTGTGTGCGTGCGCTGCTGTGTGTGTGGGTGTGTCGTTGTAAATTGAAACGCTGCCGATGCTGTGGCAGCCACTGTCTCCACATCGACTGCGGACGCCGCTAGCAGCGAGGAGGCAAAGTCTGTCGGCAGGTCATCGTCAAAGCGTTGACCACTAAACGTGTCCATCACGTTGCGATGCTGCTGCAGCGGCGCCTCTTCCTGGGCGTGAGCCTGAGCCATGCCCAGTGCGCTAACGGTGCAAATTGCTGTTGTTGTTAGCAGAAATAATTGTAGCAAGTTGCATATAAAACATTCAATTTGGCGTGCTGCAGCGGTTTCACTTGTGCTTGTTGTTGTTGCTGCTGCTGCGGTTGCTGTTGCCGCTTGAAGCGTTCGTTTGGCTTTGCTTTTAATGCGTCGTTTTGCTGTTGTTGTTGTTGTTGCACTTAAACGCATTTTGCAATTGTGAATTCCTGCGTGGAATTTGCTTTAGCCAAAACACATTTCACTAACTGCATTGAGCTTGTTTATTTGGCTCCTCTGCTGCGCGCATCCACTTGTTATTTGTTGTTGTTGTTGTTGCGGTTTCTATTTGGAGTTTAGTTTTATTTGGTTTAGCTGGAAAAACTCGCGCACTCAATGGAAATTCTTTTGTGGATAATCGTCAATGGGTTAGTGTTATTTGGTTAGTTTGGTTGTAATTGCATTTCGCATTCGCATTATAATTTCGTTACATTTACACACTCGCTCTCTCTCTCTCACTGAATTTGTAATCACGTTAATTTGTAATTATTCGATCATGTGATTTGTTTTGTTTTCGTTTTGTTTGTTTGTTGCAATCCTTTTTATGGCGCTGCCTAGAAGTATGCAATGCATAATTGAATTGCCTGTGCGTGCAATTAACTGCGATAATTGGCAGCGCATTTATTATTTATTTAATAAAATTAGCTTAAAAATAAGTGGCATTGTTTTGTTTTGTTTCGTTTTTTTTTTGATAACCTAATAACAATTTGGCATTATAGTGCGGGTTTTCAATTGAACAACGGCCTTGCGCATTTATGTCACACAGCCGCAAAGTATGCAACGCAAAATTAAACACGAATCGAAGCATTACAAATCGAATCGCATATTAAATAGAGTATATGTTATGTTTAAACAGTTGTAACTGTACTATCTTTTGTCATAGCCATTACAATTTTGTCACGCATTCGATGGCAACATTTACGAGCTCATAAACCCATATTCTATGCCGTGCCAAGTTAATGTCCCGGCTCTACGACTAAACTTGGCCCAGTTGCTGTTGGCGCACTTTAGTGGGGAATAACAATAGGTTGCCTAATAAAGAGGCATCCTACAAGGGCATCTAATATTCGACAAACTGAATGTAATGGGTATTTTTCTTTTAGATGTGTGTGCCCCAAATTGGCGTGGTAGGTGCAACAGACCGGGAGACTGACAGACAGACGGAGCGACATGTGTTTGGCCCAATATGACAGCTCCTAAACCTCTTTGCATAAACTGCCTTTTTGGCAGCTTTTTCTACTGCCATCGTAAACAAGTTGGGGGCGTCTCCCACTTTGCTCCCCCCTGCGCATTACGCGGCGAGGGCAACAAAAACGAACGAGCCTAGAGATATATTGCATGTTGTTTTATTTTTTACATTTATGCGATTTTGTTTGTTATTTGTTGGCTTTTTGCATTGCATTCATTATGAATTCCTTGGCATATTCCGATTCGTTGGATTATAAAAGTCAACATACAACCAACATACATACATAAAGCAGCTGCCCGTTCAATCAGAAACTGAATACGCAATAAAAATAAAAATGTAAATTAGCGCGAAATGCGAACGCGTTTCCATAAAAACCATAAAAAATATGCTCGCTTTATGGCGCGCCTCAATTCAGGCTCCGCTCGGTTCAGTTTAGTTCAACTTTAATTCTTCATTTGTATATGGCTGAGCTGAGCCTGCAAGCTTGAAGATAAAAGTTCACTAAACCACAAGCGACTGCGTCTTTTAAAGCGTTTCAAATTTAAGCGACGCCCAAAGTTTTTGCCAAAAAAAAGTCCGAACTTTCACTTGTCAACTAGAATATGATTTTCATGTAGTTTTTTTTACATACTTCTTCTATTCTCTTTTATACGCGCATTATAATACAAGTATCATGGCATGCACAAGACCACGAAATTTGCATTTCACTTCGCATTGAGAGAACGGCAACTTTGTTAGAATATGAAATCTGAATAGTTATGATTTCACGTCGTCGTCGTCGTATTACACGCAAGTTTGAATTTCTTTCACATGCGCCACGACTTTCACTTCCACTACGACTACGATTCGGATACGTTTAGAATATACGTTAGTTAGACGTTCTCGAGTTCTGGGGATCGTGTTCAAGCGGTACGCGCTTGCTAAACGTCAAGACGCCGTTACACTTCGTTTATGACTGTCCTTCTGAAGGCATCCAAATCAGAATATTGTTGAATTTGAATTGTTGTTGCTTGCCGTGCCGAGCAGCGCCGCTGTCAGAGAAATGCGAAATCTCTGCTTCGTGTCCGCACTCGGATTTTGCCTGGGGAATTTGCGCTCGCTCAAAGCTTCAGTCGTTCAGTTTGTTGAGTTTGCAGTCCGAATTGTGAAGGGGAAAGATTAGGAATCGCTTTGGCATAAAAAAGTCGGCAAAGCAGTGCGGGAATTCTCACCACACTTTGACCCTTGACAGCTCTTTGAATATTTTATAAGTTTCTATAACTCTTATAAGTTTCTTCTACTCTTCAAAATATTCGACACATTCAAATATATTCAAAACATTCGATATATTCGCCCATATACAAATCTCACCTACGACAGTTTTGCCTACAGTGCACTGCGCTGTTATACACGCACTGCACACAAGTTATACAACTCTTATACGCACACAAGCTGCGCTCTTGCTTCGATTACTCTCCCACAGATGGCGCCTCGCGCAGTTTTCGACCAAAGCGTGGCGCGCTCTCTCCCACACTGCTTTACACTCTGTGCTCGCTCTCTTTCGCTCTGTTGTGACAGCAGCTCCCGCTCCCGCTGCTGCTGCGGCTGTCGTTGCTGCTGTTGCTGCTGCTGCTGTCTTATCAGAAACGCTTGGATGCTGCTCGGGTACAGACGTCCTTCTTCGTCCTCGTTAGACACGGCGTGAATTTGCATACCTTTTTTAGCAGTGTGTGTGTGTGTGTGTGTGTGTGGTTTTTCTTTGTGCACTGCAAATAGTTTAAAGTGCGACGAACGTCTCGGAAAATTTGAAGTTCGTTTCCGCCATACTATACATACACACACACACGCACACGCACGCACGCATACAGAGAAGTCTGGCCAGGGAAAGTGAAAATCATAAAGCAATCAAAATGATGTCCTGTTTTTGTTACAGTAGGAAGAAAGCAGCAGCACAGAGGACTCCAGCGCAAAGGACAACTGAGGCGTTCTAATGAATGCCCAAAGTATACATACGCGTACACACACACACACAAACACACATGTACACACACACAGACGCGCACGCACGCACACAAACTTGTGTACTTGTGAAAAGGAAAACTTGTTTTAGGTCAAACAAAAGCCCCAAAAAACGCGCAGTACGCGACAATTGAAAAGGAACTTGTGCATCTCCTCGCGAAAGAAAGAGAGAGTGGAGGAGAGAGAGAGACAATTGAAAAGGAAAAACACTCAAAATGAAATTCAATTAAAGTGCAAAACTAAAGGATCAATTAAAGCTCAAGCAGGCAGCGCGTAAGTAATTAATAATGCATGTGTGTGCCTGTGTGTGTGTGTGTGAGAGAGTATGCCTAATTGTAGTTATATAAATAGTGTATGTATGTGTTTGTGTACTCACATTGTCTGTCACGGATCCTTCACTTGTCACCTGCAAAGGGGATCTCCTCCAGCTTAGCTTGCTAATTGTGCGCGGATGCGTTGTCTTCTGCGGTTACTCACAAGTGCCTGCAGTTCTTCTTGTTCTTGTTGTTGTTGTTGCTATTCTTGGCACTGACATTGTTGTTGTTGTTGTCTGCTGCTTGTTGAGCGAACAATTAGCCCAGTATGTGCACAGCAGCAGCAGCAGTGGCAGCAGAAGGTGCAGCCGAATTGGGGGCTAGGGTGGGGCGTTGTCAGCTACTTGCTGTCTAAACAGCCCCAAGCGACGCAGCGATGACCTTACTACCAACTGACACACACACACACACACAGAGAGAGACAAGTACACACACGTAGACATGGCAACACACAAACAACAACAGGTGGATTGGGCACAGACAGTGTGTCCTTTGTGGCATATATCGAAATCTTTGCGTTGCCTACTCAGTTGCTTTAATGTTTGTCAGCTGAAAATGCAAGAGAAATATGTGAAGAAAGAAAGTTATTAGATACATATGTATGTTAGAGGGAGAAAGCAGAATTAGTTAAAGAAATTAGGGTATAATGAGTTAGAAGAGAATGTCTGGAGCTGAAGTTAAACAATTATATAGTATCCTAGTTTATCAGTTTCAACATCCTTTCCACGTTTTCAAACTCTCGTAACTTTGTCAAAATTCATTGGATTTTCATGGGGAATGACATTTTCTTAATGGTTTGGCCTCTAGTTTGATTCTGCATTAAAATATTATAAACATAAAATTTTCAAAATATTTCTATGCTACCCCCTTGCAAAGTTTCGACATCCTTTTCACTTTTTCTAACTCTCATAACTTTGTCAAAATTCATTGGATTTTCATAAGGAATGACATTTTCTTCATGGTTTGGCCTCTAGTTTGATTCTGCATTAAAATATTACAAATGTAAAATTTAAAAAAAATTTGAAAATTTTCCATGCTACCCCCTTGCAAAGTTTGAACATCCTTTCCGCGTTTTCAAACTCGCATAACTCTGTCAAAATCCATCGGATTTTCATGAGGCATGACATTTTCTTCATGGTTTGACATCTAGTTTGATTCTTCATGCAAATATTATAAATGCAAAATTTTCAAAAAATTTTAGATTTTTTCCTGCTACCCCCTTGCAAAGTTGCAACATCCTTTCCACATTTTCAAACTCTCATAACTTTGTCAAAATTCATCGGATTTTCATGGGGAATGACTTAGCATCTGTTTGCTACCTTTATAAGGTATACCCTGCTCTCAGGGGGCCAGACGATTCTCCTATCAATAGCTTTGTCCGGCCTTGACTCATGGTTTGAATGCATGAATAGCTTCATTCTCACATTCACATTCTGCTGATTTTGCATTTTGCATATTCAACTTTTGTATTCTCTCTCTGTGCTTCACTTTTTCCATTCTTCTAATGACACGCTTTGTTGTCCTGTTCTTCTTCTTCTTTCTTCCCCCCGCAGCGCTTCCGTTGATGAGCAGCACTTGGGCTATAAATACTCAATCCTGCACTTGCTCCCGCACTCGTCTTGCTACTCGACCCTCTGAGTCCATGAGGTGCTGCTGCCGCTGCCGCTGGTGTTGGTGCTGCTGCTGCTGCTGCTGCTGCTAAGATGCCGTCACGTCGCAGCGGTGGTGTGGGCACCACGAGGCGCAAGCACTCGCTGGGCAATCTGCGACGTGCGCATCCGGCCTCGGGTGCCACATGGAATGTACAGGTGGTGCGCGGCAAGATGTCCTCCAAGTGTTTGTGGCATGCCTGCCGTGCACTGATCCTGGGCCTCACACTGATGCTGGTCGGAGCCGGCATGGCCACGCTGGGCTACTATGCGGATCATCTCTCCATGGGCTCCGAGCTGCGTGGCAATGTGACGGTGCGTGTGAAGAACGATCTGAAGGGCTTCCATTTGAATAATTTCTCGTATGTGGGACCCATTGTCATGGGCTTTGGCGGTTTCATTGTGGTGGCCTCCTGCGTGATGACCTTCGAGGCGCGTGACTCGGCGGCCAAGGTGGTGCCAGCACGTCTTCGCGCAGGCGGTGGCAGTTGCAACAAGTCAATGGCGCGCAGCAATCAAGGCAGCTCCGCCTCGCAGCGACGTGGCATGGGTGGGTCCACAGGATGCACTCAAGTCTTTCTCCTTAAGTATATACCCTGTTCTTTCTGCTTGCAGGTGCGCAGTATCAGTCGACGCGCTGGGATCAGCACTTTGGCGTCTTTCGCTCCTCGCCTGGCGATGCACATCAGCAGCTGCAGGCGGCGGCAGCGGGCGCAGGAGCAGCTCAGCAGCAGCAACCCTTCGATAGGGAGGCGCTCACGGCGGAGCTCATCAAGTTCTCCAAGTCACTCAGGTATTTAGCGGGGTTGGTTGCGAGAGATAAGTATATAGGGTATCTGGGGGTATATACCTCGTTCGTGCATTTTTATCCCACATCGCCGCAGCGCATTGCATACTGTAAATTTTTGATATGATTCACATTGAGATTGGCTGCCATTTTCTTGATCGTGCTCTCTCTTTCTCGCTCTGCTTGTCTCTCACTCTCTCTCTCTCGCTCTCACGCGCTTGCTGTCTGTCTGGCTTGGCCATTTTGTTTTTGATTGCTTTGCATCCCACCAACATATTAGCGCATCCACACGCTTCTCACCGCAGCTGCGTCGCCTCACCTTCACCGGTTCCGTGCCCGATCTATCCACCATCCATGCAAACGCTCATCCACCATCCGCCTGCATCGACACTACTAACTCATCCAATCTGTTCCAATCGCCGCAACAACAACACAAACAACTGCTGCTGCAACAACAACTGCAATGGCAACTGCAACTGCAACAACAATTGTGCTGCAACAAACGGCATCATCATCATCGACATCATCACAACAAACAACGCAAACAACAACAACATCAACAATACCAAAGCAGCAGCGTGCGTCGTGTGCGTCAGACACGTTCCACAGGCGGCGGCGGAGGAGGAGGCGGTGGCATTGGATCCTCTTCTGGTGCCGGTGGTTCCAGTGCACGCATCATTAGCAACTCCTCCAGTCTAATACAGCGTGCCACACGAGAGCATGCCACTTGCTCCTTGCTGCAGCCGCCGTCGTCGTCGAGTCGCGTCTACTGGCAGGCCTCGTCCTTTGACGCCGGCATGGGCGTGGCACATGTCACCACAAGCAGCGAGAAACGCGCCGAGCGCAACAAACGCTCCGACACTGCGAAGCGACACGTGCTGGCGCGGCAGCGACCCATCGAGCACGAGGAGGCAGCAGCAGCGGCAGCGGCACGAGAGCGTTGCAGTCCGCTGGGCCACAGGCGGTAAGTTGGCGAGGCAGTTGCTCCAGCAGGTTAAACTATGTATCCTTCTTTTGCCTTTCAGTAACTCCACCATGTCGGACTCCTCGTACAGTGGCCGCTGGACGGCGCGCTGTGCCTCCGTAGCCAGTCGCACCTCCAGCATTGATTCGCGGCGCGTGCAGGTGGATCTGCACAGTCCGGAAGTGATGCCCAAGTCGATACTGCGCTCCCCCAAGCGCTACAGTTCCGGTCCCTCGGCCACGCCATCCGTGGAGAAGGAGTTCCGGTGCGTACAAAGCCAAGAAAGTTCTCCCCTCCCTCTCTAACCAACTGTCATCTTTGACTTCCGCAGTAGTCAATTGTCAGTGTGCTCGGAGCCACCGCCTCCGGTGCGTCAGCTGTCGGGACAATCGAGCATGGAGCCTGCCCTGCCTGAGGAGAGTATGGAACTAGTCGATGAGAAGAGCAGCGAGGAGCAGCCTCCCAGTCTGCCACCGAAGAAGCCGCGTCCGGACTTTCTGCCACTGGGGAGCAGCGCAGATCAGGCTCAATCCCAGCAGCAAGAACAGCAGCAACAGCAGCAACAGGGTAAGGGCAACCCCGCCGCCACGCTGTACAGAAGCAACAGTTCGCGACAGTTCTATCGCCCCAAACCGGGCATAGCTAAGGATCGCGATGATTCGGTCTTCTATATACGATCTCTGGAGCGTGGAGCAAGTGCAAATAGTGGGGACGATCACATGTACGACTCGCTGAAGGTCATCAACGAACGACGCTCCACGCTGCTCAAGGCGGACTCGCAGAGCTCCCTCGGCTCAGCGGAGCGCAAACTGAGCAGCTTCTCCCTCAAGATGCCCGACATTAGGGAGCGAGAGAACTCCATAGATTTCGAAGATCCACCGCGAAGTGAAAAGAATTCCCCCACAGAGCTTGAAACAAAATCGAAGAAGGAAAGCGAAAACAATATCAAAAACCCAAATGTAGATAATATATGAATGTGTATATGCTATAAGAAAGATAAGGTGTCTGGATATACAGAGCTGTTCCAAATTCCAGCTTCTTTCAATTAACGAGAAATTGGGATATGGAATAGAACTGTTTGTAGCCACTAGCCAACGACAGTTACTTTACAAAAACCGAAAAACCGAAAAACAAAAATGAAAATCTATTTTGATGATGATGATTATCTTGAATTGGTACACCGAATTTGAATTTAGGTTTACAAAGTATATAGTGTATAGTGTGTAACCCTCTAAATACGATCTCAAAAACTCTTTGCTCCCCCCAAGACAATTGGATTCAAACGAAATCTATCGTTAGCTGTGTTACATTCCATATACGACGAATCGTTAACTGTGTTGCCCTAGGCATTAATCGATGTGTGTTTTATATATTTATCGTATGTGTTTCATGGTTGAACATGTATGTAGTCTTCCTATCGTTGACTTGTTAAAAAGTGAAAAGATAATCCCATATATTACACTGTTATTATTTGGTATACAGGACGAGCTTGTAATGTTTAAGCACCCCACACCGACAATTTTGTTCTATATACCCCATACCCCATACCCCTTACCCGATACCCGATTGCTATTCGATATTGTATATATATATAGAAATACAATCAGCTTACGAGCGAAGACTGATGTTCGTAAATTGATGATCTATCAACGGATTGTGCGCTCTAAAACCGAAGAGAGAGAAAGAGAGTTCTTCTTATATCAATGTCAATTCGCATACAATGAAAGCAATACGAAAACTGAAAATAATACTTATAGAGAGAGCACCCAGTGCACCTGAAGGGCAATTATTAATATCATATGTGTTTCAACTCTATACGTTTTCCACAAAACTTCAAGAATAATATACGAGTACATTAAGTTCGCAGACGCCCACGTAACAATTGATAATCATTACCGACGCATACGAGATACCGATAAATAATATTTTATATCTGAGTGTTAATTTATAAACCGCTGCATTGCTCAAGTGTCGCTCGAATCCATGTTTCTTAAATGTGTTGAAATCAAAACTATTTAACGAATTTTAGTGCAATCAACGTTGCACTAAGATCAATATTATATGAAGGAATTTGTACTTATGAGAAAAATCAGATAAAAACCCAACAAAAACAACGTTATATGTACGCATTATTGATGTGCAAAGAGTTTTATATTACTGTTTATTGCATGAGAAATCCATATCCATTAGCAATGCAAACAATATTTATATTAATAAAAGGAATTATATGTGTGTTAACTGATTTGAGCTGTTGTTTGTTGGGTTAAGTTTTTTTGCGAAAACTAGGATAGTTTTCAAAGTTTATGGACATAATTGTGGAGTTTATAAATTAAATAGCAATAGTAAAAAGTCACTTGCTTTGGCAACAACAAAACGCTCAGCGCTGCGCCTGTGGCTCTAGGGGTTGTGAAAATTAGCCAGGGCTGGATGTTCTGTAGACGCTATTTTAAACGTCTATAACATATTCTGTGGTTCATCACGCAACGTTCGTTGCGTGTGGAGCAGCGTCGTTGAGTGAGGAGCAGTTCTGTTGACGTAACAGCGCGCTGTTAAGCAATATGTTTTTTCGCATCACTAGTTGTTGTTGTTTTCCGCAAAAAATACACACTTTCCGCGGATATTTCGTTAATCGCGACTAACGATCATCGACCAGACTTGCCCGAGTTTGGAATATAACTGCCGAACACGCTTCCCCTTCCGTAACTAATAAACAAACGAAACACAATGGTTATTGGGTGAGTAGCGTCGCATTTGCCAACGAAAATTACGTAACGCCAAAGCCGAATCTTCTTCAGACTCTTGGTGCGCAGCGGTCTGGTCGCTGGAACTGTCTACTACACGTGCAAGGTTGGCATCTGGGGCAGTGCGGAGGAGTCCGATAAGCTGTACAGCAATGTGAAGTCGCAGCTCTGCCCGTATGTGCAGCAGGCGCAGGCGAAGCTGCCGTTCGAGCTGCCCAAACTGCCACAAGTGGGTGAGATGCGCTTCCTGGCCAAGCACTACTACAACGAGGGCGTTAAGGGCACATTCCGCTTTGTGCATATGCTGCCCTGCTATGCGGGGCGTGGCTTGAAGAAGGCGAAAGACACGTTCGATGAGTTCGCCAAATCGCCCAAGCGGTGTCAGCGCGACAAGCGAAGACAACAAACTGGTCAAGGCGACGACGAAGTAGACCAACGGATCACCTACAAAAGGCTGTTTTCATGTTAGTTCATAGTCTAGTCTATTGAATACCCTGTGTTTGTAAACAAACGATGCCCCGACCTGCGTGCGGGGGCGTCGCAGCAAGATGTCAAGAGCAGCAGTTGCTTAAAAATACTATAATTATACCTCTTATTTTTCCTCTATCTATGTGGAATACACTTAAGCGTATTGTGTGTGCTCGATCTTCAATGCTAGCAATAAACGATATTATGTCTTAAGCGTGAAAACCGCCTTGCAACCTTATTAAGCAGCATTTAATTATAACAACAATAAGAACTACAATGACGAAAATAGTCACAATCTATGCAAACTCGGCTATTTTTGGCCTGTAAATCTTGACATGTTCTTCGTTCTAGTTCTGCTAGTGTCATCCTGCTGCCAGACAAGTTGCGAAAAAACATGTCATAACTTCTAAAATTTATTGTGCAGCCAAAGTAAACTGTTGGGCTAAGATCGTCGTACCGTGCGTACCGCGTATTTGGCCAAGAGGCAGACAAAGTGCAAACGATGATGACAATGGTAGCACGTAGAGCACGGGCATGATTAGCCTATGTGTGTATTGACTCACGGTCAATACGATATCAAAATTAAGCAAACGAAAATTGTTTACATTGCCATAAAAATTACGAATATATTCTGTAGAAAGTGCTTTTTAATCAGTAAGCATTAAAATAGAAGCGTAGTCAACTGTTTTTGGCTCTGTGTGTGAAGTGTGGCAACAGCGCAATGGGGATTTTAATTAGTTGCTTGCCAAACTTCACACATGCTGTACTGCTGAAGTTTGGCAACGCAGCCCTGCTCTTTGTCTTAAATGTATCTTTGGCCGATAGCAAGATACTGTGATTATTATTGCTGTAAACAAGCGCGCTGTGTTCTAGATTGCCAATCACTATAAAATGGCAGATCGCTGTTGTACATGCGCGAGAAAGAGATGGAGAGTGAGATCGCTTGGGAGGGGAGTGGCACTCTGATAGAGAGATAAACAATATTGTGGCAGGCTGCCGTCGGAGACGTCACTCATCTCCCGCCGGCATCGTCGCAGCGTCATCGCGAGAGACATCTAGCTAGCTAGCTGTGACTCACACAGATTGAGCTGTAAAAAACGAAGGTTGTCGACCAGTTGGCATTTTGTGATTACAGGCAGCAGCAGCGAGTGTAAATTGCAGCAGAGCGCGAGCGCGAGCGCTTGCAGCTTCCGTTATGCCTTGGCCGAGCGCAAACAGACGTTACACATACGCAGCGTGTGCACGTATATTGTATATATAACTATGGCTTGCATACCCAAACAAAGCCCGAAAGTTAACAACAATATACTTGATGTGTGTGTGTGTGTTTGCATAGAGTAAGCACAAATACCCAAAGACGTCACGCTAGCTACGAATTCGAATTGGGAATCCGAGAGCTGATAAGCGCTACCAAAGCGTCGCAAACCCCTAGACCGCCGTCTAGCTATGGTATCCCTAATTATTCGACACTCGACTCGACGCGATAAACCGTTAGGACAATTGCAACGGCATCGTGTAACGGTCAGCGGTTTAATTTTAGACACACACCCGCCCTATCCATGGCAATCAACTTGAATTGGACTCTCTCTCTTTGATTATCATTTGGACAAATATGAATTTTTTATTTTTAATATCAACTATTTGTCATGTCTATTTATGAGATATTTGCACGTTCACCGAAGTGTTGTGCTGTGTGCTCTGCTACTCCGCCATTATTTGCTATTTGCTTTTTTTTTTTTAATTAATACGAGAATGTTTCTCTTAAGCGGGACCCCAAATACGAGTAACTGTCTGCCGCACCAGAGCAGGCTGTCATCTGCGGGCTGGTTGTCAGATAAAGCGTGTGCGCCATGAGTCATGCTATGGCAAAGATAATGTCAAGATCTGGGAACAGATCCAGGGGACTACACAGTAGGTGGCCAGGTGGGGCGGCAAAAGTACAAAGCGTAGCGTTACGAATCGAATTATATCACGTGAAATTTTCATTAACTTCGCTTTGGTTCGTTGCACGGCGCAGCACAGCACAGCACAAATAGTCAATATTATTTCTGGGCAAATATCATGAAATCACATTTTCGGCGACCCATAAAATAAGGCAAATAAATAACTGCTTAACCTCCAAGGGGGGCGAGAACACGCATACGCCGTGTTGTGCGGCGCAAGCAACACCTCGAACGTGATCGTGCGATCTCGAGGCCGCAAGGAGAGCAAATGTTGTGCGAGCACACACACACACCCTCCCCCCTCCCTCGTACTCCCACTTTGCGATGCTGTGCTGTGCAAATTTCTTTTCGACATTGCGCATACGCCCCGCGTGACGCGAGAAGAAAGCCCGCGGGCAGAAAGAATTAAACAAAACAATTTGTTGTCAAATAAACCTTTTTTCTTTTTGTTTTTGCCCGCAAGTGCGAGCCTCGCAATAATTAAAAATGCTTTCTTGTTTAGTTATCTCGCAGCGACGCCTTATTTAATTAAAGTTCCGATAAAAATAAATGTGTACTCGAAATTTCTTTAGCTTGGTCAACACACAAATTGACGCAATTGCAAAGTTTAATAAGGCATCGAATTCTAGGTGAACTTGCACAAATTCGATAACGATCGAAAAAGTTATAAATAACCATTTTTTTGCGAGACATATCTATTTTTTATTCTAGCTTTTTATTTTGGGCGTGTGGGAATCACAGCGGAACGTGCCAACAAATATATCACTTTGCCTACTGTGCTTGCCCAACCTAATGAGCTGATAACTCAGTTTATGATCCTTAAATAAACCGCTTGAGGTTGGCAGTACGTGGCCATATAAAGCCGCTGCTCAAACATTCCCTGAGATTTCGCAAATTCGGCCATTTTTGGAGGTCTTTTATCTCGCATTGAGGCGTGTTTTATGCCAACTAAACGCGTCGAAAACAGTTTGAGAGTGTGAAGGATATACGATGTGAGCTATGATTGTGAGAATTAGTTAGTTAGTTTGTTTAAGCATTCACTTAATATTAGCCTAATGCACACTTTAATCGCAGCTGTTGCCACTTTTTAATGAGAAATCAATTAAAGATTCCATCTCAGATATTGTCATTCAAGTGAATAAAGTCAAAAGCGAAATCAATTAAACTGTAGGCGCGATCATGATCGTGATCATGATGAGGGCTTTTCAGCTACTGTCTCATCATATATCGAAATGCTAATAACTCATTTCGTTATTGCCAATTGCCAATTGCCAATTTCGTTTTCAATTATTGTCACACCACACACATTTTTCTATGTCACGTCGCGGCGCAGCTTTTGTCTCTTGTTGTTGTTGTTGCGACCTTTAAGCATAATCCGAGCATCGTATTGAAAGTTTGTTCAACCAATAAACAATTCGCTTGACAATCAGTAATCAATGATTGTTCTTCATAATTGTAAGCTGATAAGAATTAAACAGTTTTCAAAGTTTGTCAGGTTTGTTGAACTGCCACAGCGGCAACGGCAGCGGCAGCTGAGTGAGCAACAACAATAACAAGTTATATAATTATTTATATGCTGTACTGTAGTAATTAATTTGCACAAATCATGTGCGTTGCGCTCTGAGCCTCTCGTTCTGTTTCTGTTGCTGTTTCTGTTTAGAGGAACGCGACGCGAGGCGAGGCGCAGCTTGTGGCTTTGGCAAATATTGCAAACTGAGCTGAGAGAAGTGACACACACACACCTGACCACACATACGCCTACACAGAGATCATACTCCACTCTGAATATGCTAATGCTCTGAAACAAGAAATGCAGCATCAATTAGCACATGCAACACACATTATCTAGTATGTGCATCTGTTTATTGTTTATAGTTTATCATTCATATTGCTTAGCAGTTGCAATTATAGAACGCATTTCCAAGTTCTTTAGATACCGGTTTGTCTTTGTATGTGTAGCGTGTGCTTCCGATATGCAACTAAGTAATAAATATAGTTTTGCCCGCTCACAGTTATACGAGTATATAGTAAATGTTACCCTAGATAGCTGAGCGGAAGGGTTTGTTTCAGCTTGTGGGCTTTAAAGATGTTATATGATCCATAGTTATAACTGTAGCTGGCATAAGGAAACAGAAACAGATGTGAACCTTTTCATTATGGCCCAAATTAGATCTTACAGGGTATCTTATGGTCTTGGCCATCCACATTCATAGCTGATGCTGCAGCCAGTTTATAAATGAGACGATCTCCAGCGACCCTGCGCTGTCGCCTTTGCGCCGTACGCCGTGAAACACCTTCGAAACGAGCCGACAACGCGAGCCGAGCTGCGTTTGTTGTTATCGTTGTTGTTGTTGTTGCTCGCCCGCTTGGCTTATCAGTAGCAGCAAAGTACAATACGTTCGTTTATTTTGGCAACTGCGGCAACTAGTGTGTGTACTACTTGGTTACACAGACTCTGCTCGGCTTCCCCCTTCGGTTTTGGCTCGTTCGGTTTTTGGCTCAGCGTCGCAGCAGCGACGTCGGCAGCGCAGCACAACGTATTGAGAGGTATTTCTGCGAGGCGCAAACGCGACGCGAGCTCAAAGCGCCGGCGACAAGCAACAGGTCCACGTCCTCGCTGCGAGTAACGACGAGACTCGAGACTCGAGAACGATAAATAGATAAAAAGCAAAAGCAAAAACAAATAGAAAAACTCCAATTGCAATCGATTGATTTTCGCATAGAATATTATTTCTTAATTCCGGCGCTCGGCTCGATCGGCGCGAATGAAGTGAATGTAGAGCGAGGCGAGGATAAAAGATCGTGCGACTGTCGATTGCGGCGACAGAACAAGTGTCGAGTGTGTTGCGTGAGAACATGAGCATCGAGTGCCAAAGCGCATAAATTAACAATAAATTAGCAAAACAAGTGCCAAAATTGTGTGATAAATTAAATAAATCAAAATTAACCAAAATGACGAACCTCTTTACGATGCAATCCGCCAAAGTGTTATTAACAATTATAATCATATGCGGCTTTCTTCACACCACAGTCGAGTGAGTAAATTCGATATTAATTTCATTCTAGGCTCTTATCTTATTAATTATTTAAACAAAGTCGGCTCTTTTGTGCCACTTTGTTGAGAGTTTCCAAATTTTCCATTCTCCCATTGGCAATGAGAAATTCTTGCCGATAATGTATATAAATTTTTTTCTTTAATTTCTTTTGAGTATTTACAAAGAAACGATGGCAAAGAATGCCAGCTGCTGCTGCTGCTGCAAGAATTGTCTTTGCGCACTGATAAACCAATGAAGAGAATTGATGATATGTCTTCTTCATCTAGCTAAAATTAACCGACAATTTATTGCTTTCCGTTTCTGTTTCCCCAGCAACATCTTTGTGGGAAATCAAAGCGGAGATAAAAGATTTTTGTAACCACTTTTGTTTTACAACAACTCAACGCAACAGTTACACAACTGATAAGAGAGCGAGTGATAAGAAATCGTGGCAATATGCTACGAGAGGGGAGAAAACATTTCCTTATGCTGTAATATGATAAATTTTGGGAATTTCAATAAAATTATGAAGAGACAAGATATTTTCCCTGCTGATAAGGCGGGGGAACTTCATGTGGTGAAACATCGACAGACATTCTCTATATAGTAGTAATATGTATTTCGCGCGATCGGATTATTGCTCCAACGCCTTGAACCATAAATTTGCCGTTAATTATGTATACAGTCCGCCGACGCCGTAAAACAAATAGAGATTTCCATAATTTGAAGGTGCAAACAGCGAAAAAAAAACATTACAAAAATCGTAATTAATTCAAAACCGACTTTCGTCTTTTATGTACTTGAGTAAATAGGAAAGGGGTGGAGGGGAGGGGGAGCTTTGGAGAATTATTATCTGCCGCTTGAGGAGGAGGCGAGGGAACACACAATGTCACAATAGACAAATATTTGCGGCAGCTAAACCAGAAATAAACGAGCCAACTGAGTTTATTTATGGATTTCCAGTTAGAGGGATCAAGCCAAGTGCAGTAATTGAATTGGTTTCGTTTGTTGTTGTTTTGTATTGTTTGTGCAATCGGTTAAGTACTGCCAATAAAATTAATAGTTTAGAGTAAAGTAAATATCTTTCCCAGCAGCGTAAGCAGCGACAGCTTCAGCTCAACTCCAAATGAGCTTGCACAGCTGTCCAGTGCAAGATCCCTGCATCACATACGTTGCTCAAATAATGCTTGGCATTTCTAATTAGCTTCACTTCACAGCGAGAGAGAGAGAGAGAGAGAAAATGAGAGAAAGGGATAGAGTTCAATCCTATTGGATACGCTGCAGTTCAAATTGATTTTCCATTTTGGAATGAGCTAACTTCTTTCGTAATCTCAGGCGACCCACACTCGCTACTTTCTCATATTACTCATACGCCTATTTCATCATACTCATACATAACCTTACTTTACTTTTAGCGCTAGAAATGCCACCGATGTGGATGAAAACTGTCCATCCCTGGCTGATGCGGACACGCTGCAGTACACCGAGCTCATACAGAGAATGACACATGTGTGTCGCTACGATCGCCTAGAGCGACCCATAGGTAAGTCCACATCTTTTGCTTCTCGACACTCTTCGAGAACTTTCTAACTAGCTCTCCCTCTGCTCATGCAGAATACGACAATCAGACCTCAAAGCCTCTGCCCATTGTGGTCAAGATGCGCATCTATGTGTATCTTCTGCAGAATCTCAACTCGGATCTGTTGCAGTTCAAGATGCATGCGCTGCTGCAGCTCAGTTTCCAGGACAAGCGACTCTCCTACAATGAGTTTTCACCAGGGCGACGTGAACCCATTCTGGGGCAGAAGCATCTCAGCGAACGCCTCTGGCTGCCGCACATCTTCTTTGCCAACGAACGCGAGTCCAGCATATTGGGTACCGACGAGAAGGATGTACTCACCTCCATTACCAAAGATGGCCATGTTATCGTATCGACGCGTCTACAGGCCTCGCTCTACTGTTGGATGAACTTCAAGAAGTTTCCATTCGATCAGCAATATTGCTCCACCATGCTCGAGAGTTGTAAGTCTTAAGGGGAAATCCAATGCGTAGATCGTTCGCTTATCATTCTCACTCTCTCTCTTCTGCAGGGATGTACAACACCTCCGATTTGGTGCTGGAATGGGAGGAGCATTCTCCGATTTCCTTTGATCCTCAGATGCGAATGGCTGAGTACACGCTGGACGATTTCTGGCATAACACAACCAATGTGATTTCAGATGATATTAACCTGCGACATGGTGCATTCAGTAAGTTTGCCTGGATTCTATCCTAATTTATACTCCTACTAATTTCTGCTGTTTCTTCCTTAGAGGGCAACTACAGCGCCTTGAGCTTTACAGTCAGTTTAACCCGTGAGATTGGCTTCTATCTGCTGGACTACTATCTGCCCTCCATTATGATTGTTGCCATTTCCTGGGTATCCTTCTGGCTGCAGGCAGATGCCTCGCCACCGCGCATTATGCTGGGTAAGCTGCAGACTTAAGAGAGTTTCCAGACAGCTCGATAACCCGAGGTTTTTCTCTAGGTACCAGCACCATGTTGTCGTTCATGACGCTATCCTCGTCGCAGAGCAAGAACCTGCCCAAGGTTAGCTACATAAAGGCGTCGGAGGTGTGGTTCATCGGTTGCACCTTCTTCATTTTCGGCAGCCTGGTGGAGTTTGCCTTTGTGAACACAATATGGCGCCGCAAGGAGAACATCGAGCTGAAGAAAGTAAACAGCAAATACATTATAAAGTCCACACTAACGCCACGCCCCTCGAGGCGACAAATGGGCGGCAGTCTGAGCAACGATTCCCGTGCACGCTCCTGTTCCAGCCTGGACAACATTGTCTCCAGCACGGAGAGCGTGCGGGGCAACGGCAATGGCACCGTGAATCCTGGCTTCAACAACTATCTCACAGTGCATGTAAGGCATATAGAGAAGACTATTTGATATAATTGATCTATATTAACTCCTTTAACTTCCTTAGCCCAATCTACCCATCATACGCACTGAGTGCGCAGACAGCGTCTCCGTCTGCAGTGAACGCTCGACCAACGATCACATCGTAGACATTGAGAAGGACAAGAAGTCCGAGAAGAAAACGCCTGCGCCCACAACCATGACGCCGCAGGAGATAGCCATGTGGATCGATCGAAGATCACGACTGTTGTTCCCCGGCATGTTTCTGGCATTCAATGCACTTTACTGGACTTTTGTCTATTGTTTTTAAGCCAAAACGAAACACTAACACACACGCCTGCACATACACACTACTGATTGTAATATATATACATACATATATTTTAACTAATTCTAAGTCGCATCATCTCATAGTCATAGTTGTACAAAAGTCGCGCATGTCTTATAAATACAATCAATAATTAATTTTAGAAAACATCAGTTTTACTCTCAAATGGTTAGATTTAATGCGGGGAACACCTTATTTCAGTCTGCCAAGTTCTTTAGAATTTTTTCTTACAAATTTTACGTTAATTTTCTTTACGTGCCAAAAAATCGCATTGCGCTAGCTGCGCTCGTTTTGGAAAAATTTTAAATTAAAGATAAACTCAAAATCCTTTACTCAAAGCGAACAACTTGCAGTTAACGCAGTCTTTCTAACACTGCTTGCACTGCTTGCCTGGTGTGGCCGCATGTAAGCTAAGCAGTTACACAAAACTGTTAATAGCAGCGTCGCTGTTAGTTAACATAGCAGTTAAGCTGCACTGTTAGAGGGCGCTTTAGGCAGCTTGCACAAACTGGTTAACGCTGGTACACAAATCTGCCGCTAGCGGGCGCCACTTTAGGGCGCAAAAGAAGTACGAATTGAAATCGTATTAATTAACTGACTAATCAGCAAATAATTGGACAATGATTAGACTATTGTATAACGATGTTAAGCGCTGGCACATGCTGCAAAAGTTTAGTAGCCTAATTATTGATAATAATGTTAATAATGCTAGCCAATTAGTTGCAGATTCCTTTTGATTGTGCGCGCGCTGTCTTTGCATTCTCTCACATCCGTTCGACATCAAATTTCCTGCATGAGCTCGCTTCACTGCATCCAAAGTGAGACGCCACCCTCACCTGCCTCCTCCTGCTCCTCCTCCCGCTCTGTGTTCTCTAAAGCCCAAGCTCAATGCATTTGGCACTTTCATTTCCCCACCCACCCGTTTCGCATATAATCAAAATATGCAAATGCAATTAGACGGAATTTAACATTTACAAATGCTAAGAATCTTGACTTAGCCGGCATTAAGGCAAACCCGTTTTCTACTGGTAAAGTGCAAATTCTGCGAGTAAATTTTTGGCTTAAAGTAAAAATTTTAGAAAATTAAAGAAAATATATATTTTCCTCGAGCTGCAAAGCGGCTTAGACTGCCAACTAAAACTCAATTATTTTGCCCCTTTTTCCTATGCATTTTTATTGCAATTTTCACTTCATTTTCAACAAGTCCAAGCGAGCAGCGGCAGCAGCAGCGGCAAATCGCAAATTGAAAGATAATTTATTGGATTTGCGCGCTCATCGAGCGCAACGTGCAACGTGCAACAGTTGTGCATTGATTTGTATCGCAGAATTGCATCAGTTTATCAGTTTAGCATTACAATCGAATTAGGCACGCACACACACGCATACACACAGACGCGCGTGTGTGTGTGTGTGCTGTCAGTGAATTTTGTACTGGAAATTGATGCCACACACACACACAAATGCTTTGTCAATCGAAAAGCAAACACAATTTGTGCGAACAGAAATGTCAAAAATTATCGAAAAATTATTTGGATATATTCGAAAGGATTAGAAAGAGACATAGCAATATGTAGCTCCTTGTTTGTCAAGTTAAATAAGTGAATAACTGAATGAATTGAGGCTTTTCAGCATCTTGTTTCAACAAAGATATTGGCGCAACGTTCGATGCAAAACAGCTGCCAAGCTGCAAATGGAAATGCAGCATGCTTTGTTTGCATGTGTGGGTGTGGCTGCCACATGCCACGGACGGTACACGCATTGTCTGCTTCAGCCTTTTTTGTGGCAACAGCGGGTGCATTGTTCACACATGGGAAATCAAAAGACATGACGTCAATCAATGGCTGCCTGCCTCAAGTGGCATGTGCTGCGGCAGCTGCGGGTGTGGCTGCCACTGCGGCACTGCGGCACTGCGGCACTGTGGCACTGCAGCGACGATGGCGTTGGCGATGGCGATGCCAAAGCAACGTTTAGTTGATGGCGCAAAGGAGAATCGAGCGAGAAAAGCGGCCTAGTACCTATACATATACCTATACCAATTCCAGCTGTGTCTTCGATTTGCTGTGAAATTTTCAATTTCCGAAATGTGGCACAGCCGCAGATATTGTCATAGATACGTGTAGCCAGTTACTGTGTGCCACACACAGCTAGCTGCTAAACGGAACTATCTGTATCTGTGTGTGTGCGACACGTCTATTTACATTTGTCGAGCTATTTTATTATTTGCCATTTTATACTGACCAGTTCGGGAAGGCAGCAGAGCCGAGTTTGCCTTTGATTTTGTTGCACGGTTGCTCGAACCTGCAGGCGCACAGCACTAAATGCTGTGTTTGATCAAGGCTGTGTGTGTGTGTGTGTCTGAAATAGTTGCGCTGTCGTTGTGTAAATTTGCTCGCTTTGTTTATGTGCTGCAACTATTTGTTTATATCCATGTTGACTTGCCTGTCTGTCTTGCTTTCTTTCTATATCTGCTGCTATCTCTCTCTCTCTCTCTCTTTTCGCCTTCAATTGATAAGCTATCAATGCCGGATGGAGTCTTAATTTAAGTTAATTATAGCTGCAACAATTGCTCAACAGCTGGCAAAATTTATTCAACAAATTGAGTTAAGGTTTCTGTTCCTTCTCCTTCTTCCTTCCTGACTTCATTTCGCATTCTCTTTTCGTGCTGCGCTTTGCTCTGCTTCGCATATTCGATTGCAATTTGTGTTATTAAAAGGCAGTGCCAACATGGCCCACACTCACTCCCTCTCCACACTCCATTCTCTTTGGCTTTAATGCGTTAATTTATCACTCGACTCTGTCTCTCTCTCTCTTCTGTCTGTCTGTGTGTAAAAAATCCGTTGCATACTTTGGGGCGAGCTCTTCTGTCTGAATGTTGGTCACGTCTGCAAAAAGGAGTCTCAGCACATGTTAAGCTCAAGATTTATTGCAACACTTAAGTTGGCCTTGATGCTTCTAATTTTATGCCAGCTCCGCTGCTTCCGTACCTGGCCCCACAAACTTTGGCCAAACATTTCAATTTGATGCGTTGTTATATTTATAAATCGAGCATAAATATTTATACGCACTTCAACTGACAGATCTCTAAGGTAAACATTTGCATTATATTCGCTTGATTAATTATGACAAATTAGCTGAGAAAATATTTGAAATTCTGTTTTGGACACGCTCACAAAAGAAGGGGCAGGCTGGCGCATAAATATGATATGTATATATAAACTGAACGGGCGAGTAGATTCATAACAACCCATTGAGTGCAGACTCTAACTCAATTAGGCGCATTACAAAAGCTAATTGTCAGTTTGTCTGTTTGTCTGCGTGTCTCTAATCACTTTAAATTATCAACACAGAAGCCGCGTGTGCGCACGACAGGTGCAGAAACAATAAAGTCGACTGCCTCACATACATATGAATTACAGCACACATATCGACAGCTTACGGGATTATCCCATGTCTCAAGTTTGCTTTTTTTCTGTATAACAATTTTTTACAATTCAATTGAATTGTGGCAAAGTGTCCAACAAAATATGTTGCGTTGCCCCACAGGCTAAATTTGAATTGTCAGAAATGTAACGAGGTTTTTCAGTTGCCCCGCCTGCGCCTCCTCCTCCTGCTCCTACTCCTTCTACCACATTCCGTTTGGCCGTTGGCTCGTTTCGCTGACATAAACTGCATTGAAATGTCATAAAAATTGAAACACGTTTCTCGTCCACCTCTCGGCTCGATGCCGGTTGCCAGCTGCAGCCAGTCAGCCAGTGAGCCCAGGATGCCCTGCTCCTCATTCTGCTCCCTGTGCTCCTGGCTGACTTTGAATGGCAGTTGGCTTGTGTTGCTGCAGTGTCGCATCGTGTTGTTGTTGCTGTTGTTGTCGGTTTTGGGCTGCTGCTTTGCATACAAATAACGGTAATCTTTAGCTCCTCGCCCCGACAACTGTTGGCCTCACTCTGGGCGCTCTCTCCCTCTCCCCCGTCCTGTCTCGACTGGCCGCATCTGCCTCTCTGCCTGCCGCACTGACCCATTTCGCTGATGTTGCGCTTTTGCGCTTTACACGTGGCCAGTGCGCCCGGGTCGGTGGGCGTGGCTCCCACCCACATATGGGCGCTGTGAGCTAACCCTGCGCTGCGCTTAGTTGCGACGAGGCTATTATGAAAATTTATTGTTTTACGTGCGAATAATTTTGTGCACTTTCCGACGGCCTTTTTGAGCGAGGTGGGCGTGGCGCACAAACAACTCTCGCAAGTCTATCAAAGAGCTTAAATTAATAAATTGACCATAAAATATGCACAATTATTTTCAATGCGACAGAGAAGGAGAGAGAGAGAGAGAGAGAGCAAGACACTGAGAAGATTACTTCAAGAAAAGCTCATTAACTGCAGGTAGACTCGACTTGACTCGCCTTGGCACATTCTGAGGCAGCCTGATTATATGTACACACTCTCTCGCACACACACACGCACACAACCACTTGATTGTGGGCGTGTCGTACAGCCGACAAATAACAAGCACAATCGATTTGCATTTAATTGCATCTGCGGCTACACAATTTGAGGCTCACAAATTCTGTAATCGAAATTATTGTTCACATTGTTGTAATGTTTGCACATTTGTTTTGTTTGTTGATTTCGTTTGCTCACAGCTTGAGTGGCTGTGCATGTGTGTGTGTGTGTGTGATTTCGAAATTGTAGCTGTATTTTATGTGCCTGATGCGTATTGCGATTCTCACTCATTTAGCAAGGGGTGTCAAGTGCTTTGCCTGCATTGTGCAGGCCACACCTTTTGTTTATTATGTAATTACCAATTGGGCGTATACTTAATGTTCATTAAATTTGCATTACAGCAGGCAGAAGTTGTGCTTGGTGAAGCATACATATATCATATATGCTTAGCACATCGATTAAGCGCCATACGGTATGAATCATTTAGTAAGTTCTAGAGTTAGTTTCCTTTAGTCCTGTTTGGATCTTCCCGTATCATCTTATATTTTTAAATATAACGTTTATCTTTTTGGTAATAAGATAAATGTAATCTTTGCTTACTTTACTGCGCTTGCACTTTCATACCGAATTGGCACAAAAGGCATAATCAATGTTGTCTAAAAATAGCCTGTCTCTCGCTTATTAATATCCTAGCTCTCTTCCTTCTGCCAGCTCTGCCTAACTGAGAGCTTGTTAGGTATTTGCTTTGAAGTGCTACAAAGGGCAAGGTAGGTGCTGGCGGTGGATAGGCGATGTGGGCGTGGCATCTGTGGATGCAATAAGCTTTAGCTTTCACCTACACTTGTAAAATGCTATTCGCCCTTCCGGCTGCGTATCAATTTCCATTTTATGCCAACAACAAGGGGGCACCTAACAACAACAACAACAACAACAAGAACAGGCAAGTTGCTTGTTATGCATTCGTTTGTCGTCACTTTTTATGCGACTTTCTCCTGCTGACAACGTCGTTATCTATTCAAGTTTGTCAATTAAAAACATAATCCCCAATCAGAAGCCAATAATACCCCAAGCTCCTCCTACGGCCAGGCACTTTGTGTGCGCCCCCCTTACTTCCCTCTCTCTCTCTCTGCCTGTGCTCTGTTAATCTGGCATTGCTCGCACACCATCAAAGTTCCTGCCATGCCAAGAGGAGGAGGAGGAGGCGTGGCGGCGGCGGCGGCACAGCGACATTGTCATGGTAAAAGTAAATATTATTTTTTTCCTCCTTTTTTCTTGCCTGTCGTTCGGTGATTTTTGTTACAATTTTGCTGGCACAGAGCACAAACGCGGCAACAACGTCCTGCCAATTGAGCATGTGAGTCTGTGTGTGTGTGTACCGTTTATGTGCATGTGTGTGTGTGTGTGTGTTTGTGTGTGATTTGGCTCTGGCTCTGTTGGTTGTGGGCGCTGACGCTGGCAGATAATTGCTGCGATTTCCATGACTTTGCCTTTGCTTTTGTCGTCTTTGATTTTTGGTGTGGCTTGGCGGAGAGGGAGGCGGGAGGGAGGGGGCGTGTCTGGGTAAATGACAGAGTTTTTGATTGAATTTTAGCTGGATTACAATAATAGGGAATTGCGCGCTTGGCATTTGCTTGTAAAACGACTGAATTAGTGCGCTTTTGGGTATTGAAATCGCTTTAAGCAATTTGGCAACAATCAAGTGAAGTGCTTAATGAACTGAAACAGTTAAGAGCCCGAACGAGGGAGAGGAAGAGGAGAACGAGAGCGAATGGGTGAAGTGATTGGGAAAAGGATTACAAAATCGCTGGGTTTTTATTTCGCTTTGGCTCTTTGGCAGTCCATTTGGCTAAGTGCGTGATGGAGCCCCCTGTGGGAATTATAAAACGCAAATTGCGAAGTGTTTGTTGGTCTCTTTCGCTGTTGCGCATATGAGGCATATCAAATTTACATAATTCAGATATTTTATGCAGCTCAAGCGCGCGATACACTTGCAGACTTGATATAGAAAGGGTATAGTAAAGACTTTTAAGAGCTTATTGATGATGTTTAGATGGTAAATATAAATGGAAAGAGAACTTTACTTATTCTGGCTTGGCTCTAAGGGTATCCCAGCTTCGTTACATCCTTGCCTAATCCTTTCCTTAGGATATTTTTCTAGTTTCTTGATTTTGCTTTGCTTCTATGCAGCGCAGCGTATACAATTTGCATATAATCAAATCAATTTACAATAGTAAACAGATTTCATACTAAACGCTGCACATATGTTATAAAAAATGAAGAGGAAATCTTAATGAATATTTGTGAGGTTAGAAATGCATAGGGAAATGTTTGATCAATTTGTTTGTTTTCAATTTGCGTTCAAGTAAATGTATCTGTAGCTGCAAGCGAGCACAGATTGTAGATACATATATATAAGAGTAACATAGCATGTATTTTTGCAACTATTTAGATTCCGAGTGCGGAATGTATCTTTCCGGTGAGCAAGGCCCACAGAAGCGGAGTGGACTCCATTAAAGTTGACCGCACATTTGTAATGTTTCTCTCATTTCGAATGCTCTCACAAAGCTTTTACCAGTGGGCTGACCACAGAGAGAGAGACAGAGGGGGAAAAGAGAGAGAGAGAGAGTATACAGCTAGGCAAGAGGAATGTTTTTGCAACCGTCTGCGGTTGGGTTATGGACCAAGAACTCATTACTCAAGCGTGTCCTTTGGATTTTAGCCCAAACACATTTTGTCGGATTTGCTTTGTTTTCTTTCTGCAGCTGCACATTAATAATTTGCTCAGCTTTGTGTGTGATTTCACAGCGGGGGGAGAAGAGGGAAATGGGGGGGCAGAAGACATGGAAAACTTTGAATACGTTTCACTAATTGCGTTTATCATTCGTTTAACACCTTTACACTCTGCTACAAAAGCAGCTGACTAAACAAACAATGACAGTTGCTAGCACTCGCTCGCTATCTACTTCTCTCTTTCTCTCTCTCTCTCTCACTGAGTATGTGTCTGCCATCTCGCTGAAACTCAAAATGCAAAACAAAGCATAAAATAATCAGATTTGGCGTGGGGAAAGTGAAATGCGAAAAGCTTTTAACTGTTGCATTTGCGTAAATTAAATGCCATTACAATTATTTTCATAGCGCTGCAAACACGCTGAAACTATCAACGAGAGAGCAGAAGCAAGAGAGAGAGAGGGAGAGAGAGAGAGAGAGAGGGATGGCCTGCAACATAAACATTTATGAAGGGTAAAATGGGGGAAATCATAACAATAACTTGGCCTGTCAGTTAAATTGAAGAGACAAAAACAGCTGACGCCGGGCTATAGCATATAATCAGCTTAATAGCGGTCATAAGGAGGGCAAAATCTTTTAATCTAAAGTCTAGTTACTTTATAGCGCTTGCCTTATGTAATATTTTCTATGAAATACAATACAAATTAAGCGGAATGATGATTTAATAGGGCAACTTTAGTAGAGCTTGCTACATACGATCATTAAACTAATGAGAAGCACATAGAAAGGCGTTAAATGAGAATCGCATAGAGAGGCGCTGTTAAACTACCCACAAAATTTTACAGATCATCAAGCAGTATGTTAAAAATACACAACACTACACTAAGTTACTTTGATTCAAGCGCAATAAGCAGGCACCTCACTTAAACTATTGAGAATCGCATAGAGAGGCGCTGTTAGAATAGCACAGGATTAACAGCGCCGCATGATATATGTTAAGAGTGCACGAAACATAATACTTAACATAAAAGACTTCACTTAGCCATGCAAATTAAAGCGCAATAAGCAAATATCCTACTTTAATAGGTGAGAAGCGCATAGAGAGGCGCTGTTAAAGCATTCAGATATGCCTTAAAAATGCTCAGCAAATAACTAAATTATTCAAGTTCAAAGTTCAATTCACTTTCCACACTGTCACTTCATTTCGCACGCATTTCTCATTGCCTACTTTCTTCCATCTCTTATCTTCATCTCATTCTCTTCAGTTCGCTCAGACTTTTAAAGGCGACACATACTTAACCAGTTCATTTCTCAGTGTCAGCTCGAACGTTTCAGCACTTTGTAAACAATATTTTAATAGAGCTCGGACGCAAAAAAAATGGGGTAAAAGGCGCAGATGAAGATTTGTTGGACCAATAAATTTGTCTGCATGTCTAATTTGCGCATGTTGCACACACTCGCACACTCAGACACAATTCATGCGGCATCAACATAAATTATTCTTATCTACTTCGTCATCGGGCAGTGCAGTTCACCTTGTGGTCAGTCGCTTGGTCAGCTGTGGTCGGCCATGCAACCGCAAAGTTTTCGCATTCAGTTCTGGAACTAGAGACGAGACTGGAACTGGAAACGGGAACTAGTCTGGGCTGTGTGCTTCCATCTACCCATTGTCGATGGTCAGACACATTTATCTGAAACGGCGGCTAGCGCCCGGACTAGAGCGAGGCGACCATAAATTAAATCAACACACACATTGAAAGAGCCCAAGCCCTTAGGGGGTGGGGGTGGTGGTGGGTCGTTCGAATGCTGCTGTAAAGTGATGCAACTGCAGCGAGCACAATGAACTAAAGTCCCTTTGAAGCCGGGTTTCCTCGTCTTGCCCATGGAAAGACGTTTCCCCCGCACCTAGGACTGTCAGTCTCAGAGGCTTCTCTTGCGCAATCCTCTTCAAATACTTCGCATTGTCTTTGCTGCATTCAATTGAGTCCAATTAAAGAGGGCAATACCTGAATGCCTCGAATCGATTGCGTATTAGAAGATGCTTAATTCTTCCATTGTTCGCTTGGTTTAACTCATGAATTGTTCTTGTCTGTAGACTCTGGCCAAGTTATATGAGCTTTGGAACAAAGCTGTTTGTTTACTCACAGTTAAATCTGCTTTGCCCCCCCCCCCATCCCAAACCCTGCTGTGCAGTGTTATCAATAACTATAGCTATCAGTTGCAGCATGTCTACTAATTGTTGTTCGCATTCAGCTTGCCTGTCCATACAATTCCCAGGCAATAAAACTAAAACTTTAACGCACTGTGGGCAGAGCATGTCCATTATTAATATGTTTTTACTTAAGCAACCATTTGAAAATTCAGCCCTTTTCTGCCCCTACTCATCCCCCTTTGCTGGCCTCTTTCTGGGTGCAAAAACTTTGGCACTTTGCATGACCGACTCAAACGATTTGCTCGGTTAGCCGTAAAACCAACAACAAACCCCAAAAGATACACAAATGCTTGAAGCGACCTTAAATGACGCTCAGCGAGAGAAGAGAAGGGCGAAAGCGAGGGAGGGAGGGGGTTTAAAAGGGCTTTATAAAAACACAGCTAACACAGGGCCTTAAGGTTTCTGTTTTGTGTGTGTTTGTGTGTGTGTGTGCACAGTAAATCCCAGCTTAATCCATGTGCAAACTTTAAGGACACTTTGCAAGGGTTTCGCATCGAGATGGCCTATTTAAATATTTCATTTCGCAAAAATCTTTCTACTTTCTCGCTCTCTCTTGCTCTCTCTTTCTTTGGCAGCTGTTGGCAATGAACTAAGCATAAGATAAGTTTTTGTTTTCAATTTGTGCCAAATATTGTTGCGAGTCAATGACAAAACATGCCCAGAGAGAAAAACGTGCAGAGTGGCTGAGAGCATACTGGGAATTTTCGCATAATATGCGAGAGTAATGAACTTGAAGATACTCAGTAAATATTGTGAAACTCCTTAATATATATTCAATGGGAAATTGCATGTTTTTCTTGGTAAAGCTTAAAGAAATTAGCTAAAACCAATCTCTGCGTCTAGCACACTCTCTACCGCCCCTTTTACAGGGTATGCAAGACACAAAGTCGTCAAAATATTTCATAATTCATTAGACAGGATGTTTTCAACGCACTGTGGCAAATGAAATACATCCTGTTTTTTGCCCGACTTGTTGACGAATTGCTCTGCTGATAGAGTCCAGCAAAAAGGAAAAACAACATGGAAAATTCTGCAGGTGATTTTCAAAAGCTGCATAATGAAAAACCCTTACGGCGCATTTGAGTTAAATACTGTAATATAATTATACCACATGCTGCACTAAGCAATTTTCTAAAGTAAATACCTAAAATACCAAAAAATACTATACTACAATATATACTAAAGTTCTTCAAAATGCGCAACGAAAAACAGACAAAAGGCAAAAGATTTCTATTTGGTTTTCTTGCATTGTTGCTGACAAAGCGAAAGGATATGCGAGTGTGTGTGTGTGTGTGTGTCGCACTCGCACTTGGATTTGGATTTGGGGACAATGGCGAGAGCTTTGGTCAGGCTTGGCTTGGCTTTTGTTTGGGGCTAGCCAGCAAAACATGTGAATTCATAAGAATTTCAGATTTAATTCATATTAAATGGCAGGAAATGCACGAGCAATGCACAAATAATTGCAATGTGCAGCGTGTGGCAGCCATAGCTACAGCTTCAATTACAATTTGGCTCAGTCGGTTGTGGCTTAAAGTGCCAAAGCCACGTTGCGCTTTAAGGCAAGAGACGAGCGAGACAGCAAGCTAGATGATAAATTGTCAAGGCGGTTGCGAATTGAAAGCGTAAATATTGAGAGTCAAGACGAGAAGCGTGCGAACACTTGTGGCATCAGCTGCCCCCACGCTCCCCTCGCCTTGCACTCTTCTGCTATTTGACACCGTCATGTTCAAGGACACTCCATCACTCACACACACACACATAGAAAGCAAACGCTAGCCGACACCGCGTCAAGTTGTGCAAACAATGACAGAGTATTCTGTTGGCCGGGCCAACTCGACTATTGTGAACTGTAAACAGGAAGAAAACTTTAATTAAATTTAGTCCTTTCTCAGGTGTCATTTGGCTAGTCAAAACACACACACATGCATGAGTAAATCCCCATTAAGTTCGAGCAACAAAGTCTTAAATATTAATAATGTCACACACACACACACGAACACACCAACACATAATTGTTTTGAAAGCCTCATTAAATGCCAGAACTTAAGCTCATATGTGTGCGTGTGCGCATGTCTGTGTGTGCCAGCGAATTCTGGGCATCCTTTGCTGGATTCCAACTTCGAACGCAGCAGCAGATTATGATGATTATTAACTGGGAATGTGCAGAGATTGCCAACTTGCTCCCCTCTCCCTCTTTAAAGCCACATAAAATCATTGCAAATTTCTGGCTTCTGTTTGAAATTATCCGGGCAGCTTCTATAATTGCACACCGCATCCACCCCCCCCCCCCCACTCTATCGTTTCTCCCCTCTTCGCTCAGACTAGGCCAATCATTTGGGCGTTTCGTTGTCATTATGTCAATCTGTGCGTTCTCCAAAAAATCTTTTTGTCTTTGTCTGCGAAACGTGTTCGCCACCAAGTGCCATGTGTGTGTGCGTGCGTGCATGTGTGTGTGTGTGTGTGGAATGATAATGAGTGTGTCGTTATCTTTTCTATGTTGTGCGCCTGTGTCTGTTTTTGGTAGTTCATTTAGCTGTCGTTAAACACACGTTCAAACTTAATTAGTGCTGCTGCTATGGCAATGCGGGAGGAGCGTGGGGGCGTTGCTGAAGCTGGTTTAGTGGGCGTGTCAGCTTGGTTGCACATCAAGCCAAGCTACAAACTGGCTTAACGCAGTTTCTTGTTGCTTCCATTTCGTTTGGTTTTGGTTTTCAATTTAACGAATCAATTGAATTCAATTAACGGTATTTATTTTCACACTTGTTTTATGCAGTTTTTAAGTGCAGCGTTTCAATGGGGTTTTTGCACATTTTAATTAAATTAGTTTGAGGCCAAAGCACTTGACAATTTATGGGCTAGAATTAAATTATCACCATGAAATTAATATAAACATTTTCGAATTGCACAATATTTATGTAAAGTTTATGCAATTTTTGATGAGATTTGCCTGGCTGAAATGGTTGATATAACTGTGAGTGTATGCGGTGTTCAGTGAGTGCGTAGTTTATCATTCATATAATTCATATTGCGCGCGTTTTTTTTGTTGTTCAATTATTTTTTTGCTGTGCATTAAAATTATTTATACATTTCGCTATTGTTTTATATGATTTACACGCATTTAATGACAAAATCGAAACTGTAAATATGTCGGGGCGGCGAACAAAAAAGCAGAAAACCATTAAAAATGCACTCAATTAATAATTGTGCACACTCGACAACCCCCAATACATTCCACAATCCACACACATTCCACATGCGCTGCGTCTGCCTGGCAAGAATCGTTGCATACTTCGTGGCGCAGCAAAAACCTCAGACTCAGCAAGGCGGAGATAGCAGCAACAATAAGTGCAACAACAATGAAACAACAACAAAGCAACAGCAACAACAACAACAACAATCTGCTGCTTGTTTCTTCTATGTACGAGTTCATGTATCTGGCAGATACTTTGCTGCAGCTGCCAGTGGCATAAAAAACGTCGATGCTGTTGCTGCTGCTGCTGCTGCAGCCATCGAACTTGGCATGCCACATTATCTATAGATATGGATAGACAAGCATTATGAACTTTCAATATACGACTTGCGGCTGCTGTTGTTGTTGTTGCTTCTGTTGCTGCTGCCGCTGTTGTGGCTGTTTGTGCTGCTTGTTTTTGCCGTTTTTGGCCAGTTATGAGCTTTGGCAAACTTTATTTATTGCTTACTTTTTGGCTTACTAATGAGCGATGATGTGTAAGAGTGTGGAGAGATACAGAGAGAGGAAGAGAGGGAGAGAGAGGGAGAGGTAGAAAGATAGAGGGAGAGCAAATAGAAAGAGAGAAAGAGTTGCTGCTGCTTTAAAGCGCTTTAAAATCTGCACGCTTAGCAAACTATGAGCTACACACACACATACACAAACCTACACACACACACACACACAGACAGACATAATAATAACTCAGGCCGACAAAACGTAAGCCGCACAAATCGCGTGCATTAAATATTTACACTTTAATCCACTCAATGGCAGGGAGCAAAGCCGCCGCCGCCAGACGACGCGGCATGCTCGGGCGTCGCGGCGCGCCTGCTTCCTGGCCAAAATGGTGTGGCAATAAAAAATAGCAAAATATCTTACAAATCAGACGCAGCGACAGTCGGACAGACAGCGGAACAGACAGACAGACAGATACGCGCTGGCATTTCCCAGCAGACAAAGGCAAACCGAGACGTAGAACGAGAGCAGAAACCCGCAACCGGATTCAAATACTCGACATGAATGCTAAAAACGTGCTCTACCCCCTTACCACCCCCCTGGTTGGTCTCCTGGTGCGCTCAAGTATTCGCGAGAGGTGAAAACATCCGCTAGCAGAGTGGCTGCCACGCCCTGAGGTGGGGGGCTATGGAGATTTGCTTGAATGCTCTGCTGACGCCTCGGCAAAAGGCTTAGAGCGCTGAATCAGCACTTCATTCCGGCAAGCTCAAAATAATTACAGTGGGCAGAGTAAGGGGAAGAGGAGGGCAGAAAAGGTCGTGGCAGTGCCAAAAATCAACAAGCGACGCCCACGAAATTATCCGGAGTACAATATTAAAAGCTAAACAGCACGAAAATAGCGCTGAAAATAAAATATGAAGCATTAATATTCACACCCACATGAGTGGAAGCACAAAGAGGGAGGGAGGGGGAGTGGCAGGAGCTGCTGCTGGTGCTGCTGCGGCTGATGGCACGGAAATGGGCACAAGGCATGCCACATCAGACAGGCACTGACCTTTTGGCACGGCCGCACTTCCTGACGCCTCAAATTATGCCATAAAATGTTGCCCAAGGGATGAATTCATTTACGGCGCACACACAAGCGGCGGCGGTCCCTCACACAGACACGCACACACGCACACACACACACACACACGCTGCCATTAAATCACCAAAAACAATGAGCTGCGCCTCGAAGCTGGCAGAACTCGACGCTCGACGCTCGACCCGCTCTGCCTGCTGTGGCTGCTTCGTGCTCCTTGTTCCGTGCTCTGTGCTCTCCGGCACGTCACGAAGTTTACCTGGTGAAATTAATTTCATTTGAATTAAGCACAGGCAATAATGCCAAAATTATTCACAGACACCACCAATACAATCAACCCTCATGCCTCAACCCTCAATCTGCCCACATCCCTTGCCCACTTTACCTTTAAGCCGCACTGAATTGTTTATCCGCTTTGTTGTTGTTGCCAACTCTTGGCACTTGCCTCTTGGCTCTTGGCTCTTGGTTGCGGCCCAGCGATTTCTGGCAGCTAATTGAAAACATTAAATTCAGCTTGAATGCAGTCAAAGGCTTTGCTCGCTCGGTTGCCGTTGATTTTTCCAGCATTAATATTCATATTTGATTTCGAAATTCATTTAGAAATGCTCCCAACTCACACACACACACATGCACACGCAAATTTTCTGCTGGCCACGCATTTTAGCCAGCTGTCCAAGCGAGCCCAACACGGACTGTCAGCTGGTCAGTCGAGTGTGCAAAGCGCTGTGCTTGCATTTTTAATGCCACCAAACAAACAAACAGGCAGGCGAACAGGCAGACAGTGGGAGAGGGGGAGGGAAGAGGGACTAACTGCCCAGGGTGAAATAACATGAAATATGAAAGAAAGGCCGCAGTGTTTAGCAGGCAAATAAGCCAAATGATCTTTATGCTAATAGAGTCAAAAGGGAGCAGGGCGAGTTAGCAGATATATTCATAATTATATAAATAATAATTTAGTATTTTTTCAGTATATTTTCAAGAGTATTTAAAGCACATGTTAAGCATTTTCTAAGCTCTGCTTTAGATTGTCTTACAAGCTGCTTGCTTTCTTTCTTTCTACCTTTCTTTTGCCTGCTCTCAGAGCAGCGCAAATGTTACGCTTTATAAAGCCGCTGTTATCCTTTTGAGCTGTCTTCCTTCCCTTCTCCCTTTCCCTCTGCTTCTTTGCCGCACTCAACGCTCATCTTTGCGCTCTCATTTGCCTTTGGTTGAGCGCATCTTTGTTATCTGCCGGCTATAAAACGTTTCCACTTGAATATTTTCATATTATTAAAATCGTTGCACCTACACGCGCACACGTTGCTGTTGCTGACGCTGTGCGTGGCATGCCCCACAGGTGTGGATGTGTGTTGTGTTCCGCTTGCCTTGGCAATCTCACTGATGCAACGCACACACAAACACACACACATGCGTTCGCTTATAGCCTCCGTTTACATGTGAAAGTTTTCGCCTCAAGTTGATTGCATTTTTCAGAACATATAAGAAAACAATCCGTTCGCCGGCAGCTTTTGCATGCATCGCACGTTCGCTTTTGGTTGATTTCTTGCATTTCTCATACTCACCCTCAGCCTCCCCTGCACCTGCACACACCTGCCCAGGTATTCAGAGAGAGAGAGAGAGAGAGAGAGAGAGAGTTGCTGCAGTCGAGTCACATGCATCAAGTGCACACATGCATTTATAAAGCCCGACATCGCGGGTCAATTTCATGCAACGACGACGCCGACGACGCCGACGCCGGAGTACAACCTGGACAACGGCACGTATACGCGTTATACTTCCTATACTCCTTTGCAGCTGGTTGTCCCACTGTGCAGGCGTGGCTGCACGTAATTGATTGTTCAATCTGTTCCAGATCAAACGTTTGACACCCGCTGTGCTCGCACTAAGAAAATTGCTATGCGTAGCGTTAGCTAAAAACTGGCCAAGCACTCCCCCTTTCTCCTCCCACCCCCGCGCACGTGTTTAAATGAACTGTGCGCTTGTTTTTCGGCCACTCAACCGATTTCAATTGATACAAATTTTTGAAAATCAAACGCACGAAGGCGCTTCAAGTCTCCAAGTGTCTTGATCACGTCGTCAGCTCTAATGAAGTTCCAGCCGGGGCTAATTCGTATGCAGCTAACGGCATTTGGCATTATATCGAGGCCAATACAATAAATGGACGAAATTGCTGATTGCCCAACGCTGTGATGCGATATTTAAAAGTCATTCGCTCAATGCAGCTGTCACTGATTGCCGTGTTCCCTCTCTCTCTCGCTCTCTCGCTCTCTCTCGCTCTAAATGGCCACTAAATCAGAAGTTTTATGCCAACATTTTGTGTTGCAAATTGAACTCGTTGCTAGGCGACTGGTATGGCTGCTCGAGCAGCTGCCAAATGTGCAGCGCATAAAAGTCACTTCAAATGTTGTTTCAGTCTTTCTCTGTGTGTGTGTGTGTGTGAGGTTGTGTGTTTGTGTTTGTATGTTTGCGTGCTGCCCTTAGCCAAATCACTTGCAGCATATTGTCTAACCAACTCTGGCCCGCTGCCAGTTGCCCATTTGCAAATCAAACGAGAATCGCCTGTCGCCTGTCGCCTGTCGCTCCACATTTGCCTCGAGCATAAATCACACGAGAATGGCTCAAGTGGCGTATACTTAATGTTGATTATGCCATCATTTAAAGAAATGTCAAGCTTAAATTACAATTGCCAGCGAGTCGCACTATTTAATTTCAGCAAGTTAAGCAAGCATATTACGTATACGCACTGCTATTTATTATCAACTTTATTTCTTGCACGCACTCAACAGGCTGGACTTCTTTCTCGAGTGCAGTCTGAAATACATATTTAACAAAAGGCTTTTGTTTGACCCCCCCCTTGCCTAGGGGGGTGTACAGGGAAGGCTAATCCCCTCAATCGATATGGCACAAACTGCTGATGCACCAACAAAACGCTTGGCTGAGCCTTGTCTGCACTCGGCCACAGTTGATGACATTCGCAGGGGAATTGCAGGGGGATGAGCGGGGTCCCTAAGCCTTTCAACTGACTGCTTGTTGAGATATTCAAACTGAACTAAATTCTTGACTTACTGCTGGACATGTTGAGCATGCGAATTGCTTCAATTACAACTCATAATTCATGAGTGGCCTCTGTCAGTCGCTGAATGAAAACATGCAGATTTCCCCTCTCCCCAGCCACACACACACACACACACACATGCACATGCACAGGCACTCAATGAATATGCATGGCATATTTGCTCATGTGTTTTACTTTTTGTTTCCTTGTTAGCGATTGTCCATTGGGTATTCATTTGAATTCCATTTGCCTTATTTTCATTTCGTTGCCTCTTTCTTTCTTTCCTTTTTTCTTTTTCGTATTTTTTTTTTTGGTTTTTGTTTTCTGTTTTTCAGCTTGCGCCCATGTCAAAAATTTGGACAGTTTGTCACTTTAATTGAATTTCCATGCCAAGGCTATGCAAAAAGTGCACAATAAAAGCGATTGGACAAAAAACACTGCAATTTATGTATGTAGGCTAGGTAGGGAAGGGAAGGGGAAGGGGAAAGAGTGCCAGGGGGAAGGAAAGGAGTAGAAAAAGTCGCAAAAGGCGCTGAACATTTTGCATAAATTTGCGTACAACTGCTTAAATCTCGACTGATGCTGCACGAGTAGGTATATCCATATGGCCTGCGAGTCGAGTCGAGTTGAGAGTCGAGGGCTGAGCTGGCCACATGCAAAACATGCCCCACATACACAACACATGCAGCAAGCAGCAACAGCAGCAGCAGCTGCTGCCGCAACTGAGAACCAGCGGCAAATTCACGCTTCTTAGACAATGTGGTGTGTGTTGTATGTGACGCCAGGCTCACTGCCTGCGCGTGTGTGTGTGCGTGTTGACGATTTCCTGCGCCGAGAATGTTTTCCTCTACCTGCAGCTCACCTCGCAGCACTCAACGCTTATGCCTCCCTCCCTCACTTCTTGTGTCACCTCAAAAGCCACTGATGCGCAATTCGCGTCGTCGTTGTAAGGCGCTAGCTGCAAGCTGCTTTCCCTCTCCCCTTCCCTTCCCTCCCCTACCCAGCCTTGCCACGCTCTTAGCCTGCCACTCGACAGGCAAAAGCGCGTGAGCTGTTTATATGCGTGTTATGTTTGTGGCATGTTTTGAGAGCTATGTGAAGCATCTAACGCCCTCTAAGTGGATGCCGTGCTGCTGTGCGCTGCCATGGCAATCCGCGCATGACAATTCGCTGATTGAAAATATACATATTCCCATTGCCAGAGTGAGAGAGAGATAGATGAGAGCGTATTGCTTTACAGTGCTGCATGGCTAATTAATGTGCTAAATAGGGCAAGCACATAATTCACTGGGTCAGTTGGGGAATTGTAAAGCGTTTCAGCTATAGATATCTCTCAGGGAAGGCTTAGCTTACAATTGCCTGGAATTATAAATCGGATGTCGTTAAGAAATTCTTCATAAATTGCAACGGCTTGACAACAAAGCGGAGGCCAGTAAATTACTTAATTCATATGATTTAATTCCATAAATTGCCAAGAATCGCAGCTAATCCCCTCTAGAAAAATGCCCAGCCACAGGCCACAAATATAAGAAGAGGCAAAACTCATTATGCTGCTTAGGCCAAGCTAAGCGTCTTGATGTGCCACAAATTGTCGCTTAACACCTTGTAAAATATGAGCCGGATGTGGGTCGAGCCCGGTTAGGTCCAAGTCCGAGTTGAGCTCAGTTGAGGCTGGTCATAAAAGCCGTCTACAAACTTGGCACAGCGCACAAATGCAATGCACAGCAGTGGGACAAACAAAGGCAGCAAGAGGAACAGTGGGACAGTGGGACAGATAAACAGACAGAAATCATAAACACTTTATGAGAGACCCAACGGGCTGCCGCCGTCAAGCTGCCCGCCGTCGCAGCTCACACTTGGGAAATCAAACGATGTGGCATCAATCAGATGTGGCCCCGCACACACACAAACACACAGGGACACACACATGCAGGCTGCCAGCAACATTGTGACAATGAAATCAAACCAAGCACTCGCATGTAGAGCACGCTGCCTCCGCCTCCGCCTCCCGCCTACGTTCTGGCTACAAACTGCGGGCACACAAAAAGTTGGCCAAAGGCTAAAACCACAGCTCGACCAGCTACCTCCCCACACTGCCCCCTCCCTCCCTAAGACCCCCAAGCACAAAACTGTTGTTTGATTTTGCCCCGAAAATCTCTCACTCACGCACGATTGCAGTTGGGGGTAACTGGACACACGCTGCACAGGCAGAGAAGGAGACGGAGGAGAAGGCTTTGCCTGCTGGCGCCTTGTCTTCTCATTGTGGGGGCCAATTTGTAGACCATCATCAAGTGCGAAATTTCCAATTTCCGAAATGTTCAATGGGCCAGCAAACGGCAACGGCAACGGCAACGGCAACAGCAAACGGCCCGCAGCAAAAGCGGCAGCAGCAGCGGCAGCTGAAGCAAGTGGGGCCAAGCGAGGCACAACTGTCATGGATATTCCCAGCTATTTGTGCAAATTTGTTGGGCTGCTACACAACACACACACAACCAGAGGGAAGAAGCGTGTGCGAGCAGCAGAGCAGACTGTCTCAAGTTAGTTTTCCCTCTCTCATTGTTATTTACATTTGGCGAGGCATTTTATTATTTGCCATTGCAGCAATTTGTTACTCCAATTGCGTTCCGGACAGGTGGAAAGATTCGTTGCACAATGTTTGTCAATAGCCACAGGATATAAAACAGTAGATAGTTGTGGCGCGCAAGCGAGGGACGGAAGAGAAGTGAGTGGAAATAGGAATGAGAGAACTTCACTAAAGCAAACCCTCGCCAGTGTCTGCGCATAAAGCAGAAATAAATGTGGCAAGCAGAGCGCAAGCAGTTGCTTTATCTTCGCAAACTCCTTGAGCAACCCTCGCCAGCACATGTTCACAGCTTGTTGCCAGCCACAACTGGCTGTACCTGTATCTATATCTACACCTGCATCGCTACCTTAGTGTAGTTTAATTATTTGCCAACATTTTTTGTTGCATTCCAAATTGTTTTGCCCTTCGGCGCATCGTTTCGTGCGCAACAAGCGAGGCAAGTCAATGCCCCTTGGGCGCCCATTGTGCTACTTGCAACAACTTTGTGGCAGCATTTTGCAATTGCTTGCCAGCTATTGCCTTAACTTTTGCTGCAACTTTGACCTTTGCCCTTAAATAATGCAAATTGTTTCAATAATTTGCATATGAAAAGTCAAGCTAGATTTCCATTAGACATGGCTATAATATTTCCCTGGGGAATGTCATTCCCCCCCTTCCCAATTGAAGCGTCTCTAATTGGATTTTAATGATGTGAATTATAGGGGAAATTCTTCAGTTTCAATTTCCATTCCATTCATATCATTGTCAAATTCAATCGCCATCGCAAGCTGCGCCTTTCTTTTGACAGGGTCGAGTACTTTGCGCCGCATTGATCTGCTTGCAATTGACAGTTACTCCCTGTAGTTTTCGGCACGGGCGAAATAAATCAACTCGCTGTATATGCATCGCTCTATCTCTCTCTCTCTCTCTACCTGTCGCACCTTTGGCATTCCAACGAGTTTGCGAGTTTTTCTGTCCCTCCTCCTCATCCTCCTGCTTTTGCTGCAATAAACTTTTACGCATTCATTATGGCCACCCCCGGAAAATGGCATTTTCTTTGTGCCCTTCCAAGCTTTTACGCTGCTCCTTTGAGAGCAGCTCCGGTTTGGGGGCGGCCCCCAGAGTAGGTGCGGCGGGGGGGCGGTATTTGTCGCTGGATCGGCATTAAATGGCCGTCGCGGTCGCGTCACGTAAATCGTTCGCCTTGGTTGAATATTTTTTCCCGCTGCTGCTGCTGCTGGTTAGCGGTTTTTTGCTCAGTCGCGCTGAGGTTTTTCCCTTTGCATTACATTTCCTTTTTTTTTTTTTTTTGGTTGTAGGAAATGTCAATAAAAATAAATGCGAGTGCGAGTTGATGCAGCGCAAAGTGAAGCGTTACAGCATCCTCGACTTGTTGTTGTTGTGTAGAGATTCCCTTTGACATTGAGTGACACTGTTAGTGTGTGTGTGCGTGTGTGTGTGTGTGTAAGTGTGTGGTCATCAAGTGTGCTTCGCTTGATGATAATTGTCATCAAGTCAAAGCGAACGCGTTGATGGAATCGTCATTAAGTGTACAACTTATTTATCTCGCAGTTAATTAAAGGAAATGAACAGGAAACTTTCAACGACAGAGAGAAAGATGGAGATAGAGAAAAAGAGAAGGAGAAACCTCTCGCGGAAACCAAAATCCCGCTTGGCCATAAAACATAACCCCGCACACATTTTTTGCGATAACCATAAAACGAAACTCTTGCTGAGTCCCATGTCCTTTTCACCTCCCCCTCTCACTCCCCCTCTCCCTCTCCCTGCCCGTCCTACTACTCTTTTTAGCCATCTCCCTAGACTTCTTTTCGTACCTTGTCCAATTTCATTCCCTGCTGGTTTTGCTTTTTATTGTTGTTTGATTTTAGCATAAAGGACGGATTTGCCAACAAACGGCATCCATTTGGTTTTGGGTATTAGTGGGATTTGCCCTTTACTTACTCCCCCTCTCTCTCTCTCTCTCTCCCTATCTCTGTCTGCTTGTTGCCGTGTCCTACAGGCGTTTATCGCTTTCTCACTTCTCCTTCTCCTTCTCCTTTTTCTTCGTATTCGATTTGCATGTATTTTGTGCTTGTCCACAATAGCAAAAAACAGTCGAATTTTCTGCACTTTGTATATCCTTGTGTGTGTGTGTGCGTGTCTTTATGGCATGGAGTGTTGCAAGATTACGCATACGCAATGTGGATCTCATATACCGAGAAAACAGCACTTTGTATTACGTTGTGTTTGCCATGTTTGTTTTGACAAATTATGCAAATGGGTTGCAAGAAGAAGCCTGCCAAGCAGAAGCTACACAGATGCTTCTTTTTTTTGTGCTTTTCTGCTCGGATTCCTTTGCCTGATTCCTTTGCTGCTGCCCATTGTCCTGCCTGCCTACTGCCTGGCTTCATTAAGTGCGACCCACAGTCTATCTGCGTTTTCATGACTTAATTTGCGTTGCGTGTCGTCGTTGTATCGCCATAAACAGCTTCACACAATAAAAGTTGTTGACATTCGCCTTTTTTCGGCTGTTGGGGGCTCAAGTCAAACAAACACTTCATTAGTACTCGTATTTGTTTATAACTTAATCTAGCACCACAATGTCAACATGTAGCGCGCGCGCCCTCTGTGAAATTTCTATGAGCTCCGAACACGCACATTGCAGCCGCGGGGGCTGCGTGTCGGTGCTTTTAGCTCGCCCTCGCCCGAAATTGCCAGAAGCGAAAATTGGGCTATAATCAGTTAAGACCAGAAATTGTTACCAAAATGCCAGCAGGCATTTATTGTACACAATGATTCAGCTATTATGGAATCTGCCTGGAGAAAAAGGACTTCTTACTTTCATAACTCTGCCAAAAATCATTTGATTTCGCTTTGGAATGTCTTAATCTCCTTAAATTGACTTCTTTATCAAAGCTGCATTATTATCTGAGTTGCCTAAAATTTTGAAATTTTTGTCAACCAACCCTCGTAATCAAGGTGTTTCAGGTGGCATTTGGACTTCCAACATGCATAACTTCGCCAAAAATCATCCGATTTTGCTCAGAAATGTCATTTTGTTTATGGTTTGAGCTCTAGAACAATTCTACATTCAAATATGATTGCAAAAAAATTTTCAATTTTTTTCAAAATTTTCCATGCTACCCCCTTGAAAAATTTTCAAAAATTTTTAAAAATTTTAAAAGTTAATTTTTTGCTTTTAAACGATAAAGCAAGTCAAATTATGTATAAAAATCTATTTTAGGGCAGTTTGCAAGCCAAATTGTAAAAAATATCGCATTTTTTCCACTTTTTTACGGTTTTTGCAAGAGCTACTTACTTACAGGGTATTTAACAGTCGGGAACACCTCTGTAAAGCTGCTGTAGGGACATTCACATATTTATGTGCCAACTCTCTTTAAAACTAGCGTGCTCTCTACCATCCTCTCTCTCTCTGTCTCTCTCATCTTTTTCGCTGCCCCCAAAAGTAGGCAACAGAAACTTTACGACATTTGCTAAGCCGCTTGCTAAAAATAGCATACGCGCCATTTCGACTTTCTAGTTTTAAATTAGTAGTTAAGTATATGTCGCGCAGTCTGCTAGTCTGCTAGGTGCCTGCTCTACCTTCCCTCTCCCTCGTAGCTCTGTGCACGTTTCGCTGGCGCCCGAGTTTATTGCAGGTACGTGCCGTGAATTATTGTCAACGCCGGCGTCGCGACGTCGACGTCGACGTCAGCTTCGTTGCCAAGATTAACAAATGTTCGCGCCTGACGTTTGACTGCCAGTCTGACTGTCTGTTTTTCCCCACCTTCTGCTGCTCAGTCTTTGTGCTTTCCCCTGTCTGTCCTGCTGTGCTGCGCCTGGTGTCGCCTGCAAGTGCGAGCCAAATTGATGAGCGTGTAAACATGTGTCTGTGTGCGCTTATTTATGGATTTCCATAACAATTCCGCATTACATATGTGTCGCAGCTTTTGATTGAAGAGCGTCTACCAGCAATAAAAACAACAGCAACAACAACAACAACACGTGCAAACGAATGTTTGATTAAAGTTTGCGTAGAAATTAGAAAGAAAGGGAAATGCGTGGATGAAGGCAAGGCGAAGTGTGTCACGTTTGTTGGGGAAGCTTTAAGGCTTTTGTTTGCCGCATAAGAAAGATTACTTTGGTAGCAGCAACAACTTTATTTTAATTAATTAATTAATCTAAAACGAAATTAAATTTAATTTCAAGTTCTCTAAGCTATCAGCTGCTTTTCTTTAATAATTTATGCAAGCTGCTTTTAAGCCGCCGCACGTTGCGCATACGCCATGTTGACGCGCAATTTTTCCAGCCGTTGTTCGCCGCTTTAACCCTTTTCTTTCGTGTGTTCTTTTTTGTGCTTGTTGCTGTTGCTGTTGTTGTTCTTTTGGTTTTTGATTGTTTTTGGCAACCTTTTGTTGCACGTTTGGCCCCGCCGTAGATGGCGGGCGGATTAACATGCCCGGGCTCGTTGTCAACACGGCAAATGGCTGAAGGTGTCAAAAATTTTCTGGGGTGAAAGTTTGTGGCCACCTTTTACGGACACGCTTGTTTCCCTCTCTGTGTGTGTATGTGTGTGTGCGAGCGTTTCATGTGCAGGTTATTCATGTTATTCTTTAGCCATTGTTGCAGCGCACAGTTGCCGCAATTTCAAGCTGCAGTTGTTGTTGCTGCTGTTGTTGTTGTCCCCTGCTTGAGTGCAGCAGGCGGGCTAAAGTTTTTGCGTAGCATTTTTTGCCACAGCGCGTGCTGAAATACGCTGCAAAGTTGCAAGGACGTCACGACAGCTTGCCTTAATAATGGCAGCGCGCAGGCAGCGCGCAGGTGGCAGGTGAACACACCTGGCAGGGGAAGAGGGAAGAGCAAGTAGCGTGGCAGAGTACAGTGGGAAAACTATTACATAACACGCATTATATAGCGCGCAGGAGGCGTTAGACGAGCGACCTTCTTTCTCTCCCCTCTCTCCCCTCTTCCGCTTTGCTTGCTCTACGCCCCGGAGAAATGCATAAAAAGCGCATTTTATTATTTCACTCGAAAGTTGTTTACGACGCCCGCTTTCTCCGCTGCCGCCGCCTTCTGCAGATTTTTAGCATTTCTTTTTATATATCTGGCGGCGCTTTTTATGCACCGCACGCCCCGCCCCACCTTCCTCCATTCATTATATTGTAATATGTTTTTAACATTATTTTTATTATAAATCAACAAAATGCACTCAGCGACTTTCAGTTGACGTGGCAACTTTGCCGCGCTGCGTGTGCTGCGATTTATTTTTATGGCATTTAAGTTATGAGTTTAGCCGTAAAAGGGCAACGAGTTGGCGGAAAACAAAATGCTTCGTCTAGCGCTTAACGTGCACATCGGAGAGATATAAAAATAGGTGATTAAATGGGGAAGCAGAGAGAGAGACTTGAAAGGGTTGCAGCAAGTTGAAGCTGCTGATAAATTAGAAATATTTCGCGCTACTTTGGCACCGCAAGGCAAACACACACTACTCTCTCACTTCTCCCCTCCCCTCTCTCTCTCATTGCATTTCTTTTCGCCTTGCTGACTGTTTTCGGAAACAAATGTCACAACTGTCAGTCAGCTGCGTTTTTACTTTCGTCGCCAAGATGCAAATTCGTTTCAAGGATAAAAGCGTTGCGCACGTTGTTTCTTCTTCTCCTTCTCCTTGCTTATTGCTTTTGTTGTTATTGTTGTGGTAGAAGAAAAAGTAGCAGCAGCCGCAACAGAAAATGTCACGAAAATTTGTCAACTTGCGGCATCTGCATAATGATGAAAAATGGCACATGACAGTCGACTATATTAATGCACAAAAAACGAGCAGAGAGAGAGGGGAAAAGAGAGATCAGGCGAAAGTAGAAAGTGAAAATTCTTGCTGCGAAATGCCTTTCATTAAAAAAGTTAGTTTACCCGCTTCCTCTTATTTATTGCAAGACAAACCACAAAGCGCGCTTTCCGCCTGTCTTTGTTGAAGCTCAAAGCGCATCGGGTCGTATACTTAATATATGTACTCTATAAGGCATACAATCCAGACTGTACCAGACTTTGCAGGCAACTGCACTGATTGATGTGCCACATGCCGCAGCAGTGAGCGATGTAAGCACAGGTAGCACAGCAACCATTTGACCCGGCTACGTGCAACATAAGACGATATTATATGAAATTTAGCTTGCAGGCTTGGCGTAGCTGAGCTGGAAAAATTACAGTTAGCCGTGTTTGTGGCATAGACCTTTCATTTCTTTCTTGTTTTTCTCTGCAACCAAATTGAAATCATCAACGTGTAGAACACTTCGCAGTAGCAGCTGATTAATGTGGCTTGTCATAATACATATAAAGCTAAAGCTGGAGATGTAGCCGAGCTAGAGAGAGAGAGATGCAGAGATGAATGCCCAAAGTCACTTAGGGCTCTAATGTAAGTGTATAATGGGCTTATTATGGGGCCATACTTTCATTGCAATTTCCTGGCTTATTGAGCAAGTGCTTCGTTCTTAGTGCTTTGCATCGTGCGTGCGCGTGCCGCATTTGCATGCTGATCTCATTAGCAAACAGAGCAAGTTCATCTGCAGCTCCAACCAATACCTACAGAATGCAGCACCTATTGGGCAGCAGGCGCCCTCCCCCCACACTCTGCACTATTCACTTGGGGCTGCCTGCATCATTTGCATGCAAATGTCGTTTGGCACTTTTAGCTGCCCGCACGCCTCCTCCTCCTCCTACTGCGCTTTCTTCTTTCTGCAGTTCATTTTGCGCTTTGCACGCCTTTGTTGTGGTTTAGTCCCTGCACTTGGCTTGGCTTTAAGCCACAGTAACGGCAGCTCATAAAGCACAAGCCCAAAAGCAGCAGCGCCAGCAGCGTCGACGACAGTTGCAACTGCCGTTGACACTTCACTTTGGGCCAATATGCCAGGCACGCAGAGTGCCAGGAGGCATAGGGGCAGAGGGCGGGCGGGGCAGACCGGAAGTGGGTTTGGGGCCTGGAGTGGGTGCTGAGCCCGGCACGCTGCTGCTTTTATGAAAAGTTTCTTTCCGACAAGTTTTTTCTCTGCTTCGCCTGCCTCTTCATTCTGCGCTGCTTTTGTTGTTGAATTTGTCGCTGTTTGTTGCCGCTTTTTATTGGCCAACTGCACTCGCAAATGTGCACTTAACCACTCATTAGTGACAGTTTAGTTACAGTTGTTTGCCCTAAGTGCCAGCCAGAAAGCCATCTCGGTTCGTGTACGTCCGTTTGCCCTTATCTTTGCATGCCCCCACGGCATGCTGTGGCAACATTTTGAGTTGCTCTGCCATTTTAATTGCATTCCCCACTGCAGTTGCTGGCTTTTTCTAGCCATTTTCTTTTTTTAGCTGGAAATATTTATAAATAAATTGATCAATAAGGGGCAAGCTTCATCGACTTCTTCGACTTTTTGTTAAGCTGCTGGCAAAGTCGAGCACGGTCTGGCTGTAAATCGGCTTACAAGGCAAAATATTACGCATACGCACGGTGTGCGGTGGGCAAATAAATAATGCCCTGCCCCATGCCACCCTCTCAACAAGGTATTGAAGCATTTCTGGTAGCTGCCATTAAAGCGCTGCGCTTCAACGCGCCCAAGTAACACAAAGTCTGCTCGCTTCGTTTGCTGCCCGGAACAATTAAGGCGCCAGGCGAATGGCCAAAAGCCACACAACAAAAAATATACGCACGAAAGGAAATTTAAAAAATAAAACAACACAAGGCAATAACAGGGAACAACAAGAGGAGCGTCAGCTCTTGCCCCAAGGCTAAGGAGTCAAGTTGCCAAGAAGCAGGCGAAAAATAAGTATAAAACATAAATAAATAAAACAAGAGAACGCACACACACACACACAGAGAGAGCAGCAAAAAACCGCTAGGAAAATAAACAAAAATGTAATTTGCGCCACTTAGCAGCAAATGGACAGTGCCATTAATAATTCCATTTTGGGGTTTTGCGCGCTACACTCGCATTATGAGGCTGAGGCCGAGGATGGCCCCGTTTAGATAATAAGGAAATATGACTTGCTTGCCTGGACATTGCCTTGTCCAGGCCAGCTTAAAGCGCACAAATTGCATTGCAGCCAAGAATGGAATTAAATAATGACAATGAGCGGAACGACAGAGAAACCTCAGAAATAAACATAAAATTTAATTTGTTTCAAGGTGAAGTGCGTGCAGGAAATTTAAGCGGAAGTAGCCAAAGAAAAAAGCTAAAAAAAAATTAGATAAAATCTTAAGATAAAATCTAAAAAATTGTTGAGCAAATATTAAGAGCAATTAGAATCTTTAACTTTCAGTAAAGTTTACTCTTCTCTAAGTTGAATTATTTTCTATTGCATTAAACTCACAATCTATAACTAATCGCTTTAAGTTTTACAAAGACAAAAGAAATGTCAAATTTATTACAAATTTCTTTTTTCGGTAAAAAGCAAAACTGTTTCATAAAGTTGCTTGGGACCTTTTGCATAGAGGAATTCAATTAAAGTGACAAACTGTCAAAATTTCTGACATGGGACAACGCAGTGCAAGGCAAATGAATGCCCAAAGGACGTACACACACGCACGCATGGGTAATCCGCAAAGGGACACGCACACACACGAGCTAAATCGCATTCACATGCATATTTATGGCAACTGCAAATCGAGTGAGGCAATGGCAGAGCGGGGGGCAGGGCGGGGTTATGAATTATGAAAGCTAATTGAATGAAATTGAATAATGACTATGTCAGTTGACAAGAAAAGTGAAATTCCAATGAGCGATTTATGGTTTCGAATTAAACCTGTCCCCCCCGCCTCCGTTGACATTGCAGAATAATTGAGTGGCGCGCAGAGCAGCTTATAAGGCGTAGCCCAATGCAGCTGCCGCAACATTTCGCAGCTATGCGGCACATTGCTCTGTTGTTGCACCTGATCGCCGGACTGGGGCTGCTACCTGGGCCGCTGTTGGCTGCCATTGGCGGCGACGCCGCAGACGAGGCACGTACCACAGCGCTGCTGCAACGCGGTCTACTGCTGGAGTTCGTGGTGCAGCACAAACAAATTCCAAGGTTAACTTACTTCACTTGCCGCAATCCCGCCATCAGCAGCAGCAGCAACAACAATGACACGGGCAATCGCGGTGGGAACTTGCAACAACAGCGCGAACTGCGCGCAGCATACGATGCCAAGAATGTGCAGCTGATTGAGAGCCTTTACCAGCATAAGGACACAGCGCGCAATCCGCGTCCCTTTGTGCGCATCGTGCTGCTCGATGTGCTGCATCAGGCGAAAGCAAAGCCTGGCAGGGGTGGCGGACCACGCGGCGGCAGGCCTTCCATGGCCATGGCAGGCAGAGGCGGTGGCATTGGCGGTGCGGCAGCAACGCGCGCCGAGTGGTTGGACAGCGTGCTGAAGGTGGAAGCCTTGCGGCAAATTGTGGCCGTGGATTTGGCATGCGGCATGCTAAGTCGTCGCTTCCTGGAAATGGTAAGTGCAGCCAGCAAAACCCAACAGAGTGAGTACTCCCACTCTGTCGTCTCTATTTGAAAGGCTTCAGCCAAGATGCTCTACAACGATAAATATCACTGGCTATTGATTGAGGATTATGCCCTGCACAGCAGCGTGGGAGTCGCCCTGGCAGAGCAGGAGCTGCATTTGACGGATGCGAGTGCCAGTGCGAGTGGGGCGGATGAACAGGAGCAGCCTATTGAGCGCCTAATGGAGACCCTGAACTTTTACATGAATACCGAACTGACGCTGGCAAAACGCAGCAGTCGTGCCGAAGCTCACTACACGCTCTACGATGTGTGGTAAGTGGAGAGAGAGAGAGAGAGATGGAGAATGAATCCTTATGCTGGCACTGGCAGCCACTCAAGCTGAGTATTGACTTGTTGCCCATGACAGTGAGTGCTAGCAGTGCTGATACATTTGTATGAAACGTGAAAAGTCAAAAATCGTGGCGAGAAATTGCCGAGTGAGCGAGAGCGAACCCTTTTTGTAAGTCTTCCTTCTGCTTTTGCTTCTACTTCTACTACTTCTGCTAGGAGTCCCGGCCTGAACTATGGCGGCCATGTGAACATCACGGAAATTGGCAGCTACAGCCTGACAGCTGGTCTCGAGCTGCAGCATTGGTTTCGCACAACGTCGACGCTGCTGCGACGCATGAATATGCAGCACGCCCAAGTGCGTTGCATGGTTGTGGTGCGTACAAAAGTGGAGCATATTAGGCAAACACACTCCCTTTCTCCTTCTCTCTGCGACAGGTGACCAACAAGAACATGACGGGCACACTGATGTACTACCTAACGCACACAGTCTCTGGCCACATTGACACAATGAACCGTTTCAATTTCAATCTACTGATGGCCGTGCGCGACATGTTCAACTGGACGTTCGTCCTGTCGCGTACCTCCACGTGGGGCTATGTGAAGAATGGACGTTATGACGGCATGATTGGCGCCCTAATACGCAACGAGACGGACATTGGTGGTGCGCCGATTTTCTATTGGCTGGAGCGACATAAGTGGATCGATGCCGCTGGGCGCAGTTGGTCGAGCAGGCCGTGCTTTATATTCAGGCATCCGAGGAATACGCAAAAGGATCGCATTGTCTTTCTGCAGCCCTTCTCCAATGATGTTTGGGTTCTGATTTTGGTCTGTGGTGTGCTGACAGTGGTCATTCTGTGGCTGCTGACCACCATCGAGTGGAAACTGGTGCCGCAGCAGGGTAAAGCGTTGATCAAACCCAAAGGTGGAGCACCGCCGCGTCAGCAGCAGCAGCAGACAGAGGAGCTGCCAGAGGCACGTGCGGTTAGCGCTGTACCCGAGCCAGATGATGTATCCGTTGCCTCGCTGCCTCTGCTGCCCATCGAGGGCACGTTCTGGCAGCGCATCTATGCCAGGCTCAACAACTACATCAGTCGCAGGGAGGCGCAGAACAAATCACCCGAACGCACTGGACTCTTTCTCGAGTCGGTGCTCTTCTTTGTGGGCATCATTTGCCAGCAGGGCCTGGGCTTCTCCACCAGCTTCGTTTCGGGGCGCACCATTGTCATCACCAGCCTGCTATTCTCGTTCTGCATCTATCAATTCTATTCGGCCAGTATTGTGGGCACGCTGCTCATGGAGAAGCCCAAGACCATCAAGACACTGAGTGACCTGGTGCACAGCACACTGGAGGTGGGCGTCGAGGACATTGTCTACAATCGCGACTACTTCTTGGTAAGCCTTGGTGTGGTTAAATTGGAGAAGCCGCGCTTGTTTATCACATTCGCTTGCAGCATACCAAAGATCCCGTTTCCATGGAGCTGTATGCCAAGAAAATCACCAGTGTGCCCAACAAAGAGAATGACCCCTCAGGTGCTGGTGCTGCTGGTGCTGGCGGCGGTGGAGTCGGTGGTGGCGGCGGTGCGGGCAACGATGAGGAACAAGAGCAACAGCCAGCGGGTCCAGCAAGTGCTGCCGATGTGGCTAAAGCCTATCGCGATATAGTGCACAGCCATGAGGTGGGCGCCCATGCCAAGGACAATGTGGCCACCAATTGGCTGGATCCAGACACGGGATTACGGCGCGTCAAGCACGAACGTAAGTCAGCTCTCTCCCTCTCTCTCTGTGGTACTAATCCTCAGCCAGGTTTTGCCTTTCATGTGGATGTTGCGGCGGCGTATAAAATTATTGCCGAGACTTTTAGCGAGCGCGAGATTTGCGATCTGACCGAGATCAGCATGTTTGCGCCACAAAAGACTGTGTCCATAGCGCAGAAAAACTCGCCCATGCGCAAGGTTATTTCATATGGGTAAGTTTGGGGATATATAACAGATATATAAGTAACTTATCTATTGATGTAGCCTGCGCAGAATAACCGAATCCGGCGTCTTCTCGTATCTCTTCGATGTGTGGCACACCAAGAAACCGCCGTGTGTTAAGCAAATTGAAACCTCCGATTTGCATGTGAGTTAAGTGATATAGAATGCTATATAATCTTGGTATTATTTCTACTACAACTTCAGGTGGATATGGACACTGTGAGCACTGCGCTGATGATACTTGTCATGAGCTATGGCATTGCTCTCATGGTGCTGGGCATTGAGATACTTTATGCCAGATGGAAAGATTGCATTGTCATCAGATTGAATTGACTTGGCTTATAAAATATTTATTGTGTTATTAGTGTGAAATTTTCCACCAGTTTTCCCCTGGAAATTTTCCACTGCTTTTCTCTACTCACGTTGCCTTTCCATGTCATTTGTAGCGGCAAATTGATTTGCAGCTGAGCGCGCGTAAATATTTCAAGTATTTTGTCAAGTAGGTGAAAGTTTAATTAAATTAACTCTCTCTCTCTCTCTCTCTCTCTCTCTGCATGACACTCCCCCCTCCCGCAGTCAGTTTACAGTTACATAATTAAATTCTCGGGCTGAAGACGCGCTACGGTTTTGCAGTAATCCAATTACGTTTATTTAATTGATTCGATTTAATTTCGAGACGAGAGCTTTACTTGCTCTACGCTTGATTTGCATGCATTACGCATACGACGTGTGGCACAAAGAGTGGCTGGGAATGAAGTTGCTTTCTGTTGGAAATATTGAATTTTATACAGAACAGAGCACAACTTCATTGGCCCCAAATAGAAATAAAAAACACGAAAAAAGAGAATCTTTCTTTCCTTTTCTTCTTCGTCTTTTCTTTTGCGCTATTTTTCTGCTGCCGGCACTGGCCGAGTGAGTCAATTTAAACCACAAACGAAGTACAAAATATCCATTAAGATAACAAGTTTTCAGTAGTTGTAACATTTGCCTCCCCCTCGCTCTCCCCCGCCAAGCTGCCTCTACAGGCATTTTTCTGCCTTTTTAGTGCCTTTTAACAGAAGGAAGAGGCAGCAACTCGGCTGCGGCTGCGGCTGCTGCTTGTCAGCGCACAAACTTGCAACGCGCGGCAATGTCTTGTGCGGCATCTTGGCGCGATGCCAAAGTGACGCTCTTAGGCATTTTTAAATTTGAAAAGACTTTTATTTCGCAGTCTGCTGCGTACACGGACAACAGCAAAGTGCTCGCTGAGAGGAAGAAGGAAGAGGAGGTGGGGAGGAGGCTAACCAAGATGTCCTTGCTAAAACATTGGCGTTAGGCAAAGCCTAGAAATCAATTTGCCACTCGTTTTTTTTGTTTTTTCTTTTGCGGTACAAGCAACATGCATCAAAAGTTGCCACAGTGTGTGTGTTTCATTTAATGTGCCTGCTCATTAGCCCAAGAAACACAGGACACACATCGATGTCCTGCTAGGGATACGTAGAGAACGTGCAGCAAGAAAAGAGTGCAATAAAGTCGAGCAAAACATGGCGTGCTGAGTGAATTTGCGGGTTCCCAATCCTCTCTCTCTCTCTCCAAGTTCTTTTTGCTGTTCTGCCTCTTTCTCCCTTTCTTTGCACTTGTGCAACAGCAGCGCCAAAATGGCTGTTGTGGCTTGCAAGTTGCAAGTGTCAAGGGTTCGATGTGGCTGCAGATAGCCAGCCCTATCTATATACCGACTATATCTATTCTATCTATATATACCAGTTAGATACTTATGCTGGAAACTCAGCGCGCTTGCCTGGCGACAATTAAATTGTTTTGGCTTTGTTAAAGCGCAAATTGTGCAACAAAACTTTTGCGGTTGCCAAGAAAAGCCAGCAGCAACAACTGCAACAACAACAACAACAATGATGCCGCCAAGTGGCAGCAACACAGAGGGAAAAGTGGCAACTGCAGAGCATAATTAACAAAGCGCTCAGCAGGGCGCATAATTTTTGCCCGCTTCACAGTTTGCACTGCAGTTTCGCAGTTTTGCACTTTTGCAATATTATGCTGCGCGGTCTGGCCAAAATGGAAACTTTCGCTGGCTGGCGCTGGCTGAAGTCAAAGCCAACGCCAAAGTAGTTGCCTTAACGCCCCTGGAGCAAGCCAAGTGAGACCTGGAACCGAGAACGAAGACCGAAGACCGAAGCCATCCCAATGAGATTGGACACAGGCCCCTCTCTCATTTAACAGTCTCCCCCACCCTCTCCGCTTAGTCTGCTCTTTAGCTGCTCTCTTCAGTATCCCATTCGTTCCGGCATATGCTGGCTTGGGGGCTTGTGTCAAAGTGTGAAAAACTTTCGTCGAGCGTCTTAATTAAATTTTATACAGAGCGACAGAGTCAGAGACAGGGAGAGAGTGGGAGAGAGAACGAATTATGCGCCAAAATTCGCAGCGTGCGAGCCGTGCGACGAGGTGATGGCAACTTTTTCAAAAGTGACAGCTGCACATGCGAAAAGAAATGCGGCTAAATAAAGGAGAGAGCGGGAGATGGATAGGGAGAGGGGTAAGGGGCAGCTCGTTGATAGGGCTGAGCGGCACTTGAATTTAAGCCAACTAATTAGAAGCAACTTTGCGTTAATTGAGTGGCTGCTGTTAAAGCTTATGAAGTAACTTTGGCTTTGGCTTTTACACTTCAAAAATATAAGTGAAAAAGTTCACATAAAAATATAACAAAAATTTGTATGTTTAGCTATAACTCTTAGCTATTTAAATAAATTCTAAAAAGTAGCTATAAATCTTCAAGTTCCTCTGCTCTGTATTATTTCCTATATTAGCATAATAAATCTGCTAGATTATTATGAAAGTCTTCCTGAACTGCTGCAATATTTAGCCACATAAATATGCCTTAAAAATGCCTCATAAATTAAGTTTCCTCTATGCGAGCTTCCTCGCATTCGTATAAATAGAACTGCTGTCCAGTTGAAATGTAATTAATGCCTGTAATTGATTTCTTTGATAAAAGTCGTATTAACTATTTCCGTCTGACGTGAAATATCTAATAATATTTGCTCGAGCTTTAAAAGACATCAGCTACGTTTGGCTCTGCCGAACTGGTACCAAGTTGTGTGTGCAATTTCCATTAAAGTGAATAATCATAATAATCTCATGCTGTGCACCCCTTGTCGACTTTGGCCACAAAGTTCTCTCGACCCTTAATGAGGCTACCAAAACAATTATGTGTGCTGCTGTCTCACTCTCCCTCCTCACTCTCTCTATCTCAGTCTAATGTGTGCGTGCGTTTGCTTTGACATTATTAATATTTAGGTCTGCCATTTGGTCAGGGCATGACACACACATACGCACACACGGACTGGCACACACACACACATTCATAAATAATTCATACAACCGGCTCAATTATGTATAATTGAGCGTTGGTAATAGTTTAAGCACAGTTTGTTGCGTGCTTTTTTTTTGTTTTGTGACATTTTAACTTTAATTTGCTCCATTTGCACTACGGCTAAATGTTTTTCGTATACGGCCACAAAACAGTTTGCAACTGTAATTTATTATTATTATATTTCCTATATGGGCAAAGTGCCAACTGCTATTACAATATTTTTTATCAACTTTTGCAGGTAGTTTGCCATGCAAAAAAAAGGGAGAGAAATAATAAAAAATATGGCAAATAAAACTGCAATGAAATCGCATAAAAGTGCTGCCTAATGCACAAAAACATTTGTTACGCTACTCAAAACGTTGTTGCGCATATGATAAAAGAGAGAAAGAGACAGAGCACAACACAAATTTAAAATGCTTTGGCCAAAATGTTGCAAGACCTTTTCCACTCGTGCAGTTCTTTAAGCTGTAAGCAGAAAAGTTGCCACACACACACACACACAGCATCATTATGGATACTAGTTGTAGTTGTAGTTGTAGCTGCTCGGCATTCGGTATTCACATTCAGTGGGCTTTGAGTGTGCCCAATTCGATCAATTTTCGTTATTCACTTTCAAGTTTCACTTTTATCTACAGCTGCCAAGGCGGAAAAAGTTTCCTTTAGCTATTTATTTGAATGCGCTGTGCTGCCTTGGCTAGACTTGCTGCAAGTTTCCCGGAGCAACCGGACAGAAAAAAAAAAAAAAAACTAAAGAAAATTGAAAGTTTTTTTGATTTATAATCGCGAAAGTTTTGCGCTTCATTCGACAGCGGAGCAAAATACGTTGCCCTTACAGAAAGTACATGCACTAAGGGATTGCCAAAGGCTTAGCAGATGCGACAGGCTCCTTTAGAGTATTCAAACTTCACTTAGCGCCATTTTGCATGCTCCCCTCTGTACTTGTTCCATACATTTTTTTGTGCTGTCTTTATGAAGAGTTTGGGGACTTTGAAGTTTTGCATTGAGTAGATTGTCGTAGCTGGAAATATGTCGTATACAATTGTCAAGTTATTAAGCAAGAGCCAAAAGTTTTTCGCTGCGAAACTTTTGCATGCTGTGTACTTAAATGTCAATGGCGCATATTACGTATACGCCGTGTCAACTACTGCAGCAGTTAATAGCCTCAAAGTGGGCTGGAATATAAAACATGTTTGTCTCTAGTGGCTGCCAGTGGGAACAGTTTCAATTAAGTGTGTCAGCAGGCACATGAGGCATGCAGCAGGCCGCAAAGTGTCAACAATGCGGCAGGCAGCAGTGGCGCCCCCTCGTCGCGGACACAATCTGTCACTAATATCAACGAGTTTTATTTAACAGCGAGGAAAATCGCTTTTGGCAGACGACGCGCGCCTCGTTGACTACTCTATATATATATGTAAATACGATATACGATATACGATATTGGTATATTGGTAGAAAATTGCTGCAAGATATTCGCATATGAGATTTATCGCGGCCATTTTGCTTATTGACAGGCAACGCAATGCGGCAGCGGCAACGTCGTCGTCGTCGTTGTGACAAGGCAGAAATGTAATAGAATAATAGCTCAGGGAGGGGAAGAGGGGAAGAGAGGGGGGTAGCTAGCATAAGTAATTCATCATGCACACACGCAAGTTGGCTTGATCGAGCACACTCCCACACACACACACACACACACACTCACTCCCATTGGCACTCACACACACCTGTGGCTGCTGCTCTTGGCGCCATCAATCAATCCTCGTGCAGAGCTGAAAGGGGGAAAGGGGGGGGGGAAAGAAAATTTGACTTTACGCCGCTTGCAATGAATAGAAAATGTTGAGTGAGTGCGCCATGAGTAAATTGAAAATGAGTTGGAATATTAAACAAATTGAAAAAGTTATCAGCAGAGAGAGAGAGGGAAATACTTTGCTGTTTTCAAGCTGCGAATCTCTGTTAAACGCATTTGCTTTATATACTATATAGCATAGTATGCTCTACTCAGCGCATATAGTATTTTTCCTTTGGGCTGCTACATTTTTTTTTGTGCGTTTTGCGCACCACTCAGGGCAACCACAAGTCCGTTTAGGGCTTAAAAGTTTTTGGCCAAACTGTTTTTGGCCTTTTCGCATAAAATAACGCAAAAGGCGCTGACGCTGGCTCCCCGACTGGCGACTGCGACTGGCGACTGCTGGACGAGTACATTTTGATAAGCCCACAAAGGCAAAAGGGGTTAAAAGCAAAAACTGTGCTGCGTAAAATGTTCGAAATTGAAAAGCGCTTTTCCGCAGCAAGTCAAGGAGAGAGGGAGAGAGAGGGGGGGGCTGTTAAGTGCGTACTCTTGATTGCAGTCGGCAAATGGTTCCCAAGTGAAGCGAAACTTAATGACACAAAGCGCACTAATTTCGAGCCCCCCTAACCCCCTTATCCCTTCCTCTTTCTCTCTAGAATTTCGAAAAAATGCCACATCGAGTGGCGAATTATTGTAATCCACTCACTCGATATTCAATCAAACGCAGTCGCAGCTGCAATCACAATTATCGAGCTGCATTTATAGGCAATTATCAGGCAGGATTATCAATGTTCACTCAGCTTTAAAAGGCATCCATACTCGTACAACAGCGTGACCCCAATTTGACCCAGCTTCAGTAAACTTCAGTGCAAACTTGACAACTCTCTGGAAATACTTAAGTTCGCTTTTTTTGCAAAACTTCATGCTTTGTTTTTAGGCCCGACTGGCCTTTGCATTAAGATTATTATGATGTCTTGTGAAATATTCAAATAAGCAAAGTAGACAAAGGCAAAGCTGCACTCAGGGCTCCCCCTTTCCCCTCTTTTTCCCACTTTGTTGCTCAATAAATGTGTCTAAAAACTTTGTGACTGTAATGCGTCTCGAGGGAATACGAATATCAACTTGGTAAATACGTAAATATGAGAGCAACAAAAGCTTTAACAACAACAACAACAACGACAGCGAACAAGCAACAAGCACGCGCAACAACTGCCTGACTGACCAATGGGAATAGGAAATGAAACAAAAGCGAAAACTCACAAACTCAAACAGAAGTGGGGAAAATCTGAATGAGAAATCAGAAATGCGAGATCTGAAAATCTGTGCTGTGTTGTTGTTGTTGTTGTTGCTGTTGCTGTTATAATGCCACGATTATGTTGTGCACTGTCACGTAGAAAAGTTGGCAAGCAGGAGAGGATAAAGAGCGGGAGCCAGTGCGATGCTGTGCAAATATTGTTGAAGCTAAAATATTTGTCAGTCGCATTTAACACGTATACGCCCCCATGGTAATGAGTGTATAATGCGAGCGTAGACCAAACAACTCGTCGTATTTGCATTGCATTGTCATTTGCCAACAAAAGAGCGTAACCCGTAACACGAAGCTGCTGCTGGCTCTGGGCTTAACTAATAAATATGTACAGCTCTATCTGCTTCTCACACACTCTGCCTCTCTCCCTCTCTCTGTGTGTGTGTGCAACGTATGACAGTGCCATTATGGGAGACACAATAAGGCAACGCTGCCACTGCCGCTGCCGAACACAATAATTTCAAACACAGAAATTTGCCAGCTGAAGCCACAATTAAATGTAAATCGATGGGGCGTGGCCATTGACGCCCACAAGTGCTGTAATCAACTGGCAGCAGCAGCAACAATTGGAGTAGGGGGGGCTGAAACTGAGGAGGTTAGGGAGGACCTGCTTACAAAGTTCTGCAATTGATGGCCAGCTCTTGTTTGGGGCTATTACGCTGGCAGCATCGTCTGGCAGCTAATACGCATAATTAATTGAAAATAATTGTGCACATGTCATGGCCAATTTATGAAATTAACTTAAAGTTCGATTTTCTAAGCATAAATTAAAGTGAGAGAGCTCTGCGGCAGAACTACAACCTGCTGCAGGTCGGTCAAAAAAATTATTCGCACGTAAAACAATAAATTTTCATAATAGCCTCGTCGCAACTAAGCGCAGCGCAGGCTTAGCTCATTGCCCACACATGATATGGCCACGCCTACACAATGCCGTCGCCGCCCAACCCAAAAACACAGTCGCAGTGCCCACGTGTAAAGTGCAAAAGCGCAACATCAGCGAAATGGGTCAGTGCAGAAGGCAGTGAGAGGCAGCTGAGGCGAGTCGAGAGAGGATGGGCGCTCAGAGTTGTTGGGGTGAGGAGCTAAAGATTACCGTTATTTGTATGCAAAGCAGCAGCCCAAAACCGACAACAACAACACGATGCGACACTGCAGCAACACAAGCCAACTGCCATTCAAAGTCAGCCAGGAGCACAGGGAGCAGGATGAGAAGCATTCAGGCATCCTGGCATCCTGGCTGCATTGAGCCGAGAGGTGCACGAGAAACGTGTTTCAATTTTTATGACATTTCAATGCAGTTTATGTCAGCGAAACGAGCCAACGGCCAACTGGAGAGTGGAAAGACCAGCTTGTTCGAGGGAGGAGGAGGGGCGGCAAAAAGGTGATCCGAGAAAACCTCGTTATATTTCTGACAATTCAAATTTAGCCTGAGGGGCAACGCAACATACATTTTGTTGGACACTTTGCAACAATTCAATTGAATTGTAAAAACTCTGAAAAAGTAGAAATATTTTTTTCGGGGCACACGCTTATCACAACGTTCAGTAGTGGGTGGGGGGGGGGGGATGAGGCAGTTTGTTCAAAAAATTTTTTGTGGTAAAACATATGCTCCATATTGCGCATACGCCACGTGGCTGCCGCAACATCAGTTGAGGTCATCAAAATGATAAGCGTTCGGCTTTTATTTGCATATCAAACGCGTTATACATTTATATGACCTTTGCAGTGGGGTGAGAGGGAGGTGGGGGTGGTGTGGTGTGGGCAAACGGCCACACGTTGGCCATAACATTGAGCTCTGCTTAAGATACTAAAAGAGACTACCTTGGCAACGTTTTAAACATTTTCAGCACGCATCGTTTTGCCATTCTCGAACGCATTATTTATGGCTGCTACGTGTGTGTGTGTGTGTCAGTCTGTGTGCGCTTGAAAGTTGCAACATAAAAATATAGATACTCTTATGTTTTATTTATGAGAGAGAGAGCGTACAACTTTTGGCCAAAGTCTGCTTTCTAATGATGCTCTTTAAAACGAAATGCGAACAAAGAGAATATAGAGAAAGTTTGTTTTCTAATGGAATTATGAGTGCATTTAAGGCTGCTATTTAATTCCAGCTGAAAATATATTACCACGCGACGTATGCGCAATGCGTCGGCGTGTGGACGTGGGCGGGAAAGGGGGCGGGCACAACGAGCAGCATCAACAACGGCAACGTAAGTAGCTCAATAAATCTTGAGCTTAACATTTGCTGAAGCTTCTGTTCAGTTGCCGCACGTGACCTGAGTGCGACAACACATGCCGCAAAAGGTTGCTGTCTCTCTCTCTCTCACTGTGTCGCCTTCAAGCATGCTGCAATATAATATTTTACACAGTGGCAGCCTCAACTAGTTGGACGAGAGTTATAACGGGTTTTTAATAATACAACTTGGCAGTAGGCCAGACCTGCGATCAATTGAGCTCAAGTTGAGCGCGTGCACTTTGAAGTGCCGCATCAAATATGCAAATTGCTGCAAATGACTTTATCAAAGTCAACCGCGCCCATCTCCCCCGCGTCATCTTGCGCGCTGTTGGCATTTGTAATTAAATTTAATTAAAAGTCTGCGCACATTCCAAGTCAAGCAGATAAATGCCGTGCGAACCTGAGCTAGCCCCTGGCACCTTGCTTGGCATCCCAGGTCCATCATCAGTCACCAGGTCACCAGGAGTTCCACTCACTTAGCAATTCAGTTATTCAAATGAATCCCCAACAGCAGCAGCAGCAGCCACCAAACTTGGCAATGCAGAACAATAGACAAGGTGGACAAAAAAACGCACACACACACACACACAAACGAAATGGGGAAATGCGAAAAATATTATCAACATTCTGCCTCAGCCGCGGATTATTTTAATTTTATTCATTGTGCATACAAAGATAAAAGCTAGAGAAAAAAATATTCAAATGAATTTTTAATGCGAATTAAACGCACGCAAAGGGGTTGAAAATTTTGCAGTGAATTTGATAAGTCAAGCCATGTCTTGTCAGCCGTTTGTGGTCTAATTGGAAACTGCCAAGGCAGCATTCCATGGCATGGCCAACTAAAGCCAGCATTGCTTTCCAGCTGGGCGTCTGATTGACGCCGCGTGCTTTGATTTCCCTGGTGTGTGTGCGGTAGGAGAAGGGGAGCGGGAAGCTTTGCTGTCATAAAGGGCCAAACGTGAGTGTCACATGACCCAGAGCACAATGAGAGATCTCACTCAATTCTATGCTTTAAGTTTCGAAGCTAACCAAAGTTGCCATACAAATGGTCAATTATTTGCCATGTAGGGCAGAGCGGCGAGGTAAACAAATGTACAAAGGACCACATGAGTTATGTGCTAGTTAAATAAATTTATGCTCTGTGATTTTCACATAAAATTGATTTATCACATTAACCACATAAGCAACACAGACTGACTGAGTTGGCTTCATTTCATGCTCGTTGGCTTTTTGGCTCATCAATTGGTCGAGTCGAACGGCTGCCTTCAGCTTGACAATATCTCTGAGCGGGCGGGCGTATGTGTGTGTGTGTGTGTGTGTGTGTAATGGAAATGGCTGCCATATGAAATTGCATTAGATGACCCAAAGCGAGGGCCATAAATTCTAGTGGACACTAAGGTCACAGGCAGCAGAAAAGCAAAGCATGAAAGCGCAAAGAAATGGCACATGGGCTAACATGGGTTAAGCTGCCGCAAAAAGAAGGGTTAATGGTGCGGTCCAACCATGTAGCGCTATGCATCTTCTTTTCCCACAGAATTTATAACGATTCTAATGAAATTTCCAAGAGATAAGCAGCAAAAAAACTTGGACAAGAAGAGGAAAACGAGAAAGAGAGAGCAAAGCGAAGGAAGTGAAGAAGGGGAGAAGGGGAAGGCCGAGCGGTAAGCGCATTTATTTCAATTCATATTTTATTCGTAGTTTTTTTTTTGTTCTTGAGCAATCCTTGAGAGCTTGAGCCGGCCGCCTGGGATAATCAACATAATGAGTGGAGCGCATTGGAGCGAGTTCTCTCGATGGACTGCGCCTTTGTGTATAAGGCCAGGAGATGTACTACAACGACGAGGCAAGGCGTGGCAAGTTGTGCCTTGGCGCGGCGGCGTGGACGAGTTGTGTCAGAAACAAATGCTTTTCATTTCAAATGCAGCTGTTGCTTGGTTACCCCTGGGGGCCCATGTTTCTTATCCTTTTCAGTGGCAGCAGCCAAAACAACAACAACTACAGCAATAACTATACAGTAAGACACATCGCTGGCGCCTGAAGGACAACAGATGTTTTGAGCAGCAGCAGCTTGTGTCGCTTAGTGTTGAATAACGTAATGTATCATGGATGCAGTAAAAGTAGGAAATGGAAAAGAAGCAGGGCAAGACTTGCTTGCGGTTTGGGCATTAGTAGCGCATTAGATTCTAAATAAGTTTTCATATTTGCAAGGTTGACAGCTAGTGTAATTTTTTAAGTCGCTAATTGTGGTGGTTTATATCAATTATGACAGTGTTGGTAAACGGGAGGAGACAAAGAAAAGGACTTGTGAATAGGGAAGAGGGAATAGGGAATAGGAACAGCTGCCTTAGTTGGGAATTTGGCAGATGAATTTAGAAAACTTTTAACCGCCCGACAGTAAGATATCAAATACTAGAAGTAGAAATGATATAAACATAGAGGGAATTTAGTAGCTAGAACATCTTTTCAGAATACTTTCTCAATGTTCTCATTGACTGTTCTCCATTTAAAGTTCTTTCCTCTACGCACATTTCACACAAAAACATAAGCAAAATGTAACCAAAAAAGGTTACAATTTAGCATATTCTACTCTTCGCTTCGTTCTATCATTCTTTGCTTGCCTTCCTTCTTTCTTGCCTTGCCATTTGCCTAATGTTTTCTGTTTGATTTGTGCATAAAAAGCGGATTTGCTGTAGCAAAAAGAAAAATGAGCAAGGAATGCGTGCACATACGCATTTGGGCATTAGTAGGATTTGTCTCTGCCACACACACATACGCACACGCAGCACAGCAAGTGGCATAAATTGTGCGACAGAGCAGCGAGCAGGGAGTGCGGGAGGTAAACCTGCTGGCACCTCAAGGAAGCAGCTTGCCTCAAGGCGTTTATCGTTTGTAAAATTCGAGATTTGCATGCATTTTGCTTGTCATAAAAAGAAGCTGGCAATGTAGAGCGAAAGAAAGAATACATGGGAATGTGTTTACATGTTTATGTGCGAAACGAAACGAGTGTCAGATTACCCATACGCAATGTTGTCGGGCCACTTTGTTATACAGTACGCGCTGACGCTCTCCCCCTTTACGTTTTTGGAATTTGCAATTCGAACTTTAAGTTTGGTTTAGGTTGCATGTCGACAAGCGATTAAAGCGCGGCACGCCATAAACGAAATATTAGCTGACATTTGTAACGGATTTTGGTTTACAATTTAATCGTTGAGCTGTCAACGAATGTGCGTAATTACGCTTTCACTTGAGCAACGGCGATTAATGCCCGGCGATTCCCTTATGTGCCGGGCACATGCAATGCGAGTGGGAATCATTTTTTGGGGAGAGGATGCGTGTTAAATTCCAAAATGCCCATAAAAAATGGCACCCAAACAGAAATGACTTCATGTGGCAAATGAGTTGTCGTCATTGCGATTTTATTGCAATTACGTTTTGTGACTGTTAAACTGTGTGTAATTAAATTACACACAAACTCACACACACAAGAAGCACAACAGGGAGACAGGGGAAATTTCTGCCGTCGCAGAAATTAATGAATAAATACCGCATTTAAGTACATTTATATCTGACAAACTTTGCCAGGCCTAACCGCTCCCCCCGCACTGCAAAACTATGGCAGATAAAACAAATATATTAAAAAGTTTTGCATGAGCGAAAACTATGCAGGAAAATTGAGTCAAAAGTCAGTAAAAAAGTTTTCATTGTGCATTCTGTGTGTGTGTGTGTGTTGTGTTTAGTCAAGTAGTGCTCGAGGAGAGTTAAACAACAACTGAATATGAAATGAGAGTATATGATGCGATTAGAGACCAAAACATAAACGCAAATAGCGCAGCTTAAGCTGAGGGAAATGTTGCTGTTTGTTTGACTTACTCTCGGTTTATCTTTCTATTCGTTTTCTCCCTCTTTCAGGCTCTTTCTACTTCCATTTGTATCTTAATATCAGCTATGCTCTTCGTCTCTAACAGCTTCTCTATACCGCTTTCCCATCATGGCTCAGATATCCTGTTTTGATTTCGACTATCTGAAAGATTCTTCACCTCTCTCTCTATTTTATCTCTCTTCAATATCAGCTATCCTCCCCATCTCAGATGGCTTGCTTTAACCAGATACTTTCCCCAATCTCAGATATCCTGTTCTCTCTCCTTCTCTCTCCCCCATCTAAGTCAGCTAATCAGCTTGCTAACCCCTTCAAATAAAAAGCGAAACGAATGCAATTTCCGGTGTGCGGAAAGGCGACTTAATTGACTCGTCGCGGCACTTGTGCTGCTGCTCGAGCTGCTGCTGCACGCTTCTTATCTCATTAGCTACCAAACAAGTTCATTTGCCAGCCGCCATAGCAGCACGTCTCCGGCTGTCGCTTGCCACTTGCAGTTGCAACAGCGGCGCGGCATTTGCATGCAAATGGCGTCTGGCTGGCTGTGAGATGTACTTTTAACTCTTGACTGCTCGTCGAGTTGCCTCTACCTCTGCCGCTGCCTCTGCTGCTGCCTCTGTTGTTGTTTTGGCTCCTTTGGCTGCGCCGACAAAGTTCCAAGTGCCACGCGCTGCACTTGACACATTTGTAAACATTTGCGATGGGCGCAAACTTGCTCTTGGTCAGGCAATCTACTTCGGTCGCTCTCTCCCAGTTGTTGCCTGCCCCTTGGCCCTCAAAGTGCGCACATCGCGTATACGCAACGCTGCATGCGATTCATTCAAGCGTGTATAAAACTAAGCAAATATTGCGAGCGGCGAGCGGCAGCAGCTGGCATCCATAATGGCCGCTGGTCTTTAGTCACCTGTTAATATACATGCCAAAGGGCAGGCATTGAAATTTTCCCCACCCCACCCCCACTTGCCACTTGCTGCTCTAACTGTTTTCTTTTTTTTCCATGCTGCTGCGGCGATAGCTGCCACATGCAGCGGCACTTTAAAAATGCTAAAAGCAAAAGCGGAAAGCAGCCAACCAGCCGAACCGGCAGCATGCAACCACTTTGCCTGGCGGCATGGCTCGAAGCAGGAGGTGGCAGGGCTATGAGACGTAGTCGCGTCAGTTACGTGGACCGGAAATTATGTAAATTTAAGTGTTTTTTCCGCTGCATATTTTTGCGTTTTGTTTTTAGTGCCACAGTTAGCAGTTAGCTCATGGCACTGGAAAACCTGATGAGCAAGCGGCCAAAGGATAACACCGACCGATAGCGCTGGCAGCATTTTTCGGCCATAAACTTGGCCATAGCAGGTGGAAAACTAGTGCGATTGGAAGGGGGAAAGGGTGCTCCATGCTCCGCGCTGTCGGGGGAGCATTAAAAAATTGTGGTAATTGTTTTACAAGTTTATTTCTAGCTGCATCTAAAAATGGGGCGAAACTGCGCGTGAAATGCCTCTCGCTCTCTCTATCGCTCTCTCTCTCTCTCTCTCTCCTTGCTCGCTGAAACGTGACTAAAAGGAGCAATTGCAGAATTTTCCATAACTCCAATGCTGCGAGTAATCCCAACCGCAAAATATATTTACTTCAATTTATAATTCATTCAGCTGCAGCGCGAGTTCACAGCTTGCTGCGCTGGCCCACACGGCGTATGCGCAATCCAGAAGATGCTGCCAGTATCTACAGACATTTTGTGCCATTGTTTTCCAAGTTGCCCCAGTTGCGCGGCAAGTGGCCATTGCACGATTTTTAATGGGCTTACACGGAGCATACAAATGCTGGCGAATTTCTCAAACCGGACACCTCAAATGGACTGCAATTTGGCGTAGTGTAGTAGCGGCAGCATCGTTTGCCATTGAAAAGACAGCTTTCAATGCGAAAGGTTCCCGCCAAATGGTTTATGTGCGAGTAGCGATTCAAGCTGCTCAGGTGACTGCAAATCGTTTATCCCAGAGTGAGATTGCTTTCGCAGTGTCCAATTCCTGACAAGAAATGGATGAAATTATCATTCTCAGAGCGAAGGAGGGAGAGAGAGGGAAGTGGAAGGAGCTGTCTCTGTCTCGCTCTCTTCCTTGCTTGGGTTTTTTCCACTGGCATTGTCTGGCTGCAGCAGCTCGAGGAAGTAATTTCCAAATGCTACCTTTGACGAAGTTTTTCTGTTTGACCGCCTGGGGCAAAAACTAAAAATAATCTTTCTGCTTTATGGCACACTCACTCACACACACACACAGACATAAGCAATGAGTCTCCGTTACCGCAAAGAAAATTAATTTTTTCTGTAATGCGTGGGTAGGAGGAGGCTGTAAGAAACTCTGTAAACTCTGTTCGCTTTTTTAGAGCAGTTGAAAAGCGGCTTTAAAAGTGCAGCCCGCCCAGGCAGCGTTTTGTCAGCTGTCAAAGTAAACTAATTAGGGCAACAGGCTGGTTCCCCCCTCGCCCGTGCCCCGCCCCCTCTGCAGGCCAACTTAAATGCCAGCTTCTTGGCTTTAAGCAATGCTAGCCCAAAATAGCGAGTACAGGAAATTGTTTTGGCATCTGAATATTTCATGACATGTGTCAGTTTACGTGCCACAGCTGCCACAGTTGCCACATGCCACTCCTCGCTCTCTTCGCTTGCTTTGCTTCTTTCTTTTTGGTTTTTTTTTGAATTGCAAAACGTTTTTCAAATTCAACAAACATGTCAACCGTGAAAACTCAATTTGCCTAAGCAAATAAGCGACAGGCTCGCTACATACGTCGTACATATGTTTAATTTGTACGGAAATTTATTTAATAAACGAGCCAGTTGGGAATCAGCAGGGGAAAAGAGAAGGAGAAAACGAGAGAAAGTGAGAGAGAGAGAGAGAGAGGATGGGAGTGAAAGAGCGAGTGAGGCCGCCACATAGACTGACAAACAAGCGTGGCAAAGAAAAAGTTTCAATCAGAAAAATTTCATTTCAATTAAAACTCAGCGAAATATGCTGGTTAAGAATGCGCTTAATGAAATGAAATTTAATATAAAACTTCTCGCGTATATCAGAGTTGAGGTTAATCATATTGCATTATATGAAAAAGATGAGGTAGCAAGAGCTTTGGCTGCATAGTTTGTCTTAGTTTACGCAATATGCCCTGTCTGCAGTTATTGCTAATCCATGTGCATTGCCATAGCTCACTTCCCCCTGCATCTACCTCTTTCTATTGCTACACACACACACACACACACACATACTTCCACGCAACTCTAATCGTCCGGCAACTGTCAATCAACACAAATTGCACAAAAACTATTCAAATTGTCACTCATAAAAGTTGCACGCTGCAAATTACGTATACGCAGCGCGTGCATTCATTGTCCATACGTATTATCATTTTGTGTGTGTGTGTGTGTGTGTGTGTTTGCATGTCCATTTCGAGTGCTGTCGAAAGTTTTCGCTTTTACCATTGTGTGCACTCTGCTGCTCATAACTGACAACTGACAAAATTAATTTGCAAATCTCCCCCCCTACACCCACTTCTCCTGCCCCACCTCCCGCCCCTTGCTGGCTTTGGCACCCAGTTCAGTTCACTTGAACGCGACAGAATTGTGAACTTTTGTGTTTCAACTTATTTGCTGGCTTTTACCTGCAATTAGACGCAATTAAAATCGCAAAATGTAATTTATTTTAATTGCTGTTTGAAACAAGTTTCACAGTGTGGGTGGAGCGGAGACGGGGGCGTGGGCGTGGGGCGTGTCCAAAAGCCTCAAAATTGTTACAGTCAGGTCTCGAAGTGGAGCTGAGCCAGGCTAAGCTGCAAGCTTCGAGCTTCGAGTGTCTGTCTGCATGTTTAGCTAAAGTTCGTTGAAGTGCTTTCAAAATAATAAAATTATGCACGCAATTTTGGTTGTGAATTTGATGAAATTATAAAGTTTTGCTGGCCAAGCAAGCAAGCAAGCAAGCAAAGCGCCAAAAGGTGAGAGCAGCGAAAGCACTTAAGCATGGCACAAACGTGGCGTATGCGTAACAAACTGAAATCTTCAACAGATTTTGGGGCAGTCAACTAATTAAGAGAGTGAGAGAGCGAATTCTCTTACAAAGCTGCGGCTTGCTGTGGCTTAAAACTTAAGCGCTTTGCGGGCTCATTAACAGGTTTATCTATTAACACGGCATGCTGCCTGCCTGCCTGGGGACTTGTTGAGCGCCTTCGATAAGCTTAACTCGGCTTAGCCTCACTGGACGTGTTCATTCATGTTCGCACTTGTCTTACCAATATATAAGTATTACAAATCACTTTGGCATTCGGCCGTAAGGCACAATTGAGTGCGTGTTTATCGCGCTGAAGTGCGACAAATATAACACATTAAGTTAACATTATTGCCAAACAATTTCACTCTAATCGTGTTTGTTTGTTATTGTTCTCTCCCTCTCTCACTACACACACACACACAGAGGCAGCGACTGGGAAACGATTCGTTTTGGCTGCTTCCTACACATAACTCACATCCGCCTCGTGGCATTTTTGTGGCATTTTTTTTTGTTGTTGCCGCCGTCGCCGTCGTCAATTGACAACAGGAAGAGGAAGAGGCACAGGCATACTTGTGTAATATAATGCGTCCTTCCTTCTCCTGTGAAAATATTTGCACGTCGGCATATCGCCGCCTTCACTCATTGAGTTAGGCAAACAAAATCAAATTCGCTTGGTCGGTTTTGAGGGAGATTTGCTGCGCGCGCCGTCTTTGACGTGGGCGATTATCCAGTAATGCCAGCAGCAGCAGCATCACAGGGAATGCCCTAATTTGCGTGTCACTTAACACACACAGGGACACACTCACACTCACACACACACACATGCGTATACATGCAATTGAGTGGCGCACTGGGTATGTTGTGCGTTGTGTGTGTCGCCTGGGAAAACTTTAACGCCGCAAGGTTTAAGTGCTACAGCTTACAATATTAATAGATATAGCTAGAAGAAGAAAGCAGATACCCTGTAAAATCTTAAAAAAGCTAGCTTAGTGTCTCTTGCTGTCTTTAAACTAGCAACTACAGCTTGTCAAATATTCTAGTCGACTACCCAACATTTCGCCCACTTGCAGTACAGGGTATTTCCCCCTAAACATGCGTTAAGCTGCTTTCAACAAATTTCCAATTATTTTCGGTATACTTTCCAAATAAATATTGCATTAGTCAAGCGTTGAAAACAATTGATGTATCTTCCATAATTAATCAACTTCAACGCGGTAAGCGACAACTTTTCGCAAATAATGTAATTGAAATGCTGCCATAAAGCCGCAAGCTGTGTGCGGGGTATATGCGGAATGGGAATGCCATCAATTAGGCTAATGTTTAATAGAGAATTTCAATGACAGCAGTGTTGGAAAATACTGTGCAGGCAATATATAATATTATTTCTTGTATTAAATTTGCTGCACTTTGCCGCGAGCAGCTGCAACTTTAGGGTGTCGCTGCATGTGCGAGTGTACGAGTGTGTGTGTGTGTGTGCATGCAAATGCGGGCAAGTGTGGTAAATATTTGATGTTTGCTTTATGCAGAGAGAGAGAGAGAAAGAGGAAGGGTCGAAAAGGCGCCCCGAAGGCAAGCTACACTGATATCATCTTACATTAAATATGCGAAAGTTTTGTTTTATTTGCCAAGCGACCGCAAAGAGCATTGTACATTTTATAAGTTTACAATCTATAAAATTGTTTGCCCAAGTGTGGCACACACACACACACAAACACACACATGCACGCTTAAATTTTAAAACATTTTCAATAGCAAGCAAATCTTTTTAAGCTTCGACTCTGGCGGGCATTGTTTGTAAATTTATTAGTTTGGGTCAGTTAAAACAAAGATAAACACGGTAAGTAAAGCAAGAGCGAACACACACACACACACATGCACTCTCTCTCTCTTTCTCTCTTTCTCTCTCTCGTTCTTTCTTTTAGCCAATAAACCAGATACTCGACAACATTCCATTCAATTTTTGGCTAACTTTTTGTCACAACAGGCAAATGAGACAAACACCTCGAGGCGAGACCGAGCAGCAAAGTTTTTGCAACTGAAGCCGAAAATAACAACAACAAGTGGAGACACAAGCAAATTTAATACCCTTTATAAACTGAGGGTTAAAGGAATATCAAGGCAAAACAAAAAAGAAGCCAAAAAGCTTGCAAATCGAATTGGCAAAAGGCGCAGCAGAACTTTTAACTGAGCTACGCCTTATATATTTAGCTTTTTCTTGACTTAAAAGGAATACCCCGTTTTATATACGAGGGTCGTTTGATAAGACCGTGACTTTTTGTATTTGCCGCGCACCTGCTCTAAATACAACACTGCTCCTGTCAGCAGTTATCGATTAACAGCTGACTGTAAAATTTTGAGAAAGCTGCGTTTTTTGGTTTGCGTTTTATAGGCATTGAAAGCAGACGATCTCGTGAATTTTAACGAAAATGGAAAAAGTGAATTTCGTGTGCTAATTAAGCATTATTTTTTGCGTAAAAAATCCATCACCGAAACCAAGGAAAGACTTGATAAATATTATGGGGACTCTGCACCATCAATTTCAATGGTTAAGAAATGGTTTACTGAGTTCCGTTGTGGTCGTACCAGTACAAGTGATGCCGAACGTTCAGGTCGCCCAAAAGAGGTCGTCATGCCAGAAATCGTCGACAAAATCCATGGAATGATATTGGATGATCGGAGAATGAAAGTGCGTGAGGTAGCTGAGGCTGTAGGCATCTCAACTGAACGGGTACATCACATTTTACATGAATATTTGGACATGAAAAAGCTTTCCGCGCGATGGGTGCCGCGATTGCTCACACACGACCATAAGCGCAACCGTGTGACCATTTCAAAGGAGTGTTTGGCGATGTTCAACCGCAATCCAAACGAATTTTTGCGCCGTTTCGTTACCGTAGACGAAACATGGATCCACCACACCACACCAGAGACCAAAGAACAATCAAGACAGTGGGTTTCTCCGGGTGAACGTGCACCAAAGAAGGCCAAGGTGGGTCTGTCGGCCAACAAGGTCATGGCCACAGTTTTTTGGGATGCACAAGGTATCATTCACATCGATTACCTTGAAAAGGGTAAAACGATCACCGGCGAATATTATTCAGAGCTTTTGGACAGATTCGATATTGATTTGAAGCAGAAACGACCGCATTTGGCGAAAAAAAAGTGCTGTTCCATCAGGACAATGCACGGGTGCACACGTGTGTAGTCAGCATGGCAAAATTTCATAAATTGGGCTACGAACTGCTACCCCATCCAGCATATTCTCCAGATTTAGCCCCCTGTGACTATTTTTTGTTTCCAAACATGAAGAAATGGCTCGGCGGTAAGAGATTCGGGTCAAATGAAGAGGTCATCACAGAAACAAACGACTATTTTGAGGGCCTTGAGAAAACCTATTATTTGGAAGGAATAAAAAAATTGGAAAAACGCTGGACTAAATGTATAGAGCTAAAAGGAGATTATGTTGAGAAATAAAACGCTTCTTTGACGAAAAAAATATATTTTATTCAAAAAGTCACGGACTTATCAAACGACCCTCGTATGTGCTGGGTAATCAAAAGAGTCGAGAATTTTAGCTGGCTTAAATAAATTAGGTAATTATACGTGCAGGTTGTGGGTTAACGAGTTTCCTCCGTATTCAATTAAACTCGTTGCCAGCTTGGCCATTCTCCAATTTTTGTTGTTTTTGTTTCTTTTGATGGGCGGCACTTGTTGTGGGCGTGTCGAATTCAACACTTGCTTAGCTGTCTCATTGCTTTTGGGTGATTTACTGTGCCTGTTGTTGTTGTTGCTTCTGCCTTGCCTCGGCCATATTTTGTAGCATAATTTTAGGCGGCAACCGGAAATTCTACACAAAGCGCGCTGCACCTTTCGCCGCGCTCGTCCCTCCCTCTCTCTCTCTCGCTCCTGTCTGCTTGCCCTGGGTCAGTGCCGTGTGTGTGTGTGTGCGTGTGTGTGTGCCACGCCTATTTATGTGCTTTTAACGTGGGCGTGAATATTAATGAGTCATATTTTCGCCAGTTTCAGGAGGCGTTTCATGTTGATTTTATTTGTGGTCGGTCGCGGATGCGGATGCGGTCTGGCCCCACGAACAGTTTTTAGCCGTATAATTATTTGCTCTATGTGTGTGTCGGACTGTGTGTTGTGTGTGCCGACAATTTATGGTCTACGGCTCTTTGCGTGCTGTGCAGGCATAGCTCTCTCTCTTTCGCTGGCAAGCAAGTTTTATGTCTTGGCTTGTTTTACTTTTCAATTGGCAAGTTTTGTGCGCACTGAAAAACTGTTTAACATGCCGCGCACGGCGACGGCGTTGAGGTGGGCGGCAAGTGGGCGTGCTGCACAAAAGTCTGTCAGTGTATAACTTGCTGTTTTTATGGCATCCGACACACACACACACACACACACACACACGCAGAGAGACTCACACAGACACGTACACCTTTGCTCTCACACAGGCATCGACTAGATTAAAGTGTTAATATTTAATGTGCGCGTCGCATTGAATTATTTTTCTATCATTCGCTATCTCGCTCTAGCTGTTGTCTCCCCCTCTCTCTCTCTCTCTCTCTGTCCATCTCGCTGGCTTGTCTGCGTATCAATTTCGATGGCTTTTCAATATTTATGCCACACGCTGCTCTTAAAGCATTAAATGCCTGTCAAAAAGTGAGCATAGATACGCAGACAATACTCTGCACACACACACAGATACCCTACACACACACACACATAGACTGCGCTGCAGACAAGCACTTGCATTAGGCTAACAAGTTTTTACAGCTAGTCGAGAGTGTTGCCTCTTGGCACAAAGCCAGCCTTCTTTTTGCCGCTCAACTGCCGCTTGCAACTGCCACAAGTCGTTTTTGTTGATGCCTCCGAGTTGCATCAGTCGACAGCTTCACGCAAAAAACTTTTCAAGCCACGCAAAAAAACTTTGCTTGGGGCAAGAGGCAGAAGGAACTAGAAAGGAGGGACGGGAGCGAGGCAAACCTCAGTTGATGCCGCGTTCGGAAAATCAATTACCGCACGCAACGTAGCGCCGTGGACGCCTTCAGCCACGCCCCTCGCCCCCCGCTCCCCGTCTACCACATTGAGGCGTCTTGTCTGGCGCTGATAAGCCGCAACGACAATTGACCGACATTTTATTTAATGTCGCCGTTCATTAGGCAGCCACAGAGCGCCTTCGAGTGGCGGAGCTGCAAGGGGAGTGAGTAAACCGCAAAGGCATTTGCTCTGCTCTTCCAGCTCTCCTTCTCCCTCTCTCTTTCCTACTCCATGCAGGAAGCGCTACTATCTACGAGGTGCAACCACAAAATTAGAAGCTGTCTGTCCCGGCGGGAGCTTCCTCCTTGCTGGGTGAGGCTGCGATCATGTGTTTCTATCTTAATCTGATAAATACGTGAGGTGAGGAAGTGAAGCGGGAATTCGCCTGGTTGTTTGTGCGTTTTGGCCAGTTTAAAGTTCCTGTTTGCTACGCTATGCTGCTCTCTGCTGTTGTCCTGTTATTGATGACCTGCCCCTGGGCAAGTGCTCCCCCTTTGTCCCCTTCCTGCCCCTTGTTGTTGATGTTGCTGCAGCACGTTTTCCGCTGCACGGATTTTCCGCCAGACAGTTTCCATGCTTCGCTGTGCTTTAAACAATGTTCCCGCCCCGTTCGCTCACTGTGTTCCTTATTCTCTACTATGTCCCCCCCCCGCACCTTTCCCCTCTGCCACCCAACTCTCTCTACTAAGTACAACAAATTGCGTTTGCTGTGCTTGGGCAAAATAATGTTTACACTTGTATTAAGCGCAAAATCGATAAATGCAATCGATTTAAAAGCTTCTTTTGCTCTTTGCTATTGTTGCTATTGTTGTTGTTGCTTTAGTTGTTGTTGCTGTTGTTGTCATTTATTGAAGCGCTGTTTGAGTGCACTTTAAATCATATTTAATGGACGCTGAGAGAAAATAAACAAGCATAATAAATTCTGGAAATGATATAAAACATAGTATAAAACAAAAGTGAAAAATAAATGCAGTAAAAATGGCAGCACATTTAATGAGAGAGAGCAATGTGTATGTGTGGTGTGTAAAGGACTAGCTGATGCCCTGTAGCTGATGAAAGGTTTTAGAAACAATTTGCCGAAGTTATGTGCCTAAAGAGGTTGAATGGAATACCAGAAAAACATGCATTCAATTTGTTCTTTGTCTTCCATAACTGAGGCATGCCACATAGCTCATACCTAAAATTGTAGGGTATTTTGCAAGCTGTAAACACGTTAAAACCCGCATTAATTGTGCGCGTTGCACTTGGCTCAAGCAGACAGACCGTGCTGGGGATTACTTTAATGTTGTTTATCTGCAGCTTTATGCTCGCTTTATTATGCTACTCCCTTCCCCCCACTCTTTCTTTCTCTCTCTCTCCCTCTCTCTATTTAGCTTTTTGCACTCGCTCTCTTTGCCTATGCTGCATGCCATTCTCATTGAACTGCATTGAAACGCACTCGAATTGTAGCATTTTTCGTTTCACCCAAATTCTTTTCTTATCCAGATGAAACCAATTAATTTCTTGGTTTAGCAAAACGAAATTGATGAAAACAAGAAGTTGCAGTAGATGATGATGATGACGATGAGGATGAGGATGCTGATGATGATGCTGATGATTCGTAAAGGAATTTACTTTTAATTAAGCCTGCAGCACAGACGAAATTGTAGGCCGCAAAAAAGCATAGCGCAAGCAAACATAAGAAACCAGAAACCGCAACAGTTGTAACAATTTCTTTAACTATAAAAACAAAAAAATTTACTGAACTTTAAAAATAACTTGTATACTTTAACCTGTAAGAAAGCTAACAAAGGAAATTAGATAGATTATTTGAGATCTATGAAATCTATTCGTAACTGGCAACTTTCTCGTTTCAAGTGTTGGCAAATTCTAACAAGACATAAGCTCGCACAACCTTACGACAGGCCTAAGGATATATCATGCGTAAACTGCCTAGATATGCAATTGATAAACCTAATAACTTAATACGGAACAAGTTGCCTGTGCATTTGCTTAAGCCTTTCGACAATTTGATTTATGGCTCTGACATAGCTGGAGTTAACAGTTGCCAGTTTGAAGTTTTCAATTCACCCACGGCATCGTCGTCTCTTGACCTGGCGCACTTCTCACCACTGACAGGCATTAGACATACACACACACACACACACACACACATGCACACCTTGTCAGTTTTAATGGTAAAAGTTTTTCACTTAACCTTCGGCTGAATTGATTTCTTTCGCTCTTAACGACTTCTTGCTTGAGTAATGACTTTGCATGCGTCTCTGCCATATGATGAGTTATGCGTACGCAGAAGAGTCAAGCGTGTGTGTGTGTGTGTGTGTGTTTGCCAAGTATGCCAAAGTAATATATGAAGTCTGTTGCACATGTGTGCGTCGGAGAGCGAGTCTGTTGAACTTCTCACCAAATTGAAAGTCAAAAGTGTTAGTGACAAATTGCGTAAGTCCCTTTGCCATGTGGGTTAAACTTAAAGCAAGCCTTAAGCTGGCAAATTGACTTTAAGTTACCCCAGCAACGGCAGCAGCAGCAGTTGCACAAACAAGGTGTTAATTAAGACGCAGTTGGTTTTAATTTTCAAAAAACTAAATAGATTTTCCAGCAAGTTGCAGCATGCCACACGCACTACCCCCAACCCCCATCGCTGCCTTCGCTGCACACGTAGCTCATTAGAAGCGCAAGGAAATTCGGTAAGCCTCGTCGTGGATTTTATTACACGTAATCAATAGTCGAGATAATTATCGAAGCATCTAAACGGAAATTGCAAATTCGACATTGCAAAATGTATACGATTTCAGTTTGAGCATGGCTTGCCTGCCGGCTGCGTGCAGCAGCAGCAAGGAGGAGGCTGAAGCCACCCAAAACCAAGACGAGCCCCGTCAGTTGCCTTGGCAGGTGCAGCTACATTCATTTTGTTAATGAATTGCGAGCGAATGTGAGTGCGAAAGGCAAAAGGCAAACAATAATTCATTCCGATTGCAAGCCATAAAAAAAAAACAACAGCAACAAGGAGAAAACGGGCTGTAGAAGAAGCAGCAGGAGTTCGCATATTAATTAATATTGCTCATACGCAGCGTTGGCCCCCGCCCAAAACGAAATTCCACTCGCATTAAAACAGCTTTTTAAATCTTCGCCGGCGACTCTGTGTGTAAACACAAATACAAACATGCAATATACACGCATGTATATCCCGTTTATCTGTGTACAGGGTATACACAAATAAAGCCCCCACACAAACGTACACACATACACACGTACACGCACACACGTAGTGTATTTTTTTATGCCATACCCACAGACTGACTGTCGGACTGGACTGACTGGACAGCTGCTCCATGCGACTTACTCGGCGATAAATCTTCTACGCGCTGATTTCGCATATGTGTCGAGCCTTTTGGGCGAATTTAGATTTATTTCATTGCAAATATATTTGAACTTCTGACACATTTCGGACAGCCGCAAGACAAATGTGATTTTAATGTCAATAAATATCGCTGAATTTTCATTTCATTTTAATCAATTTTAGAGTAAACCTTTCAGCTTTAAAGCACTTAAAGCGAACGAGTTTCTAGTTTCTAGTTTCGAGTAGTTTCTGTCGTTCTTATCGCGTGTCACAACATGTTGCAAATATTTTAAAAAATCATTTGTTGTGTTGTTTGTTGTTCTGGCGGGCAAGATAATAAATCATGGCAGACGCTTTTATTTTGCCACAAATCCCCAAAAAGAACTCAGTTTAGTTTAATGGCAAAACAAATGCAAGAGGAATCCCCAACGAGTTGCAGTGCCAGCAGCAGTGCAAAACAAACCAATAAACAAGCTCTATAAACTCACATCTCTACGGCTTCATTGTTGGCCCAAAATTATGCGTAGCCAAATAGTTTGTTATGCATTTTTATGTCTGGGAACTTTGCAGCTTGCACTTTGGCTCATTTGTTGAAGAGTTTTATGTCGACAAGGGTGGTGGGTCTCCAAAAAATGTTTAGAACCCACCACATGCAGCACTTCGGAGCAGAGCAGCGTAGAGCAAAGTCTCAGCTGATGTGGCCATAAATCTTCGAGTTTACCTTGGCTAGGCAGCCAAACAATGAAATTAAAAACATGTTTTCTCCTCTTTCGTGTCAGACACAGCAGGATTTAGATTCAATTAAACTGTCAGCGGGACAAGATGTCCGTCCCCTTGTCACCTCCTCCCACTCGCAATATTTGTCCTGTTGAGCGGGTGGCATTAAATTCGAATTAGCACAAAAGAACAGCAAGGGAATTCCCCAATCCTCCTCCCCCTCCTTCTCTGCTCCTCCTTTGACTCTGATTATGTTTGGCACAAGAGGAAAGATTCGATTTTAAATGCGCCCACGATTTATCGCTATCGACGCTATCATTTTTCATGCCTCGTTTGGAAGAGGGGGAGCTGAGAGGGAGTAGGAGGCCAGGCAGGTGCTCGAGCTGTCAACAGGAGCACAGCCGAAAACCGCAAAGGACACGCGAAGTTCGAACTAAGCGAGCTTTGAAGGACAACAAAGCGAGTGAAATGCGCGAAGGCAACCGCAACGTCTGTCAAACTGTGGGCAACTCTGGTCGGAGTCGGAGACGGAGATGGACACCTGTGGCTTTGGCCAGGCAATAAATCAATTTGCCTGACGTCTTGACATTGCCTCCAATCACAGAGGACTCCAGTGACACTAGAACTTGCCACGCCTTCTACTCCTGCTCAATGTGGACTTTGTTTGTGTTGGAACTCGATACTCGACTCGAGGTGCCAATTGAGAAATGGAAATAAAGTCAAATTAGGTGCAAATCTTGAAATGGGAAACTCCTGTTAAGTTTCCCTTGCTCTAATGCATTCTAAGCTGTTCGAATCCTTAAAGTTTCCTCCTAATTCCGACCACAGATATGCGCATTGTTGGTTGAAAACCTTTTAAAGTCGCCCGCAGATCCCTTTGTCACACCCAGAGAGAAGGCGTTCAAATGGAATCCACTCAGACTTGTATGTGGGCGAGTCTGCTTGAGTTTGTGTCACTTTTCAGTGGTTTCTCTTGTTCTTCCTCCCACTCAAATCAGAGCAAACCAAGTAAATCAAAGTTAAAATAATAAAAAGAGACCGTTTTCAGCTCTGCGTAGGAGTCTGTCTGGTAATAATAAATAATGGACATATTCAAAACTGAACTGAACATTGAACTGCAATTTGGATTGGAGTACATCGTCATTTGGCCATTGAATCAATGAATACAGCCCAATGAGTGCCAGAAACAGAAACAGGCGTCGCTCGAGTGCAGACGGGACGGAACTGAAGTGCGCACTTGGGTGCTCGACATTAGCCTGCGCCGATTTATGGCCCACTCGACGAGTCGATGGTCGTCGCAGGATGGAGGATGCAGGATGCCCGAATTGTGGTCATTCCATCGCCATTGTTTGCATTTCCACCTCCTACGAGCCCAAGCTCCCCTTAAATCTCCTCTCTATCTCTGCCCATCTGCCTAGTTGGCGTGCAATTTGGCCGCTTTGAGGCAAGTAATGAGCGCAGGACTTGAACTTTGCCCTCTGTCGCTAGGAAATGAAGGAGGAAGAAGGTAGACAAAGGGGGGAAGCCAGTTGGCCTATGCTCTGCAATTGACATTTATCGCTGTCGGGTACTCACAACTCTTTGGGACAACTTAACAACTCATTAACACGCTCAGCGGAAGCGACAACAGGCCCAATTGTCCCTTCCGATTGAGGATGCAGACTTTTAAATGCCGTAATTCACTTGTGTTCACTTGTATCTCAGAATTATTCACTCATTCACCCGTCTGCGGGGTGATTACCCTTGTCAAATTAATTGAATCGCAGGTGAAGTCAGCGCCAGGCGAGAATCCACCCGCAGATTACACAACAAAGGATCGTAATGAGGTCATTGATTGTCCAGTTGCATCCCTCCAGTTACCCCTTTAAGCTGCTGCCAACTCTTTAAGCACCTTTCCGACTGCAAACCGAATATTCCACTTAGAGGACGTTGGCTACTTTAACAAACAGGCGCTCTTGTAGCTGCCTTCATCACTCATCATTGCCTGTCCCGCCCCCTGCAACAACCCGCCCACTCTCGGGCACAGTTCACATGTGCGTTTGCTGCTGGGCCTAAGACAAGGCGAGCACTTCTGACACAATTCCAGTTGTGCTCCCCAGTCCGAGTCCGACTGCGAATCGGACTACAACTCCTGCTCGTCGACCTACGACCTCCTCGACAATTTTTGAATAACTAATGAAGGTGCCAGAAAAACAACAACTTAAACAATAACACAGCAGAGGAACAGAGAGAGAGAGAGAGAGAGAGAGAGATGGGTTGAGAGTGCTCGGGCTGAATATGAAATTTGGATTCTCATCCGACTGTCGACATTCATCTTGCCAACTGTCTGTTCAACTGGTTGGCATTAGGCAGGCCTGTCCCGGCTGTCCGTTGTCCCTTGTCCAGGACTTATGCGTCATTGTCAAAATATTAACAGCTGGCACATTCCGAGTCGCTCAAAGATAGAGAAAGCAGTATACACAGCAGAGAGAGAGAGAGAGAGAGAGGGGTTAAGGGGGCGCATGTGAGTGCTTAAGCCGAGGCTGATGATGAAAAATAGGAATTTAACTATTGTGAAATACATTTTTGGGCAAATAAATTTGCGAGTGGCAACTGTCGGATTCGTTGGAGTCGTCGGAATTGTCGGAATGTGGGTCAAGGCGGTCAGGCTGCAAATCCTTTTTGATTCGCACTACATAAATCTATCTTTGCTTAAGCCCTGCAGCTCAAGACTGAGTGAAGATCTGAATGAAAATATTTGGAAATTAAAGTCGAACCAGTTCATCTGACAAAGCAACAGATTCCTTTTCTATCTCCCTCTCTCTTTGTCTCCCTTTGAATGCACTTGCAGTCGACAGTATCGAAGTATTGATTTGCCAGAGTGCAAAAAGGAAAGGGAAAGGGGGGAACGAGACTCACTTGGGGTGTGCTCTGCTTCGTAGGGGGATAATCTAAATAAATTTGCTTTCGAGTAAATTAAAAACAAACAACAAAGTTAAATATTAATGTGCTGTAACGCGATTCAGTCAACAATCCAATTCGATTCAATGCACATCCAAAGGATGCTTCAGTTCGATTCATTTCAGACTGAATCAGTATTCAGCATCGGTGTCTGATTCAGATTGGGATATTGATTCGCCTGTTGACTGACGTTGGGTAAACAGGATCGGGCATTTAGGAAAATCAATGCGCTTTCCACTTGCGCCGCTTTATTTGCCTATGAAACGAAACAACGAAAAAATTGTCAGTTAGTCAGCTGCAAATGAAGACGAACGCGTCGCTGCTCCACTTTCCTCCCTTTCGCCCCCTGAAATGTCACCATAAAAATATCCGAAATAGCTGCGGAGTCTGCCTCCAAATGGAGTCATCTCCATCTACAGCTGCATTCCCCATACACATCCATATCCACAGGCTCTCCACGTCCTCCCTTGTTAGTCTGACGAGGCACAAAAACCTTTTTTGGTATTCAAATGTTATTTTTGGCGCAACATTTGTGGAATTTTTGCAAAGCCCCCGAAACGGAGGAAGGAAAACGTGTGAAAAGCGGAAGTGTTTTCCGCCTTGTTGTTGTTATTGTTGTTGTTGTTGACACCGACTGCTTGGGAAACGCTTTGAGGGACCACAGCTACGACACGCCTCAAAGTTTTGGCTAAATTGTTTGGTTTTTATTGCCGAACGGAAACCGGAAATGGGAATCCTTTTTGGGGTCGTCAAAGGGTTAAGAACAAAACTCGAAACTCGAAAGCGGAAAATATTCTTAACTTGATGTGCCCTTTGGCTGTTGATCTGTTTGAGCGCTTCCCTGATTGTGAGTGCTGCCAATAAGGGCGTGGCAGGTGGGCGGGCGTGAGTGAGGTTAGGGAACAAACTGAGTCGCTTTGTGGGGCAAATGCAGCTGGGGCATGGCAAACTGAAGTGCGTATCGATGTGTGCGTTGCAAGATTGAACAGCCCTGCAAATATGTATTGCCGGGCAGGCAGGCAGGCAGGCAGTCAGGCAGGCCTCGCTGTAGCCCGAAGAGAGCCAAACAATAATCTCGATTAGTGAATCCGATTAAATGTTAATCGATTGTGATTGTAGTTGCAGCTCGCCGAGGGGAGGGGAGGGAAAGGGAATATGCACACAGTCAAGTGCAACTGCAAACTGCAGAGTGTATGGCTGTGTGTGTGTGTGTGTTCGAGTTTGCATAATCGAATCAAGTGCGAGCGAGAGAGGGAAAGAGCTGCGAGTCGATGCTGACCTTTTCGTGTTGCCTACTTTCAGGGGCTGCGCCGGTTTGGGTTTTGTCTGTGGCTTTGGCAATTTGGAGTCGATTGAGAGGGGAGTGAGGAAGGGGACTGAGGGGGCTGAGTGTGTCAGCTGCGTAATTAATTGTAAATAATTGCGCAAATGTCACTTGCAATTTATTTATTTGACAAAGTCAAAGTGAACGACCCCCGAGAGATGCACGCCAAGAGACAGTTGCGTCTCGCTTTAAGCTCAATTTAAATCGTCTTTAGCTTCGGGTTAAGGTCTCCAACTATCTGGCAAAATGGGTAGATTACTGACCCTGCCAGCTATAATTGCCAGTTGGCAGCTGCCTCCGTCTTGTTTACCGTTATTTGCATGTCAAACGCGTGGTAATTTTACATTACTGCGACACTCGACTGTCCCCTCTCTCCTGTTTTCCCCTCTTTTTGCCTGCGTTCGATCGCATTATTTATGACTTGTACGTTTTCCGTGTTATTTTATAAACATTTTTCACAAAATATGCTACAAGTCAGAGGTGGAGGACGGGGGAGGGGGGAGAGGCTGCAACTGCTTGCCGACATCATAAAAAAGGAATTCTACGCGCCGGCGCCTTTATGTTTTATTTATGAGCCCCAAGCACACCCACAGAAAGTTAACATGGGGCCCACAATGCGTGTCGCGTTTTAATGCGAGAATACCAGCAGGAGAGTGGGGAAGGAAGCAAGAAGTTCCGCCTGAGGAGCAGGTTACTCTCGAAGATGGCAACTTTTATTGGGGTAATTAAGGGGTAAGACGCCGTCGAGCATATGTGTCGGGTGTATCGGGAATCGATTTGGCTGTATGCAGATTAAGCATTATCAGTCATTCGCAAGGGGTCAAAGGTTAACTGCAGCTCCCAAGTCGTTTTACTTGTGGCTCCCACAGCAACTTATGGAAGCCACAAATCGCCGTTTAAATATTAATACATCAATCCACTTAATATGCGAGTTTGCAGCGTCGAATGATGCAATAAATATAAAAAAGGAAAACCTGAAGGAAAGTGTAGCAGGAGGAGGAGGAGGGAGGGAGGGACGGGGCCAAAAGGGATGCCAAGATGATGAGCATATGCTCGAGTTATAAATCCAATGCCAACTGAGGAGCAACTCGTCGTCGGTTTACGATGTGTTTTGTCTGCGATACGAGGCGAGTATGTCAGCGTATATATATCAGTCTATATATATCAGTATATATCGCATAATGCAGCCCATAAACGAGACACAAGAAATATACATTAAAGTTGGGGTAGCTTCCCCCCTGCTGCTCCCCCTTCAATCTGGCCACAAAGCAAACAAGATTCTCATGATGTAAGACAAAACAAATTTTGTTATAAGCGCGCACTTCCGCACAGCCTCGTGCTCCGCCCCCGCCTCTTTCAGTTTCTTGGCACAAAGGAAGTGCTCCGTTTTGTTTATTTCTTGAACTTGTAATGCAAACAAAAACTTGTATTTCCGAAGAAGTCGTCGCAACAAAAACAAAAGTTCAGATTGTCTTAAGAAATGTCTAGTCACGCTTCACAGAAGGGTACGAAATGAAAGCGCATTGCTTTCGAGATTTATTAAAAAATAAATTCCAAATTCTTTGGCACAATTTCGCTTCCTCCTCCGACTTCCCCCTGCTCCACTTGCCCGTGCCACATTTGTGGCCAATGAAATTTAAGTTTTTCTTTTGCCTTTCCGCCTATGCAATTTGAGCCTCGAACTGCCTAACGTCTCTGCTAATAATTCATTGCTCGGCGAGCGCACAAGGCGCAGGCGCAAAGTTCAAAGAGCATGTCAGCCACGCTCTTTGAGACTCTCTCTCGCAAAACTCTTTCGTGAACTGAACGAAAGCCGAAACGCGGCAAAGACAGAGAACGAAGCCAAAACGAGCTGAGTTTGGCCAACGAATTCAGTTCAATTTGGGCAACCAAATAAATTGGTTTCAAAAGGCTTAAGAGCGCTAAATAATTTTTTTCAAAAATATTTTATAGATTTCGTATCAGCAGAGGGGAAGGGGAAGGGGAGCAATTACAATTTTATAAGAGCAATTAATTTGGGAAATTAATGTGGCCATCAAAACGTTGATATCTTTGTTTTTGCCAGCGCATTAAATGTGCCTTTTATGGCATGTTGCTGTTGCTGCTGCTGCGAAGCTGCCCGTCTTGGCATTCATTAAATATTGAGCACGGCTTGAGCAGGTAAAGCAGCGGCAGGCGGGGGGAGAGGGTCAGGTTGCTTCCCGTTTTGCTTTTCCAAGTTGCACTCTCCACGACGTGGCTTGTCGCTAAAATATGCTGGGCCATTATTTATGTTAAATGTATGCAACATTTTCCGGCTGACGTTGCAGTTCTACGGCAAGCTTCTACTCGAATATTACGTATACGCCCAGTTGCAGCCGATGCTGCTGCTTATTATGGCTGACAGAGCGGGGGGGAAGAGTCAAAGGGGGAGAGGAAATAGCGAGAGCAAGAGTCTTAGATAGCTTCAGTCTGCGGACAACTGGCGTAAGTAGTTTGTGGCACTTAAAGTTGCCCCAAAAAGAAGGGCGAAGAATAAGTTTCATGCAGCGCACAAATTCAAATGGCGGCATCGCCCCCCAAAAACTCACGCCCCAAACTCAACTCGAACCCAAGTCGACTCGGCGTCTTCTTCATAAAAATTTCAACAGGCCGTCGTAGCGTAGTCTGCCATGTCGACTGCATCCCAGTCAGGCTGCCAGGCTGCCAGGCTGCCAGGACATGCTGCTTCTGCTGGCTCGTCGCCATAATTTACTCAAGCGTTGTCTCAGTTGCACGAAACTGAATTTAATGCATTTGCCAGGCACTTTTCACAGTCCTCCCCCCTGCTCGCCCCCTTTTCTCTCTCTCCCTCTACCCACACAAACAATTCCATTTCCATTTTCCTTGGCGGAAACCGCAATGTAAATGACATCCATCGCGTAATACTCGTATTTTCAGCTACCTTTTGAATAATTTACATTGTACTTGGCATTGTCTGGAGATTTGGCATCTCCTTTTGTGATTCCAATTGCGCTTTCAAGTTGCCAATGCCGATGATGTTGCCACTTCAGTGTGCAGCAAGGCGCGCATAAAAGTTAATTGCAATTCTGAAGCACTTTACAACATTGCAACCATGCAGCAGTGCTTAAGTGCTGCATAACGAGCTAATCATAACTGGCCACTACACAACACTGGCTGCCCCCCCCCTAATAGTAATAGTAATTTGTAACCCAATTACACGCGGTCAACTGACAACATCAGCTGCCGCCACACGCACACACACACACATGTCGCACCACTTTACCCCACTGTGCCCCCCACTGTGTTTATTTTCGATTTATTGAAATTATGTTTTTCGGCTACTGCCAGCCTGATTAAAATGACATTAGCAGCCTCGTGCTGCATTGGATTGTATCGCTGCGACACGCTACGCCACGCTGTGTGTGGATAGCAGAAGGGGGAAAGGGGGGCCGTCATTTGTTTATCGAATCAATTTGATACCAGGCGATTTGTTTGTGTCATAAAGCGGCGCTTGAATTGAATAAATTATGAAAGGCTAGATCTAGCGCTATATCTCTCCCTCTCTCTCAATCACTAGCTATCTCTTTCCTGCTGTTGGCAAATGCATTTTCAATTGGTTTGTTAATTGACAGTTGATGGCAGAGATTAGCCCGCGCAACATACAGTATGTGACACATTGTGCGCGCGTTTGTTGCTTAAAGGATTTGTAAAGCAATATTTGAGCTTAAATTAATAACGGGAATTATTTTGGAAAGCATTTTTGCATATTAATTTCGATTTGAAGTTGCTTTGAGCGTAGCGGAAAATCAATTGGAAAACGTTCAAGTATTCAAATGGCATCAAAGGAAGCAAACGTTGCGGGGTAAAAGCTGTGAAAAATTTCTTATATTTTCACTTGGTTTTCCGGCGTTTTTCCTTTGCTGTAGTTTGCATATTTCTAATGAAGCTGTTCAAGTTGATTTCGTTGGTATTGTATAAGCAATACACACACACACACAGTTTGTTTACAGTTAGCAGCATACATAAATTGTGCTTCAAATTGCTTTGAACTTGCCACAAAATTGAGGTTCGCTACGCCATGCAACCGACAACTGTCTGTCAAACATTTTTTTTCCTTCATAAATGGAAAATCATATGAATTATGCGAGTCCTGCGACATTTGCATATTTTGTCAGTGTGTGCGAGTCTGTCCTTATGATGATTCAAGTTGGCCTTATTGGCAATCTATATGCAAGCCGGAGAGCTTCCCCCGCTGGCTCCTGCTGCTCGTCTAGGTTGCCCCTTTTTTTTTGCTGGAACGTTTGACTTTTAGTGCTTTTTATATTTTTTGATAAAGTGTTGCCAATTTAACCGGCAGCCATTTTGCACACACACACACACACAGACATTGGAAATAAAGCAGCAGCCTTTCTGTTTGATTGCCTCGCTGCGTCATGGGGCGAGGGCAGTTGCTGGCGCTTTTTATGCTTTTTATTTTAGTCGAGGCAGCAGGAAGAAGAAGCAGGGGAAAAAAACAGTTCCAACCCCATTTACTTTATTATATTTTATACTCTTATTGAATGTCTGGACTTGCGTGCCCTTTTTGCGGCTTTAAACAACGAGCGGCAGACAGCATAATCAGCTATTGATAACGCACACATCATAAATAGACTGATTGAGCAGCAGAGAGAGAGGGAGGGAGAGACCACTAAGAACTGACCCAGCTCAAGCGAAGAATAGTTAAAAGGAGAGAGAGAGAGAGGGAAAGGAAACTCTTAAAGTGCGCCGCAAGCGAATGTAGCGCATGGCATCGCAATCTTTGTGCTTTATCAGTCGTGAAATTAAGCCAAACCCAACGGTGCAGCTAAACAAATAGCTAAGCGAAACTTCGGACAGGTGTAATTATGCTCGTAGGCCGTGTCACTTTGCTCACACTCTCTCCCTCTCTCCCTTCCACTTTCGCTGTCTTGCTGTACATCTATTTGGCATCTTTTCACGCATACTTCAATTAAACTTTCGCTTCAGCGCAATTAATTGAGGTGAATCGCTTAAAGCGCCCGCGACTTTGACCTCTGAGCTAATGATAGCTCTCTCGCTCCCTCTCTCTCTCTCTCACTCTTTTCCTGCCCCCACTATCATGTTTTCCGCTGAACTTTGCCAAATCAATTTGTCGGCTTTTAATTAAATTCAATTAAACTTTGACGCTTTGAAGTTGAGCTGCGCAGCATGGGTCGTATGCTTAATATTGCGTTATAGGTTGAGCGTGGCTAATTACTGCACTTTTTTTTTGCGCCAGTTGAGATGGCAGGAAATTGAACATATCAATTTAATAAAATTTCAACTTTAATTTCCTCTTTTTTTTACCAAGCTCTTCTCACTTTTTTGCCATCGCTTCATTTCTTTCTCACTTTTCGCACGTTTCAGCGTGCAACGCGCTTTTTTCACGCACTTAGCTCTACAAATAGATCGTTTCGCCAAGCGCTCAATTTGTATTGCACAAACAGGCACAAAACCGTTGCACAAACACACACACACACACACACAGCAAACGAAACGCTGCATTTGCATTTGTGGGTTGCGCGCTGTGTCTGTGTGCGTGTGCCCCTCAATTGTGCTCGTAATATAGAAGCGACCTCTCTCTCTCTCCCTCCCTCCCTCCGTTTGCAGTTTCAGGTTTTTACTGACGGAAATTGGAAATTTCACACTTGATGATGGTCTACAAATTGGTCAACAAACCGACGAAAGGCAAACAAAAACACGCCGCCAGTGCCGGGGCTATTCGAGGGCATTAGCCGTAGCGCTAACTGCACAAAAGAAAATCAAATCCCAGATGCGAGTGACGACAGGGACAGGGACATGTAGAGCAGGAGGAGAGGGAGCAGGCTAGGGGCCTGGCTGGACTGAAAGAAAGCTACCCTGACATTTTGTGGTTTTCGTTTGTGGAGACTTTCTGCCAGCGGCCATGACAATCAAATAACATCAGAGCCGACAACCTGTGCACGCTGCGTGGGTGTGTGTGTTTAAGAGGGAGAGAGAAAGGGGGGTACGACTATTATTGGATTCGATTTGGTCCATGTGCTCTGCTCTCTTTGTTACAGCTGCTCTGAAACTGTCGCAAACTGTGCGGTTTATGGCGCAACGAGTGAGAGAGAGAGATCTATGTGGATAAACCTCAATGCAATCGATTCTTGATATGACAAACAGTTATGAATTCCGTTTAACACGCGTTGCAAACGTAACTATCTCCACCTCCCCCTCTTCCTCTCCCTCTCAATCCATTGCCGATTTATGGTTGACTTAATGCCTTTACGCTTGGCCTTGACAAATGCGTTAGTTAGTCGAATTTATGCACTGAGATTTTCGCATAAAATTGATTTATCACATTAGCCATGTACACACACACACACACACACACATACGTGCACACATTCGCACACAGTGGGAGCCAGACAATTGTAGCCGTTTTTGCATTTACAACGTTTTTTATGCCGGCTTCATCAATTGCTGCTCGAATGTCCTTTTGAATATAAATGGACATGCCAGGCAGCAGGCGGCACATTCCCAATGCGAGCGGCTCCCTTGCCGTGTCTATCTGTCCCTCCGTCCGTCCGTCCGTCTCAATTGCATATTTTGCTCAAGGACTGCCCATAAATTTCCACTTACTGGGTTGAGTTTTATTCAGCTGTTCCACTGAAGCGTGCCACGAGATGAGGGAAGCAAAGGGCAAGGGCAGCAAGCAGAGAGCAGCAGCAGCAGCGTCTGGTTAACCGCAGCAGGCAGCAAAGACAGCGAGGCAGGGGGAGAGAGGGAGGTAGGGAGAGGAAGCAGTCCCCAACTCCTTTGTAAATAAATATTTATAGGCATTTAAAATGCGATCTATGCCAGTTTCTGAGCTGGGAGGGTGGTGAGGGGGCAAGTAGGCACTTCTCCAAGGCTCTCAGTGCCGCAAGGCGCCGAGCCTAATTTACTTAAAATATAACGAACGGCGCTCGCTCTCTCGCGTCTCTGCCTGAAACTTCTCATGCAAATTCTTTTTCAATTTTGTTTCAATACAAGTTTTAAATTCAATTTAAGCGCAACACACACACACACACGCAGACACATGGCTGTTCGTGTGTGCGGGCCGGCTTTAACTTAATCTGATTGTAATGCGATACACTTTGCAGTCTGAAGATACAAATCAGCACCCACACATAAGCAGACAAACAGCAACAACAACAATGCGAAACTGTGGCACAGCTGTTGCTACTTTTGTTGTGAGTTTGTCTGCGTGCCACGGAGAGCAAGAGAGAAGGGGGAGGGAGCAGCAGCCAAGAGTGCTGCGCGTACAAATCAAATAAATTATCTGAGGATTTACAGTAATAAAGTAGTAGATAAACCAACAAAAGTGGGCAGAACTCTGTGGCCTGGCACGTGGCTGAGTATGTGGCGAGGCAGAGCAGAGAGGAGGGAGGGACATTAGATTGCTCTCAAGTGGTTTCATGTTGACTAGACTAGGAAATTTACAAAGGAAATTGCTGTGAATTGAAAGATATATGGCTGACAATATTGAATAACTAAGGCCTAGAATAAAGTTATATAGATTTCAATGCAATATTATTCAATATCTTTATTCTTTCATTCAGTTAAGCTGTTTATTCTTCTGCAATTAGCTTTACTTCTTACTTGCTTAAAAAATGCCAAAAAATTACGTATACGCCACTTGTGACACAGCTGACTCAGCGCTTTGCTAACCGACCACACTACACTCGCTACACTCTCTGGCAGCTCCCTGGCTCCATTTTGTGATAAGGCAAATGAACTAAACGACAAGCGAGGCGTGAAAAAAACAACAACAACAACAACTGCGATGGTGGAAACAGTGCAAATAAAAGCGAAAAACTCATCTTCATTCTGAGCGACTTAATGACAATGACCGTCAATTGACGTTGTATCTACGAGTGGCAGGCAGGCAGCCGCACTCCTCTCTCATCCTCGCCTCCCCCCCTTGGCTGAGCATGTCTGGCTTCATGTCTTTATCTTTGTCGCCGTTAACGCCGCTTAAAGTCAAATACAGCCACTCAGCCCAGCCAGGCAGACGTGTTCAACACACACACCGACACACACAGAGCAACAAATGTAAATGCCGTAATGGAGATTGTGTTGGAAAATAACCGCGCTGCGTCAACAGTATTTATTTTATTGACATTTGTATGCCTCCCTCTCGCTCGCACTCTCTTGCCATCTTGCTCTTTCTGTCTTTCGCTACCTTAGACAGACAATGAAAAGCTATTTTCCTGCTTTTTGGTGGTGCAAACAAAGTGTTTGTGCGACAAACCAAACCTGCAACTGAGCAACAATCAAGTCTGCCCCCGCAGTCGCCCCTCCTCCGCTTTGCGTCTCAGTCAATCTTTCATTTTTTTTGTTCTGCGCCGTCTAAATGAGCGCGTAAAACTTTACGAGGCATCCTGTGGCAGCTCGGCAAAAGGAACTGGCAGCGACAGCGGCAGGCGCGCTTCAAGTGATTTCTGCTCTCTTTTTCCGCCTTTTGTTTGGCTATCAAAAAGTTTTCAACTTGCATTAGAAAACTTTCACCCGAAAGTCCATCAAATCTATGCCCCGTTTCAATTATGTCTCTCTCACTCGTGCTTTCGCTCTCTCTGTCCCTCGTGACCGTAGCCCGTTAAAAGATTAACACAAACTAATGTTATAACAGCAAACTTGTCAAAGTCAGAGAGTGAATGAGTGAGGTGGAGGGGAGAAAACAGACCAATAAACAAGCGGCAGCTGCTGCTGCTGCTCATCTCAAGATTGAGACACAAGCTGGGCTCCCAGCGCAACTGTGGCGCAGCGACGTGCAGCTTGGCGGCTTGGCGGCTCGGAAATGAAAGGCATTTGTTACTGACACACGCGCGGCCCGGCCAACACACACACACGCTCAGCAGGGAGCCACGAGTTTACCCAAGTGACAGGCTTTAAGAAAATAGAATTCTTGCTTTGCTAATCAATGCCAGGCCGAAATTAGACAGAGATAGCTACAGCCAAATACATGATGAAAATAAATGTAGTCTGCTTTTAGGCGGCGAGCTCAAAACTTGCTCAGCTTGACCAGCTTCATTTCATGTGCAAACAGTTGCAACTAATGCAATTATTGTTTAACCAATCACACACACACACACACACATGCATACACACAAACATTCGTAAAGTAATTTGCCAAAAACTGAATTGCAGCCAAATCAAATTTGCGTCTAATTTGCACAGCAGCCGCTGCCGTCGCCGCAGTCAAGGTAAAAATATTTCTGCCACATATTCCAAATGACACAAAATCTCAGATTAGTTATGCAACAACAACAACAACACACACACACACAAACACTCTCAGAAAAACGAAAAGAAAATCTCTGGGAAAATATTTGCTGGGGAAAAAAGATTTTGTCGCCCGCAGTGTTGACTGGTCAACTTGCTAGCTTGACTAGAGCAGAGCAGGGGCAGGGGAAAAGGGGAGAGTTGGGTGTGCGTGTGTGTGTGTGCCTTGTATTTATGTATATTTCATGCAATATCCTGTTGAATATTTAAATTGTGTGTACACAATTTCCGGGGCAATGAGTTTGACAATGGAATCATTAGGAAAAGATAACCGAACCGAGAAGCAACAGAGCAGGAGAGCAGGAGGAGCTGCTGCTGCTGCTCGAGTCTGATAAGGACGCCTGACTGGACACTACGCCGCAATGTCCGACCGACAGAGAGAGATTCGAGTTAAGTTCTGCATACAATTCAACTCGTACATCTGCCAAATTGCATACACTGTGTGTGCTTTAAGCTTGCCCCTGTGTGTGTGTGCATGTGTGTGTGTGCGCGTCTGTGATTGCATTTTATTTTGTGCGTCCTTGTGGTATTTGTTTTGGCCTGGCCGTGCGCACAATTTATCAGAGCCAGACGAGACACGCGCCAAGCAAATTGACAATTAAATAGAGAGAAAGGCGAGAAAAACTTGATTAAAATTGACCAGGGCAACAGCTGAGGGGGAACAGGGAGGGGGAGGGGAGCAAAAGTGGCTACGCTTGTCAGCGCAGAAAAGGAAAGCAAGTCACAACGTAAAAGGGCAGCAGACGCACGTGCGCCAAACGCAGCTGGCAAGTGTTGTCCAGCAGCCATGCCACACACAGAGATGGGAGAGGGGAGGGGAAGTAGCAGCAGCGTACGCTGTCGCGTACGTGACCAACTGCAGGACTGTCAAAAGTTGTGAAAATTAAAAAATAAAGTCAAACAAATATGCGCGTTGTCTAAAAATGTGGCAAAAGCAGCTGCACACCAAAGCCATCGATAAGCTGAGTTCAAAGAGTAAACGCAAGAGATGAGCCAAAGGAGATGGAGAAGGAAGAGACAGTTAGTTAAAGGAACAAACGTATGGGATCTCTGCAAGGGTTAAACGGTTTAAAGAGTAGATAAAACAGAGTAGAGAAGTAATTATAGCTTGAAATAGTTAAGCTGAACAAGCAATATGAAAAAGGAACCATTCTTAAGTAGTAGATAGATGGATAGGTGGATTAACTTAATGATGATTTAACAGTTTAAGTATATCTAGGAATTTATCATTTCATACTACTTCATATGATTCCATTTTCATTCCATTTTCAACTCTTTGCCCCATTTCAACTTGACTGACAATATCGACACATTCTAAACCCATAAATGATATAGTATGTCTGTCATATCATATACTCATTTTCTGTTTTTTTACTTCTCCATTTTCAGCTCTTTGCTTGATTTCATCTTAAAGCAAATCGCAACAATTCGGCGACTCTCATTTATGTGCGCCCTGTAGCGAAAAACGCAAAAGCCAACAACAAAAAAAAAAAAACTGGCCACATAAGCTCGTAAAATCGACAATGATGTCATTGCACTCGCAGTGAGAGACAAAGAGAGAGAGGGCGAGAGGATGAAGAGAAGACATACAGACAGACATCATCAGCGTTTCAGCTCGCTTGCGTTGTCACAGTCGCATCAATGAGTCCCCGCGGTGACTTGCAGCTGCTTCTGCTGCCTCCGCCTGCTGCCTCCTTCTGCTCTGATGGCGTTTTAACAAATGCCAAAAACAGTGACAGACACACACACAGTCACAGTCACAACTGACTCCGTGTGCGTGTGTTTGTGTGTGTGGCCAGTCATTCGCCATCAAAGTCCGCTTGCGAACAATGCTCGCTGTAATTTTTATGCAACAAACACAAATTTCTCTGGGGTGCACTATGTAAAACTGACAGATGAGTTTCCACAAATAAAAGCAACAACAACAACAACTACGGCAACGGCAACGACAGCCACAAAATCTATGCTGATGACGGGCCAAAGTGCAACAACAACAACAATGGGAAACGAGAACGAGCAACATAGTATGCAAAATATAAGCAGCGCATGTGGCAACAACAACAACAGCAGCAACAAAATTTAACTGCACGACAAGTTTGGCTGCAATTTGCGGCGTCTGTTTAAAAAACGCGCACAAAGTTCGCTTAAAATCCCTGCTGGCTGCTGTAAGGGTACTTTCAGCAGCCACTGTTGTTGTTGCTATTGTTGTTGTTGTACTGCTCGTTCCTGCTGCAGTTTTTTACAAGTTTTGTTGGTTTAGAAAATGTTTATAATGATGTTGGCATTGACGAAAAAGTTGAAGTGCAAAACATAAACGAATTGACAAGAAGTTTCAATTAAATTTTAAGCACTTAAAACGCAAAATTGAAAAGTTTTGCTAGAGGTCGAAGGCGGGAAGAGAAGAGAAAGAGGTAGCGGAACATGGGGCAAAAATATTAGCTAAAATTTGAGAAGAACTTAAACTAGTTATGAAAGCAGTTAAATGCAAAGAAGGATATGTAAAGAAACTTATAAACGATTGCATAGCTCAAAATATAATTGAATAAAATATTATTTATAATAGATCTGTACATCGCATTAAGTTTAGATATTCTCAATGGAATGTTAACTCTACAAATATTTCATTAAAAATATATTAAACTCCTTCTCTACTTATTAAAGTTCCTTATGCAGTGTTTAAACAGATTTACCTGCCTGCACTCGCAATGTTTTTTAATCAGAGCTGCAGCTTGCTAATGCTGCCTTTCTCGCTCATTAACAAGCCCAAATGTTGCCGTTGCCTTTGAGCTGCAATGCATTTGCACAAAATGCACAAACACACACACATGCACACATACACACACACACAGCCACACAAATGCACGTGTAAAACGGAAGCACAACGAAGCGAGACGCGTCGACGCCTGCCACAGCCCGCACAAATGTAAAGCAGCCTCACAAAACCCCAACCCCAACCCAAGCCTCATTCTCTCCTCCACATGCCGTAGCTAAGCCAGCGGGTCCCGCGCCAACTGCAGCTGCAACTCCGAGGCAAACAGCTAAAGCTAACCAAAGTGTTGCACTTACAACATTTAAATGAAATTAAACATATTTCCTGCAGCTGCAATGGCAGAAAGAGACAGACAGACCGACATCGGCAGAGAATTAATTTGTTGAATGTGTCAGGGGCGTGGAAGGGAAAGGGGAGCAGGGGAGCAGGGGGCCAAACTGGGTGAGGAGGCTACGCGAAATTTGTAAGATGAAAGTTTTGCGCTTGAAGCTTATCTTAAGTGTGCGCACGCTTTGCACTCAACTATTTTGCTATTTTCCTAGGCGAAAAACTTTGCCGACAAATGTGGTTTCCGCCTGTATTTCACTCTCGCTCTGCCTGGTCTCAATCTCAGTCGCAGTCTGTCTCTGTCTCTGTCTCGCTCTGTCTCTGTCTCGCACTGTGTGTGGGCTGTAAGTGGCGTCGCGCATTCACGTCGTGGCATAATTTTCGCGCTTTTGTGCGCATAATTTAAATGACTTTTGAAAAGTTGCTCAAGTGGCAGCGGCGACGGCGGCGCCGAGATAACCCAAAAAGGTGTCTGTCCTCCTGCCTGTCGGTCTGTCTGTCTGTCTGTCTCTCTGCTGTCTATATATGTAATAATTATGATAATGTTAGTGCGCCCAAGTGGTTTACATGCTTGTGGTTGTGGCTTGAGGCGAAAGTTTTTGGCTGCGCATTGCGTATACGCAGCGTGTGCGTGCGTGCCGAGTGAAACGTTTTGTCGCCCAACAAAACTTCTTCTGGCCATCATTAAAACAAACAAATTATGCGCTTGCTGCACGCTGCGGGAACGGAGACGGGAGCAGAGTTACCTCTGCTTAGTGGCTGCGTGTCGAGCTTAATTGGGCAACGTCAACGCTCGTCGGCTCGAAAATCTATGCAAATAACATTAAATTATTAAACAGTTTTCTTTGCCTTGCAAATATTTAGCATATTTTGTGTTAAATTTGTTTGCGTGTCTCAAACAATTAGCAGCCGCACACCCACCGCACACACACACACACAAACACACATGGTTTGGCTGTAAACGCGCTCATTAACGTTTTTTGACGAAGCGTTGGGCGGGAGGTGGAAGCGACGACGGCCTGAAAGCCAAAACAGCCAAATGTCAAGCCCCGCCAAAAGCCAAAACCGAAGCCAAAAGGCATTTGCATAAACGCTGCGCAGACGCTGACGCTGACGCCGACGCAGGCGTTGTGCTGCATGTAATTGAGCGCTGAATTAGATGCAAATTGCTGAATAAAACAACAGTTATTTATGTTCGTTACTTTGTTTTGTTTGTTTTCCCATTTTGTGCGAATTTGCTTTAGTTTATCGCCCGTTCGCTCCCTCTGACCGTTTGCTCCGTTTGTTTTTGGTATCAATCAACCTAGGTTTTTATTATGCTTATTTTCGCGTAATAATAACTGCTTACAATTAATCTCAATCTTAAATACAGTTGTAGTTGTATCTTAGTGTGTGTGTGTGTGTGTTTTACGTAGTTAATTTGTTTATTTTACAATAGTCTAGGCAGAGAAAACCAAGTGAATAAAACGTATGGCAAAAAGTTGTTTTTCTTTTTTTGCCGCCGCTCGAAAGTATGCAGCACTTTTTCTTGGCCTGTCAACGCAGACGCAATAAAATTTCATTGCATACTTGCAGGCTGCAGCAATAAAACAAAATCAAATATGAACAAAAGAAACCGCTTGAAAACTATTTGCAATTATTTATCAGAGTTTCTTGCGCTCGGCAGCTTTTCACTGAATTTCTCTCTCTCTTTCTCTATCTTTTTTTATTGGAATATTTCCATATATCGTAGATATAATATTTGCGAATTAGATTACTATTATTGATTTGATATTCGTCTTAGGCTTAGGTACTATTTATAGTATGTGATAGTAGATACAGGCAACAAACAACATAGTTAGTTAGTTAATACTTTAATTTAAATATACCATATACCATATACTTTTATCGTAGTATTATGTTTAATTACAATTGTTTCAATATGCTTATTATTATAGTTAAATTGGCTTAGTTATTTAATGCGTTTACGTTATTCCGAACTTCAGCTAATGTATATGTATGTATGTATGTAATGCCTTGGCAATGCTCAGTGTGTTACGTTTAAATGTTTAATTTCTGATTTAATTATGCTGCGCTCTGGTTTCTGTTGTTGTTCTTGTAATTATTGTTGTATACGACTCGGGGGATTAGTTAATTATGCTTGCAATGTTATCGGCTATTTACATAAAAAGGCAATTGTATTTACAGCTTCTTTTTTTTCGTATCTATTTCAATTGAAAACTAATTCGATATTTACAGACAAAAAACGAATACGCCATACACTTTTGCGAGCTGCAACAATATGCTGACTAATGAAATCAATATACCCCCCGCACAATTTCGCGCAAGTAACCGCCCTAATTTGTGGCTGCTGTTTAATGAACTAAAATTAATTCAAATGATTAGCGCATAAATCAAGAGTCATAAATTAATGCGTGCGTTTATTTACGAATGCCGTCCTCCACGCTCCTCCCCTTTTGTCTCTTTTGGCCACCTCAGTGGCCAGTCGTAAATCCTGTCATCCTTTCAGACAACCCTGGGGCTGTCGCGGCTGCTTGCATTTATAATACTTAATTAGCTGCATTGTTCGCGCGATAACGGCAGAAGCGACAATGCATGTAAGTCAACACACACAGCAGCAGCAACAACAACACAGCAGCTGTTGCAAGAACAAACGGACACAATGAGGACACAGGAGCAAAAATATGATATACCTACTGCTGCTGCTGCGTCTCGAATAAAATGCATTATTTTTTACGGCATTGTGCAGCCTGGCAGCCACGGCATGTTGATCATACGCATTTCTTTGAATGCGCCTCATTTATCTATGACCCGCAAGGAGGAAGCGGAAGGGAGGAAATGCCATTCTTTGTCCAGTTAACTGCCGGTTGTTGCGTCTTGACCTGACCAATTGCCACATGCAACAAGCCTTAAATTATTAACACACACACGCGACATAAATACAGCAAATTGCCAGGCTGTGTGTGAGAGAGACAGACAGCTTTACAGCCATCTCTTTTTCATTTCATATATGCAAATGCATCATAGCGCCCTCTCTCCCTCTCTTTCATGGTCTTAATACCATTTTTCTTTGCCTGTCGATAGCGACGATCTGTCCCTGCCTCCGCCTGTCTGTCTGTCTGTCCAACCGCCTGTGGGCCACCTTTTGGGGCGGCTGCATGAGTTATGACCAATAAATTGGACATGTTAACTGTGTCTCGTTGTGCGCGTGTGTGTGTGCCGGCCTGGTCCGGTCCGGTGTCGGCCCGGTGCAGGACACCGCAGGCCACGCAATTTTATGCTGAAATTAATTGCAAGCATTTCGCGCAGACAACGCAGGCGTTCGTTGCACCGTCACTGTGCACTGTGTCGTGTCGCACGGGTCGTATGAGTAATAATATAATTAGCATGTGCATTTATTAAAAAATGATGAAAGCGCACAAAAGGCCAAGCAACAATTTGCCCTATACGCAAAAATCAAGGCAATGACCACGCGAAAGTTGCCTGAATATTAATAATATTATTTCCCCAAGGGATACCCTGTAGGGGTGCCACAAAGGGTATGATGTAGCAATGAAGAAGATAAGCTGAACTTAAAAAAGTTGCAGAAATTTATCTGTATTTGCACTTCAGGCTGCAAGTTCTCTTTTCAGTCTGCTCTAGGGTATCTGCTAGTGCAGCACTACCCTTGCAATTGCCTACCCTAGCGCATTGTTAAAATTAATGACATTTTTAAGGCGTTTTAATGCGCCGACCAACATCGACACATGGCAACAACTGTAAAACCCTTCCGGGGGTACGCACAGCACACGCCGGGCGTAGCGCCACGCCACGCCTCAAAAAAACGCCCCTGCAGCGGCAGCGGCAGCGGCAGCAGCAACGTCGCATTTTCATTAAATAAATTGCAATTTTTATGCTGCAACGCTGCAAACCGCTTTTCGGCTGCCCCAAGTGTGGACTTGTCAAATGGCGAATGACGAAACAAAACAGGAGCAAAGAAAAACAGAAAAGAGAACACAGAACAGTAAAATGCATAAAAGTAGAGCAAAACGAAGAGCCTGACTGATATGTGCAGAGGGTATGTTAACACGTATACAACAGCTATAACAAAATGCATTTGCTTAATTGCCCCGATAGGGGCCCCAAATCTGATCTGACTGCGCCAATTCGTGCGGCATGAAAAACTTTTAGTTACTTTTAACCAAAACAACAACAACAACAACGGAGGAAAGTAGATAGACATATATAGATAGAGTATATGTAGGTAATTATCATATGTCTGCTCATCATATGTATACGTAATGTGTGTTTTTTACAGATATGCTAGATTCCATTTACGCAAGTTTTAAACAAAAAACACAAAACGCAAGGTAAACTTTGCCTCAATTATTATTCAACTAAATTTCATTTTCATACTTCGGTTTTCCCTTTTGAATTTTCACACAAGCAAAATATTTTCTCACAAAACATGCAACTGTCTATACAAAAAGCTATGCTCTTTTTTTTGCATTTGGTAGAGAAATTAGCATGCTAAGTCCTAAAAAACAGATCAATTCGGAACGCAAAGCCTAACGATTTAATGCTAAGTTGTATTATACATACGTAAACTATGCACTCTCTATATATATGTGTGTGTATATTTAGATATATGTATATTATTTCACTTGTACAAATAACTAGTCTGCTGTCTGTGTATCTCTGTTTTGATATAGTTATCTTAGCTTAAGATTCTCGTATTGTACATTAAATGAGCATTTAATACTTTGATGAGTTTCTTTTATAATTTTACAAATTTGCACAAAACCAAACTGACTAAAGATTTGTATAAACATAACGAGAGTTTTTTTCCTTTGTCTTTCAGCTGCAAAATCAATAGAGTCAACCTAAATGCTACCCCTTGTAACCCTGTGTGTGTGTGTGTTTAGACCCTTTGGCTGCATTTTACAAATGCCTTTTTTGTTCGTCTTTCGTTCGTTTTTCGATTTTGTTTATATTCTTTTACTTAACTAGTTTATTGATTTCAGAGCACATTCAAGAGCAGAATCAGTCCGGCGCCCAGCCAGCTCAGCCTATGCAGCATGCCCAGCGCTGCAGGCAGCAGCATGAAGAGAAAGTAGAAAGTAACAGAAGAAGCAGAGTTTGGTTAGTCACAAAATATGTCGCAGCGTTTGGCCGAAAGGATTAGTGAAGCACGTAACAAAAGATCTTTGAACTTACCCATTGCTGATGCTGCATACTCATTCGGTGGTCGCTCCGTGTAGAACATGCTCTTGCCTATCGCCAGGGATCCCTTGCCACCAGCGCCGCTGGCACTGCCGCTTAACGCCGACAGACTGTTGCCCGCGGCACCGCCGCCGCCGTTGCCGCCCGGCAGCAGGGAGCTTTGCATCGATGAGGCAGAACTCGAAGAGGCGGCGGATGAGCCGGAGGAGGCCGCCGACGAGGAGCCACTGCCAGTGTACAAATCGTTTTTCATGGCATACACATCCGTTTGTAGCGATTTCGTTGTATCGTTGCGTAACGAGGGAATGATGTTGCCTGCGATAGAGAGAGAGAGAGAGAGAGAGAGTGAGATGGGAACATGTTAACTGAAATTAGAGCTGTCGGCTTGTTGTTGTTTATAATTCAGCTAATAACTCAATAACAAGCACAAGTGGCAACCCCTCCACTTGGGCAACCTTTGACACGATGCTCAAGTTAAATTGTGTGGAAATCTTGTGCCAGCCACTTGGCAGCGATACAAAAATTTACCACGCGCGCAAACACACACAGCCACACTCAAACACACACACACACACATGTCTATAGACAGAGCGCACATCCTTTGTTTGCCAGGGGGCAGGATTACGTGAGTGCCAGAGACGATGCCGCGCCAGTCACTTTAAATAAAATATGTTTGGTCCTTTTCTTTCGCTGGAGTCGTAACTTGTTGTTGTCCGTGTTGCTGTTGCTGTTGCTGCTGTTGCTGTTGCTGGCTACGGCAGCGGCAGTGTTTCAAATGTGTTTCCAACCTAATGCCCCCGAAAATCCCCTTGCAGCATAATCCGCAGCATATTGCTTTGCCCTGGACTAGCTAGCACACACACACACACACACAGACAGTGTGAAGAAGGGATTGGGAGAGGAGCCAACCGTGGCCGAGTGGGAGAGAGAGAGAGAGAACTTGAAAGTGTGTGTACTTTTCTGCTCGACTTGAGTTGCGAAAGCCCCACGTTGAAATAGTCAAAAGTGCTTTGCTTTACTTTATCTCCTTGTGGGCGTGTCCCTAGCCTCCTCCTCCTCCTCCCATGCCAACTCCTGCTGCTGCTGCTGCTGCAGCTCCAGTTTCAGCCACGGCTCCAACTTCAACTCCAGCTCTTCGTACTCCCCCTCCCTTTGCTGTTGGTGTTTGTGGCTCTGTCTGGCTTAGCTGCTACTTTCGCAGTTTTGTTTGTGGCTCGCCGTATCCTGTATCCCACACAGTCTGAATGTGTCTGTGTGTGCGTGTGTGCGGGTGTGAGTAAGTGTCGGTTTGCCGGTGTGACTTTCACAGTTTATGCAACGCTCGCTCCGCATGTGCTAAGCACAAAAACGAGCATCACTTTCAGTCGACCTGCTGCCCGTCACGCCCCACCCGCCTTCCCCACCCCCCGTACTCCCCATCAGCTCGTGCTTGTCTGATACTATACTTACTCTCCCTGGACTCGACGGTGGTGTGCGTCACCTGCTTGGATGGTGTTGATGGCAAAGGTATTTCTGCAAAACAGAATCGAATCGAATAACCAAGGCATAATTAATTATGCTAAAATAAACAAAACGAGTTTTTAATTTCACTCAGTGTGTGTGTGTGTGTGTTTGTGTGTGTGTGTGTTGTGGTTTTGTGTGTCAAGTGAAAAGGTCGCGCCGTAGTGCGGTCAAGTTGCCTGGCGTGGAAACCCCGCAAAGAACTCAATTTAAAGTGTGCACAGTTTTCCCAGCTTGACTTTTATTTTGCCAACTGTGGGGAAAACGTCTTGATTAGCCACATTATGTGCTAGAAAAAAAGTAGGTCAACGCCAGCGAAAATGTGTTAATTGAGCTGCGCGCAAAAGTATGCTATGAAATTTTGCTTAAACTTTATGGGCAGCAAGGAAAAACTGTAGGAAAATTATAAGGAATATTGGCAAATTTTACTAATTTTATTATATATAATCTTTATATATTCCCAATTTCTATACTTTATCTAAGAAATAGTAAATTGCTAACTTTGCTCACACTCTTAAAGCCTTTTTCCATGTCCTTTCCCCGCTCACAGTTAACCCAAAAAGTCAGCTAACTGTATAATTGCCAAAAAAAGGAGAGAGAGCAAAAAAGCTAACAGGAAACAGTCAACTTATAGAAAAACCACTTTGATATCCGACCTTCTGAGGTCGCAATCAAACTAGCAACGACCTCAACGAAAACGAAAGAGAGAAAAAAGAAAACTGTTTTCGTTTCTAGTACTACAAGTGGAGGCGAATGCGTTTAGCAGCCACTGTGGGAGATGCAGATGCAGGTTGTAGTACAGTGCATGGAAAATAAATAAATACAAACCAGGTAAAAACAAGTAACGAGAGCTACGTGCAAGACTGTTAGATACCCCTCGTTTAACTTTGGAATACCTAATAGAAACTATATACAATTTTTGGCCATTTGTCTAGACAGTTGTTGCCCTTTTTTAATCTAAGGATTCGTGTACAAACGAAGTATACCCTTTTTGATTATTTTCTATGGTATAATAAACGATACAACAGACAAGCAGGCAGGTGGCAGTGGGAGGCTACATAGTAGGCAGGTGGCTGCAGCAAACGATAGAAAGTCAAACAATTCCGGAATGCAGCTTTATTTTACGTCTACGTTTACGTTTATACCTTTCACGTTTATATAGAAAACGTATCTGTATCTGAGCATGTACGTGTGTGCTGGCCGAAACCGAATACGTAGCCGAATAGCTATGCCAAAACTAGAGGCAGACACACACAGTTCGTCGTCGAGTTGGTTGGTCGCTCGTTTAGTTTTACGCTCCAGTGCAGCGCGCCGAGCGCACATATCGCTGCTAGACGGGACGCTTGTCGGGCTCCTCCTCCTACTACTGCCACTGCCGCTTCCTTGCTGCTTGCCTTAGCTTGTGGGCGCTGGTGCGGCACATAGGTAAAAGCTTTTGGCAAAATTGTGGCACAAAGGGCGCTCGATATTGCATTGCTGATAGTGTGCGGGTGTATGTCTCTGTGTGTGTGTGTGTGTGCGGGTGTTTGCTTGTTGCAACTGCTGCACTTAAGCTACCAATACAAATGCACTTACCATAAACACGTATGGAGCCTTCCGTTTCCCCAAGTGAATTCTTTGAGATGCATCGATAGTTGCCAAAGTCGCCATATTGTAGGTTTCTTATCGTCAGTTTCATGTGGGCGCTGCACGAAATAGATAGTTGCGAATGAAAGAAGATACAGGTAATGTTAGAGGTGATTCCCACAAACGATTTCGCCACCAAAGCGCCAAAACGCCTCGAGGAGCAAGATAACCACGGGAAAACTTTACTAAAGTTAAAGAGAGTCTTTCGCTACTTGGCGAATTCGTTTGTGGGAACAACCCGTTGCTCACATAGCTGCCTTGCTGCATCGTAGGCAAGTGCAAATGCATTATAAATATTTAACGAGACTCGCTAGGGTTCACTCACCGATACGAGTTCTCAGTGTAGTCGGTCTTGTACTTTTTGCTCGGCAAGACCATAACGGAATTGTACACCCAATAGATGATGGCCCTACAGAGAGAAAAGGACAGAAAGAGAGTCAAAATCAAATTTAATTAAACGAATGAGCAAAATATTTTGCAATTAAAATCGAAAATAAAACAAGAGAAATCACTAAGAATTCTTCGAATAGTTGAGCGCGCTTAAAAGTATGCTACATAAAATTTAAAACCAGAACGGCAAACTCACTTGGGATGCGCCTCCGTGTGGCAATCGATGGTAACATCTGTGCCAGCTGGCGCGCCAACAAGTTGATTCGGCACCCAAATCATTGGCGAGACTGTGTGGAGAAGACGGGGGGTAAGATACATAGAAAGAGAGAAGTCAGTAAAGTAAATGATACCGAAGGGAAAAATGAGAGTCAGTACGTGTGAGTGTGTTTCTGTGTGTGTGTGTGTGTGAGGCAAGGTGGCACTGCATTTTAAGCGTTTGGCCAAAGTACGCATAAGCTGCAGCATTACGTATGTTCAATGGGTAGCTCCATCTCCTACTCTCTCTCCCCGTCTTCCCGTCTCCCTCTCTGTCTTTCTGTCTGCTGTGTCTGTCTGCCTTGGAAATGAAAGTGCAATGACAAAGCTGAAAAACTTATGCGAGACATGGCTGGCATGGCATGAGGCAATGAGACAACACGTTAAGAACAGAAAATGTAAAGTTTAGCAGGAAGTACTACGTGCTGTGGGTTTTTTGTCGGGATTATTATGTATCATACTATCTAGGGATGACGATGTGTGAGTGTGTTGCTAAAGACAGTTCGTGTCTGTCAAATGCGAGTAGACAGTTACAAAGTGTAGAAAATAAGTTGAGAATTTAAACAATGAAAACTTTCAAAGTGCTATAAAAGGGAAGGTTATTTATAGTTACTAGTTATTATTATTTACTGTAGAATTTCATTAGCTAGTAGATTGTTATGTGGATTCACTCTTATTACAACATTTTCATCACGAAAATTCCGCACAGTGTTGTCCTTATCAATATAGGAAAAATGTCTATGCAGCTTCCCCTGTGGCTCCTCCCTGCTCTTCTTCCCTTGCCTGTCTAGTTTGCCCCAGTTTTGTGCACATTGTGAACACGAAATTGAAACAGCGAAACGGCTTGTTGCGAAATTTAAACGTTGCCGCCTGACAATGCCTACCTACCTACATCAGGCGTCTCCCCCTCCTCCTCCATCTAACTACCATATCGTGCACGCACCAAACCGTTCATAATAAAATAGAGAAAAAAGCGAGTAGAAGCGGCGCGGAGCGAACGCCGTCAAAGTCATACGTGCAATGCCGGCAAGTGACTTTATTGCAGCTACGTGACGTGAATTATTGTCAATGTGTATGTGTATGTGTGGCGGGGGAGTGGTGTATCAGGTGTGGGGTAGACGTAGTGTATGTAGGGTGTTCGGCAGCAGAAACTCGTTAGGATTAACAAGCGTTTACTTGGCACACACAGCAGCGTGCAACAGTCAAGCCAACAGACCCTTCTCCCCCCCCCCCTTCTCCTTCTCTCCTTCTCCTCCCCGCCATCTATCAGCTGCTACATTAGCAGGGCGAGTCGCGCCAGAAGTCGCGTTTGTCACGGGAACGGAGAACGTAGAACGTAGAACGCGCATGCAGTTAAATTGATGAGCAGCAGGTACGCTTCGACACATACATAGACACACATAGATGGATGAGTTGCCGCATAGATACTACATACAAGCAGATACTGCCGTCTGCTAGTCCCCCTGTCCCTCTGTCAGTTCTTGTCGTCGTGCTCGTTAAGTGCAGGCGCGTGTTACAGCGCAGAGCGCCATATAATGTGCTCGCTCACAAGGTATCTGTGTGTGTGTGTGTGTGTGTAGGGATAGTTTTCGTTTGGCTTCTGCTTGATACTTACACTCCACATCCAATATGATGCGCTTGGATACCGAAGGGGGCACGCCGTTGGTGGCGATGCACAGATAGGCGCCCATCTCGTTGCGGCTCACTTTGGTCAGCGGCAGCACATCGCCATCGTAGACGAGCACTGTGTGTGTGTGTGTGTGTGCGTTGTTTGCCGGAAGGAAGTGTCCGCACCATGGAAATAAACGTGCCGGGCATAGAGAATTTTCAATGAGACAAGAGCAACGTGAAATGTTACTACATTAGGGTGGGCAGTTTAAAAAGTTGTGAAGCGTTGTGAAAAAACTACTCAAAACTTCAGGCAAACTGTGACCATAGAGTTACGACTTCATTTAGCATAAATTATAGCGTTCATAACTCAAAAGACTTTCTAGTTGCCACAACTTTTGAAACCACCCACTTTAGCATTTTCTCCTGCTTTCTCTCATACCTTTCTTCTTCTTTTCAACGGCAATTTCCTCACCATCCTCGCGTCGCCAGATGATTTTGGGTGTGGGGAATCCGTCGGCGCGACACGTCATGTTGATGTTTTGGTTTTCACGCACCGCCACCGAGGATGGCGTGCTCTCAATGTCCAGTATATTGGGTGGCACTGTGGGCAGACAGAAAGAGCAACAGTAGTGAAGAGAGAGAGAGAGAGAGAGAAGCTCACTGAGCTATGGCTACTTACCCACAACCTGCAGATAGCCCACTTGACTAATCATTGGATTCGTGTTCACCTGGCACATGTAATAGCCACGATCATCCTGATGCGCCTGATTCACATGCAGCAGCCACGTGTTGTCCGTGTAGGTGATGCTGTAGCGTGGTATGCGTGAGATGACATGCCTATGGATGGTGAGTATCATCTGGCGATCAATGTGTATCCAGGCCACCTAAAGAGAGCGAGAAGTGTTGAGTCAACTTGGCAGAGTCTGGACAGGCACACACACACACACACACCGCAACGCACACACCCCTGACTAGTTGTAATAAATGAATGCCATGTTGTGACACATGAAGCAGGGGAGTAGCAGCATCTGTAGCAGCAGGCGGACCAAGTGAAGCCAACTTGACAGCTGTTTCCGCTTTTTTAATACACTTTTTTTCTTCTTCTTCTTCTTCTTGTCTGCTCTACGCTTTCTTCGCAGCACTCACTCTGTCGGGCTTCGTTTGCTTACACTGCGTGTGACATAAGGACAGGCCATGTCCAGGGCAAGGATTTGCTGCAGCAAACTTTTCAAATTTACTTTCTGTGCCCAGTGACAGCAATGAGTTTCTCGTTCGTTCTTAGCTCAACAATGGCCACCAATGCCTGATGAAAGTCCAATAAGAAGCACGAGCAGCAGCTACAGCTACAGCTGTGCGAGTCCTGTCACAAGGACGCATAGTAGTAGCTGCCTTCCACCCACTGCCACTCCTACTCCCACTCTATCGCTCTCACGATGAAGTTGATATGGCGAGTAAATATTTGTGATTTGCTATGAACGCGCAGTGTCGGCAACTGAGATAAATGATAAGTGATTTTCCAGTCACATTCTAAACGAGCATAGGGATCAGATCACAGTTCACTTTAAGCCTTAAAGGGCAATTGGGGGTTCTAGCTTTATTAACCAATAGTTTTCCACAAGAGAAATTCCAAGTTAATTCCTTTTATCGCCAACTCAACGTTCCAAGTCTATCCTTGCAAAGTTTCAACATCCTTTCCACGTTTTCAAACTCGCATAACTTTGTTAAAATTCATCGGATTTTGATGAGGAATGACATTTTCTTCATGGCTTGACATCTAGCTTGATTCTACATCAAAATATTACAAATGTAAAATTTTCAAAAAATTTCCAATTTTTCCATGCTACCCCCTTGCAAAGTTTCAACATCCTTTCCACGTTTTCAAACTCTCATAACTTTGTCAAAATTCATTGGATTTTCGTGAGGAATGACATTTTCTTTATGGTTTGACATCTAGTTTGATTCTTAATTCAAATTTTACGAATATAAAATTTTCAAAAAATTTCAAATTTTTCCATGCCACCCCCTTGCAAAGTTTCAACATCCTTTCGACGTTTTCAAACTCTCATAACTTTGTCAAAATTCTTCATGGTTTGACATCTAGTTTGATTCTACATCAAAATATTACAAATGTAAAATTTTCAAAAAATTTCCAATTTTTCCATGCTACCCCCTTGCAAAGTCTCAACATCCTTTCCACGTTTTCAAACTCGCATAACTTTGTCAAAATTCATCGGATTTTTATGAGGAATGACATTTTCTTAATGGTTTGGCCTCTTGTTTGATTCTGCATTAAAATATTACAAATGTAAAATTTTCAAAAAATTTCGAATTTTTCCATGCTACCCCCTTGCAAAGATTCAACATCCTTCCACGTTTTCAAACTCGCATAACTTTGTCAAAATTCATCGGATTTTCATAAGGAATGACATTTTCTTCATGGTTTGGCCTCTAGTTTGATTCTTCATTCAAATATTACAAATGTAAAATTTTCGAAAAATTCGAAATTTTTCCATGCTACCCCCTTGCAAAGTTTCAACATCCTTTCCACGTTGTCAAACTCTCATAACTTTGTCAAAATTCATTGGATTTTCATGAGGAATGACATTTTCTTAATGGTTTGGCCTCTTGTTTGATTCTTCATTCAAATATTACAAATGTAAAATTTTCAAAAAATTTCCAATTTTTCACTTTAAGCCTTAAAGGGCAATTGGGGGTTCTAGCTTTATTAACCAACAGTTTTCCACAAGAGAAATTCCAAGTTAATTCCTTTTATCGCCAACTCAACACTCCAAGTCTGTCCATATTCGTCTCTATCTTTCTGTTTAGTCAGCTCGGTCTAGGCCACAACTTGCCACGTCTGTCTTATCTATGGCTGTCAATTCAACACACACACACACACCCACAGTTGATGGCTGCGCATGTGTGTGTGTGTGTGTCTGTGAGCAATTCACAAAATTGATTTTAGACAGTGTCGCCAGCTTGAAACTCCATTGTACGCACGATTTATGACACGCCCCCCCCTAATGGCAGTTGCCACTCATATTGAAACACTCACCTTATAGCCACCCAAGTGTTCGACCACGCAGGGCAGATTCGCATCGCGGCCCACGGCAACCGTGACATTTGGTATGGGCTGTGCAAAGCGTGGCTCATCCATCATCACTGCAAAGAGAAGGGAGTGAGGGAGAGAGGGAGAGAGAGAGAAGAGAGAGGCGTAAACAAGTCGGTTAGTTAATGAGCAGCATGACGAGTACAACAGGGCAGCAAAGGACTAAAGATAATCAAGCAACAGCATGTGCAACTAGTCAAAGCAGCAGCAGAACTATGGGGTATGATAAAGTTAACTTAGATGTTTTGCTAACCTAAATAGTAAGTAACTGGGCAAAAATATAGTATATAGGAAGACAGATCTATTAGCATAAAACCTTAACTATTAATAAGTTGTAAAGGCAAAGATTTTTCTATCTTAAGAAGCCAACTAATTAATGCATAGCCAGTGAAACTCAAACTGAGCAAAAATCATAGCATACTATGCAGCGCAGCTTAATAAATTCACATAATATGTTTATATTAAAAGAGGAGCTGTGCAATAGCCACAAGCATAACTCGGATAATCCATTGCAAAGTAGATACAGAACGAGAAGTTGCCGCTGCTGTTGTTGTTGTTGTTGTTGCAGCTGCAGCTGTCGCCGGATGTCCATGACCCGCAGGCCAAATATAATCAACGGCTGCGTTAGTGTCATTATGAAATAATTTAACAAAGCAATTTTTTATCTAGTCAGGCAGGCCAGAGAAGCAGCAGGAGCAGCAGCAGCAACTGCAGTCAGAGACGAAGCCGGCAGGCAGAGCTGCTGCTGGAGTCAGTCGGCACGTAGTCTATGGCGACAAACCGCAGCCTGTTGAGGCAATGCGGACGTCCTTGTTTTAGTTGTTGCTGTAGCTGTAGCTGTTGCTGCTGTTTTGTTTTTCTATGCATTCATTTCGTGTGCTGCTGCTGCTTTTCCCGCGGAAATGCTGCACAAAAGCAAAACATCAGGCAGGCCGTTAAAACACGGCAAGTGCGCCCTGTAGGTAGAGCGAGGAGAGTGCGAGGGTGGAAGGGGTAGAATGTTATGGAGGGTAGCTTGTTATCTGCAGCGCACAGTTGGCGCACAGCCCCCCCTTTGCACACTACAGCATTTCATGGGACGGACACGGACACGAAGCTGGCATTGAAATTGAATGCAAGCCGCACTGCCTCCCCTTGCCCCTCCCCCTCTGGCCACACGCCTTGTGGCCCATCGACAGCGTCGTCGGCAATTTGAGGTCTCATTTTACTAATTAAATTATGACTCGACTCGACAGTTTCGACACCGAACACCTCGAACTGTCTGCAATCCTTTGTTCGCACCGCACCGCACCAAGCCGAGGAGAGGCGAGCCAGGGCGAGTTAGCTGAGTCAGGCGATGCTGTGCAGGGTGAATTTTGAGATATTTTAAAGCAGCTCGCATACTTAATTGGGAGACTACTTGGCGGAGATTTGCTTTAAAATTCTACTGGCCAAATTATATGAGATAAGTTTAGAAGGGGGCGAAAATGAGTTTGTTTTATTAAAAGCCAAAAATAGCAAAAACCAAATCTGTTGAGCTTTAAATAGGGTTGAAATTTTCGAAGTCGCCTCTGGGAATAAGCATAGTAATTTAATATACATTTTATTCACATAGTAATAATCACCTGAGCTGTCAAAAAAGGGAAAATTTGCTAAAGTAAAGACAAGAAATACCATTTTTCTCTTATGTCCGAAAATACCTCATTGCCCTAATAAGTATGCAATACTTTTCTTGGAAATATTCTGAAGGAATAAATTATGGAATTAAAGTAAAACTTTTAATTGAACGCATTAACACGTTGCTTTATTGAATAGAATTGCTAAACAACTTGCATCCTTTTCAAACCTTACTTAATTAATTACACAAAATTTACTTTAATTACTTACCATGTGTGACCAGATTTGTCATGTAGATGAGAAACATAACCCGCCGATTTGTGAAACGGCTGGGAAATATGTTGAGCGCAATTAGCAAAAGTTTAATTACCGTAATGATAAACATTTCGTAGCCGGTGAGTTTAACCCGGGGCGTTTTTATTTGATACGCGATTGAGTTAGTGTGTGTGTGTGTGACGGTTGTGTTTGTGTTTAATCAGTATTAGCCAAAGTACACACACGCACACTGGCACACACGATGAAATGCACGTTTAATTACACGGCGCGTTCGCTGTTTGTGTGTGTGTGTGTTAGTTTTTCACCGGGTTTTCCATTTGAATATTTGCCGCTTTTAGCTTGATTTTACTTTGAGTTCCGCATACATTTTTCGTGTTCTGCTTTGACTACGTTTTTTTTTCCTCTAACGTTTCTCACTCTCTCTTTCTTTCTCTGCGTCGCTTTGCGTATTTTATTGTGTCGTTTTACGGATTTCACATTTATTTGATTTGCGTAATTTAATTTGCACACACAAGTGAACACTTTGGCAATTTTTCGCCGCACATACTACCCCGTGCACGGGCAATTCAAATTTCATTTAGCGTAAAGCTTTAAAAATCGCTTAATTCACTTGACGCGCCGATTCGCATTGCAGTTGTTGTTGTTGTTGCTGTTGTTGTTCAGTTGCTGTAGACGAAACAATGAAAATTGAAAATAAAAATTGCATACGTAGACCAAGTGGGAGGGGGAAGCAGCGCAACGATTCGAGGGGGATTATGGCATTTATTATTATGGCACTCGCATGTTCATTTGTTGTTGTGTGGGCTTTACAATGTTGTATGCACACTCTGTGCGTGTGTGTGCGGGTGTGTGTGGGCGACTGACTACACAAGCAACAACACAAACACAAACAACAATGTCGTACGCATTGCAGCGCTGCTGTTGTTGTTGTTGTTGTTGCTCTTGTTGGGATTTTCGGTTTGCAAAGTTCATTTGACTGCGTCTCTCTGTGTCACTGAGCCTGCGAGTGCGAGTGTGTGTGTGTATCTCTCTGCCTCGCTGTATGTGTGCTACCATTGCTACATTTATTATTAATAGCTCTGTATTCCGGTCAGTTGTGTATACAAATGAACGCGCTGCATTGATGTTGCTATTTTATGGCCACTCTACGCATTGTTGTTGTTGCTTTTGTTGTTGCTGCTGCTGCTGCAGCTACTGCCTTTATTACTGTTATTGTTGCTGCTGCCAGCCCATGTCATAACATGGCCACATTTTCATTGCGCATGAATCGCTGCATTTCGTTTCATTTCATTCTGGGCTTCTCTGCTCTCTTGTGCGGGCATGCACAGCTATGTACGGCAGTCTGCATTCTGTCTGGCATTACAGGGTATCTACGCTGTAACCGATTGCTGTTTGGCACACACACAAAATTGTTCAATGATTTATGAATGCACGCGACATATCAGTTTACAGCACTCCCTGCCCTGCCACGCCCCCCGTTGCATACTTTAACCCATGCCCGACAGCAAGAAAATTAATTTTTAATGCAACTGCTGCTTGCACAGCGTTTGCTGCGCTTAAACATTTATATCGCATGCATTTAATAATATATCGAATAATCGAATGTTTTACCCCAACCACCCCCCGTGATGTTTTATTTGCAGTATTTAAAATTGGCGACTCGCGTTGCGTTTACACAAAAAAGCGAATGTAAACAATCGACTGCCGCCGTGTGTCATGTGCTGCGCTGTCCATTGTCTCTCCTCGTCTGTTCTGTCTGAGTTCATCTCGCTTTTTACGCATTTACCTCGGCCAATTTTTGCCTCAATCAATTTTCCACTCTTCTCTCATTTTTGCGCTTATGAAATATGGAAAAACTCAAGCGATATGCAGCTGCCTGCATTATACAATAATTGACAATGTTGTAGGAAGTCGTACGGGGAAATGTGCTGCGGCCTGTGTTTTTCCCTCGTTTTTCTCATTTCCATTTGCATTGCGAAACAAATTAAAATAATAAGAAATTAAACGGAAAACTTTTTGTGTTTTTTGTGCTGTTTCGAAATTGTTTAATTGTGTGTGAAAAGCAATTAAAGCGCGCGAGGCGTATACGTAATTTAATTAAATTATAAAATAATTGATACAATTTACGCGGTAATTAAAATGGCAGAAAATAGGCAAATTTAGTAGAAATTGGCGCCGAAATTATTCTAATTTAATCGGCACAAAAGCGAAATGCTGCAAGTGAGGTTTGACTGCATAATAATACTAGTCCCTTTGTTGAGCTGCAAGGCTGCAAGTGAGTGTTAATTAACAGTTCTATATTAGGACTAACTAATTAGATAGCCTCTACATTTCAATTTATCGCTCTGGATAGGCTTTCTCTTCGATTCTGAGCTCCGTCTTCATCCCCGAACTGAGCCCCCAATTAGTCGCTCTATTTATAGCTCAACTATTTTGATTCCCTCACTTTTGATTCCCCACAAAATGTCGCTGGGCTCATCAACATGACTTTTGTCTCTACTCTGGGACATCTCAATCAATCCTTCCTGCTGGCATTTAACTAGTCCAGCTTAATTTGTTTTTGTACGCTGATTCCGAGTGAAAATCAATTTCGACGACCTCCACAAACAGCTGTCATGAATTTACATATGTCGCGCCACAAATTCAGGCAGGCTAGCAGGCAGGCTGGGAGGCAGGCAAGGAATGTGGCAGCCGCAAATGCGACATACGCCTGTCGACTGACTAAGGGGGCGTGGCACACATGGTGCGTGTGCGTGTGCGTGTGCGAAGGCTGCTGTCGAAATGGGCGTTTTGTTGCTTGCTGCTGACATTTTATGGCTGACGACAATGTTTTTGGCTTCGTCACGCCCCCTCAGCTACCGCCCCCCTCCCCCCCCCCTCACAGCCACAATGACCGCCCATGCCATTGCCCCGATCATCATCGTCGTCTATGAACTCTATGCACTCTCGGGCAGGCAAAGTAATTAGGTTGAAATTACAAATTATGGGTTCATGTAGCAGATTATAGCGACAAAATCAGAGCGAGAGAGAGAGAGAGAGAAACGCACATGACTGGAAATTACAGCATTTGTTTTCGACATACTACGAAGCGGAGCAGAATGGAAAGCAAATTTTCGAAAATGGACAAACGGAAGGCAACCCTAGAGCGGCGGCACGAGCAGCATAATGGAGTAGGGTGCATGGCTTTAGCTCGTTAAAAAGCACTTAGACCCGGTCGGGAAGCGGAATGGGAAGGGGGTTCAGGACCAAAACAGTTGGGTAATTATGATGCAATCAGTCTGAAAACAAATGAACATGGGCTAAAAATCAGAAACTCAACAGGCAAGTGACATGTATAAATGAAGCCTCGACTTTTTCCCTTCACATTCTCCATTCACTTTTCAATTCCGTCACGACGCAGACGACGACAATGTAAATTATGCTTCAAGGTGGCAACGATGGCAGAAGAAATGGCTGCCTCGACTCGACAGTCATCTCTCGCCTGCATCTTGAGTGGCAGGCGGCAGGCGGCAGGCAGTCGAGCAATGCGGCACAACTGCAAATGGAATTGCTTGACAGAATGTCACAGAGAATGGATAATGCTGCTGCTGAGTGGGAGGGGGTGGGGCAACAGCCACAACATGCGCCATGGAAATGCATTAAGTTTCCTCTCTCAGTCCATGGCGAAACAAACACGATGCGAACATGAGAATGTTTGACAATCTTAATGAGCATTAAAAGGTTAATTTATATGCAACATCATCAGCAGCAGCAGCAGCGGCACGAGCACGAGTTCCAATTTCTGCTCTCTACTTATATATTTAAAAAGCCATTCAACATTATAATTGCGCAGAATTCCAAAGAACACAAACAAAAGAAGTTGTTTTTTGTGCAGCGTTTCTTTTTTGCCGCCTTGTGGCGCTAATTAGTTCGTTTTCGGTTTGTTATTATCTTTTGTGCAAATAACTGGAGAAACAATGGCAACCCTTTTGGCAGTTGCTGCTTCTGCTCCTCAGGCAGCACCTACCGTTTAGGCGCGCACGCCTCGTGTAATGAGCTTAAGAAGCAGCACAGACAGACAGACAGACAGGGACAGACAGTCGAAGAGAAGATATCAAAGCGTATTGCGGTCCATTTGTAGTTACGTGAAAATATTCAATTGTGTCTGTAGTCTGTAGACTACAAGCAGGTATTAATTGGAATTATAATACCAAAATGTGTTGTTATGTGCCATAGTTGAGACAATTGTGTCTGCCGAACGAAAGATGTCTTTGCCCTGTGCTAGGGGATTATCTTTCAACTTTGAATAAATGCAAACAAACGCGAAGATGAAACTGTAACTGATGCTATGATTTATGCAGAGCTGCAGGTATCAATAACAGGGCAAGAAAACGGGAAAGAAAACTGCAATAACGAGGCGAATGATAGAAAAACCATTTGCCGCGTAATTTGGATCAGTGCGCGACTCCGGTTACCGGTTGCAACAACGAGACAGCGAGGAAGAGGGAGGGCGGGCAACGTAATTCCTTTACAAGCTGAAGGATATTAAAAACAAGTGCGCCAAGTGCAACGGCAGCAGCAGCAACAGAAGCGGCAGCAGGAGGCAAAATGTTGCATAAACTTAACATAAATAATGAAAGCAATATTTCAGCTTGCTTGCAGCACGGCAAGACGCAGACGAAGACGCGCACGCGGACGCGAAACGAGAATGAAACAAAGTGAAGTCTAGTCGGAGTTGGAGTGACAGAGAGGGAAAGAGAGAGAGAGAGAGAGAGAGACCCGCCGCAGTGCAACAAATGAAGTTTGGATGACTTGCAGTTGCTGCCGGCTGATTGCCGTGAAATTTATGTGCCAAGCCGGAATGGGGAAGGAGAATCAAGGAAGGGGGAACTGCAGCTTGTTTGCGTTTTAATGAATTTGCAAGAGCTTGCAAATTGCCAATGTGGCCAACATTATCAGGTAAGATTAAGCAAACGGTGTCTTGTTTTATTGACCCCCTCCGCTTCAACACTTTTTTACGAGCACACAAATTACGTTTCATGGTTGGATTTCCTTTTGGCTTAATTATTGCACGCCACTTTGCATTGTTGCTAATTAAATTTTTATTTGTTTTTTTTTTCTTTTGATTTTACGATCAACGCACTTTTGGAACACTTTGGGAACGCAACTTTGAATCAGTCTCTAAACATGCTACGACGCGATACGTTTGACGTCCACTTCCGGCGCAGTTTCGAGTCGAACTGACGAGCGATGCGAGGCTGCCTCGCTTCATTGGCGTAGGCAGCGAGTCGAGCGAGCGAGCCGAGCCGAAGCGAGCCGAGCGGCAAGTCGGTTTTTGGAGCCGTCGTGCCGCCTGTCGTGTGTTTCGTCAAGTTGAGCTCGGCTCGGCATCGCGATTGTTGCGCCTGCGTTGCAGCTTTCGAACGAAACACGTGCAACACTAAAACGTTTTACTCGGACTTGGCGCCTTTTTCGAACTTGCGGCTCGGCTGCGTGGGTTGGGGTACGCTCCCAATTGTGTGTGTGTGTGTGTGTGGGTGTCCCAGAGCAGCAACAACAACAACAGCAACCCCCACAAGGGAAAAGAGCAACAACAACAAGAACAACAAAGCAAAAGGCACAAAAAAAACGTTATACGCAGCGCATAAATCTCATTGGCCAAGAATGTGTGCACAAATTAATACAAAGAGCGGCGTTGCCTCATACTCTCGTTGTTGTTGTTGTTGCTGTTGTTGTTGCTTGTTGGTTGGGCTGTTTGAGTTGTCTGTGGCTCACGCAGCTGGGCCTACTACGAGTCACCCCGTTGAACTTGAATTGGATTTGCAAATAGAGTTGCGGGCGAGAAGCCACACAAAGGCAGAAAGTGTTGGGAATGGGACGATTTGGTGAAACGTAAAATGGGGACTTGGTGAGGGGATTGAAACGTAAAGCATATTATATAGGTAAATATTAGGGTGAAGATCAAAATATCATCCAAAGATTAATATTTAAAACAAGTAAGATACCCTTCATCCAACATTCACAATCGGTTCAAATGATAAATACTCATGCAATATCCTCGATATAACCTTTCCATCTACGATAAATTTATTATAAATCCAACAATTATTATGCGAAATGTCGTTCTGTTTTCGTCTTGACATCTGCAGTAATTCAAAAATATTATTCATACATTTCAGCAAATCGTTGAAACATTGTCAAAAATATATATTATGCATATAATTATATGTTGTCATTTAGATATGAAACCCATTAAATTTCCGAACTTTCACAACTAATTCCATTAACTCGTAGTTTTTCATAAATTTTCAAAACGTAAACTAATTTATAGTTTTGTATTTGCAACGAAACTTTTAGCTTCAAAATTTTGGCCGCACTGCCAATTTAACGAGCATTTAATTCAATGGCAAAAATTTCCAACTAACTTGTAGTTAACCGACCAACATCCTCTCCAGCAACCCTACTCCAACCCTTCCCTCCACTCCCTCTCTACCCTGTCACTCTGTCGGGTTGCGTCAGACAAGTGCAGAGACACATTGCACTTAAATATTCTGCATACGTAATTATGTCAGTTGCAGTTATTTGTGGGCGTGCCACGCCCACCGACAGACAGGGCACTGTCTGTGTGTGTGTCTGTGGCTATGACTGTGTCTGTGCTGTCTGTTTATTTATATATTTTTTCTGCTTGCGCAATCATAACGCACAAGCGCACATAGAACACAGTTTTGCACAATCTTTGACTGGCAACTTTCGAAAGCCGCAATAGTCGCTGGACAGCCAAATTGCCCCGCAGTCATCCCCTTTCCAGTCCTTGCTGCCCAAAAATACCCTACAAATGTAATGCAAATTGTGGTCTGATATCTCTTGTTTTCTGTCTCTGTTATTATTATTTTAGCTGCGGCGGCGGCTTCTACGGAAATTCAAGTTTTTGTTTGCATTACAAGTTCAAGAAATAAACAAAACGGAGCACTTCCTTTGTGCCAAGAAACTGAAAGAGGCGGGGGCGAGGTCTTGGGCGGAGCACGAGGCTGAGCGGAAGTGCGCGCTTATAACAAAATTTGTTTTGTCTTACATCATGAGAATCTTGTTTGCTTTGTGGCCAGATTGAAGGGGGAGCAGCAGGAGGAAGCTACCCCAACTTAAATGTATATTTCTTGTGTCTCGTTTATGGGCTGCATTATGCGATATATACTGATGTATATAGACTGATATATATATGCTGACATACTCGCCTCGTATCGCAGACAAAACACATCGTAAACCGACGACGAGTTGCTCCTCAGTTGGCATTGGATTTATAACTCGAGCATATGCTCATCATCTTGGCATCCCTTTTGGCTCCCCTCTCCCCTCCTCCTCCTCCTACACTTTCCTTCAGGTTTTCCTTTTTTATATTTATTGCATCATTCGACGCTGCAAACTCGCATATTAAGTGGATTGATGTATTAATATTTAAACGGCGATTTGTGGCCTCCATAAGTTGCTCTGGGAGCCACAAGTAAAACGACTTGGGAGCTGCAGTTAACCTTTGACCCCTTGCGAATGACTGATAATGTTTAATCTGCATACAGCGGAATCGATTCCCGATACACCCGACACATATGCTCGACTGCGTCTTACCCCTTAATTACCTCTATAAAAGTTGCCATCTTCGAGAGTAACCTGCTCCTCAGGCGGAACTCCTTGCTCCCTTCCCCCTCCCCCTCCCCCCTCTCTCCTGCTGGTATTCTCGCATTAAAACGCGACACGCATTGTGGGCCCCATGTTAACTTTTTGTGGGTGTGCTTGGGGCTCATAAATAAAACATAAAGGCGCCGGCGCGTAGAATTCCTTTTTTATGATGTCGGCAAGCAGTTGCAGCCTCTCCCCCCTCCCCCCTCTCCACCTCTGACTTGTAGCATATTTTGTGAAAAATGTTTATAAAATAACACGGAAAACGTACAAGTCATAAATAATGCGATCGAGCGCAGGCAAAAAGAGAGGAAACCAAGGGAAGAGGGGACAGTCGAGTGTCGCAGTAATGTAAAATTACCACGCGTTTGACATGCAAATAACGGTAAACAAGACGGAGGCAGCTGCCAACTGGCAATTATAGCTGGCAGGGTCAGTAATCTACTCGATTTGCCAGATAGTTGGAGTCTTAAACCCGATTTAAATTGAGCTTAAAGCGAGACGCAACTGTCTTTTGGCGTGCATCTCTCGGGGGTCGTTCACTTTGACTTTGTCAAATAAATAAATTGCAAGTGACATTTGCGCAATTATTTACAATTAATTACGCAGCTGACACACTCAGCCCCCTCAGTCCCCTTCCTCACTCCCCTCTCAATCGACTCCAAATTGCCAAAGCCACAGACAAAACCCAAACCGGCGCAGCCCCTGAAAGTAGGCAACACGAAAAGGTCAGCATCGACTCGCAGCTCTCTCCCTCTCTCGCTCGCACTTGATTCGATTATGCAAACTCGAACACGCACACACTCATACACTCTGCAGTTTGCAGTTGCACTTGACTGTGTGCATATTCCCCTTCCCTCCCCTCCCCCCGGCGAGCTGCAACTACAATCACAATCGATTAACATTTAATTGCACCTGCGGCTGCACAAACTTCTGCGTCGGATTCACTAATCGAGATTATTGTTTGGCTCTCTTCGGGCTACAGCGAGGCCTGCCTGACTGCCTGCCTGCCTGCCTGCCCGGCAATACATATTTGCAGGGCTGTTCAATCTTGCAACGCACACATCGATACGCACTTCAGTTTGCCATGCCCCAGCTGCATTTGCCCCACAAAGCGACTCAGTTTGTTCTCTAACCTCACTCACGCCCGCCCACCTGCCACGCCCTTATTAGCAGCACTCACAATCAGGGAAGCGCTCGAACAGATCAACAGCCAAAGGGCACATCAAGTTAAGAATATTTTCCGCTTTCGAGTTTCGAGTTTTGTTCTTAACCCTTTGACGACCCCAAAAAAGGATTCCCATTTCCGGTTTCCGTTCGGCAATAAAAACCAAACAATTTAGCCAAAACTTTGAGGCGTGTCGTAGCTGTGGTCCCTCAAAGCGTTTCCCAAGCAGTCGGTGTCAACAACAACAACAACAACAACAAGGCGGAAAACACTTCCGCTTTTCACACGTTTTCCTTCCTCCGTTTCGGGGGCCTCGCAAAAATTCCACAAATGTTGCGCCAAAAATAACATTTGAATACCAAAAAAGGTTTTTGTGCCTCGTCAGACTAACAAGGGAGGACGTGGAGAGCCTGTGGATATGGATGTGTATGGGGAATGCAGCTGTAGATGGAGATGACTCCATTTGGAGGCAGACTCCGCAGCTATTTCGGATATTTTTATGGTGACATTTCAGGGGGAGAGAGAGGGGAAGGTGGAGCAGCGACGCGTTCGTCTTCATTTGCAGCTGACTAACTGACAATTTTTTCGTTGTTTCGTTTCATAGGCAAATAAAGCGGCGCAAGTGGAAAGCGCATTGATTTTCCTAAATGCCCGATCCTGTTTACCCAACGTCAGTCAACAGGCGAATCAATTTCCCAATCTGAATCAGACACCGATGCTGAATACTGATTCAGTCTGAAATGAATCGAACTGAAGCATCCTTTGGATGTGCATTGAATCGAGTTGGATTGTTGACTGAATCGCGTTACAGCACATTAATATTTAACTTTGTTGTTTGTTTTTAATTTACTCGAAAGCAAATTTATTTAGATTATCCCCCTACGAAGCAGAGCACACCCCAAGTGAGTCTCGTTCTCCCCTTTCCCTTTTCATTCTGCACTCGGGCATATCGATACTTCGATACTGTCGACTGCAAGTGCATTCAAAGGGAGACAAAGAGAGAGGGAGATAGAAAAGGAATCTGTTGCTTTGTCAGATGAATTGCAGTTGTCTTTAAGCTGGGATATGTGAGGGATCTCTAATCCCTCAAATGAACTGGTTCGACTTTAATTTCCAAATATTTTCATTCAGATCTTCACTCAGTCTTGAGCTGCAGGGCTTAAGCAAAGATAGATTTATGTAGTGCGAATCAAAAAGGATTTGCAGCCTGACCGCCTTGACCCACATTCCGACAATTCCGACGACTCCAACGAATCCGACAGTTGCCACTCGCAAATTTATTTGCCCAAAAATGTATTTCACAATAGTTAAATTCCTATTTTTCATCATCAGCCTCGGCTTAAGCACTCACATGCGCCCCCTTAACCCCTCTGTCGCTCTCTCTCTCTCTCTCTCTGCTATCTGTACTGCTTTCTCTATCTTTGAGCGACTCGGAATGTGCCAGCTGTTAATATTTTGACAATGACGCATAAGTCCTGGACAAGGGACAACGGACAGCCGGGACAGGCCTGCCTAATGCCAACCAGTTGAACAGACAGTTGGCAAGATGAATGTCGACAGTCGGATGAGAATCCAAATTTCATATTCAGCCCGAGCACTCTCAACCCATCTCTCTCTCTGTTCCTCTGCTGTGTTATTGTTTAAGTTGTTGTTTTTCTGGCACCTTCATTAGTTATTCAAAAATTGTCGAGGAGGTCGTAGGTCGACGAGCAGGAGTTGTAGTCCGATTCGCAGTCGGACTCGGACTGGGGAGCACAACTGGAATTGTGTCAGAAGTGCTCGCCTTGTCTTAGGCCCAGCAGCAAACGCACATGTGAACAGTGTCAGGGAGGAGGAGCTGGGCTGGGCAGAGAATGATGAGTGATGAAGGCAGCTACAAGAGCGCCTGTTTGTTAAAGTAGCCAACATACTCTAAGTGGAATATTCGGTTTGCAGTCGGAAAGGTGCTTAAAGAGTTGGCAGCAGCTTAAAGGGGTAACTGGAGGGATGCAACTGGACAATCGACGACCTCATTACGATCCTTTGTTGGGTAATCTGCGGGTGGATTCTCGCCTGGCGCTGACTTCACCTGCGATTCAATTAATTTGACAAGGGTAATCACCCCGCAGACGGGTGAATGAGTGAATAATTCTGAGATACAAGTGAACACAAGTGAATTACGGCATTTAAAAGTCTGCATCCTCAATCGGAAGGGACAATTGTTGCTGTTGTCGCTTCCGCTGAGCGTGTTAATGAGTTGTTAAGTTGTCCCAAAGAGTTGTGAGTACCCGACAGCGATAAATGTCAATTGCAGAGCACAGGCCAACTGGATTACCCCCTTTGTCTACCTTCTTCCTCCTTCATTTCCTAGCGACAGAGGGCAAAGTTCAAGTCCTGCGCTCATTACTTGCCTCAAAGCGGCCAAATTGCACGCCAACTAGGCAGATGGGCAGAGATAGCGAAGAGATTTAAGGGAAGCGTGGGCTTGCAGGAGGTGGAAATGCAAACAATGGCGATGGAATGACCACAATTCGGGCATCCTCCATCCTGCGACGACCATCGACTCGTCGAGTGGGTCATAAATCGGCGCAGGCTAATGTCGAGCACCCAAGTGCGCACTTCAGTTCCGTCCCGTCTGCACTCGAGCGACGCCTGTTTCTGTTTCTGGCACTCATTGGGCTGTATTCATTGATTCAATGGCCAAATGACGATGTACTCCAATCCAAATTGCAGTTCAATGTTCAGTTCAGTTTTGAATATGTCGATTATTTATTATTACCAGACAGACTCCCACGCAGAGCTGAAAACGGTCTCTTTTTATTATTTTAACTTTGATTTGCTTGGTTTGCCCTGATTTGAGTGGGAGGAAGGACAAGAGAAACCACTGAAAAGTGACACAAACTCAAGCAGACTCGCCCACACACAAGTCTGAGTGGATTCCATTTGAACGCCTTCTCTCTGGGTGTGACAAAGGGATCTGCGAGCGACTTTAAAAGGTTTTCAACCAACAATGCGCATATCTGTGGTCAGAATTAGAAGGAAACATTAAGGATTCGAACAGCTTAGAATGCATTAGAGCAAGGGAAGCTCAACAGGAGTTTCCCATTTCAAGATTTGCACCTAATTTGACTTTATTTCCATTTCTCAATTGGCACCTCGAGTCGAGTATCGAACTCCAACACAAACGAAGTCCACATTGAGCAGGAGTAGAAGGCGTGGCAAGTTGTAGTGTCACTGGAGTCCTCTGTGATTGGAGGCAATGTCAAGACGTCAGGCAAATTGATTTATTGCCTGGCCAAAGCCACAGGTGTCCATCTCCGACTACGACCAGAGTTGCCCACAGTTTGACAGACGTTGCGGTTGCCTTCGCGCATTTCACTCGCTTTGTTGTCCTTCAGTGCTCGCTTAGTTCGAACTTCGCGTGTCCTTTGCGGTTTTCGGCTGTGCTCCTGTTGACAGCTCGAGCACCTGCCTGGCCTCCAACTCCCTCTCAGCTCCCCCTCTTCCCAACGAGGCATGAAAAATGATAGCGTCGATAGCGATAAATCGTGGGCGCATTTAAAATCGAATCTTTCCTCTTGTGCCAAACATAATCAGAGTCAGGAGAAGAGCAGAGAAGGAGGAGGAGGATTGGGGAATTCCCTTGCTGTTCTTTTGTGCTAATTCGAATTTAATGCCACCCGCTCAACAGGACAAATATTGCGAGTGGGAGGAGGTGACAAGGGGACGGACATCTTGTCCCGCTGACAGTTTAATTGAATCTAAATCCTGCTGTGTCTGACACGAAAGAGGAGAAAACATGTTTTTAATTTCATTGTTTGGCTGCCTAGCCAAGGTAAACTCGAAGATTTATGGCCAAATCTGCCTGACTAGCTTGGGAGTCTTGCAGGTCGAAGGCGCTGGTATTCGTTGATATCGATGACATTTTAAATTTTTATATTGAGAAGAAGTAGACAACAGTATTCCAAACCTTGAAAACATATATTCTAGAGCAAAGAAGGAATATTTATTTAGAAGTTGAGATAGTTTAATTTAATTTTATATTTTCCTTTTTTTTTTGCAATTTGTATAAGGTACCATAAGCATAATTTAAAGCCAACAATGAAGCCATAGATATGAGCTTATAAAGCTTGTTTATTGGTCCATTGTAGCCGCCACTACAACTCGTCGGGCATTTGTTTTGCCATTAAACTAAACTGAGTTCTTTTTGGGTATTTGTGGAAAGAAAAAAGCGTCTGCCATGATTTATTATCTTGCCCGCCAGAACAAAAACACAACAAATGATTTTAAAAATATTTGCAACATGTTGTGACACGCGATAAGAACGACAAAAACTACGCAAAACTAGAAGCTTGTCCGCTTTAAGTGCCTTAAAATTTGAAGGTTAAAGAATAAAAATAAATTTCAGCGATATTTATTGACATTAAAATCACATTTGTCTTGCGCCTGTCCGAAATGTGTCAGAAGTTCAAATATATTTGCAATGAAATAAATCTAAATTCGCCCAAAAGGCTCGACACATATGCGAAATCAGCGCGTAGAAGATTTATCGCTGCGAAAAGTCTAGCAGAGCAGGTGCTTAGCCCAGGTGCAAAAGGGCAGATAAAAGCTGCGATATCATCTTGAGATTGGCAAGACATCAGGCAAAACGTGCCTAAGGTAACTGAGTTAACAGTGCGTATGCTTAATATTGCTATATAGGATAATCAATCATTTAAAACGACTGTTCAGTTTTCTGCTCGGCGAACTTTAATTGATAAAAATGATATGTGTGTGGCAAGCGATGCCTGTGCGCTTGCAACGTTGCACATTGCATGATTTATAGTAGACACAGCATAATGAGGCTTCATGTGTCGTCTAAACTATCGATTTTGTGCCACAAACTCAGCGCAGCGCAGGGCAGCAGCGAGTGACAGCAGAGATTCCCCCCAACAGTTTATGACACAACTCGCTGCCAGTTGCAGCATCATGAGGCACGAGGCACGAAGCACCAGGCACTTAAAGCTGCCCATCTGACGGTTGAGGTGCGGCTGCGGATGCTGCTCTAGAATCGCTGCTGTGTTCTATTTATGGAGCACATCAAAAGCGGCAAAGGCGAAACTTTCAAGTCATAAATATATAGTCAAGAACTTGCCAAGATAGTTTCACAGTCAGCGATTATTAAAAATTTATTGATTGCCCTGATAATATGAGCCCACCCCGGGGGCGTGGCCGCTGACACTTTATAGTCCCCCAAGGGGGGCCAAAATGCTTTTAATCTGATTGCGTTGGCGGTCACAAAGTTGGCAGGCAGCAAAAGGGAAAAGCTTTTTCATTGAATAAAAAATATTTATGCACTTCAATGCCAATAGACAGTTTAAGAGAGAGAAAGAGAGAGAGAGAGGGATAAGAGGGAGAGCGAGAGAAAGCGCGCCATAGATAATGTAAAAGTTTGCAGATTATAAATCAAAACTTTCAATTTTTGCACAGTTTTTACTCTCAAGTTGACGGCGAACTTGGCTGCAGACAGTCAGACAGACACTCAGACAGAAAGTTGCGCACGGGGCACGAGTTGAAAGTTGAACAATAAATTGATTGACTGACAAGTTGTAGGCATTGCTTCACATTGAATGCCATTGAAAGTGCAAATATGCAGCAGCAAATGTAATTAGTGTTGGGCCTTTGTAAGCTCTGCATACCCTAGGTGGCACAGCAAAGGGGTATATGTATGTATGAGTGGGGCATACCTTGGCTTGTGCACTGCATGAAGTATTCCAATATCATTGCTTGTCGTAGCCTTTGGCCAAGTGGCATTGTCTGCTTTGCTTTGCTTTGCTGTGTGCTGCATATGCTGCATGCCCCAAGGCATTGTGGCTCATTTAAACGCTGCCGCCTGGCAAACTAAACCGCACACACAAGGAGAGTGAGAGAGAGAGAGATAGAGAGCGGCAGACAAAGACAATGATAACGTTGGCAGGAATTATATGTGTGCGCCCTTTGCTTTGGCTCTGCACGCGCTATGTAGCTGTGTAGCTGCGGCTGCTGCCGAGAATGTAATCAAGAAAACATTTAAATGAATGGCAAATTCAAAATTGCATGCATATTTCATATGTGCAGCCACAAAATGCTCATGTAATTGCGCACAAGTTTGGCCCCTTCCCTTGATGCAGGGGATGCGTTGCATAAATTTATGGTTGCCACGCCAAAAACTTTGCCAGCGACACCCCCGTTTGCCCTTGTCCCGCTTCATTGTGCGTGGCATTAGCATGCCAAGCGGCATGGCGACGAGGCAAATTTGCACATTGATTACTTGCCGGAAGTCATAATTAAACAACATCAAAGGACACCACAAGGACATGGAAAAGTTTTCGTTGCTTTCGGCCTGGCCAAACCCCAAAGTAAAATTAACACATAATTTGTTTACCAAACACGTTTGACACGCAGTCGAAAAACTTGACCACTTTTCACCTACTAATTGAAAATTCCAACTGCGAGCTGATAATGCTAAGAGAGACACGAGCCAAGGCGAAGGAGCCCAATTTGCTGTAGTGCGCGACGACAGCTGTGCACAGTACACCCAACTAGCACACACACACACACACACACAACAAGGCGAGACATGCATGAGCCAAGCAGAGAAAGGGATGTGGGCGGAGCGGAAGTTGCCCGTGGGCTCAAGGCCAGAACATTAGCAGAGTCAGGTCGTTAAAAAGTAAAAATCAATTTATGAGTAAATGTTAAGTGAAAAAGTTTTGCCATTAAAACCAGCAGCAGGGGAGGCAGTGGGAGAGAAAAGGAGTAGAGTTGTGTACTGAGAGTGTGTGTATGCGAGAGAGTAAAGGGGTGCGGCAGGTGAAAGGGAAAGCATAAGTCAGTCTGAAAGCCAAGGCTGCAAGTTGTGCGTGTTTGATAGAGATGGGCAGGTGTAGTCTGCAGCGTGCGTGACACGAGAGAGGAGATTGTGAGAGTTTCTCCTTCATTACTGCGTGTCTATTGTGCCTCTTGTGTGCCATCTCTAAGCTCAAGTCAAATTGAGGTGTTGAAAAGATAAATCAATTGCTGCTTGCTGTGCACAGTTGGCAACAACAAAAAGGTTTAATTAACGAACAAATGTCAACTGGGGCGGACGAGCAACACTTAAGCGGCAACTTTTGTACGCAATTAAGACTTGAATGAATGACAGCTTGAATGGGCCACCTAAGTGGGTAACTGAATGAGTGGATGAGCGAATGAATGAATGGTCGAATGCACGTGTGTCTTCGCCCTGACGTCTACAATTGCTTTTCTGCAATTTAGCAGCATTTTCACTTGTTTTTCGGCCAACAACAACTTGAAGTTGGCTTGGTTTACAGAAGCCGCACAATTGTTGCACTTGTCACTTGTCTACATTGTTGTTGTTGTTGTTGTAGTAGTTTCAATTGTGGTTGACAGTCCCTTTAATTGCTGATAAAACCGAAGATGACTTAAAATTTCCACAAAAATTAAATGTTAAAGTTAAAAAGATTAAAATTTCTTTAGGTTCTGCCAAAAAAGCGCAAATCGCTTTCAAAGCACATTTAATTCCCAACGAAAAGCGCAAAACCCAATGAAATCGAGCCAAACAACAAAGTGAATAAATTGTCACTTGGCCTGCTTGAATTGCAAGTGCAAATATTAACATTCAAAACAAGCGCACACTTGTGGATTACACACACACACACACCCGCACGCACACATAGGAATGAAGGAGGTGGAGGGGGGGGACTACAATGCCCAAGTGACAATGTAAGTGACAGACAGGCTGCAGATGTTGACAGACGCCTGGCGTTGAAGGCAGTTTCCTTTCTGGCGACACTCACTCAACGGCGAGAAGTGCGAGGGGAAGGAAAAAGAGAGGAAGAGAAGTGTAGAAATCAGAAAAGTGGAATCCAGAAAGCAGAGCAAACAATGAATGTCGCCAGGCCACCGCAGGATATCAAATAATATTTGAACTAAATTTCGCCTGGGAGATATGCGAACATGAACAAGCTTGCCTGGCCCGAGTTGCCATGGGGGAAGGGGGCCAGAGGCAACACAAGAGACATGCGACGACTTCGACACGTAGATCAGTTAAGTTTAAAATCTAGTTGCCTGCTGCTGCATACAGATGTGAGCATTAGCAATGGCACACACACACGTACAGATGGGGGCATGCAGCTTGGTCTCATCAAATTACAAGTTGATAAACAACTGAAACTTGCCAACATGCAGGTCAGTGCAAATAGACAGAGACAGAGATGAGGCGACACAACATATCTTCTAGCTTATAATGGGCATATGTTAATCAGCCTGCTTCCTACGTGTGTGTGTGTGTGTGTGTGTGTGCATACATATTTATACATCATAATGTAATCTACTCCAACCACAGAACTATTAAGAGCCTGCAGCAAAACCATTTTAAGTCTAACTTTCCAAGTCGTTAGAGCTGAACACAGCAACACAGGAAGCGGGACAGGGTATACCCTTAATGTGTGTGTGTGTGTGCGTGCGTGTGTGTTTTTAATGAGCCATTCGGCTAAATGCTCTACCCTGTGACATAATTAATAATTAATGCCAGTTGAAACTTATAATGTGACAGGCGTTTAACACGCATTTAAATTTAGCACGCTTTAAGCCTTTTTGCGGCCATTATGTGCAGCGTTTTATGGCCATAATATGTGCTTATAATTGCAGGCTTTCGAAATGAAACAAACTATAGCATAGTTGGGAGAGTTAAGATCATGGAAACTAAAGACAATAAGCATATTTCGTAGCAGAGTGAGTCGACTTCAACCCATTTAGCCCGCCTCAATGCGAAGCTGTTGCTCTTAAATCATTCTGACCCGCACAAATTTTAACGAGCACATCAGCAAAATTTCGAAATTTCATTTGCTAATTAGCCAGAAATGGGCTAATCGGTATAACTCACTTTAATGCACATTCACAGACATTTACGGGGCAATATTTCGCCTAAAACTAAAACTTAAATTTATTTTTTTGTGCATGTTGCCATCAATTTTCTCTCTTATTGATTGCGCGAATATTTCGCAACGTGTGTGTTTATGTTTTTATTTGCCATAGTTTTATTTACATTTATACCATATTTGAACGGAATTTATGAATGCAATGAATTATTTATTTAGCAGGTGCCGCGTGCAGCGCAGCGTTTGCATTCCAATTAACACGAAACGTGGCATCGTGCCACCGTGCCACGTCGCAACACGTCGCATTGCCCGGCACAGTGGCATAAATTCCAATTGGAAAATGTATTTATGTCAACTGTAAGCCGATTAATGATGCCCCCCGCCCTGAAATTCTGGAATGGAGGGAGAACTGGGAGGAGGAACTGAAACTGAAACTGAAACCGTTGTCGAAATGGGGCCTATTAAAATCAATTAAATACGCAATGGTCGTAGTGGCAAAATTTAATGCATTAATGCTGCACGGGGTAATAAATTTTAAATTTGCGTGTTTCAATCTACTTTTACGCGCACTTAAATCGAAATTATATTTTACCAAAAATCTTGTGCGGTGGCCATTAAACGCGGCAGGCCGCCGTTTACACAGCGAATGTTTAATTGAAGCGTAACAGAGGAAGACAGCGTGACAGACAGACAGACAAAGAGAGAGAGAGAGAGGGGGGAAATGGTTTGCCCGGGTTCGTAGCACAAAAAACTGCATTAATCCTCGGCGTGGTAAACAAATATCCTCCAAATGGAATCTGATTAAAATTCAATGCACGCAAATACATATTTAATTAAAAATCGTTTTTTACACATAGATTTTTACCGCGAGCCACCCCTTTCCCACCTCGACATATGCGACAAAAAGTGCAAGCAATGGCTTACATGTGTTGGTGTTGTTGTTGTTGCTGCTGCTGCTGTTTGGATTGGCCGTGTTGTTTACATGCTTGTTCAGATTTTAATTGACTTTGCAAACAAGAAATGAAGCAAAAATGCAATTTTTGTAAAAATATATCTCATAAATATCATGACAAATATGAAAAGGCTTTTTACGCATTTGATTTATAAAGTTGAGTTGCGTTTGGGAAACGGAAAATATAGCGTAATATTTTGCAGAACGGCATCTCTGAATTATGCACGGGTCGTAAACCCTGTCTAGAGTTATTGGATGCTGAATTTATGAAAGGATTTCCCCATTTTTTTCTTGGCTTACTTAAAAAATGCAAATAATGTGGCTCAGTTTGCGAGACGAGTGGCAGCTTAGCAGCAGCTAACTGACCTTTTTGGCAAACTGAGCTGCAATAAAAGTTTAAATAGAAGTGGCAACAAACCACAACAGGCACTCATCATGCTTCAACGCCGACAACACAGTGTGGGCGTGGGGCAGGGGCGGAGCAGGGTCTGGGGCAGCTGCCAGCAGGTGTAATGGCCTGAGCATGTGCATGTGAATGCGCACGGGGGGGAGGCGCGTGTGTGCTGGAATGCGGCATGTGGCATGTGGCATGGACATATGGTAGGGGCATTTCCGGCAAACCTCAATTGTGGCCCAAAGCGGACAAGCTAACAAGCATTAGACCAAGCGGGGGTGTGTGCAACGGCAACCGAAATGTGTTTGCTGGCGAAAGAGTTATTTCCGCAGTGCAGGGTATCAACTGCAGATCAGCTATAATGTTAGTTAAAGTTGAACTTTCTAGTGTGCTTCCCCCTGTCTCCCACTCGACTTCACACTTAATGAAATAATACACTTTATTTATCAACAGCTCACTTAAAAGACAACAGAAAAAAAGGCGTTTATTTGCTCATCTTGAACCCCTTTTTTCGCTTTCTCCCGCCCGCTCTGGATTCCCCTTGGTAAACACTCTTCTTTATGTTTTTGCTCTTCATACTCAAACGCGCTGCTAAAGAGTCGAAGTAATAATACTCAAATAAAACATTTACAGGCGCAGACGGCGAAAAACTGCAAATGACATGGCACCGCGGAGAGACGGGCAAGGGGAGCGGTGCCACACGGGGCTGTGTCCACAAAGCAGCGCCGCGTCGAGTGAGTCAAGTGGAATGTGAAGTGGACGAGAGACGCGCTCAGCGACTGTGGTAAGAGTGGGGAAGCAGGGAGTAAGGGGGTAGTCAAGTGCACTTCATTTCGTTTTCCCCTCATAAATTCAAACCGAAAAATTCGCCTACAGCCGCGCAGAGCACGGCAAGAAAATGCAGGCATGAAGTGCACTTGGAACTGGCGGCCTGCCTACAGCGACGTCAGCACAACAAACACACTCACACAACACACACCGCATACACACACTTGTGCTTTGGTTGTCTATGAATGGGTTAGGGTTTTCCGCCGCGCAGGTGGCATGTTCAGAGTCTGTGAGGAAAATTTAGTTGCCTCAACAGAAACCGCAAATGCGACAAAAGCAGAATGCAATTCGCACTTGAAACTGAAGGTAGCAACAACAACAACGACAGCGAAACGCTTTGTGGCTAAAACAGAAACTTTTTTGCCAGCGCGACAAGCGCAAGACAGGCAGAGAATAAGAGAGAAAGAGGAAGAGGAAGAGAGAGAGAATGACGCCTTTTTTTGCGCCAGGTTTCCTTCTTCAATTTGCAACAGCAAATGAAAATTTAAATTTTTAAGCAACGCAGACAGAAGCCTGCCAAAAAGTTGCTTCACCACGAACTCTTCACCCCTCCCTTCTCTTTGCACTTTCCTTCCACAACTCCAACTGCAGCTGGGAAATTTCACACATTTCCCACAGCGCATTTTGCAGCGTTTTCCGTGTGTTTTTCCAAATGCTCCATTTGCTTGCCAGCGCTCCCAACCTCTCTCGCCTCCCTCCCTCTTCTCTTTTACGCTGTGCTTTATCCATTTCAGCTGCCTCAATTCGTCTCAGCTCGCTTCAAACTCGACGCGCTGCCGCGGCGACGGCGACGGCGACGACGACTCGTTGCCATTTTGCAATTTTGTCAACGTGCAACAGCAACAGCAGAGAAAACTTTAGTGTGTTTTTTATGCTGAGGTTTGCCGCCCCACTCCATCCCCACTTCATTCCCTCTTTCCCCTCACTTCACTCCCATTGCTGATGAATGAGTGAGGTGATAGTTACGTTGTTTTCCGTTTCGAGTAATGAAAGACAGGAATGCGATGCGGTTCCCTGCGATGCGCTGCGCTGCGTTGCGTTTGCTGCTGCTTTGTTTTCCTTCTTCAGTCCCAAGTAGCCCGGCAATCAGCAAAGCCGTGTACGGCACTCGGGGTCTGGGTCTGGGTCCGGGTCAGACCAGGCCAAAGAATGCGCATCCGACACGCCGTTTCCGGCAACAACAGCTACAGAAACGCCCCTCTATCGCCTGCCTCCCTCCCTCGCTCTGTCACTTTTCTCGCATAGCTTCAGTCGCACGTTGCATGCAACAAATGCCTCAAGTGCATAACGACTGCCAGCCACGGGGTCCGCTGGGGGCTGTCAGCCTGGCATAAATCACTGCATTTGCATGTCCTGCCCCCTACTTCTCCCCCACTCCCTCTCCATCTCTCTCTTCCTCTCTCTTGACGCTCTTCTTGCGGCTAATCTTTAGCTGCCCCGTTGCCCTGCAGCTTTGTACGCTTTTGTTTGCATTGCATGCACTTGCACGCTTGCTTCCTCTTCCTCTGCCCTCCCCATCTCCCCTCTGCGTCCTGGCTCAATTAAAAAATAGCATTCCTTGCGAGAAGGAGTACGCAACACGCTTCCTCTTGCAATTAATTTGTTCTTGTTTCAAAGGCATTTTTTAATTGCATTTCCACACGAAATGCTGCAATTTTGTTGTACGCTGTGTGTGCTGTGCTATGTGCGGTGTGTGTTGATTTTCACACCTATATTTAATGCCATATGCAAAGTTTTCCTGTTTTGCTCGTCACACTTTCTTTTGCTGCCTTATTTGGGTCAGTCTAGCAGATAAAAGAAATCAATGCGGAAGTAGTTCGTTACGACCCGCTTAGAAAGTGTTTACTGTACCTCGACCATGTTGCATATCTTACGTTGAAAACGCAACTGGCAACACGCAGCAGGCGAAGCGACACCCTGTGCGGCCTCCGCTTTGCTCTCGACAACTCGGCTGAGCGGCAACTGTCGCCACAGTTCGCTCTTCAGCTTCACTCGCTTCACTTTCGCTGTTTACTTTCGCACTCGAATTTCCACGAAGTTAAACGAGACAAAAATTTGGTTTCGGCTTTCGGAGTACCTAACTCAAAGAGAGACGAAGAGAAAAGCGCTTGGAACGCAAGCGCAAGAGAAAAATTCGAGTTTCACAAAGAGTTTGGAGGCAAAAAGAGTTCGTAGCATTTTTTATAAGAGTTTCCCCGATTTGCATTTGATGAAAAAACAATCAACAAGAAATAAGCTAGCACAACTTTTGAATGGGATCATTTGCCAAGAAGCTTAAAGAATATAGTTCAATTTGCAAGCTTCTTGCCTTCTCTACTTTTATACCTGCTTCATTCGCTTTTATGTGTTTTTAATTAACAGAAATTGCAAACAAAATGAAGTAGAGCACATAGAAAACATTGAGAGGGTAACGGGAATTGGAACATGAATGTGCCTGCATGTGCTTGTTTGATTTCGTTTGCTTTGACTGTTGAGTTTTATTGAATGCTGCTCGAATGATTTGCTTGCATTTCTTTCTCCCCTGCTTCCGCTTCTTGAATTTTTGTGTGTAACTTCTTTATGCCAGCAGCGTACTCAGCTTGATTTGTGGTGCTTTGTCTTGGCCAAGATCCCCCTCACACACACACACACACACGCTCACACACACATAAACAAACAGCGCAAAGGTTGCCACATGAATCAAGCGCTCACGTAAGTCGTGTGAAACACACACACACATACACACCTCGAGCTCGAGGGAACGGCGCTGCTGCTGCGAGTTTGCTGGAGCTCGTAAGCGACACACGCACCAGCACGAGGTCAATTTCATGCAACAACAAGAGCAACGTGGGGACAACAACTTGTGCTTGGCTGCATGTAGGACACGTATTCCTTCCTGCTCGCTGGTTTGCTGCTGCTTTTCTTTTGATGCGGCACGACAGGTGCTCAGCTGTAACTAAACGTCCGTTCCAGCTTTACCACCTGCCTGCCCAGCGCAAGCTCAAGTGTCGCTTGTCTCCCCCCCCCCTGCCTACCCACCTTCTCTTTCTCTATCTGGCTTTTCTCTTCTTGTCATGGGAGCTCGAGGCCTCGGCCTCAGCTTCGGCCTGCCCTGGCAGCTGTTAGACAGTCACGTCTGCCCGGCCATAATTGATAGTTCAATCTGTTGCAGATCAAACGCTTGACAGCAGCCAACAGATCAAGCTGAAAAATTGCCCTAATCGAGCAAATTGGGTTGGCAACTGGCTAAGCATTACAATGGTTATGTGTATAGGGCAGGGATCAAATGAATACTCGGTTTAGTTTTCGGTTAAACTTTGCACACAACTTTTATAATCGATTTGCCAAACACTTCGCAAAACTAACGCATTCTCTTTCTTCTATTTGAGCTTCATAAAATATACATGGAAAATTTGCAGTTTATTTAATATTCCGACTCCGTTGCAAAAGTTGAGTCCTTCACAAAGCGCACAACAATTCGGTAAATAGATTTATGCTTTTAAGTTCTTGCAGTTGCACTTTCTACCTCAATTTCCACCTCCTTCTTCTTCTGCTGCTGCTGCTACTGTTGCTTCCTCCTTTTGCATTCTACTTTTCGTCTTTGGAAAATATAATAAGCAAAGTCTTTTATTGGCTCAGAGTTTTGCGCCAATTTTGTTTACTGCTCATGTTTTGTCGCTTTATTTTAATGGTCTCACGGTCTTAGAGAGAGAGAGAGAATGCGACCTGGCTTCATTTATGTTCATGCTGGCATTTTTTATTTGTGTAATTCAAGCGTCGAGTGGCGCTCATAAATTCCTGAAGCTGAGAGGTCACGTTGTCTCATTAAAACAACAACAGCAATAAGTGTAATAACAACGGCAATAAGAGCGACACATGTCAACACACACCCGCCCACTTACCACACACACAGCACAGCACACACAGAATGCAGTAAATAAAATCCCATTTACCTTGCAACTTTCGGAAATTTTTAAAAACTCTTTAAGTCGACTTTAAACTGGGAAATGTTTTCTCTCTTGAATTAAGTTTGTTTAAAAATGCATAAAATGAAAGAGATTTTTGATTCCAAATGAAATTGGAGATTTTATTCTAATTTGATTATATTTGCTATTGACTAAGTAAGCTTTATCTATGTGATTTATAAATATTTCATATTTGTCATCATTATTGCAGATGCTGATAAAATGATGACTCAATTGAGGAAACACTCAATTAAACTTCGTACCAAACTTCCTCTTTTCAATCTCTTTCTCTCGTTCTCCCACTGCATTGTCTATCTCACTCTCTCTTACCTCTAACTCCCACTTTATAGATATGATAAGCTGCTGCGCGTGCAAATACATTGTTTACCTTTTACTTATTAGCTCATAATAGCCCGAGGTTCTTAGAAAATCGAAACTGAACAAAAATTGACATATTAAGATAAGCAATAAGCTCCACAAGTGCTCATCATTTATTTCCCCGTGCAATATTATCAATTAAAATAATTATTGAATATTCTTGAATAGAATATAATTTTCATATCTTATCTCAACTCAATTGTCTACTTTGAGCTAATCGCAAGTTCTTATAACTAGTGACGACGAGTACGCAACGAGTTTAGTCTCGAAGAGATCGTTCAACGGAAAAGACTTTTTGCAGAGAACTATGCAAAATTAAGGAATAGTGAAAAGAAATCAATAAATAACAGAAAATGAAAGGTAAGAAACCGTGATATCAAAGTGCAATACCCAAAAAATAATTATATAATATATTCCATTTTTCAGCCAACCACTTTGATTGGCTGCCCCTGCTGCTGCTCCTGCTGGGCGTCGGCATTGCGTGGCAGAGCGAGTTGCGTCACGCAGCCTGCGACAATGAGCAGCGCTACGAGAACCAGGCCATGTGTGCGGGCAAGCAGTTTGGCTGCCAGGTGCCCTACCCCGATAACTGTAGCCAGTTCTTGGTCTGCGATTGCATCTATCCAACTGTCAAGGTATGCTCCGCCCATCTGTGGTGGGACAACGACACGCAAACCTGCAACTGGCCACAGATGACCATATGCAATTACTACACATTCGATAGTACACCGAGTGCACCAAATACACCCGTCACACCGGGTACACCCGTTACACAGAGTACATCCGGTTCACAGAGTACACCTTATTATCCAGACGAAAGTTGGCCCACCTCCAGTTGGGATCCACCGCCACCTGTACCAGGCATAGACAACACATTTTGCGCGAAATATCCAGATGGTTCTGTGCATCGCTATCCCTACGATTGCAATGCCTATATCAACTGTACTAATAGTTATCCCGTTTTGAACTATTGCGATCCAGATAAGGTGTTTAATCAGATACTTCAAATTTGCGATACGCCCGACACAGCCCACTGCGAACCGTTGCCCTTGCCGAGCAGCACGACAGTGGAACCAACAACAACAACAGCAATAACAACCACTATCGAGCCCACAGCAACCACCGAGGATGGAGAGTGTGGTGCGCCACCACGCGGCGTGGATGAAAGCTATTGCGAGGACAAGGGAAATGGATTCTATGTGTATCTCTATGACTGCAGCGGCTACATAAGGTGTCGCAATGGCTGTACGGAAATGGGTTACTGCATACCCGACAAGCTCTTCAATTCGATGCTCCACATTTGCGATACACCCAACTCGGTGCTATGCGTCCCCGAGCCATATCCAACCACGACGATTGAACCCGTAGAGCCCAGTACCACCACGGCTATTCCCGGTGAGAGTACCACACTGGATACCACAACAACTGAGGTAGCCACAACTACAACAGTGGCTCCATTGCCTGGGGATGTGGATCCCAATGCCTGCAAGGATTTGCCCAACAACACTCGTCTGCCCTATGCGGGAAACTGTTCCCAGTTCCTGCTGTGTGATGACAACAAGGTGACCATGGCTGACTGCCCTAACGGGCTGCTCTTTAATCCCGATTGGCTTATCTGCGATGAGCCCAAGGATGTCTACTGTTGGGGAGATCGCACAACAACCACAACAAGCACCACCCCAGAACCTACCACTACGCCAAGCACCACTCCAGAGCCCACAACGACACTGGGACCGGCACAGCTGTGTGAGGGTCAGAATGCAGGCGTCTCATTTCCCTACGAGCAGGATTGCACCATGTACATCCTGTGCTTGGGCAATGGACAATCTTATATAGCACCTTGTGCTGGTGGCTACTACGATCCCAAGTCGGGCAACTGCGGACCTAACGTATCACCGACGGCCTGCAAGGAGAAGGACACAACAACGACAACAACCACAACAACTCCTGCACCAACAACAACAACCGAAATTACCACCACAAGTGTGGCAACAACAACAGCTAAGCCTGTCGCACCTGGCGGCATCTGCGGCGACAAGGATGAGGGTCAACTGATTGCTTACCCACAGGACTGCAGCAAGTATATTGTATGCGTGTCCCCCATTCCCATTGGCTTCTACTGCCTGCAGGGATCCTTCTTTAGCGCCAAGGAGCAGAAGTGCGTCAGCTGGGAGGAAAGCGATTGCGATAAGAATGTCAGCACTACGCCCGGTGACACAACGCCAGCTCCTCCGCTCGAGCCGACAATGTGCACCAACAGCAGTCGCGACACATTCCCTTATCCCGAAAACTGTCAATGGTTCATCCGCTGTGTGGACGACTACATCTACATGATGGACGTCTGCAACTGTGGCGAATACTACGATCCGTACAGCGGTGTCTGCGGTCCCGATGTGCCACACGATGCCTGTCGTTGGGATTACACTTCGACAAGCACAACGGAAGCCACCACCACAGCTGTCACGCGTCCACCACCACAGAAGGGTCCTTGCGATGATGCGGAGGACAAGGAACTGGTTCCTTACCCCAACGATTGCTCCAAGTACATTCAATGCAATCATCCCATTGCGGCTGCCTTCGACTGTCCCGCGGGTGAAGAGTTTAGCCCCGAGAAGCGCATATGCATGGACGCTTCACTGGCCAACTGCAATCCGGGTCCATCAACAGCTACCACGCCCATTGGATCCACCACCGATACAACCCTAGCTCCGCCAACAACTCCGTTAACTTCTTCCTCCCCGGTTGACTCTACAACTCCGGATATTACCACCGAACCGTGGACTTCCTCCTCAATAGATACTTCTACAACAACAGATAGCCCTACAACCGTGTCAAGCTCTACACCAGCGAGCACTACAACCGAGCAAACCACAACGACTGCTGAGCCTGATCGCGGCATCTGCGCAGGAAAACCCGACAACTCTTCCGTGCCATATCCCAACAATTGCGGCAAGTACATTATCTGCGAGAAACCCATTCCCACTGGTTACGACTGCCCAAAGGATGAAGAGTTCAGTCCAACTGAGCTTAAGTGTATGGATGCAGAGCTGGCTAACTGTAGCCCGAAAACGGATTCAAGCACTACGGAACCAACAACTGAGTCATTGTCTACTACGACGGAATCTACCACGACGGAGTCGTCAACAACGATGGAGCCTACAACGACAGAGCCTACAACGACGGAGCCTACAACGACGGAGCCTACAACGACGGAGCCTACAACGACGGAGCCTACAACGACGGAGCCTACAACGACGGAGCCTACATCCACAGAATCAACAACCACTGAGTCCACCACGACGGAGTCTACAACGCAGGAGCCCACGACTACTGAGTCCACAACCACCGAATCCACTACGACTGAGTCTACAACCACCGAGTCTACAACGACGGAACCTTCAACCACGGAATCCACAACTAATGAACCTACTATCGATCCTTACACGCCCAATATTTGCTGTGGTTATCCACTGGGCACCATTTTGCCCTATCCCAACGATTGCAACAGATACGTGGTTTGCGACTATCCCATTCCATATGCCGTAGTCTGCGAAGAAGGCACTGTCTTTGATGCAGAATATCTGCAGTGCACCAATGAGGGAAACAACTCATGTATCTAAACCTCAACATGTTTCCTTGCCTTATTCGAGATTAATTTCAAATAAATTTCAAGTCTATTAACTGTAACAAATAAATATGTACATCAAGCTCAAAGCAACTTCCGTCTTTTCCCTCGAAATCAATTGAGTAAATGCACAAAGCGTAGGCCTAAGTGTCGTGTACTTTTAGGGGTTCGGACAGGTATCAATGACAGTTAAAACCCTTTAAGCAAATCCCGAACAAGTAAAAAGATAATTTACCACTTAACATTCCATCCCTTTTGGCCACAAACTGTTTGTCATTAGGGGGATAAAAAGGCACAAGCAGCACCAGAAACAGTGCGCGACAAACGGGAAGCCCTACGACAGTCAGGACTTGCTCTAGCAACAGGCAGAAGTCCTACTTGGTCTAATATCGCTTACAAGTTTCAGCAATTTATCGTTGTTTGATTTCGCCGGTTCTCTTTCACCCTCTCAGCCTAATCAGATTTCGGGTTGGCGCACAATTGGCTAAGGAATTATGTTAGCAGGAGAAGGACATGTACAGTGAAAAGAGAAAGGAAGAGCGTGTGTGCGTGGGGAAGGCGAAGTGTTTTCGAATGTGACAACAACAAGGAAACGAAATAAACACATTTGGAGCAAATTGTTTGGCAATAATGTTAACTTAATGCGTTCCATTTGTCGCAATTGCCAAGATAGACACGCAACGCGATTCAAGTGATTTGTAAGCTCCCACGAGAGAAAATCGCTTAAGTGTTACACGAAAAGAAGGAAAACAAGAAGAAAGTGCTGGGAAGAAACACAGCAAGATAAGCAGCATATGAGCAATCTATATAAGGAAACTGATTGCGGATCTGGCCGTTCACAAATCTTCCGGCAATGGCCAATTACTCCCGGAAAACTTCAAAGTTGGCTATGAAAAAACAATTTGCTTGCACATTTATTTTAGTCCCACTCCCCTCCTGCTCAGTTTCCCGCTTTGACACTGCGCCAAGTGGCAGGCAAACGCTGCCAAAACTGTTGCTCGTTGCCTTTGCTGGGCGACGGGCCAAGCTCATAAATGTCACACGCGGCGTATGCTTAATGTGCACTGTGCCAAAAACTTTTGCGAAACATTTCAAAATCGAACTGTAACTCAAATGGAGTCAACATGGCCAATCAAATTCCTCTACGCGCATGACTTGTACAATTATTTTGTCAGGTTGACAGTGCGCCACAAAAACAAAAAGAAAAACCAGCAAAAAAAAACCACAACAACAACAACTGCAGGAAAAAACTGCTCAACTTTCTTTTTAGACCAAATGCCAGTCAATAAAAGTTTTGCCAGTTGTAACTAACAATTAACAAATCGCAATGAAAACATTTCGCAGCACTCGACGTTTTTGGAATTCTCATATGTAACACACCAGCTTACCCGTCTCCCCCTCCCTCCCAACCCCTTGGCACCATCATGCAGCTGAGTTTATGAAACTTTTGCTGCGTATTTTAATGTGGAATTCCATCCATTTATGTAAAATGTATTTTATGCCCCCCGCGAGGATTTGCCATGTTTCGCAACAAATAGAAAACGAAACAGAGAGAGCGAGTGTCAGTGTGAGAGAGTGAGAGAGAGAGAGAGCATGGGAGAGGGAGCTTTTGTCCCTTTTGAACATAAAATATGGCATGTATATTAAATGGTAGTTGGCAAATAAAAATGCATATCTAAAAACTGGCAACGGGCAACAATATTTGCATTTAAGCAAATTCCGTAAAAGCCTTCGCCGAAATAAACCAAAAGCGTAGCAAATGGTTTATGAATTTTTTGCGAATATTGAATCAAATAGTTGGCTACGAGGCTTTGAACTGTGTCTGTCTAGTTGGAAAGATAGCAAGATAGATATTGAAAGAGTTGTTGCGATATAAATTGTATTTATTGGATTTCTCTAACTAGTTCAACGAATTTTGCTATTGATTTAATTGTGAGCTACAATGTTTAAAAAGATTTTAAAGCTGAGCAAAGGCAACACTTAGTTGAGTTCCTTTTCGTGTTCCTCTTCGTGTTCCTCTTCGCGTTCCTCCTCGTGTTCCTCTTCGTGTTCTTCTTCATTCTGTCCCTCGTTCTGTTCGTATTCCTGATCCTGATATTGCTCTTCGGCCAATTGAAGCTCGCGCTCGCGTTGCTCCTCTTCGTCTAGAGCAGCCTCCTCGGCAGACAGATTCTCATCCTCAGGAATGCCACGCCAGTATCCTCCATAACCATAGCCATTATAATAGCCATTGCCGTAACCGTGGTTTGAGCCATAGCGGTCCCAGTAGGCATGGTTATTACCATCAGTGTTAACATTTGCAGAGGCGTGGGAGACACCCGAAACAATCGTGGAGCTGTTGCCAACCTGAATTGTTGTGTTACGCGACTGCTGAGCCAACTGATGGGCCAAATGGGCAAGCGCACTGCTCAGACCCGCCAGATTGCCTGAGTACAGCTGGGGTGCAGCATAGGAGTAGGCAAAGATGCTGCCCAGCAGTAGAGTGACAACTGATACGATGTGCATGATGATGTGACTGGTTCCGGAGACAGTGAGTAACTGTGACTGTGCTCTCTGCCAAGTCTCACAGCGTTCTTATACCAAACTGATCAAGGTCAAGCGATGTAAAGAAAACTGGGCTAAAAAGTCTTACCAAACCTAGCGAAAGCAAACATTAAACCGAATTGAGTGACAGCTGTTGCCGTGTAAACGTTACACAAACCTTTGTTTGTCTTGTAAGAAGGTTGTAAACTTGTAATCGTTCTTTTGCAGCTGTTGCAGGGTATCTACAAACTATCTAGATAAAATCATACAGAACTCTGCCCTCTTAAACCAATCAAAAACTTAGTAAATAACATGTTAGAGTATGAATTCAAGCGCAGCTCATCAGAAAACACCCACACCGATGGTAACTGCACCCAATCCATTCACTTATCATCGTTCGGGCGCAGAAAGAGTGCGTAAACAAGGTCGATTACAACTGGTAATAACACGATCTGGTCATATAAAAATGTTCGCTTAGGGTTTTTATGCCAGTTTCATCCCCGAAAAGATGATTCATGTATTCATAAAAGACGCGCATCGTTATACATAAGTATCATCCCGGAGCAGGGGGAGCCAGCTCCATGTAAACAACAAGTCGACAACAAATTATGAGTCACGCAACAAAATTTTATGGACTGCGCGTTGATTGAAGATTGCCGCGTAAATGTTACAGGGCAGGAATTCTGTTTCGTATACGCAACGTGTGCCGTGTGCCACAAATTGTGGCTTAATTAAAAAGCGCGATGAAAATATTGAAACGACATTTTTAATTAAATGAGAAATGCAAATGAAAATTGCCCACGGGTAAATGTAGCTTTCCCCTTGCCCTGGTTTGTTGTTGCTGTTGCTTTCGTTCACCTGTGCCATCTCCTGTTTAATTTTGCGACAAAATCATAAGACGAAGAGGACACTCGACAGGAAAATACTCTTTTCCCATTCTATCTCCATTTAAACAAATTAAGTATACCCTAAGCTAAGCTAAGAAGATTGAGGAAAATCGATGAAAAGAAATGAATGCTTTGTATGTGCGTATTTTCTCTGCCTCTTACTCTCTTTCTCCGTTAATTCTTTTCATGTTTCTTTAGAATAGATGTAATTAAACTTCTTTTTTCCACTTTCCTTTAATCGATTTGTCACATGGAACCGGATAGAATCGTCGTTAAACGCAGATTTAACTGCAAAGTCAACAAACGTTTTGACTGCAAAGTTTTTTTTGCCAACTTGTCTGTGTGTCTGAGTCGTGTGTTTACTTAATATCCATGCTCGCAAAATAAATTAAACATTCATATTCCGTTTATTTACTTAGGCAAATTGAGTTTCCTCAGTTGACATGCTGAATACGCAAAAAAACCGAAAGCTAACACAGACTCTCGACTTCGTCTCAGGGCAGACAAATGCGCGACACGCCAAGGCACTCCAAAAAGTTAGTCAAGAGTCATCTGTATGTGGTGTGTGAAAGAGATGGATAGAAGGAGAGTGAGTGAGCGAATGTGTCTAAGATCTGTTTCTGTTGTAAACAGGAAACGAATGTCTGTTGCATGCAAAGTGACAAATGTCATGAAATATTCAATTGGCCAACATCAACGAAGACCTCAACTTTTTAGGCATTCACTTCAAGCCGTAAAATTCTCAGAACGGCGTATAAAATATATAGAGAAATGCTGCAAAGTTAATGTGGCGCAGTGGAAAATTGAGGAAAATTGCACATTATGTGCGCATTTAGCTTGAAAGGGAACGATGAGAGAGGAAGATAGACTTCTTGGAAGACGAAAATACTGGATGATAAAATGAGTATAGCAAGCGGTAATGAAGTCATAAACAACTGTTTATGCGTGCTCATTCATAAATCTTAAGCCACATTTGCAATTACTAAACAAACGTTCCAGTTTAGAATTACAACTAAAAATATTGGATGCAATTAACAACTATGTTATCTATCGTATACAGACACTTAAGCGCTTGTTCAATTGATTGCCCCCTTTGGGCAAACAATTACACACACACTCAAGCACGCAGACACACACACACCAAGACACATACTCATTGGCCATAAACCCTTAACAGGTCATAATTGGCAATCGAGTATAAAATATCATGTCATATGTGTAGCTCTGGGTCAACAACAACAACAACAACAACAACGGGAGGAACAAGAAGAACAACAACGACAACGAGCAAACACAACAACGTTCATAAATCAAACACGCTAAAGCCCCAAAAAACAATGTGTTAGGGCAGACACTCATAAATATACACACGTGTGTGAGTGTGTGTGTGTGTGACGGTATTCCAGTGTATGTGTAAGGAAATGCTTCGTTTTCATTGTGTAAATATTTAAGCACACAATAAAATGGAAACAATGGTGACCCCCTTCACCCACTCGCTCCTTCCTTTCCCTGCTCGGGCAGCAAACAAAAGCGTAGCAGGTGTCAAATGTTGCGGCCAAAGAAAAAGCAAAGTCAGTACTCCCCCCTTTCCTCCCACAGAGCCCGCAGCACCTCTTGCTCTCCCCTGAGGCAATGCTGGAACTTATGACAGACACACACACACACACACACACATGTACAGCTTGCCCGTTCGATTTGCACATATGTCTGAACATTTTACGTAAGTTAAACTCAAAAATTGCGTTGCGGAACTTTCGGTACGTGCCGCTCTGGACAGGCACGAATCTGGTGATCCTTTTGAGCCTTTTGCCCGCCAGCTGCCAGCCAGCCAGGGAACCAATGCCAGCAGCAGCAGCAGCCAGAACCTACCACAGTCGCATTAGTTGTGAGCACATAAAAAACAAATAAATTGTATGCGCCCCATTGGATTTTATGACTGCAGCAGAAATGATTTAGATCTACTGCTGCCTCATCTGCTTCTTCATGCTTCTTCATTGGGAATTGTCATTTGGGCCATGTTTGCATTCAATCAGCTGAGCCGCCTGGGTTGAAAAGTTCAAACTGATTTTAATTAGACACAGCGCAGGTAAAAGTTTTCTTAACAGCTGAACGGTGGGGGAGGGGGGGAGTGAGGGCAGATGAAACTTTATAATCGCATTGCACGCAACTTTTCACTCACTCGAGCCAACGCTCGTTGACTCTCGTCGAATCAGTTTGCTCGGCAGCTTTGGAAATATTTTTGGAAACGAATTATTGACAATTGCAATTCAATTTCACACACAATTTGCTTCGAAATGTCGTCGTCGTCGTGGTCGTGCAGCTCGTCCTTGTTGCCACCGGAAATGGCAGAAACTTTCGCCGAGTGCAGCGAGGAAAAACTTTGCTGCTGCTGCTGCTGTTGTTGCATTCGCCTCGCCTGCTCCATAGAAATGTAATTCAATGCAATGTCGCATGTTGTGCGCCTCCCCCAAGAAAGTAAATAAATATCAACTACACAAGTGTGATTGAGTGTGAGTGTGAGTGTTGGAGTGCTCGAGTGCTCGATTGCTCGAGTGTGAGTGTATTTACACACTAGAATATTTTGTGCCGAAACATTTGATTGAATGCGCCGCTGATTGAGATGCGAATTGTGTGAAAGCTTCAATCAGGTTTTTGTCAATGCGAATCAACTTAATTGTGCGTCCTTTTACAGTGAGTGCAGTGAGTGTATAGTTTGTGAATAAGGATGATCGTACACTTAAACAGATAAGATTAATTAATGTACTCCCACTTAGTTCGGTTTCCAAGAAGGGGGAGCAATCAATTTGTTTGCCTTTTAAAAATACATAAAATATACCCCTATATAATCCAAGTTCTGCGCTGTCACCTTGGCCTGGTCTGGCCTGCAGATACCCTGCCCCCTTGTCTGCTTACGTTAGATATTTGAGCAATTTTTAGCATGCAACATGGCAAAAGTCAAATATGAAAACTGTCAGCAAAGCTGAAAATTTATGACTTTGTTAACACACACACACGCACACCTATGTCTGAGTGTGTATGTGAGTGCTCAAAGTATGCTACAAATTTCAAATTAATATGCAGGCAGGAAAAGAAAAAGTGAAATGGGTAAAACTTTGGAGCCGAACATGTTTCATTTCGCGACGAATTATCGGAACCTCCGGCTCTTTCAAGTTTACGCAAAATTTCCTACGTGATTTTTTGAACGTACGTACAACTCATATATCACCGTAAAATGACATTTTTATTGTTTGGCAAAAGTACAAAGGGGGAGGCGTGTCTGGGGGGAGGGGCAACAGAAATTTAATGAATTTATTTCGGCATTAAAATGGGCAGGGTACAAAAAACGAGAGAAAAGATTTGAAGCAGGAGTAGAAATGTTGTGAATGAGGGAACCTTTATCAAGCACAAGGGGATAGATTGAAAGCCTTTGGAAATTTATGAGTTCAGGGGAAAATTTCATAACAATTTTAACGGCAAAAAGAATTTGAAAGTGGCAAAGAAATTTTCTTCACAGACTTTAAAATCATTTCTTTTTGCCGCTTTAGGTAATGTTCACTGTGTCTTCTGATGTGGCAGAGTCGCCGCGAGGCGGCCCAAGAATTATATGCACATGTGTTTGATTGATTAAAAGCTGTTCGAGCCGAAGGGGTCTGCCCCGACGCACGCAACGCGTAGGTAAGCGACAGTAGAAGAAGTTGCATGTGGCAAGTGGAGCGAGGTGGCAGGTTGTTGCAGCTGGTGCAGTCTGCCGACGCCACTCGCACAGTTAATTTAAGACGCTTCACACAATTTCGGCGCCAGCGCGGGTGGCAATCGCCTTAAGAACTACTTTTAACAAATGTGCAAAACGTGACTTAAGCAGAGAATACAAAATTCCCAAGCACATAGCGCAGCTAGCTAGAGAGAGAGAGAGAGGGGGGCAGACACACACACTGGGGACTTGAGCCGAACTAGCGATATGCAAACAAGCATGCAATAAGGGGTGTGAGAAGTGCAGGCAGGGAGGGAGAGAGGGGGGATAAATGTAATCCCTGCTTGCAAATATATTTGCAGCAATTTATAATTTATTAAAAAAGTGTAGCATAAGCCACGGGCCAGCAGAAGGATACCGAATAGCCCTGAACAAAAGCAGCGCACGTCTCTCGCTCGCACACACACACATGCGCTCCCTTCCCTACTCGCTTCTCCCTTCCTCTTGCTGCCCACAACCACTGCACACATGTGCCTGGGGCACACATGAGTAATATGTAAGCAGCGCACAAACAGAGCATCCAATTGCAACTGCTTGCCTTGCCTGCCATTCCTCCTCCCCTATTTGCTTGCTTGCTTTGCTGCTTCTGCTTCCCACTCTACTCCTTCTTCGCTGCATCTTCATTGCAACTGCTTTTGTTTTCTTTGTGCAAACGAAACGCAAAACCACAAAAACGCAGCGTCAGTTACTTTGTTTGCCATTCTCTTTGCGGCTGCCGCTCGCTCTCTCACTGCAAACAAGCCAGCGCTATCTCTCTCTGTCTTTTTCTAGCACCCTTCCTACATAACGGTACCAGGTATTAGCGGTCAGGGCTTATTAAGCTGCTGCTGCTGCTGCCGCTCCTGCGAAAATGCGTTTGATACAATAACAAAATTTTCAGCTCCATTGTAACGGCACTTAAATTGCATTCCCTCTTGATTCAGTTCGCAGTTCGCGCTGTGATTTCTGCCAATTTCGAGAAATTACATTCACCGCAGTTGCTTGCAGCTGCCAGTGTTGGCTAGCATTCAACAAAATAAAAGCTAAAATTTTAGAGTACTTTTTTTTATTTGACATTCTTCCCTATTTTAATATGCCTAGCTACCCTTTATTTATTTTAGGTTATATGAAAAAAAAAGCCAAAATCACTTACCCCCATCAAAACAAGCCAAAGTTAGCTTTAAAATGGCTAGCTCTGCTCAACACTGTGTTTACTCCTTCTGCTTTCTCCCACATTTTCTGGCATTGATGAAGCAAACGTTGCTCAACTTGATGTTTCTTCTCCTCCTGCGCTTCTCCTACGCTTCGCACTGCTCCTGCAGCTGCAGCTGCTGCTGCTGCTGACGATGAGTTGGTTGCCGTTAGCCTTGCTGTTTCTTTTTTTGCACTTTTCGTTTCGTCTTATTTTGCCTCGCACTTGTTGTTGTTGCATTTGCTATTTTGCCGCCGGCCAAAGGCGGCGTCTTTGCGACGTTGTGCAACTTCAAAGCGACTCATTTTTATCAGTGCTTCCTCTTCCTCTTCAACTTCTTTGGCATTTTAACATCGCATAGCTGAGAATATTAATTTTGATGTCTGCTGCATAGTTCGCCCCTCCGTTGCCATTGTTGTTATTGTTGTCTGCACTGACTCGGCATAATCGATGCATTTGTGCTGCAGCTGTTCTTGTTTAATTTCTTTGAGAATCTCAACTGAGGCGCCGCCGGGCAAGTTAATAAGTCAAGGGTAGCAGCGTTAACTTCGCTTTGATCGCTTTATTATTTGTTTGCTTGCACGTCCCACGGCATGCACTTGATATTAAAAGCACTTGTGTTAATTGTTTAATGCGAAAACTTTAGAAAAAACGCGTTTTAATAACTCTTCGAAGAGTTGCTCCCCGCGCGTGGTGAAATTTTTATTACACTGCTTGCCTCCTCCGTCTTCGTGCGTACGTGCAGCGCTTAACAGCGCCTGCTAACATAAGCCGTACCTGTTGGGCGATTAACACGAGCTTAATCGATTAACATCGGCTGCTAAGGCCCTAAGACAGTATGTTAGATATCTAATCTGTTAATTGCATAAGCGCTGGCAATGTTAGTGCAGTATTAGTGCAGTATTTTCTCTGTTAATGCGATCGATACTTAGCAACTCTGCTAATTAGCTGCAGATCCTTATCGGTTGCTCATCGAAGAATCTAGTTGGATTTTTGCAGTGTCATTTTTGCGAGTTAAATTTCTTGTGTTCCTTTTTTTTGCTTTATTTGATTGTGTTAAATTGTGGTAATTGGTGCTCACTATTCGGAAAGTGGCGCAAATTTGCGTATGCAATAAACTTTGACTGCAACTAAAGATATAAGCAAGTGAGTACGCAAGTAAGTTTGCATGTGCAGACTTGCACAGCCTGCATGTGTGTGTGTGTGTGTGTGAGTGTGTAGTTGGGGCTGCAATCGCTGCAGTGCAGAGTCCATTATCGTGGCGATAACAAAATGTTTAGTTTTCGTTGAGTAAAAACTTTTTTTGGTGTAAACTTTTTGCAAGTGCATATAAATTGAATGTAACTTTGCACTCATCTATGCAAACAAGCAGCCTCAGCTACACACACACGCACGCACATGCATGCACGCCAAGGCAGAGTCTCTCACACACATACAAACACGCAGCTATTTTGGAAGCCAAATGCAATTTCAAGAATTTTCGGGTGTGTCCCTGCACCCAATAGGAAAACTTTGCATATATTTCACTTTGGCACAGTGCGAGGGAGTGGGATCGGGATTGGGAGAGGCAGCAGAGGGGATGCACCCTCTTGCTCCGCGCATCCACATCTTTGTGTCCTTGTCGCCGTCGTCGATACTTTTGATATGCAAAAGATATGAAGGGACAGCTGTTTCCTGCTCCATTTGCTTGCCAGAAACTTTTACAAGGAGCCCGAATGCATTTTGAAGTTTCCAATTGGGCGGGAAATGCTCTCCCTTCCCACTCTCTCTTACTCGCTTGCGCGCAGGCGATATTCACTTTAAATATCTGTAGGAAAACATTTAAAACTGCATAAACTTAGTCCATTTTAATGCCGGCAAAGTTTTTACGCCATGTCGCCAGACCCCGCTACCTCCCCCTACACTCCGGTCTGCGTTTTTAATGCCAACACTTTTAATGCATTTGGCTCGACATTTTATGATATTAGCGTTTAGTTGCCCTAACTTTCGCTATTTACGAGCACCGAAGGTGACCAGGTGCACGCTCATCCCTTCGTCCTGCTCCCCCAACTTCCGCTGCCTATGAAAATTGAAAACTTCAGCGAAATCTTTATGCTGCAATTTAAAGTTTTTGATATTCAAGCGGCTGGAATTTTATTGACGATCAAATGTAGGTGTAAAATGGGGAAATAGTTTAGGGAGAAAAATCTCAAAAATGTGCTAAGTGTAGAAGTAAAGCTGAACATCCAAGCTATGCACTTAAATTGTGCATAATCCACGCATTCCACTTAAAGTTATTGTTTGCCATATTTTAAAAAAATTATACGGCGTTGCCAGACCGCGCGTTGAATGTGTTAATTAATGAGCAACTGAGCTGCAGCTTTAACTTTGACACGGCTCGTAATTATGATGAAAGTAATAGGGCGGGGCTAGTAACGCCCACTGTGATGCCAGGGAGGTGGGAGAGACGAGGTGAGGCGTGGCATGCAATGCGTAACACCTTTGCGCTTAAATGTAATTTATTTAGTCTACTTCACGCTCATAATGCCACACATCCTCGCGCACACACACACGCACATGCGCGTGCACACTGTGTGGAGAAGGAGGAGGGGCGCACGGCGACACGGTGGGGCATTCATGTAACGCGTTTCGTCGGCAAGTCGCTCGGAAAAATTATGTTGCACGTGAGATGCTTCAGCAAATTCGCTGCAGTAATGTGTGGCAGTTGGAAAGGGGGAAGGAGCGGAAGGGCGATGGCGCTGAGTGTTTGAGTGAGTGGAGCGCGTGGAGCGCGTGAAGCTCGCGTCCTTCTACGTGTGCACAACAGAAGATGAGCTCCACTTGGAAATATAAATTGAAATCATCAACGGGCTTTGTGCGTTTTATCAACATTTTTACGTGTGCCGCCTTGCAGCCTTAAGCATACACGTTACCCTGCTCTTTGTCAGGCTCTGATTTCACGTTCCACGTTCCTTATACCTGGCTCCGCCTGCTACGGCATCTCTTTGGGCAGGCAACTGCAAATTAAGCAATATTCCAAAGGACTTTCGGCTGCCTTTCGGTTTAATGTCTGACTGAGAGCGCGGTTTATTAAGATAAACGATGATGAACGGCAGCTAAGCCAGACGCCATACCTCACGCCCTCTCCTTCTCTCTCTGTCTCTCTGCGCTGTTAATTGACTGGCTACAGTGAGTTCTCGCTCGCTCTTGCTCTCTCTCTCTATTTCTTGCTCTGGCATTCTATTAGCCCATTTGCATGCTTATCTCATTAACACGAACACACAAAAGTTCAGCGCAGACTTCTGTTTATATATTGTGCTGCTGGCCCCCTTCACCTCCTCCTCTTTCCCCTCTCTATCCGCAGATATGTCGCGCTCTCTGGCTGTTGCTCTTATCCGCATGTCCTTTTGGTGATTTTGCTTTTGCTTTTGTCGTGGTTTCCATTATCCCTTTCGTTTGGCTTTTGGCTGCTCATAAGCCGCAGCCTGCCTGCCTTGCTTGCTTGCTTGCTGCAGCTGACACATTTGCCAATATTGACTATGCAACAGTCACGCCTCCACGTCCCTGTAGTACCCCCCTCCCCCCTCTAGGTCCTAGCTAGCTAAACTTCTTCTTTGCGCACAGCATTTCCATGAGCTCATTTCCGTGCACATTTTCACATTTTCCGGCTCTCTCTCTCTCTCTCCCTCTCTTTCTCGCTGTATGCAAACAACGCTGGTCAGTAGACTCGGCCTTTTTACCACTCATTAGTGACAATTTTCTTGTAGTTGACATTGCGGCCGCCCACATGGCACGCCCACCACAAGCGGCAGCCAGGCAGGCAGAGGACTAACTTTTTTGCCGCTGACTTTTTGTATTGTCTGTGTTGTTTATGCCGCTGTGGTTGTGTGGGTGTGTTGGTGTGTGTGCTTTAAGGGACTAAAACAGGCTGCAGACCGCAGCAGGCAGGCAGCCCGGGCAGGTTGCAGGTTGCCAGTTGCCCGTTGCCATGTGGCAGGTGCAAGGATGCGTTGTTAAATTTTGATGGAAAACCAATTAATTGGAAAAATTAAAATCAAATATTTGCCAAAGCGCTTGAACAACACTCGAGTGTGAGAACGAGAGCAAGAGCAAAAAAAAAAGGATGAGAAGAGCGTGTAAAAGGCGAGAAGAATCGCAACCGAACAACAACTCAAAGCTTTCAGCTCGTAGCTCGTTGCTCGTTTACCGTTTTCCAGCAGTTTTCCACGTTTTTCCTCACATCATATCTAAGCGCCGTCCTTCATTTATCCTTTGGCCCGTGCATGAGTGCAAGGAGAACTCAATCAGCTCACATTGGGCGCCAACAAACTCACGTGCAAACACTTTGCAGCAACAGCGGCGGTTCCTCGCCTCACCTCCCTCCATTCCCTGCCCTCCCTACAGAGTTTCGCACTCGTTTTCTGCTTTTGAAGTGCAATTTAGCGATGCCACAGATTTTTTCCTCGCTTGTTTTTCAAGTATGTCGGTGTGTGTGTGTGCGTGGTAATTAATGCAACAAGAGAGGAAAATTGCGTACTGGTAGATGTGCGTGTATAGGGAGGGCTGGCAACTGTTGCTTTAAAGCATGCAGGAAATGCTGGAAACGGAATTCGTTAACAAGTTAAGCGAATTACAGCAGGGGAAAAAAGAGAAACGATCAGATGCATAAAAAACCCTAAAGAAAAACTAATAAAGCAAAATGTATCCTGAGAGCCGAGAACTTAATTAAGACTTGTCCTTGCCTTAGCTAGCCAAAGGGGCAGCTTGTAGAGAAGCTAAAGTTGTAACTTGTCAGATTTAACAGCTGTTAGGTTACTTGAAAGAATTGATAAACTTATTGAACATAACAATTAGGTCAAGAGAATCAGGGATCTTTAAGCTACAATCTAATTAATCTTTATTCTTTTCTCTTTCTAATTTCAGAGTGTTTGGTGTATCTGAAAGTGATCAGTTATTAGTGTAAAGTGTTCAGTTTTTAGTGTTTTAATTAAAGTGTTAAGTGTTCATGAAAAATCTTCTGTTTGAAAGCTGCCACTTAGAATTTCAAGGTAAGTTTAAAAATCTAAAATAGTTGCAAAACCTATAGGAAGAAAAAAATCATACCATAGATCCTTTAAACTGCAATTTAATTGACCTTTTCTATTTATTTTATTACTTTCAGTGTTATTTTTAAAGGACGTTAAGCCTTAGTCGCAGCTTAACATTTCCAGGTAAGCTTAACAGTTCAGTTAACATTTTATACTCGATTTTTCTGCACATTTGTGGTGGATTTAAGACTCTTGACTTTCTACCTGATTCATGTTGAATTTTAACTACAGACTCTGCTCTGAAATTGGGCCACAATTTTAAGCACTTGAAACCTCTTGAGAGGGTTCCCCTCTCCTCCCACCACCGGCCGAGAGCCACATAATAATACACCTTGTCGGGACGGCGATGAGTTCAAGTGCCATTAACAACAGTTCGCGGTTCAACGCGCTCCATAAACTGCACACGCCCCAACGCATCGCCGGCCTGCCCCACTTCCTCCCTATTTCAAAAGCCGCAGTTGGGCCACAAAAAAGAAGAGCAACGGCAGCTTAAAGCGGTAGGGGGAGGGCTTTAAAAGCTGCAGGCGCAAGGACTTTAAGACCGTTTGGCCAACACAAAATGATATAAACAAACACACAATTTGCGCCACTTAGCAGCAAATGGAGAAGGCTATTAATAATTCCGATTCTTTTTTTCTTCCTTTTTTGTGTGTGTTGGCCGGCCACAAAAAGCGCAAGCAAAAAGTGCCTGGACGGTCGGTGCCCCTCCCCCCGCTCCCCGCTCCCCGCTCTACCACTGTAGATAATAAGAAAATATGACTTTGTGCTGGGGGCGGCTTGAGGCTGTTGCGGCCAAGACGAAGTCGACGACGACGACCGCAAAGGGCAGAACTGAGCTCAGCTGAGCAAGAGAGAAAGAGAGAGAGAGAGCCAGAGAGAGCCAGAGCCAGAAGAAACATGAGTAAAACATGCCGAGACGCGCTTGTAAAACAAGCCAACAACAAGAACCACAAACACTCGACTACAACAACAACGACAACAAACAATAAATTGAGAACGGCAACGGCAGCAGAACTCATAAACAATGTAATAATAAGGCGAGCTCTCGCTGTGTGTGTGTGTGCGTGTTGCTTAAGACGCACGCAGCGCACACTGGCGGCCAATGGCTGTAATGGTGTGGTGGCGCCCTCTAGCGTTCGACTTGGCTTATAAATCTTACTTAAAGCCCTTGCGCACTTTAATTGAGCCCCATTAAAAAAATGCTAATTGTCATTACAACACGAAGCTATTATGAAGTGAGAGAGAAGCAGAAAGAAGGAGTGAAAGGAACAGAGAAAGGAGAAGAGTGAGACAGAAAGAGAAAGAGGTGGTTAGAGTAATGTAGGTCAACAGCAGATAAAGAGCTGGAGAGCAAAAGAATTAGTACTTCTTGCCAGAGAAAGGTCGTGAGAAAGTGCAAAAGGGGGTATACGATATAGAAATCAACGAAATGCGATACTATCGCTACGAATTATAGCAAAATAAGGTTAAAGAAGTGAAGATAAGGCCTTACATAAAGCTTCTACGTTATTAAGAACATTTATGCGATACTATCGCTATAATTATAACCATCTCTAGCTGCTCACAGTCTTTTTATTTGCCTAACGATTTCAATTCGATTCATGAAATGAAATTAACTCGCAGATTTAATTACATTTACTTGACATGATGAGCTGGCCTCAAAAGGCAAGCGGGACGGGGGAGGGGGAACCAGGAAACCATGATGAGTTTTATATGCTACTAGTATTGGTTGTAGAGCAATTTTTAATTAAAATTCATATTCATATCTTGCGCTGTTTGTCATCTTCTTCTCCAGCTCCTTTCAATGCACACACCAAACTGAGCTCGACAAATCGAAATGCATATCAAAGGCAAATAATTGTCGAGAGAATATGCGATGGGAAAGCGCCTTAAATGGAATTAATTTATGGCACATAAATGAAGGGGAACTTTTTAAACAAAAAATTTCTGCTTAAAAGATTCGAAGTATTTTTTCCAGTATTTTATTAATCATTTTCTAAGCTCAGCTTAAACTTAATTACACAACTTGCATTAGCCTTGATTTATTATGATAAACAGCTGGTGCTGTCCCTCTCTCTCGTTCTCTCTCTCTCTCTCCCTGCGTCTCTGTATGCAAACTATGCATCCTTGCGGCATTCTGGCAATAAAAATTCCTATTGCCATAATTGCTAAGCGTCTATAAAGTTGCTCGCGTGGCATTTACCACAACAAGTTAGTGCACCCTGGTGTAGTGCCCCCTCCCCCCTAGTTGCTCTTGTTGTTGTTGTTGTTATGTGCCTGCACTATGAAAAGTCGGTCTACCAAGGGGAGAGGGGAGCGAGAAAATGAAAAAACAGAAACAAGAACCAGCTAAAAATTCAGCTGAAATTGCTATGTTAAAATATTGCCAACGCTGCGCGCGAGTTCAAAAAGCTAAAAGTTGCCCATTTTCCGCTGTCCGCTGGCCATTTCGGGGCGCCATTTCCCCAGCTGATCCACGGGCTTTTAAAGCCAGTTTTAGTTGGAGCTTCGGCTCCAGCTACGGCTCCTGCTCCAGGTCAAAGTTGCCGCTGCTGTTGCTGCTGCTGCTGCTTTTGGTGCAGATGAAGCGTGGCATTACATCTGTGACGTCGACCGGAAATTATGTAAATTTAAGTGTTTCGCCTTGTTTCGCTGTCTTGCTCTCCCGCTCCCGCTCTCACTCGCTCCTGCCTCTTCTTTGCCGCAGCCCACGCGTTTGTTTTGCTTTTTTGCCACTCTTAACATGGCAATGAAAACATGAAAGCAAAAACGACGGCAATAACCGATAAAAAAAAACATAAGAACAACAACAACAACGTCGACGAGCGGCCCCAGAAGAAAGTTCTTTTCCAGCCTCCCTCCCCACGCCCCTCGAAACATTTTCCACATTTGGTTTTGACTTTTTGCTGGCCGCCCCACGTCGCCGTTGTTTTTGTTGTTGTTGTTGTTGTGGAGTGGCGCGTTGCCAGCAAAGTTTTCGTAATTGTTTTTGCATTTGTGGCGCTGGCACACCAACACACCAGCACACACACACACACACGCACGTACACACTGAGAACCGTTGGGGAGCTGGCCGAGGCCCAAATGTGTCCTTTGGTGTATTAAAAAGTTTTTAGAGCGCTCTCCTCACGCCGCTTGGCAAACATTTGCCATTTCTCCATGGCGCCAGGGTCCTGGTCGGTTCCTGCTACGCCCCTGCTGCACGCCTGTCCCCCCCCCCCGCTCCTTCTCCCATTGCCCATTAACATTTTATATGCAATTATGATTATTTTACCATTGTGCATTTGCGGTAATCTTTGGGGAGCCACCGTTTGCAAGTTGAGCCAACGAATTTAATGGGCATGTGGCCAGCGAGTCCGGCAATGAAACTGGCAACCAACGGCGGCATCGATGGCATCGCTGGACACATGTTGCGGTGGCGGCGGCGACGGCGGCTTGTGCCGATTGAGTTTGTAAATTGAATTTAATTAAATCAATGGCAACAGCTTGTAACGGATTATGGATTAAAGCGGGGTAGTAATGCGCATGATTTACAGGGTATTAATCGAGTGCTTAATGAGACGCGCAGGTCTATAATGCGAAAAAGGGGAGTGATTTAAAACTGAAATTGATTAGCTGCTCAGGGAGTTTGATGTCTACTTTATAGTGTATTTTTGCAGTCTGCTTACAGGGTATTTAATGAGTGTGCAGTTGTATTTAGCTGCTCTCTATAGCAGATTGATTAGCTCAATGAGTTGTTAAGCTGTCTATAAAGTATCTTCTCATTCTTCTTCCTTAAATTCGATCTATATATAGACCATCTGCATGTCTTGCCCCATCAAGAGGCTTTTACTCATCGGGAGCTATGCAACTTCAGTGTCACTTTGGTGTTTATTATGCGTTGAACGAACCAATCATTCATTTCATTTTGTGCAGCCCTTGTCGGCAGCTACAGCTAACGTACACGTATATGACACTGTCATCGCTCATTGTGGCACCACAGTCGACCACATAGGCAGCACGACTGTCTGCAACAGCCTCTGAGCAGCCTCTGCTGCTGCTGCTGCCCTTGTTTTTTCTATCTTTAGCAGCATGTTCAAGTGCGTCCTTTTTCCTTGCATATTTGGCTGGGCAGACAATGTAAAGGACATTGAAGTTGACCTCTAGGTGTGTGACAGCGTGTGTGCGAGTGTGTGTTTGTGTGTGTTTGCGACTGCAGCAGTAGCTTGTGGCTTAGCAGCAGCCATTCTGTGGTCATTAGCCTAAACCAAAGCTGACTTTACTCTACGGCCTGAGATTTTGTGCAGAATTTGCAAGAAAAAGGCCAACGAGATGAGAAGAGAAGAAGAAGAAAGCACGCAAAAATTCCGTATCCACACAAAATGCGATGGCGACACAAATCTTCTTTATTGCTGCTACGTTTTTGCATGCACAGACAGCTAGCACTCACACACAGACACCATGCTGTGTGTGTGTGTGTGTGCTTTGACAAGCGCACATTAGGAGGCCCTAGACAAACAACTAATGGCCTTTTAAGGCATTTCATTCTCGGACGAGGCCAGCGGCGGGGCGGGGCGGGGCAGGGCGGTTATTGCTCTTCCAGCAAGCAGGTATCGACTAGCACAGGTGTTCAAGTCCAGTCCAGCTCTGGCTATGGCTTCTCGATCCGTCCGGCATGTTGTTTTAAATTAAAAATCTCCACACACACACACGTTGCTGGAATATTTTCCATGTTTGCAGTTTTCGTTGACCGAAAAATTTGATTTATGTGGCCAACATGCAGCCTGGCTCTGTTCGGCTAGCTGAAGTCGAGGCTGAGGCTGTCTCTGTTCTTATGTATTTTTATTGGATTTGTTCAGCTGTCCAGGCTCGGGGTTGGTAGCAAAAATATTGCGCATACGCCGCATTGCACGTTCACAGCAAATCGAATTCACATTTCCTTGACTCAAAGCTCACACAGAAGGCCCCGCAGCAAGCCCAACTTCTTGCAGTTACCTCCCCGTTTGATGCCGTCTTCTCTCCTTGTCGGCTTGCATTGTGCGCGACCAGCTCTTTCGCTGCACATGAACGGCCAATTACACGCACGTTCCACTCTCCACGCGGCACGTCGCATGCTGTGTGCATCCATTGCCAAAGGAGGAGTCGCTGGTGCCGTGCCGGGGCCGCTGATGCTGTTCCATGGGCGGGGCAGTCAGTTCATGACTTGATTATCATCGCCCGCTGCACTTGCACTTGCACAGCTGATGGCGACTGCATTTGCATCTGGCATGTGGCAGCTGATGAAGTTGCCAGCCACGTCGTGCCGCGGAGAGAGAGAGGGGTACGAGCGCAGCCTTTGACTGATGCTCTTGAGGTACTTGAACTGCATTCTGATGGCAGCAGCAACAGCAGCGACAGCGGCAGCGGCAAGAGAATGTCGGTTGTCAGGGTCAGGTTTTGGTTATAACATTTAGGCAAACTGTGTGGATGTGTAATAGACAGCGCAGTTGCTCTAACCGTTGGGGCATATGACGCAAGCTTGAACAATTTGCTGGAAATACATCCTAAAAGATCTGGAGCAGTTTTTGCAATATATAAGAGAGAGTAAAATCTCCTCCTATACATACAAACCTTCTCCTCACATAGATGAGCTAAGTCTAGCTGAATCTCAAGAAGTATTCATAGCAGACAAATGAAATATTGTCTTAGAACAGCTAATACCTGAAGTAATCTATAGCTCTTCCTTCGGCATACCCTAACTTATGTTGAGCCTTTGCTCACATGCACACTTGCCCTTTGCCCCATGCACTTATGATAATTTTCGTGTGTATTTTATGCCAACGTCAACGCAATTTTGGCCACTTTGCTTATCGCACACCCCCACACACACACTCACACAAAGAGTGCAAACTGCATAAGGAGAAGTGGGAGCGGGGAAGGGAGAGGAGCTATCAGGTAGCGAGCCAACTGTGCAGCCAAGTGCAAAAAAGTATGCACATTAATTCAAGTAAAAATAAATTATAAAAGCAAAAGGGCCGCGTAGCGCGCTCACAGCCGACGCAGCCGACGTCGACTTTTCGCTGCCCGTGCATTTTATGACGTTTAATGTGTTTCTGCTGTCAGCGGCAGAAGTTGCTGGCGGCAGCGGCAGCGACGTCGACTTTTGCAACTTTTCAGCAGCAGCGTTGAGTGCATTTTGTTGATTTATAATAAAATAATGTAAAAATATTACACAATAATGAATGCGCGGGGTGTTTGTGCGCCCCAATGTCTGCCACGCCCACCCCTGCACCTCCTTCTCTCTTACAGTCTCTCCGTCTCCGTCTCTTTCTTGGCTGTCGCTGTCTCTTGTGTCTGTCTGTGTGCTGCTGCCATGAAATATGAAACAAGCAAATGTACGGCGCAGAAAAAGTTGCGAAAAGAAAGCAAAAAAGAAACCGAACGAAACAAAAACAACGAAGAAAACAAGAATATGAAATATGCGGAAAATAAAACTTTTAACTAAAATTATATATGTAATGGCATGTAGCACACAGCGTGTGTATGTGTGTCGACGTGTGTGTGTATCAGTGTGTGTGTGTGTTGGTTTGTCATGTTGTTTACGTTGACTTCTTGGCCATTTTTCTTTGGCCAGGCTGCTTGCAAAATTTATGCGACACTTTGAACTGCGCTTGTGCTCTACATTTTAACCAGAAGAGCAGACAATGAAAGAAAGAGAGAAAGAGTAAAGAGCAGCACAGCTTCGTAATGAAATGAAGCTGAAAGCTGTTGTTATTATTTATAAGTAACAACATTATTTACAAATTGACCAAGTTAAAGAAATTTTTATGAAATTCCTATAAACTTACCCTCAAGCTTTCAATAGCTGATCAATCTCAGCTATTACTTATTATACAACCCACAAAGCTTTCCAAAGCTTTTAGAAAAGTTTCCAATCTTAATTTATCTCATAGTCTGTGGACATAAGCTCGCCCGTTTTGCTTGTAGTGCAACATAAACTTCAGCTAACTCTCCCAAAGTCAACACTTACAATCTGTTCTCGCTCTTCACGTGTATGTGTGTGTGTATGTGTAAGTGTATGTGTGTTATGACGTTTTAGTCCTTGCAACTTTATCGCGCCAGAAATTGCATCATATTTCAAGACAGCGCGACAAAATATAAAAATACAAAGTTCGCGGGCAGACAACTTTTTTACCTGTCGTCCTCGCACACACACACACACACACACACACCTGAACATACACACATACTCACGCGTAGTCAGCGCTCAGTCAACAGCGCGAACGACGACATCAACACATGTCACGCCAAGAAAGGGGGAAGAAGGAAGGGGGAAGCAGCGAAAAGTTATTCGAAAACTTCTTGTTGCGGCCACGCTGCGTATGAGTAATGCGAGACAAAGTTGAGTTGCCTTTTAAGAAATCGCTTGCCATAGAGTTTATTAAAACGTTACGCGCGCTTGATTATAATTTATTTATTCTTACAGCGCAATCCTTGGCATAATTTTGAAAATTCTGAGATAAAAGCGCAGTATGCACATAATTAATGAAAGACCAAATGTCGTCTTCAGCAGCGTATGCAGCACCAGCATTCTGCAAGCAGAGAGAGAGAGAAAAGTTAGTAAGACAGTGAGTAGCTGGTGCAAGTGCGAGCGAGATGGCCCAAGGAGAAGCCCAAACAAAGTGTAATTAAAAAGTACTTAGTGCACACTCATTCAGCTCATAGTAGTTGCTGCTGCTGCTGCTGCTGCCATCTTTGCACACTCTCTTTTCACTCACCTGCGATAAATAGTTTTGCGCTGTTGTAATTTATTATCGTTAACGTTATCCTTAAAGAAGTAACGCCTGATGCCGCTCAGATACGAACGAAAATATTCGCTCCAATTAATCGTCGCAATGTTAAACTGCAGCTTTGCACGCTCTGCCACGGGCAGACGCTCGTTCAATTCGTCAATGTTGTGATGCGCAAACTGCCACTGCTTGAGGCCGAACCAGGACATCATATCGATTATGCGAGAGAATTTACGGTATGCCTTGACGTAGCTAAGCAACAGTAGAAGAAAAGACAAAGAAAGTGAGTGGAAGAGAGACTGAACAGTTTGGACGGTATTGATTACCTCTGCTAATTGGCAGAGCGTGGTTCGAACGAGTTCATAAATAAACACCAAATGGCGGTGGTAATGCGCACTAATTGCAATTTGTTAAATATAACGCATACGACAAGCTGTCCGCTTGGAAGTTTACTAGCTGAACATAACTAGAAGTACTGCAAATACCCTTTCAAAACATCTTCATATATTGTATTAGTTACTCAATTAGCCTGCACATGTTACTCAGCAGCAAGCTCTATACCCCAACAATTACCTCTCCTTCACACAACTCATATCTATTAGCTGATATACTCGTAACCTCAACGCGCTATCGAACTGTTCAATTGCCTTTCAATGTAGCGTTTAAAATCCGTTCAATGTAGCAGAACCCGAAACCCACAATAGAAGCAACTAACTTGCCGCGCACAATCTCATTGAATGTATCGACATACCACCCTCCCAGTCCCACTCGCTATTGTTCTCTCTATCTGTGTGTGTGTGTGTGTGTGTGTGTGTGTGTGTGCGTGTACTTACATGCGCTTTTGTCCGGTGGCCATGGCAATTAAATCTAAAATATAAGCTGGGATATTGTGCAAGAAAAATGCAATTGCACAATGCAGAGGCTTCGACGGTATTATAACGTACGAGAAGCACCTGTGACAATAATGCGGTCCAATGGGTTCCAGCGTTGTCGTTGTCGTCGTCGATGGCGATGGCGATGGCGATGTCGATGTCCAGGTTTGCAGCACAGACGTCGTCGTTGCGAGTCGTTTCCATTGCCATTCGATTTGGTTTAGTGTAGCCCGGGTTTTTGCCCAGTTTTGGGTTTTTGGTTTGAGTTTCGAGGTTTTTGTTATCCCGTCGCATGTTTGCCAGGTTTGTCGTTTTTTTTTTTTTTTTTTGTTTCAGAGTTCAGTTTGGTTTGGTTTGGTTTGTGTGTGTTCAGTTGCATTGTTTCAAGGTATTAGCCAAGTGTAGATAAATTTTCCGGGTAACGTCGCACGCCGCAGCAGCAATACAGAAAATACAGCAATATTTAAGCATTTGGATTAGGCGCGGTGCATGCAATATGGCAATGGTTCGTGCGGATAAGGTGCCACAAAATTGAAATTCAACAAAGAATATTTATGTGTGTGTGTGTGGGTGTACTCACCAGAGTGCCTTGTCGAAGGGCTCATGATAGCCCTGGCGCGCCAGTTTCATATATTGGCCCCAGGTAAGATTGTTCTCATCAGATACGTAATTGTAGACGGGCAGCTCGGACCTGCCATCCAGTTGACTCTCACGCAGCTCATATCTTTTAAGGGGGAAAAATAATTATAGCAGCCATAAATATAGTAGCTAAATCTAATGCAGCTGCTTAAAGTTGAACGTAATGAGAAGGCGAACAACTTTCCCCCTACACGCGCGTGCACAACAAATTAAGCAAACACATCGCGCACTCCTTTTCCGTTTCTTGCTTACCTTCTGGCAATATCCCAGGCGGTGGCTATCATGGCATTCACCACATAATCGGCGGGCACCATATTCGCTCTGTACTTGTTGTTGCCGTAAATGCAACGTACGAGTCCCCGGGCCGACCAAGTGCATAAACCTGATGGCCCGTACAAATTATCAGTCCAGCCGGGAAATGGATCCTTGTACGTTGACATTACTGCAAATAAATAAGAATTAATGGCTGCTTTGTTGGCCCCGCCAGGACAGAGCCAGGGACAGGGTCCTGCTGCACCAGCAGCAGCAGCAATAGCAGCAAAAGCAGAATGAAACCGAACGGAAAGCGTTGTTGATTTTAGACAGCCAACGTGGCTTCCCCTCTCTTTCCCCTGGTGAGTTCCCTCGTGTAGCCATTGCTAACTGATATGCCTGACTCCCAATTGCAAGTTTTGCACTTGAATTTTCTTTTCTTTTTCATGCTCGTTGCTGTTGTTGTTGTTGTTATTGTTGCTGTTGGGGGCAGCCTGGATATGCTGTGTGGATGCTTTGGCATTTTTGTGTTAAAATAAATGAAAATTTGTTTGCGCTTTGTTACTGAGCTGCAACTGAAGCAGAAGCTGGGCAAGAGCAGCAGTTTTTGGTGGAGCTTGGAGCAGAAGCTGACTTTTTGCTGGGCTTTGTTGCCGTACGTTCTGTACGTTTCGTTCGTTACGTTACGTTGCGTTTCGTTTCGGTTCGCCCAAAAACTTTTTTCCACATGCATTTATCTGCTAAAGCATGCCATACCCCCCTTCCCCTCCCTCTTCCTCGCTACCCTCTAAGCCCACTCGTCTCGACACAACTCTCTTCGACTTTGGTCCCCTGTCGGTATGGAGAAGTGCAGCGTTGTTTGCCATTTTTCACAAAATTTTAAATATTCCTTTTTCCTTAGCTGATCCTTTGGGGCCCTGTCCAAGTCCGAGTTCGAGTCCGAGCCAGAGCCGGAGCCGGAGCCATAGTCAGAGCTGTTGTTGCATTTCGTCGTTTTCTTTTTCTAGTCTTTTTTCTTTTTTGTTTCTCCTTTCTCTACTCGCTCCCTCTTTACCCCCGCTATGCAATCTCACAAGCTGCCCTGGGGCATTTTGAGCGGCTAATTATCTGACAATTAGTTTGCGAAGTGAGCTTTAAGGCCACAGGAAATCCCCCGCCCGCCTGCGCTGGCGCTAATCCTTACCGATGGGTGGTCGAAAGATGCCCGCGGGCATATGAAAAGCACGATGATTGACCAAATTCTCGGCACACTTCTTGGTCATGGTATACGTATTTGGCATCTCGCCAATCAGGCAATGCCGCAGCTTCTCTAGCGTTTCGTCATCGAACGTGCGATAGATCTGCAAAAGTAAAGTTTTCAATTTAAATAAATTGTCATGCCAATCACAGAGGAACAGCGGCAGCGACAGCGGCCCATTGCGTATGCACATAAAATAATAATAGTGATGGTATTCATGGATGCAGCCCCCGCACATTTGAAATGTGATGGGTATGCAGCGAATCAGTTCGTTCGTTCAACCAACCTGCATGATTTTTTCGTAGCCAATTTCATTCTCGTACACTTGCTCCTTGATGAATTTGCGATTGCAATTGCAGTACAGTGTGGAAATGTGCACGAAAGACTGCGTGTAGCGTGGAGTGAAGGGGGTATGTTCCAGGCACCATAGGCGTGGGCATCATGTCGAATGTTGATTGAATTGTGTTGAAATTGTTTGCACGCCGCAGCCGTAAAAATATGAAACAGCAGAAAAAAGAATAACATTAAAAAACAAACACACACAGGCGCATACGCACACACACATGAACACACACAGACATTCTCACGCACTCTGAGAGTTGTAAATATTAAAATCCATGCACAAATATTTTGTATGCAGACAAGGGTATTATGTATTTTGGTTACTTAAACGCGATATGTGAATATTGAACCGAACGCAACAGCACACACACGCGTCTGATATCTGCTTCCGACCCAACCCACCCAATCGACCACAATCTGTTAAAGTTGCCAGGCCACAGTAAATCATAAAAGCAAACTCGCGCGTTACCCAATAACTGTCTAATCAAAAGCTATGCATGCAAATGAATAAACAGTTTATGTTAATAGTTGAAATTCTATGGAATTATGTTGTCAATTTGTTCGGGCTGATTCAAGCTGAGATCTCAGGATCTAGTGAAGCTATGTAGCTGAAATTTGGTGTGCATGTTCCTTAAACTCTTAATATAACCACGGAAACATATTAAGATCTCTTTTTAACTAAAATCGATGTTAGATACATCTGTCTGTATAATCAGTTAAAATTTGGTATGTTGGCAGTTAAAGGACTTTGGATTGATTTGGCTTTAAAAAAATTAGTATCAGACATTAAGGTTGAAAGTAAGGTTAGAATCGAATGAGAACTCCCTCTTAGCATTCGCTTTTCAACAATTATCCCTATAATATTCCCCACAGAGTTAACTCCACACACGCCAGCACGTTTACCCCATAGAAAGATATTACTTACCTTCAACTGCTTCATTTGCATGGCCAAATCGAGTATTTTCTTTGTTCCCAGTACATTAATGTCAATGGCATCGCTTAGTTTCTCATTGAATTTCACCGAAGCGACAACGTTGAAGACAATCTAAACCAGGCAGCAGGGAGTAGGAGAAGAGAGAGAGAATAAAGTAAAGTAATGCATATTAAAATTGAAAAATGCCAGCACGAAGGGCCACAACAACAACAACAACAGCAGGAGAAGTAAGTGAACAAAAGCGCATGCAAAATGCACGAGAAGTGCATGCAAAACAGAAGCGATTGCAGGATGCAGTTGGTGTCGCTGTGCCTCGGCTCGGCCCTTCCCGCTGCGTTCGTTGATAACCTCAAAGTCAGCAGTGGGACACAGTGGACGCAGGACAGCGGGACATGGGACACACAGAACATGCCCACCACAAGGCTACACATGCAACTGCCACGGCTGCCGCTGCTGCATTGAACATCGACAACAAAGCAATTTCAGTTTCAAAACTGTGTGCACGGACTAAGCACATCGAATCCTGCCGCTGCCACTGTCGCTGCGGCACATGGAAGTGAGTGACTTGTATGCAAAATGTTTTTCAAGCAGTGGGAAAGAGAAGGGGAGCGAGAGAGCGAGAAAAAACGGGGAACTAAAACACCAAACGGATGCGCCTGGCAGGACAATGGCTCGCGCACGCCAAACACTTGAAGCATGCACAGGAATTTTCATTTATTTATATATTGTTTTTTATAACCAGCAGCAGGAGCCGGAGCAGGAGCGGGAGCAGGAGCAGGAACTGCAGCTGGAGCAGGCGTTGCGGCTGGAGCCTTTCAGCATTTTCACAGTTCTACGTGCTGGGTTTCAATTTTTGTTGAAAAGTGCAAAAGATATATACATACATATATGTATGTGCATATACATATATTTGTGCGCCTTTTTGCTTTGTTTTCTGTATGTGTGTGTGAGTGTGAGAGAGGGGAGAAAAAATCATAAAAAGGAAATAAACAGACTGCATGCTGTTGTCGTAAACATTCCGCCTGCCTCTGCCAGGCAATGCTACGTAACGTAATGCACAAAGGGACAGGCAAGGCACGGCAGAGCACGGAGGGAAGGCAGGCAGGACGGAAGTACACGCCGAGCGGCTCGTTCAAACAGATAGGCAAACACCAACACACCAACACACCGACACACGCATATACAGTTACAGTCACACACAAAAGTTTCACACAAAAGTCCATTGATTGAATTGCCAACAAGCGCAGACAACAAAACCCGACAAAATGCAATACGCCAGCCTCAGCGTCAGCCTCAGCCGTAGCCGAAGCAACAGCGTGGCGTGGCGCGTCTACTCTACTCACCTGCACCTCAGACGAGAGCATTGCACGGTCGGCGGCATCAATGTCCAGGTCGATGGCACTGTAATCAGCGCGTATCGGATGCACCTTCTCAAACAACTCAGGGCACTCCACGCGCATTGTATTGAATATCTGTGTGTAGATAGGAAGAAAATGTTATAGACTTTTAGATACTCTGTTAAGTTGAAGTTATGTTTGTGAGATCAAGAAACAGTCCACATATCTTCTAGTTGGCTAACAACACCATCATCATCATCGCTGCTTGACTGCCCGCAGGGTATATTGACAACTACACCGCCGCCGTTGCGTTTGTGCATTGTGTGCCCATGGCAGGTGGCGATTGACAGGCATCTACATCTCCCGCTGTCGCTGTCGCTGTCAGTGTCACACAGCCGGCAGCAACTCATTTCCCCAGTTGCTATTGACTTACCGACTCATTGAAGAATCCCTGCAAACGCTCCTGCACGCTCATGTTGTCCTTGCTGCGTATCAACATGTAAATTTTACGCAAGCCAAAGGCGCGCAACAATTTCTCGGTTAGCACTTTGCCCACAAAGCCCGTGCCGCCGGTAATGAGCACCGTGGCATTGCTATAGAAATCCGTGACGGGCATTGCGCTGGGTTGGCCCAAACCACAAGCAGCTCCACCAGCGCCAATGCCAGAGCCGGCTCCAGCGCCAGCGCCATCACCAGCACCAGTTCCAGTACCAGAAGGTAAACCACCGTTAGCATCGATTCTTGCTCCATTGCCACTGCTCATTGTGGATGCCTCAAAGAGCTCCGTATTGCTGCCGCTGCCACTGCTGCGACGCGAGGAGCTTGTTGATGAGAAGGCCTTGCGGGACGATGCTGCATCGATGGGTCGATAGCGGGGAGAGAGAAAAGGAAACGAATTTCAATATGTGAAATATGTGTATACTTTAAAGCGTGTGTGTCTGTGTGTGCTTGTGTGTGTGCACTAGGGGAACTTTGCTCTGCTTATGCGAAACCAATTTTCAAGATTTTCTCGCTGAATTCTCGCTGGGAGAACAATGCAAAAGTTTATAAACTTGAAAAGTTGTACACTAATAAAGCTGCAGCTGCGGCAATCTGGGCAAAAACACATTCTCACATATTTATATATCAAAATATCGATATATTTAGCAGCGTTGCAATCACTTTAATTAACTTTCTTTCGCACGTAATCCTTGTATCTTGTCCTCAACGATTCTTAGCGATTCATCACACTGAAGTTGTTTTTCCTAACTTTCGCGCACAGTTTATCTTTAATCTCCGTATATACACACACCTTTATTGTCATCTTTTTCGTGTAATTTTTTTTCGTGCATTTTGACGTTTGGCTGAGAGGTATAACGCTCGACCGGTCGACAGGAGGACAAAACTTGCAGTGAATACTCGAAAGTTACTTATAATTGTTTAAAACAGACGGCGATGCCAATCAATAAATGACAGACTATATACTGTAAAGATTTTCCCACCGTATTTCAATTATTTATTAGAAATACTAACCCAATTATTACATACATGCTATATACAGTTGTTTACGATTGTGTAAGTGTGGGAGTGAGTACATGTGAGTGTTCTGGTGAGTGGTGCTGGTGCTGGTGCACTTGGTGAGTTATTCAACTAAATGGTTGTACGGCCTGTTGAGGTCTCCGGCTGACATTGCGGTTGCATTTGACCTGCTGACCTGCACTGCAGGCACACACACGCACACACTCGTGCACGGCCGTCGTCTGGCAACGTGACGTTAACGTAACTCAATCCCCACCACTTCTACCCGTCCCCTTTCAACCTCAGCCCCCCTGCGTTGTCGTTAGACGCTCTCGCAGCCATTTTAAACATTGTTAATTATTCAATTATCAACAGCCAATGCGCCTTCTCCCTACTCGGCCAGGACACGGCCCGGTGTTCATGCAACATCTGTGTCAGTGTGCGCGCCGGTGTGTGTGTGAGTGTGCGTATGTATGTGTGCGTCTGCCACGGGCGTCATGTCCATGTTCATGTGCATGTCCAGTCAGTCAGTTCATTGCGTGTTGTGCACTGTGTATCTAACACTGCATACGTATGTGTGTGTTTGTGTGTGTGTGTGTGTCCGCGTGCTTCTCATAGTGCAGCATATGTTGTTTGATTGCATGTGGCATAAAAAGAAAGCAACTAACGCCGCACATATGCCGTGTATTGCGTGCCACTCTTCTTCTTGTTGCCTCTGTTGCTGCTGTTGTTGTTGTTGTTGTTTTTCTTGCTTTTGTTGTCATATTTTGTTAGTGTTTGTCAACCAGGATGTCCCGCTCTGTTTGCCCGGCTATTAGGGTACTTTTATCACATCACATGCGACCTTTAAACGGAATTTTCATAGCACAAATTTCATTTTAAATTTTAACAAAGAGCGGGCAAAAAAAGAAGGGGATTGCATGGGGCTTCCTGAACTAGTTAATAATCGAAAACCATTAGCTCAGTAAGTGTGGTCTGAAATAAGTCAAAGCAATGTATTCTAGATGGAATTTATCGATATCACGCAAAGCTATCGAGACTTAGCCTTCAAAAGGTTCCAGTTTCGCCAGCTCCAGTTTCGTAGAACTCGTAAACCTCATTTGCGGAGGGGAAAGACAATTTTGTGCCCAGGTTTTGGTAGATCACCCTGTAAGTAGTTAAGCTTTATCACTTCTTGTGTGCTCTCTAAGGAATTGAAAGCTCCAGAGACTCCATCTTAAGCTCTTCCGTTACTCAACTCAAGAGTTTCCGGTTTGTGTCTGCGCTAAATATGCTTTACACGAAAGCTTGCATCTTAAGCTCGCCTCACAAGCTTTTAAATGTAGCCGACCGACCAACTTGAGTCAATTAAGCCTTACCTTTAATTTCTTATGGCAACTACAAAGCTCCTAAGACTTGCTATAAAAACTCATCAAAGTTAAAAGCTTCCGCTAACTGTTAAATTTCAATAAACTCCCATAAAAATTTCAAAACAAGTCGCATGGAAATTATGCATCATTTAATAGATTCATTCATTAAATGATCTATGGCACTATAATAAATACTTACAATTGCACTTTAATTAACAGTCAATGAGTGAAGCCACAAAATGGATAATTTTTTTTGTTTTTGTCGATTCAAATTGTTTAATGACTCGAAATGTTTATTCTTTCATTGGTAATTGTAATACAATAATTACGTTAATTAGCCTTTACGCGTACATACATACATACATGGTATACATTTTTTACATAAATAAATATACAGATATACACGTGTTGAATATATAAATAGATTGTTGTAGTGTTTTTTTTTTTAGAACTAAATCAATAATTTACGTTTAATGCTAGTTAATTGATTTTATGTGCCTAATTAAAGTAAAATGCTTAATGCGTTTTAAAGTGAGAAATTAGCTGGGCGAGGAGATAAATACATTCGTGTAAATGTTTCGCGTGAAAATTCGCTTGAACCTTTATTCGATTTTGTGTTGATAGAATTTCGTTCTCTCTCTCTTTCTCGCGAAAAGTTAAAAATGAAATTTGTTACAAATTGAATTTCACACAAAGCTTAAAATAGAATATAATTTGACATGCACAAAGTTGGCTAGAATTGAGTTAGCATTCTTTAAATATACATATATTTATAATACTGTACAGGGTATGCATGACCAGCTGACACTCATTTGCATTCGCAATTCATCATCATCTTCGTATTTGTAATCACAATTCATTATTACGAAATCACAGTCTGAAACCCCAAGATAAAGCCAGAAATGCTTCGTTTTCATTCATCTTCATTCCCATTCACTTCTTCAGCTCATCTTGTGATTAGCTAGCTTTACAGCGGTTGCCACAAAGTTTCGCTTTCCGCCTTCGTTGCCACCGTTCCCGTTCCCGCCCTCTTTGCCGGCGGGTGTTGCACGCGCGATACCTCGCTGAGTATGCAAGTGCCGTCACATTCTGTTCGGCTGCCAAATTCCTGCTCACAAATGCAGCTCGAACTTTCTCGTGATTCTGCTTTGAGCAACGCCAGCTGCACTCCCGCCCCCGCTATGCTCGTTGGCAGCTCCTCGCTCGTGGAGGGCAGCTCCATCAGCGCCATATCATCCTCACACTCGACCACATTCGGATGCAACGGCTTGAAATTATTTCGTCTCCATGGAGGCATCCCGTTGCCGCTGCCGCATCCTCCACTTCCGGCAAATGTGACCACAGTTTGATGTCCATTGTTGTTGTAGCTGCTGCTGCTACTGTGCCCGTTCCCATGGCCATTGCTACCGTTGTTACCCGCAGCGATGCCATTGCCGGGGTAACCGTTGCGATTCATAAAAAGCCCCGCTGCCTTTCCACCGCCACCCAGGGCCCCGTTGCCGTTGCGTGCACCAAAGAAATTGCTGCGTATGCGCATCGACGAGTTGGCGTAGGTTGAGCGGATGGAGCTGGCGCGCGTGTGCATCGAAAAGGTCCGCTCGTGCGGCTCCAGACTGGTCTGGAATTTGCAGAAGCAGGCGGCAAATCGTTTGTTAAACTCCCGCTTGAACTTTTCCTGCAAGCACAGAGAAAACAAACAATGCCAAATTACATATATACATAATGTATAAAACAAATTCGTAAGATGCCAATCAAAATAAAACTTTTATTATGCTGTCTAATGAAAACCTGACAGAATGAACAGGCATGAAAATGCCCTAGGAAGTGCAGAAAGTGAAGCTCGAAACGAGTCGAAAAAGCACGCAAAGTGAATATTTACAAAGCGAGAAAACTCAATAAACAAATAGCAAATCGAATGAAAACAGAATCAGGAAAACATACGCACACGGAAAACATTGTAATCAGATATGAAAACATGGAACAAAATTTATAATTACAGGCTGCAAAATACCTCTTACAAGCGATAGCTCTTCCCACGTAATTAATAGTTTTTTATACAAGAAAATTCAACTTCAACTTTTTGTCAAGCTTAAATACTTTGCTCTTTTGACTTTCTTTATCGATAGTTTCACTTAACATCTCTGCCTTATGTCAATGTCAATACCCACTTCTATTAGCCAACCTGTCAGTGGGAATATATATTTATAAAACGTAATGCCTTGGGTACAAGAAAAGTTACTAATGAATCTTCAGCTCTGATTTTGCCTACTCATTGTGGCCATCTGTCACTTAGGTCTATCACTCGATAGAGCAGCACCGCCCCCTAAACTGTCGCCTAATTGCCCACAGCCAACTGTTGGCAACTGTTTTGTCTGCCACGCCCGGCCTCCCGCCCATTACATGCGGAGCCTCATCCCCCGAAGATGGCCACAGATTTCGGCAGTAAACCAAAATATTTGTCGACAAACTTTTGTCTCAAAATATCCTGCATTTATGTGGGCCCACACACGTGAAGAGAAGAGAATTCTTTTGTCTACGACCACGAGGGAGATGGCAAAACTTTACGTGCCATTGTGTTCGCTTGTCTTTTTTATCGATTTGCGGGGTGCCTCGAAGTGCCCATTCAGCTGAGAAACCGCAAGATATTTGCGATTTTATGCCTGCGATTTTCGGATTTTCTTGTTGTTTTTTTCACCCGAACCCAAAAGTGCCTTGTGTGCCCCACTGTCCCACTGTCCCACAGCCTGCCTGATTGTTCTTTTGTCTGTTTGTCTGCAGCGTTTTATGTGTCTGACAATATTGCTGTTAGGTGTTTATTATTGGCAACAGTAAAATGTGCTTTTAATTAACTTGAGTGTGCAAAGTTCCCGAAGAGTTCTGAATGTGGGTGCAGTTAGGGTTTCGTGATTGAGAGAGAGAGAGTTCAGCTATTTATATCGGGGCGCGGAAATTGTTTTGCAATTTTACAAAGATAATTGAAAATATTCATTGAAGCGCATGTTGTCCTGGCAATAATCGCATCTAATGAAGGGAGTTGCAGGAATTACTGCCTATTGTTGTTGTTGTTGTTGCTTTCATGTGCAGTCGACTGTACTTTAATGCGTCTTTCTTCACTCAAGGACCTGACAGCGTCAGTCCTAAGCCGGATAAACAAATGTGTCGCAGCATACTCACGTTGTATATGCCATAAATGAAGGGATTATAGCAACTGTTGCTCATAGCCAGCCAGTCGCAGCAGAACCAGACGATGCTAATAAAATGATAGTCGTTGATTTCCGGTATAGTCACGTATAGTATGTTATACAGCTGCAACGGCAACCAGCAAAGTCCGAAGATAACTACGACTATAATTAGCATTTTGATGACCTGCAAATGCAAATTGACAAGCATATCAGATAAGACTTAATTGCATCGGATGTATCGAACCAAACAACCCACCTTCTTTTTATTCTTGAGCAACGTAATATCACGTGAATCCTGTGCGTTGCCGGGCGCCCGTGTGCCCCATAGCCGCACCGCCATTTGGATATACACAAAGCTAATGACGCAAAACGGAACCAGATATTGCACAAAGACCAGAGCGTAGCGATACGCTTTCAGCTGCTCGTCCGACAGGTTTTTGTTCATGCAGAAGGGTCGCGTCAGGTTGAAGTAATGGTCGTTCTCTGTGTGTGAAGATAAATTTAATCCCATGTTTAAGCCTTATCGTAAAAGTACACTTTGCCATCCCGGCAAGTAGACAAGGCAACCCTATGGGTATTTTTCTTTCAGTGTACACACTTACCTCGAAAACGGTCGGTTATCTCCTCGACACGAAATGCGATGGGAAAGGGAGCCGCAAAGAGCAGCGCCAGTATCCAAATGCCAGCAATTATGAACTTCGATACGAACTTGGTGGGGCGTGCTCTGTGAGTGTGTGCGGGGGAGGGGGAGGGTTGAAAAAGGTGAAAACCATGATGGTAATCCTGTTTTAATGAGTCCAGCTCATCATTAAGTCATCAAGCTGGCGGCTTACCTCAATGGATTAATTATAGCCCGATGGCGATCGATAGCAATTGCAGTAAGCGTAAAAACGGAGACATTCACGCTGAGTGCCTGTACAAAAGGGCAGAATCCACACATGAAATAGGGCAGATTCCAACGTTGCAGTAGCGCTGCCTGAAACTATATTTAGAGGAGAAAACCGAAACGAAATCACAAATCAGAAATCATAGGCTCAAAATCTCTGCACATTTCCCTATTTAGCTTAGCGCAAATATCATTAACAGCGAAAACAATGGCTGTTGGCAGTGCTGTACTGGTGGTTGCTGCAGTATATGCGGGATAATTCTGACAGTCGTGCACTCCTCCCTCTCCCCTCCATTCTCTGCCTCTATCAACAAATTGTCGTAAATAAATTGCCAAAACTACGTACAATATGCGATTGCGTGGGCTATGTGACACAGCGCACTGTGATTTGTGTGCCTGATGTTTGAGTGTGTGCGCGTGTGTGCGCACGTGAGTGTGGTCTGCATTTTGCGGACTCAGCCGAAGTGCACATAATGTGCTATGTCCAGAATTGAGTTAGATTGCGTACACATGAGTGGAGTACATCAGTTGTGGTTTCCAAAAGGGGTGGACGCAGAGGGGGCTGCGGCGTGGCGTGGCTTTATCAACAATTAGAGCAAATTACCCAACGCTTTCTGTTTATTAATAATGACAATTTGTTGTGACATCAAACTGACATTTAAACGTCAATTTAATTAATATTTATGATGCTGTCTTTGAGCGTGACGCCGTCACAATTAGGTGTGACCCTCTTTCGTCTGGCCTAAGTTGTATTGAGAGAGAGAGCGAGAGAGGGTATTGAACAATACGAAGCCATCATTTAAAGAGTTCAATGGGTCAATCGATTCTTCTCTTTGGTCAGTTGTAGCTTGTAGTAGCTTACACGTGCTGTAAAATTGTGTGTTTATCGAAAATTCCATTTGCAAATTGCGTCCCGGTGCCAGACAGACAGGCAGTCTGTGGTTTCTTATTCATCCTCCTTCTTTTATTTTGTTGTCGTTTCGTTGTTGTCTTTTGTGCTGTAGCACGTTAAATCAATTATGCATAGGCACTCAGAATGGTATTCAAATGGAAATTGAAAATTCATTTTGATATCTTTATAATACGCACTCGATAATGCCGAATCAATCAATTGACAGGCAATGCACACAGACAGTCAGGCAAAGCAAAGCAAAGTAAATCGATTGTCTCATGTACTACTAAGCTCATCAAAACTTAATTTCCCGTAACTAGGTAAAATCTAATATTGTGCCACTCAGTTATTCCAATGCGAAGCGGCCTTTTAGCACGCAAATGCTAAGCCCATTAACACTTGAGCCGCCAGAAATATTATTCCATTATCGAAAATGTTCAGCCAAATGTTGCGTGGTCCGCCATCCAGGCTAAAGGCAAAAGGTGCTACGCAGCCAGCTGGAAGGGAAAATGCTGTCCAAATTTCTAATCCCTGTCAAAGGGAGGTGAGTTGGTTGACGTTGGAGTTGGTTCTTCACGCCGGAAATTAAATTGGCGCTCGATTATAGTGAAATCGATGTTTGTCGCTGGTGTTTTGCGGTGTGCTTGTGTCATAAAGGGAATAGCGTAAATGAAACTGGGCTAATGCCATTAAACTGATTTATGTGCACAAAGTGTTAACAGCCAGGCGAAAAATCAGCAAACTCAATTTATTTAACGCCAGCCTGTCAGTCCGTCTGTCCGTCTGTCTGCCTGCGCCTACTGTGCGTATGCGCAATGTTTAATTAATGCTAAGCCCTGACCGATTTCCATACAGCATATATGTATGTATGTTTGTACAACTGCAATTCGTAAAATGAAAATGTTTGTCCAGCCATGCCTAATTAAACATTGGGTGAAGAGGGGCAGGGGAGTGGGGGATCTCTGGGTCTATGCAACATTTGCATAATTAGAAAACATGAAAATATGCGAATCGGCTAATTAATTTACAAAATGCATTTCGCACTCACCTGAAACGGAATGCTGAACAGTCCAATGATGACATCCGCAAAGGCCAGATTCGCAATGTACATATTGGTAACGGTGCGCATTTGCCTTGTGGTGGCCACCACCCAAATGACCAACGTGTTGCCAATGACAGCCAGAATACTAATGCCGCCGTAGAAGATGGAGAGCAGTGCCACAATTTCCGCGGGCGCCGCGTACAGTCGTTCTGCGGACAGAGAGTAAAAAGACGGCGAGACGAGATTAGATTGTGGGGCAGGGGAAGGGAGGAGGAAATAGAAAATGGGCAAAAAGGACATAATTGAAATAATTCACAGGCACTCAAAGTGACAGGCGCTGATTAATGGTAGACCAGTTGTCAATTACAGCAGCACAGTGAATGGAATTCTATTTGCGGGTCCTGTGAAATGATTATATAAGTATGTGCTGTGAATTATGTAAGAGAGAGACAGAGACAAATACAATGATGTTTGGCCAATTCAGCTTTTGACATTGTTTTGAAATCGGCTTATCTTGGCGAAAGTTATAATGACTTCTTGAATACTATTGAAAAGCTGCCCACTCAGCTCGTTTTGCTCTCTAGCACAAGTCAAAGAACTATGTGAACTATTCCATGAACTGAGCAAAACTTCCTTGACTTCTTAATTATTCTTGCAGTTAACTTATTCAATGAGAGTTAACGCTCTCTTGGTCATAGATCTAGCTATCAAAACTTTCTAGGAGCACTAAACAAAAACAAGCTTGACATGTTGCTATGACAGATGCCAAGCGGAATTCTTAAGCTTATTATGTCCGAGGGATTAGTGCATTTGAACGATAGAGCAAAGAATAGAGAGAACACACACACTTACCGAACTCCGCCTCCTCCTCGGCGCCGGGCAGCAACTGCTCATGTTGATGCCGTGTATATGTGGTATCGACTTCCATGCCGTGTCGCCGCACTATATACCGATACTTCCTCTTCTTGCTTTTGTTGTTATTGTGGTATGTAATATTCGTTGAAATTGTTTAAAGACAAAGTAGCGTCGATTTGTTAAAGCTGCGCGAATTTCCGGCTAAGCCAAAATTCGTTTCGCCGAAAAAGCGCTTTTATTTATGATGCGCAATGCATTTTAATGCCACAGCTTTTCACTGCAAGTAAAATATGGATAAACAGACGAAAAGAGAATAAGTGAAAGTGCCACAGAGAGAAAGAGCGCTAAGAGATTATATAAAAATGGGGGAAATTTGGCGACAGTTTAATTGACATTTTGCCAGCAAAGCGAAATGAAAAATGCGTATAAACCGAGAGAGACCAAGCAAGGGCAAAAATGTTTTAATTGCGGGTCCCTTTTTATGATCGTCAGAGTAGCAGCAGCCAGAGGAATTTCCCAGGAATGTGCATAGCATATTCCGTTTGTCGTCACTTAACCTAATTGAGAGTCAGCTATAAAGTGTTTCTTTTCTCCCCCTTTACCTTATTCCCTCTTTGACTTAGTTCCATTATTTATTTAGTGACAAGCCACAAGTCATCTTAACTTCTTATTTATGACCTGTCACTGCCCAAAGGAAAATAATTCAAAAAATCTTTGATCACCTGCAGGCAACTAAAGCCAAAAGCAATCAAAACGAAAATCAAGTTGACACTAGAATATCCTTAAAGCCAACGTCAGTTGCAGTGCAACAAATAAAGAAGAAACTGGGGAGAAGAAGACAGTTAACGATTCAGCTGAAACTCGTACTAGCCCAGTTAGCACTGCATTGCATTGTGAGTTATGGTCAGCTGTCAGCTTTCGCTTGGTAAAGTTTGTTTTATATAATTGAATGCGTTACTCGTGCCACGCCCCCACGCCACCATGCATGTCTCAGATAGCTCTGTCAGGCAGGCAGCCAATCACTGTGGGGGAGTTCGCTGGAAACCACATTTGGTTAGCCGAGCTTGCCAAAGGTCAGTTGACAATGAAACGACGACCGTTGGGCATGTTATTGTTAGTCTTTTGAACAAGTTAGGCAACATATTTACCTTTTGCCAAGGTGCACGGATAATACAAATATTTTCGTATTTTTATTGAGATGGCAAAGTGGCAAGCAGCGAACCGTAATCGTACACTTCGCTCTAGGGTGGCAACAAAAAAAAAAAAGAGATACAATATTTTAATTTGAAAGTATATTAAAAAATTTTCCAACTTTCCAGTAATTAAAATATTAGGGTCCCTTTTGCAGAAAGTATTTCAAATATTTCTCATATCACATATGGCCCCCTCTCGTGTTTGGGATCAGCCTAAAATTCCTCATGTGCGTTGAAATGAAAACACATAAACTGAATTTCGTTACGCAATTTATTCTTGTGCGTAACATATGCACTTTATATGCAGTACATTATATATGCCTGTCAGTTGCGTATGTGCGTTAGTGTGTGAGTGCGTGTCATTTGTGCGGCTTATGAATCCCCAAGCCAACGTGAAATGCATCGATTCTTCATCGCCTTCTGTTCTGGGAAGCACTTAAAGCGGCGCCGAACCTTGAATTAATCTGGCAACCTTTTGCGTAAATTGATTAAAAGTAAGCGCCAGCCCGAAATCAGGCTTATTTCCCTTTCACATAAATATTTTTATCCAAAAAGGATGCGGCCGGGAGCAACATAAACAGAGGGACAAGAAAAAATTGCGCTTTGTTAACATCACATCAGAGATTGTGTAAAGAAGCTTGTGGCAGTACACTACACGTGTGTGGCAACCTTTTGCGAAGGGACGAAAGAGGGATGAGAGTAAGGAAGGGTTGAAGGTGTTGCACGCAACTCATTTAACTGGTTGCGTTATCAGCTCAAGGACGAACACTGCAGCAGCAGCGACTTTATGACTGAGCGAGTGTTCATTTTAGTTAAGGATATCTTTTCTCTCCTTCGCTACGGGCCATAAAATCCTTTTATGTCAGCCTTGGTAGCAGCAACGCCAAACGCAACTGTTGTGTGTGAATTATGAAAAGCGTGAAAATGTGCTACCAACTTGACGTTATCAAATTACATAATCAATTAGCCAGACGGCAGAACGAACAAAGAAGATTCATAAAGCTTTCCCCACCAAATTGGATTAAAAGAGTGTCGTGGTCTGGGGACCATTTTATAGCTCATTGAATGTGTTGCGTGTTTGGGGAAAATCAAAGCATCGGCAATCTTATAAAACATAGCGAAAAGCACAGCGCGAAAAGTGGAAAGTGGAAAGTTTGAAGAACCAAAGAGCTTGCTACAATTAATTTATAAAATTGACGGACTTTTCAAAGAGCTGCCAGTCAGCTGAGGCAGTGAGCAATATTCGCAACACGCGCTGCTTTAGCATGTTGTCAAAGCTCAAGGAACCAATGGAATTCATCAGATCGCAATGAAAAAGCAATATAAAATGTTCAGAAAAATAAATAGATATATTATTGACTAAAATATGTATGTAGGCGAACACAAAGGGCAGACTTGCGGATGGACTGGCAAAAGGCAGACAGGCGGACAGAGGGACAGACCGCTAGACGGATGGACTTCAAAGCAAAATGTGAATATGGCCAGCAATAGAATTTCCAATTTTCAATGTACTTTAAATGGCAAATATTGCGTATACAACGAGTGTACTGAAGCTAAGCTGAAGAAAAATGTGCAATAAAAAAGACACTTCTTAAATATAGGCATGGTAGGAAGAAAAGTCGAAGTAGAAAGAAGAAACAGAGAGAAACAAATAATCACCTTATGCCATTGTGTGCAATACATGCACAGGGGCCAATAAAAGGCAATATAAGGGCTGACAAAAGAGTAAACCGACTTTGAAATTGAGCATAGAAATTTCATTCGATATCATTTGCCCTTGCTAAACGAAAAGGGTGAGAAGCTTATGGCACCCCGCTGTGGTATACTCAGTAATAGGATGTAAAGCTGATTTTCAATTTGCCTAGGCAGAAATTTAGCTAGTGAAAATGATCTTACACTAGACAAGAAATAAGTCAACAGAAATTGTATTTTTTATGGATTGACATGTTCTGTGTGTTCTGGTCCAATGACCCTGCCCGGAGGCAAAGGGAATTTTCGCCAGCCGTCGTCTGGCATATTTACTTGTCTATTTAGCATTTCTTTCGACCCGAGGGACAATTTAAGCTGGCAATTTGAGTTTAGTTCAGTTGAGCAGAAGTCTTCAGCTGTCTTCCTTTAATTGCTATCTCTCTTACTCTCTGTCTTTGTCTCTGTGTCAGTCTCTGCCTTCTGCTGCTTTTTACGCTCTCTTGACTTCCACGAGGCCAGTGGGGGCCAGGAAATACTTTAGTTTTTTAGTTTCAGATGAATGTCATTTAAATTCATTTTAATGAAATGTTAAAAAGTTTTCGCCGTGTTTTCGCATAATTAATTAGCTTGACCTTCTCTGCATTTTAACATGAAATTTCACTTATTAAACACTTTGTTGAGTGCAGTTTTTGCATTTTCCATGGCATAAATTTGCGTAATATTCGATGGGAAATGTCGGCTCTCAAAGGGCGATAAATTTATGAGATACTTCTCGTTAACAGCCTCGTATCCTGGCCAATTTGCAGGCTTGCTTTGATGGTCTCTCGGGCATCTAGTCGGCATTTAATGAGGTGTACTAAGTTAGTCAAAGGGTTCATGCCTGGTCATTAAATATTAAAATGACAATTAAGCTTGTCTAGCTCTGACTCTTTCGCAATAATGTTTCTAAAAGATATCCCGACGGTACTGCACGTGGCAGTGTTTTTTTCGCAAGGTGGAGTTTGCTGAAGCAGAAGACATTTCCAATAAAAAGCAAAACGAAGGCGACAAGGGTAGCCTAATCAAAGATGCTAACAAAGACTACATGATTCCATAAAGGCTCAGGAATGTATCTTCACTGTATGTACGGGTCGTGGCGCAGTGGTGTGAGTGTGTGTATGTGTGTGTGCTTTGCGGTATTAACTGTAATTGTAATAAATGCGAACGTTACCCGCAGGTGTTGTACGTTGCCAGGTGAAACGCGAGCCGAACGCACCGAGGCTGTAAATTGTTTCAATAACTTTGGGCCTCTTCCCTCGACTTGGGTCTTTAATTATTTTATTTGAAATTTGCAAACTAATCGCGTACCGAAATCTAATTTATGGCGATCAAAGCCATTAAACGTTTTCAATTTTGAATCTGGCGCCACACGTTCACACCGTGGGTTTTCCTTTTGAATTTTCTTTGTCACTTTTCACCGTTAATTTCAGCAGTTGTTGCACATGTGAACCGCGCGAGGGTGCGTTATCAACTGTGCGGCGGACTCGGTCTTCGGTTTTATCAACGACAACGACAGCAACGACGATGGCGATGGCGATGGCAACAACGATAGGATGCAGAGACGAGGAGCCGACAGGCAAAAGGAAAACCAGTTGGCCAACTCAAGTTTCAGGCCACTTGAAGTCAAAACACAACAAGTTGCAACCTCGTACGCAACATGTTGCAAGCTTCGCTGCGAACTTAGCTGGGGTTGTGCACGCTCAGCTTGGCGACCCTAAAGCGTATTTACATGTGTGTTCGCCATGCTTCTTAAAAGTCCAATTTTAAATTTAATTAAAAAAGATTTAATTACACATTTTCTTGGAAAATTCGCATTGGGTTGTCAAAGTCAAGGAAATGAAGCGCCACACACAAGATTCAATATTTCTTCTACCTATTCCGGGAAACTAAATGGGGGAAATGCATGAGGAAAAGCTGCTCAGACACAGGCGTTTCATTTTGTCTGACTGTCACAGACAGATGCCAATCAATACAAAAGTAGATATTATAATGATTGCCAAAGTCGATGGAACAAATCTGTAAAGTGCCCGAGTTCGAGTGCTGTGTCTTTGGTTAAGTGTTTTTCGGCTTAGGATTTTGCGCATGATGAGTTCGCCTGATTGTAAAACCTTCTTTAGAGTCTTGTTTTTGCTTCTGTCTTAACTCTGTAGCTTGTCAGGTGAAAGCACTTGCCAGTTAAACAGGGCAGCTGGAATCTAGTCAAGCGCGAAATATGAGTGAGCTACTACGTAGTTTTGTTTCGGTTCACCTCTGCATACCCTATAATGTATGCCCCATTAAATGCATACTTAATCTACGCACTTATGACAGCCTGTGCTGAAAGAAATATGATAAATATTCAATGAATATGTGTCGGAATATTCAGGCGCAGCAAAACAAATGATGCTGCATTTGAAATGTTGGGTTACACGTGCAAACGTGCGCATAGTTTGGCAAACAATTTGCGCAGGCTGTTCACGTACATTCCCACACCCACCCCCAGCAGATCATTAAAACATGAAAGCGAAAGCAAAGGCGCAAACATTTCCCATGATAACACGTAAGATTTGAGCGTCTGGAGTTGTTACCCCTTTGGGTTACGTTCTGCTACTACTCGGAATAATTTTCTTTTCAGCGAGCTCATTCCTATGCGAAACTAGCAGCTGTTCTTCAATTTCTTTCTACAATTTCTTTTTACAGATTGATTTTCAAAGTGATTTTAAGCTTTTTAAATTTATGCTCAAGTTTTTTTTTCAGGGAGAAAAAGCCAGAACGGGCGATTGACTTGCTGAGTGGCATTTTGTCTGGCTTTGGGGACTTTGGCTTAAAATTGCACACACATTATATGCGAGTATGACAATAATTTGTTTTCGCAACACATGCAGCAGAAAATGTCAGGTGAAAATCTTTGTAATGTTCGCCAGCGCAACTTGAGTGTGTTTTCAATCAAATTCAAACTCAGGGCTGTCTGTCAGACAGACAGACCCTCTCACTTACTCAGTCTCTCTCTCTCCCCCTATTTCTTACTTATTTTTTGTCTACCCTTCGCTCTCTGTTTGTGCAAATATATTAAATGCTGCAGAGAGAATTGGCACATGGAATGTAATTAAAATTAATTTTGCATAGCTTGGCATGCGAACAATGCTTGGATCTTTTAAATAAAGCGAGCCGAACAACATCATCATCATCTCATTTCATCAATTTAATTAGATTTGCGCTGCTCTCCACATGTTTTTCCAGCAGCCACAATCTAGCATAGAGTAACACCTAATCAAATTACGGATTAAGTTGAGAGTGAAATCGAATAAAAGCAACCAGAAAAGCTTGAAGGAGTAAGGAAAGTGTGAAGGAGGATACGTGGTGGGAGGTGGGGGTAAGTTTTGTTAGATTTCCATGCTAGCTGACACTTTCAGCACGTAGCAGGTAAATCAAGTTAATCAACGCATTTAAATGCAATGCAGAGACGAAGTCAAATCATGCAATCAACCACAGAAAGCCAGTGTTAATCCTGAGCTATATAACCCGCAAGTTGTCTAGACAGCTGCCGCAAATCTAATAAATTTTTGATACGACTAATTGTTGTTTTGCCCCAAACAGACGACCACAGAGGGCAATAAATACTACTAACATACACGGAGACACATTTAGATACACAACGAACATATTTATAGAGCTGTCAGTTGAGACGTCACTTGTCTGGCAAAACACTCAAATTTTGACTAATGACTAAGGTTGAGTGTATAACAGCCTACAGTCATTTCAGTCGCTACTCAGGGGTTGAATCCATTATATGTATTTGACTGGAGGTACAGAAGACGATACACCGAAAACAGAAGGCATTCATCAAATGGGCTAATACTCATCGATGACATGGGCTGCGGTTCAATTTGAGAGCATAACAAAGGGCGTGGATATTTCGTGGAAAATGTGCTTTAATTATCTACACAATAATTGTATGCAGAGCGATGTATCTTATGACAACTTTTTGCTTGCCGTGTCACTTCAAAGAGAACGCGATTTTTCTTTGTAGCACCCTCGACCCTCCAACTCCTTGTCAGCGTAGCTAACAAGCTTGTAGTTTAAAAGTTAAAAGAAAAGTTGAAAGTGAGCAGGAGGAAAAAAAGAATACACTTTCCAGTTTCTGTTGCAAATTCCTCGTTCCGACAGACAGGTTGCCCCGAATGTTGCCTTTATTGTCAAACAATGTTGCTCCAAATACCTTAGTCCAGTTGACTTACGATAAATAATACAAGACTAATATTTTGCTTTGTTTCACTTATATAAAGATGAACATGATATAACAGTATTTTGTCTGGAAAATATTTGTTGCTTTTGCTTTTGCTTGCCCTGCAGTTTCGCATCAATTCTCATAATTGTTTCGACGACTTTTGACCCCCATTCTCCTCTTTACTCTTTACGCTTCCTCAAACTCGTCACATCTTTCGCATAGCTGCTCAAAATGCTTTAAGTTCTTTTTGCAGATGATATTGCAATTTCCACGAAATTTCCACGAAATTGCAACTTGTTCAAAAATGCAGACTGGTAAAACTTGTTGCAGCACAGGGAAATTTTTGATGTAGCAATTAAATAATTGAGAATGCCCAACAAAGTTTTGAGTGAAAAGTTTTTCCTGGGAACTAAGTGCGAAAGCTAAAATGCAAGATGCAAGGCATCGCATTACACAGATTTTAAATTGATTCAAGTCAAAGATTATTTAGCTAAATATAGAAAATACTGCGACTTATGCAAAGCACAAAGGCAGCGCAAAGAACAATGGATAACAAGTGGCGTGTTAGGCTTCCCAAGCCTAGCGTGGGCGACTGTGGAGTACCCTGTAAGGAAACTAAAAGTAGCGAGCGTATACGCCGCGTTGCTAAGCAAAGCAAATGAAACAAACAACTTGAGTTCAGTTCACAATGCAATTTTTCAATTTACATTTTACAGGGTAATACACAATGCGCACAATTTGCACAAATTTGCACATAATTGCTGTTTACTGCAGACATATTCAAGAGCATTTCCAGCAGATATTGACTTGAAGTTGGGTCTTTAACATCTTAAGGGCCGCCGTTTGCCGTTCGCCGTTCGCTTTTCGCCATTTTTATGTTTTCCCTACAAACCGCCTCAATGCTCCATTGACTTTTTGCCAAGTTGTTGTTGTTGTTGTTGCTGTTGCCTTCTGTATCATATGCTGATCAACCCGCGAAAAAAACCGTTGCGAAAAATTTGCAATATTTCAATAAGTGTCAACAGGGGAGAAAAAAGAAAGCAAGTGGAAATAAGTGGAAATGTTTACGTGCCTCGGTGAGCATTTGACACATTAGATTTTGCGCTTGGCAACCGTGTGAAGCGCTTTGGTTGTGGGTGAAACTTGTTGATGACATTTCTGAATTAGTTGGACAGGCGAAACAACGGATTGTCCATATATCATGTTCCGCTCGAGCTAAACACACACACTAAAGGGCTATCACATTTTTGTTTCGCTCTCATCTTTTAATTCTTTTGCTTCCACAACAACAAAAAGCTCAATTTACTGTTACGTTCTCTGACCTTTGTGGCCTTGTCCTTGCCAGGCAAAAATGGCTGAAACTCATTAAAAAGCGTCATGCAACCGATCCCAATTTTATGGGGCAGGTGCAGGCACAGTCAAAAGGAATGCAACAATCAGCGGTATTTTTCACTTCATTCATCGATTTTCAAGGGTTTCACTTGTCTCCTGTTTCGTTTTTGGTGTAAGTAGCAGTAAAGGAGTCGGGTTAACAAGCTGCTATGAGCGATGAGTGTAATTTCGATCAGGCAATACGAGAGCAGATAAAACCGCCGAAATGCTCATCAAAGGATAGAGAAATATTGAGTGCTCTGAACTCAGTTTATTCTCCTATTGGGTGAATTACTGCAAATGAGAAAAGAATTTCATAACGTGCGCACAGAAGTAGACTATTAATTTCTGCATGAAACCAAATGAAGCAAAAGTTGGGAGAGACATAGAGAATGAAAAAGAATATAAGTTTTATCTTTTTTCACATTTCTTACAGGGTACTGTGATGTATGCCTTAGCTATCGCTCTTAGAACTGACCCCTGTGTATTAAATAAATTCCCCTAATAAAAACTGAAACTGTTTTAAATTAAATTTCAAAGTCTCAAGTCAAGGTGCTGGCATGAAGTTTATTGATGGCTTTGATGTTTTCATTTAATAAACCGAATTTGACAAATTTCCAGGAAATAAACTAAACCAAATATGAAATTGAAAATAAAATAACAGTCAGCTTAAGGCTTGTTAATAAACAAAGCTTTTTGCTTTTATGTGCGACATTAGCTTTAAGGCGACCTCGACCTTGTATTGGCTTTTTTCTTGTTTAAGTTGCGTGGGGAAATTGAAATGAAAAGTCAACATAATTACAATAGATATTTATATTTAGTCTAACATCGAGTGGTCTTTGTGAAAATGCTTAAGCTAAAGTAATTAACACGCACATCAATTAAAGGCCCTAAGCCTTGTAACCCGTTCCCAATGCTGACATCAAATTTAACTTGGACCAGAAAAGAAAAGTTAAGCAAGCTCAAGGAGCATGGCTTAACTGACAGCTAGACAGTTTGACATGTTGGGGATCCCTCGACACGGAATAAGAGCATAAATTAAAAATGTTCTTGAAAAAATTTGCTGCTGTGGGCCCTAAACAAAATTTGCTTCGGCAAGTGTAAACTAAGAATAATGTTTCGAGAGCATAATAAAAATGGGAACAAGAAAAACACATTTTAAAGGCATGTTCCTTGGCCCGACGAGCTTACGAAGCGGCACACAATAATAATCATAATTCTTTGCTACAATCATAAATACAAAGAAGGGTGGGAAGAAGTAAGAAAATTTACATGTTAACACGTATTTCAAGAAACTCTACGGAGTGTTCGAGAGAGAGAGAGAGAGAGAGAGAGCTCCGGAACGGGATTCAGTTCGCTGGAGTGTTAGCTGTGGCGCATAATTACAAGAACTCCTGTTGTAAAAGGAAGTAACCCCCAGCCTTTTGTGTTGCTCTTGTTGTTATTTGTATTTTTAACCCATTCGTACTGGTAGTTTCAGGGCGTGGCGCGAATACCAAATGGTTCTGGGCAAACCTGACCTGACCATGTTATTTTGTTGACGTAAGTTAACTACCGACCCACAGGCTACCATGGGAATTCGTATTAGTTTTTTACTGTTGTGGCTCTGACTATTTATTGATTTTGCTTTCGATAAAAATTCCTTTTGAATTATAATTTATATAGTTTTTGATACATACTCAACAACTCTTTCAATTTGTTTACATTGCGAACAGATCAAAACAAACTGAGTGAAAATATTTGTTTACGTTTAACCCGAAATTCGGTATCCGCAAATTAAGTACCGCAATGCTTCCCCAATTTGCTAAAAGTAAACATGAGGTGAATGCTGCCTCCCTCTCCCATTGCTCCCCAATAAATGCCTATCTTCCCCGCCCTCCCACATAGTCTAGCTGTCTGTCTGTCTCTCTGTACCACCCACATGACAGGCAGCTGCTAACAAAAAAAGTATATCCATTGATAAATTTTCCAAACACATAGCACGGCACGATAAATTGCTCAATTGCTAAACAAACAATGAGAAGTGTATGTGTTTTTAATAGTTTCGATACCCTGTACAAATTAGATTTGGTAGAGTGTGCTACGCAATCGTATAAAGCTAAGGCAATCGTGATTATTGATTTGATATGTAAATTTGTCGCCAAACTCTTCACTTTCTTTTATATCTCAAATGGTCATACATGCTTTACTATTTCTACAGGGTATCATCCAGTCAACTATCCACTTAGCTGTCATTTTATTTGCCTATTTATGCGACAGATCAAATGGCTGAATGACCGAATCGACAACTAAGTTGACAGTTCCGGACAGTGTGTCCACTCGGTATGCAGCGTAGGCTGCCAAATGAATGGGGCGCAAATACGTTTAATGCGCTTAATTGTAATGAAAATTAATTTTTATTGAAATACATTCAAATGTCATAAACGGAAATGCAGTTGGGCTTTACTATTACGTTCATATTTTCCGATGAATTTTTTAGCCAATGCATTTGCATTTTATTTGCAACTTACCCAGAAATTAATTACGGCTATGCTTCAATTTATTCACATAGAATAATAATAATTAAATAATGACCACGTTGTTGTTGTTGCTGTTGTGTTGCGTGTTTGCTGCTTGTCTGAAATGCAATTAGCTCTCGGCTTGTTTTTAGTCAGTTTGTTATTGATTTTGCGGTCATTTGCTTAATGCCGATAATCAAAAGCGCGCACTATCACAAATTGTCCACACAGTTTTTAATTACTCCTCGTCCAGTTAAACCGTTTACTTTTTTTCGAACTCCTCGAGCTGAGTACGCCGTTGTTATTCAGTTTGATTGGTGCTCGATTCAATGCAAATTGCAAGCCAATGTCATGTGTATATATATCTGCATAAAAACACGCCCGCCAAATAATTCACTTAAAACGAAACCGAATGTGAGATACAATTGATGGGAAATAAATATATTTCATCAGCGAGACTACTCTATAAAGTCAACGGCGGCGGGAGTTCCGAGTCCGAGTTCCGACGATCGGCGAGCAACCGCACAATGAAAGCGCACAGAAGCAACTGAGCACAGGGCAGCCTGTTTTTTTCGTGGGCCGGCGAAGCGTATACGCTTCTATTGATTCCTCACACACACACACACACATACGCGCTCGCTGAGCAACAAAGGCAGGCGTGCGCGCACACTGAGACGCACAGGGGAGCGCACACATACACATACACACAGGCGCATAGAGCGCACTTTATCTTGAATGCCGGCGCAAGAATACGCATACGTCATGTGGTACCAGCAAAAGGTAGGCAAAAGCAGGTGCAGCTAGTATATCTTAATCAATTTTCGCTATGAACACCAATAAAAATCACATTTGAGGTAAACAATAACAACAACAAGAACAACAACAAGGCAAACAGGCAAAAGCAACGCGCGCTCTGGATGGATGGGCGTGTCTTCTGGTTTATGTCAGACCGAAAAAGTCGTGCTAAAATTCGTATTTATTTGGCTGCACAGCACAGCACACCTACCTACCCACATTTTATTTTATATGCGTGTTGTCAGCGTTTGATTGCCCCTCAAAAAGAGATTGTTTATCATCTTCAGCAATTTTCATTCGATTATGGGATCATTTCAGATAAAAGAGCACAAGCGATAAATATGTTTTATGCATGTGTTTCTGTGTTTAATTTAATTAGTATGTTTGGTGTTTTTGTTTGGTTTAGTCTGGCATAGTCAATTGATTAAGATGCCGGCGTTATCTGAGCGTGAGCAAATATAACTATCAGTTTGTATTAGGTAATTACGAGCATTGATAAGCGGAGGAAAGGGCTAAGAGAGCAATGCAGCGGTAAAATAAAAAACCTGTAAAATCTAAACAACGTAAACAACAGTTTGACAGAGATACGAGATAACAAGAGCTCCCTCTTTCTTGCAGTGTAGTGCAACCAATTAACTATAGCCAACTAGACCAATTTATATTAATATGCACGAGTCAATTAATTGTTTAAATTGTTCGGTTTGCAGTCGATCAATAGGCGTTTCAATTGACAGCCACAACAATTTTGTATTTAATTTAATTTATATTGATGGAATTTCCACTTATTCCACCGTCACAGCGATAAGAAAAGGCGTACGTTAAAAGCCTTTGCGGCTGCCTCTAATGATACCTAATGGCGCCACGCCCAATTTATTGCTATTAAAATACACTAAATGATTACACAAATAACTCGAAAACTTACAAAAGAAAGCTCAGTCGAGTAGAGTAGAGCAGCGGCGGCTCCCCATTGGTGTAGAGGGTGGGAGGGGGGTGCAGACGCTCGACTTTGATATTTGCTTGTGAATTGAATTAAATACAAACTAATTAAGTAAATTTTGTGCACACTGCTCCAAGTTGAGAACTTAAAATCGATCGATACGCTCGACTGGCTGATCTGGCGATCTGTGCAGTTGTCGTTCACTATATTTTCACACCAATACAGACGTCTGTATGTGTGTATGTGTGTGTGTGTGCTGGGGTTTGTCTCATGCGATACCAGTTTGTCTGCTAAATGCTCAAATTGAATTCATTTGTTTACCGAGGGGAATGCGACATGCTATGGAGATCATATAAAATGGATGAAACAGCAGTTTGGGCGTATAGAGAGAGAATGCTGTATGCTCTATCAAACAAGGCCTGATATCAGTCTCAAAGTTAAGTCAGCTCTATCTAGAGCTTACCCAGCGTAAGTGTATTTGGTAGTCAATGATTCATTTGCCCTACCGACTTCATTGCAATTTGATGAACTCTTGATGTGCTTTTTATGACATTTTTATCGTTGTATCACAGTATCGCATCAGCAGCAGCAGCACTCTCCTTGGAGCTGTAAGCACAGTTTGGCATTTTCGTGCATAATATTAAATGCAATTATGCATAAATTCCGCTTGAATGCAGCTGGCAAAATGTTAACAGGCATTTCGATTTGATTTATGCAGAACAAATTTTTGGCCTGGGTCTGACACAGCCGGCAGCAGGTCTCCTACTCCCCTACTCCCCTTGCCCGCCTACCTTCCTACCCTCTCTCTCTCTCTATATCGGTCTCATTCCCCGACTTTACCTCCTCATGCAAAATCAAAACAAAATGTGATATGATAATGATTTTAATCATTTATAGTCTGCTTTCCTCTGACATTGGCACGTGCTATTGTTGATAACAAACATCGGGGCAGTCAGATGGCTCAACTTGGATATCTGTTGTCATGACAGTGCATGACTCTTGTTGTTGTTGCCCCTCTCCCCCTCTCTCTCTCTCTCTCTCTCTTTCTCTTGTCGGAGAGGTATGAGCAATGATCCGTTATCAATTTACATAAAAGCTCTGTTTGGGCATTGCTAATTGGCTATTTTTACGACTGCCAAATGTCAATGTCAAGCACGAAATTTTGTTTGTTTTGGATTTACTCTATGATCTCTGCTATACATATACATACATACGTTTACTACTAATACTATTCACTGCCGGGCACGTGGCTCTCTTTTATCGCATCAAAATCACGTTCAACTTGCCAAGGTGCTAATCGCATAAGCATGCCGGGGGAATCTGTGTACAGAAATAGTGACAAACTCCCAAAAGACAGAGACAGGAACACAGAGAGAGAGAGAGAGAGAGAGAGAAGAGAGACATACATGTTTGAGAAGACGTGCGGGATTAAATTGATTTTCAATTTAAATACAAGACTTTAATACGTTTACCTGTTGCCAGAGGGAATACTCTTACACCTGACATGCGGCTAATGGACTTCAACTCGAGCTCTCTGACTCCTTTCTTGCCATTCCATTGTATTTCTTGATGTATGTTGTATGCAGCGCTGTCAGACAGCTGTCAACCGTTGCGTATTCGTGATATGGCAAATGATATTCCATATTGCTGGCTACTCGCCTGCCAAACTGCTGACAGTCAAAGATATTTGCATGTGATATGGGTTCCCAAAGCTCCAATGTGATGAATACTTTGTAGGGGCGCCAGCAAACTTCCTTCATCTCAACTGCAACTAAATTAAGCCGTCACGCAGCGCGAAAAGACCTACATTAAAAATAGAACTGCGAACAAAAATATCTTTGCCCCAAAAATAACTAAAAAGTTTTGCCACCTTTTGACGCCGACTGTGACTGCGACTGCGACTGCAGTCTGCAGTGCTTATGAAGTGCTATAAAAACTTTGTCCATTTCGGAAGCTGCTGCAGGCCAAAAGTTTTTGCAAGCCCCGCAGAAGCCTGACTAAACTCAATGCTCGACGCAGATAAGCACGTGAGATGAGCTGACAAAGTGCTTAAAGTACTTAAAGTGCTGTCACTTGGCCTGGCCACAAGGCGACCGCCCACGGCATACAATTTGGAGCTGCACTTGAAGTTGATTGAGCTGGAGTGACGCACTTGATTTTCTACAGTGTACTGATATTGCCACACTTAACACCTCAAAGGGAAACTGATGGCAACTTACCGTTGCATTCATGGGTGCATTCACGCACATTCACAATGTCAACTCGAACTAAAAATATGCCAAACAAATATTTGCAATTATTGCCCGAGCTATGTAAACTGTCGGTTGGCCCAAGCTAATCCAATGGCAAATTCACAGTTTGCCTTAATTTGGCTCAGTTCCTGCCTCGTTCTTAATGTTGTTGTTATTGTTGGCGTTTAATTAAAATGTTGTTAACATTAGATTCGGACGCGTGACGGCGCTAAAGCCGCTGGATAAATAAATAATGGCAATTCTTTATCATTTTATTTATTGTGAACGAAGGCAGCGAAGGCAGCACACGCTCTGTGTACTGTCAATGTTTTAATTATTTTTATTTGCCGTTCGTTTTCCACAAATAACATTGAAAACAACAAAAAACAAAATACGTTACGAAACCTACAATACTACATACTCGACCCGAAGATACCCTTTCCTTGGGCGTTGCAATTACTCTAACCTATCTTTTCACTTACCAAAACTTTCCTATAAATCATTTTTGAAAACTATTTTCAATTTTTTCAGAATTTTTTTTTTTTAATTTAGTGACTTTTTGCAATCTGTAGCTCGTCTTATAATCCTTCTATCTTTTCCCGTTTGTTACATACATTTGCACAAACTAAGTATACCGTTTTCTTAACGATTCTCATAGGTCGAAGGGTATTCCAACAATTGTAGCAACAGCAGCAGCAGAGCCAATGCTGCGTATGAGCAACATTTGTGCTTAGTTTTATTTGATCATAATTTTAGTGCACCAACAAAATGTGCGATTTCGACTCTTTTTTATGGCTACATTAATGTGCGGGTGTATGTGTGTGTGTGTGTGTGTGCGTGTGAGTTTAAACAATCTAGCAATAAAATAAAATTCCGCACAGCATTTGCTATATATTTTCATTTTTTGCTTGCCTTTTCTATCTGCACATAACTTTTTTATGTGAGTCGCGGAAGGAAGCGACGCATTCATTGAATGGAACCAGTCGAACGAAGAGTGCGTGAGGGAGAGAGAGAGAGTGAGAGAGATAGAAACACACACATTAATGTGCGCAATGATAGATTAAAGAACTGGTGTGGAATATTTTCTTGCTGGTGGAATACCGTTTTTTAATTGCTGTCATATGACACGAATTTCTCGCGCTGTTTGTCTATTGATTTAGGGAGAATTATAGGAAAATTTTCAAACAAATGGCAAATGTTTCAAATTGTGATATTAACGTGTTGTGTAGGAAAAGTTTTGCTATTCAAAATGTGTTTGCTTTCAAGTTTAAACAATAAACTAATTTATGAGCATAAGTCGAGCAAAGTCTCTGCTTCAACAATGTTTAGTTTGCCCTTTAAGTCAGTGAATGAGCTGTGCTCCCTTTCGGCTCACAATAGATGCGAATAATTTATGTGTTGTTTTTATTTACTTTATTTGCAGTTGTTTTAGTTGCTGTTGTAACAAGAGAAATCGCTTAGCTTATCAGTGAAAAAGCGAGAGACTGTCGAGATTGTCAACACCCTGTAGCTTAGGGCAACAACTAACCCAGTCGCAGAGGCGGTGAGTAAAAGAGGAACTGCTCAAAGAGTTTTCATGCGGAATTTTGGGGGAAAAACACGCTTCGTTGCATTTTGTGTACACTATTTACGGCTGCACCGCAGCCCCTCCGCCCTCATGTTTTGCTTCACGAGTGGCCGAGACAAAGAAATGAAAACATAAACATGACTTTACTATAAGTTAAGACGCAAACATAAAAAGCAGCCGCAAAGTTGGCCCTGAAATGCGTTGGCAGCTGCCACATCTGCTTCCTCAGCTACGTCATCTTCTTCTCCTTCTTCTTCTGCTTCTGCTTAGTCTGCTTCGCTTGCTGCCTCTGCTTCTTGCGTGTCACGAGATGTGTGTCAAATTGAGCATGAGAGTAGTAGGTGTAGTAGGGCGATGGGGTAAAGATGTGGGTGCACTGTATGCAGTTAGAGTTGAAAGTTGGTAATGCGGGCGCTTAAAGTTCGGCGTTGCAATAAAGTGCATGTTAAACTTTACGAGCGTTAGATGGCAGAATGATGTTATTGTTGATGTTATTGCTGTTGTTGTTGTTGCTGCTGCTGCTATTGTTGCTGTTGTGCTGCTTGTCGAAGCAGAACAATTGCTGCGCTATCTCTCGTTCTCTTTCGCGCACGCTCGTCGTCGTTGTCTACAGAAACTTGCTGCGCAGCAGGCCTGTGAAGTAAGAAAGAGAGCAATGGAGAAACAATGCAAATACCATTTCTTCGGCATAGTTGGCAACGCGTGGCACCGAATATGTTGCCTACTTTTAGGCTGCGCCCTGTAATTGCAATTGTATTTGCCTTGTACTTGGCACGCAAATTACTTGGCCGAGACAAGTTGATTAAGACAACAATTACCCCGCGCACAGACGAACACACAGACATAGACATAATTACAGCGTGGCCCAAGGGGGCCTATTCATATGACACCCATCATGACAAATTTCAGCGTGCAATTGGGCGTGTCCCAGCACCGATCGAGACTGAAATGAGACTTGTCAGAGAGATTATTAACAAAAAAAGCTGCTTACAGGTTAGATTAGTAGGTAAATAAGCGGTTTTATTACTAGTTGATTAGCATAAAGCCAGGGCGAGATTAACAAAGCAGAGCAACAAAGCGACAATAACAATGACAACACAGAAAGCACTTAGTCATAGCCACGATAGCCGCCGCCCCCATAATGGTTGCCACGATCACGATAGTTGTAATCGCGCTCCCTCATTGGGGGCAGGCCAAAGCGATCGGTTTGCGCGTAGTAACCATAACCACGATTACGTTGACCATTATAGTCGGGCTGCCAATAACCTGAATATTGTCTCAAGCCGCCATTACCTCCATAGCCTCCGTAGCCTCCATAACCAGAGGTTCCCAGAATGTTGGTGGTGGGATAGTAGCCGTTTCCGGTGCTTGGGTAATATCCACTTCCGGTGCTAGGATAATAATATCCACTGCCTCCCGTGTTGGGGTAGTATCCGCTATTGCCGTAGTTCGTATTCGGATAATACCCTGTGCTAGGATAGTAGCCCGTGGTGGGTCTGCTATAGCCATAGTTGTATCCATTGTTGTAGTTGTATCCATAGCTGGGATAATTGTAGCCATAATTCGGATACCCTGTGCCCTGCTGCCCGAAGAGGCTGCCTAAGTTAAGCACTTTGGAGTTTGTAAATCAATACTAATTTCGTAAACAGTGAGAAGAAGGTTCTTACACTTGGCTGAGGTTTCGGCGGTGGACAAATCACTCTTGACATCCTGCACCGCAGGCCGCACATCACCCCAGGCAGCACACACGAGTAACTGCGTTCAGCAGCAAGACAGGGTCACAGAAAGAGTGAGAGACGGAGGAAGGTAGAAGATTTTTGAAATTGCTCAAGTTTCTTGCGTGCGATTTTTGTTATTTTCTTATACTTACCAAAAACGGTAAGCACTTGGCAAGCATTGTTGCTGTTGTTATTATTATTATTGCTGTTGTTGTTGTATTGTGGCAAATTGAATAAATTGCGAATGTGAATAATTCGCCTGAGAACTTGAGACTGGAACGCAGTCGGTATTCGTAGATGGAGATGAAGATGGAGTCGAGACGCAGGCGATGGCGATGGCGATGGCGCTGGCGCTGGCGAACTTAAGAACAGCTGAGAGACAACCGCTTGATGCGACGCCCGTACGTTAAATAATTCTGTTTCCCAGCCGAGGGGCCAATTTATATTTTTCATTTTCCGGCTGAGTTGCTGCGCTCAAGTCGACGTAGACGTCAGCGTCTGCGTCGGCATCGCCGTCAGTCATCAGCGTCGTTGTCGAAACAAACAAACCGAAACAACAACGAAAGCTTTGGGCCTGGTCCAAGTCGCAAGTCGCACTTGCCGCACTTAGAAGCCCAGTTAAAGCTGCGGCTACGTGAGGTTTATTACTCATACGCAGCGTGAAGCGAGTGGGGCTTCAAAAATTTGAGTATCGCTTACGTAGCCAGGGCTGGCAAGCTAAGTAATTGTTCTGCTAGGAAAAACGTTATTAATGGGAATATGTAAATGTTCAGCTACAGCTTTAGAAGATGTTTAATGTAATTGTAGAAACTATATTCCAACCAGAAGTTGTTAATGTATTTATCAGTAATTGCTCTGCAACCCTGCTGCAGTATTTTGTCACAATTTGCAGTTTTAGTTTCTTTCTAATTCTTCAAAATTACGAAATCACTTACGACCTTTTTACCAGGCGATTATCTATTATTATTAATATTTGCCTGGGCAGGTGACAAAATAAATGCCTCATTTTGGCTGTCTTGTCTTATGTCTGTGTCTCGTCGCCACAGTGCGTGAGTTTAATTTTAGATATTTGCACTTGAGACTTTACCAAACACAAATACAAACAGCAAGAAACAAAAAATCGTTTTGTTTGCCTTCGTTCACAGATCGCTTTCTTTCATGTGGCCCGACGCATTTTATGAGAACTTCGAGCCAGCAAAAAATAATAATAGAAACAAGTTGACCACATTTTGTTTGCATAGTTATATCTTTAATTCCAATTATCCATACTCGTACAGAGGCTGCTCTTCGGCAGGGGGGAGGGGGCAAAAACTTGCGCCGCTTGTGTAAATATTTGTCAGTTATTGTGCGTGTTTTTTGTTTTTGTTTTTATTTTCATTTTCGTTTTGTATATTTATTTATTCGTTTGCCTCAGTCACAAACCCCGGCCTGGGTCGGGACCTGCAACTGGGCCCGGCTAACGGCTTTTGTTTCCGCTCTTGTTTGGCTTTGCATAACGCGGCCAAAAAGATAATAACCCCAAAAATGCGAAAAACGAAAACGAAAAATGACGGCAGAACAAACAGAATTTCGCCCTTGAGCCTCCAATCCATTCATGAAATGCCGAGGTGTGGCACAAATTGGCCCACTTGAAGAAGGCTCCACCAGGCCGCCCGCAGGAAGCGCAACAGGTGTGTGTGTGTGCTGAATTGCTTTCGCTCTCGCTTTAAGTATCTTGAAATTTCTGGGGATTTCGTCAACTCAAAACGTTTGCAGCTTATCTGCCGTTGCTATGTAATATCTCATCTTTTTTGACACTTGCGCGACGTGTGAAAAGTATTTGGGCTTGTTGTTGTGCGAGATGCGGGAATTACAAACTCTTCAATATTGACTTGTATCGCGACACGGTCGTAAACCAAACAAAACTGGGTTACGTTGCTCAATCTCAAGGTCCAAGACGCAAGTAGGCAATAGCCAGCGCCGGCTTAAGGTGTCACATCCACTGTGGAATTATGAAAGAGCATTCATGCTTTTGGCGCAGCCAAATTCTAATTAATTAACGCAAAAATCTAATTGAATTGCGAATACTTGGCTCTAACTGTAGCCAATTAGCAGCAATTATGATTTGATGAAAATCTGAATCTGAATTCAGTTGGAAACAAGTTTCTTGTTGCTGCTCTCTTTCAGGTGAAAATCGATTTTCTGAAACTCCTGCCAAGGCCTAAAGCAAAACAAAAACAACTCAGGAATATGAAAAAACAAATAACAAGAACGCGAGAGAGAACTCTGAATTGTTTGTTCTTTAAAGTATTTGGCAAAGTTGAAGCCATGCAACAATTTCACGCGTTGCGGGCGGCAGGTAAAGTAAGAAAGGCGCCAGAGACTGCCAGTTTTAGGAATACCCTGTAACACTTGGAAGTATAAATTAAAAAACCACATGAATATTGCTTAAACTTTTTTATCAGCAATTAGGCACTCCCATTTTAGCCTTTTACAGGGTATGCCCATTCAAGGACACAGACCAGAGTCGTTGTTGACGCTATGCTAACAAATGATTATTAACATAATTTCATTTCAATTTTAATAAGTATTTCATTTGCAATTCTCGCGTTGTGCCTTCTCTAGGCGAGACGCATGGTTTGTGGCTCGACTATATGTCTACTTTAGGTCTTCTTCTTCCTCTTCTTCAGTTAGTTAATTTGTTTTCGCATTGTGAAATTGCGCCGCACATTGCATACTTTTAGGCGGCGCGGTGAAAATTCGTCGGAATTCCCTTGTTTTTTTCACGTAAAAACTCAATTGATTGATTTTTCTTACATTTTATTTAATTTCATAATTTTTCTCTTTAGACATAACAATTCATTTCTCCGTTTCAAGCATTATTATAGAGTAGAAATTAAATAAACTATGAACTAAAATCTAAAGAAAGTGAACAAAATACAAGTTAATACATAGAAATACAAAAATGCATAATAAACAACATGTCACAAAACAATCGTAGTTTGTTTGGCTTATTTTCTCCCCTCGTTTTTCTCAATTAAATTCTGTTATATCAAAATGCTCGTGAAAAACAAAAAGAGAAAATGGAAAATCAACAGATAGATTGATAGATAGAGTGAGACAGGCAGCTTGGAGTGCATTTTTAGGAGGGAGCACAGAAAACGTTGAAATTGACTTTTAGAAAAATAAACGAACACATTAATGGGCACTTCATTCTTTCTTCTTCTTCTTACTTTTTTTTGATTTTTTCTTTTCTCTTTTTGTTACTTTTTTCTCTTGTTTTCCTTTCCTGGCCGGAGAGAGTATTATCGTTACTAAAAACACTTAAACTAAGCTGGGATAAGCTGGCAATTTGGGTGTGGGCTGTGCTTGGGGTAGAGGATTCGTGCTGTGGGTGAGGCGTGCGTGCTGGGATCGAAGGGATCAAAGCGGGAACTGGACTGGGATTAGGTTGGGTTTACTAGTTTCTGTGACGTCCAGACGTCAATAGTTGTTCTTGTTGTTGTTGTTCTTGTTGTAGTGTCTAGTTCGTTGTCGTGATCTTGCTCTTGTCGTCTTCGGTCACGGCAGCTGGGGCAGGAGCCTCAACCTTGACCTCCTCAGAGGCGGCAGCGACGGGTTCAGCTTCCGCTGGCTTAGCGGGAGCATCAACCTTAACTTCCACAGGCGTGGCAGCTTCGGCTACAGGTGCCTCGACAGCCTTAACGGGTGCTTCGACCTTGACTTCTTCCGGTACGCTAGCCTCAGCTTTGACCTCTTCAATCTTGACAGGAACCTCAACCTTGACTGGAGCCTCAACCTTGACTTCTGCCGTCGTAGCAGGTTCGGCAACAGGTTCTGCAGCTTTTACCTCGCCAGCATCCTCAGGGGTCGTTTCGCGTTTCTTGTACGATTTGGACAGGTTCTGGGTGCAGGAGCATGGGCACATGCATTGATCCCTCGGTGCGGCGCCCGAGAAAATTGAGTGCACGCTGAAGCTATTCGGGATGGCAGCCGGCTGCACACCCAGTGGGAAAGGATCGAGATTTTGATATTTGTTGGCCGTTGTGTGTAGAGAGTTCTCCTCGCAGTTGGCGTAGTACTCCTGCGGCAGTATGACCACCGGCATGAAGGCAATCACAGCACCCTTGGGTATCTTGTCGGGTGGATAGAAGGCCGGCTGGCCAGGTGCCTGGGGCACCACGGGGAGTTGATTGAGTGACATGGCGCTCATTATGCTGCCGAAATTCGCGTTTCCATTGAAGCCATTGAATTGTTTGTTAAAGTCGACCGAGGCCGGGTTCGAATTGGGATAGGTGGAGGTGGTGGTTGTGGAGGAGGAGTAGGAGGTTTTTGATGATGATGTGTCACTGCAAACGCAGGTATTGCTGCTGCTCGGCGGTTGCGACGGCACATGCAATGGGGGAGAGGGACGAGGTGTTACATTCTTATTGGGAGTGGGAGGATAATAGTTGTTCGTTATCGTACGGTTCACTGTCGGATACGGTTCGGGTACGTAAATGGGTGGAACGGGTTTGACAATGGTTGGCGTACGTGATGGTATGGATGTCGGCTTGTATTGTACGGGTGGTTGAGTCTGTACAGTCTTAGGAATATCGAAATTACCGATTGGTTTTGCGGTTGTAATGCGTGGTATTTCCGTCTTAATAATGGTATCCGGGACCTTTGGCTGTATTTTCGTCGTTGTAGTTGGTCGTGGTATAGGATTCACAGGAACGTGGTTAGGAACGGAAATTGGGGGAGAAGGAGGAATATAGGTTAGTGGAGGTTTGGTGGATGGCACTTTCTTATGCACAAAATTATCATTTAGATCGTAATTTGGCTTGAAAGTTGGCGGCTTAAAGTTCGGTTCAATGACTTGTGAATAGGATGGTGGCTTTGGTGCGAATTTACCCGGAGTATTGTCTGGTGGCAGGTAACCAGGTGTCTCCTTGTCCGAATGCCTAGGGTCGTTTGGCTTGTATGGAGGAGAGGGTCCTGACACAGAATAATACAGAATATATCATTTTATTCGCGCATCACTTAAACTATCGTATTGCTTACCTGGTGGCCCTGGGGGTCCTGGACGGGTGGGTCCGGGTGGTCCGGGTGGGCCAAGTTCATCGTGTCCACCACGGGCAGGTGGGCCGGGAGGTCCTGGTGGGCCTGGGCGGGTTGGGCCAGGTGGGCCGGGAGGTCCGGGTGGGCCTAAGGCATCAAAATTGAAATAAATTGGTGCTTAAGTTGATTAAGTTTTTCTCAAACTCACCTTTAGGTCCCTTGGGTCCGGGACGGTCGGGTCCGAATGGTCCGGGTGGTCCTATATCCCAAAATTTTAAGTTTAATTTCAAATACAACCCAATGTTACCCGATGTCTCTAGTGATCTAATCGAACATAACCGAATTATAGCATACCTGGTGGTCCGGGAGGACCAGGTGGGCCGTTGGGTCCTTTAGGTCCTGAAATATATATGCATTTTATTTAAAAAAGGTCTTAAATTGATAATACCCCCTTTGCTTTACTTACCGCCTGGTCCGCCGGGTCCTTTCGGGCCTCCGGGTCCGTTGGGGCCGAATCCTCCGGTACCGCCGCCATCGCCATTACCGCCGTTGCCGCCATAGCCTCCCTCGGGTCCGACTACATGCACATATGGTGGTGCTGGGGGTCCAGTGGGGCCTTCAACATGCACATATTTACCAGAATCATCGTGATAGTACTTTCCATTGGAAGCATCTGTTAGCGGAGAAACGAAGAAGTATTAGTATATAGCCGATATATATTGAGATTCTTTTCTTTACTTACCAACATAACGTCCGCTATTAGAATTATATTTACCGTTTCCTAAGGGGGAAATAGAGAGTAATACGATGCGAGAACATACGATTAATAACATTGCAATGATAAGGGTTTCGGCTGATTTACGATTCAATTACGTTTAGATTAAACTAGTTAGAGATTAACTACGAAATGAACTAGGTACAACTAGGTACAGCCAAGTACTACTAGGTACAACTAGCTACAACTAGGTACAAGTAGGTACAACTAAGTACAGCTAGGTACAACTAAGTACGACTAGGTACGACTACGAAAAACATTTAGATAGATCTGATTGACTTATGACTAGGGGAAGGCTTGGGGTACCAAAACCACAAAAACTGAGGCATGCACTGGGATTATTTTTAGTATGTTTTTTTTTATAACTAGTATCTAGTATGTTCGTAGGTTAACCCAATTACCGAATACCAATGTTAGTTGGTCATCAATCATTAACCCGTTAGTAGCATTGCTCAAGCGTTTTGTATGTGGGCGTGGCAATGTGCGGTGTAAATAACTCACAAATGAGACGAGGCAACATGTGGGCGTGCGGGTGCGAGTGCAAGTGCGTGTGTGTGCATGTGTGCGTATGTGTGGGTACGTGTTTGTGGGCATGTGCTCGGTGGGAATGTGTGGTGCATAAAGAGGTGACGATCTCGTGCATGAAAGCATGAGTAGTAGAAGTAACAGTGAATTGTGCGGAGTCTCTCAGTCAAAAGCTGGACTGACAGACAAAACAGTGAATAAATTGTCGAATTGATCGATAACTTTGCTGCTTATCGATATAAACAGTTTTGTCACGTGCAGATAGTACAGAGAGTGAGAGACAGAGAGTACAGAGAGAGAGGGAGGTGAAGAAAGGTACAGAGAGAGATATATATATTTATAAATATTGCTTGATTGTGCGCTCATAGCGAAAGGTGCTCTAAAAACGATAAAACGATAACGATAACTATGAAGTGCCCTAGTTTCTTGCCCTGCTTTGTGTGTGTGTGTATATTTGTGTGTGTGCCTGGAGGAGTTGCTTTTGAAAATAACAACAAAAATATATATAGAAATTATATGTGCGGTTACGGTCAGAAATAAATTTTCAATTTCTTGGCTGAAAGTAGACGAGAGACTGCTTAAAATAGATCATAAATAAGGTACATTAGCGTAAATATATATACATAAAATATAGGTAGGGCTTATGGAGTGCTTAAAGCTATGCGAACAGAGGAAAATTTGAACAAACCGTTTGGTCTTAAGTAATCGGATTCATTAAACGGTTTGAGCTTTGCTTGTGGAGGACTGCGGCTGGTTCAAACTTTGATCTGCCTGCGAATCTCAAGTGGTCTAACCTGATGTGTATTTGGGCGCCTCAGGAAAACCGGTATTGGTGTGGGAGTAGGAGCCAGTGTAGACGCCATTGTCGCCGGGCTGATTGCCAGCGTGGCCGCCATAGCCGGTGCCAGAGCCGCCGCCGGCGCCAATTCCAATGTTGGAACCGCTGCCAGGGCCCTTGGCATCACCAGCGCCTGGACCGTAGCCGCCACCATTGCCGGCATTGCCTCCATTGCCAGGACGGTAGATGTCACCGCCACCGACTTTGCTGGGGCCGTTGACATCACCGCCGCCAACGCCGGAGCCACTGCCAGGACGGTAAGCGCCGCCGGCACCGGAGCCGGAACCACTGCCAGGAGTGTATCTGTCACCGGCACCAGAGCCGGAACCACTACCAGGAGTGTATCTATCGCCGGCACCAGAGCCGCCACCACTGCCTGGACGGTAGGCGCCACCAGCACCAGAGCCGGAACCGTCGCCAGTGCGGTAAGCATCACCGCCACCAACGCCGGAACCGCCGCCTGGGCCGTATCTGTCGCCTCCGCCAAAGCCGGAACCGCCGCCTGGGCCATAGGCATCTCCACCACCAATATTGCCACCATTGCCGCTTCCAGTGCGATCGCCATCCTTGTATACCGGTTTTCCTGAGGCTCCGGATCCCTCGCCGAATGGTCCGAAAGGTCCAGGAGGTCCAGGAGGTCCGGGTGGTCCCTTGGGTCCGGGTGGTCCTTTCGGTCCAGGAGGACCATTGGGTCCAGCTGGTCCGTTGGGTCCGGCAGGACCATTTGGTCCAAAACCGCCATTTGGTCCGAATCCACCGTTGGGACCAAAGCCTCCGTTGGGACCGTTTGGTCCGCCATTAGGTCCGAAACCGCCGTTGGGACCGTTGGGGCCACCATTTGGTCCGAATCCGCCAGAACCGCCCTGACCGCCCTCAACATGCTTATAGGGGTTCGGATCGGGCTTGTACTGTCCATTATCTGAAACACAAAGATTTGAATCCTTCCCTGGCTTGGCATATTCCAATCTCATTGTTCCCTACCAGAGGGTCTGAGGGCTGTCACCGAGTGCGAGGAAGGAGCCTGAACTCCTGGTCCGGCATCAGTGTGACCCTCGCCAGTGTTGAACAGATGCTTGGGTCCTTGTGGACCGCTGCTCGTCTTGTGGATGGGCAGACTCTTGATGGCTTCGCCCTTGCGCACAGGAATGCTAATGCCATTGTTCGATGAGCCCGCAGAGCCGGTGTTCTTGTTCTTGTTCTAGAAATACGATTGAGTACGATCAGTACTCCGTCTACTCTCTCTCTCTCTCTGTGCCAATCTCTTGCTTACATCTTCCACTACAAAGTAGGGTATATCATGAACGGCACCGCCCTCGAACTTGCCGCAGCCGATGGGGAAGTAGAGTTCGTGCCACTGCAGCAGAATACCAGGCTTGGAGGGTCCGCCGTTCGTCTCATTATACAGACCGGGCGGGAAGGTCTCCACCGGCTTCTCCGGCTCCACTGTGCGATAGCCATGCACATCGGCCACGTAGTGTGTGGCGCGGAGCAGATGGTAGGGATCGATGAGGCCGTAACAGCCATAGGTGACGCCGTCGGGACCGCGCGTCTCGTGATGGAAGTTGCCAGTCTTGCCGACATCGTAGCCATAGCGATAGGCATCTGATACCGCCGCACAAGTTGTTGTTGTTGTTGTCGATGTTGTTGTGTTGGTTTTTTTGGTATTTTGTTTGGTATTTTTGTTGTTGTTGTTGTTGGGTTGTTGGGAAGGGTGGTATATTTTGAAAGATAATGTTGTTTAAAGTATATCGTGTGATTTGAGGAATTTTCGAAAATTTGCTGAAAATTTTGTGCTGTGAAAGTTTCAGACCTGCGCTAACCTGGGCTGCCTAACGTCAAATATTGCTTGAGCTGATCGGATCTGATCTGATCGAATCTTGGGCGCTGCAACTGCAAGGATATCAAGGATACATATGCCTCACGTCTATGAAGTTTTGAAAGGGGAAAATGTTTGTTGTGTTGTGTGGACTCGTGTGTGTGTGTGTGTTTGAGGTATATATACTTTTGTTTTTGGGCAAGGGCTGAGGGAGATTTTTGGGTATTTTGGAATGGTGAGGAGAATATGAGTATGCGAAGCCTTTTTTTTTTTTTGGTATTTTGTTTGATTTTGTATTTTATGTATAACTTTTTTCCACTAAGAACAAAAAATACATAAAACTATATATAGGAAATATATATAAAAGAGTGTGAGAAAGAGAGACAGACACAAAGAGAGGAGAGAGAGTGAAAGAAACAGAGTTGACAGAGGAGAGAGAGGAGAGAGAGAGAGAGAGAGTGTGTGTGTGTGTGTATGTGTGTAAGAGAGAGATAGATAGAAATAGAGAGCGATTTGGTTGTTGTTGTTGTTGTTGTTGATTTTGAGCATATTTACAGGTTGAGTTTTAGCTACGACGCAGTCTACGATTTCTACGGTGAGTTTAGTAAAGCTGAGCTACAGAGGTTGGTGGGGGGCGGGGTAAACAATAATAATAGATAAACAACTCCAGAGACAGCGTTGTTGTTGTTGTTTGTTGTAGTTGTTTCGTTTCAAAGGTTTACGGGGGGGATTAATGTGTAAGTCCTGCTCAAGTTGTTGTAGTTGTTGTTGGGAAATAAACGAGGGGTACAAACTGAACCAGAACAAGTTTATAAATAATAATAATAATAATAAAAATAATACTTGAAATCTACTTAAGAACAAAAACAAATTACAAATACAAATCGAGCTACGGTTTACAGGGCGAACGATGTGGTACACAAAGAACTAACAAACTGCATGATGGGTGGCGCAAATAGATTAAGTCGTTATGAAATAGTATATATAGTAGGTATAGATATAAGAGAATATATATATACGATGATACAAATTTCAACTAATATATTACATAATCAATGTGTGGAAAGGAAAGGGGAGATATCAGTTTTCTGTTTTCGAAATGTGATTAAGCAATGTGTGGATTAAATTGCTAAACGATGTTACTTACTTGTGTCAAAGTTTGAGGAATAATATTGTTGGTTCGTTGTCTTTTGATCGTTAATATCGACAATCAGACGTCGATTCTCTGCATCAAATTTGGCAGAGTAAACGCATTGCAACCAAATGCAAGCGACGACCTGCAAAAAACAATTGGAAACGGTTTAAAAATCTTGAATGAAATGGGGGTTTTTTTTTTGTATGAAGTGGAAAGACCCCAATGGTTTTGTATTCCAGAAATATTATTTAATAATTTGTCAAAATGGTTGGAAATAGTCGTAAGACAAGGCAAGACGCGCCCACAACTTTTGCTTTTCATTGTGCCACAATTTGGCTTTGACTTAATTTACATAGGCCACATTGAGATGAGTCAAAGCCCCCCCACCTTAGTCAAGGCAGTCTCAGTCTCAGTCTCTGTCTGCGTTAGGATTTTGTTATTGTCTTTCGGGTATTTGAGTATTCAAATCAGCGAGCATTTAGATCCGGTTCGATTCGTTTAGTTTGCAAAAACGAACGAAATGACCAAAAAAATGCCGCTTCGTATGAGCTGTTAAAATGTCAAAGGCGTTATATACTCACTCACACACACACAGAGACATGGTTAAGTAAGTTTATTAAAATCACGGCAAATTCTTGTTTCGAACAGATTTGTCTCGTCAGCCGTCATCGCAGTTGACAGACTTTTAGTTGAACTGGATTTGGCTGCACCTCTTCCAATGATTTGTCACAGCAAATTGCTGCGAGATACATTTGTATCTGACTAGTTGTATCTGTTAGTTGCGCTTCATGTTTAAGTGAGTTACGCAAGCTAGTTGATTTTTAGCGGCGGCGCTGACAGCGATGGTCAATTAGCTCAGTTCTTAACGCATTATGCGGCATACAGCATGACAGTTAAAGGCGTTTAATATTCATTTGCAATTAGCTAAGCGATTGCACAATCTTTCAGTCTTTCAGATAAACTCGTTCATCCACTCACTCAAGAGTCTTTTGGCCTCAGTCTTAGAACAGAATCAAACAGAACTGATGTTACGCAATCTATGAGAAGGCAAAGACGAAGACGAGTCGCTCGACAGCTCGAAATATTTTTGGCCGAATTAACATAATACAGCTTGAGCCAAACACCCGATTAGCATACATACTTAGATCGCATATATACCATATATACTATAAGTCATTTTAAGTTCCGGCAATGGACAAACTTCCTTATAATGAAACCAGTTGCTCAGAGTATTTACATTTGATTAAAGAAAACATATATCCAACCTCCCCACATAAATATGTCTGACCATATTTCATAATGCAATAATTCTTAAATATGTCTCCTCTCATCAGTCGAGGCCTTCACATAGCGGCCAAAATAATTAATTGGTTTATCCACGAAGATAATGATGAATTTCTGCGCTATTACGTTGTTTATTTCCAACTGATTTCCCATTGATTTATTTGTATCTTGCTGCGAATTCAGGGCGTGTTTTTTTTGCGGGGTGTGTACCCAGCTAAGGTTAGACAGACAGGTATATCGATTCGATACGCTGGCAAATGACTTCTGTAAAGTGCAACTAATATCGTGATACTCTATGATTATCAGCTCGATCTGCAGACAATGGCAACTAATTGGCGGGCTTAACACATTTTACAGCCCATAAATAATTATGCCAATGAAAAAAAATTTGAATTGCGATAAGGTCAATAATTTAATAGTAATATATACTCATATTAACGAGCATTATATTGCTGCTGATATACATATCGCTGAAGGAGTTGGCTGACTGAGTTTGCTGCGTTTGTTTGTTTTCAGTAGCTGCGGCGGCCATCGTGGACCACAATGGTCGATGGAACCTCATTAATGCAAATTGATTTAGTGGCCAACAACGCGGCTTGAGACTGCGTTTTGATTGGCAG